>OZ012717.1:16741548-18095645 GCA_963942605.1 Poecilus cupreus | reverse complement strand
AAAAGTTAAACACTCAGTAAGGACCTATGGGCCATCTCTGAATAAAGACTAGGCCTGCATATTATTCTAATAAAGACTTATCTAATAACCAAGGAGGGGTTTATTTCCAGCCCAAAGGCGTCAGTTTTATCCACTAAAAGAGCCTGTCGTAAATTATTTATTTACTGCTTGTTAATTTATAATTAATTGTGTAAGAAATGCATGTTATGAAAATAACAGTAAATAACTTTCTTGTTGCAGGTAAGATCATTGGTGATATACATTTTATACAAACATGTGTATGTTCAACATGTTTGAGGATGGTAAAATACACATTGAGTAGATTTCGAAAGGTATGTGATATTATTTTTATCATTCATTACAAAATTAAATTGTTCGAAATACAAATAATTTAAGATAGAGCTTCAAATATACAGAATTTGTATGTTACAGTAGATTTAAACACTACACGTAGACACTCAGTTCGATTAATCTGCACTTGTGCTTGAAAACTTATTTGCACTAAGAACTAACAAACGAACTTGTATTAGGTAGACAGCTATCATTTATTATTTGCAGTATATAACCCAAATGATTTGGTTTAATTTTTTTGTAAAATTTTAATTATTGCTATTTTCGAATAAAATTTTATAAATAGGATTATATTTTTTTATAGTTTAGAAGTAAAACTGTCAGTTGTATCTTAAAACTGCTTTTATATTTGAGTGTCAAGTCCATGACAAGTATGGAACCAAAACTGTTTTCTCGCCTTTTCAAAATAAACCTCAAGATAAATTAATTTTGACAATATCTAAATTGAAGACTATCTACACTTTTAAAAAGTCTTAATTGTTATTCATTAAGTCACAGTGATTTAAAAAAATGTTTTAACGTCATTGTAAAGGTGTTGGTTGATCTTAAACAGTAGGGATTGTCACATAAATGTTCTATTTTATTGTTTAGAAAATTTTTTAAATGGAAATACGAGTCAAATAACTTTTCATTGTTATTAATTATCATAAACATGAATTGCGTTTATTTCAGGAAAAAACATAAATCAATTGCAAGATTATTTTAGTCATATGTTTGATTAAAACTGATAAATTTCACTAACCTATATCATTCAACAAGTCTTTAATTTCGTTGAGTCGATCTGAAGTAATATTTATTAGTTAGAAATAAATATTATATTATGTATGAATTTAAAATATACTTACGAATTCAAAGTAAAACAAACAAACCTTCAAATTAGTTGCCAATGCCAACTATTTTGACATTCCGACAAACTGACAGCTCAATAATAAGATAAATACAAAGAACTCAGAATAGGGTAGATATGCGGCATAATACTTTTCAAACTTATATTATATCTAGTAGGATGTTTAGGTTTGTGGATCTAGTTATAACCTAGGAAAGGACCCCATTTGTGAAAAGTCATACAATACAATAAATTTTGATAATTAACTGCATCACGTTGCACGATTTTACGTATGTATATATAATCTAAGTGAATATATATTTTTATTTGTAGATCACGTATATTGCTTGGAATAAATTATGTGAATCTTATATTTCCCAATACTCGTAGAAATTAAATCGTGTTACAATAATGAATTTAGTAGTGTGACCACGAAAAAGATTTCATGGAAAAGGCACTTTTCTTATGATTATCTTGATATAAAAACGTTATCACGTTGAATTGGAGATTATTTCTCTTGTTACCATTGTTCAGGCCATGATCTTTTGAAATAAATTTTATTGTGACAATAGAATTTCATCTTTTGTTAGTCCAACAAAAAAATTGACCGAAAAAATATTGTGACGTTTTGAAAATAAAGTTATTTAAATTTAACTTCTCTGTGTATTTTTTTTACAATTTCAAGAATTTGTTTGGTTGTGAATCATGTTCATTATAGGTACCATAAAATATTGGTACAGTGAATTTCGATTGGTAGTGAATCTTCAAAGGATGAACTTCGTAGAGGACGTCCAATCACTGATGTTATTGTCGAAACCATAGCGAGTATACGTGACATGATAAAGGAAGATCGTTATGGTACTGTTCGTTCGATTCAATTTGCCTGGGCATTGGCGTGAAACCGATCAACACCATCTTTCATAATCATTTATGTGTATACAGGCTATGTGCTTGCTGGATTCCCCATAATTTAACACCAGTTTAAAAGGCAGATCGTGTCAATTAATGTGAAGCCACTGTCATACGCTTTGTTTGCGGATCTTCTCGATCTATAACGTTGTGACGGATGACGAAAATTTGGTCTATTTGTACGATCCCGAAAAAAAAAAAGCTAGTCGGCTGCTTGAGTCTTCCAAAATGAGTCTACTTCAACAAAAGTTTTTGTAAAAAAAGCAATAACAAGAAGATGGTCGCTGCCTTTTTTTATTTATACAGTTACGTTGCAATTAATAGGTAGCCCTTGATGATTATACTACAGTCAGTTCTGAATAGTTTACTTACAGTGTGCTTCAAAAGATCCGTTACAAGCCGGGGAAGAGTCATATTACATTATAATAAGGCCCACTCATATACAGTCGCTGAAGCAGTAGCGTATTTAAATGAACAAAATATAAAATTGAAGAAAAAAGTAAATAATTCACTATGTGTTATTGGATAATCTGGCTTTAAATAAATTTTTATAACACTGTTTTGGAAACTAGGCATTCCACAACAAAAATTGTTATGGAATCACTAACATTCCATACGCTGCGTATGGAATATTTTCGACGAATCAGAGCCGCATATTAGCGCGATATATGAAGTATCTTGATTCAGTTACTATGGTTACGTCTGTTTGTTTAATTTGATTTATTTGAGTTTGACGTTTTCAACAGTTTTATATTTGTATTTTTTGTACAATTTCCAAAATCTTATTATAGAAAGTATAGTCTACAACATGTAACGAAATGGCATATCCCACACTCGCAAACCGTAGCCTTCGCCTTCGGCTCGGACTACAAACTTTTTGCTGGCGTGGAATATGTGCCATTCCATTACTTGTTGTAGAATATACTATTATTTCCAACTTATTTGGTCGTTGATGACGTTTCGGCTACGATTACAGCCATCTTCAGGTCTAATTTAAATTACAAAATATATTTACAATGAAGTCATAAATGAAGTTAAGTTTATAAAAATGAATTGAGCACTAGATACGAGTAATTACATTTTGTAATATAAATTAATTGGAAGAGTACTCTTCCAAGAATCGATAACGATTCAACGACCATATAAGTTGAAATAAATTTATTTAAGCCAGGTTATTCAATAATACATAGTCATATTCACTATATTTTTCAACAATTTTTCGGCTTAATAACCTTTTCCAAAATATAAAATTGATGGGTCATCTGCCATATAGTCCCGACTTGGTGCCCAACGACTAAGTTTTGGTTTCACAGATAGGCTACGGGGAATAGGTTTTCTTTGGCCAATGAGGCTGTCGATGTATTCAAAATAGAAATAAATAACATACCTCCTGAAACATGGAAAAAATGTTTTGAAAATTAGTTACTTCGAATGCAAAAGTGTATAAACTATGTATAATAGAAAATATTTTGAGAAAATATAATAAAATTTTCAGTAATAATATAACAAGAGGGTGAGAATAAATTGAAAATAATTTGACAGATCTTTCGAAAACTTGTTGCCAGGCAATAGCCACGAAAGCCCGTAGGGCTTGAGTGGCTATTGCCAAATGGCGACAAGTTTGAGAAAGATACTGGAGAATTATTTTCTAATTTATCGAACTCTCGAGTTATATTTAATTAGATTATTTTTTTATTTCATCATAAGGCACAGCACTAAATTTATCTTCTTTGCTCATTTTTACTTGTATTGATGATACCTATCTGACATCTGACATCTGTCAACAAAAACAAAAAAGCTACAGAGAAAATTGCCGGGAATTATCACTAGAGCATTATTGTCAGTATAATAATGACAGGATTGGTTAAAACGAAGACACGTGACATACAATAAAGCATTTCCTTGGTTTAAATAAACGTCAAAAAATAATCAGAATTAAATACCGTGATTTACTATTTAGAGAACATCCCTTGAAGTAAGCTCTATTAATTTAGTTTTGAAATAAAATGAACTTAAAAAAAACTGTACAACTAATCAAATTAATTTGCATTGAACCTCTTAAATAATGAAATTGATCCTAGATGACAAAAAAGGGTGAAACAGTGGGTCTTTCACCATTTTTTTTTTATGAAACTTTATTTAAATTGAAGATTATCTACACTTTTAAAAATTCTTAATTGTTATTCATGAAGCCAAAATAATTTTTTTTTAAATGTGGTGACGTCATTGTAGAGGTGCTACTGGATCTAAAACAGTACAGATTGTAAATGATTGTAGTCATATATTTTTTTACTTATTTTATTATTATTATTACAAATAAAATAGAACATTTATGTGACAAAAATTATTTTAATCTGTACCTTTCGAGATCCACCAACACCTCCTATAATGACGTCACAACATTTAAAAAAAATCATTGTGGCTTAATGAATAACAATAAAAGACTTTTTAAAAGTGTAGATAGTCTTCAATTTAGATAAAGATTCATAAAAAAAAATTTTTTTAATGGAAAAAGACACCATTAAACTTAAAATAACTGTAAAAATGGTATTTATTACATCTAATTTGACTTATCATAATTTTTTAACAACAGCAATAAACAATATTCAAGTTCTGTAGCCCTATACTAATATGTCTTTTTTTAATCGTTGGGATTTTAGTTAATATGTACGGAAGCACAAAACATAATATATTGTGTAAGATTGTTAACATTAACATCTCCATAAATGCCCAGATGAGACAACGTAATGTTCCATTTGTTTTATAAACGCAGTTGCAACGTTGCATCAAAATAATTATAATACCCGCAATTCTCCAAGGTTGTACAACTAAATTTACACATACAACATACAATAATTTTCACTAGCCGTCAGCTTTAGTTAGTGCAGATGCAGACACCTATTTATTAAACGCCGCATCGCGCTACCCTTGCCAAATAAAACAAAAGCCACAAATTTCAGTTTGTAGCGTTATTATCGCACACTTACATGTTTATATTATACGAAGCAATTTCGTAGAGTAATTAATTTAAGGCGGCATTTCTCGGCTAATTGCTTCTAAAATGCCGTGAACTTTTCAGTTGAAGACGGAGACATCAGAGTGTGCTGTGACATTAGCTAATTGCAATGGTATTGACCGACGGAAGGGACGTAGTTACATTATATTGACGATGTTATGAGGGATCTACAGGAGATGCAGTTCAAGTTTTAGTTCAAGCACGTTAAATGATTTGTGGTAACTATTAATTCGCAAAGTAATTAGTTTTATAAAAGGTTTGTAAATACGTCCAGATGCTTAAATTTAAATATCAGTAACTATGAGATGAAAAAGTCAAATATTCCCCTGTGTAATCCTGTAGTATGTAGAACATAGGTGTTTACTATGGTAAATACGTTTCAAATCCTTTTTTTTTTTTCTAGAATTTCACATTATATGATTCAATGTTGCTCTTTGTTTGGAATTAAGGGTGTTGAAAATTCAGCAAAATCAAAATATATACTAAACAATTTTGATCTAATTTTACAATATGTAATTTGTTATTCAAATAATCATCGATTTACAAACGGAGAAGTGAAACTTAACGTTTTTTGATAAAAGATTTTTTGCTAGAAAATATTTATTGTTTTGTCTTGTTAGGATGGTATCATCAGCAAAAATTACACTTTTACAAGGCTTCACAAAGTTAAAAGAAATCATTAACGACAAAGATACTGAACCAAATGGGTTCCCAGTTAAAATAATGAAATTGTTTTTGAGATCCACCGGTAAAATATATGATTTTTTAAAAGAAAAGTAAAATAGAAATTCTTTGCTGATTTAATCATCCTTGTTGCTCTTATAGTCCTCGAAATAAAAATGAGGAAAAACTTGAATTGAATACTGTGTATATGTAAGGGACGTATCGTGATGTACCTACCTATTTCAAATTTTGATGTTTAAGTTACGAGCTTATTATAGATTTTGTTAGTTTCAAGTTCTACTTAATGGCCTTATAAGGTTTTCGGTAAATAATTGAATAATTGAAAAAAATTACCAATTATCTACAATTTTTAACCACTTTATCCTGTTTTATTATTATTATTATGTGCCAACCTACATGAGATTATTTATTTTTAAAGTGTTTCACTTCTGGGAGAAATGAATATTGCCTTTCCATCTTAGTTATCGGCGTTCATAGCCAAGTCGAATATATGTATAAAATGAAGCGCACATATGTTATAAAAATATATTTTTGTTGCACATATCAAACGCAATGATAAATAAAAGAAAATATCTTGGCGTAGATACTAAAAATTCAGTAAAAATGAAAACGAGTAGACTTTATTCATTTCTCCTAGAGTATTTCACAATAATTCCTATCTTTCATGTTATACGTTATTCGCTTTTATTATGCACCATCCTACATATAAAATAAAACTAAGACAATACGACGTCAATTTATTCATAGAGATATATATGGTATATGCAATATGATAAAGAAAGAACTAATATTTAGATTGAATAATGCTGTATAGAGACATATACGATAGGTAATATAAACATTGAGATACTTTATAATTCTCTTGTAATGTTAACTGCAACTGTATTTTTGTATTCGTTTCAATAAATACAAAACAGATAAAAATACAAATTTACATATTTTACTCGGCTATTCTCCAATTATTTATATTAAATATACATATTTTTAATTCATAAAACTGTATTTTAAATTTTGAGGTTTCTTTTATAAAGTTATGAATTTTTATAAATATTTATTGCAAACCAATTATTCTAGTATGTTAATGGATTTGTAACTATAAAACTTCAACTCTTAGCTAACCCAAACATGTGCAATATAAAACATTTATTATAATAATTATATATTTTTTTTAATACAGTCTTATGATTAACCGTTCCTAACTTAAACTTAAACACACATGATACACTTTTGTCATTTATAAACCTAGAAGAGTTGAATTGTCATTTAATTTGATAGTCAGATGAAGGTGTAATGGGAAGAATATATTCTGCTGATTATTATATGACATTTCTTAAAACCAATGAAATGTGTTATTGTCCGTCTCGTGTGCGTTTTAACGAATTCTGTCATTATTATAGCGATTATTTTTTGACGTTTCTTAAAAACAATGAAATGATTCATTGTATGTCACGTGTCTGCGTTTTAACCAATCCTGTCATTATTATACTGAGAATAAAGCTCTTGTGATTATTCGCGGGAATAATCTCTGTAGCTTTTTTGTTTTTGTTGACAGATGTCAGATGTCAGATAGTTCTTATCAACACAAGTAAAAATGAGCAAACAAAATAGATTTAGTGGCGTGCCTGATGATGAAATCAAAAAATAATCTAATTAAATGTAATTCGAGAGTTCGATAAATTAGAAAATAATAAATAAGTTTTCGAAAGATTTGTCAATTTATTTTCAATTTATTTTCACACTCTTGTTATATTATTACTGAGAACAAAGCTCTAAACACTCTTACTGGCGATAGTATCTGTAGGTTTTGTTTTTTTTTGACAAATGTGACATAGGTAAGATAGGATATTATGACAGCTGATTATTAAGTGCTTTATCTAATTTTGTTTTAAATGGTGATTAAAAAAATAATCTATTGAAATATAATTCGAGTGTCGATAAATAAATATTTACATTATTTTCTAATTAGCAACATGTAATCATTTTTACTTTCCAGTTTAATATAAAGAAATACAGATATTTTGAAGAACTGATGGAGTAAAATTGTACAGAAATAGAAATTCGGATTTGGGTTTACTTGAAATTCATTTTGACCATTTCTTCAATGACGAATGTCCGTACATATACAATAACTCATGCACAAAATGATTAGAATAACGCAACTTCAAGTCAGATTTCAAGATAATACATACGCAAAGATAAGTTAATTTTTATTATAATTGAAGAATCAAAATAACAAGTTTACTGGATACGCAAAACAATAAACTTATTTTTAATCGACCGGGTTACCAAAATTATGACAAGAACAGCTAATTTCATAGCTACGGGAGATTTGTGCACTTTCTCAAATAATATGAAAAATGAACAAAATTAAACAAATCTAAGGTAACTATCATAAATTATATTACAATTAAAATAATTTTGAAATCCATAAAAACCATCATAAATATTCGAGCCGTGAAAAATAGTATATACACCGCAGGAAAGAAGCTACGGATCGTGCTTCAATTTCTTCGCGGGAAAAAATAATACATTTCTTTCCCTTGATGTATAATATATTATTATTACTTATGTAACTAAGCAACTGAAACGTTTATTTCATTTGTCAAACATATAAATTGTCATTGTTAAAAATTGAAATTAAGATTTCTAGTTGGTTTTCTGTCTAAAAAGAGAGATGGAGACAATATCAGATTTTTGTTGTAAAATTCATAGATGTTTTGAAGATCAACGTTTATGATTTTATTTATGACTAAACGGTCCTACTAAATAGTTGGATGCTCTGTTGCGTAATATGTAGTATAATGGCTACCTTTCCGACCTTTGTCCTTTTATAAATTACTAATTAAATTAAAATATCTTTGAAATGTAAATGAAAGTTTATAGTAAACAAAATATTTACTTATTTAGAATTTTCGAAATTCCAGTACATTTCAATTTCTGCATTTTTTTACGAAGATGATAAGCGCACTAACTACTTTGATCATACGCCGCTTCATTAGTAGATTATTGCGAATTAATGTAAACCCACGACTTCTGCTGTGCTATGTTAGGTATATAGCCACCATGCCACTGAGATCGGAATACTGCATTTTAAACAAATATAGTTGTAGCAATGACGTCTCATCTATAGACGAGTAATGTCGTATCCAAGTCAACGCAATGTTTTGAAGCAGAAAAGGATAGAACAAATGTTGGCGCGACAGGCGTGCAGTGAGAGGGGGCATTAGAATGGTGTGCTGCACGTTGCATACAGCCACTGTATAAAACGTAACTGACTTGCCAGACATTTTGAATCTTATGTCAACGCTTGTTTTGTTGATATACGCAAATCGCTGTTATTTCGCTATTTAGTTTACTATATATTTATTTTGGATAATTAAATATTACTTGAACATTTTGTTAAATATTATTTTGAATTATTTTTGGATAAAAAAATATAAAGTACAATATTAATGTATGTAAATTAGATTTAACATGGCCAAGAATTAGAATATTCATAATAGTTATTTACTTAACAAGTGGGCAAAGTAAGGAATTACCCACGAGAGATAATTTTATCGAGTGGGTAATTCCACTTTGCCCGCGTGTGAAGTATAACGTTTTATCCAACACTTCTTAATAAATGAAAAATTTATTAAAGAAATATTATTTGACAGTGACATATGCTTTAAATTTTTAAATTAAAATGTCAATCGAAGTAGTTACCAAGGTGTTGTGTGTTATTATTATTGTTATAAATAAACAAATACTCACTAGTGGCTTTCCTCAAAATTATACCCACTAGTGGGTAATCTGTTACTTTGCTTGTTTAAAATCGCCATAGTTATAGAGCATTTATTAAGAGGTGTTGGATAAACAAATTTATTATTCACTTAAATTTTATTTTTACGGTAAATTAATTATTCACAATGATCTTGTCTCATTTAACATTACTGTCAGAAATTTGAATGTCATATGGATTATTGGACTTGAAATATGGTGTTTTTTATTGTGACAAATAAAGTGGTATATTAAACAATTATGTAAAAGGTTACAATAATACAAAAATATAAAAAAATTACACGATACTGCGAAAATCTCAAAATAAACTTGTCAAAGTGAATCAAAACAACAGTTCTTTCAATACGCACAATAAATACAATTGGCTGCCATAACCAATGTAAACAAAAATGTATGCAACGGGCAATACACCATTCTAATGCCCCCTCTTGCCGCGCACCTGTCTCGCCCAAGCCCTCTGGCTTCACAACAAACAGCGCCATACTTTGTCTATAGATGAGACGTCATTGAGTTGTAGGAAAAACCACACGTAATACAATCTATTGCCGAAAATTCAAAAGAGTACCAAGTTTCGAATTTGAATAATTTTATATAGACATATTATAAATATTACCTCTTTGATACGAGGTACGGTAGAATTTCATAGGATGTTTTGTCAACGCGAAGGTATATGACAACGGCTTTAGAAAAATTCACAAAGAAAAAATCCATCGCAGTGAATGCGAAGGCGACACGAACATAAACGTGAGCGCGAGCACGAAGCCTTGCTGGATGGATGAGACTGCACAATAGCGGCTGCAGAACGCGTCTGCATCCTTTTAAAGATTTTCGCATATTTTATGTATGACATATCGTTCGGTTTCTGACAGATTTATTGACGGCAGGGCTCAGCCGAGCTTCATTGTGCCTGTTGCGTCGTTTTTCAAATTTTCCGCTGTAATAATAGTAATAATAAATTTGTCACTGGAGTATACAGTTTGTTTAGTAGTGTGGATACATTTGTGCGGCTACGATATCTAAATGTTTGTTTCACTAAATATTTTGCCATAATGTAACTCTAGTAAAATACATATTGTATCACTAAATATCAATATTGATTCGAAGCAGATATAGACTGTATTGTACACCATATCCGTCAACACTTAAAAGCTAATATAGACATTTATACATACGTATTGGGATCTGACATGTAGCGATATGCCATCTAGCGGATTATTTTCGAACACAAAGTAGGGTGAAGATTATGTTAAATATACATTACGTCAAATGGGAATAACGATTTTTGAGATACAAAATTACCGAAATTGTGCAGTAAAAGGGTTTAATAATAAGTCCCTTAAAATTCTGCACGTTACATTCCATTATTTTCCGAAGCTGGACAAACGTTTTATTTATAAAGTGAATCAATTTGGAGTGCGGAAAACCTTGGAAAAAACTAACAAAAATAAAGAACATGAATGTGTTTACAATAAATAATATGCTATGTATATTTTGTACCAGACGGTTATGTACATCTAAGTAAGTAAAATTTTAGGTTATAATACTTATTTGCTCCGAAATCTTTTCACTTTGTATTTAAGTAAGTTCATAAATTAAATTAAATCGGTTTTCAAAGTTAATGTGTTTTTATATTTGTAAATTTTTAGTTATTTGTTTATTTAGTTTTTTTAGATCAAGAAACGTACAACTAACCTATAACAGTACAACGTAGCAATGCAGTTTTTGCATTTTTCACCCAAAACCAGCCATGCAGGAACAAACAACACTCATCACTTGTTCATTTCCTGCAATTTTCCTACTAATTAGATGGGGATTACCTCGTAAATTCGACGTTAACACACAGAAAGCCACTACACCCACAGCCACTGTCACTTTCATTACATTTTTTCCCGCATTTAATCAATTGTCAAATATATAAAATGCGTTAAAATTTAGTTTGCAAATATTATTAATCGCGAGACTCATTTTTTATATTTTATACGCGAACAGTACTAATGTCACATTCGAATCTTCACCCTAATTGACGCCATCTTGAATAGGACACGCCCTCATGTCAGATCTCAATATCTATTTATTGCTTTTTTATATCCTATTTTCCTTTGTAAATCAAATGGGTAATTTGCAACACCTAGGACTGCCAAAACTTAATTCGTACGAAATGCTTACTTACAAAAGATAGGTAGTGTAACGGATTAACAAGAATATATTCAGGGCCGATATTTCCATCTACGAATAAACTTCTGAATAAGTTATTCTTCGAATAAATAAAAAAATGCGCATCAAAAACTGACAGCTAGAACAATAAGTATCATTTGAGCTATGATTTCGATGCGACATTTTTCATTTTTTCGGCGAATAGTTTATTCGGTACTTTATTCGTAGATGGAAATATCGGCCCTTAGAGTGTTTAGACTTTTAATTAATGGTAGCTTATATCAATGTGAACTTTTAGAGCTCGCAATACTTTTAATGAAAAATTGCTAATATAAAAAGTATAAACCAACTTTTATATAAAACTCCTGCAACTAGTATCTGCTAATTGGTAACATATGCACGTATTTTATAACAAGTACGGCGCGGAAATGATAGATTGTGACGTGACACATCTTCAAAAATTTCTATAGAAGTATTTATGGTACCAGAATCACCTAAAACAGTGTTCTCAAATTCAAATTGCATAAGGGCCGAATAAAACATAGTAAAACAGCTGTTGGACCAAAATATATATATTTTTTTAATAATTGTAAAGAATCCAAAAAATATTTTAATGTTAAATTTAGCAAGGCTTAACTCAAATGAAGAGTTATTTGTGATGGTACATGATGTTTCGGGAGATAATCCTCCCATTTTCAGATATAAGGTTTTTTTTACAAGAGTACAAAAGGCTTGATAATTAGTAACCGTATTATTTTAAAATAAAAAGTTATATCGGGCTATAATAATAATAATAATAAAAACAGTACTTCACGTAAAAAATATATCATTTATCGAGCTCTTCGACTTCGACAGTAGTGTTTGACATCCGAAATGAATTATTGGCGTGTTGATACATTTATATTTATAAATTTGGGATGTACAACTATATTTTTGTAGACAAGTCATGACTCTCAAAGATGGAAGTCTTGTGTATCATTCATTATCATAGGGCTGTTTACCCCCATTGTAATGTGTCACTAATTTTGTTTAGTAGATACGTGTACTTAATACCCTTGTTGCTTCCTATTTGCTACCTTGTTTATGAATAATTATTTCGCCTTACATATAAATAATTTATCTCCGTTATTTGAAACTGTTTATGAATATATTTCAGTTAGTTTACATGTTTTAATGTTAATTTATTTATTTAGTTTAAAGTATCTGTCATACTGGATTTACCTTTACCCTAATAAATATCCAATTTGTGCCCCAAATGTATGATTTGATCCATATAAATATTCGATTAACCAATACGTAATTGCGCAACATAAATCTCCATCAGATTAAAATGGCATCCATCTGAGAGTATCTTAATCACATTAAGCTTAGAGTTAAAACACCCCAATGAAATTAATGAACAAACCATTCGTATTTTAATAAACCACTCCGATGAAATATCACGAAAAATTAATGTCATCCGGCGAATATATCACACACGCAAGCACCGAACAAAAAAGACAAGGATATCCTCTCTCGGATATCCGCCGTATATCCTCGGATATTCTATACACATGCAATTTATAATACAGGCGCGAGCATTAGCGGGCAAGATAGCGATTAATTTCATGGAATAAAAAAATGTAGCCAGCAGCGCATGAGCAAGTATAAAGAGTCCGTCTCGCAGGTCCTCTCTCCCTCGCCGTGTCGGAAACAGAAAAATGAGCGTGTCCAATGTTCACGCGCTTTTTTACAGTGGGTTCGGGCAGTTTGTCAGGCGATTCGCAACTTTGCGCCATGTATCATGCTAATCTGAACGCAGACACAATTTATACCTATACCGTTTCACGTAACAACTTGCTGAATTTATATATACAGGGCGTCCGCGCTAAGCGAAACACACGCGCTCAACATGAGAAACCAGTTTTTCATATAACTTCGTTTCTCTTAGAAGAAAAAAAATAAAATATTAAAATAATCTATAAATTCAATTTAACTCCCAAAATAAAACTAAAATTAGGTTAAAATATTAGTCATACTGGAATATGGAAAACTATATGAGATACGACTTCCATTAAGTGTAATTTTTTTGTGTAGTACCTTTAAAATATTATAGGAGTATTTATTATATGTATTTATTACACTAGAAGCACTGATTTCTATATAACACTAGATTGGGCATAAGCCTCTACGCTGAGTTCTCAATTGAACGCCGCCATGATGGTCAAAATAGGAGATATAGGACACTTCCATATTTAAAAATGTTAGATGATATGTATGACCTGGAGAGGTGGTTACGAGCGCGGTACAGAGATAGCGAAAATGTTAGAAGATTGGTATGACCTGAAGAGAGGAGGTGGCGAGCGCGGTGTATTCAAAGCAAGGAATGTTCGTTGTACGGTATGACCTAAAGAGAGGTGGTGGCGAGCGGGGTGTGCGCAAAACCTCAATTTCACCTGTTCAAGTGATAACGCTCTCAGATGACAAAATATGGCCTATACCCAATTTACTGTTATATAGAAATCATTGACTATTTTCGCATTTGATATTTTTCCTGATATGCAACGCTTTAATATTTAATAAAGAAAATAGTTCCAGATATCTCAGTTAAAGGACACTTTGTATATGAAGAATATTCCGTATTTAGTAGTGTATCAATAATACAGATATTTCACGCTCAAAAGTGTCACTTTAATGCGTAGGCTGTAAAATATTTTACATAGAAACTGCTCTACAAACGCATATTAACCTTCAACAAATGCATAGCAACCATCAACAAATACATGGCAACGTAATTTGAAAGCGATAACCTTCAAAATATGTATATAAAATAATGACTAAATTAATATTAGTTTTAAATCGTCAAAAAAATTGTGTTCACCAAACACAGATTTAAAGTTTCGGCAGCATTCATTGCCTTTGCTTCGCCTCGTCAATGAAATGACAGCATCTGCTGTAAATCAAGTATTTTGGTGCCTAGTAAAACAAATAACTATTGTTTACAGTTTCAGGTATGAAGGTGTTAATTATATTTTATAAAAGTAACTCTTAGGCTTAGATTTTTAAAAACAATCTAAATTAAAATTTACATTAGCAGTGAAACCATTATTTTAACAGTTTGACTGATGGCATGAAAATCAATCATTTTAGTTGATTTCGGGGCAGTAATATTCAATTGTTTTTGTAGAAAAAATAATATAGTATATAAAATTTTGAGAACTTCTGGCGAAATGTCTAAAAATGAATGTTTTATTTTATAAATAGTCACGTATTTTTGCAGTCTGCTAACTTGTTTAAACCTAATAATTAGCAATGCTGCTGCAGAATACACGAAAAATTTGGTTTTGCAGTCAGTAGTGCGTGGATCTTTACAGTGATTTGTGCCGTGTACTGATGTTCTACTGAAGTATTAATAAAATCAACAAAATGTAAGTGTGTTATTTTAATTACATACTAAATAAACTATACTATTCGTTATCTCACATGAAGTACTTAGGCAATCATTTACAATATGTATATAATTGTCTGGGAAATCTTACTGCTATTTAATAATATTTGTATTGATTTGAAATCTCTATACTTTAAATATTAAAAAAAAAAAATTATTCTTGTGTAATTAACTATATATTACTGAATTATTATATGTACATACATATTTTGAAACTGTACACCTATAAAGAGTTGTATAGTGCGAACCCTGAAACACAATCAAACTCTTCCAATCATTCACTGGCATAACACTTTCGCCTCATGCACATTCATACTGCAGTTCATACATGCACTCGGAATCATTCGTTCACGCAGCAAACCATCAATCGTAATTATCCACTTACTCATCGGACGCCCACTTAATTGTGCACCCTCAAATCGCATATTTATTTTTTTGTTTTCAGAACTTTCTGACACATCTAATTATTATAATTACCACTTATAAATAGCAATTGGTTAATGCATCTTAAAACTCGATTTATAATAGGTATTATGCCTAGAATTTCCATTTAGTGGAAGTGAGATCTATTGAAATATTGTTTAAATATTTAGAAACAATTTCAATACTTTAATTATAAAGTTATAAATGAAATAGTATATGTTGTATAATTGTTATTTTTTTAACTACGCATCAAAATACAAACTTTGTGTTTGATGCCGTGTTGAAAACATTATTTTTTGGCCGATTTGGAATTAATATTAATTTACTGATTATTTTCAATACCTATTTTAAACTATGTAAAACCATATTGTTATTTATATTTTTATAAAATGTAATTCTGTTACTTTTTGAAAATTCCGAATCGTTTTATTACGTAAAATGGAGAGTGTTGAATATATTTTAATTTATTAGTTCGTAAAATACATACAAGATACAAATTGCGGTTATGTTGAAATATAGAAATATCAAACTTGTTGTTTCACCATAGTAATAGTCAGTAAAAGTGTCCTTTCACAGACTGTAAATAATATTAATTTTTATAACCAGGCACCAAAATACCAGAGTAGAGGCTGCCGTTTCATTGACGATTTGGAATTAATATTAATTTAGTGATTATTTGAAATACATATTTTGAATATTATCACCATCACATTACGTTATCAAACGGTTGCTATGCATTTGTTGTCTGTTACTATGTGTTTGTCGAGCAGTTGCTATGTAAAATATCGACCAAAAAAATAATATAATTTCAGTATAAAACTTGCTTTACAAATTTTAATGTCATCCATATTTTTTATTTCGATAAATTTATGGGTAGGTTCTATGCAGACCGATGATAGAGAGAGATGACATCTCGATCCGATTAATTGTAAATTGGCCGTTTAGAGTTTGCAAGTTTCTCAATAAGTACTTAAATTAACGCTAGCGTCAAAGTCAAAGCGCAAATGTTAACTCTAATTGCAAAACGTAATTGAAAATTGGGTAACTCTGAACGCAGCTTATCTGTTTTGTTTATAATTAAATCTATTTTTGTTTTGTTTCTGTAATTGTTTTACGTCTATCGATTCTTGCCTTTTTTATTGTAAAATATAATGCATCAGTTCGGTAAAATAGTAACCTCTGAATAATCCTCGCCAGTGACGTTAGTTAATAAATATATTATTATTATTATTACATTTATGTCTGGTCTTATAAAGAAATTTAACTGTCACTCAAAACTGTTACAGTGACTTACTTAACATTACCGTCAAATATTTGATTATCATTTGGAAAACTTAATGTAAATTTAATATAGAAGTAAATTAAAGTGGAGTTTATACTTCTTTATAAAAGCGGGCATTATTCATTTAAACTTCCATTCTCTTACTTCCCTTGGTAGTGTTAGATGATAGAAGTATTGCTAGGATTTGGATGATTTGTGAATATGGTAATTTAACTGCGTAGGTTTTCCATGGAAATCTCAAAGGGTAGTTTTTTGTGATGAATAAGTAATTCGAAGGAATGTATTGGAATAATGGCTATTTTGAAGTTATTTATGACACTTATTTGTCCGCAATGAATTCAGAAAGAGATGAAGGAATTTCCTGTAATTTTTTAACGTATAACAATAACATAATCTTTCTCATAAAAACAACATCATCGTTTCAGTTTGTGCTGTATAATATTAATTACATTTATTTAGGTGCTGTTAATCTGTATAGATTAATTAGTCTCCCGTGTACAGCATATTTGCTGTAAACCCCCAAGGTATATTTAATAAATGCATTGAAATAACCGTGTACTAAATTAATTAACCGATATCAGAGATAAAATGAACAACGCACATGATGCATGTAACATGATATTACACATTTAGGGACGGTCTTCTCACTGCCGAGGAAATACCTTATTAATATTAATATAATAAAAATTATAATATTAAGATGAATGCTGACTGACCAATAGGGTCATTCGCCATTTAAAAAAAAAATTTATGATACTTTATCTAAATTGAAGACTATCTACACTTTTAAAAGTCTTAATTGTTATTCATTAAGCTACAATGATTTTTTTTAAATGTTGTGACGTTATTATAGAGGTGTTGGTGGATCTCAAACAGTAGAGATTTAAATAATTTTTGTCACATAAATGTTCTATTTTATTGTAATAATAATAATAAAATAAGTAAAAAAATATATGACTACTATTATTTACAATCTATACTGCTTTAGATCCAGCAACACCTATACAATGACGTCACAACATTTAAAAAAAATCATTGTGGCTTAATGAATAACAAATTAGAATTTTTAAAAGTTTAGGTAGTCTTCAATTTAAATAAAGTTTCATAAAAAATTTTTTTTTTAATGGTGAAAGGCAAATAATGGGTACACCAATCACTTCTGTACAATTATCTGTGTTTCGAAGTTTCGGCTCAAATTGAGCCCTTCTTCAGGCCCAAATAAAATTAAATAATATAGTCAATTTTTCCAAAGTTCTTGTAAACCAAATTCATTGTTTTATTGTAGTTAAATTCCCGGTACCACATGGCAAAAGTGATTATATTTAAATAAAATATGAGAGTCACAAGTGCAAAGACTGAAAGCAAAAGAAAAAGAAATTATTCATAATAATTTAAGTTTTTATTTTGTGGTAGGATATAGGAGTGTTCCAAAACCTTTTTATCTCCCGCCTACCTCTGAGTAAGGGATGTATTGCTATTCGTTAAAAAAATACATAGTGAGTTTTCAATAAATAAGCACGTTTTAAGGTCCCTACAATTTAATGTCGGAATTTTGTTTTTGACAGTCATAGCTGTCAAAAAACTCTCATTAATTTTACATCAGCGACATCAAATACCTATCCTATCCTATCCTATTTTTTGATAAAATAAATATATATTTTTATATTTGCATACATTTTAATATTAAAATAATATAGATTTGTTTTGTATAAGCCCGCTTTGTGTTTCTCTACAATAATAATTTGCGGTACTGAAAATATACGGCGCCAGTATCAACGTGCAAAGTTAGAAATAACCTGTTCGTGTCGCTTCTTTTATTGTAGTTTTGTTCTGTGGTAACGTTATTTATTGAAATATTTGAAAAGATTAAAATTAGTAAAAATGAATGAAAGTTTTTTAACAGCTAGAATCGATTTTTGACTTCGATTTAGATTTCAGCGACCCTTAAAATAGTATGAATTTGTGTACTCTTATGTCCAAAACACTAAAAATTTTTAAAAACTCCAAAATCCCATTTAAACCTCATTTTAAGTGAAAATCGCATAGAGGCACGGGTTAGACTACTGAAAAAATCACTTATCATTTTATATTATTTTAAATAGGTTTCTGGGTGGAGACCGGTATAATTAGCACTTACCCAAAATAAGATCCATCCCAGTGATTAATTATCAATATATTATTTAATTGTTATCAGCACAGTAGTATAATTTTTAAAATGGGATTACTAGTCGTCAAATATCACCTCCAAATATGCTAGTGAACGGAAAGCATCAACAACAAATTTTTTGTAGTTATTTTTTGGCGGTGGTGGAAATTAAACTAATTGTCTTATATTTTACACTCCGTGAGGAGGGTATGTACAATGTATGGTGCTAATAGCTGGCGTTGGCAAAATCATTTATATTCGTAGAGTAACAATGCCCTATCTACTATTAGCTGTTTCGTGCACAGCCTGTATGCTCATATGCCGGTGAAGTGCTTACTGAGATGAGAACTAAACCAGAGCGAGCACCGAGACCAGAGTGATATGTTTATTCAGTGCTTTATGCATATTCCGCTTTCGAGTGCCAGTATACACTGTACATATATTACTGCCGGCAGCGTTTTAAAAATATTAGAAAATTGCAAGATTATCTATGAAATATGTACTGGAATAATCTTACACTGGCGCGAATAAACTTAAATTTATACAGAAAAATAAACGTGTGCCATAAGAATAAACATGATATTTTGTTAAAATAGAAATATTTAGGGTTATCTAGATTTGAAAACACAAATGGAGTGGCGTAGCGAACAGAAATAATATATGTATGACAATCTACACAAACCAAAATTTCTAACAGTTAATAATCGTAAAGCTGCTGAACTTGCTGATGTGATCACTTGACACTAATGCTGCCATATTCACACTTGTCGAACGACAAACACAAGAAAATGATTTTCTATAACACTGTTTTGGAAACTACACATTCTACAACTAAAAACTGTATTGGAACAACTATCATTACATACGCGGCGTATGGAATAATTTCGACGAATCAGAACCGCATGTTAGCGCGATATATGAAGTATCTTGATTCTGTTATTATGGTTACGTCTGTTTGTTTTAATTATATTAATTTGAGTTTGACGTTTTCAACTGTTTTATATTTGTTTTTTTTGTATAATTTCCAAAATCTTGTTATAGAAAGTATAGTCTACAACAACTGCCGACAGTTACAAATTTAAATTTACCCCTGTGGTTCCCCCTCCACTAACATCCTTGGGAGCTTTGATTTGACGGCTGGTAACACATTCTACAACTAAAAACTGTATTGGAACAACTATCATTCCATACGCCGCGTATGGAATAATTTCGACGAATCAGAGCCGCATATTAGCGCGATATATATATATATATATATATGAAGTATATTGATTCTACTACTATGGTTTGTTTGAATTTTATGAATTTGAGTTTGACGTTTTCAACAGTTTTATATTTGTATTTTTTGTATTATTTCCAAAATCTTGTTATAGAAACTATTGTCTATACAACAGGTTTCGGAATGTCATATCCCACACTACAAACTTTTTGCTCGCGTGGAATATGTACCATTCCATTACTTGTTATAGAATATAGTATGCTTTGTAGATGTTGCAAGAAATATGTGAAACGTAAACTTCAAACTATTCAGAAAACACCGGTGATCAATCCTAGGCACACAACATATTTGTTTCAAACATCTTTGTAGCGTATGGTTCATCGTAACTCAAATAACTAATCTGTTATAAGAGATAGATACCTACTTTCTAGAATTGATGTGATGGTATATTTATTACTTTAATATATTGATTTTAACATGTTATTTTAAGCATTTAAACGTGATTTATCTATCCTAGGATACAGAAAAATATGACAGCACACAGCTCTTACAGGTAGGTGATGTGAAAGCAACCTGTGTATTTTTTGATATAAATTGTTAAACCCACGCAATGAATCCTGCACACGAAGATTTTAATATTGTTTGCGTTGTTGATTTTCTTCATTTTGCAAAGAAACGAAAGACATTTTCCTTATGCATGCAAATTTTTATGACTAAAGAAAATTACACGATTTTTCTTCATAATATGGCTCATTCTTTCAAATCATTTTACAACGTCTACTTCATTTATTATTTAGAGCTTAAAGTTAACTTTATGAGAATTAAGTGCAAGTGCGCTGCAAAATCTCGATTTAGTAAATTAACTTTAAAGTAGAAGAAATACGAACAATTTGCGAATTGCATTTGTAAAGATTATTCCATGATTATTATTATTGTATTTGCAGAATTACCAATAAAGAGATACCGCACATAAACAGATTTTGTTTTGTTGTTATTTTTCAATTCGGTACATTATGGAACAGAGCATTATATATTTTTAGCTAAAAATAATCAAATTTTAAGCTAGTTATCGTATAATGCAATTTTCTCTGATAAATTATAATAAATAATTGAGTTAGGTTATGAATTATTATTCATGTAATTATTGAAATATTTTATTAAATAATGTAGAATCCTATTTTAGCTGTGCTAATGGAAGTGATGTGACCGGACTGAACATTAATTTCGTAAACTATTTTCTATTTAACCTTCGCTTTAATATTTATGCTATTATAATGCATTAGCATTTTTAATAATTCACGATTTGCACCTTGTACATTTAATACAAATTATCTTGTTTAAAAATAACCATTTGGAAAAATATTTAAATTATTTTTTTAAAGCCACGATATTACATATTCAGAATTTTTGTATAAAGGAGAAAGCGATCTATTTGAAATCGGATAGTGACAAATGTATACATAAATTAATATTCATAGAAGCGAGCTTAATACAAATATAATTGTAATTACGGTGAACGTGGAATCTAGAATTTCATATAGTATAAGGATTATGGCTTTAGATACATGAGACAAAATTTGACATATTATGTAGTAGAATACTTTATTATTACCATCAACAAGGTCTGCACATTATGGTAAAATAAGAATTTTGATAATATGTTTTGCATGTTGATTTTTGTACTCCTTATCTTTTACAATTACAACATGTAAATATGGGTGACCTTAATAACATTCTATCAACATTGTTACTTGTACTTGAGTCCAAGGCATGCTTATTATTTTTAAATTTATTTTGACCTTAACGTACTCTAACAAAATAGTTATAATCTTCAATAATGTTATTGTCATTTATTACAAATTCACTGCTCATACTGTCTGCACACTTTCATTCCAGAAAAATAGAACATATTCTAAATTGTGTATGCACACATGTACAGTCCATCAAGTTTTGTCTATAATTATGTCCATATTTACTGTTTTATGCAAAATTTAGGAACAGAAAATTATTCTTTAGTCTCCTATATCATCTACTTCAACCAAAATCGTAGGTTTTGCATTTCTCGAAAACATCTTGAAGGTAGTTCTTGTATATACCAAATAGAATAACGATTTACAATTATTAATAATGTTTACCAGAACAACAACAACAACAAATTATTTTTTCTGGGTAAATGCTTACAAAAGTATTTATTTTTAATGGTGATGTTTATCAAAATAATAGATTCTGTAACAAACATATTATTTGTTTTTACATTAAAAACCATTATATTAACATGTATTTTCATTTCACGTATTTTCTTTATTTTCCTGCTTATAAATTTTAATAATATAGTAATAATGGAAAATAGATCAGTGATATAGGATATTTCTTAAATGATTGCTAGATAAAAAAAGATATTTTTTTAATTTTCTCCATATCTCAAATTTTGAATTTATGAACATGTACAGTATTTTCAATTAAAAGTCGACGGAGTAGTATAAAACCGTAAAAGCCCCTGTTCCCTAAAACTTCAAAGAAACCTCCCGCATATCAATGTAACGGTCATAATAGCTAAATTATCAGAATTGGATTCCAGGAGGAAAATAGTCTTGTATCCATATGATCCACAAAATAGAAACTACAGATATACTTATTATAAACCAAACCTGATCCTTCAATTCCCATTATAGTACATTCAGCAATAAAAGTGTTATATTTTCCAATTAAATTTTTTTGAATATTGTTCTTGTTTTTAGATTTCACATGTTCATAGGATTAAAATATCTCGAAAGTAGGTACGCATAATTTAATGAAGGTAGTTAGTTGTACTACTTCTACTCCTGTGTTACCTGGACCATACATTTATTGAATGTGATTCTGAAGATGATGCTGCGGGTGAAGAGAGTGAAATTAGTTTGCACAAAATGCCTAAAAATTGTAAAATGAAAATTTGTTAAAAGATACCTGAGAGTTCAGATTAACCCCATTGGATGGTAGGTGCAGATTTCTAAATGTATAATATAAATTATTTAAATTTTGACAAATTTCTCAACGAATGGGGCTATTGGGCCTCCAAAATTGAAATACGCTAACTAGTGGTAGAAAACCAAACTAACCGTAAGGTACATAAATTTCATTGTATTTTGAATTAAATTGTTATTTTTTTTTAATTAATAAGAATAGTAGTTATTTTAAGATTATTCCAATAAAGTATAACATTTGTTTAAGCCGAATTATTTAAATAAGATGTAAAAATGAAAGGTTCATTGTATTTGTAGATTTTAGGTTAAGATTGAATTTTTCTCCTAAAAAACCTATAAAAACAGGAAAATTAGAAGTGTAGGGCAACAGTTCGGCTGACTATTAAAGCAAACTACCAATACTAATGCAAACATTCGCCATCATAAGATATCATACAAAATGAATTTGACATGTATCTTTTGGGAATTGTGATCAACGCCATCTCTTGATAATTTGGCAGCCCAATACAACGCTGTGACACCAATGACCGTTTCTTATACTTTTATTTATTGCGGGTCAAATTTTTTTGTTCATTTGTAAATATAATTGAGAAGATTTTGATCGTTTTATGCCAATTCATCGACTTTCAATTGAAAATACTGTAGGTACGTCAAAAGATATTAACTGGTACTACGAGTTAATAGAATTACTTTACGTTTTAATGGTAGATAATTCTCTTGTTTTCTTAGTTCGTATTGTATTCAGAAAAACAATCTTGCAGTTTCAGCCATTGTTCTTAATTCCTTCGTCTTTATCACCAAAGAAAACTTTATAGGTGGTTCAAGTTGTGTTGAAAAATTGTAAATACATAGCAACAACCGAATTACATTAAAGATAGTAACAGATTCTGATGCGATAAAGAAATACAAGTAAGTATATTAAGGAAAGAAAATATAAAAATTGTTAGAAATTAAACTAGCGTAATCAAAATAACATACATACCTAAATAGATATTTTATAATTATTATAATCTAGATCTAGATTTACCTAATAATAGTACCTATAATAAACTGTGGTATAGAAAGTTGACTTTTGCGCCGCGAAGTTATTGTTTTCTGGGGAATTTGATATTGCCGTTCGTCTCCAACAGCAACAAGCGATAAAATTTTTGTCGCTCGTCTCCAATAGCAACGAACGGTAAAATTTTGTTTTTACTGATTCACCACCATGGATATGAACTTTTGAAGTAATAGAACAACTACAAGAATCTATGACAGGAATGTCATATATGCGTTTATTTTAATAAAATTAGATGAATGTTTTACGTTTATAAACATTCGTCGGAAAAATATTGTGCATTCGTATGTCGCTCTCACACGATTTAAATGTTCAAGAGACAAAACAATTTTGCGTTCTAAATATACAAATAACTATTTTGGAAGAATACCATAGAAAGTTCACTTTTGCGCTTGCATTTATCAACACATGTTGATGTTTTATGCGGAGTTTTTCTTTGTCGTTAGTCTCCAATAGCAACGAGTGATAAATAGTTATTTATGATATAAGTGTTAAAATTGAAATTTTATGAGTAATTGGGGAAGTATACCGTATAAAAGTTTGTCTACGATCTTCCTAGTGAATTAGTAAATACTAAATAATTGTAGAATGACATTTTGACAGGTTGAGTTATATTTTTTGATTTAATGATACAAATTATTAGCAACTTGTTAAAGGTAACAATAAAATAACTTTTATCCAACACCTCTCAATAAATGCTCTATAACTATGGCGATTTTAAACAAGCAAAGTAAGTAATTATCCACTAGTGGGTATAATTTTGAGGAAATCCACTAGTGAGTATTTTTTTAATTTATAACAATAATAATAACACACAACTCCTTGGTAACTACTTCGATTGACATTTTAATTTAAAATTTAAAGCATATGTCACTGTCAAATAATATTTCTTTAATAAATTTCTCATTTATTAAGAAGTGTTGGATAAAACGTTATACTTCACACGTGGGCAAAGTGGAATTACCCACTCGATAAAATTATCTCACTCAGCCTTCGGCTTCGTGAGCTAAAATTTCTCTCGTGGGTAATTCCTTACTTTGCCTACTTGTAAAGTAAATAACTATTAACACGTTACTATGTTACTTTTTACACTAGTGTCAGAAATATACACTTTTAATTTGCTAAGCAACCGTAAAATGGGCAACTTTTAACAGCGGTCGTAGATAAAGATTTTTTTCTTTTTTATTAATTCATCAATGTGGATACGAAGTAAAAGAACAGATACAACAATCTGACTGGAATGCCAAACATGCATTTATTTTACTGAAATTATATCAATGTTTTATTTTTATAATCATTCGTGGGAAAAGGCTTAACTAAACAAAACTTTGTTCTCTAAATATTTAAATAGCTATTGAAATTATATTGCAGTTAGTTTATATTTCATTTTCTCTAATGACTTTATAATCTTCCGACGTACTGAACAATCAAACATCAGTTAATTTTGTTATTAAACAGCGTTTAATTTGCCCCAGTATTTGAATTAAATCAGTAGTATAACCTTTGTCAACATCTGTGAACTTGAAAATATATCACATGATTCATTCTGCACTTGCAACTTGCAGAATTCCCTGGTAAACTTCCACCCTGCTCATGGATCATCCTGACCTTAGCACATTTTAAAATTACCTCCTGATCTCCAAACCATTCCATCACTCAGTACCTCACCGTCAGAGCATCACTTCCTATCTCCTCTGCAGTTCTCTTCATCCCTCTTGTCTTCCTCCTCTTCTTCCCCTCGTGGTGACACCGTGACGTCGACAGTCTCAGCTCAGTGGGGGCGGGGAGTAGCTCGGGCAGGGCAGAGGTTCAGCGCTATCGAACACTGAACATGGAATTGATAGATCGTGAATTAATGTGCCGAGCCACAGTGGCGCACGTCCCTGGGCGCTGCCCCGCACTCGTTTAATCATCGATCACGCAGTGACTGTCAGTGGCGGAGATGGTTCAGTCGGGATGTGGGGGTCTCTTGTGAGATGTAGGTGGATTTTATTTCTGAAGAGTGCATTCCGCAAATAATTACTACCTATGTATAAAACAAACATAATTCTATTATTCTATTATATTATTATTAATAGTTATTTGTATACCAAGGCCGCGAAATCACTCGTTAGCGTACGGAGAGAAAAATTGTCGCCGAGGCCGTTTGCGACCGACGTAGGACAATCTCGAGGGCGATAAAGGATTTCGCGGCCAAGGTGTACACACTATTTTTTGTGCAACCGTAGAAAATTATAATTACAAATTTCAAACAGTTTTATTGAAAATAGAAAGTGAGTATGGGATTGACATTTGATAAACAAAACAATTAGTTTTGAAAAAACAATCATTTTGGATTTCGCGGCCGTTACCATGACAACAGCCGAGAAATTCTATTTCGCGATTTATACTGCGGCTGCGAAATGCTTATTTCGCGTCCGGTTGCACAAAAATATTGTTTACAGGTATTGTGGAGGAAGAATTAGTTTATAATATATTTGTTCAATCCTGCTACTGAAATTTATTGTTTCTTACTACAGAGCTCGAAACCTTCTGTTTTGTCCACTTAACTCATTCCTATGGCAACGGGACTGGTAATTACAGGTCAATAGGTGAAAGTTCTTTCGCTCACTACTTTCACCCACTCATCTGTCATTACCAAAATGAACCTAACCAAACATTGAGTATATGGGCCACAATAACAGGATTACACAAAACCCTATACAACACTCGTGAAGAAACGGATTCTCTCACTTATGTGTCTTTACCCACTCGGCTCTCGCCTCGTGTCCAAAACTGACACATGCGTGAGCGAAATTCTTAGTTTCGTCACTCGTATTATAATATACCGTTTCATCCATATTTATGACAAAACTATTACCATGTACAAATATTAATTCTCTGTATTAAATCAGTATCTGAATTTTCATCGTGTAGTATCTGTTGTGTAGATTTCTAATTTTTCTCTCTTCTGTATAGTTTCTTCAGATTTATTGCCCCAAAGTCTCTATCACATATTCTGCATTTTCTGCCATCGTCTTTTGTCCAGTAATTATTTATTAATTCTTCGTAGCCTTGCCTATTCTAAATCTTAAATCTTGCAATTAATTCTAGATTTTTATTTTCTATTGTCATATGTAGTGACCTCCGGGTAGTTAATAGTCGTGAATTATTATGTAAGTTGATTGATATATCTTTTATCTTCTTAACTGAGTCTGTATGTTTAGTCTTTTCCATATAATTTCGTCTACCATATACCATATTCTGACCTCGATTTTTTTGTCTATCTGTATATGTCATTGAATATCAGGTTCTTTAAAAAAATGTTCTTCTTCTTCCCATTGATTCTTTTCCTACTTTCTTACTTCTTTTCTTGTTATATCTACACAACAATCATATACGAGACATTTCCATGGACTCCTTAATTTCTCTTCATTGTCTTCATTTTGTGCCGCTTTGGTTCGAATCCCACAGCTAACATCTGCAATTTTTAATTTACCCCTGTGGTTCCCCCGCTATGATTTGATTGCTTGCAACCACACTTCATACAAAAAATATATCACTTACCGAGATCTGCGTAAGCAGATTGCCCCATGGATGAAAATTGTGATGATATACTTATTATTTATTTGTTTCTTCCTGTAATATCTATTCGTATAACGGTATTTGCTTATCTAGCTCAGGGGTCGCCAACCTTTTCTATGTCATGAGCTACTTTATTAATTTTTTAAACAGAGAATGAGCTACCTAAACAGTATTTTTTAAAAATAAAAGTCATTGAAGATAACAAGATTAGATATCATGGAAATTTATAGTATTTTTAAGTCTTTTAGGATACCTGTGAACTATCGAAATTATCCAGGTGAACTACCGGTAGCTCAGGATCAACGGGTTGGCGATCGCTGTTTTGTTTTTATAAGATTATAGCAATTTTATTTCATCTCCCCAATCCTCAAATTTCAAATTAACATTGTTAACTTAAAGTTGCTTTTAAATTTTTATGCTCTATACTCCAGACAGAACATCTTTCTATATACTTGTTTGTTATTTGACATTTGGAAATGAAATTGCATGGTTAAAAATGTAGATATCTATTTAAGATCAGCCACATACAAGCGCAATCAGATAATTGTAAAAAATTTATATTACCTTATTGATGACAGTTGCGTAATAATACAATTTTCTAAATTTTGATTCGTTTAATATATTTTAATAACGGTAACTGCAAAAATAATTTTGGATATTCTTTAATTAAAGCTGTCATTAGTCACGCTGTCAAAGTTTAGTAGATTATAATATTATAAGCCGATTCACTCCTTAACCATAACCAGTATTTAAAATTTAAATTCTTTGTGAACTTCAAACTTTGTTCATAAATGATGATTATCTAAATCGGAATGTTAAAATGGGAATACTGATTCAGCTTGTTAATATATTAATATAAAATGTAAATAAGATTTCAAGGATGTCATAATTTTATATTTTGAGTTTAACTATTGAACTTCATTATAACAATATTTTAAGCAAATACTTATATTATCAAAAAGATCCAGCCATATCATCACGCCATTTACCGCTTTCTAGGTGTGGCACTCAGCTCAAAGCAGATTTTGGTACTCTGATATATTTTTGCGCTTGAAGCGCAGTTACCAGTCGTCAAATTACGACCTCAATGAAGGAAATGGTGGAGGAGCCACTGGGGTAATGTGGTGCAAATTTTTGCCTAACTAGCCGAATACTATTCACCAAATATTCAGCTATTCGGTTAAGGAATCCGCCGAATATTCGGTATTCGCCCATCGTTGCAAGTCTAATAATTATTAATTTTTTTGTAATTTAAGATTTGACTTGTCGGATGCGAACCCCAACTGACAGATTATAAAGCAATTCAAACTGCAACTTTAATTTTCTACTAGAACTATATCTACACATAATTACTCTTTTAAAAAATTAAAATAATTTAAGTTGGAAAACAAAATACACACAGTAAAAAATTGAATGCGATTTGTTAATTTTGCGGTTTTTAAGTACTTTTAGTTAATATTGACAAATATATTGCATTAAATTAATAATTTGAAAATATTACAATTTGTTAAATTAAAATTATGTTAATTCTGAATTTTTAACAAGAACAATTGTTGTTTTATTTATTTGCTGGGTTTATACAATTTATCGAATAATGCTATAAACAAAATTATGAATTTTAATATTTCAGAATAAAATATTAATACAGGAACGTCAACTGTTGGGGACACCTGATATCTTTGTTATACAGTTGATAAGACAATATGAAGGAATTAACACACAGAAATTTTAAAATAAAATGTGACTAGTCAATAGTAAGTAAATTTAGCTAACTTATCAATTTGAAATTGTAAAAGAAAGTTTGTATCCTTTGTAACTATTTAATTTGTTATAATAACTATGATTTATTGTTCTCCTTCAATATAATTCCTAAAATATTTAGTCAATATCATATAAAAATAAATGCTAATAATTACTATATTCACAATTATATTTAGTTAAGAAATACACAAACATAATTTGTTAATTGCTAACAAATTTGAAACTTGTTAAATTTATACAAATTAACGGTGAATCGTCTGGGAGTTAAAATTTTGTCAATTTTGACTATAAATTTTTTACTGTGATTCTTACGAAATCTGAGCAAACGATACAGAAACTAGAGTACAATTTCAAGATCTTTTTAAATAACACAATATGATTGTTCATGCATATCATGAATATCATTTGAAATATAGCTGAAAGAATATCCTAGAAATGAAGCATAAGTTATCCAAGAGGCAAATTATATATTACTAATTGTTACGCGGTCCTAAATCTGTCGTCATTTAGTACACCAATGCAAATTCAAGTCACTGAATCATCATTACAGAATTAAGCATTTCAATATCCCCGTACACAAGGTCGTAGAATCGTAGGTGTTACATAATCCGATAGTCTGTTGTCATCTCTGCCTGAAGGCCTCGCTTGCAGCTATTACACCGCGGCTCAACTATAAGATTAAATTTTCCATCAGATAGCGCTGCTGTCTCACGGGGGTAATATCATTTTCTAATTCAGCACTAACTGTTTCGCAAACCCGAACTCATTCTGCACGAGAATCTATTATTCAAAACCCGCTTTTTTTCTCTTCGCTAGCTTTAGTAGCTTTCAATTTTTTGTTGGAATTTTAGTGAGAAAGTGAAAAGTGTAATCTTCATATTAAAGCACGGGATTCGTTTTACATTTAGTTTCAAGAAATATAGCAAACCGTAAATAAATATGAAACTTATAATTTTCTTTACGGTTGTATAAATTATAATAAATGTATGATATTATGTAAAGGTTTTCATAATTGATTATTTTAAAAAAAGCACACGTTATAAAAGGGCCAAATTAATATAATTTTTATTTTATTAGTTTAAATTAACCTTACACCTAACGGTAAAAGGGTATCAGACTATATATATATATATATATATATATATATATATATATATATATATATATATATATATAGTTTAAATTATTAAATTAAATACAAAATTTATTTGATTTATGAACAATATTTCATGTTTTAATAGTCGAGTACTTACACACATATTTTAGTTTCTTTCTGCAGTTTTTAATAATTGAAAAATGAAACACTTTTAACGTATATATCTAATAACAATTATTGTATTTGTATATTGTGTTTAAAATAAGTAAGTTTCTACTCCACCAAGCAGGAAATTACGAAAGTATGATTTTACATGTTAAAGTCCTATGTTCCGGAGTCGCGGTCAACACCCTATATATATATATATATATATATATATATATATATATATATATATATATATATATATATATCAAATCATTGACCGCAAATAAATTAGTTGGTGGATGATTCACACAGCTAATTTATAAATGGTGCAATACTTGTCGGTTCTGAGTATAACTAGGCACCAAAAGATCAAATTTACAGTGGAGGCTGCTGTTTCATTGACTAGAAGAAGTGAAGGCAGTTAATGCTGCCGAACCTATAAATTTGTGTTTGGTTTCGTATTACACACATAATTCTTTTGCCAATTTGGAATTAATATTAATTATATATTTTGAACGTTGCTATACATTTGTTGACTATTAATATGCATTTTTTGAAAGGTTGCTATGTATAATATTTTACAGCATAGACAGTAGACTGCTAACAGTCTGTAAAGTGTCGCTTTTACTGCCTCGACTAAAAAATAGTAACCGCTCAACAAACGCAAAGTAACTATCAATAAATGCATAGCAACCGTTCAGCAATCACATGGCAACGTAATTTGATGGTGATAATCTTTAAAATATGTATTAAATATATAAAAATAAAGTGTTCATTACCAAATACAGATTCACAGCTTCAGAAGCATTCATTGTCTCGGCTTCGCCTGGTCAATGAAACGGCAGCCACTGCTGTAAGTAAATATATTATTTTGGTGCCAATTTAAACAAATAACTATTAATTTAGAATAGTTGGGGCTTATGGACCCAAAGAAAATATTTGTTTGTTTGATTTAAAATGAAACATCTTTTTGTTTTATTGAACATTTCTGGAGTTAATTATGGCTTCATTAAATTTTGAATTATGTACAAAAAGAATCGTCTCATAAACAGAAGTCATTATGAAAATATTGGAATCGTATTCTAGTGACCGCAAAACGTACTTGTCTGTTAAATTAATATTAAGAAAAATTTTGACTCGCTACAATATCTCCCTTATATTCGAAAAACCTGATAGGTCTTCAAGTAAACTAACCACTTCCGATCGATGGATTGCTACCAAAATCTAATCAGCTCGTGATACCTCCATTACAATTATTCTTATTATAGGAACCCCAAAACGTGCTAATCTGTTAAATGTAAATAAAACTATTGGATATCAGCCAAATATTTTATTAATTTATTACCTCGACCGGTTTCGACGCCACATACATCTTCTTCAAGAGGTGATATTAATGGAAACTAGTACAAAACATGTTAAAAGTGTAATAAATAAATAAATAAATATGAACCAACACATCACAGATAAATCTCTTGGTCAACGTTTAAAACAAGAAATACATAATAAATAATTAAAATATAGTCAGATAAATAATGTTTTACATTTGATTTTATCTGATTATTAATATTAATAAAATATTTGGATGCTAATGAAGAGTTTAATTTACATCCATCATCCAGCCAAAAAATAGTCCTTATCATTATCTGTTAAAACTCACAAACGAACATTTTAACGAGACAATAACTCCTTTAGATATATGTGCGGAGGGTAAAATCAGAATTGTTATAAACTTCATAACTTTACCTTCACAATTTCTCGATTTCAAAAGATGCTTAGTGTATTTCTTCTTTCTTCCTCATTTATTTCAGGTCAAATTCACGATTAAAATATTGAAAATCTGCACCCGGTATACAAATACTGACTACTTATAACAACAGATTGACATTCACTAAAATAAAATGACAAGTAAATACTCATTGTAATTTAATAGTGCTACCTGCAAATTATTTATTGAGATGAATCAACTTACAATGGCTCGCTTGTATTTTGAAATAAAGGTCTTTAAAGTATTTGATTGCCGTAAAGTTGAAATGTAATTATGTATATTTGACTGACTTTTGATCTTTCGTAAGGATCGCATTAAGCGCGGAAAATGAAATTTTACACGAAAAAAATCAAATTTCATTCCCCAGTTGTCACTCGGAAAAAATCAAAATCCCATCACAAAGCGGAAGTCATTTTCCGCGAGACTTTACGTGAAAATCGATGCTTGAAAAGTGAATTGTTTCACACTTATCCTTGCGCGAATTTCCAAATAAATTTCGTTCGATCGCCGTTACTTAGGAAGTTTCGTGTGTTCTTAATGGCTCTACATCATCTTAATCATACTTAACCTGACATCCGGGCCTTAATAACCCCGCTAGCAGCGCCGTACATCAGCTGCGGAGAAAAAACGAACCAAGAGATAGGATAATCTCTAGCCGGGTACTTCTACTCTACTTCGCCATCGTCTGTGTGGCAACAGACACAGTGCTTGTGCTGCTGCTGCATCTTCTTCCTCCGCTTTCCCTCGCCCCAGCCTCCCTTGTTTTTGTTCGGTTTATCAAGTCGAGCTTAGGAGCAAAATCTGATCTCGTCCAACTCTAGACCGATTCTTGTTTCTTATTTTTCTATTTTTCTACAACTTGCTTTTGGTCTCTGGTAAAAATAAAATTGTAGACATCGAAACGATATTGCTGATTCCAAAACATGTAATAAACATATTTCCAAAGAACTGATGCAATAAAATACGAGAGACCGTAACAGAATTTTCTACTGTTTCAACGAAAATTGCATTGTAATCTGAGGTTTAAGGAAATAAATTTGCTTCTCGGGGATTCAACAAAAAGTGCAAATTTGCAGATATAAAAATAGATTCTCTCTTATTTTCTTTGCTGTATGACATATATTTTAGAAAATAATGTGATTATTTATTATTTAAGTATATTTCATCGTATTACGAACACACTTCGAAATTATTTATACATTTTATTAATAATTTGTATAAGGTATAAATAAAGGATATTATTTGGTATATTTCTTGATTCATCACTTCGCCTATAGTGACCTCATGATTATTAATTTTGATTTTGTTGAAGTGATTATTGAGGACAACAAAACAGTATCTTATATGTAATAACAGAGAAATAAAATATGGTAAAACAGATATATCGTATATCCAGGTATAGCTACCAAATTTGGATATTTTGAATAGCTATGGGAGCTATAAAATTTCCTTGTACACAAACCCAGAATACCCTACATAATAAATTCCTACAATTAGTGGTTTAAGTGAGGCGGAATGGCATCCTGCTATTTTTTTAAAGGGAAACCATCCCACTACTTTCGTTTAAAATGATTAGTATCCCAGAACTTATTATTTTCTTGTTTCTCACAATTAATTATTTTGTGTCTTAATGTTTGCAAAATTTTAATTGTTGAAAACTCTGCCAAAATATTTTACGCGAGTGAGTCATTTTATGTAACAATTATCAAAGCAAAAATTTACAGACTGGTGAATCGACGGACGTATACCATAGCGTTTTCAATGCTATTTTTAAAATGTTCAATTATTTATGTCCCTAATTATTTTATATCAAAAAAGGTGAAAAGGATGTAATTCTCAATTATGACGGAAATGTTGTTAGTTAATTTATAATTTTCTTAAAATCATCAGTGGCATGAAATAAAACAAACGTACCAATTAGAAGTTATTATATATTTTTAACCAAAACACTTAATAGCAAATACTGATAACAGCAGATGAGAAATATAAACATTGGCTGCTATTCACAGGTCTATACTAAAGGCTACTAACTAGGGCATTTTAAGATTTAACACTGTTGCTATGAAAAACTTGTTAATCTCCAAGGTTATCAACAACTTTTGCAAGGAAACAGTGCCAAATTTTAAAATGTCCTAGTTAGTAGCTCTTAGTATAGACCTGTGAATAGCAACCAATAATCCTTAATTGTTATCTACATTTATTTCGTTATATTCGAAGCATTGATCATGGGCACTGATTATTTTAAGAAAATTTCTGTGATGTATTTACTCACAGAAATTTGGGTTGTGAATTTACACACGTAAAAACCTTTTATAAATTTTATTCAACCCAATAACTGAAACACAACTATATACATTCATATATGAGAAACCAATTGCTACTGTCCAGCTTCAACTGTTTTACAATAAATTTAAAATAAACATTACTTGGAATGCTAGCAGATGATGCGCAATATACTACAATTACCAATAGTAGGTATATTACGTACCGTGAACTGTAAGTGATAGTTTTTAGGTCGAGAATGTAGTTTGGGATGTCGAGACCCGTAGGGTCGAGATTTCCTAAACATTCGAGACCTAAAAAATCACTTACAGTTTGAGGTTAGTAAGATATTTTTTGCAATACCTGCGTAAATATAAGAAAAAGAAAAATAGGTATCAAAATTACCAGCCGTCAGATTGAGGTTAAAAATAAAATTTGAATGATATATATTTACTTACCGTCCACCATGAACGGTAAGTTTCACTTAACATCCACCGTGGACGGTAAGTAAATGATGTAACCATGGAAACCAATTGTGCAATAAAAGTTCCACTTACTGTCTTAAAATTTTGTTATTAATGGGTAACTTACAGTACAGGTATTGCAAAATAAATATTTCCGTCATTTTTTCGGTGCCAGGTACTGTCAAATTATAAATATTAGTGTCAGAAATATAGAAATATTTCCTCTCCAATAAACTATTTAAGTTTTTTTTTTTTTCATGAAAAATAATTAGGGAAGCCAATAATTGAACATTTCAAAAATACCATTGAAAACGCCCTTGATTCACCACCTTGTATATAATACAAAATATAACAATACATTTATGAACACTACATTTAATCATTTATATTCGATAACCATCCCGCTACCTTATTTTGTCCACTTCGACCACTGCCTACAATCAAATGTTATAGAACTCATTTCCTGCTTCTAATATAACCCTTATTATAATATTACCAATATTTCCCAAAATATAAACTAAGATTTGGTTAGCAAAGAACAGCAAATACTACAAATCCAATAATCTACCAGCTATTTTTAGATTCAATTAGAGTGATATTTGGACCATTTATCTTTGGGCCGGATGACCTATGTCACCTCATCTTTGTCCAATCTACAGGGAAACATGAAGTAATTTCATTTACAAATACCCTAACTTTCATCCAGAAAACCGTAATACAGGTTGACTTGTCGCAACAGAAATTATATGATAATTTTGTCGATATTGCTTTTAAATTGAAAGCTTTTGTCTACAACACAAATCTATATCATTTCTGTAAAATAGGAACATTGTTTGTAATAATAACAGTGCATTTTTATTTTAAGGGATTACATTTTTTACAAAGATGTTAGTCATAATACATTCGTTTCAATAAAAACAATCATATTGAATTTATTCCTTTATAATAATGGCTCGTGTTTTAAGTGACTATTTAGTTATACTTGTAGATCTGAAGCATCTTAGTAATACCTATCCGTTAGATAGAGTAATTGTGTCAGGCAATTAATGGAATCTTGTTCATTGATTGTGGAGTAAATGGGACTGCTAAAAAGTAGTGTTGTAGGGTGTCATACTCAAGTTAGTTTCAGATTGTTCATATTTCATCTCTATTAAATGAATGGGTTTTACCATCTACATAGATTTTGGTTTCTCTTCATTAGCGATTCGAATTTATAAAACAATTTTCGCAATCATGTAAGGGATGATACCTGCCAAATGCATTCTGTTTTCAAAATATAATTTATATATTGAGTTGTAGGCATAGTTAACGATCATTTCAGTGTCTCCCTCGGTGCAATGATTGGTGTAAACATCTGCAATATCATAAATTTTTGTTTTTACTTGAAAATTAATTGGGCCTCCCGTATTTTTGTTTCAACTTATTGTGCAACTCAATTTCGAAATATTATTTTTCGACTTTCCATATATCTCCAATATAATTTTTTGATAACTCTTACTTGTAGTTTGACCAGATCGCATTCATGTCTTACTATATAGTTAGATTTTTTTGACCACATTATATGTTCTATAGAAGATAACTTGACATTTCTCAATTGCTTCGAACTGGTAGATTACCCAAATTTCCGACCCGTAAAGCAAGGTGGGAATTACCCACTACTGAATTGTTTAGTTGCGAAACGGTATTAGCAATACAAATACGTACTAGATTCCTTCATCGTGTTTTGAACTACACCAAATGATGTATAATTTATTTAAAAACATGCGATTATTAATTAGTATTGTTCAAATGTCACTCCTAGTTAAACATATTTTTTTATGGGAGTTATTTCTTAACCTTGACGAAAGTACCGGCAGTTTATTATATTTTGGTGGGCGTCCAATTTTTATTGTTGATGTTTTGACTTTTAGTTTGTGATTATCGCAGGGTGTATTTTTTTTGTTAGATCTGCTTTACTTTTGGCAAAAAATACTATGTCCGCGTTTATATATTGCAAGGAGAAAAAATACCAATCGATCTGTTTATATAAATATGTACATTCTAACCTTTTCCTAACATTTATGCAAATATTATGATTGTGTACTATTATATTATTATTATAGCGGGTAATTCATAACGGGACTATTTTAAAGATGGGTGAACAATTTTTAGTTAAAAAAAATTAATAGTTATATGACGGCTATTTATATTTTACTTTTATTGCTCAAAAATTGTTGTCCACATAGTTGAGAGCCACTTAAAAACAAAAGAACAACTAGAAAAAAGTTACTGGTGAAATTCATTTAAATGTCAATTCTTTAAACGTCAAAGTATGTTAAGTGCAAAATGTAAACAATATTATTTATTTATAGACAATAGAAAATTAAGTCCAATTACAACTTAGCGAGGCGTACACTTACGTATTCTTGCCTGTAAGCGAGAACTTGGTTTGCACCTAAATTATAATATCATCTTATATATGTAAAAAAAAAGCGGAACATATTAATTATGGAAGAAAACGGGAACACAGACGAATGAAATCCTACGCCATGATCATTCATTGAAAAATGCATCTATAATGTAGAAAGATTTTGCTATTAAATAGTGTTTCAGCTGAGTTTTAAATAAAGTATCTCTTGGTATGTTTATTAGATTTTGGCGAAGCGTATTAAAGATTCTTAGGGCGCCACTCTGGTGGTAGTTGTAACGTAAAACATTATAAACTTTTGCCTTATCATGTACAATTTTATGAAGAGCAAAGCAACCTAAAAATAAATAAATTCCCTGATAACTATCTGTTGTTAAATAGTTTCGAGATTGAATTATATATTATGTGTCCTGTTGTAATGAGACTAAAGTTCTAAATTGTTTTCCACACTAGAGTGAAATTAAATATATTTTTGTCCTTTTGTTTGTAAGTTTCTGTAAATAGGGGAAAATACCTGAACAATGTAAGTATTTACCTCTTCCGGGGGAGTGAGTATCTTTGTTTTATTTGTCGCAGCGCTGAGGACGAGTTTGTTTGCTGGTGCCGCGGGTTCTAAGTGAATTTAACGAGTTCAGAACGGCTTCTGTTTTCCTCTGAACTTACACTGCATATCGTACTTCTCATGTTCTGAGTTCCATGCTCCTTGTTCGATTACCCACTTCCAATTTCAAACTTTAACTACAATGAGCTCGATGTAAGACGAAATGCTGAGCAAGCTGGATTCTTTAGGTAATATTTTTCCTTAATGGATTTCTTTGTAATAAGAATGAGAAAAGAGATCGGCAAATTTAATGGATTGGAGCAATAAGTTGAAGTAATTGAAAAAAACAATACTTATATTTAATCATAAAATAATTTTTCTCAAAGTATATCCACAAAAAATATTATATTGTATTCTGTAGGAAATAATTACATGGCTGTATTTGTTTTTGGGAACAAGTTTTGGATCCAAATAATTATTATGTTGTATCCAACATTTTCAAGAATAATATATGGTCGAATAATCTAATTTTGACTCTATAGATAGTAATACTTAGGATATTCTGAGCCATATCAATATATATATATATATATATATATATATATATATATATATATATATATATATATATATATATATATATATATATATGTGATAAATAGGAACTTCAGTGCCGCGTTACATATTAAATTTTATATGAAATTTGTAATCAGAACAACTCTAAAAAAATATTTTATAGGTTAGGTTTACATATACGTCAATTTTCAGTAAATCAAACATTGAGTCTTGTACTAAGTGTTACCAAACTCGGACATTAAAATATCTTAAAGAACATTTCAAATTGTGTTTTGTTTCCATCTTCTTCATTGGAATTTAATAAATTCGATCTTCTTGCACATATTGTTTCATTTTACATACAAATTTACTGCATCACAAATCTGCCGAAATTATCGTACTTGTACAATAATTATTATACGGTTGCCAACACTGCGTTGCTCAAAATCGTGTTGTAAAATGGATTACTTTAATGCCGATTTCAAAGCTTTCAATGGCAATTTTGTCGTTTCTTAATTCCGGGTTTAATTAAAAATATTTTAATACTAGCGGACACGGTAGGCAGACTTTGTCCTACCACAGACCTCGCTAACGAACATATTTCTTGAAATAAAATTTTTATTCAGTATAAATGAAATACTTCAAATACATTACCTAATATAATTAGATAACTAAGAAAATTAAGAAAATTAGACATGTAAATCGAAGGGTGTTCTGAGTTCCAGTCCCAGTCTGGACAATTCGATATATATATATATATATATATATATATATATATATATATACATATAGTGTTCATTTTAAGTGGTACACTATTGCTATTTCGAGAACTATAAGACAATTAAAATGAGCGAAACAAGAATTTTTTTTGACCAGTGGTTCTCAAAATGCGGGGTGCAACTTTCTTATTTTAAATGGCAACCTATTTTTTTATTTGCTTATTCGATTCAGTATTTTTTTCTGAATTCAATGATAAGCACATGTAATGACCCCAAACATTACAAAATATTTGAGAAAAATGCAAAATTAAAAATGTATCATTTTTATTTAAATATGCATATACAAAGTTTGCCATGGAAGAAAACAAATAAACCAAATGCAGAAATAGTTGAAAAAACTGTAATTATGAGAATAATTATTAATTTAGTTGTTACAATACAGAAATACAGAGATACACTTAAAAAAACTAATATTAAAAATTGTTTGATTTATTTGTTTTCTTCCATGGCAAACTTTGCATATGCAAATTTAAATAAAAAGATATATTTTTAATTTTGCATTTATCTCAAATATTTTGTATTATTTGGTCATTACATATGAATATCATTGAATTCAGAAAAAATATTGAATCGAATAATAATTTGTTTTCTTCCATGGCAAACTTTGTATATGCATAATTAAATAAAAATGATACATTTTTAATTTTGCATTTTTCTCAAATATTTTGTAATATTTGGTCATTACATGTGAATATCATTGAATTCAGAAAAAATACTGAATCGAATAAGCAAATAAAAAAGTAGGTTGCCATTTAAAATAAGAAAGTTGCACCCCGCATTTTGAGAACCACTGATCTAAAAAAATTCTTGTTTTGCTCATTTTATTTGTCTTATAATACAGAAATTGTTTGCTAATTTAACCGACGTCGTAGCTCTTACAGTTCTCGAAATAGCAATAGTGTACCACTTAAAATGAACATCCTGTATATATATATATATATATATATATATATATATATATATATATATATATATATATATATATATAAGATTCCGGTGTTCGTAATTCTTCTCCTCCTAAATAGTCTGCCCGATTTTGATGAATTTTTTTTTTGTACCTATGGGGTCACCGGCATTGTCAAATGCATAAGTCTTGAATATAAGTCAGGAAAATTAAAAAAAATTAATCTGGATCTTGACAACAGCGCCATCTGCCGGGTTTAACTATAGGTAAAAACCATCCAGATGACCTCATAAGTTAAAATTTCATCAAAATTGGTCAAGCCGATTAGAAGGAGAAGAATTACGAACACACGCACACCGGAATTTTATATATATAAAGAAAAAGGTATCATTATGATTTTTACTTTTTTGAATGTGGCACTCTCAGATCTCGATAAGTGCTATATTATCACCGCGTAAAGTGCCGTCAAGGCACGACCTCCAATAATGTTAATAAAGAGAAAACCAAAGGGATAAAGTTAAAATGACAACTGTCGGCTGTGAGATTAAACTAAGAATCTCCAATATGTTACAACGGGGCTATTTATTCAACTGTAACAATTGTTAAATTATAGTACAAAGTGCTTGGGTACCTTCGCTCGAAATGTTGTGTTTACGGATGTTCAATGAATGTGTATAATGGTGCGTTAGTGCCTACATTGACGGTAGTGAATTTTGAGTATGAATGCAGAAGTTTGAAGGGAATATAGTTTCTTCGGAAAATAAGAGACGTGATCGTGTATGGAGAACTTTAGAAGAGTAGAATTGAGTCGATTTAATTAGTTTGGCTATGTAGAGTGTAGGTGAGCGGTTTTGTGGATGTTCGAGAAATTAATGGTTAGGTGTGATTACTGGATTATTGCGTGAACCAATGATTCCAGGTGTGTGGAATAGACGTGCTTGTATGATAGTAGATAATACGAGTGATAAAATAGGATGTGATCGAAGATTTGTCCTTTCCTGTTTTACCTACATATGTTTATATAGATATCTTTTATGTGAAAAAAGTTATATTAATAATAATATATAATAATAATAATATAATATATTTAATAATATTTAAGAAATTTTGTTTCATTATACGAAATTAATAAATGTGACTTTTATTTGATGTGAATAATATGAAAAGTTTGCAATTAATTAAGTTCTACTTGAACAGAAAGTTTAGATTATATTTGCTTGTAGGTAAACTTATCAAAGCAAAGTATTTTGCGAAAATTGTGTCGTAAATGAGAAAAGTTCTTCTTTTATCAAAACAATTCGGTGTTTCGAAAATCCTGAAAGTGTAATTAGAACAATACAGTATAAAGATAAAAATTAATTTCATCATTCCCGGGCGATTTGGGCAATATATCACATTTCTTTGTATGACACAGAGAGTAAAAATATTTGACGTTTTCATCGCACAAAGTTGTAGAAAAACAACGGTATTTTTCATTATTCTGCACTGTCCTTAGAGAATATTGCAGTCTCCCAGCTTATTAAGGGTAACCCTGGAAATTTCCTGGCTCCTGGCCCGCGCGCGGCCGGCTTCTCTGGAATTAGTGCAAATAGAAATAAAGAACTTCTTGATGTAGTTCTTTGTTTAGTCTACGGTGAAGGCTTATAGTCTAATTATACGCTGATGGAGTTTCTGCTCAGTGGCCACTGTATCTTGACGATGTTGCAGTTTGCTTCGATTCACTTCACTTGAGCAAAACTTAGTGAAATACGGAATTTTAAATAATATTCATAATTCACCCTCTTAGTATACCCAAAAATCGAGTTGGTAATACTAGCCTAAATGTTTGTACTCCATGGGAAATAAAATTAACCTTCAGCAAATTTCAATTTCTCAACGATACAAAATATAGAAAAATGTTTCGAATACAAAGTTTTTCAAGAAATCTTGTATAACATATGAATTTATTCCAAATTAGATTTAACTAATGCTTATAATAAAATTCCAATGGATCGAAATCAAAAATTACAATGGGCCCATAAACCAATTTTTTTAAAATTTTTTTTATGAAACTATTAGAATATATGAAGATCAGTGAAAACCCGATGTGAAAATTTCTTGTATTACCCGAGATATGATTTTTCAAAGTTTCTGTGACGTTGTGTGACGTCACAGGTATTACACCAGTGGCACTAAGACTACGATTTTCCATGATAGTAGATATTATATATTTTTTAATATAAAAATAATATTTTTATATTATAAGTCTTAATTTACAACAATTAAACTTAATATAAACTAAGGCAAAATTCCTTTGACAACTTTAAGAGTATTTTACTTGATATTCGAGTAAATAACAACAAAAGTTTGAGGACATTGGCGCTAGTAGTGATGTAACCTAACCTCAACACACAATTTTAATCAATAGATTTTCAACACAGCACAATAAAACAGTGAAATTATAAAGCAAGTAATAGAAGCCCAACAAATATAATCTTAAATACCAACAAACAAAAATATGAAATGACATTTCGTAGTTCTATTTTAGCTCACAACAGGCGTTGGGCGCAGCGGAAGACGCGCGATTTGCAATTTTCATATTTCTGGCCAATACAAGTACCTGTGACGTCAAAGTATGTTCAATTCGTTATATCGCTTTACTGCACAATATTTAAAAGAAAAAAAATACTTCACTACTAATTATTCCATAAGTGTTACACGATTTTTATATAAATTGGTCATATTTCGTTTATGGTTTATGAGCCCATTATAATATCTCTTAGGGCCGGTCTTTCCATCTACGAATAAACTTCCGAATAAGTTATTCATCGAATACATAAAAAAATACGCATAAAAAAATGAAAGCTAGAAAAATAAGTATCATTTGAGCTATGATTTCGATGCCACATTTTTCATTTATTCAGCAAATAATTTATTCTTTACTTTACTCGTAGATGAAAAAATCGGCCCTTAGATTGTTTTATTATGCCTTTTGATCATAGAAATGACGCTCAAATATTTCAAAGTATTATTGATAAATTAGTTTATGGACTAGAATTTTGTTTTGCTTGTACCTATAGATGATATTTGAATTGTGAGCCATTCTCAAAGAGAATATTACATATATTTAGAAATTGTTTTTAATCGGTTAAAAAAATAGAAATTTTAATTATCTTAGATAAATGTAAATTTATATTAAAGAAATCGATTTTTTTGGGATATCATATAAAAAGGTAAAGATAAAATGGTACCAATACCAATTGAACCATTGCAAGAAAAAATTAATGATACACTATTTTACAATATCAAAATATTTCAATTATTATATAAGTATTTTAATCCTAAAATCTACAGTTTACATAGAAATTTTTGCATGATATCAATTGCACCTAAATAAACACGTAAAATATGATTTATGATCTATAAATTTCACGACTTGTCAATAATATGATGTAGTTTTGTCAACAGAAATATGATATTCATTTTATTTAGATTCCATTTTATGCTATAATACTCGAGTCCATATGTCATTAAATTATCATCCTAACTTCAAAATTATATTAAATCTGACAAATACTGTATTTAAAAATATAATTCAATTTAAAGTATGATGTGTGCGATCCATGTATTTCACTGCATGGTATGGCGCCATCTGCATTTACATTAACTTAGTAGTAGTACCCTGGTATCTGTCAAAGGTTTTCGGTCTGTACGATTAAAATATCATTTTTATTTCAAAATAATATGAAATATTGGATGAAAAGTACATGAATTTTTCATATTGAAATGAAGATGAAAATTCAAACGATATATTTACTCGTGTATTATAGGTTTAACAAATAACTAAAGGAAGTGATGATTATTTATTATTAGGTATATATTTTTAATAAATAAATTAATACACACAATATCATTTGTTACAAGATTAATATAATCTAGGAACCTTACATTCATATACAACTTTCGATAATATTGCAAAATATTCCTAATAAACGATGAGTATTCCATCCTAAAATTAATTTGAGTTCAAAGTTCAATCCGGGAATCCATAATACCACTCGTAATTTAAAAAAAACTCAATATACATGCAATAAATAAATAAAATAATTGTATACAGTGTTTGTTTTAAAAAGGTATCTTATTAAATTCATAAAATATTGTTCAATATCCATTAATTCTGCAGGAATATAAACAATATTTTAAAGTATTAATACGCATTTAAAATTTTATGTTTTCATTTTGAATTGTAATATTATTATAATATAATTATTTTAAATAATGTTAAATAAACTATTTAAATTCTCATTCACATTACTTATATTTAAAAAAATTATCTAATTTTTATATATTTATATACAAATAAATGTCGGAAAAATATTACCATAAATTCAAATTATTTTTTGTAATCTTTTGATAATTAAATCATTGAACTATGCTACAAAACATATAAATAGCTATTTTTTGGAAATTGGCATAGATATTTAGATGAAGAGTTATTTTATCAGACATTTTTATGTTTTCCTTGTATTTCATTCTTTCATTCCTTCACAAACTTGCTTCAATAATTGGCAGTCACAAATCATTGTTGAAACACCGGTTGTTTAATTATTTTACCAGCAGATTAATAATATTTAACTCTGTTGACGTATCTAAATCTTTAACACGGTTCATTAAAGTAGGATTTAAATAAAAATGGACAAAATCCATATAATAAACTTATAAATACTCAAATTGCAAATTATTAAGAAATATAATATAATCTCGGCCAAGTCTCACGATTAAAAAAAAAAATAGTTCAAAAGGTTAATCTCACATAAATTTGTTTCCATTTTGCAAACAATTCACTCCACCATTTTTTATCTCCGCTGTTGATGAAAGCCCGCGTTATAAATGATCTTCGCAATGGCTTCTCTGGGAATGTCTTCAGCATCGCGATGGAACACCGGGAACTCTTTATTAGCGAACCAGGATTCCTTGGCGAGCCCAGCAGCGATTCGCGGGTTCTTGTAGAAGGGGTTTACTAGCTCCGGAGGTAGCTGTGCTTCTCGAGCCGCGTTCTCGGCCACCTCGCGGTGGACTAATGAAGCTGGATCCACCGGTGGTGGGTTGTTGAATGAAGCTAGAAGAATTGAAAGAAATTAAATAACTGAATTTAAATTAGTTTTAAACGTATGAGGCCTTCTACATATAAGATTATTCTGACTATCATCTTTAATTATTGAAATTGTATATTACATGTGAGGTGGGAAATATTTCATTTCAACCGAGGGCTTATTATATGACCGAGAGGCTCAGATATAGCGCAAGGCTGAATTGAAACTCCCTCCGAACTATGTATACTATTTTATTCACAATCATCCTTAATTATCGCAATTAATTTCTCATTCTACTCGTATATCCAACAAACAAAGGTGATGTATAGTAGTGGTCAATGAAATAAATGTTTAAATTTATTTCAATAATTTGACATGTGTCAACAGTTCAGGAAACTCAAATCTTATTAAAACAGCATTACATTAGAATTTTATATTACTTTATTATAAAAATGCTTCTGTTCAATATTAATATTGTAATTATTGATGTTTTATTGCAATTATAAGGTTTTATCAATATGTTTGACAGCACAGCAATTTCTTCATCGGAATTTATTCGTAAATTCTTCTTGCACATATTGTTTCATTTTACGTATAAATTTACTACAATATGTCATAAATCTGTCAAAATTATCCTACTTGTACAATAATTATTTTACGGTTGCCAACACTGCGTTGCTCAAAATCGTCGTATATTGGGTTACTTTAGTGACGATTTTTGAGCACTTTAGTGCCGTTTCAAATAAAAGTAATTTAAATTATTTTACATCTGTTACCATACTGAAATACATGTTCAATAATATATTTCCATATTTATATGTGATATGAGTAGAAACAAATATTGTACATGTTGAACATGTGTATAAAGTGTAATTATAATAAATTTTAAATATATAAATATAAAAAAAGTCGTGTTTTCGACCACATATACAAATTTATCTTTATTCTCTCCATAACAATATTTAATTTTAGTGTTCTTTTTATTACTCTTTTATTTTAAATGGTTATATCAGGTTTGGCAAAATAGTTTACACCAAAAGTGATTTCCCGTGAGACATGGCAAATTTCTCCGTTTCTTGTTTTGGTGCACAATTTAAATATTTTTCCTCAATGGTCAATGCTGTTTTATGTATTTTATGTGTACACAATATTAATATGGATATTGAAATAAAAAACTTATTGTTTGCAAATTATTAATATACCTATTGAGATATAACAATAATAAAATATTTAAAATAATCTAACTTTTGGTAAATAAGTATTAAAAGGAATACAGTTTCTGTTAATAAGGCGTGGTTCTCTAATATGTGCAGAGCAATCTCATAATATTGAGCACAAAGCACGAAGATATATTTTATTATTGTTTCGTGGTTTTAAGTACACATTATAAAAATGAATAATTTTATTATTGTGCTTGATTCTTCTTTTATACACAATACATGTATCTAGGCACTAAATAGTTTCAGTAGAATTTACAGTTATTTGTTTTTCATTTTTAAATTATTCTATCAATATTTTATACATTTATTACGAGTTACACAACAGTTAAAAATATTATTGAAATTTTATCTGAGTGCTATTATTCACCTGTCACAAAACATATAAAATTATTTTCAATAATTTGATTTTACATCTATTGTTTTCCCAATTGAATTTTATTTAAATTTTCATAAAAATTCATTCAATATGAATGTGATGAATATATGTAAATAAAACTATAGAGCCATGAAAATATTAACTGGCAATTAAATTTAGAAAACATTTATGCCAGAGCTACAATAATCAAATTTAATTTATAAAATATTTATTCCATTTTTTAATCTAAAAATAAACACAATATAATAGCTACAACGGGTAGATACAATGAATAACATGACATATACGGTGTTCAATGATGAATAACTAAATAATAATATTAATAATTAAGCTAATAAGTGATCAATAACATTTACACTCACCGATTACGTATTATTATAAAATAATATAATATTTTGTAATTAAAAAGTCAAGTGGCTTCAAGCTTATTACGACTTAAAAAGTCTATGTTTATACACGTCGTATTTTTTACGTGTAATGGTGGGTCGCACTTTCTCAAAAAGAAACAATTCAAATGATGTAAAAAATGAATTTATTTCTAACAACACACCAAATAAAATGATAAATAATGCAGAGTAAATATAACAAATAAACTAAACAAAATAATACAAAAATAATACAAAGCGAACTTGGATTCGTGAATTTTGAAAAGAATTTAGATAAATTAATAGTTGAATATTGAATTGACTTGAAACTTGAACGTAAACTTGCTTATGAAGTTTGAACGTAATTGACTTGATTGTACGAAGGATAAAAACTGACTGCTTGATACAAAGACTAAAAGGTGACTGATTGGTACAACGACTAAAAACTGACTGATTGGTACAACGAGTAAAAAACTGACTGCTCCAGATTCCAAAAAGTTAAAATTTAAAAATGAAAATAATACGCATCATCCCCACCTCAGTGACGTCAGAGGGTGGTTTGTTCGAGTGCGTGAGTGAAATTCCAAGAACGCAATTTCTTAGAACTATACACAAAAAAAATGGTTGTATGTAGTGCACCAGATTCGATGCACACATGCTTATGGCTAACATGCAAGAGGGATGCGAATGTCAACCCTCTTAAGGATTTTAAGCGGCCCAAAAAGGTTGTTTATTACCGGCACTTGACTTGACACCGCACCAATATTCTTAAAAATGACAACTTTGTAATAATTTATAAAGTCAGGGATACAAACACTTGCCACATGGCCACTGACACTTGACACTACACAACATCCCGCCCGCCTTGAAAGGCTTCACTTTCAATTGAAATCGTACTTACAGTTTATAGTCATTCTAAGGGTAGGGGGCACAGCTTTGTTGAGGGACGCTTGAAAATACCTGCTGCCGTACGCACGGCTGCTGCACGCACGATTCCGTCTTGGCCTGGATGGGTTTCCTCGATGCGCCCGAGGTGCCACTGAAGTGGAGGTAGATTGTCCTCGCGAACTACGACGAGCTGGCCCGGTTGAAGGTCGTTGCCGTCGTGCTGCTTCCACTTGGTCCGCACTTGCAAATGAGACAGGTATTCTCTGGACCAGCGGGACCAGAAATGCTGGCGGAGGCGCTCAATATGCTGCCATCTTGATAATCGGTTAGTTGGAACGGAGGATATGTCAGGCTCAGCATTTGAGGTTAACGCGTTTCCAATCAGGAAGTGACCAGGTGTTAAAGCAGAATAGTCATTGGGATCATTGGATAATGGAATTAAAGGTCTTGAATTAAGTATTGCTTCAATTTGGACTAGAAATGAGTAGGTTTCTTCATATGTCAAACAACTATTACCAATAACGCGACGTATGTGATGTTTTACGGATTTTACTGCAGCTTCCCAGATACCACCAAAATGAGGCGCTCTTGGCGGTATGAAATGCCAATTAATATTGTCCGTTGACATATTAGAGATGATCTTGTTTTTGGAATAATCATTATTGAATAAAACGTACAGCTTGTGCAATTCATGATTCGCTCCAACGAAATTAGTTCCATTATCAGAATAGATATCTTGAGGCTTTCCTCTGCGAGACATGAATCTCTTCATTGCCGCTAGAAATGTTTCAGTAGTAAGATCTGTTGCTAGTTCTATGTGTATTGCTTTAGTAGCAAGACATATAAATATTGCACCATACGCCTTCATTGTTTTATAATTTCTTTTGCGGTTTTCACGGATCGTGATCGGTCCAAAGAAGTCTATACCGCACTGCGAAAATGGACGCGATGGTGTCACTCGTTGTTTAGGAAGATTTCCCATTAGGGGTTGAATTGGAGTTGGATTTAATTTGAAGCAGGTAATGCATTTGTGTATTATGCTTCTAACTAAATCACGACCGCCTAATGGCCAATATTTTCGCCTAACTGACGCAAGTACTGTTTGTGCGCCGGCATGTAAATTACGAATATGTTCGTATTCTATTAGTAATCTTGTAAAAGTGTGTTTTTTCGGCAAGAGTATTGGATGTTTTTGTGATATGGGAATTGCAGCATTCTGCAGTCGACCGCCTACTCGAATAATATTGTTTTCGTCTAAAAATGGATGGAGAGATGATAATTTGCTGTTCCGATTTACGCATTTGTTTTTCTTTATTTGCTGAATTTCTTCATAAAATGATTCATCTTGCACAATTCTAATAAGTTTAATTGTAGCAGAGTTTATTTCTGTTGCGGATAGGGGTCCGGTTAGATTAACATTCGTTGTGTTTCTTCTTAATTTATGTATATAGCGTAAACAATAAGCAGTAACTCTTATTAATGTAGAAAAATGTTTGTACTTGAAAATATTAAATTCATTGACTCGAATGTTGAAATTAATTAAAACTGCTCGTCTTTCTGGAAGGTCGTATTCCGGAACTAATAAATTGGATGCATTTATTTGTTCGGAATAATCTTGCGATAGCCATGGTGATCCTTGCCACCATAATTTTGAACATAACAGATCACATAAATTACATCCTCTGGAGATTAAGTCCGCCGGGTTTTCACTTGTACGCACGTGATGCCAGTTTGATGAATCAGTGAGCTCTTGAATTTCACCTATACGATTGGCTACAAAGATTTTAAAGTTGCGGGAAATTGATTTAATCCAAGACAGTACGATTGTTGAATCCGTCCAATAGTAAAAACTATTAATGTTGACACATAAGATATTAATGACTTTTTTCATCAATCTAGCCAAAAGAACAGCGCCACATAATTCGAGCTTTGGAAGTGAAATATTTTTCAAAGGAGCCACTCTTGACTTAGCGCACAGCAGATTAATAAAATGTTTTCCTTCTGGACAGGTAACCCTTACGTAAATGCAGGCGCCGTAGGCCCGCTCACTGGCGTCTGAAAACCCGTGAAGCTCAATTTGAGCGGCTTGCTCTAGTGGTATTACGCAGCGGGGGATGTGTAAATTTGTTAAGTTGCTTAATTGATTTTTGAAACTAGTCCACTGCGTATGAACTGATAATGGCACGGATTCATCCCAATCTAGCTGTATCTGCCAAAGTTGTTGCATTATTAATTTAGCATTAATAATGACCGGTCCAATTAATCCAAGAGGATCAAATATTTTTGATATTTCTGATAAAATTCCCCTTTTTGTCGCTTTTGGCGTAGGATTGAAATTGGATGTTGAAAATGTAAAACAATCGGTGTTTGCATTCCACTGAAGACCCAATGTGCTAATATTATCATCTTTGTCCAAGCTGACCGTAGCATGCTCAAGATCTCTAGAAATATTGTTTATTAGCTCTGGACAATTGGACGCCCATTTGCGTAACGCAAAACCACCTTTAAGCAGCATTTTAGAGAGTTCTTGCTGAATGTTCAAAACTTGTTCTTTCGAATTAGCTCCTGATAATAAATCATCAACATAGAAGTCTCGTAGAGCGATTTCAGAAGCCAAGGGAAAATTGTGTTGTTCGTCGCGAGCTAATTGTTGCAGCGACCGAACGGCGAGAAAAGAGGCTGACGCCGTACCGTACGTAACTGTGGATAGCTCGTACGTTTTGATTTCGTCATTTTCGTTTTTGCGCCATAATATTCTTTGCAAGCAAGTTTGTGATGGATGAACTAGAACTTGCCGATACATTTTGGCAATATCTGCGGTGATGACGTATCTGTGACTTCTGAATCGCATGATGATCGATAAAAGATCTTGCTGAACGACTGGACCAATCATTTGAATGTCGTTTAATGATACTCCGGTCGTAGTTTTAGCAGAGCCGTCAAAAACTACGCGTAATTTGGTCGGTAAACTTGTCTTTTTTATAACTGCGTGATGCGGCAAATAAAATGACTTCTCGCTGTTATCATCTCTAATTGAAATGAGTTTCATGTGACCAAGCGTGATGTACTCATCGATAAATTCCGTATAATTATTTTTTAAAATTGGATCTTTTCGGAATTTTCTTTCAAGTGAATGTAAACGATTTTCGGCTTGAAATTTGGATTCGCCTAGAGAGAAAATGCCGTTTTCCTTAAATGGAATTTGTACCATGAACCGACCAGTACTGTCTCGTGTATACGTTTTTAAAAAATGCTCTTCACACAGTTTTTCTTGCGGTGAATATGGCGGCGCATTTGAGTATTCTTCTAAATTCCAGAATCTCGTTAGCTTCTCGTTTAACTGACTATTAAGCGCAAGATTGCAAGATGTTGATTTTATAGGACCGGAAGTTGAAGGTATTTTACCTGAAACGATCCAGCCGAGCTGCGTTTTTTGAAATATTGGTTGATTTCGCCCGGAATTGATTTGTCCAACGCATAAAAGATTCCAGAATAATTCAGCTCCGATTAACAGATCAATTGAATCAGATTTGTAGAAATATGGATCAGCGAGCTTGATGTTGCTTGGAATTTGAAGTTGATTAACATCAATCGAATGAAGCGGAAGTTGATCCGTTATTTGTTTTAATATCAAACAATTAATGTTAGCCTTAAATGCATTGTAACATGACTTGATTGAGACATTTGTTTTCGAACATACAGATGATTGTGTTTTATTTATGCCCAAAACAGGAATGTCAACATTTACTGATGTTAAATTCAAACGCTGAACACAGTAACTGGTTATAAAACATGATTGTGAACCAGAATCTAAAAGTGCGCGACAATGCTGATAATTGCCTGTAGCATCTCGCACTAGTATGATGGCTGTAGATAATAAAACTGACTTGAACAATTTCTGATGTGAACAAGCCGAAATTGATATTTGTTCCATTTGCGCGGAACTGGCATCGGAGGAACTGCTATCAACATGCAAAAGAGTATTATGTTTTTCTGAGCATTTTCTGCATGTTCCAGAGTTACAAGTGTTTGATGAATGTCCCTTGTGTAGACAGTTCATACATAAATTTTTATATTTTATTTGTTTAATACGTTCTTCGGCAGAAAGATTTTTTAATTTCATACAATTGTAGATAGTATGAGAGTTATTGTTACAGAAATAACAAAGCAGCTTGTCGGTTGAAATATGTGCAATTACTGAATGTCCTTGCTTATGTGGTACAGAATGCGCTATTTTATTAATAGATGGACACGGTTGTCTTCGATTGATGGCTTCTAAAGTTTCGCAACGTTTAGTTAAGAAATCTGTGAAATCTTTGAAAGTCGGCAGAGTATCCTTACTTAACGTTGTTTCCCAGTCTTTAATTGTGCATGAATCCAATTTGTTAGAAATAACATAAATTATAAGATCATCCCAGGTATCTGTAGGCCGGCCGAGTGACAATAAAATACGCATATGCTTTGTTACACCGTCTATAATTTGTCGTAAAATCTTGAAGTTTTCTTTACCCATTGAAGGTAAATCATGAATTGCTCGAATGTGTTTGTTTATTATGAGACGTTTGTTGTCATACCTGTCTACGAGCATTTTCCAAGCACAATCAAAATTAGCTTCAGATATTTCTAATGATGAAAGTATCTCAGCGGCTTCTCCTCGTAAAACAGATTTTAAATATTGTAATTTTTGAATTTTGGATAAATTGATGTTTGAAATTATAAGAGAGTTGAATGTATTATAAAAATCATACCATTCTTCGTAATTTCCGGCGAATCTAGGTAGGTTTATTTCCGGTAATCGTAAAGAATTTGAATGCGATTGTGATACATTTCTTTCTGAAGTTTCTGATGGAGTCAGTGAAGTTTTGTCATTGAATTTCTTGATTAATTTTTCAACTTGCTCATCCAGATCATAATATCTTTTCTCAAAATCGTCGCGCTCATTGATTGATAATTCAAAATTATCGGTATCATTCAAGATATCTATGCTGTCTTGAATTTCATTGAATTGTTGAAGTAGTGACTGGAAGTTGGCTCTACGATTTTGAATTGTAAAAATATTTATGTCTTCGGAATTTAATGAATTGACATAGGTTTCAAATCGTGTAACTTGTCGCTTGACATTGCCTCGTTTGGCTTTTAATTGTTTTAATTCTTCCGCCATTGTTAAATGAATAATGGGAAGTATGTATTGTGTTGACGATTGACGGATATTTTAGGATAAATTGATAAAAAGGATTTGATTGGAAACACTAACCTGTAACCTCGTATGAACTTGACGCCAACGCGAACTCCTATTGCAGGGGCTGGTAGTTGTAGATCTAGACCTGGACCACGGCTGCTCAGGCTGTTGACACGCTGGATGTGTCTTGATGAGAACGTCACAAGTTATGTCCAACACTAATTAACACTTGCACTTGTTTTAATATCCGGCTCGAAGGACCATTATGTTTATACACGTCGTATTTTTTACGTGTAATGGTGGGTCGCACTTTCTCAAAAAGAAACAATTCAAATGATGTAAAAAATGAATTTATTTCTAACAACACACCAAATAAAATGATAAATAATGCAGAGTAAATATAACAAATAAACTAAACAAAATAATACAAAAATAATACAAAGCGAACTTGGATTCGTGAATTTTGAAAAGAATTTAGATAAATTAATAGTTGAATATTGAATTGACTTGAAACTTGAACGTAAACTTGCTTATGAAGTTTGAACGTAATTGACTTGATTGTACGAAGGATAAAAACTGACTGCTTGATACAAAGACTAAAAGGTGACTGATTGGTACAACGACTAAAAACTGACTGATTGGTACAACGAGTAAAAAACTGACTGCTCCAGATTCCAAAAAGTTAAAATTTAAAAATGAAAATAATACGCATCATCCCCACCTCAGTGACGTCAGAGGGTGGTTTGTTCGAGTGCGTGAGTGAAATTCCAAGAACGCAATTTCTTAGAACTATACACAAAAAAAATGGTTGTATGTAGTGCACCAGATTCGATGCACACATGCTTATGGCTAACATGCAAGAGGGATGCGAATGTCAACCCTCTTAAGGATTTTAAGCGGCCCAAAAAGGTTGTTTATTACCGGCACTTGACTTGACACCGCACCAATATTCTTAAAAATGACAACTTTGTAATAATTTATAAAGTCAGGGATACAAACACTTGCCACATGGCCACTGACACTTGACACTACACAACAGTCTAAGTTGATGGAACATAATTCAATTAAATCTTTCAATTCATTTATAAAATGAAATTAAGTTTATTCTTCATGTAAAAGCATGACGTTAGCATTTCAAGCATGATTGTTAATCTACGTATTTTTAAACTTATACGGTTTATAAATCCCAGACTCTTATTTTACATATTTGACTTAGGGCCAGTGGCACCAACAAAACTTAAATTTTTAACTTAGTTTAATTGGACAAAAGCAAATCGAATGTTTCACAGTAATTATTTCATATGATATGTGACTTCGATTTGCTTTTATTTATTTAAACTAAGTTTAAAGTTTAAGTTTTCTTGGTGCAAGTGGCCTTTAAATAGTTCAAGCCGATTGAAATAACAATCTTAAATGTTTATTTTGGGGTTATGGAGGGATTGACTCAAGTGGCTTTATCTTTCGGGATAAATGTACAATGAAAAGTTTCACCTTTCTTCTTATTTAAAGACAAAAAATTAAAAAATAGTTGCATTGCGATAAATAAAAAAAATCATTATACCTATACGACCTTGAGAAGTGCCATTACCCGCCGCCAATTGCGAGCCCCAAACATATTATTAAACATGAAACACATCAAAACTGATTTATTCATTACCCGCAGTCTGATGCGTTACAGAGTTTTTTACACTCTTGATATTTCACGAAAATATAACAATAAAGACAACCATGTAATATACCTATGTACATCAGAATGCGATTGCTGTTAATGTTTTACTTGATTTTTCTTGTAGTAAATATACATATAATAAACGAGCACGATTTTTCGAGTATTCAATGATCCAACACACAAAACATGTTTCAGAACTCTTCTACTTTGAGTAAAGTAAAAGATATTAGTAATACAAATATTATATTATAATTTCAGTATTCTACTTACTACTTAATGGAATTCCATCAAAACTAACCCATTAAATTAATAATTTGATGTAGCCTGTTACTATTTTATAATACCCTTTTTGTAAATAGTAGGTTACTAAATGTATTTAATATGCTATTAAATTTTGGCATTCGTTTATAATACCGGGCCTTTTAACATTATTAAGGAAACTAATGAAAGTATAAAGAATCTGGTGATTACCTTTCGTATTAATTTTTAGCATGCAAAACAATTTAAAAATAATCTCAAACCCATGATTTTCTTTACCGCGGCACTTGTATTCTCTTAACTCGGTTATCTTTCACATCAACTTACCGGATACCAGGTTAAGCGCCGGGTTGTATATCTGCGGGCGCGCAGACACAACTCCCAGGAACAACACAGCAGCTAGCAGGAATTTCATCTCGATTGCTATCGCTGTAACAAGAATAAAAATGTTTTTAGCACAACGAGGATTTTTAATGAGAAAGGTTAAAACAAAGGCGGGAAACAAGACATAAAGATTTTAGTGCGGAATGTTTCGACGAAGCGTAGGGATTTATGGCTGATTAAGGAAAGAGTTAAGGGATGAAACGAGCTGTAGCTCTTGCTTGCAGGGAATATGCCTGAGTGTCATTACGGTTTAACTGGTGTTACGCTTTCGATATCTTTGTTTAGGTTTATGAAGATTTTATCGACTGGTAAAAGTTTTACTGTGGTGAATGGTGCAAAGAAAATTTGTGGTGGTTTGTTAAAATTGAAATATAGGCCATCAAATTTACAACTTCCTCATATTTTTTTTTTAAGTTAATGCTAAGTAAATGAAACTTAAAATCATTATATTGCTTAATGAGATAAATAATTCTGAACACAATTTTAAACAGATTTTGTATGACCTAATTTTTCGAATGAATTTTATGTGTACGCGTATAGTCTGTATGCCTGAACACAGATGATAATTTTAAATATGACAGTTAGTAATAATTGAATGATTGAAAATGGAAACGAATAATGAGAAGTTGGTTGCTTTGGTTCCTAGTGTAATTAACATAACCACTATTTAATTTATACAGAAGAATAAGAAGAATGTATGAGTCAAAATGCGGAATTTAGGAGAGAAACTTGGAAGAGATATTTTAATTAATATACTCTTAGTTTTTTTTTATACACTTTAAAAAATTGTTTACTACTGTATCAGCTTTGATTTCAAAATGAAAATTATAAATAATTATTGAATTTATAATAAATTTAAGATATTATTGCACTTTGTTCCAATAACAATGACCATAAAAAATTTAACTGTATGTTGATATGTGCCCAAAATTTTCTACGCATACTATTATCTGCGTAAGTACTTTCTGTCCATTAAAACAGAATAGTTCTTATTTTATGAACAGAAAAATAATCCATTCTCCAGTTTTAGTGTGGCACTCTACTTTGGTAGATCTCGGTTATATATTTTTAAACGTCAATTTACCAGTCTTTAATACAAATACATAGTCTATTTTTCAGTGGTTCTAAGTGATCAAAAAATACGTCTATCTATCTAAATAATAGAAATTTTACATCGAAATTTAAAGCGAATGGATGAATAATAATAGTTAATTGAAATTCAAAATATGTGGAAATAATGTAAACATGTTTATTATAGTTTCGCAATTAAATTATTACAAATATTATACGTGACGCAATTTTTAAATATTGATGTTATCTTAATATATTTTTTTTTTTGCAGTGATATTTTCTGGTAACAACTTTCTTATTTTAAGAATTATTGCAATTATATGAAACTTAAACATTTAATTATGTGTCATGAAAAGAATACATTCGTACGAATTAACTTTTTTAAAATTATGTTGAATTATTTTTTTAATATTACCAGATTGTGAAACACATTAAATAAAACAACATTTTTTTTTATTACCTACATTGGTTAATTGTAGTGAACTATGTAGACAAGGTACTTTGATGTATGAAAAAGTGTTGACTTTTTTTAGGGTAGAATTAGTTGGTAATAGTAATGGAATATATTGGAGTATATTGGAATGTGTTTTAGGCGAAAGTGGTGTTCTAGGATAGGAATATTTGGAAGCGAATAATTGTTGATTGATTGTGTTTCAGGGTTCGTTCTACCGCAATTTGTATCATCACTCAATTAGTATATTGAACAACTAGTGTTACAATTAGGCATTGTCACACGAGTTGTTCATACTATTTTTCCTATTTCACGTTCATAAATTCAATAAAAATAAAATTGTACGGCACGTTTAATATACCACTGGTCACCAAGGGACTTTGCCCGCGGGGCCTATCGGGTCCCAGGCCGCAACCCCGACGCAGGGGCTCCGATTCAATAATTTTACGTGAGCAATGTAAATAATAAATTCGCCAAAAACAGTTGCACAAAATTGAATTTTTTTGAGAAAAACTATGTCACAAAATTGACTTTGTGTAAGTGAAATTGGAAATATAATTTGCGTTTCTGTATTGTAATGTATTTTTTCACTACTTCAATATTGATAGTCACCCAAGTGTGAATATGCGAATATGGAACGAGGAGAAGAAAGGGAAATACTCTTTCCATTTTCTCTATTTGTTACGATTTTTAGGCTTCGATACCTAATGCCTCCAATAAATAACCATAATTCCTGTGGTAAGATATTACGTTCCATTTTAGGTTATACATATAGCTATTTCACTTCAGACTTAGCTTATTATGAAATTTTAATAAAATAAAATAATTAATCTTTTGTTAAAAAAACAAAATATTCAAATTATTTCTGATATATTATCATATAATTAGGATTAATTTTCCAATAAATAATAAATTATAGAGACAGCACAATATTCCATTATGAATTGCAAATCAATCACTGATATGTGAAATAATTGATATAATCTGTTTAACTAAATCTCTGGGAATTCCTGATTTACCAGTTATTAATATTAATAGATGCACGAATATTTTGCTTGACAACATCAACATATAAAAGTGTGCCATGTAAAGAAATGCAAAAAATATAAAACCATCGAATAAACTAACATGACATTTAAATTTCCATGGTCAACGTGGATCAGGCTGCGCCTCATTAAAAATGTTTATATTACGCAAAAAATTCGTTACTGAAAATATCATCTAGATCTAGATGTAAATTTTTTTCCTATTTATGTTCAGGAACTACAGAATACTTGGCACGAGTGGTTTTATATCTATTGCTCTGTCACAAATAGCTACAGAGCAGGATTCAGGAAAAAGACACAGTTTCTATTCCAAATTTTCCTTTCATTCCACCTTCACCTCATCAACATTTAAAGTTTTATTCGTACAAGCACTTATATTTTTCATACTCGAAATCATCCGTTTATGTAACATACCATCAATTTATCCAATATCTAACTATTTGTTCCACGGAAGCTCGTTTAATTGTTCACCCTGAATCTTGCTCGTATGTATTAGTCCCAATTCACAATGAGCATAAGCATAAGAACTGCATAAGAAAATACATAAACGTAAAGTTGAGCTAATGGTTTTCAATGGCCGTGTTCACAATGCCGTTATGTATTTCTTACGTTTATGTAGGTACATAAGACCTTCCGTAAGAAAAACGTAAAGTTGGAATCGGTTCAACTTTACGTAAAAATTACGTATGTTTACGAACATTGCGCATGCGTTACATTTCGTTAACAAACGTCAACCATTAATTGAGTATTTCAGACCAAATAAAATATATATAAAATTGATTAAAAGAATGTTTAATATTTAATGTATTGTTTATTCATTTGTTTCGGTCATTTGACAGTATGACAAAAACATAAATTTTATAAAGTTACTCAGTTTTAACAATAAAATACAATGGCAATATCGTTGTCTTCTATAAAAATTACAATTAGTATCATGAGTTACTTAAGTTTTAATAATAAAGCCAAGACGGCAAAATTGTTTTCTGACTGACATTTTATAACAAATATTAAGAAATGACAGCTAGTACATCCAACAAGAAAACAAGATTAAACCCTATACACTACCAACGTAATATTCTAAAATAACTAAATTTCATTATTTATGTTTATGTTCATTGTGAACCTACGTAATATTTATTACGTTTTATGTTATGTAGTTCTTATGCTTATGCTCATTGTGAATTGGGACTTAATTTCAACAACCTTTCGTTCTGCATATTATGTTAGGTATTAGATACGTTCCGATAATGAAATTAACCAAAGTTTGTAGCAATTTGATACGGAATCCATGATCCCATTCCGTAGAACTGAATAAACATATATACATACAATTGATAAATTCACTATAAAACTGAATATTTAAAAGTTTTCTCATTGAATTCGAAAGCCTTGTCTTCTATCGAAATTTACTATATGATATTGATGATATTAATTTTTATACACATCATCAGATCATTTTAAGTTTGGTCTTGTAGCTTGATTGCTATTAAATAGGGTCTTCCGGTATCTTATAATACTTATTATATTGGGTTTCATGGAATGAACCTCCAGTTCTTAATTGTTACTGTCTTAGTTACGTTTTGTTGTTTTATCGGTCCAAATATTTAATTTTGCAGATTTCATTATACGATATATTTTACTGCCCTACATATAATATACGAGTATGTTACAGAAGTATTGCAACTGTACAAACATTTCAATAGTGAGTTTTCAATAAATAAGAACGATTTATATTTATAATTTTATACTATTGTTACGATTTTTTCCACGACACGCCATAAATCTAATTAAAATATTAGTTTTTTCTTCACATTTACAATTTGGATGCTAAAGTTACGAGCTTATTAGATTCTAGTTGTAGTCTATCAATCTGATTTGGTAGTTTACTTGAAGATCTTAAAGGTTTTTCATTCTTTGATTTAGGAAACATCGAGTGTCTACTTTTTTATGGGACATAGGTAATACAATGTTACAATTTTCATTAAGCGTTCGTTGGATCCCTATGATTTTTTGAACAAAAGTGTAAATATAAAAAATGTTCAGCAACAAAAACTATACCAAATGAATTCTAAATTTATCGATGTGATACGTTTCTGTCATAAGATAGACGTAAAATAATATGTATAAATTTTAGCTGTTTCCAGAGTACATTGGTAAACAGAACATACAAACAGCCGTATTGTTTGAGTTTGACATATGACATTTGGAATAGTTTTATTGTTTATAGACTTGCTTACATTATTTTTAAATGGTAAATGTGGCCATGATTACTGTGAAATAATTTAAACCGGTCTATAATCATTAAAACTATGCCAAATGTCATGTGTTAAACTCAAACAATACGACTGTTTGTATGTTCTGTTTACCAAGGAATCGGCACTCTGGAAGTAGCTAAATTTATAAGTTTTATTTCACATCTATAATCTATCTCATGACAGAAATGTTATCAAAAAATTTAGGCTCATACATTTGGTGCAGTTTTTGTATTTGAACATTAATTATATTTACACTTTTGTTCTAAAATTCCTATGGAATATACTAACCCATAATGAAAATGTACAATAATGTCAGCTACAGTTTTCAATTGAAACTTCTAATATTTCGAATCGTTCTTAAAGTTTGCAGGAGATTATGAATTGCTCAGATCAGATATTTCAAGGATGAAGTGCGATGACCAGTCGTCGAATGATGAACCCATTATACTTTTAAGTAGTATTTGGAAGTATAAAAATACAAATAACAAATATAACAATATGAATCCGTTGTCATTATTTTCTCATTGACATTTTAGTGGATGGATGGATAAGTGTTCTTATGTGTGATATCTTAAGAACAAGAAAAAGTAGAGTACTGAAATTTCATATGATAATGCGCTGAGCTGATAATATACTGTTTGCTGGATTAATTAAGGAATAAATTTAATTTATTTCAAGTAGAGTTTATTTGAAACTTATAAGTAGCTTGAAATAATAGTTATTTGTTTTACTAGGCACCAAAACACCAGAATTACAGCAGAGGCTTCCGTTTAATTGACGAGGCGAAGCCGAGGCAATGAATGCTGCCGAAACTATTAAATCTGTGTTTGTTGCCGAGTTGAACATACAATTTTTTGCCGATTTGGAATTAATATTAATTTAGTGATTATCTGCAATACATATTTTGAAGGTTATCGCTGTTAAATTAAGTTGCTATATGTTTGTTAAACGGTTGCAATGCATTTGCTGAGCGGTTGCTATGTACAATATTTTTAAAGCCTGGGCATAAAAGTGGCATTTTATAGACTGTTAGCAGTCCGTAAAGTGTCATATTTAATGTCAATCGAAAAAAAGAACATTATTTGCAATTTTAATAATAGGAGTATATTGTAATAATCATAATTGATAAGAGAACAAAGGAATAACTGACGCAACTATTATTGGAGTCTCAAGCAATTATTAAACATTTAAATTTGTATGATTTATATAAGAAAGTCGTTACAACACTAGATATTTTGTTGTTTCGCCAATGTAATCCCAAATTGTCGTTATACGGTTTTTGCTAAAACATACGTGTTAATGTTCGGTAGCCTTTATGATGATTCATTTTAAATGTTAAAGAACTATAAAAATTGTGAAACCTAATCAAACTTTCTTAATGTATTTGTTGTTTAATTTTGAAACATTACTCAGTGGTCATCTTTATTACGAAATCACTCGCGAAATCTGATGTAACACGAATTATGATTGACCCGTTGACCCTGCCGACAATTAGTAAATTTGGCGGTCGTGTCCGGCGGGCTAGCCCAGCCCTGGTCACTCCACGCTCCAAGCAGCCTTGCCTGCCACGAGTGCAGGAATGCAAGGTAAGCCGGCTTGGTTCAGCCCGCCACAGCACACTTGACGTAGGCGTGACCGTTATTGGACCGTATCGATATGAGTTCTGCTATTTGAAGTTTGTTTATCTCTTTGTGATGTCGGTGGTTATATAATACTTAATAAGGTTACTTTACTATCACTTCAATTAGATGATTGTTTATGGTATTTATAGATTATCACGTGTTAGTCTAGTTTTTGTTGAAAGGTGTTGCCTTTTTAAAGGTTGGTTTTCTTGTAGATTTAAATGCCATATTATAAATAGGTTTAATTGTTACTGTTAAAAAGGAACCCCTGTGGATTCGTAAAACCCACTGAAGTTCATTTATGCCTTAATTTACGTGTGGACACCGAATTCCTGGCTAAAGAATATTTTATGCTTGCAGAAATTATTAGGTTTTAATTGTATCTCATGTAAAATATAAATATATCACAACATGTATACATTTCTGGGTTTAGCACTATACTAGAAACTTTGTACGTGAGATATACTCGTATTTGCCCGTAAAACAATGACATAAACAAACATAATGAAGGAATACGAACTACTATGATGATTCATAATTTGTTATTTGAAGTTTATAATGGTACTGTAAAAGCTCGTAGAGTGGTTAATCTTAGGTTTTACCAGTAAATCTTAGTATTAATCGACATCAGTTGGTAAGTGTAATGATTTACTGGTGAAAACCTCAGATTAACCAATTTATGGGCTTTGCTGGTTAGTTTAGGTTAGGTTATTTACCGTGTCTTTGAGGTAAATCCTAGGATTTAACAAGGGAATAGTGGTAAAAATTTGAAATGAACGGTGAACATAGAACTGTTGTACTGTTACCATTAAGTTCTGTTAAATCTAAGGTTTTACTGGAAAATCTTAGGATTTACCGAAACTCGGGCTTTTACAGCAACATATATACATAATTATGCATTTTTTAAGAACTGTGATTTTTTCGTATGAAAATTTGTCACAAATTTGTAACTACAATTTGTCATGTTTTTATTAATTCATATCAATTATTTGCACTCATTTACCTCCTTCCCCTTGTATACGCTAAAATATTGGAGTAATATGATAATATTAATTTGTTTTAATAATAAAATATATTAATAAAAAAAAAATTATGTCGCAACGAAGCATAAAACGATATCAAATTTACTGACTGTTTTTGAATGTTATCATATTAATACAACGTAAAGCAAATAATAAAAGCTAATTATATTTTGTGAAATATTTTATATACGAGGAATAAATATTTTTTAAACATGTTATCAAACTAATAAAAATAACAATTAGATGAAAAATATTGTCGTTTCACTTGGACATTTATTATCAATCTCAATTTAAAAGAATCGAATATTATGTATTACTACGGGTAGTCTGTTGCAGAACAAATTTTAACTGAATTTTCAAAGGGTGTTAAGTTTTCTATATTTTCATAATTTTGACTACTTTAGAGCATTTTAAAACATTTTTTTATTTTTTTCTATCTGTCCGAATGTGTGTTGTTCTCCTTACTTCTGTAATTTTTAATGTGTAATTAAAAAAAACAAAAGCAAATATGTTGCCGAAACCGGTAGAGGCTGATTTTTAATAAAAATTTATTGATTACTATCCAATAGTTTAATTATTTTCACAAGTTTCCTTTTAGCCCAAGGAAGGCATGACTTGAAGTCTATTAACCGAACTTCATATGGAAAAATATATCACTTTTTGAGATTTTTACAAGCAGAGTGCCATACCCTAAATGGGTAAAAGGAGTGATGATATATTTATTTATGCAAAAACAGTTTTTCATTTTAATAAAATCTTATAAAGCAGAATTAAAAAATGAATAAATAAATTAAGATGAGAATTACACTGGTCTGGAATTTTTACAAATATTTCGGCGAAATTGCATTAGAACGAGATTTCGCGGCATCTTACTGATATATAAGATTAATATTAAATAATTTGAAAAAAAACTCTCATTTTACTTAATTAATAATAATTCTTCAACTATCACTGTTTTTTCATTTTTATTAAATCTATTTTTGTCTAATATTGAATCAAAAGAGTTTGTTACAATATGTTCAAAATTATGAATTGTAGACCTTTGGGTCACCTGTGTTATCGTTCACATTTATCGCGAATAATAAATAACCACTTCATTCAATATCCATATTTTAAGCCAACACTGCCAAAAATCCAATAATCCTCACTGGATCTTCACGTCACACAATTGAAAAACAACAAACTTGTAATCAAAAAATAACAATAGGTACTTACAGTCACAAAATCAAAACCTGTAATACCAACACGCAGTCACTATCACCCGGTAGCTTAGCGCGTTTCCTTTTATACCAGCCGAACCACATGCAGGTGACCTTACCTTGAGAAACAGAGTCAAGGACGCAGATCTGTCTGCCCGCGTCCATCCTTATGCCTCGGTGCTCCAGTTTGGGTGATCTATGACATCGCGAACGGTTTTTGTATCACGTTTGCTTGTCAGTCTTTCGTCGCCTCCATGAAGGAATTGTAAATCAAGCTGGAGCAATATGGATGGCTGTTGCTGAGATATTGGACGGTAAATCTTCAGGAAGAATGGGTCCTCCTGATTGAAATTTGATTTATCTTAACGAATATTACGGATTTCTCCTGTATAGACACATGCAAAGTGTGATGAATGTATTACACTTAAAAATTGAGTTTTTTTTGCCTATTGACATAAAAGTGTGATTTTTGACAGCCTGTAAAATATATAGCGAAACAATAAATGTCGCATTTTTATATATTCGCCTCCGGGTTTCAGCCAATACACGTCATCACCTACTGGAAAAACTTTATTGACAAGATCAGGTAAAGTTTGATATTTTTAAGTGTCAAAAATAATCTAATCAAACACAATTATTAAATATTATTACTACCTACAAATTGAATATGAGTACAATTATCAAATACTAAATAAAATTGCTCTATAAATTTTATGAAAACAATAACTTTGGTTTTACAAAGCAACCTCTCAACAAACGCATAGCAACCATTCAACAAACCATAGATTTAATAATATATATATGGATGGAGCATTGGCTATGCTTTTAATACAGAAGTCTGTAACCAACATATAAGAGAAATAGTCATATCTAAAATGACGCTGTGGGAGAAGAACAGCAAATTATATATCACTATATCTCTCTTATATTTGCATATAACTACTGTATTCAAAAATCAAGAAAATGTTTCCCACAAATGCATGTAGTTTCATTAGGTTGAAAATTTTCTCCTTTATAGCTATTATCCATTTCTTGCTTAAATCCACATTTTTCGGAAAACTGCAATAAATATGTCTATATACAGCGGTCTAACCTAAAGTGACATATTTACCTGCCAAATGAAACATCGTATTTTGTAGCCTGTTTTTTTTTTTTACAACTAAAAGCACAGCAGGCTTTTACCACATTTGATATATTTTAATATGACATAAATAATTGACAAAATTCTAAATGAGGGACAAAAGCTCTCACATAAGTCTATCATAACAGTATTCTACTCACACGTCAAACCAAGTTCTTGTCATCTTGCCACCCATCACGTCATTTTCTTCTCTCTATCTCTATCGCACGTGCTGGTTACAATCTATCTTTTTCTATACTCCTTCCATACATTTTATTATTTCTATGCAACAAACTCATAGAAACCATTCAACAAACGCATAGCAACATAATTTGATTGCGATAACTGTCAAAATAAGTATTAAAAATAATCACAAAATTTTAATTTTAAAACCAGCAAAACCACAGATTTACAGATTAGGTAGCGTTTATTGCCTCCGCTTCGCCTCGCCAATGAAAAGGTAGCCTCTGCCTAATCAAATAACTATTGTTAATGTGTGTATTTTTTTAAATGTACGATTCTAGACAAATAAATGTTCGTATAATTTTTTTATAACGATGAAATTAATAATAATTTGTTGAACGAATATGTAACCTGTGAATGGAACATGTTAGAGAAGAGAATATATATATGTCTATCAGTTTTATGAAGTCACAAATAGGTTTTAATGAATAGTATCATTTACTTATAAACGTTTGTTTTAAAATGATAGTAGTCATGCAATAAGTGACAACACATTCGTTCAATTAGAGACATAATATAAGTTATGTCATCATCAATCACCTTTACATTGGCCCACAATGACGTCATCAGCAGCAGTATTATGAATAAACTTAATGTATATATTTGTCTCTAAATTAGATTTTGGTCAAATACCCTATTTTGATTAATAGTTTATTAATAATTAATAACAAATATATAAAATTATGTGTGCTGTACTCAAACTACTTTAAAAACAGATAATATTTTATCTGCGCTGAATAATCGATCAGGTCAGTGGCTCATTATCAATTAAAATTAATGGATAATGCAACCTGATGTGTATAAAGAGAATATATCGGTTTAATATACCTTCAATTTTAAATTAATAAATTTAATATATCAACACTCCATTTACTCATTGAATGTAAAATGTATTTACCAGTGATCAAAGTGTTGACAAATGGATGAATGTGTGTCCGAATATTCAGTAACTCAAAAACGAGAAAAGTAAAAAAAAAAAAATAATAATAATTTTAAGTCTCAAGAAAGAGCGACGAAATGAGGTGATTTTGGTAACAATTGCAAAACAACAAATGGAAGTTTACAGAAAAAATATACAATTTATTTCGAATATGAATTTATTTACACGCGCTGAAAGTTTATCATACACAGCCTCACATTTTATAGAAGACTGTCCACCGTGAGCCTGGCAGCCCCTTATATACTCCTGTGCAACAAGCGCGTTTTTTTAAATTGTTAGTTCAGCATTTTGTAGTTCAATAACTGCGCTTGTACGAATATTGCAAATATCAATTGTAATTATTGCACAAGTAGGTATCTACTGCGTGTGAAAAGAAATTCCTTTGATATTTGCAGACACAGCTAATGATAACACGATCAACTTGATGACAACACTTTTTAGCTGGTTAAAAAAACAGTTTTTGGCAGTTCAAAAGAGAGTGATTTTTTGAAAATCAGGAGTACTGTTTTGAAATTCGAGGAAGCTCAGACGTACTCTCACGTCCTACAGTGCTAAATTGTTAAATATTTTGGTAACTGTAACTAGGTAACCTTGTCATCACCAGTAAAGTTTTTAGTAAATTTTACACATTTACAGCTCGGCCGCGGGCACTGTTACACCTGTACGGCGGGTTCTGGAATGTTATAGTCTTCTCCCGAAGCTACGAGAAACGGTTTCATGTTTTAGTCGGGCGTGACATCATTCCTACAGGTTTCAATACAGTCTGAAATATGACGTATTAAATATTATTTGTGCCCTATCAAGTTGGATATCAAATAAGAGGTGTCAGGGAGAATACTCAAATGTCAAAAAAATATTTTGGACGATTGTCAAAACAAATTAGTTGAATCGTACCGAGTTTTCTATCAAATGAAATGTCTCCGAATGGAGAGTTAAATTTAAACAACAAAAATTAAATTTAAATTATCGCCAGTAATTTTTTACATTTGGTAATTCAATTCTATCGAATTTGGAATCAAATTGAATGTCCCACGGTGAACAGTAAAAATAAAAATATTCAAAATTACTTTTGAGTGGACGCAATTTTTTTTTTATAATAGTTATTAATTAGAATAATTTCGAATTATCAAATTGATATTTTAAGAAAACACTTAATAATTTTAAATTTTTTACGAAATGTGACACATGTCATGTCAAGCTTTTTTCTTGGTAAAATATTTGTCAAAAAATTATATAAATATACGAAAGAAAATTAAATTTCCCAAATATAAATAGAAAATAAACAAATAAGAAGGTATGTTTCTGTATCATTAATAGTTATTTACTTTACAAGTGGGCAAAGTAAGGAATTACCCACGAGAGAAATCTTAGCTCACGAAGCCGAAGGCTGAGTGAGATAATTTTATCAAGTGGGTAATTCCACTTTGCCCACGTGTGAAGTATAACGTTTTATCCAACACTTCTTAATAAATGAAAAATTTATTAAAGAAATATTATTTGACAGTGACATATGCTTTAAATTTTTAAATTAAAATGTCAATCGAAGTAGTTACCAAGGTGTTGTGTGTTATTACTAGGGGTGTGCCAATTATCGATATATCGATAAGTATCGATATTTTTTTTAATTATCGAATAAATTTAATAAAATTTATTTTATCGATATATCGATAATCGATAAATATCGATACTTATCGAATAATATCGATACATATCGATAAATATCGATACTTATCGATAAATATCGATATTTATCGAATAATATCGATAATTATCGATAAATATCGATACTTATCGAATAATATCGATAAATATCGATAATTATCGATAATTATCGATAAATATCGATAAGTATCGATAAATATCGATAATTATCGATAAATATCGATAAGTATCGATAAATATCGATAAGTATCGGTAATTATCGATAAATATCGATAATTATAGATAAATATCGATATGAAAATTTATTTATCGAAAATAATTATACTTTGTATCGATTCTGCGAAAAATGTATAAGTATCGATAATTTGATAAATAACTTAAAAAATAAGAATATTTTAATTTAAAGTTTAAAATGATGTTTTCTTTTTCGGTAAGCTCTAAACGCGCACTAGACTTGATACTCAGACCGAGCCGTGTAGGTACCGTAGAAAAATTAACTCTTGAATACGCTAAGCCTACTCAGTCACTGAGGTTGGGGCTAAACAAAACACTAACTACCGGTCTTACACAGGAATCAGGACGCAGCACGCTGACTAGAACTGTAGTTTTCTAGCCAACAGGATAATACATTTAATAAATAGAATTTGCTTAGATAAGCAACAACAGGACACAGTTTCTAAAAACAAATTATTAGTTGAATGCATTTTAGTACATTTGGCTGTTTTTAATCATTATTGCATGCGTTGTTTTAATTCCAATTAATTTTTTTTTTTTCTAGAGTTAACAACGTGATTACCTGACAACGCTTTATGCAATCGGGCATTAATGTTTAAATAATACGAACAAATTGCAAAACTTGTTTGCAAACAATTATTATTTGTTATTTAAAACAAATATAAATTTTAAATGATACAGTAAGCGTGCTGCATTTAGTGTTGTTGACTGACAAAAATATAGTAAATATATGTCAAAATATCTCTTTGTTACTTGTTTTGTATACAGCTTTTTGTCGTAAATATTATAAAATATTTTAAATATGCAAATTTGTTCAAGCTTTTGTTTTACTATTATGTTTTACCTATGTTTTTATAGCACAGGTATTTGATATGGCTACACTTCCTTCATTATGTAACATTTTGTTACACACTTCGGTATAATATTGTAATACTGAAACCGCAACATGGTATTAATTTTCTAATGAATTTATGTAAAACGATACACAGTAAGAAAAAATAATTGAACTTTTTATTTTGCTCAGCCATATTTTACCTCCAGAAATTTAATGAATGAGGAAGAAAAATGGAATACCACAAATTGTTAAATTATGTAAAAGAAGTTCAAATTTTCTGCTACAAAAAATGAAGGTTATTTAAAATGTTTGTAGAAAGAAAAACATTAATTAAAACTAAAAATAACAATATTATTAGCATTTTTATTTTTTTTGATTATATATTTGTTTTATTAATATCTAGGTGCAGTGAATATTGGTAATAATTAAAAATAAAATGATAAACTTGACGTCATTTGTCCTTTCAGCAAATTTGATTCCATGAATGAGCGAGGTTACAATAACGTGATACATAAACCGTATTACGTCTTAACTATTTTCTGTTACGTTACATTACGTGAAATTGAAAGTAGTTCAAATTGATCGTTTACCTTAACGTGGGAGGTTAACCACTGTACTCTGGTAATGAAATTAAATTGTAACTACTAAATACGTTTCATGAGAATCACATGCAATATGCACTGATTCGAGGAATTTTGCTAATTAATTGTCATTGTAGAAATAAGCTGCGTAGTATTTTATTAATTTACATTGTCCTACCACAGACCTCGCTATATATAAAATTTTGGTGTTTGTAATTCTTCTCCTCCTAAACGGCTTGACCAATTATGATGAATTTTTTTGTACTTATGGGGTCACCTGGTTGGTTAAATCTCGACAACAGCCACCTACCAGGTTCAACTGTATCTAAGAACCATCAAAATCGGTCAAGCCGTTTGTCGAGTAACAAATAAAATGGAAAGTAATATTTATTTTATTTTCGAGGGCAATACCACAAAACAAATGCGTAAAAGTAAACTTTATATAGCAGTCGTCAGAAAAAAATGGTTTTTCTTTTTTAATACTAATCGGCTAATAATTATGTCATCATTCATATTTATTTATTTCATTTAATGTGGCTATTTATTTAAAATTTACAATTATCAAATACCAATAGTGAATTATACGTATCGAATATACAATAAATATATTGCTTAGCTTTTAGAAGGAAACAATAAATCAGGGTTAGTATAAAGTAAAACGTGTGGAAAAACAAAATAAAAATATTAGTAGGTCAAAAACAGTGCTAATAAATTAGCTTCCAAGTCCAAAGAAATTCACAACTGCAAAAAACTGAATCAATTTATTTTTATTGCACGTTGAGTTCACTTTTTCCTTCGTTCCAATAAAACCAAAACAAAAGATTACAACGGACATATTCCCCACAGTTTCATAAAATATGTACATACAAAAAAATAATGACATTTCACAGATTCTTGTGACTGTGTTTCCAGAAATTTAATTTAACTAGAATTAATATTACCACAGGTGTGTTTATATACTGCGTTAATTTATATTTAATATCTCTGATAAACATTTATTTCATAAAAGTGTTATGGAATGTTGAAAACTAGGTAATAACAGTCTTTTTAAATTATCAAAGTATTATAATTGCAGAAGAAAAAAGTATCTGTTAACAAAATACATTTAAATATTGTAGCTTATAATATTTTATTTTTTTATTAAAATAAAATTTATTCTAACTCAATTATTTACTTCCAGTTGAGGGATTCTGTATAAGCTACACTAATTTTCTTCAATTTCGTTTTGAAAATGTTTATTTTGTAAAATCTACCCTGATTGGTATAACATGTTCTGCTGTATTATTACAGTCTGCTTCTGTTCTTCAAATGCGATTACTCTTTCTATGATATGTGTGAGGCATCCTGATATTTATTATTATACAATGCAGAATCCACCCTTAAACTGCGTTTAAATGATGAAGCTTATCTCAAGTAAGCACTGTAAGAATTTAATTACACAAAGTACATATTTTCAATGAAACTGCAATTTTTTTAGGCGAAACAGAGTATAGACAAAATTGCTCTACCTTCGACGCTGCTGTTTATTCCAAATAACCACGTGCTCATAAATGATTTTTTCCCGATAAAACCAGAAACTATTGTGGCACTAAAATGGTAGAATGCTAATATTTAGGTAACTAAATGGACCTTATTGTATATTTGAATTCTGAACAACTTTCATGTTTTGCAATTGCTGTAAAGTGAATAGGTAAATTAAAAAAAAAACTTTTAGAACTCTAATGCCCGATATTATAAAGAAATTTAAACTCCAGTTAAATTTACTTCCATACTAAATTTACATCAAGTTATCCAAATGATACTAAAAATTTTCACAGCAATGTTAATTAAGTCATAAAATAATTTGAAATGATGTGCATTTATTAAAAACAATTAAATTTACTTTAAAAGTAAATTTAACTGACAGTTAAATTTCTTTATAAAATCGGGCATTAGTAAATTAAAACAGAAGACTATTGATAAAGTTCTGTAGAAAATGTATTAGAAATGCTAAACGTAATTCGTCTACAAGTAAACAAATAAGTTATCATTTCTATTCTCTTGCTTTTGTTATTCGTTTGTTTACCTGAGAAGAATTACGTTCAGTATTAGAAACGTTGTTTTTCAATAAATTTTCTACAGAACTTTAACCAAAAATCTTTCTATTTGAGTAGATAAAAGATAAAAAATATATATTAAAAAAATTGCATTAAATCCCTCCGCGCCACATTTCCACACTTTATTCTAAATCCGGTATATGTTAGTGAACCTATTCATAAATATACCACAATCACAAATAGTCATAAGAGTATAAAGAGCATTATGACATTTTTGTCGTTGCAATAAACCAGGCAATCGACATGAATAGACTAAGCAAACACCGAATGCATTAAACTTCGCGATCAAGTGATGCGGCATTTGTCCTTGTCCATCGCGGAATATATACTGACTTTAAATCCCAGATATCCTATTTCAATGTGAATAAACCTCTACAATTCGCACGGCTATGAAACCGTAGTTCACAATCAAATTATTTTGACTTGCATAGATACAGTGGCGGCTCGTGGGTAAGGGCTGCGGGGCTGCAGCCCTGAATTAAAAAATGATCTATTTATATACATATATAATAATTAATAAATAATCAACAATAATAATATTGTATAATTTATATAATGTATTTTGCTAAATTTAAAAATGTTGCCTTTGTGATATATACTGTTTGTTATACACCGATGCATAGAGTTGCTATACGCAGCACCTTTATCCCCACTACACTAAGACCGGGATATTCCAAAAGTAAGGGCACAGCGGAGCGTGCAGTGAAGGGAACACTGTGAAGTTTAGCTTGCGCGTGGAGCTGCGAATATCGCAGCGCCATATCCATAATAGACGGTATGAGTGTAGTAAAAGCAAAGTTGTACACTAAAATACGCATTTTTCAAAGGTATATTGTTATTAAATTGTTATGTAATAATTAAGTTTTAATATTTTTGATTAAATGAATAAGTAATTATTAATATTTATTTATTTAAAATTATTGGAAAAACCATTGAATAGACGAACATTTTAAATACTCGTGTCATATGCAAAAAGAACGACAAAATGATTTTATTTTTAAAAAATAAAAAAATTCCACTTAGCTTTAATGTCTATGTTTTTACTTTCAAAATAATATAATTTTAAAGGAATGTCAGTTTTTTTTTGCAGCCCTTACCTAAATAAAGTCACGAGCCTCCACTGCATAGATACTAGCAGATTGCTTTGTACTAGCTCCAGGACATGATTATAATGTCATATTTAATAAAATAAATAAATATAACAACATCACGCCATTTACTTATTTTTGGTGTGGCGTCTGCTTTCATACATCTTGGGAATTAATATATTTTTGCGAAGAAGAAGTTATGCATTATCATTTAATTCTATATTTATTTCATTTCTCTGTTCTTCCAACTTTAGCTTATTGAATATTAAGGAAATATGATAAATCAGAGGAAAAATACCCGGCGACAAAAAGTAGCGGCATCTCCCTCGATTAAGAGTGTCAGAGTTTCCCAGTGGGACGTTATTTAAAGTTTATTTCCTTAAGCATCTGCTAAAAGGAAATAAAATGTATCTCACGTTTTCGCCGGAGATATATCAGTAAGTTTATATCTAGAGGGCGTATCTATTTCGGCAATGCGTCATGAATATCGCGCGTCGCGAAGCCGAATCACGTGCAATTGAGGTAAACGTTTTATGCTGTACTGAATTGTCTTCGTGATAAGCTCCTCTGTCTGGATTGTGTCTCCAATATCACCCCAGAGAGCGTTTTGCCGAGCGAAGTTTTGCCGGAGCTTACGGACTTTCAGACTAGTGATATGTCTTATAAATTTTACCCATGACGTAAAGATCTTTTCGACTTATTGTATTTCAATTTTGTTCTTTCTTTTCTGCGATAAGTATAAGAGAATATTTAAAAGTAAAATGAATAAGAAACAAACATAAATACAATATTTCAATTAAATAAATCTTTTTTCTTCAAACATTATAAAAGTACGTTGTTATATATTTGTATTCAACAAGCAGAAGTTCAATGTTTTCACCGCTGGCGCCGACGTAAAAGTGTCTCCTTGGCAACACATTTACTCCGGCGATGGAAAAAGTAAAATATTATGCCACAGAATATATGTTGAAGTTTTGAGCTTTTTTAAATGAATTAATGTCTATTTTCTATGTTTGAAGAAAAACTAATATGAGTTATTTGGAGTAAATGTGATACTTTGGGTGCTGAGCATATAAGTATGAACGATGAGCGAAGCGAGTTGGACAATTACCTGCGAATATAGTACTATTTTATTGTGCTGTATCGCATTTATAGAAAAGCACTAATACAATAAATTAAGTATAATCTAATGAAGGAAATATATTCTTTTTTAGATTTACACATTTTTCAATTTAAATTACTTACATTTACAACGAATAATAGAAGGAAGTGATTTAATGGAGCTATAATATTTTGATTATCATCAAAATTCTGTTCTGAAACTATCAAGTCAAACGAATAGTTTGACAACTTTGTATTTCTTGCACACAAACAAATGACTGATGTAGTATTATATAGTATATTGTATAACTAGTGCTGAAAGTTGAATATTTCACACTAGTGTGAAGTTTAAACCACGAGCCGATGGCAAGTGGTTTAATTACACGAGTGCGAAATACCCTTTCAGCACATGTTGTACACGATACTTTTCTGAAGAACCGCAATTAAGTAAAACGAGCTTTCACATCAAACAGCATTGCAAGTGATATGCAATGGCCAACTTTCAGTAATAGTATAGGTTATGAATTTATGTACTTTTCGAAGTGGTCGTCGGAAAATTTTATTTTTGCAACAGTGTCTGTTGTGTGCAGGAAATGAGAAGTATTATCAAATAATCGGCTACTCTTTTAAATTAAGCGTAATTGAAAGATATTCACTTCTTTGAAGTTATGTAAGTACTTCCTACTATTCCCTTCTATTTTGGTCTTTTTTGTACTGTACTTGTGGTTTGCTATGCCATCGTTTTTATATCTTGCAACACTAGGTCATTCCACGAACTTTTTGACGTACCCCTATTTCTCGATCCCTTTGGGTTACATTATAGTACTCTTCGTGACATTCTATGCTTTTCCACTTTTTTGTGCGTCCAAACCATCTTAATATATTGGATTTTATTGTTACGATTGTATTGGGACTATATTGCTCATAGTTGTTGTTTTATTCTCCATCCTTCTTCTTCTTTTGTTTGCCCACATATTTTCCTCTGTATTCTTCTTTCGAAACTGTGGAGTATTTATTTACTTCCTTAGCTATGGTCTGTGTTTCGTTTTCACAAGAGTTCAATGGTATCAGTGATAAAATAATTTGTCATAGTTTGATGTTTGTCAGGCAGATGTTGATTTTTGGTTATAACATTTTAAAATTTATTTCATTTGAAATGTTAAGTGAAACATTGCATAATGTATGCTTTTAACTAATATGGGTGTCAGAGATATATGATATTCGGATATTGCAATGGGAATGCGAACATGGTAATAGAAGAATATGGAACACGGTATTCAATTCGGCGACATCCATCTACAAACACTTTCAGAAAAATAGATAGCGATTTCGTGATTCTGGAAGATTTGTCCCTAATTATCATAATGAAGGTAGGCCTAGAAGCACCGTGTTACGATTAAATTGGTAGAACAAAATTTAGATGTTGTTCAAGAAGTTCCTAATTACACTTAAATTTTAATTCCTAATTTCAATTTCCACCGACTGTACTTATGTCAAATATTGACATAACATTCGTACTGATTTACTGTCACCTGATGACAATTAAAACAATTATTTGATTCGGTGTTGTCAAAATTATATTTTTAAGTAACTCGTGCGGCAATTACGGTAACCGAATTATAATTAATAATAAAATCGTTCTACCTGAAACTTATTACACCTTTTGCGGACAATCTGTATTTTACAGAGCAACAAATTCTTATACGTGAACAATTGTACTTTTATTTCAACATTTCCATTGTAGCAAGAAATTAAATGAAATTATAGAACTGGTTTTGGTAATTAAGGTATCTCATTGTTCAAGGACTGGCAATATCTCAACGAAATCATATTACATATAACCGCCCTACACACCATTAGGCAAAGATAAAATAATAATAGAAAGTTTAATAATTACTAACACGAAAATTTACTTTACAAATAAGAAACCTACACATAGTAATAAATCTTTCATTATTAATTCTCTCTTGAAATATAATTTGCGAACAACAGTAGTTACGCATTTAATTCTATAATAAAATTTTAATTGTAGAGATATTTTCAAACGCATTTTGAATCGAGAGGGTGCCCAGTTTAACAGCCTAAGCGGAACTATATAGAGCGTGACTTAACTGCGTTACATTCGTACGTAGGCAGTTATAGGATTTCGACATGCATAGCAACAAATTACTCGATCAAACGCTAGTCGTTAGCGTAAAAACATTTCTCTGGGTCTCTACTCCGAGTGATCACTGTAAATGAAATAGCGAAATACTTTTCAAATTTACATCATTGATGTAATTATAACACGAGTATATGATTATGTGGAATATGTATTTAAAGCTTAAATTGAAATGCGTCCTAAGTTTTGCATCATTATTATTTTAATTCCACTCAATAATAATTATTAAAAGTGTAAATGGACTTCTTGAAGCCTTTATGGAATTACTATAATTGTTAAATGAAATATCATTATTAAATCTGCATCCTTTAAGAAAAATCTGTTGTGGGCACCACAATACATCCCGCCATAGATTTATTATCGAACAATGCAGGATAATGGACCACCATTATCAACAAACGCACATCCCTTCAAAAAATTATGATACATGTCATAAAATGACTATTTTGTGTCAAAAAACGCAGGTAAGTAGATTTTTACGAAAATATCAAAATATATATTTTTAACGTGTTGTAATTCGTAAATGATGACAGTAAGAGAAAAATATTTCAAACAATAATTGTAGATAATAATATTTGCAACATTATTCTAAAAACTAAATTTTCATTAATCCATAATTTACTGAGATATTTCAAAATAACTTGATAGAGCTTCAAGTAAACTACCACTTCCGGTTATTTGATTGTCATCAAAAACTAATCAGCTCTTCCAAAGGGTATACAACTGATATATACAAAATATAAAAATTTTCAGTTTAGTAGTTTTTGAGAAACTCCAGAGATCCACACAGACTGACAAATAGACAGACACACACACTCACACACAGACATCATCACGAAACTATTAAATACGTATTCTAGGAATCCTAAAACGTGCTCATCCACTGAAAACTCACTACACAATTTTTAGCATGATTCCTATACCTCCCTTACAGGATGTAGCGGGAGGTAAAAATGGGCACCAGAAAGATAACATGGTCTTCTGTCTTATGGTCTATTTATATCTTTATTTAGAACTTATTTCTTCTACAATTTTCCAAACTTCTTTATTTTGTGTCTTTATTCTTAAGTTATTTCATGTTTCTCCTCCTTCAATGTATTTATTTTCTGTTTCATCCAAGTGTTTGCTGGTGTACTTATTCTTCGTTGCTCTCTAATATCGTGTATAATGTTGTGTTTATGATTACGCCTAAAATCTAAGTCTAAAACAAACACTGGGAATCGTTACACCTATGAAATTTAGGTCTAAATTTAGAGTACTACATTTTGTAAGAATATGACAAATTGACAAGTAACAAAATCTACGACTATGGTAACCACTGGGAATGAGCCTTAACAGATTACAGATCATTTTATGTAGTTAAAATAAGTATAATACAAATTATCAACACTTTTTGTTTATTAGTATAAAGTAATTAAAATATCAATCCATCTCCTTTAAATTTGCCAGGAATGAAAATGTGAACACTCTGGCGAGAATTCTGGGCTAAGTATTTTTTCTGTTCCATTTATTTTTTAAATTAGGCTATCTTTGATGTGGGAAAATTTTAATAAATTTGGGTGCTCGTTTAAAACAGACGTAGAGCTTATGCGGCCTTTAAGAAGATATTGTAAATTATTATCTCCAGCTTACGATTAAAACCTCTCGCAATTTATTTTCTTTTATTTACGTTTTAAAGGGAAGAGGCTCTAACGACGAAAGCAATTTTCGAAGAAAGCTTAGTGAAAGCTCTGTAAAGCCAAGTTGCATTGGTTCATTGGATGTTGTCAAGTAAAATTCTCGCCGATAAGTAAAGCACTCTGGGATTGTTCCTGGTTTAGCCTGCCCTTCAACTTGTCTATTTATTTCGATAGTTTCAAAAAGTTATTTTTATTCTTTTATTTGTTCCTTTTGCTTAGAACAATTTTAAAAATGTATTGCTTACTTTTTCCTTAAAATATTCAAATATGCTTCTTATTAGGCTTTACTAAAGTTTCACATGTTTAGATTTAGGGTTAGCCTAGCTTCTATTTACAAATTAAAATTATATTTTTCATTGAAGTAGATAGAGTCGAATGTAAATCATGAGATCTCCAATTTGATTCATCACAGTTGACATTATATCCCTTTACCCCTTTAGTTTGGTTTGATTTTCTAACATTTTTGGGGACTTATAATACTTTACCAATATCTGTGAAATCAGCACCCAAAATGTGTTAATGACAGGATAATATATTATTTGGAATTATTAACAATAACTATCAGACTGTGGATCGCGAGATCTTCAGTTAGAATCCCACAGCTGAAGGATGCCAATTTAAATTTACCCCTATGGTTCCCCCACCACTAACATCTTTGGGGGCTATGATTTGACGGCTAGTAACTGCACTTCATACGCAAAAATATATCACTTGCCGAGGTCTGCGTAAGTAGAATGCCACACCCACAATGGGCAAAAAGGAGTAATGATATATTTATTATTATTTATTTATGTTGAATATTTTAATAATGCGAATTGGACAAATAAATAACTGAAACATTTATTTTGTATGATAAATATGTGTCAAGTTTAATTATATCAGATTTAAATTATGATTTATATGTATGTACAAGAGAGTCATGTGTCACTTTCTATCTCTTGGGGTAAGTGAAAATTTGAACCATTGTTCATTTAGCATTGAACTATTATTTCTGACATTACTTATTTATTTTGAAACACCATAATAAATAATTTAATATTGCTCGTAAAGTACAAACAGTATATCTAGAATGCCCGCAATTGGACTTTGTAAAAAGATAAATTACCTTTAAATTGATCAGGTGACTTGAATAACCTGGTGGGTAGGATATGTAGTGCAACAGAAACCAGTTTTCAAGAGCAGATTTCTTGATAACATTGTTAACGTCACAGTACCATAAAGTCAAGTAATTTCACTTGAATTCATGTTTGGTATTACAACATTTCATGCTAAATATATTTTATATGACTTCATTTATCACTGATGTAGAATATATGAGCAATCATAAGTATACACGTGTCATTAAATTAGTTTGTAAACAAATAAAGAAGTTTGTTACTATGAGTAGTACTTATAGGTTTATTCATGCCAAAGAATTGTTCACCTGAGATCAAAAGACAAGAAGTTTTTAGTTCAAGGCCATTTAAAAATATAAGTATATAATGTTTTATTGGTTTTATAAATAAATTGTAGCAGATTTTACGCCTCAATGGAATTTTCTATAGTATTTAGCCGTGTCCATATACAAAGTGTCCCAGATTTAAACGGCCTAACTTAAAATTAAGATTAAACACCTAAAAATAGGGGACAAATTCATTTGAGCAAATGTCCGTAAATGCTTTATTCCAGAGATATTCATGTTTTTCTTATTGAGTAGCACTACTTTAAAAAATCAACTTCATAACGAAATATCCACTATTATCTTATTGATGTGAGACAGAATAATTAAATTAAATTAATAATGCATTGGTTATTACCTAATTTTAATACAAAATTTAGTTTGCTTGCACTGATGTCAAGGAAAAAATGAGAAACTATCAATGAATATAAGAAATTTTTGTAAGGTGCCATAAAAGAAAAAGTCTATGAAGAACCGATACATAATTTAGACTCACTATGTAGAAAAATTATTCAACTTTGCGAAACCATATCTCCCGAGCAGTGTCACGCAGCAACCAAAACAGTGGCAGATCATTATAGTGCTTGTTTACGTATTGCAGGTGAACATTTTTAACAAATATTAATTTTAAAAAATAGCTTATGAAGTTATGTTATTACTTTATTATTTTAAACCATAAATTTCTTTAAATTCATAGGTAGTTTCTCATTTTTTCCCAGACATCAGAGCAAGCAAACTAAATTTTGTATTGAAATTAGGTAAAAAACAAATTATTTTAAATTTAATATGTAACATCTCAATACGATAATATTAGATATTTCATTATGATGTTGATTTTTTAAAGTATCACATAAAAAATGGGTAAATGGCTTGGTGCTGTTTTTGTTTTGTTGAAAAATTATACTATTAACAATGATATTTTATATTGTTGATAGTTAACTACAGGTATGGCTGAGTGTATTTAAGTTGTTAAAAAAATTTAATTGTTGGATACTTACTTAATCGTTAAGTCCATTTACTTTTCTAGTACCAGAGATACTGTCACATTTTTCACCTGCTACTTTTGTACAGTACAGATTTCTTGTGGTGCGGTGCACGTCACTATCTTCTTTCTCACTTTCTCCCACTATTGCTGATTTGAGAAAGTGCGAAAGAAGATAGTGACGTGAACCGCACCACAAGAAAGTTGTACTGTTTTGTGCATTTCTAGCAGCTTCTTTCTGGATTTCCGATTTCCTCATTCAATTCTTTTCTGGGTCTTCCTATACGTAGTCTTTTCCTTGATCTTCATTTATCTTTTTTGTTTCTTTACTTCCCTCCATACTTATCGCATGTCCAGATTTTCTTTCGATATATTACTATATAGTGCCGGTAAAACTAAAATTATATATGTCAAAATGCCATTTTAAACTTCGGCATTCGGCTTTCGCAGATTTCAGTAATTTATATATGTATATTTCCGCGAGGAATTAGGTTTCTAATCGTCATATCAAAATCACCAAAAGTACCAACTGGGGTAAAAAATTATGTGATCAGAATTATTTTCTATTGTAGGAATCAAAATTTTTTTAAACCATCAGTGTCATGAAATAACAAAACAAATGTGCCAATTAAAAAGTTATATATTTTTAAGCGAAACACTTGATATCAAATACTGATGACAGCAGATAACAGATTAAAAACAATAACTTTTAATTGGTACTGATGATTTTAATAACATTGCCAATAAATGAATGATAATAAAAAATAGTCGGAGATTGGATAATGAATGATAAAGAAGACAAAAACTCAACTTCTCATTTTTTTGTCTCCTTTATCATTCATCACAGAATCTTCTACTATTTTGTATTATCATTTCTTAATGTGATTATCATCATTATAATTATCAATAAACATTTCCGTCATTTTTTCGGTTCTAGGTAGAGTACAATAATAAATAGCAGAAATTTTTCCTCTTCAATAAACTATTCGACATTTTTTATGATAATAATTAGGAAATCCAATAATTTAATATTTCAAAAATAGTAATGAAAATGCTATGCTGCGTCCTTGCATTCATCACCCTGTATGCTTGACTAAATAAGATTTTCAATCATTAGTTTTTATTTTAATTATTAAATTTAAAGCTTTCACAAATTTTCTCATTATTCAAGCAAACTGTTTTTAAAAAATATTATTGCATTTATTATTTCTATAGAATTATATTTTTAGTTCATATATTTAAATAAAATTCATATATGTGTACTTACGCTAAATCCCACTCAATGTGGTTGCACGAACTTTGAATAACAACCAATTGCCTCAAAACATTCCTATCCTGGCACACCACTTTCATCTCGTTCACATTCATATTGCAATAATTTATACAAGTACATATGTCCGTATATTCTTCACACTCGAAGTCATTCGTTCCCGCAAAAAACCACCAATCATGCTTAATCACTTATCTTCGTTTCATCAACCTTTCATTCGACATCAGCTCAAGATGATGAAACTCATCTGAGTTTTTCAGCAATGTTTTTCTCAATCTCACGCTCTCACACCATATACATCAATGTATTTCGAACATGATCATTCTCCTCTTAAGTACATCATTTCATCAGCAGTTATACGTCGTTCATGTTTCTTCATCTACATTCAACATTCAGAACCAGAACCATGCATTTATGTAGGCACTAACACACCATTGTACACACTCATAATATGAGAAATGTACGGTCAACCTTTATAAAATACATATAATAGATCGGTGGATTCTGTGGAAGAATTTTGCCGGTTATTTGTTTGCACAGAAAGCAATCTTGAGTCGTAAATTCGTGAAACAAACTGTGTTGCCAGCATTAACGTTCGGAAAAATATGAAAATTCCAGTTGTTGTCATCGTAACGATTTTAAAGTCGAGACAGGAATAACAAACAATAAACAAAGAAAGTTCCTGGCCATCGATTCCAGCGACAGCAGCAGCGATAATCTGGCAAACTTGGACGCTTAACTCATTCAACTTTTCAAAACAAACCATTCCGCGCCGTCTTAACCGGAACTCCATCAGGAAGTATAAGGAGATATTAAATTTGTAAATTAGCTATGGCATTTGTGTCACGGCGACTGTGTAATTGAATTTCGACCGGTGCCAATTAACATTATAGCAAAGTTGGCAAACTCGTGTGAGTTCGACGTCGATCGTCGGGCTCCGCAGTAGTTTGAGTGCAACAAGCGCTGTGTATATCTTAATTTAGATTGCAGTCGCCAGAGGGCGAGTCTCGACTACTACACTAAGGATTAGAATTCGATAAGTAGTGTGTTGGTGCGATGCAAGGATGTATTTACGGCGCCCAAGGGAATTCCAAGATTGTAACACTCCAGAGCTTTTATTAGCTTTAAAAGCGCGACTCGAGAGACTATTGATGTTCAAGTGGCTCTCTTTTCTGTGGAGAACGAAATGCGATAGATTATTTTACTAATTTACTAGATCTCCGTTACTTACAAGTTATTACTTTTTTGTGGAAAACTTCTCTTGCATTAACCTGAAGCATTTGAGTACCAATTAAAAACAACTTCAAGTTAAATTCAGTGAAACAAACAACATAAAGGTTAATAGCAAATTTCTAGACCTTTCGCAGTAATCCCAAAGGCCCTATAACTTCAGAGAATTTTTGGACGTGCTGGTTTGTTAAAATGTTACCACTTTTATGATAGATATTTTATAGAACTTCCCTATATGCTCTTAAAGTCTCACAGTTTAATGAATATTCATTCAATTTTGCAATTAGCTTTCACTTATTTGAAGTATTAATATGAAATCCAAAGCTTGTATTTCAATAAATATTTTTCAAATTTTATGTGTTCCTAGCGATCTTATGAAATACTCGTATGTTGTACATATAATAAATCTTGGTGTCTTCAGTACGTGATAATTACAATAGGTAAATCTGTATGAAGTGTTTATAATTAAGTATCACTGTTGAAATATATTATTTTCGTACACAATGAGTATAATCAATATTTGTTACATATAATATTTCAAATGTATAATTTTAACTTTATTTTTTCTCATTTTCGAGTACCTATATACGAACGCACATCCAGCCATGCATACAGGCATCCACCCACATAGCAGTAATTGCGATAATGACCGTAAAACATACATATATTGTCACAATAAATTTTTCATAACTGTTATACTTCCTTATATTAGGTATAAGAAAGTAAAATGAGCTCATACTGTTAAACTAATCAGAAATTTTAGAAGCAGCAAAAACATACATTTTAGTAAATAAATATTATTAATAAATCAAAAAATTGTGTACAACATTATGCAGCAATATTTAAAGTTACACATATAAGTGCAACTTTTGGTTAAATAATTGCAAAAAAGGTACAGTGTTCTACTCACGCCATTAGTTTTTACTTACTCTCAATGAATAATGTTCTATTTAATAACGTAACTCTATGATCATTATTCCATCTCTTGTTTGTAATATGCAATATTTCCTTTGTTACGAATCTTATTATTTGATTTTTAATTCCTTTCGCAATTAATTTTCAATTTCTTACAATTAAAGGAAGAAGACACCTACTCTCACGTTGCTACAACGCCCTTGGTCACCTTAATCCATTACTTCCCCTTAAATGTACCTTGTCTTCACTGTACCCGCTTTAGAATTTACGATGTGATATAAATCATCCGGCAGCTTCAACTTTAATCTTAACATTACCCGAGAAACCAATGAAGTGCGACCATCCGCGCACCAAACGTTAATTATAGTTGTTAATATTCAATATAACTTTCTCTCATCCAAACTTATGATTAAATTACAAATTACACACCGCGATAATATTCAATCTCGGAGTTGTTGGCGGTTAACAGTCGCGGCACTGAGCTTGACGACGCTGATTTTCGCTGCTGTCGGCGTCATCGCTGTCTCTTGCCATTCTGATTAACGTAAGGAACAGGATTCCTGCTTGCAGGAACGATACATAACGCGCTAAATTTAAATTTGATGGCATGAAAATTACCAGATAAGTATGTATAGTTTTTGTTGATTGCAGCGAATTTTTTCTTAACTTTTACTTTCGGCGTCGGAATAAATTTGAAGATTAATAATTAGTTAGTTAGCACACAAAGAGCACTAGCGGTTGACTGATTGGATTTTCTCTCTAATCTTTATTAAAGATGGTTTCATTTTCCAACGACATGGAGGACAGGAATTTGACGTGGGTTCAATGCGATTTTCTTTTAAATCTGACTTTAAATTTTCTAAAAATACACCTGATATACTCGCCTCGGCTACTCAGCCAATGCACGAATAATAGTTATTTGTTTAACTAGGCACCAAAATACCAGATTTAGAGCAGAGGCTGCCGTTTTATAGAGTTGAATACATAATTTTATATATATATATATATATATATATATATATATATATACCGTGTGACAGATTAAAATATTTAAAACAAATTACAGGCACTATACGTCAGTAGCAATAAAAAGAGTAGGCAAAAATTAGGAATTATTATTATTAATTTCTTTAAATTGCGGTATCAAAATAAAGTAATCTGTATTAAATAAGATTTAGGGATATTGACAGTATTGTGAAATAAAATTTGGATGCATAATTTTTTGCCGGACACTTTTTATTTACAAAAAACTGATTTTACATGTTAACTGCCTATGCCAACATTTACGTGGGACACACGGTATATATATATATATATATATATATATATATATATATATATTTAAGGTTATCGCTGTCAAATTATGTTGCCATGTATTTGTTGAACGGTTACTATGCATTTGTTGACGGTTACTATGCGTTTGTCGAGCGGTTGCAATGTAAAATAATTTAACAGCCTAGGTATAAAAGTGACACTTTACTGACTGTTAGTAAAGTGTCATGTTTAATGTCAATCGGGAAAAAGTATAAATATTAAATAATAAACATAAATGGTCATTTTAATTTTAAATATTTACTTGACTTTTATTCATCTCCATGTTTAATTTACTTTTGTTATTTGCCTCGTGTTATTATTATTCTTATTCATATTTAATATAGTCTTTTTTCAAAACTTTAGTTGAATTTCTTTATTTCGATTCTAAAACTTATATAACATGTTCGCAACGGTTAACGTCACGGATGCTAGTTACTAGTTACACATAGAATAGGTAATTAGTTATTTGTTTCTTCTCATGGGAGCTACGATATTTTTTCTTGATGACACTTCAGCACAATTTGGATCTTCATGTTTCGAAACCTATTCTGGTACCATTAATTCTGTAATAACCTTTTTTTTTTAATGGACTATCATTAAGCGCCATCGGAGCATATTTACGTAGCTAGAACTATACTTAATGAGTATGAATGGTCAGTTGTTTATAAAACCCGAGTTTGTGTAAATACCAGGTACTAGATTTTTCAACGGTGTATGAGAGTATATGCTCGACTCAATGGACGGAAATGCTCACTGGGTGAAATGACGGCCACAACGCGTTATGGCAATTGAGAAACAATTAAAACGAATTGTACTTAGTATTGTAAGCGAAGAAAGCTTACTGAAAAATATGGGGTTCCATTTAAAAAAATTATTGTTCCATATTTTGGGAACCGATGATACAGTTATTTTTTGCCGATTTTATCAATATTATTATTTAAAACAATTTTTATCATTTAACCAAGCTCGTTCCTCAAATAAAAAATTTACCAATAGTGAGCAAGTGTATTAAAACAGCCTGTTCATTTATAAATTTCAACGAAATATTTTGTAGACTACAGACAGTAGAACGACTATATATACAATACATTGGATTACAACATTTTTATTTCTAGAACCCACAAGCCATTTTACAAACGCCGAAAAATAATGTTACTGCAGCGCAATAAATTAACAGAAACATCCATGAATCAAAGCCAGTATAAAAATGTTGGAACTCACACGAAAGGAGAATCAGTGTTCCGAAAAGTTTTCTTTATTTGCCGTTTGAGCCTTGTGCGTGCTTCTCTCCCTTCCCGGCGCCGACGCTATCGCCGCGGAGAACTCAAGTTGATCGAGTCCCGCGGTTGGCACTCCAAGTCTCTTGAACGCGTCCCGACGCCCGCTCCAATTCGACTGATTGCGGCTCATTCACACGCACTGCGCCTTACTTGATCCCAGGAATATTCGTGAACGTGACAATATTGCCATTGTTGTCGGATTTACTGCCACCGTGTTTTTATTTTATTTTATTTTTTGAAAATCTGAATTCTGCGGGGTTAGTTTGATCAGGACGGATAAGAGAGATTTATTTATCATTGAATTTATACAGTAAAAAATTCTTCTCACTTTCTCACTACTATCAAGTAGCACAAATAGATATTTTAGCCATTCGGAATGTACTTAGATGCATTCTTGTGGGGGACGCACGTTTGTTCGGCCTACACCTTTTGAATTTAGTGGCAATTGTAGTCGATTTATTCATGTGCACGAAAGTTCTCAAGTTTTGAAAGTGCAATTTCTTAGACTACAATAGGAATGTAATTATTAACTAAAAAACATTATTATGTTCCTTATTAACGTTGCTATAATAAAAATTTCAATTATTAAATAAAAAAAGTAATTTAGTAAATTAAAATAAAACCCCGAAGCATTCAATATTTAAAACAATCTTTACCAGGATTTTTTTTTATCAGTATATATATGGATGTGTCATTACCATAGTTGCAATTAAAATGATTGACAGTAATGTATTAAAGGTTTTTATTTTATGAGTAAACATAAGGATAATTTACATGAATTTTTAATAATATGCCAATCATAATGAAACAAATAATACAAGTTTATACAAACAAGACATTTATTTCAATTTCTTTTGTACACAATGAATTATATTAAAGTGGTAGGAATTATTATTTTTAATTATTGTAAGTTACCTCTTAAAAATGCTGTAATACATTGCTGTCAATCATTTTAACTGTAACTATGGTAATGAGACAGCCCTATGTATACTGATAATAGGTTTGTTCCAAGTGGGCATTTCTGACAAGTTTGTGACAAATTTCAGGGCACCTGCGAAAAATGTAAACAAGTTAAGTTTGGAACATAGACTGGAACGGCGAATGGAATGAAGTGCAACGGCATGCTAATTTTTTATTTTGACAGCTAACCTTAAATATAAATATAAATAAAGAAATTCATATATTTTGCGTCACAAAAAAGAAATGTTTCAAAGTTAACTTGTTTAAATTTTTCGCAGGCGCACTGAAATTTGTCACAAACATGTCACAAACTTGTCAGAAATGACCACTTAGAACATACCTAAAATGAACTCCCGGTGTAATTTTCCATAACTACATAAAACAAGATACTAAACTAATCAATAGTAATTTTTTAAGATCAAGTTATATGGTCTTTATTGTCTTTTTAAATTATTGGAACTCGCAGATACCGTTGTCACTTAAATTATACAATATAGCATACAGTCGTTTTCGAGAATGGTGTATGAAAAATAAAGTGAATAATCTAAAACTTATATGATGTTAGTTAACTTCAGCGAATAAAAAAAATGAAAGACTACAAATGCTTCCCAATAAGGACCCTTTATTCCATGATAAAGGCGTATATGATTGTTAAGGATAATATTGATAGTTTCAGTTATTACAAACTCCTTAGAGGAATAATGTGCCATTATTTTCATAGAAATAACACATGACTTTTTTTCTACTTCTCAAAAATGAATATATGTAGATATTTTATAATTTTATAAATAGTATTACGGATTAGGGATTTGTTTTCATTTTATTAAATCTTTGTTATACAGGATGGGCCATTTTAAGTTGCGTTCAGGAATATCTCGGAAACGAAGCATCGGATGAAAAATCCAAAAAACACGACTAAAATATTTTCGAGGGGGACATCCCATGACACCAAATTCAACCCCCCACCCCAACCCTGGGGTGTGGGGCGGGGGTTAAGTTTGAAATCTTAAATGGGAACCCCAATATTTTTTACAGATTCGCATTCTACGTAAAAAACGGAATTCAGTGACATCAAAATTTTTGCCCCTGCCCTCCTCCCCCGTGCCAGTGGGGCGGCAGGAAAATTTGAAATGGAAACGGCAACACCCACTTTTTCTCGAAGATTCTATCCAATTCTCGAGTCTCCTCGCCTCTAACCAACGGGGTGCACGGCACTGGCACGGGTTAGGGGGGCAGGGGCGCAAATTTTGATTTTAATGAATTTAGTTTTTCACGCCGAATGCGAATCTGTAAAAAAATTTGGGGTTCCGATTTAAAATTTCATACTTACCCCCACCCCCCCTTCCAGGGTCGGAGTGGGGGCAGGGGTGAAAATTTTGATGGTACTGCATGTAGTTGTGAACGTAGAATGCGAATCTTTGAGAAAAAGTGGATGTTCCCGTAACCAATTTGAAAGTTTCCCACCGCCCAACTGGCCCGGGGGGGTGGGCGGGGGCGGAAATTTTGATGTCACTGAATTCAGTTTTTTACGTAGAATGCGAATCTGCAAAAAAAATTTGGGGTTCCCATTTAAGATTTCAAACTTACCCTCCGCCCCACCCCACCAGGGTTGGGGCGGGGGGGTTGAATTTGGTGTCATGGGATGTCCCCCTCGAAAATATTTTAGTCGTATTTTTTGGATTTTTCATCCGATGCTTCGTTTCCGAGATATTCCTGAACGCAATTTAAAACGCCCCACTCTGTATTTAGAATGAAAGTGGTGTTTTCATCTGTTTTATCTGTATAATTATATTTTCCTAATTTTAAAATTTATCTTTAATTTTATTGATACTTCTATAACATTACTATGTAATGAAAAAGCTGACATAACACATATAATAAATGATAGCCTCTTTAGTGCACTAAGATAACTATATTAAAGAGAGGGCGTGACACAGCCCTTCGAACAAAATAAACGACAATTATGAAACGAGTTCTTTATATGCACTATTTTAAATATTTGCACCTTTCATGATCTTTTTTAATAAAAAAATTCAAATTTCAAAATTCAGGGAATTTTGTGTTAGTTGGTGCCACTGATGTGACGTTTGAAATTTCAACACCTAACCTGACATTTCCTCTCTCTTCTTCTTCTTACTATTCTTAATTTCTGCTTTTAAATTCAAAATTGTACGAAAAAAAAACTTTTTTACAATTCGTATTTATTTATTTAGCGAAGTGTGACATTTAAATTTTTTGACATATGACATTTAAGTAGAGTTACCAAAAAAATATAAATTGTACTGCTCTATTATAACACTCGATTGAGCTGTTACGAAACTTCTTTGGGTGTCGTAACAGCTTTGTTATAGAAAAGAAATATAAATATGAAAATTGCACGACCCACACTTAGAAGAAAATATCACTAAAAATGTTAAATTTTCAAGAATATGGCAAGCTGATTATAGGCGTTTTATGTTAAATAATTTCCTGTTTCTCTAATCATTTTAGGGGAAAATATTTTAAATAAAAGTGAAAGAGATATAATAACTGCTGAAGCATTTTTTTCTAAAATGATTAAGAAAGCAGGAAATTGCATAAACGCATATGGGTTGAGGCAGTCACTACCCAGTATCTGTATTTTTATTTTGGTATTTATACTAACGCACTCACGACTCGCTTCACAATTTTAATCGTTATAGCGCAACTACACTGATTACTTAGTGATTTTTACTGGCAAATTATATTACTATATATTTCAGCAATATAAGAAATACGGATGTTTTATTTTATTATGTAGAATCATAAATAAAAATTCGTTACATATCCTATCATGGGATTCAAGTTATCTTTCGATTTAAATAGAGTTAAATACATATTGCACTATCTAACACAGTGGATTTTGGCTATGTTATGTCTTGAGTAGGCAACATCAAATTAATCCTCATTTACATTGATCAAAACACAAAATGTAAATATGTTAATCCTTGGTTAGATTCCTTCTCAGACCTGTGCTAAATTTAGCTTCCTATTTGAAAATATGTCGGGATCTCAGTACAAATTACTCAACTTAGCACAAATTTCGTGCATGTTTCAAATTTTATTATGCATGTAAGTGGCAAAGTGTCTTACATAGTATTACGGAATTTTCAAGTTTAAAAACGGTCCTCGCAGGTGGCGTATATCATCCTTGCGCTTTGCGCAAAACATTAAGTAACCTTAAGATATCTACGATGTATTATAAGCAAGGAAGTCTCAAGAAGCTCCTGCTCTGCTCATGTAAATTACGCGGTATGCGCCGCGCCGCCGTGAAACCAACCGGTGAAGCTTTTATTTACATACGCCGAGCTATTATGCAGTTTGCTGAAAGACTTACAGATGAACTTTGTTATACGCCGCGGAAGAGAACGCCAGCAATTTGGAGAGTAATTATGGTGTGTTGAATTAATGCCGCTACAACAAGGCGGAGGAAAAAGTTTATGGCGGTCGCTTTCACATTTGTTTTGTAATTTTTTATGAAAAGCTGAACTATTAACATTAAACACACATATTTATTTTATTGTGAGCAACAAGGAATATTTAAAAAATCTGATGTGGCAGCGCATAACCTCCCGCCCAATACTACTCTTAAATGGTACAAAATAGTATTTGATGATATAGAAACATATTTTCTTATTTGTTTATTTTCTATTTTATTTTATTTCGTATATTTAAATAATTTTTGACATATAAGGGCCGGTATTTCCAAACTCTGTTACCTAGAGAATACATTTATCAATAGAATAAACAAAAAATATCGCATCAAAATCATAGCTTAAATAATGATTATTTTTCTAGCTGTTATTTTTGATGCGATATTTTTTGTATATTCCATTGATAATTTATTCTATAGTTTATCTGAGGTTGGAAATACCGGCCCTAAGAAAACAGCTTCACAATCAAAATGATATGTGTCACATTTGTACAAGCATTGCAAGATTTATGAAATTTAATTTCTTTATAGTTTAGTATCTCGAAATCTAATGAAAATTAATAAAATTAGTGTAATCAATTAAATGTAAAATTAAATATTCTACAACTTTCAAAATAACATAAATTGTTGAAAAATGAAATTTAACCTAATAAAAAAGATACACAGTGGCCGAAAAAGATTTGGAAATGGACGCCACATGAAAGACGGAAAAGAGGACGTCCAGCAAATAATGGTTAAAACAAGTTCAAGAAGACTTTCGAAGAAGGGAATGAAAGAAGAAGAACACAATAATAGAGAATTGTAGCGTTTAGGATGCGAGATACGGCCAGCTACGCTGTAACAAACTCGCATTGATGATGATCAAAAAGTAATATTTCACATTTTATATTACTATCACGGAAGAAAAAATAAATCATGATAATACCTTTCTGAAATAATATGCAACGAGTTTGTAATGATGGCTATTAATACACAAGTATAAAGTATACAGTACGAGCCATGGCAAAACTAGTTACCTACATATTAGTATTTCGTGATATAATAATCTAATTAAATATAATATTTATTAGAAAAATTGTAATACGATCATGGAAAATTATTTCAAATTCATAAATATATTTATAACAATCTTCTACGAAATTTCTACAGAAAATAATAAAATATAATTAATAAATCTCCATTTGTTTTCTTTAGGGCCGATCTTTCCATCTACAAATAAAATATCGAATAAATTAATCGCCGAATAGATGAAAAATATAGCATCTGAACCATTGCTCAAATGATAGTAATTGTTGTAGCTGGCTTTTTGTTATGCGTAATTTCTTATTTATTCGGCGAACAACTTATTCGGAAGTTTATTCGTAGATGGAAAGACCGGCCCTATATATCAAATACTTTTATAATAAATATTCATTTCCATTTGATTGATACATCGCCAAATATTAATATTTAAGTATCGAAATAGGATTTATTATTGCATTCATTTCAAAATTCTGAACAACTTTTATATTTAAACTTTTATTGTAAAATGAATAAGTATAAATTTATAGCAACATAAAATTTCAATTTGCGTCCTTCTACATTATGTAATAATTGCAGTTAATACAGTAAAGGCATACACACATTATGTCTCTACAATTTTACTCTTAATATTAAATATTGCATTTTATAATTGATATTGTTATGCACATCTGAATATTGAAACAAATATATATATATAATTTAAAAATTTCTGCTACATTTAAATTATCATCTATTTAAAATATATAATTTAAAATCTATTTGTGCTCACAGCAATTATTATTTCAATCAGATTAGGTACCTAATTTTGTAAATATGTAAATACAAATTCAATAGCTATATTTAAATAAAATTGTTTGTTTTGTTTGAATCCCATAAAGATATGAAATATAGAATTGCTAAATACGTAGTTATTCATGAGATTAAATCTATTTTTTTGTATACAACAGTTAAAATATATAAACTGAACTCAAAAATTCAATTGTTATATTTTGTTGAATGTTTTGTGCTACAATATTGTACAATGAAAATTATATTAGTACTATGCGTTGCAAGTTATTTTTATATCAATACAGCTTCATCCGAAGTAAGCAAAAATCAAATGTTATATTAAAATGTTTAATTAAATAATTTTTTTTAGGATAAATACAAAATATTCTTAGAACGTATTACGGTTGTTAGCTATAATAAAAGTATTGTGAAAGCAGCCGTTAAAACATTTAAAATTAATAGAATTGAAAATGCTGCTAATCTAACTGTACAAATTATGAGAGACATAAATGTTAGTCCTTTCGATGTGGTAAGTAGTTTTATTTCGTCGATTGTCGTCGAGACCATATTACGTGGAATATGATATGAAATGATAGTGATGAATTATATATCGAAATGGAATAAATTGTGCGAGTCCCGGTGGTGGTCGTAATTTTTCACAATTTCTTTCACTTTGCTACGATATTACGTGTTCAATTTATGTACTATTAATTTTTGAACAAATTCAAAAAATTGTAGAAATTGAAAAACTGCACCAATTGTATACAATTGTGCCATGATATTGGCTAATTCGTTATTTTTAATATTAATATTTTAATATTTTCTATGAGTAGTACAATTAAATATAACACGGTCTTGGAAAATTTAAAATATCAGAAAATACTTCACATTAAACAGTTTTAGATTTATTTATTTAACAGAAAGAAATGAATTCTTAAATTCGCTGTTACATCGTTGCAATTTTCTAATAAACTTATACAGAAAATTATACTCCTGCAATACTGTTCTAAATAAATATAACTATTTTATCAAATATAAAACATTTTTTGTTTTTATTAAATTTTTTTTAAATTCTGATCTACTTTTGTATTTACACTTTTGCTGTAAAATTAATGGGTAAATAGATACATTGATATAAAGAAATAGCATTGAAACCTATATGTACAAGAAAAAAAAAAAGGATTACTACAATAGCAATATTTCTCTTACGTATAGTGACAGAAATGTATATATTCTTACTGTAACAATATGTAAATATTTATTTCTCAGCAATAATATATGTATACAATCTTGCTTGAAATGGTAATTAATAGTTGTTAATTCTTAACAATACAGCATATTTAAGTCAATGTAATCTAGAAACAATACTGCAACAATATTAGATTATTAAAAAACATTAATTTTTAGATTGTCGAAGCAGCAATCGAAAATATTAGCACATTACTAATATAAATAAAAATATTGTAATTGTAAACATCTAAATTGCTGTCACTATACGTAAGATAAATATTGATATTTTAGCAATCCAATTTTTTCTCTGTACCTACCACATTTCAATTCAACACCCGATATTGCAGACATTATTATAATTTGACTGTACCGCATCTGGGTAAATAAGAATATTTGAACAATAAGAATTGTACAATGCCTAACATGATACTAGATTGGAAAGCATTACTCCGAAGGTTATTTCGTCTAAATACAACAAATGTATGTGAGCACGACAATTGGGGCGACGGTCAAGTGTGCTATGGTCAACTAGGTGATAGCCAAGTGGGCGATAGTTAATTGGGTTACAAGAACTGTCAAATTTACAATCATTATGTACAAACCAAATAATAAACAAAACAAAAAACTAAACAAAACAAAAACGTAAAGGATAAATACTGGATTGTAAATAAATAGAAAAGAAATTTGATTTTAGTAATGTGAATTATGTTTATTTGCATTACATATTTGGTCTTTTATTTTATCGTCCAGTTGTTCGGCGTCCAATTTTCCGTGGCTTAAATGTTCATCGTCCATACGTGCGTTTATTTGACCGTGTTCGCAGTATTCTAACTGTTAACCAAATTAATTATGATCGAACATCGCAGAAGGGCATCGGTTAGGATTAACCCTGGAATTCCTGCAATTCCTGTGGAATACTTGTACAGCCTGTAGCATACCCATAATTTCTCTATAATACCCATGGTTTATTTAGAATACCAGTACGTTCTTTGGAAGACCTTTGACTTGTGAAATACTCACGCACCTATTTTCTCTTATAATATTAATACTTCCTGTGGCATGATCAATTCTTTTAATAATAAACTTTACACACCAAAATTTTCTTGGGAAAAATATTGTAATTTTTAATTCCCAGTTTCTTTTACAATCGATGAGTTGTAGTTCGAATATTACGGCAAATACGATTATTTAAACATTTTGTGAAATATCTAATTAGTTGAACTCACTGCTTTCTATATAACACTAGATTGGGCATAAGCCTCTACGGTGCGTTCCCAATTGAACGCCGCCATGATGGTCAAAATTGAGGTTTTGTGATACTTCTATACTTAAAAATCTATCTGTCTTGTCTATGGGTATAACCATACTTCGTGGTATAACCTAAAGAGAGGTGGTGGCGAGCGCAGTGTAGAGAGAGTGAAGGCAGAGCTTCAGATCGCGTACTTTACTTTACAAACGTGTCACAAAACCGCAATTGGGAACGTTCTCAGATGGTAGAATATGGCCTATGCCCAATCTAGTGTTATATAGAAATCAGTGGTTGAACTGTTTAGTTGGTCAGAATAATCATAAAAATAGATCAAGGCGTAGTATTGTAAGAGTCGCGGGGGTACGTGCCTTCATTTAATCATTCTGTAAGGGGCATTAATGTAAAGTTGCCCCCGATGACGAAAAATGATAGTTAAAGTATTTTTGATCTTTGCTTTTTTATACTATTTGTAAATAAAATATTAATGTAAAGAAATAATTTGCATTCATCCTGTAATATCTAATTTTATTTGCTTTGGGTATTTTCTGCAATATGTGCCTATTAAAACTAATTTTCTATTTTTGCGTAGATTACGTTACAAACTTATGAATTTATGGGCAATGAATATAAAAGATTTGCACTGCACGAAAGAAAAATATTATGTGATTTTATGACTTCTATGTATAAAACAGTTATATCTCAAGAAACCGGTCCCTCCTTTTTACCTCCAAAATGTCCAGTAAAGAAGGTAACTAATATTTTTAATTAAAGAATTAAGTTAAATGAATTATTTTACAGGGAGTTTACAGGATGTATAATTATGTTCCTCAACTTAAAAATTTACCAAATTTACCATTTAAGAATGCTAAATTAGAAATCAACTATTTAAGAAGAGATAGCGTAATCTGTACATTCAATTTTTATGCGAAGTTTGATCGTGATGCTATGATTAGAGATCAATATTCGTAGTTTAATTTTAATGCAAATTTATAAACATAAAACAAGAAAAGTTATAGATATAGAACGTTTAACGTTAACCTACATGGATTTTTGAAATAGAAAATAAGTTTGATTTATGTGAGTTTTACTTTGACATGAATAATAATTAATTAATGTTAATTCTAAACATTTATAAGAAATGTGCATATTTTTAACCAAAATTTAGGAGTACAATAAATTATTATCAAAACTTTGTGAATTAAGAAATTTAAATAGCGAACCTGTCATTTTGAATTTCTATTTTTCAACGCAAAATCGGGCTATGGGCAATGGCAGATGTAAGTCGCTGAACAAGTTTGTCAATATTTAGTATACGAAAATTATTTTAATAAATAAAAAAATTGTGTTTTAGTTGGTTTGATGAGTTCGCCCGTCTCAATTTTTTGTTTTACTGTTTAATAAGCCGAAATACAAATATAATATGTATTTTATATGTACTAAATTGTAAAATTAGTTTCTACTATCTTTACGTACGTTGCACATTAAATGAAACATTGATAATAAACTGTAAAGCTGACAATTTTTTTTAGCGGTATAATGTAAGTTTGTTTTGTCTAATATTACTTATCTACTTTATCACTGTGCAACTTCATCTTTACTTTTAAAAACTGCTTTGTCTTAGTCTTTTTCATTCGGTTCTATAAAGTTTCGATTGGGGGTAAATCGAGGCTGCTAGAAGGTCATTCGCACAACGGAATATTATTATTAGTATAATGCAGTTTTAAAAAATATAAGAAACCGTATACATTGTACTCGTGGTTTGCTTTTTATTTAAACTTTTGTAAAACATTAAACAAAGAATTTGAAACGGGCGAACTAAGTTGTATTTGGGCTCGTAATTAGGTAGGAAAAAAATATAATTGGATTATCAATACATTTTTTTTACAAATTTTTTGGCTGGATGGTGTCCATGCTTAGTAGGGGCTCCTGCGTTTTAACCTGCTTTGCTCACCCTTAAATTAGCCCTGATTCCAATGCTCACATACACCAAATTAAACATTAATAACTGGAATTTTATTTTTCATACAAGAAATATTTTGAAAGCACTGACATTCGTCGAGAAATAATAGATAGTGAAGTTGTGTTTATAGCATTGGTTAACGTTTAAAAATATCAGGTATACCTTTGTATGTATCTTAAGTTTCTACATTCGGCAAAATAGTAGTGTTTAATTCATTTTATATCTCTATTGATCAGTTATTCAATGGTTCTTATGTTTTCAAAATATTGATAACAATTTATTTTATATGCTTTTTCAATCATGGTTATTATTGTATGTATTAGTAATTCTTGGGGTTTTGACTATTGGCATTAAAAATAAAACTGTTGTGTATTTAAAGCATGCAATCAATTTAATGTTTCCCACTTATCCTTATATTTTCCACTCAACTCTAAATACATCCGTTAAAACAAAATAAAACCCCCAAACGTCCATAAATTTCCACCTAAGATCTTCTTTGGCCCTGACCGCTGCTCCTCCCAGTGGCGTCGGTAGCAGGGCAAAGAGCAGGGGCATGTTAAGTGCAGGTATGTGCGGCAGAACGCATGCCAAGTGGAAATGTAAGGATTTGTTATCTGTTCGTCTTGAACGGGAAATTTCCTCTGTATTTCCAGCGCTCTCGTATGCAGCTTGTTACCTGTCGCCGGGTAATACATGGCCGCCAGTGGCGGAGTGAGGAAATGGTTATGGAGGCATGTGTAGTGAAAGATGATGTGGGTGCACTGCACTGTGGAATTACTATTGTGTAAGGTGAACACTCGAGAGCTGGTGTTGAATTGTAACCCCTGAGGTTCACTGTTCACTGAGATGTAATTTTTGGCACAAGACAGGTTTAAAGCTTTATTTTTGTAGTTTGTTATCCGACCACATTTACCTATCTAGGCAAAAATAAACAACATCATACTTTTAACCGCGTTAACATTTGTGGCAGTTCAACGTCTCGCCCGCTCCCATATGGAGCTTCGTCAGAGCGAAATTTTGTAAAGTTTTTTACAGTTCAATCTTAAAATGGTTTATTCTTAATATTTTAGACCAATCTACGCTCTTATTCGCCTATATAAGTAGTGTAACCTTTATTAGGAGATATGGATTCGGTGTAGTTAATAAGTAGTAAAACATTAGTCACATAATTACATACTTTGTTTTTACATTCATACTATGTAATTGCAGATTGTTTATCTCACTTGAGGTTAGCAATGGCGGGTAATTATAAAAAGTGGGATGCTTTGAAAATTTGCAGGTTTATACCATGCATGTAATATAAGGTTTTTTATACCTTCATTTAGATTTAGAAGAAAATAATTTGTTATACGAGTATATGGCAGATTCTTCTTCTGTTACCTCTGGGGGAATACTGGAAAACTCGCTGTCACCATTTTCTATAACGTGGATTTATCAAAACGTATTTCTATTTAAAAAAGTAGCTGCCAGAATTATTGCTAAGGTTTGAGTTGTGTACACTAAAGATACTCATTACCTTAGAAGGGTTGTATTCTAGTTAATTTAACTACTTTTTTCTGTTCCTGTATAAATATATTCCCATTATTTTAATTTTTTGACGAACCTAATACCCTTAATTCACTCTTTTCGACCAATCACCGGCCCAGAAATGCATAATTCACGGTTATTTTATAGACGTGATGTGGATCACCAAGCAACGGTCATCTGACAGTTGACATATAGTCAGTTGTCATTGTGTATTTTTATGTTGACGTTTTTCAACCTGTGTTTTAAACGAATTCCGATCATTTCCGAATTTACAGGAGTAGAAAAAGTTTACTATTATATTCGGGATCATCGTCATTATTCAATCGGATGATTTGCAACACTCGCCTACGTGACGCAAACTTCATCTTCATAAATGATGACTATCGTAATGTTTCTCACGCATGTGTAAATATTGAATTGTACAACAAGCATGGAATAATATTCGATTAATACGAGTATTAAAGTGACATTCCAAAAGAGTATGCTATACTTTTTCTACGACCGCGATATTATTTAGTAATTAATTTATATTTTAATAATACAGATGTCTCCATTTCACTATTTCAGTGTGTCAATATCCTACCAACTAGTTACAAAAACAGAAATTAAACAATATTATTTTTTGTAAATTATTAATATTTCAAGATTTTAAAAGATAAAAATGATAAGTAATAACTAAGAAATTCTTAATTTAACACTCCCTGATATTATAGAAGCTGCTATAGCAACATCTATTCTATTACCGAAAATTTCGAGAAAAAATTATAAGCTGGCATATAAATTTTTACGGATTGGCGAAAAGTTTATGAAACATAATTTTAAAAGAACTGTAAAGATATGAATTTATTCCTCACGTTAGGTTTAGATTTGCAAATGTGTTTACAATGTACTATATTTCCGAAGCAACAACAAACATGCAACAAGCAAATATTTTAATGGTTGTGACGAGAAACTAATGGAATATTACATACATCCTACAGCTATTGCTTGCCTGTCTCACTACGTTCGCTTCTACATACAGTTTTGTAATATAATAGGCCCCTAGCTCCCTTAATGACGTAATATACTAAATAATATATTAAAATTAAAAACTTTAATACTGGATTATGTTCTACAGCTTATAATTATTTTTACTTGTGACTTCTTCTCAAGTTTTCTCAGGAATTGACTGGCACACCACCCGCTGCGGATATTTATCTTGCGAGTAGAATGTGGTAAATATTCCAGGCCTTATGCAAAGCTGTGTTCTTATTCACGCGGTAGTACGTCAAGAGGTCATGACACAGTGGGTCACCTTATTACAGTATATATTTAATTTCATACCGGTAATTTTATCTCGTCTTTACTCTCGGTTTTTTGTTAACTCCTAATAAATTAACGTCGAGATGAAAGTGAAGTGAAACTTCAACTGACAATGATACAATTTGTTTGTTTTTTCCAGGTATGGAATTATCTGAAGTTAAATTTCTGGTAATAAAATTATTGCATGAGCAATTATTGGGTACTATGTAATTTGTTTTTTTTTTTTTTTGGAGACGGGAAGCGGAATAACTGCTTTGGTCATATGCCGCCTCATGAAATGGATGATGGTGAATTTTTATGTGAACAACACAAACGACCTTGCTCATCAGTGGGATTCGAACCCACGACCTGTGGCATAGCCACTACGCTACCAAGATCGGCACTATGTAATTTATTCATTTTGCTACAAAGTATGAAATTAATGCCAATTATAGTGCGGGAATCTTACAGGTAATGTAATTAGAACCACTTGGAACAATTGTTTTCTTTTAAGTTAAATAGAAAAAAAGTCTCAGCAAATTGTAGTCAGATTAGTGTTAGGTCATTAGTGCTCCAAGTTTACTACCGAAATCTCAAATAGAATAAGAAAGGTTGCATTGTTACTTAAATGTTATGTTATGTTAAATAAATAACGACAATAAATGTGTATCAACAAATATCGTGTTTCTTGTGATTAGCGTGTCTCATAATTATAATTTCGAAATGTATTAAAGTATTTTATTTTATTCATTTATTTAAAGTATGTAAATTATTTAAAAATTACAGGTTTTTTTTTGTAATTGTATTATGTCTTTAGATATAGAATATTATTATAAAAGAACTGTTTTATTTGTATTCATTTCGTAAATAGCTGCAAGAAGAAAAATAATGTTTCTCAATTGTTTGGCAAATTTGTCAAAGCCTTCACTGGTACATAAAATATGTTTTCACTTGTTAATATTGAAGATAAAATATAATTTATAATACATTAATGTTAAGAAGCTATATACCATGGTAACGCATCGAACTGTGCATGAAGAGATCCATAGTTCAAATCCTACAATCGATAGTTGCAAATTTAACTAACACCATTGGAGAGCGTAACCGAAATTCACGCCCCATAATATATCACTTATCGAGATCTACTAAATCAAGGTGCCCCATCCATTTATTTATACATATTTCATAATAGGATTTTACATCAACGTTTTTTAAGAACAATATAGGATGTGGTAAAACTATATTCAAGTTTGAACGTGAATAATATTGAAACAATAAGGTTGTTTTGTTGCACGTTGTACAAGCAGATACATTATCCAATATATTCTTAGAACACACTTTTTAAAATGGCTACTTTGCAAACTTTACTCGCCTAAAAATTCAGTTTTACCGACCTAAATCGCCATGAGTTAACTTTATTTATTTATTAAGTCTTTACGTCGTTTTTCTTATTCCACTTTCTGAATAGATCATACTCTTTCTCATAATAAAGTTGAGATTTCTTTGAGAGTAAATTTAATGTAATATTTTTCGCTATCTCATTAACTGAATCCTGTATCTCACTCATTTTGTACCATATTTACACAAACTGTTATCAGTTTTAAACATTATTTATGAGCAAATGGATAGTTGTTCGTTGTCATAGTCATAATTTCAAATGTGACAAATTAATTATAATTTCTTGTCTTAAATTACGAATACTTTAATAGTTTAATCTAAAAAAAATTATATGCATGATTTCACAAAGTATCTTTAGTGAACACATTTCGGATTAGTAAATATACTAATTCGTCCGCTAAAATACTATTTTGCGTAAAAGTGAATCACAAACTCTTAATTCCTTTTGAAAATATTGAAGTTTCCACAATAGGGGTTTTATTATTTATTTTGATTTGCAATATTTTTCTCTACCTGCAACCCGTGGAATTATAATTTCAAATAAAAATTTAAAAAAATATATACTGCTAACACTACATTTAAAATTTAGTGTCATGTAAAAAAACCCAAATTAAAATGACAATTGGAAAAATCAAAACAACGGACTAGCAGTCAAATATTTATTTAAATACTATGTCGACGTTTCGATAGCAACGGCTAAACCCTGAGGAAGATAGACGTTGTTGTCGAAACGTCGGCATAGTTTTTTAAAAAATATTTGACTGTTAGTCCGTTGTTTTTATTTTTCCAGTATTCCGCATCAGTCGATCATCGCACCATTTCATGAAAATGACAATGTTTACTCGTATATGTTAAGGGGCCAAAGTTGAGCATAGAATAGGAAACACAAACACCGTGTACTTATTTATCTTTATCTCGTAATCTTCTTAGGTTAGTCAACACTATCGCCTTACCTTCATTTAACACTTCATTACCATGTACAATCAGATCGTCGTTTCCGGAAACAGACAATCCTTACATCCCAACAAGAACAAAAAACCCTTTCCTCAAGGAAGTAACTCTACTCGGTAAGACAGTCCGACTCCTTCGGGGTTGTAGAGGCAAGGGGGCTGGCGGAAACATGTACCTACATACATAGCGCTAACATACGCGTGCATGGGTAACATTACCAGGGATTTACATGGTAATGCACCTGCAGCGCCGTAACGACAAGGGGTGGAACTAGAGGTATCGGCACCAGGCACGGAGTCAGGTTGGTTTGGGTCTGTGATACTAGGCTCTTTGTGGCGGGGAAGGGATTATAAGGGTTTCGGTACGCAAACACGGATGCGTATGTGAAATAACTTATTAAGCCCCGGATGGTTTATTTTAGCAATTTATGGAGTGTTGTTGATAGTGTTATAGGGTTAAGCATGGTAATGATGTAGTGTTACTAGAGTGTAAAGGGGTTTTATTGTTTTATGTTAGGAATTTATATTACATAATAAAGATTTGAAATGACTTGATAGCTTCAATTATTGCCATGATATTTTATATTCCCAATCGTGATACAAGGGGCAATATTGCACGTTATTTTTTTACTCTGGAAGTCTACAAATAGAGAAATCAAATTAGTAAAAATGAAACAAAAAAAATCAGTGAAAAACATAGTTCAGCTGGATTTATAGTTTGCACAGAACACAGGAATAATTTAACTCCGAATAATTTGTCATATAAAATCATAGGGGGTTTTATAAGTTGCGCAGAATGTCATACGAAGTGACGGAAAAACATATACCTGTCTTTGTCTGTCAGATGTTTTCGCGGCAATTAATAGGAAACATTTACCCGAACTAACATGAAATATAACGAAAATACTCGGGAAACATAGAAAGCATAGCATAGACCCAGAAAATTGAACGTTGTTCAATTCGTCTGCTGTGCTAAATTATTCCTTGTGCGCTATGGAAACTATGAATGACCAAAATTTTAGGTTATTATCTGTTTAAATTATTCCTGTCTTATTCAAATTATAAATCCAGCTTTACTGCATCAATTAATTAAAAAATATATATATATACCTTCGCGCCTTTTACTCCCTATGGATGTGACTGATTATGCCGATCTCTGTAAGTAAGAAGCTTTTGTATAAAAAATATTCAATCAATTTAGATTTTCTATGTATAATGGAGAACGGGGCCGCCTCAGTAACTTATCGGTTAGTTTTTAACGGCCTGTTAAAAATTTAAACCAATGATAATAGACGTCACTGAATAAAAATCGAAAATTTAACACATATACAGAGTATCCCAGATTTAAACGGCCTAACTTAATCCATAGATTAAACACCTAAAAATAAGGTGACAAGTTCATTTGAGCAAATGTCCGTAAATGCTTTATTCCAGAGATATTCATGTTTTTCTTATTAAGTAGCACTACTTTAAAAAATCAACTTCTAAACGAAATATCCAATAATCTTTTTGAGTTGTGACAATAATTGTACTGATGTCTGGGAAAAAATGAGAAACTATATCTGGGACAACCTGTATATATTTTTATTGGTTCAATTTTTAACAGCCCGTTAAAAATTGACAGGTTAGTTACAGAATAGACCCCAACTTCAAACAACTGAATTTATCAATTTAACAGCGCGTAATGACATGTGTAAGTTGAAGTAACTGAAAATTAAGTAAAATTGACTGAAAGTCAAAGATTTTGTTATTTTATTTAATACATTTGTATTCAAATATTAAATATATAAATTTGTTTTTTTTAACATAGCCTAGACATAGTTTTTTGTTACAATAAACAAAAGGACAATTTAACTACCATACTCAGTCAAAATTCCTGAAGTATTTAGTTATTTTGACTGCACTCTTCAGTTGCGCGTAAATTAACTTGACTAACCATTACTAGTTTTAGTTTCTCAGTGTATTTTTTTATAAATTATAATTTTATAAGTAAATAATATTCAAATAAAGTAGGGAAAGATATTACAGTTGAACTTGGATATCTACAGGAAAATTATAATTAACAAAATTAAGGGGTATTTGCTCCTTTCTCAATTTCTTGGATAGCAAGTGCGATCTCGGTAATAGTTAATGTTTTCTACGAAACATGCGATTTTGACACATTCACTCATAAGCACGGCATCAATTTTTCCCAAAACTTATTAATTTAAACGAATAAAAATACGACACAAATTTAACGAAATTTTTTTATTCTCGACACGACACACGTCCTTCCATACCAGCGCAACAAGCTTTGCTGCTTGTGAGTTGTATATGTCAAGTTGTGTACCCGCATCCCACAATGAAGATTTTCTAGAATTTCGCGGGCAGAAATTATCGACGGAATGCAAGACGCGCCTCTGTGGAATTTCGTCAATGATAACTTCGACTTCGAATTAAATAAATACTTTTCAAAATATTTATATTTCTTGTGTACTGTTTTGAAAATAAATTCTCCGGACACAAAGAAGTTCGATTTAACTGTAAACTGGAATTCGAAACGTTGGAGGTAAGCAAGTTACACTGTATTTGAAAATAAGCAGAAAATTTTAATCCAAAGATTAAAGACGGACTGGTCGTTTTGTTAAAACTGCGGATCTTTTAAAAATTAGGTATGATAAGTTATTACAAAAATTTTATATAAATAAATCTATCCCAGAGCTGGGCATAAGTACACAAAAAAAGTACTTAAGTACAAAGTACAATTAAATTTTTTGTTTTGTACTTAAGTATAAGTATAATTAAAATTTTGAAAAATGTACTTAAGTATAAATACAAATATTTTTGTACTTATTCAATTTTTAAGTACAAATACTTTTAAAAAATGTTGAAATAAATTACATTTAAGGAAAGACAAGCTTGTAGGTAGGTATTGATAATGAAGTACTGTACTATAAAATAAATAAAATAAAACTACAACAATAATAAACAAAGACAAACCTTATGTTTACCTAGTTATATACATAATACATTGTAAATTAAAAAGAATATTTATTTGAACACAGGAAAAAAAAACAACATATTTTAAATAAAATATAATATAAATAATAACTAAGGCAACGAATAGAGAAACAAAGAAAATAAAACTTTACTGTTTCTCCAATTTTATTAGCTTTCAGAACTAATTTTTTAAAATTATCATCACTTTCACTTTTTGGGTCCTGATGACGGGAGGCAAGTATTATATTTATAAAAAAATTGTTTTAAAATGGGATAAGTATTTAACATTGTTACATGTTTTCTAGAGTCGTCCAAATATTGTAGTACCCCTAATTCAACTTTAGAATTCGCGTTTTCCGTGTAACTTGATTTTTCTTCATTAAAGTCACGCAAATTGTCATCGTCACTAATTTTTTCTATATTTGTATATTTTATTTCCATGAATATCTTGGTTTCGACTAAATTTCCTACACTGAATGCGCAGGTTCGAACATGTTGGTACACACTACGCAGTAGCACATATACTTACTTAAATACACGAAAAGTACTTAATTACTTTTACATATATTTAAATACTCAATTCAAATACATAATGCAAATACTTTACAAATTTTGTACTTGAATTGAGTATTTAAATATATATAAAAGTACTTAAGTACTTTTACATATATTTAAATACTCAATTCAAGTACAAAATACAAATACTTTACAAATTTTGTACTTAAGTATAAATACAAAGTATTTTCATAATAAATGTATTTAAGTACAAATACAATCACTTTGAAAAGTATTTAAGTCGTGATTTATATGTACAATATTTAAATACACGCCCAGCTCTGATCTATCCTAACCTAACGCACTCTAGATCATGAAATCCTAAGTTCAGTTCCCCATCTGATAGTTGACTAATTAACTCTAGACCAGTATTCCCCCTCCATTAATATATCATTGCAAAAACAGGGAGTTTGCATCCAAGGTGATGCGATAAAATGTGATAATGTATTTTATATTTTGTATTGTAGCAGTGACGTTACGACCAATCACGGCATAGTTTCTATTGTCTGGTGTACAAAATATTCCGGAAGGCCACGATACAGAAGTATATAACGGGTTGCTGGGCACATGGTAGACATTTTTTTTTATAACCCATTAGTGAAGATACACGAGTCTGTTTTATTTTTCATTGTGTGATAAATCAGTATGAATAAATAGCGTTTAAATATAGTATTACTTGTTATTATATGTTACATAAATAAGTATAAATAAATAAATTACATTTGCTAGTTATAATCAAATTTGTATATTATTCTTTCAGGAGTTAAACAGTATTAAAATTGATGCATACAGAATTGAATTCAAAATTTTAGGTACTTCCTGAAAGAGATTTTTATGGGATCTGTGATAAGAAAATTGCTCATAACATGCCGCTTGAAATATTATTTTCCCAAATCTTTCATATTCGAAATAAATTAAATTACTAAAATTAACACAGTTCTTTGTATTGTCTTGAAATTTATAATTCTGAAGTTTCGTTACTATCTTTTCTCGTTCGTCTGGTACATTAAGACATATCTTGAAAATCGCGCCGTCGATTTTTTTATTTATTCAACAAATTATAATTTACATTTAAAATGTTGTTAAAATTATGCTACTCGGTAAATTAACCAACTATATGTGTCCAAAACTAATAATGTGAGAACTTGTAAATCTATCATTTACAATGGATTATTGATATATAATAATTTACGTAAATCTATAATGTCATCAAAACCTGATAATGAATTTAAATTTAAGTTAAAACAGTATTATTCTCAAAATGTTGTGTATTGTTTGTATTAATTACTATTATTTGTATTTTGCATTATTATTATTATAATCTTAACGCCTGACACCATTCACCCTTTTCTAAATAATCTCAATGTATAATAAACATTTGTGTTATGGTTATCAGCCGTCAAATCACAATCCCAAAAGTGCTAACCCATTAATGCCCAAAACTATTTTTCTTTATATATTGAATTCATATTTCTGTATGTTGGTAGCTTGTATGTATAATTATACCGTGTGTCCCACGTAAATGTTGGCATAGGCAGTTAACATGTAAAATCAGTTTTTTGTAAATAAAAAGTGTCCGGAAAAAAATTATGCATCCAAATTCTATATCACAATACTGTCAATATCCCTACATCTTATTTAATACAGATTACTTTATTTTGATACCGCAATTTAATGAAATTAATAATAATAATTCCTAATTTTCGCCTACTCTTTTTATTGCTACTGACGTATAGTGCCTGCAATTTGTTTTAAACATTTTAATCTGTCACTGTCAATTTCTGGCGATGGAAATTATTCAGCGTTCATTCCTGTGGTGTATTCAGATATTTGTCTTGCACTGCGCCCCCATAGTACATTCTAATAATATTTACACGGTTCTCGACATTTAATGTATTCTTGATGACAGTGACAGATTAAAATATTTAAAACAAATTGCAAACACTATACGCCAGTAGCAATAAAAAGAGTAGGCGGAAAATTAGGAATTATTATTATTAATTTCATTAAATTGCGGTATCAAAATAAAGTAATCTGTATTAAATAAGATGTAGGGATATTAGCAGTTTGTGATATAAAATTTGGATGCATAATTTTTTGCCGGACACTTTTCATTTTCAAAATACTGATTTTGCATGTTATTTGCCTATGCCAACCTTTACGTGGGACACACGGTATATAAAATGTTTTACATTTAAATATACAGAGCAACATCAAATGAATATCCTGGCACAATTTATCCAGTTTAAATTCTACAGCCTGGCAGAAACATAATCTTACATTGAGAAACCTTTACGTACGGTGTATCATACGCTGGGCATAATTGGCGAAGAAGTCAGAAAGGTGTTGACTATTTTAACGCAAGTTAAATTTATTTTGAGTTAATTATTTATACTAATATTTTAACTCAATGTATGAGCTTTTAAATAGTAAATACTTGTTTCAGTGCAAAGAAGAGTTTTCTTATTTTTTTTTTAAGAATTGGAGTGTCCAGTTATATTATTTTTAATTTAATTTGAAATGAGCAATTGCAACACAGCTCAACATAATAGTTTAGAATAGCAGGAGATCGCGTACGCTGTACAGGATTAACCAATTTCCATCCGACTCCAACTCTGTATTATCCTCCACTTTCCACTTCTGCCGAAACACAACGTAACCAGTCGCAGATCTCTCGTTTAAATGATGTACTGTACTGACACTGCTACCGTATGTTCTCGTATTAAACTCAAGTGTTTTTGCATGCAAAATTTCACGTTGCCGTTCGTCGCACGGTAACATCGCCCTCTCTTTCTCTCACATCCCTGCCGGGGGGTGGGGCATGTAGAACAGTTCCTGTAGGATAATTGAGTTGGAAGTGGCGAGCATTTTCTTCCGGAAGCCATGCAAATGAATTCACAGTTAACTGTCACTGCGATCGTGTGATCGTGTGTGAGAGTAACGGTTACGTTTAATTAATATCTTTGTGATAATTGAAAAATGATGAATGATGGATAAAAACCAGGAATTTAATTTTGGTGGTAGGAAATGCTAATGGAATTGATGTTGACGAGAACGAAGTAATTGCGTAATGTACGTTTGAAAAGTTTTTAATATGGTTTATTTTTATAACAGAGAATGAATATGAATTAATTAATTTTTTGAACAAAATTTTTCTGTGATAACTGTGTATCATGAGCTTACAGCCTACAAAATTTATCACGACTTGAATTACACTTACAGACATACTACTAACATCTTTAGAGGCTGGAACTAAATGGCTAGTAATAGCAGTTCTCGCAACACTATATATACTGTAACGTTCGTGGGTTTAAAAACGTTTTTATATAAAATAAAAAAATATTATTAATAACAAATAATTAATAATTAGTATAATAAAGAGTAAAAGGTAATTAACACTATATTTAAAGACTAAAATAAAGAATACAAAAACTTATACACTAACACTTATCACTACTGCAAACAAACACTATTATTTATATAAATTAGCCGAACGATATTTATTTATGACGATTTAATTATATTCAGACCGAGCGGTATATTTATGTTCACAAGTTCTTCATAGAAGCTTTGGAGTCAACTAAATGACTGACTAAACTGCTCCCGGTGATTCGCTCCTTTATATTGCTTTTCTTGTTTCGAGTAGCTTCGGGAATATTTCCTATTGTGACGCTAGTGGACTAGTTCAAACAAGTCACCACTGCGTCTATTTTTAAACGGCGGCGTAAGCCGACAAGCTTCAACTTATTTTTGTCGCATCCGTTACAAACAATACTATTGAGATCTGGTGAGTGTGGTACCCAAAATTGATAAATGATATTATGATAAATTATATTTAATTTTTAGAATTAATTAAAAGTTGTAGTATTAGCAAATTACAAGCATTGGTCACAAAATTTAAGAAACAATATTGAATTTATGATTTTGATACACCTTGCAATTCTTAAGTGGAAGTGAAGAGAAAATAATATTTCTAACAATTCTAATCAATGATGCTCTCTTTAAAATGGAAAAATTAAATTATTATTTTTCATGCCTATTTCTGAGGTAGAACATAACTTAAAATTTTAAAAATTAGATCCATGTTGACATATTTCAAAGGAATATTTTTTTATTTATTCGACAATATTAAACTTCCATAAGTACATTTAAATAACACTTATTATAATTAATAATATTAGTAATGAATAACATTTGCTTTTGGTTTATTTCTCAGTACTTGTTAGATTTATGCATCAAAGGTGTAAAATTCAATACATCAGGATGTTTTAACTCTATAAAGCTGAATTTAAATAAATTATTAGACTGTACTGCCTTCAGTAGTTTATATTTTTTTTCCTTGAATCTACTCTATTTTATTCAGCTATCAATGTTTAATATTGTGGTAATTTATACTATTTGTTGAAAAAAAAAGTAATGGCAACTTGTTTAAAAATTTATTAAACTTATGACGAATGCCAATAAAAGTAAAATTTCCCGTGGTAAAGCAAGAAAATTGTTGTGAAATATTGGATTTAAATAAAATTAACTTCAGTATGAGTTTCGTGGTCTTTAAACTCACACCTAACTGCCACTAATTCATGACAACTTTTATTAATTTAAAATATATTATAATTACTGTATACTTTCCATATGTATGTATGTATGTATGTATATGTATGATTTTATGACTATAAATATACCTACTATTGCTTTATTTACATGTTTTCTTGCCCCACTATTAGGCTTTTGCCTGATAGGCAGTGAATTTTTAAATAAATAAATATATGGAGCTTAAATAAGGGACCTGAAACATCTATATTCAGTAGAACCCATAGGTTCCCCTTGGTCTTTTAAAACTTTATTATACAATATTTTTTTGTAAGTACTGGATGTTCCTATACCTCTGCACGAAACTTTAATGACATATATTATTTGATAAACTGATTATAGAACAGAAAAAATTTCTGAAATTAGCAAAAATTAGGGTATTTCATTCCTAGCAAACATTTATAGTGCCATTGGTTTAATATAAAAATACCTACATAACATCTACGAACTACTTAATAAATGAATATTTGTAGACAGTGTTTATACTTTTATTTCATTAGTAACATAAATATAAATAATAAAATATATTATTAAAGAAGTGACAGTAAAAATGTTCGCTAGGAAATTTCAAAAAAATATTTTTGTTCTATAATCAGTATATCAAATTATATAAGTCATTCAAATTTCGTGCAGAGGTATAGAAAGATCCTGTATAATAGTGAAGAAAATAAAGGCGGTGATCGGTTTTGGTATTACACCCTGTAAAGGATTGTACCCAATCCTAAGTATTTCTATGCAAGAACGTATATTAAATTACATCCAGCAATTAAAAATAAGTATTCTCAAGAGTTTGAAAAAACCCAGAAGTTAATTCTTGAATAAAATATAAAATGTTTGAGATGAGAAAAACTAACATGGTTAAAAACGTTTTACAGACGATAAAACTTAATGTTCTTATGAATAAAAAGGTATGGTATTAATTATAATTGCGTAGAACTGAAAGTAATTATAAAATTTCACAAAAACTCTTTGCACTTAATGAATTAGAAATATGATCATTGCCTGCAACCAATGTTCCACTCGCGTCGTAGAGTATTACACCTCAAGGCGCTATTCTCTTTTCTTCAGCGGTAAAACGTGAAGTTACTCAACTCAGCATCCTCACATAACTTCACACACTTAGTGCTAGCGTTCCTCATGCATCGAACAAAAAGGCTCCAGCGCTAAGTAACCGCACAGTTCACGGAATCGCAGCCCAAGTGCAATAAAACGAGAACGTGTTTGCTTAACGATGCACTATCAATTGAGTTAAATCAGATGTAAAAGTCGCTGGGAAACTCGCGTTAACTCAAATCGCACCTGAAGAAATGGCTCAAAAAACGACCGTAATTTTTCACCAGCTAAATTTGTGAGAAAAGAATAAAAATACTTGGAAATGCGTAGGAAAATTGAAAGTTTAATTAATTTCATGTCCTCGACAGGGAATTCGAATAACTTTGGTATTTTTTTAATTAACAACATTTTGAAACAATTCTCATTTTACTAAAGTAGATAAATCGTGGTCTAAAAAACAAAAACAAATAAAATAATTGAATTTACTTTATTTTGGTTCGTTGAATCCTTGTTAACGCTAGTAATGAGAACAGGCTGTGGTATTATGAAATTTAAATAATTTGTTTGTTTAAATTGAATTATTGTTAATCTCATTATTAAATTAGTGGGACAAAAATATTTTGGTACCTCTGAATGAATGTGTATTATGAATTATTTATAATTTCATATTTTTTGTTTAATTGCTGCGTTTTATTGTCATGCTTTATTTAAATTTAAATTCTGCTGTGTAAACAGTGAATAAATTATGTATTAATTAATAAATTTATTAAGTTCATAAATGCTACTTGTACAATACAAACCGTTAACGAGTTTTCCTGTTTTCATATTAATGAATGAATTTAATGCAATTGGAATATGAAATTTACAATTTAAATATTTACAAATTGCATATTACTATCTATATTTTATATTATCTGTACGAGTATTTGGTTACGCTTGTGTATCTGAGTTAAAATATTCAAAAGCCTATCTAATAGACAAGAACGTAATACTCTATTAAACTATTGCGACTATTATAGAAATTAATTCTCAAGCTTAAGCTCTTAATACCTCAAGTCCCAATTTCAGGGTTCTAATTAATTACTGTTATAATATTCTGCAATCAGATTTAACCTAACATTTACGCAATCATGCGAATAATACCTACTATTATTGGAATAATTTTAGTATAGTACAATAGTACTGGATAGCTGTCATGCTGTCAATATTTACATACATACATTTATTTATTATTTGTTTCATTAAAACTATTTTATTAAAAATTCCTCGAAAAATTCATCATGTCGCTTACCTATTTGATGTACGGCAGTTTGCTCTCGATCTATGATATATTTTACGCGGTTACCAGCAGTCAATTTACGACCCCGAAAGATGTTAATGTTACAACAGGGTGGCAACTATCGATTGTTCTCATCCATAGTCCGGTGGATTACCACCTGAAGCTATTTACATTTTACAAAATAACTTGTTGCAAAATGTTTTCGTAACTACGTCTAAAGCAAAGCCTGACTATACAGAGTGATCAGTATAACAAATTTTAACAGCTTATTCCTGAGGTCATTTTGAGCAAAAATGTCATATGAACTCAGGTCCTATTCCTTCTGGTTACCAAAATACAAGAGGTTGAAATTTTATAAATAACACAAAATTTTCTAATTTTTAATCAAGATACTTTCGGAAAGCAAAAGTGTAATAGAAAAGTCATACTTTATTAGTCTAAGGGCCGGTATTTCCAACCTCAGATAAACTATAGAATAAATTATCAATGGAATAAACAAAAAATATCACATCAAAAAATGACGGCTAGAATAATAATTATCATTTAAGCTATGATTTTGATGCTATATTTTTTGTTTATTCTATTGATAAATTTATCCTCTAAGTAACTGAGTTTGGAAATACCGGCCCTTAATTAAATTTATTTATTAATATTAACAAATTCGATTTGGACAACAAAACATAAGATGATACATTTAAATAGACAAATAAATAAATTCAAAACAAAGCATGGAATAGTTCAACCATTAATAAAATTTTAAATAAGAAAACTAATTTAAAAAAAATTATTGCAAGTGCTCAATGTACAAACCTTGAATTCATATGCTTGAATAAAGTTTGACTTTTCTATGAAACTCTTGTTTTCAAAAGGATCTTGATTAAAAAATTATAAAATTTAGTGATATTTTAAAAATATCAACCTCTTGTTTTGTGGTAACTAGAAGGAATAGAACCTGTGTTATATGACATTTTTTGCTCAATATGACCTCAGGAATAAGCTGTTTGTTATCCTAGTAGTACCTTAAATAAAGTGCAATTATTATGCATTTTAATACAGATTCAAACGAAAAAGGAAGTAATGTGAAACCACCCCATATTTTTTTTTATTTATAAAATTGAAAGGATAATACAGGCTTCCAGAGAATTCTGAAATATTAAAATATGTTGATCTTTTATCTAGAAATCTAAATTTTATATTTTAGTATAGAGCTGCCTTTATTATTTTATGAGTGTGTTTTAGAATGTCCATATTTGATATGCTATTAAATATATATGTGTCAGGAAATGGTCTGATTTGCCACCTCTTTGAGCCGACTCGGGGTTAATCCAGATGTAAGCAATAAATAACGTGAAATTCGAGTTCGAAGTTCTACCAATAATATTTACAATTGCAGAATCGAGTTGTATGGTCTTTGAGTCCATCAACATGTGAACGACCGGAACTATCCATATTTCAGAATACTTTGTGCGCTGTACGCAGCGTGCATGATGTATCGTTATAACGTTTTTGCAAATTTATTTACGACCCCTTCTACTGTTGCTAGCAGACACCAGACAGCAGCACACATAATGCATCATCGTCAGTCCGCTAACATACGGCCCTTTCCCCTTACTCTGCCTAACCCCTCTACCCGTACTTGTATAATGAAGCGCTTCTCTTAGTTAATTGCAGTGTTGTAAGCATCAGAGGACTAATTAACGCGTTCTGATTGTTTCAGAACGACGCAGAACGCATCAGGTACCACGGCTCCGCCGCCGCGTTTCCGCCTACAGTAGCTCTGACGTCATCAGCATGATTAATGTGTACCTGCCGCACACGTCATGACTAGGACGACGATGACGTCATATAATGCAACGAGATAATGTAATGGAGGTAAGTTGATGAACGACCACCGTGGTTTTTATTGGTGTCTTTGGGGGATGTAATGGATGTGCAGGCATTTTTTAAAAGTAATTTTCGTCTGGTTATTAATTAAATAGTTACTGTGGTCGTTTTGGTTTTAGCAAATATTGTTCCTTGGAACCTGAAATGAAAATATTTGGTTTAAAAGTTGTTTAGTTAAGCACTTCGTTCTTTGTAGAAAGTATTATTTCAAATTTCGAAACTTGAACTTTGTAAAGAAAACCGAGAGCGAATGATAAGTAATATTATTACTTATTTATTTTGACTATAAAATTAATTAGAATATGAATTTTTCACGAACTGTTAAATTTATCAAGAGCAATAATGCTTTAGCAACAAATACATTAATAAATTATTCCGCTAGTTTATTTTTACGTGAAACAGAATTTTTAATGTTTATATTTGTAGTTACGAATTTAACCAATACATTAAAGCGTACCTACTTTTTCACGACCGGGAAGGAAACTAGGTTTCTGTGATACCAAAATTATGTCAGAAACAGCAAATTTCATATCTACGGGAGATTTGTATACTTTCTCTCCCGTTGTCAGGGAAAGTGTTCAAATAATGTGAAAAATGAATAAAAATTAAACAAATCAAACGTAGCTATCATACATTATAAAACAATAAATAAAATAAATAAATATATCATCACTCCTTTTACCCACTATGGGTGTGGCACTCTGCTTACGCAGATTTCGGTAAGTGATATATTTTTTCGTATGAAATGCGGTTACCAGGCGTCAAGTCATAGCCCCCAAAGATGTTAGTGGAGGAGGAACCACAGGGGTAAATTTAAATTGGCAACTGTCAGCTGTGGGATTCGAACTGAGGATCTCACGATCCACAGTCCGACACGTTACCACGGAGCTATTTACCCCATTATAAAAATTATAAAACAATTCAAATAATTTTGAAATTCATAAAAACCATCATAAATATTGGGGTCGTGAAATAAATAGATAGTATGTACACCGCAGGAGAGAAGTGTAATTTTTCCCTCGTCGTATTGTAGCCCTCACCTACGGCGCGTGCTTTAATTTACTCCGCAGGAAACATCATACAAAATTTAAAATCAAATATATGGAATTAATTTGAACTATTTACAGTTTCGAATTTTCAATAATTTAAAATTCTTATCTTTTCATCGACTGGTATAATCTTGTATTCGGCCTAATTTTCAACGAAGTTGTCTTATCAACTTTTTAGAGAATAAGTCCAAATATTAAATATTTATTGATAATTATAAACAACATAATACGTTAGTTACTTATAATTAAACGAACGAAATTACGAATTTAATACGTTAGATGCAACCAAAATACAATAGGTAAGTATATTGTTAATAAAAACTCTTGTTTTTGTATGACAGACAAAATTGTTGATTTGTTTTTGAATCCCCAGCTTTGAATATATCTAACTCGAATATTAGCGATTTAGCGCTTCTCGGACGTTGTAAAGTGCCTCGGCTCGCGCCTCGCTACTTAGCAACGTCCTCAAATATTTTAAATCGCATAATATTCTTATTACATTAAAAGCTATAATCAAAAACGTCTCTGGAACCATTATTACAGCTGTCCATACATCAAATGTTGTTGAAGAGATTTATTTATTTAGATGTGAATGGGGGGATTCTTTTTTTGTTTGTTATTTTGTAATTACTTTTAAAGTTAATAATTCATTTACATTTATTCTCTATGTTTCATTTAAAACACCATGGATACGAAAAATCTTGATTTGCGTTAATATAAAGTCACGGTATACAACTTTTGCTTCACCGCAGTCTTATTTAATACATTTCAGATGAGAAATATCTCAGCATCAAGAGTGAATAATTTGTGAAATGGTGCCCTGGTGCAATTTATTCTAAATTCATGAGCTGCACAAGCAAATAACTCCACTCGCAGAAAAATTGTGTGCAAGTCATATTTGTTAACTTTAAATGTTCTTTTCCAATTTATATGATTAAGATTGCAAAGCAGTAGATAATAAATTTTCAATGATTTCAACACAACGTTCATTGTACATTTGAGAATTTCAATCTAAAGTGGTAAATAGGTAATATTGACCATTTTATATTTCTTGAATAAATTTGCAATTTACTGAAATGTCGATACTTTGTATTATACAGCATATCTCAGATTTAAACAGACTAATTTAATCCCTGGATTCAACATCTAATAATAAGGTGACAACTTCATTTGCGTAAATTTTCATAAAAGCTCTATTCCAGATATATTCATGTTTTTCTAACTGGAGTACCGTTATTTTGACAATCAACTTCATAACGAGATATTATTTATTATCTTACTGACGTGTGACAATAATTAGATAAATGAATTGATTATTAGCTAATTTCAATTCAAAATTTAGCTGAGGTGCTAATTTAAAACATTGTGTAGTATAACGACTCACATTGTCACTCTCTTTTTATATTAAGTAATATATTCCAAATTTTTAATTCGAATAAATTTTAAACTTAGGATAATAACAATCTAAAAAATTAAATGTAACTCCTAAGTCTTAAAGTAAATCAATAACTGGCAGATTCATGAAAAGAATTAACGCTAATTCAATTTTTTTCAACCTCTGTAACTTTATTTCTAAATTAATTAAATTAACAAAATGCGTCAAATTTTATGTTAACCTATCGTAACTACAACCTTAGTTAACATAAATATGTTTTGAGGATGGTAACTGAAGTTACGACTAAAAATAAAAATAGGATTAGCGCTAATTCTTTTGATGAATCTGCCTGTTAATGTTTAAATACGTATTTCTTACGTTATCATTATTAGTTGATGCATGAGATATAAAATCAAGATTGCTCAACTTGTAAACTAAGTCAATGGTCAGTCAGGTTGCAAGGGATTCAAATACCTATTTAAATATTTTCTGGTTTGATTGAAGGTTTAGAGGTGAGATTTATTCTCTGAATAAGTAGTATGTGATGGAAAAAGTATAATCTTTATACCGGGTGGAGCATCATACCTGTGTACATAGGCGATTAACATGAAAAAACAGTTTTTCCGTGCGCATTGCTCCCCAAATTATTTTAGGCAAAAATGCTTCAAATACATGTTGTAGAGCATAAAATTCTGCATCTAAATCAATAAACAGAATTACTTTTACTTGCTTTGTAACGACAGAAATTAAATATGAAAACATGGAAAATTACGTTAAAAATATCAAATAGCCATGGAATTGAAACAAAAATAAATAAATGCTTATCGTTTTTCTGTCTTTTTGATATTTTACCCGTCAAATTAATCATTCATCTGTCAAATGTCAAAAATTTATTTATTTTTGTTTCAATTCCATGGCTATTTGATATTTTTAACGTAATTTTCCATGTTTTCATATTTAATTTCTGTCGTTACAAAGCAAGTAAAAGTAATTCTGTTTATTGATTTAGATGCAGAATTTTATGCTCTACAACAAGTATTTGAAGCATTTTTGCCTAAAATAATTTGGGGAGCAATGCGCACGGAAAAACTGTTTTTTCATGTTAATCGCCTATGTACACAGGTATGATGCTCCACCCGGTATATGTATATAATTCCAGTGTGAGTGTGTTCGTAACTATTCTTCTCCTATACGGCTTGACCTAATTAGATGAAATTTTTTTTTTGTACTTTTGGGGTCATCTGGATGTTTCTTAACTACAGTTGGACCCGATAGGCGACGCTGTTGTCGAGATCCAGAATTTTTATTTTTATTTTCCTGGTTTATATTCACGACGTATGGATTTGACAATCCAAGTGACCCCATAAGTACAAAAAAAATTCATCAAAATCAGTTCATCCGTGAGCTAGTTAGGACTGTGGCAGGACAACATCTGTTTACCGGGTGCGCTAGTTACTTTTAGGTTCAATATAAATTTATTAAAATTCGTCGATGAATTAACAAAAATTACAGGATTTAAAACCAATTTTTGTTTTTTTATTAAAAAGATTTTTAGAACTTATTTTCAATTTGGTAAACAAATAATTATTGCCATGATTTTTTTTTCATACCATGTTATGCGAATTAGAAACGTTTGCAACACTTTTTAAATTATAGTTCATTACTTATTCTTCTCTTCTTTTAAACGAGAATATAAATGAAGTAATTTTGAACAGGGTGAAAGGAAAAAGTATATTAGTTTACTAAATAATTATAATGTAATTTAGTTAATATGTGCCATATATTTATATTTTTTGATTGGGATAATTGCTTTCATATTTGTAATTAAGGAGTAGGAAATAATTCACGTGACCAATATATAAAATATGACTTACCTTAATTATTAAATCCATATTGATACTACACTGGAAATATCTGTATTAGGTATATTCTGAAAGTGAAACCAGATCATTAGATATTATCTATAATGCGGTTGGTACTTAAAAACTACTTAAAAGTTCGAACTGATCATTTGATCATAAAACGTATATCTTTTATAATTTATGGAAAGATAAATTTGGAGCACAAGTGTATCTACAAATCAAATTACTTCCATTATTTTCTGTGTGTGCAATGTTATTATTATTTAAATACAAATACTACAATGACACTTTTAGATAATTTAAGATAAATTACTACGTAGAATAAAATATAAATGTGGCACAATATCAAGGTAATGTTGAAATAGAAAAAATTGTTTTTATCGAGAAAAACAATTGTAACCTCATATTTTAAATGATATTATAATGCCTATATTTATGTTTTGTTTGAAATCAAATTTATCGGTTGCTATTTACACTAATAACAACTATTTTCAGTAATAATATAACAAGAGAGTGAGAATAAATTGAAAATAATTTGACAGATCTTTCGAAAACTTGTTGCCAGGTAATAGACACGAAAGACCGTAGGGCTTGAGTGGCTATTGCCAAATGGCGACAAGTTTGAGAAATATACTGGAGAATTATTTTCTAATTTATCGAACTCTCGAGTTATATTTAATTAGATTATTTTTTTATTTCATCATCAGGCACGTCACTAAATTTATATTTTTTGCTCATTTTTACTTGTGTTGATGATAACTATCTGACATCTGTCAACAAAAACAAAAAAGCTGCAGAGAATATTGCCGGGAATAATCACAAGGATAATTCTCAGTATAATAATAACAGGACTGGTTAAAACGCAGGCACGTTACATACAATAAAGCATTTCATTGGTTTAAAGAAACGTAATAATTTTTATTAGCAGAATATTAAAATATAAATAATTAAATTTTCGAAAAAGATTTGTTCCTTGCCATAATAACAGTTGCATGGATTGAGTGGATGATGGAAAAATATCATTGGCTCTTGAAATGTATATCGAATCATGTCAATGGATTAACAAGCACAATATATTTCCTATTAATTTGTTGTATTTATTTATTAATAATATTAGCAAAATAAATTTTATATACAAGTTAACTTTATTTTTATCAAAATCATTACTTAATGTGCTTCATTACTTACCGAGGGAAATAAAGTACTCCGCAGGGAAATAAAGTGATTCAAATCCATTAACTATGCCACCTAGAAAATTTATTATTTTCTTAGTATTCTTTACTACTTAATATTGATTGATAGATATGTAAAAAATTATCAATTATATTTATTTGGGAAGAAAATTTAATGATTCTTTTAAAAAATACATTTAAAATACCAAATATAGATTGGAATCTATTTATATACATATTTTTTTGATTGGTCGCGTAAACTTTTCTCATAACATTTATTTTGTTTAGTGTTTACATTCATTTCAAGTTTGACCTAACCTAAAATACTGTCATATTGGTGTATATTTGGTTGTGAATTTAATATTGAGCATGAAAGAAGTAGTATTCTTACTAGATTTATATGCTGTTAATAGTCTATTTTGTTAAATTACGTATTTTCCGGTTGTCTGTTGTATATAGAATATTAGATATAACATGTGAGTACAGTTCCATTATTTGCCTTAAGCGATTACATCCTTCGGGCGATGCCCTCAGGATTCAATGTTCGCTCTCGACAAATAATAACGAACTTTATTGTATTGAAATATAAACGACTTTTATTTATGTGTAATGTTGATTTTTATTGTCTTGAATAAAATAATTTTAAAAAAATCAATGCATGTAATTAATATCTGTGGTGGCATTTAACGGAAATGGCCGCAATTATAGTTGTCATGACAACGACAGTAGTATGTTTTTAAAACAGTGAGTGACAACTCCTTGTGCTCCTTGCACCAACCTTTGGACGTTGAAGAGTTTATTAAAGCATATATGAATCAATATATCATTTGAATTACCATCTTTGTTTCAAAATGATAGTTGTTCTGGAAAATACTGTATTTAAAATAAATAGTTATTTATATACCAAGTGCGAGAAAACATTCTTCCCGCATGAGCGCTCATTTGAAACACGAGCGAACTTGCGGGTTGCGAGATAAGGTATTTGAGCGAATACGTGAATAACGTTTGTACCACGCGAGCAAAAAGTTTGTAGCCCGAGCCAAAGGCGAGGGCTGCGGTTTGCGAGCGTGGGATAGACCATTCCGTTACATGTTGTAGACTATACTTTCTATAAAAAGGTTTTGGAAATTATACAAATATAAAACTGTTGAAAACGTCAAACTCAAATAAAACAAATTAAAACAAACAGACGTAACCATAGTAACTGAATCAAGATACTTCATATGTCGCGCTAATAAGCGGTTATGATTCGTCGAAAATATTCCATACGCCGCGTATGGAATGTTAGTGATTCCATAACAATTTTTAGTAGTGGAATGCCCAGTTTCCAAAACAGTGTAATAGAAAATATATTTCGTAATTATGAATGTTCTTGGAATATTGTAACTTAAAAGTGGACCATTTGGCGAGAGGTTATGTACAGGTCTCTTAATATTTTTATTGACGTATTCACTTGAAGGTCAGATATGAAATCCAGCCTCTCCTCATACCTCCACGAAATCCATATTTTGACATCGTATCACGGGCCTATTACCGCGCGTCACTGAGTTACCCTCCTCACTGGTTGTAACTCATATCGACACGGGGACATATTATTGTCGCGCATCAAATATCTGTGAACTGTGACAGGCGTGTGAGGCGTGGTACGCGCCGGCGGATGCGACAGCCACACGTGTCGTGTTGTCACTTGTGTAGTGATCGTGATGGCACGTGGTGCCAGGACCTTGCAGCTGTGGATCTGGATGTAGTTACAGTAACATTTGTTGGAACATTGCTGCGATTTATTGAATAGAACATGGGGTTGTACTAGGCTCTATATAGTTGCCACCCCCACTTGCTCGAAATCGCAAATAAATTACTGTAAAATTTCCTGTTAATTACGTACTAATTTCGTCCTAAGTTTAAAAATTTCCTGCTATATAACTTGATATGTTTTCCACTGTCACCTTTTTCCTTCCTTTCACTGTTAACAAACAAACCGCAAACACCGTACTTATTTTTAATGGAAATTATTTTTAGGTAAGCTCGCTTCGCTCGTACTTTTAACAAACAATCCCTAAGCCTACACAACTCACGCTCGACAAACTCGAATCACCGTACTCATTCTTAATGGAAACTACCTGTAGGTAAACTCGAGCTGTCTTTGGTGAGCACGAAATTATACCTTGGTTACTTTACTCCTTAGTTTTGATTTTCCTGCTAGAAGTCTAGTTACCGCCCCACTTTTCGACGTTTGTTTTCATTAGTTTCTTTTATAGCAAAGAATTTTATTTCGATTATTGCGATTTCGAGTAGGTGGGGTTGCCGTTGAAGCATGTACGGTACTTTCTGTTTTGGGTTCACCAATGGGATCTCGAGAACAATACACGAAAAAAGTACCATAGAATTTTCAGAACTACTCGGTACACTGAGGATATAAGATGTATTTCTTAACAAAAATTTTGGTAAATTTTCTGAAAATGCGTCTTTTAACTTCTTTTTACCGAATTTAATAAGTGACCGTTTTATACCTGTCTCTCGAATCTAAATTATTTTATGAAAATTGAACATGAACGTATGTATACTGTATATTGAAAAAGAAAAAGTGCAATGAAATGTACTTTTGTGTAATTTAATCAAAACTACAGGTATATCTCTTTCTATTTCGAGATCTCGAGATTCAAATGGCGATCCTCATACAGTGAACAATGTGTAAATTGGAGTCAACCTGGGAACTTTTTACATATTTTATTTTCAGATACAACCAAACATTTATAATTTCATTGTTAATATTAAAGATTTTATCAAATTTTTATTTTCTTATACAAAGTATATTTAATAGGTACCTATTTGAATCATTAATAAAATCGCTAACGAGATTTTTGCGAAAATATATATATTGAGGTCTACGGAATTTGTTTTGACCATCTCTCTGTGTGGATGCATGGATGTGTCCGTGTGTGCAATATCACATAAACGAGATAAGATTGGGTAATGAAACTTTGAATTTATAAGTTTCATGAAAATACGCAGAGCTGGGTTGATTTGAAATAAATTCTATTTCTATCTATCAAAAATAGCATCTGCTTTGAAAAGTTTCGAATAAGATAAGTTATCAAAAATATGTATTTTAATTTTAATTATAGAACATTTTAAAAATCTATGTCTAATAATTATGATGTCTCATAAATATGCGTCGTTTGAAATATTACAAAAGCAAAATTTTTATTATTAGAAAGTTTCAAAGACTAGATATTAAGCAGCATTTTAAAATAATGTCGTGGTTACAATGACAACAAAAAATTAAACAGGTTTAACATGGCAAATAATTGTCAAAATAAAGTCATACGTGTTCAGTTGATATTATATCTATAATGAAGTAGTTTAGTGACCACTCCAGAATTTTCTTCTTTATACCCAATGACGTTCATATATAGTGATGGGTGGTTATGTATATGTATGTTATTAACTCATTAACGAGAAAGATAGATTAACGTATGGAGTAGTGATACGGCGAGACGAGAATACTTCACTCTCGTCTTGAGTAGTCCCGATCATGATAATCTCGTCTCGTTTCGAGAAATCGAGACTAAATTGATTCTTGATTGGTTTTCTAGAAATTCGAGACAAGATTTTGTTAAGCCGAGATCTCGTGTATCAGTAGTATGAAGATAACATACCAAGCGAAGGCGATACAGTAGGAGAGGGGAAAACCAAACAGTGAAAAAGTAGTCTGAAATATGATGTTTTTTTTTTAAATAATGAACAAGTGAATAAATGAAATAGAAATAGAGGAGAGCGCTGACTAGGAAAACAGCAACAAGGATTATTTTTTATTGGTCGATATAGCGCAACCAAGTTACGCACTTACCTATAAAGTATGTTTTCACCATGGAGTAACGAAACTTGCATGATAATGCACAGAACTAAATTCAAAACAATATTTTAATTTTATTTGTATATGGTTGCAACTTGGAAACAAAATAAACATAGTGGCTTTGCAACTAATTTTTTTTTATATGTATAAGGAAGTTATATTCTAACACCCATATGAGAGTAGAAAATAAAAGGGGTCGGTCCTGTTGAGACTGGGAGTCAGCAGAAATAAACTACTGAATCCGAACTAACGTAACTTACATTGTTTTTATTAAAATCTCACAATAATCAACGTACTCTACAACCCAACTTACTGTATTATACTGTGTACTGTACTGTACTGTTTTGTACTCTACTCTACTGTCACTTTACATCCTAATATTTATATGCATTGAAACAAAATCTACATCAACAAAATAAGTGTCAACTAAATATTAATCTAATCTAAATACTCAATAATTAATAATTCTGTCGACGCTAAGTCAGCAAACATGTCATATATTACCAGTTTAAATTTCGACAATTACTTATACTTGCATTTTTAATTATTACGCTATCGAGTATTGAACTCTCTACACATGCTGACATTGCTTATTACGTTATTCAATTTTGGAATCTCTGTGTGGTGAATATGGTTGTCCTACCAAACAATTTTAAATAAATATATATATTGCGTGCATTTATTGGTCAACATCATAAGATTTCTGTATAAATAGAATAAAAAAATAAATATATCATCACGTCATTTATACATTTTGAGTGCGGCACTTAGGTTTTGCAGATCGTGGTAGGTGATATACATATTTATACATGTAAAGTGGGGCTACCAACCGACAGGTCAAACCCCTAAAGGTGTTGCTGGAGAAGGAACTGAGGAAGTTAAAAATAAAATGTTAACTGTCGATTGATGGATTCTGTATAGTTAGCTTTTTTGGTAAATATATTGTATTTTTATCTTATAATTCCGGTATGGTTTGTACTGTATACATTCTAAATGCTGGGAACCGATATTTTGAGTTTCTGTTAAATTAATACCTGTTTGATTTATTAAGTTTTCATTATTTTGTACCGTCGCAAATTTTCAATATTAACCATATAGATGAAGCTATTTAGTTATTTAGTAAAAAATATGTAATATTGTAAATTAAACCTTGATTAGGTATTGTAACACATTTGTTACGTAAATATGTGAAAAATTACCCATCATAGTTGTTTGAAACAAAGTAAGTATTGTAAAATATGTATAACCTACTGTTTTAATTTATTATTAATGGAATAATTTATAATTTACGAATATATTACAACAGAAAATTACATACCTTATAATTTAACATAAAATTTGTTGAGTAAATATTTCCCGTAATGAAATAGTAGATGATGAAGAGCACAGATTTGATTATTTACACATGTTATCTTTTTATGCATATTAAATCATATTGCATATTAATGAATGCTTTAACGTTCAAATAAACTTTTTTACAACAATTTTATGCCTGCTATTGCTTATTTTATATTTGCTGTAAAATTAGTTAATATATTGTACATTGTTTTCATTGAAACAGAAACATAATGACATAAAATAGGGTCATAGTTAACATGTTATGATAGGCATGCCATTATCATGCCACAGTTTTATAATTTTCATTGATCGTTGACATATTAAATGTCAACAACAAGGACAAACTAAACGTGTACCTGAAAAAGACAGCCAATTTAATCGATTATGTGTTCAGCATGGAAAATAATCCTTTTATGTATGCATACTTTGTTTGAAGCTACGAAACATTTGTTAAATTGAATATTTTACATATAAAAAGGAAACCAATGTGATTTGGTTTTGAAAGTGCTCAAACGAAATATGCCAATAGCCAAATTCTTGAACTTATATACCTATTTATGTGAGAGTTTTCATTTCGGTTTTGTTGTTGATGTGGATTATCCAAATTTGAACAAATGATAGGGACCAATTGCATAATGTGTTGTCTGTTGTCACATTCAATTTTACTTCTGTGGTTTTCCCTACATTACTTTACATGGGGGCTGTGACTACATAATTGGTACTCGCACGAAATAAAAAAATATATCATCACGTCTTTTACTCATTATGGGTGTGGTACTCTGCTAACGCAGATCTCGGTAAGTGATATATTTTAACGTATGAAGTGCGGTTACCAGCCGTCAAATCATAGCCCCCAAAGATGTTAGTGGAGGGGGAACCACAGGGGTAAATTTAAATTGGCAACTGTCAACAAAATTCCTTGTTATAATTTTTTTTATTAAGACTAAGACGACCTGATTGCTTTTAAGAAAGAAATAAACCGTTTTCGTCATACGTCCGTTAATGGTTTTTATTGTAACTATTCCGAAATTATTGATTCGGCTTCTTCGTGTTTTACCGAACTTATAGCATAAATAACTATTATATTTCTGTTAAAAATATCTAATATTAATATGCGAAAAATTTGGGTTCAGAGTCGAGAGAAGAATTATTGCTTTTAATCCAGTTGAACAAATTACTTCAAAAATGTAAATTAGAACAAAAACAGAACACTGACTACTAATGAATCACAATCAGCAATCGATATTTAACCACTGAAATATAGTAATACTGGAATGTGTACTAACGCCGTAAATGCAAGCCGAGAGAGAAAGCAATCAACCGGTTTATGTAACCTTGTACAATCCGTTCAAAAAGTTTGTATTGTAGTTCGTATAAATCACTCATCATTTTGAAGCTTACAAAAAGCATATACAAGGAGAATGTTTTATTGAGAGCCTTTTATTGACTGTTACTACGATATGTTTTTAGGTGTTTTAAGAGAAGTGTATTAGCCGCGGTTTTAAGGCTGTATAATGTTCTAAAATTATTTTATAAAAAAATTCTTCTTATAGAAGTTACAGAAAAATATATTATCTACCATGTTAATTTAAAATATTATTTTATAAAATAAATTTAGAACATTGTACAGCTCTGAGGCTGAAACACTTCTCTTAAAACACCCAAAAACTGATCTCGTGGTACCAATCAATATCTTTAGGAAAACTTAAATTCAAATGTGATAGAAAGAAATAATGGCATTGTTTCTCATTGTCAAACTAATGTATTTATATACAATTTAATGATGATAATATAAAATACACTTTAATTTTACATTTAAATATAATAGGTAATTCCACAAAAAATGTCAAAAATTTTAGGTTAAAGTATTTATTACGTACCTTAAAAACGAGAAATGCATATTCATTTGTCGCACAACTGTATAAAAGTTTTTTTTTTTTATGTCATGCCAGGAAACCCCACCGTTCTTCTCTTGAAATAGTGAAGAAAATGTGTTTTTTTCTCTCTAGTGAGGAAAATATAAAAGTGTTACCAATATGAATGTTATTTACAAAAAATATATTGTAAAATTTATAAATACATTCCCAATTTTATTAAAAATCCTTATTTTAGGGAAATACATACTTTAAGTTATCTTACATTTATGTCATATTTTTCTTTTTCTAGATTAAATCACAATTTGACAGTTTTAATTTATATTGGCAACACTGCTACACCGCCTTGCGTCTGATAACCTTACTTTTTACGTGTCTGTTGTATTGTCAAAGTGTATTTTGGGTCCAAGCAAATGCTTTTAGAAACATGTCGTGAAAAAATGTTGTATCTAACACAAGAGGAAAGCCCTTTTCCACTGTAGTTTGATATATAACTATTATTTTAAAAATTTCAAGAACTCGTTGTGACTTTAACTTTTGCATCAACAGTCACGTAACTTTAGTTTATATACACAAGCGCAGAAGTGTTGGATAATGATGGAGATACCGATTACTAATTGTCTCTCTCGGCTCTTTTCTTCCATATAAGGAAAGCATGTCAGTACACGTTCCAGTATTACTACATTTCACTGTGTTTAACCTATTGCAAGAAAAATTCCATATTTATCTTTTATCGACATTGTATCTTAGCGTTGTTACTAACAACACATTTAAAATTAATGAATATTACTGTCATACCAATTATTATTTATTTCATCGTGTGGAGATTTAGGAAGGTGTCGTATTTTAAATCTATGATTCATATTAATTTTTCGGTGCGCGCATATTTGATGTATAAAATTTCTGATAATGCACAAATTTATATTTGCTCATAAATTTTAAAAATTTAATAACTTTCCGATAAACATTTGAAATAACGTAATTAAAAATGGCCAGGAGCAAACATTGAAATAATTTAGAATTCATACAGTCACATATGCCTAGATCCGTGGACCGGAATGGAATTTGAAATTCAATTCCATTTGTTAAACGAGTGCAAATAATTGTACTAGGGGCATATTTATTTTCATTTGTATACAACGTCAAACAAGTGTAACAGTAAATTATTTGAGCTCGATGGTGTTATCTGCTTGCAGCAAGTTGCTGTGCCTCGCCGTTATAAAGTGGACTCACGCTCAAATTTAATTATAATGTTGTGTGATTTATAGCATTTTGATTGTCGAAAAGTATTTTGTAATTTACGCACGCATTAAAATATGCTAAGCTGTGACCTGCTAAAATATTTGCACAGATGTTTCTGTTTGTTGTATTACCGAATGGAATTTCCAATTAAATTGTACATGAATTCTGTTCGTTCAAATATGGTTTAATATGAAATTATTTTTTGGCTTGTTGCTTCTAATTATTACGCAGTCAAAATGAATCTTAAATACGGTGAGTATTATTTCAGTGAATTGCTTTTAAACTCTTGCTAAATATTGCTATATAATTACACAGTATTTTAGGTTAAATTAATTATATTATTTTTCATATAATTGAAAAAATACAAATGTTATAAAATGATAATAAATTTTACTTGTTACTCACTTGTAAACACCATTTACCCAATCCCTCTATTCCCTTGGAGAATGTATCTTTAAAACTTACTAATTGACAGCTGCACTGTAAAAATTTTGCAAGTTAGTAAACAAGGTAAACAATGTACGTTGCCACAGAAATACTTACAAAGTTACAAGGCTTATGCGAAATCATTTTAAATAATTTTTGACAGAACAGTTGTGTGTAGCTGACAGGACTTGGTTATAATTTTTTAATTTTTATTTTGATTTACAAATGAGTAACAAGTAAAATGTACAATACACGGAAGGTATAACTGTAACTGTTTTACTACTTCAAGGAGGTGACAGGCTCGCCGGTCATTTCCAACTGTTTTACCTTGCTTGTAATGTAAATAACTATAACTTCTATAAAAAATATAATTACTTTGTTTCAGGATATTTATTTTAGTTTTATTAGAATTTGTACGTATAATAAACTACTTATCTACACTTATGATATATGTTAAAGTGACATTTTATAAGTAAGTGGGGGAGCTTGCGACACTAGGCGAAGCCGATTGAAATAACCCCACAAACGAAATAAATCACATTTAACACGCATATCATACAAAATTTGGGCTACGATCTTCCTAGTGTATTAGTAAATACTAAAAAATGTAGAAAGATATTTTGACAGGTCAAGTTATATTTGTTGATTTATTGATACAAATCGTTAGCAACGTAATGAATAATGAAATTACTTTTAACACGTTGCTATGTTACTTTTAATACAAGTGTCAGAAAGTGACACTTTGAACTTGCTAACCGTTAAAAGGGCCACTTTTACAACGGTAGTAGATAAAAGAAATTTAAACGATGGTTTACTGAGACATTTATGAATTCTTAAGGCTGATTTATACTGGATTTAATTTACAAATTTAGATTTTAGATATTATTTTAAAAGTGCAATATACGTATTAATTTCCTTTTGATTTATGCTACAATTACAAATTCAAAGATTGAAAATTTACACATAAAATATCATCATATTCTGAATCTAACTAACCCCAACTTGATTGGCAAAAGATAACAACTGATTTATTTATAATCATCATAAAATATTGTTGTGTCGTGGATGCCAAGAGTGTTAAATATAATATTAATTTATAATCTTTGATTAAAATTAATTGACAAGATAGAAGTATTTTTGTTGTTTAATACATATGCCATAAATATGAAACCTATTCCTAATTCGTAGATTTAAAATTTCATAAATTTAGTATAAACCAAGAAGGTAGATCGTAAATTTAAAATATTAATTTTTGGTTTTATATTGGATTTACAAACTTTAAGATTTAAAACTAACTTTAGCCATATTTCTTATTCTAAATTTCTAAATTCAACAAATCACAATTTGAATGGGAAACAAAAATAACTAAGACAACAGTGAGATGTGTCTAGATTCTCAATTAAATTGATTTATTTATTTAATAATAATGTTCAAATGGATACAGCCATCAAATTACAGAGCATGAACTCACATTGAAAAAATATATGCATAACACATGTAACATTAATTATTTAAATATTGAAAACAATTAATTAGAGTATGAATAGAACTGCGAAATATATCCTAATTATTACAAATTAAATTGTAACATATATGTACCGCAGGGATAAAGTTAAAATAGCAAAATATCCATGTGTCCATTGTATACAAATCAAATTAAATTTGTATGTCTTATAATTGTCAATACGGTGTCGAAAAGATCAAAATAATAACCTCGATATGGACAAATCAGTATCAAATCAAAATCAATATTGAATGGAGCTATGAATATATTGCACTAGAAAACTGGACGTTCTTTGAAACAATCTTTTTTATGGTACGAAACATAACAAAATCTCCAATTATAAAACCTACAAAATCTCTTCTGTTATGGTATGCTACTTTATAATATTATGTAAATTATAAATCCAGTATTCATGCTGTTAATTTTTCTTACATTTTAGACAAGTTGTCTGAACATCATTAACGTAAAACCATATTACATGAATAAACTGAAATTTTTATTTTAAATTATTTGTATGATAACTGTTTTGCAAAACTATTCTGAGAAAATATCGGAAAAAGTTTTCCATCGTTATTTTTCTGAATAATTAAAACTACTTTCCAGTGCACATACGATCAAATAACTCTTCACTTGAAGAAACAAAACGTTCGTAAATACTTCTTGGAGAAACTTCCAGCCATCGTAAAGTTTTCCTCGCACCGTCGCTTGCCTCTACTAATGCCTCACTTTGCAGTTTGGAGACAATGCTTGCGAGATCGATTTGAAATATTCACATACTCTGTTTAGCAACTTCCTTCATAGCGAGTTCTTGTTACAGTTTTGTGTGACTATTGTTTAACTGTTGGATCTAGGTAGGCGGTAGTGTAGGGTAGGGTACATTTGCCACCACTGGGAACTTTGGAAATGTTTAAAGAGGAAATTCTGCGTTTCTGTTGTTTCGGTGTGAGGGTAGTTGGTTCTGGGAGCAACCCTTGTCATTTGCAGCATTCATATGTCAAGGATGTCATGCTGTTTATTAGTAAACTTGATTCAGCTAAGATTTGTTTCATATTGATTACCAGTCACTTAATTTATATAAGTTATTTAATACATTAACTTGAAATTGACGAGATTTCTCATTAATTTTCATATAACTTAATGAATTAGTTTATTTAACTAAATATATGCGAAACTTACTCATGATGTATATAAGCTATAAATAATAATTATCAATACTACTATAATCTACTACTAGATACTAAACTGGTAATATTGCAGATTAAAAACTGGTTGATGATAGAAAAGATTTTTCAGAAACACTTCTCGGATTATTTGGAACAAATATTATTAATTACAATTAAAGATTAACAGAATCTATGAGCATATCATCTCCAACAATATGAATATGCATTATGTATATACTACGCTTTCCTTAATGTAACTGGTTAAGACAAGTTTATTGATATTAAATTTTTGTGGATCATAGCATCTCAGTTCGATTCCTCTTAGTCGTACCTATAAAATTCCCCCTCCACTAACATCTATGGGAACCGCAATTTGAAGCATCGTAATTGCATTTTAGTCGTAAAAATATGTCACTTACCGAGATTTACGAAAGCAGTGTGCCACACCCAAATAATATATTTATTTATTTGTGACTGTTACATACCGAACACATTAAAATAACTAATTAGTTATACAATATGCAATGAACACAAGACTGTAAAGTATTTGCAGGGATGAATTTTCCTTAAATCCCATAATCAATGATTTCAAAACTGATCATTCCCATTATACAGGTTGGTGCCTCGGATGACGCAGCATAGGGATTTCAATGGTAAATTCTTAGTATGTATTTACTCTCCTAATTATTTTATAGTAAAAATTTATTTAGATTTTATCTAGAAAAAAAAAATGTATCTATTGATACCAATGTTCATAAGTTTCTATTGTCCGCTTTTTTATTTCATTTTATTTCTTTAGGTAAAATCTAAATAGACTAGCTCTAAATTAATTTGGGGAGCAAATACTAGCACATTAATAATTTACCAATGAAATCCCTCTGCTTTGTCATCCGAGGCACCTTGCTGTATATTTCATTTTGGCTTAAAAAATTCAATGTCACCTGTATATTGTAAATTTTCCTAAATATGTGCTACAAATAAATTTTATTTCCTGAATTAAAGTAGGCATTATTATTTGTAATTCTAATCTCGTATTAGATATTTACTTGGTTAAATAAATTATAATTAGATCGAGAGATCCTCAGTTCAAATCTTACAACCGACATTTACGATTTTAACTTTACCATGGTGGTTCATCCCCCCCTCCCGCTTCAATATGACCGGGGGGGGGGGGGGGGGGACCGCACATCACGCGCGTGCCTACCCAAAACGGGTAATACTTATTTTTAATTTTCACAAAAGAATTAAAATTTTAACTGTCAATTTTAAAATCATTTTTCTTGTTAATTTTTAGTTTATCTCCAAAATTATGGATGTTTTAATTAAATTCAAGTGTTTAGATATTTATTTCGTAATAAAAATAGAAGAACAAAATTGTTTTGTCAGTTTTGTGTTTCTTAAAGTTCTAAGGCAATTTAAGACAAGTATATTTTAACTTTTACTCACAAAAAATAATGTCATATTTCTTGTGTATGGCAATGGCAGCTTCAAAAAACTTCACGGTGAAATGCGTAGATTTTTTGCAAGTTTCTCTTCACAAACCATTAGTGGTTTGCCGTTTGCCTCCCACAATAAATTACTCTGTTCCTCTCTGAAACTTCGCTCACAAAAAGCTTTGAAAAATAAACATGTACTTGTAATTTAATATTCGCAATTGGGAATCAAGTATACAATGCTTTGAATAGCGATTTTGATACTCGCTGGCAGCGTGAATGAAACCTGACAAACAAATAGCCTTGAAAACAGAACGTCAGTTACAATCCTGTATTTTCCAGCAGCAAAACGTTATAGAATTAAGTTAGCTGAAACAGACAACAAACGTACTGCTGTATCGATGAACCAGTTATATCAATTTCTGGTCGGATATTAACGTGTGTATTCAAATTTCACTAGATACTGGAATAAATTACAGGAGTTTGCTATTATTACAATACAGGGTAATTCAAGAGCTCTGCAAATTAATTTTCTAGTGTATTGAGGACATTATGAGAATAATATTAATATTTGAATACATTAAATTCTATTTAATTTCAAAAGATCAAAGTTGCAATTTATGATATTTCATCTTTAATAACATAATTAAATGACACAAAATGGAAACAAAATTTAACGGGCATTAGTGATTGCCATATATTAAATTTGCGCACTCATGCGATACAAAAAAAAAAGTCTTTCATCGTTCATTCACAGCAAAATTGTTTAAAAAAAACTAGTTCATAAAATGTTACTTATACAAAAATTTATGAACTATCGAGAATAAATGAAAAAATATGTGTATAAATTTTTTGTTTCATGTCGAATTCATGCAGCCATTTTCATTAGCATTTATTTTAAATTTAAGTTTAATTTAAAAAATAAATTTCGTATTTTCAAATATATGCATCATTTAATTTATGTTCTCATTTTAATTTGCATTTAATTTAATTTATAAGATAACCAACTTTTATCTTTTAAATGAAAATGATAAATTATGACGTTTGTGATTCAAATTCTTTGTTAAAATATGAATAAAATTGATGATTTGACTTAAGTAGAACTGATCAGAAATTAGAAAATACAATTTTCTGTCCGATAAAAATGAAATTTTATTCAAAAATAAAGAAGCTCTTATGATCGTGATGTATTTACATTAATTTCAAAAGATTATTGAAGAAATCTTTTTCCCTGCGGCATCTGTTTGGTGAACATACGACATAACTTGACTTTCGTTTCTTCGTTTTTAAATAATCAAATTATATGATAGAACGCAGAATCATATATAATACCACACGTTTGTCCATTTATTATCGAATATATTGTTTTGTTGCCACGAAACGTATTATTTTGGTATATCACGACTCCGTAGGAGGAGTGGTATTCTAAAATAATACGTTGAGTGTATCAACACAATATATTCTGATAATACTGATCACACGGCTTCGTGAGCTAAAATTTTACTTTGCCCATTTGTAAAGTAAATAACTATCATTGATTAAAGTCTGATATTTTATTTTGTTAAATTCATTAATGAAGAATTAACTTTAAAAACAAAAGCAATTAAAAGCTTGATATGTGAAAAACCTAATCAATATTTGAATAAAGGTAAATGGCTGCCACATTTTACACATAAAACATAAACCGTTTAATCCATTCACAATATAAAACATTTATAAAGAATTTCATTTATAAATGAACCATTTACACACGCTTCTAAACCCAAATTCACATTACAATAATTACCATTCATATATTCTTTCCAATTTCCATCCATAAAATTACGGAAACCGGTGTAAAAACTCGTGTATAATAAAAGCGATTGCAGCAGTCAGAGCGTGGCCATTTGTCAAGCAGGGATCACTTCATAAAGCATTAACACAGTGTCCGAAAATCCGCCAAACTGTCCCGCCTAACCCAGAGCATTATCGTATCGCTTCGCATCGCTATCTCCGCTCTAATCGCGCCATATCCGCAGCGAGAACTCCAAACACCGCCGTGGTTTTTGTAGCTGCATTGATTTATTTCGTTATTGTATTGTATCGGATTTTATTCGGTTTTTGCCAACTTGCACTTTGGGAATAAAATAAGTTTGATTTGGTTTTGCAGATAAATTAATGATGATGGTGGTTAGTTTTTGAGGTGAAATATTGCACTGGTAATTGGATGAAATGTTGTTCGATGTTTTGTTGTATCGACACGGAAATTATTTTAGTAAACTTAAAAAACATTCATTATGGTAGATGTTGTTGTTGATAAATGACTGAACGCAACATGAGCAAAAATAAGCTGGAACACACAAAAGTTATAATTACCAGCTATTTGGATTTTGTTGAGTTTAAAAAACTATTCTTCGTCTATTATTTGTTAATAATAATTTTTTTGTAATTAAAATCAGATTTGCTAAAAAAATTTCGAAAAATATTTATTTATTATTATTATCAACAAGTACCTTAAAAAATATATAAAACAATGTTAAAAACAAGATATATCGGTACAGAACAATAATTACGTTTAACGATAAATCGCTCAATTTCTTGATCAAAATATGATCTTAATTTATCGAAAAAAAAATATGTCTTCACGCCTTTTACCCAGTATGGGTGTGGCACTCTGCTTACGCAGATCTCGGTAATTGATATATTTTTCGTATGAAGTGCGGTTACCAGCCGTTAAATCATAGTCCACAAAAATGTTAGTGGATGGGTAACCACAGGAGTAAATCTAAATTGGCAACTGTGGATAGTGGTATTCGAACTGAGGATCTCACGATCCACAGTCCGACACGTTACAACGGAGCTATTTATCCCGTAATTAATTAATTTATCGTCAGGTGTGAAATAAAGAAATCGGTCCATTTGCTTATGAAAAGAAATTGATTGTACAGAAAATGTTCTATATTGAACTGTTTTATGTTCAGTGTGTTGTGTTTCTAAAATTAAATTTTTGCAACCAAGTTAATACACTTGTCCCGATACTTGTAAAACAAAAATTTATATTTGTCGCTTATATGGGTAAAGTAGGTTCTTTCAAATTTTCATACTACGTTTGAATGCGTGTTGCTAAAAGAGGATCATTTGACTTTAAGTTTTCAAAATATCCGTTTTAACGAAGCAACACATTTTGGTGATGAAATAGTTGGTAGCCCTGTTATCACCAAAAATAAATTGAATGAACACCGTCAAGTGTAAAACTGGAATTATGGTTTGCATAGAACAAATGAATAATTTAACGCAGAATAATTTAACATAGAAAAACTCACAATATCCTTCTGGGATTTTATAAATTGCATAGAACATAGTATGACATTCGAAGTTAAAGAAGAAGAACGTATATCTGTCTTTGTCTATATTAGATATTTTCGCGGCGGTTATTGGAAGCACTAACATGATATAGCGAAAGTACACAGGAAACACAGAATGCACAGCCAATACACAGAAAATTGAATATTGTTCAATTCGTGTACTGTGCTAAATTATTACTGTGCACTGTGCAAACTGTAAATGAATATATATGTTACTGTAAAAGCCCGAGTTACGGTAAATCCTAAGATATTCCTGTAATACCTAAGATTTTAAAACTCAATGGTAACAGTCCAACAGTTCTGTGATCATCGATCATTTCAAATTTTTACCAACATTCTCTTGTTAAATCTTAGGATTTACCTCAAAAGATAAATACCCTAACCTAACATAACCTGTCAAAGCCCATATATTGGTTAATCTGAGGTTTTAACCAGTAAATCATTACATTTACCAACTCATGTCGGTTTATCTGAAGTTTTACTGGTAAAACCTAAGATTAACCAATATACGGCCTTTTACAGTATCACTTACATTTCCATATGGTCAAAATTTTTGGTTGTTCGGTTAAATTATTCGTGCGTTCTATGCATACTATAAATCCAACTTAATTGCTACGATTATTGATCGATATATTAATTGATAAATTGAATAATTTAATGATAAATATAAAACAGCTATTACAATAATGTGAATAATTCAATATATTATTACATCATTTACCCATTTCTGCAAGACATATTTTTATCAGCCGAATTATTAATATTTTTAAAAATTTAACAACCTAATTCACCATTCCCCACTCAGGATTCAATTCAATGATCAAATTCCATGAATCAAGCGCTGATCATATTTATTCTCATATCGAAATTTGGATTTTTCTAGTACTATATTTGGGTTCAGCGTAATAATGAAGAAATGCATATCTACGTATTTTCAAATACATTTTGCATTTTGCACGAACGTTAAGGAATTACTAATGTCAGACAAAACTGAAGTCTTCCTTTCGTTCAGTCTCCAAACATTATCTTTCAATGGTAAACTGTACCTATATACTGTTCTTGATACTTATTATACTATTAAATTGTAAAAGATTTATTTTTTAGGTGAAAAGATGTATTTCTTGTCAACATTGAGTCGTGTAATTATTTATTCAGCATGTTAATCGAAATCCAAATGCATTCACACGAGAAATTATCAATGAATATTTTATTCCTAATATGTCCCTGTGACATATTCTAAAAAAAGATAAACAACAATTTACGACGTATAAAGAATAAATTAAATTGGCAGATAATAGTATTATGCTACTTTGTAATAATAATTAACATAATTCATGTAGCTGTTATATCCTGTATTATTAATAGTTGTTTTGGAATTATCGATAGGTTAACAAATAACTGCATTATGTACCATCTTGTATTTTGTACTTGAATATTAATGTCATTTCTGTTATACAGGCAATGTAAAATAGATTTGTATGTCATTTAACTAATGGAAGGATTTAATATTCTACAAAATTTTCAGTTTAACATAAAACAAATTATGTGCTTTTTGTTAATCACGCGCCACAATATTTAGCTGCAAATAACGAGAGATCGGCGCAACTAGTCATATTTCACCATGCCGACTTATTTAAAAAGTAATAAATAACATGATTTGTAATTAAATTTGACGCGAGTAGTGAACTGGTTGAGTTTCCAAATGACACAAAATCAATTGAAATAATTCATTATTAATTCGTACTTGGATTACTTCGTACATGCGTGGCTGTCAGCTTTTTGACATGAAAATACATTTGTCATGTAAATAAACATTGCCATGCGAATTTCAAAATGATTTATGAATGAAATAAAAATTATTTTCGGTCAGTTTGGCTCGCTTTACTTCCATGTCGAACAATGAGGGAGGATAAAAACACAACTGGGAATAAATGCTCAAATGGAATTGATAGGTGTAAATAATTAATTTAACTATATGCATGGATAACAATTAATTATTTATGAGTGCGATGAATTAATTCTAGTTATTATTTTTAATGGGATTTGTTGGAGTAATTATGTTTTTTAATTGGTACTCGTGACATTTATGTTTAATACGATTCACATTTTGGGAACAAATTTTAATTTTCGATGAAGTTTATTATGTGTGTAATATACTCGTTTTAACTGCTGATTCATAAAACTGAGATAATTTGACTTTTTATGCAATTAAAATAACTACAGTAGTTCTCTGTAAACTGTGGCACCGTTAATATACAATGTAACTGCATTATAACGATAAATTTTCTACATTGTTGCAAAAATTTAGTAGAAAATATAGTTCTGGTACTTGAACCGAGAACACATCAAATAAAATTGACATGAAATGCGAAGCTTTATAAGCTTCAGACAAACTGAAAGTATCTTGTAGTAAGTCCATTTCTCATGGACTTTGTATTGAGTTTATAACAATTAGCCTTTTTTATTGTAATAGTATATTCTGCAACAAGTTTATAATACGAGCCATAATAAATATAGGCGTGTTTCTTCGTCTTATGATTGTAATTTTGTAAATCTTGATAAAATGCAATACCAAAGAAACAAGTAAAAATAAATCATGATTTAAATTCAATCCATAACCTCATATATTCCCTACCAGTAGCACTTCCATTATTGTTTACTTTAGGAAATGTGTGAAACATTTCATGTTGTATAATAAAATTTATATCTTGTTGAATTGAGCATAATGCACATTGAAAATTTTCTTCCAGTTTTGCACTACTTCCTGCCATTTTATTTGTGATTCGAATCATAGTAATCGCGCAAAATGTACGATTCAGAAGGGAAAGGGGATTGCAGTGCTTGATCACAATAATGGAAGAGTGGGGATAACGAATAACGAACGAAGAAACATGATTTTTCTTGATCATGTTCACTTTAACTAGAATCATAGTTCAAAGAATCACGCCTTTTATTCCCACGAGCGTATTAATAGTCATTATATAAAATTTTTAAAAATGTCTAAAAATATACAAACCAATTTTACCCGAAAATTTGTGTTTAAATTTATTAGAAATTTTCTGGCTGTCAAACATCAACAACTAAAACTCACAGACGTTTGCATTACTGTATTATATAAAAAATTATGTAAATTATCAGAAGATATACCTCGATACATCTATATGACTCCGTATTAGGCATGTGTGTTTACTCCACCCTTCCAAATATATAATGAATAGCGTCTTGGTGCTTGACAGTATAATGGGAGAACCTTATATCAATGGAAAATATAAATATAGTAAATGTGTACATGTTTTGTATAACAATTTAGTTGTGTTTCATTAATTAAGTACAATAAAGAAACAAATCATTAAACAGAAGACACACGCCATTAAATAAAATAATGACATCGCTGGCAATTACGTTTATATGGGAGAGTAGTTTAGTTACTGTATAAATAAAAATACAATGAGTGTTGTATTTGTATCACACGTGCTGTGCTGTGACTTTTAGACGCGACATATTGCAATGAACACAAATTGCTATCAGTATATATTATAAAACACAGGACCACGAGGAGCACAAATTACAACTGAACACAGTAAAGCCGACAGTGGAGTGACAGATCGATATGGATTTTGTATGTAAATGTAATTATTTGACACTAACACCAACATATGGAGCAAATATCTACCTCAATTATTTTTAATAATTTTAGATTCCATTAATATAATAAAATTGAATTTAAAATCACTGTAAATTGCACTAATATATTTTGTTTATAATAATATTGTTTCTTTTTTTTAAATTTAGCATATATGAATCAAGTGAACTAGTTATTTGTATAGTTACAATGTATTGTGCTTAATTGTCAATTTAAATAAACTACCATTTAACATTTGTCACTGACTGTACAGCCGACACTAGCGGTCCAATTGAAAGAAGTCACACTTATTAGGGATAAAACCGTTTTTTTTTTGTGGTATAGTCTTGCTGCCTTTTTTTTACTCGAATTATATTTCTACAATCTTTTAATTAACACGTTAATAGATAATATCAGATAATAATCATACAAATAATCTGTATCGAAATTAGTATCATGAATATCATTGAAGTACAAAGAAAACATATATTAAGTATTTGAAATATGTAAGGTAGAAATGGAAACAAACGGAGCTACAACACAGGAAACTAAAAGCTACCAGATTATTCCATGGTTTCGTAGATAGAAGATATTTTAAAACACAAGAAATCTAGATTAGCATATCAACTAGCAAGGGACAAAGTATCATGGAAGAAACTTACGGAAACATATCAACAGTTGAGATACACATACTGAAACACTGTGAGTTTAAGCTTAGATGCAATATTTAATTTTCTGTCGTGAATGAATTAATAAGGATACTAGCTGTATATGTACATTGCCGTAATGTTTCAGCTAAAATTCAATGTTAAATGAACTTATCATAATATACTGATTTATAAACATATAATTTTTTTCAAAATATTGCAACTCGAATAGTTTCTTCGTTAGTAAACAACTCTAAATTATGAAGATATTGACATTGACAACCTATGTTGCTTTTTATCTTAAACATTAAGGTGATATATAAACTAATATTCGTAGTGATTTATTAATAAAAGAAAAGTATGTTGCATCTTTGCTGAATACTTATAGTCCGAGAGCCAGCGTCACAAATCGGCTGTCATACTAACAGCGTCCTAATTTGGAAATATGTTGTTTAGGCTAGTAGTCCATCAGCTGGTCCACTAGGTGGGACACTCGGGAGCTACGGCGCCTTGATTGTTGCAAACTAGAATTATTTAGATATATCTCAGTAAATAATTGAGTTACAGTAAATTATGTTATATTAAGAAAGATGTATACAATTTTTATTTGGTACTTTTTTCCATATTTTTTACCGTTTAGAAATTAAAATTTTCTGAAAATTCAGTGGTTGCCACATCAGATTCTAATGAAAATGTAACCTAGCACTCCCGGTTGATGGCCATCCAGCAAAAACTAATCAGCTCTTAATTTTGACGTCTTTAAAATTTAGAAATTATATTTTCATACATAATCTATTAAGTGCTAGTTTAATTTTCGGAAATTTACCGCCTGGACTATTATTGAGTTTTTATTGCTACGAAAATGACCACGAATCGAAGTGATGATTTTCAAGTAGCAATAAAAATGAAATATTCCTGAAGGTAAATTTCCATAGGAAATCAAATCTAGCACCAAATAGATTCAGCTAGAAAATTGTACTTTATGTTAAAATTGACAAATCTATTTTTAAAAATCACATTCATTCAGTTGTAACTATGGCAACAAATTAGAATGTAAATAAATAACGGTAGGAAAAATTTGAAAAGTTTGCAAATTTAAAACGAAATGTCAATAAATAATATAAACTCTCGTTTTCCTGCAAAGTCCGTTTAAGAAATCGACCAATAACTTGAAGGTACTACTCCCCAAAATACTTGAAAGTGTACGCGTGGAAACAATTCCGTGAATTTCAAGAACGAATTCTATAACAATCTGTCATATTTAGCAAATATTATCATTATCATCAAGGTGTATTTGAACCAATCAGAAGTGAGAATTTTTGATGTATCTACCAATCAAATTTTGATTATACTGTAAATTATGCACCGTGCATGACCAATCAAATTTCAATTATAGTGGTAATTCTTCTCCTGCATACCAGGAGAAGGATTTCCAGTTTAATTGAAATTTGATTGGTAGATAAAATAAATAAATAAATATATCATTACGCCTTTTAACCCATTATGGGTGTGGCACTTTGCTTACGCAGATCTCGGTAAGTGATATATTTTTGCGTATGAAGTGCGGTTACCAGTCGTCAAATCATAGCCCCCAAAGATGTTAGGGGAGGGGTAAATTTAAATTGGCAACTGTGTCCAGTGGGATTCGAACTGAGGATCTCACGATCCACAGTCCGACACGCTACCACGGAGCTATTTACCCATTTGAATGGTAGAGACGTCAAAAAAAAAATACTTGTGATTGGTTCAAAAATGTAAAATGCAATTTTCATATATAGTATCCCAAGTGCATGTCAAATTATCGACAATTACATGCACAAGGGATATTCGAAGGACTATTTCCCGATTAAAATTTAGCCAAACGCAGTTTCTAAAAACTTCATTTGACAGCTAGTCAGAATCACATTGCTAAATTTTCACTAGTGCGAATTATCGATAATTTGCACTAGTGCAAAATTATCGTGTAATTCTACGCCGAATTTCAAGAAAATTTTAATTTCTAAACGGTACCAAAAAAAGAAATAAGTTTCAAATAAAAATTATGGCCAATACTATCCCACGTCTTTTTTAATATAACAGAATTGACTGTTACTCAATTATTTTCTGAGATATATCCAAATAATTCTAGTTTGAACAATCAAAGTGCCGTAGCGCCCGAGTGTCCTACCTAGTGGATCAGTTGTCGGCCACTCTACACGTATTCTACTAGCCTATACCAGGGGTGGGCAACCTACGGCCCGCGGGCCAAATCCGGCCCGCGTAAAGTTCCAATCCGGCCCGCGAGATCTGATAAGAAGAAATAATAAATATTTTCAAAAACACTATTTTTTAATTAGGTTAGTACCTAACATAAACAGGAGAGATTTATTGCTTAAATTAGACAAAGATAGCAGCATCTTTATTCATAATTTAGTACTAACTTCATAACTTAGAAAGTCGTAATGCAGCAACTTTGGGTATTATAAGTGACAAAAATGTGTTAATTAATTACTACGGCCTGCGTACAAAATTTAAATCTTATTATGGCCCCTGTTATAGAAAAGGTTGCCCACCCCTGGCCTATACAACATATTTACAAAATATGAGCGATGTTAGTATGACCGCCGATTTTGTGACGCTGGCTCTCGGACTTTTATATTGTCTGTTCACCTATTGCTGGTACCAAATGTCAAATTATGCGGAGTATGTTTCTAGTCTACCTATTAACAAGAAAACCCAATTCTTGATATATTTGGATAAATTTTAATAAATATATTAAATAAAAACATTGAAGTAGAAAAATATCGTCATTTTTTGGGGTAAATAGCTCCGTGATATCAAATAGCGGATGATGATATCGTCGATTTTACATTTAAAAACAAACAATTTTTGGTATATAGTAAACAAGCTATTTGGATCAGTATTGTAAATTGGACTACAGTCAAACATGTCCCTTTATGGTAAATCCCAGTGAATTTCATGACATCAAATGTCTATTTCATCATCAGAGCAAAGCGCATAAGATGGCCTGAAAATAGTGAAGTGACTAGTGACAGCGTACATTTGTCAGGGTCAAATCCGGGCGTTCTCCCCTCTTCCTCGCTCCGGGGCTTCCGGTCCGGAATGAAGCGACCGCAAACGGCACGGACCAAATGACGACTTCAAAGTGCTGCTGAATTCTGTATCTGTCCCTCGCCTAGAGCTGCTCGGGTTCACTCACTGCGTGTCATACGTGCGTGCTTGCGCGAGTGTGTTGGAACTGAGTTTAATAAGAACTGCCCGCTGGACCGAGATTCCGTATTATATTAGCACATTATTGCGGTCGGCACGCTTACAACTCGCATACTCCTATTCGTTTATTGTTGGCTGGATATTGCGACCCGTTGTAAATGTTTTGTTTGATTAAATGACTGACAAATAAGTGAAGTTGAAAGGAAATTATGTTGTGGTAAACCTGGAAATGGTTTGTTAATTTAGAGAATACCAGTAATTTACTCATGCTGCATAACATGAATTCTATACAGTATACACATATCAGACTTCTGATGAATCCGTATAATTCAAAGAATTTACACTCAATTACGATGATGTTAAGAGGTGAATGATTAAAATTAAAGTTGAATTAAATTTATTTTGCATCTAAATTAACTTTTACATATTTGATTTCTCTTCAAATTAAATGACAACGTAGAAACTTGCACTTGCACAGCGTGAATTATAAATGTTCAACTTAGTATTATTTGTACATTTATAAAGTTTAATACCAATGTAATATGAAAAGTTCTTTCGTTTGATTAATCGATAATTTAAAAAATTATTAAGTGTTAGTTTAATCGATTAATCGATTTTATTTCCAGTCCTATTATATACGTAGTTTATGAATTGTTAAAATTATCTCATCAACAGAAAAAAATAGTAAAAGATTATCAATCAAATTATCCTACAATCACAATCCGCTTCTGTACGACGCGACGGAGAGATTTAGGTATAATGACAAGTGATAGGTACTTGATAACTGCAAGGTTACTCAACTGAACAATTCTAGAATTTACCACGAAAGATCAAAATATAAAGAAAAGTAGAAAATCTCTTTTACAACAACCAAATATTAATTATTTGAATAGTTTATATGAAAAATTAAACTAATAGAATATCTGACTGATTTCAGACTAATAGATTTTTTATATACTTCATTAAATGATGTAAAGATACTGGATAGGGCGAGTACACAAAGAATCAATAAATCAATTAATCATTAATCGATTAATCAAATAATCGATTAATAATAAAAACTCATACATGCGTTTTATGGTTTTCAATAATCAGTGATCGATTGTATAAAATAATAGATTATTTCATTTAATTGATTATTCGTTTAATCACTTACCGAGATCTGCGTAAGCAGAGTGCCACACCCATAATGGGTAAAAGGCGTGATGATATATTTATTTTATTTCGATTAATCAAATAATCGATCAATCATATAAACTATTATTTTAAAAATTAATCAAGTGTTTTATTAAGCGATTAATTGATTATTTTTCCCAGCGCTAGCCGCAATATGCAACAAATTCCCTTACATGTTTTGTTTAATCTTTCACTCTGTCTTCGATTTCGCTAACTTGGAAAATATTGATATTTTACAATTTTCATTTACTAGACGATTTTTATAGTGTTCTGTTCCTAAAGTTAAAGCTTATTTTTATTATCTACATTGTACTACATAGTCATCGTTCGCTATTAACTTGTTTAGTGAAAATATAATACATATCATCGCGCCATTAACTAGCATATCAGTAAATGACATATTCTAATTTTAAATTGCAGACAAGTCTCGGCGCATAGAGATGTAAGTGAAGGAAAATCAAAGGGGTAAAGTTGTTAATTGCATTGTACATATTTGTTTGAGTTTATAATATATTTCGCAATTAAACACAAACATATTTATTTTTTTACGAAGATAAATAGGAGACTACTACTATGGTCATATGTCGCCTCATGAGTGGACGATTTTAAATTTTATTAATAACATAAACGATCAGGCTCTTCAGAGGTATTCGAACCGACGACCTCTGGTGTGCTGGGCTAGTAACATAACCACTACAAAACCAAGATAGGCCACACACTTTTTGTTTAACTTATTATTAACCGTTCGCGTTTTAAATACTTATTTTATTTATAAATTAACTGTAGAATGCACTTCATTAGATTGCGATTTATTACTGTGATTTTCACGAAAACAATATCTAATTGTAAAAGAACTCTTGTATCATTAGATCAGTTGACTTGTATTACGATGTAGTAACATAACGAATGCAAAATGCATTTTTCTCCGTGTTTTGATTTTTATTTAAACTTTCGTGAAAAATTAATCTGGTTATTTTTTGACGTTTATTTAAACCAATCAAATGCTTTATTGTATGTCACGTGTCTGCGTTTTAACCAATCCTGTCATTATTATACTGAGAATAATGCTCTTGTGATTATTCCCGGCATTTTTCTCTGTAGCTTTTTTGTTTTTGTTGACAGATGTCAGTTGTCAGATAGGTATCATCAACACAAGTAAAAATGAGCAAAAAAGATGGATTTAGTGACGTGCCTGATTATGAAATCAAAAAATAATCTAATTAAATATAACTCGAGAGTTCGATAAATTAGAAAATAATTCTCCAGTATCTTTCTCAAACTTGTTGCCATTTGGCAATATCCACGAAAGCCCGTAGGGCAACAAGTTTTCGAAAGATCTGTCAAATTATTTTCAATTTATTCTCACCCTCTTGTTATATTATTACTGAAAATTTAATACGGGCGAACTCATATGAATTTACTCTTGTATATAATGTGTTTGTTGTGAAACCTGGTCATCAACCCTTTCTATAGGTACAAGTAGCTCATTTTACATCTAATTAGTTTATAATGCTGAAATATATTAAAAGTTTTCGGAACAGTATCGATTTAATTTTATGGTTGCAAATTTGTTAAATTCGATAAGTAGGTATTTAAATGAATAGGTACCTCTTGAATTTCATTCAATTCGTAGTAGGTATTTATGAAAATGGAGTTAGAAGAAAATTTGTATTTACTTAGGCAAAATTTTTAGAAAATAAAATAATACATTAGTATTTCGAGTAAGTTTCAGCTGAAAAGTGAGAAAATATGGAAATGAGAATTCATGTTAATCATTTATTTATATCTTTTAAATTTCATTTAGCGTACTACATCGATATGTTATTAGGACCTGTCAACGCATCGTTTATAAAAACAGACGAAAATATAAGCTCCACTAACGAACTGAAAAACTCAAAATCATTTGTGTCAATTTTGATAGCGGTATAACATGAATAAGATTGAAAATTATTTGCCTAGTTCTAATTTGGTTCAAGGGTGATGAAATATGTCAGTATTTTAAATGGTAAGCAACTATTATTTTATTCAAAATGATTATTTTTGTTTTATATTAGTATATATTCATATTTTACAAAGATTGAAATCTAAGCATGGTTCGAATTTATCGAGAAGTTTTTGTATTTATGTGTTTAAAAATTAACTTGTTATAATTAGTGCATTTTAATACAAGTGACAGAAGGTAACTTGCTTGAACTCTAGATTTTTGCTTTAGTTTGAATTGTTATTAACAAAATTAGTTAGGATATTTTAGCAGGATATATAGATAGGTAAATTGGCACGAAACAATGAATTTGATGTACAGGAATTCATAAAAAAAAAAACAATCATATTTTTCAACATAAATTAAAATTTGGCTCATTTTATGATTATTGAAATAATGAAAATTGAATATTTTTCATTCATCATTTGGATGTTAATATTTGACGTCATTTACTTTACATGCAATGATACTTTTTATACATATATTCACGTCAAATACTCAAATGTGAAAAAACAAAAACCTCAAAATATTGGTATGTAGAAAATATAAATATGAAACAAATGCTAACACCTACGTATAATATAGAATAATATAGATAACGTGGTTATTAAATATTGCAGTGGTCTCTATTTAATTAGCTGTTGCTGTCAAGGAACGAGAAGATAGCTATGTAATAAAAAAAGTTTACAATTTACTCATTAGAGTGTCATTACTGTTATTGGTCGAAAATAAATGAAGTACATCGAGGAAAATTTGAAAACTAAACATTTGTAAGGTGTAAAATATGATTCTAACATAAAGGTACGTTTTTCTCATTATTTCATAAAAATGAAAAAAATTAGCCCTCATTTATTTGTTTAACATTGATAATAAAAAATAAGAACGTGACATTCTTATGTATAAAATCAAGAAAATGTTATTATCATTTACGATGCTAATAAAGCAACTTTATTGCTAATTACTCCGAGAGAATTTCTCCAAAATCCTTAGTAATATCAAAGTTCTTCAATATATTCCTGTAAGCACCACACTACACACAATCGTCACTCATTCTCTCCAGCCTTCATATACTTCACACAACAAACATCACAAGCACCGCCACCGCATTCTTATTCTTATTCCGGTACCGTTCTCGCACCCTAGCCTCACTCCTCAACCACGATCCCGGGATCCCACCACTTGGAACCTTCGCCTTCGCCTTGGCCGCCATCGTTAATCTGTTCCCGAAGTGTGTACGGGTCATGTCGGCCGCTTTATCTCATCTCCGGCCCGTGAGGATATTAAATTTTTGTTATTAACTCTGATTTTGCCGGCTCTAGCGCAGTTTCATCGCTCTTCACGCTTTGTTCTTGGTTTCGTCGGGGTGTTTCGGAGCTCGGAGAAAGAGGGCTGTGAATTTGGTGCCTGGGTGTAAATATATCACTTGGTGGCAGTAGATGCAATTTGTTTTCGAAATTGATGATGTTTGGGAAGTGATATGTTTTTGGGGTTGAGAAACAGAGAGCATGGTTTGGATATTACTTAAATTGTTCGTAGACTGTTTACAGAACTTCTGTAAAAATTCGGATGATATAATGAGGTAAATAGCTCCATAGTAACGCATTGGACTGTGGATCGTGAGATATAAAGAAATTCTAAGTATCAATTCAATTGACATATTTCAGCCAGTGTTATGTTAGGATTAGAAAAGTTTAGATATGTGTATAGTCAAACATGGAAGAAAAGACAATAGAAGATGTGTTATTAGTAAAATTTAACATTCATAATTATTTACAAAGTCGCTTTAAACTTGTAAATTTAGTTTAGTTCATTATTATAGTGCTAGAGTTCTATTTTATATCATAGATAAAAGAATATTTAGTTAATTTTTTTACAGTACAGAAACCCTTTCAATGAAACCAGTTCTCGGAAACCGAGTGTTGAATAAAAACCGGAACCTTAAACAAAATCAAAATTTGTTTTTAAAATGACAAAAAAAAAACTGAAACACAAGCGTATAATTTTTAAGGTTACCATCCCTGCAATATATAAAGTTAAAAATAATGTTACTCCTTTTACCATACGAATACTTTTATTTTAAATTTATTGTAATCAGATCAGAATAATATTTGTCGTGCGTTTTAACGAGAACAGTAAAACTTAGAACATATTCAAAATATGAATCATTTGAATTTTTATGTATTTAAAAATAAGTGAGTAAAATTTTTAATTTAAAATTAAATTTTCAGAGAATGTACCCTTAGTTTATACCTCGCTAACATACCTAAATAAACATAGCGTGATTAAAATTTTTAAATTAAAATCGCATTTCGTAATGCCAAATATGTCATATATTGCAGTGAATAAATATAATGGCACCCTTGGCAAAAATTGAAATATTTTAAAATGGTAATCCAAATTAACATTATTATAAGGTGTTTTTCTGTTCTTTGGGATAAAACTGTAAGGGTATATGATATACTGAAATATTATTTAAACAATTCGAAAGAACGTATACAGTATTTATTACTTGTTCTCTGAATTCGATTTGAAACAATTTCCAGTGACGTTTGTGTTTGTATTGATGGCTAGAGAAGAGAATCGAAACTTAATAAATACAAGTTTCATAACATTGCGAAGATCTGAGTTCATTCTTATTATAATTGCAGAATTGGAAGTGGAAGATTACTTGACGTACAAAACAATAAATTAGATTTATTTCGAATACGAAATCAAATTTTAAATAAAAGGTGTTGGTAAATACTAACTATGTATTTAATAACATATTTATAGACCGATCTCGGTGGCGTAGCTCGCCAAAGTTCGTGAGCACAATCGCACTGAAGAGCATAGTCGTTTATATAAGTTAATAATCATCCACGCATGAAGCGGCATATGACCATAGTAGTTAGTCCGCTTCCCATTTTCGTAATAAAAAATAATAACAACAAAACACATTTTAAAAAGTGACAATTAATAAATGTTGATTAAATTTTGCCGAGTCCCGGGAATAATCATAATTACTTTTGTTGACAAATGTCAGTTGTCAGATAGTTATTGTCAACACAATTAGCAAAGAAGATAGATTTAGAGCCGTGCCTGATGATGGAATAAAAAAATAATCAATAATAACATAACAAGAGAGTAAGAATAAATTGAAAATATTTTGACATACCTTTCGAGGGCTTGAGTGGCTATTTCCAAATGGCAACAAGTTTAAGAAAGATACTGGAGAATTATTTTTTAATTTATCGAAACCTCAAGTTATATTTAATGACATTATTTTTTGATTTCATCATCAGGCACACCACTAAATTCATCTTTTTTGCTCATTTTTTACTTGTGATAATTATAACATCTTGCGTCAAAAAATAATCAGTAGTAATATAAAAAGAGAAATAAATTGAAAATGATTTGATAGATCTTTCGAAAATTTGTTGCCATTCGATAGTAGCCAAGAAAGCCCATAGGACAAGTTTTCGAAAGATCTGTAAAATTATTTTCAATTTTTTCTCACTCCCTTGTTATATTATTACTGAGAATAAACAGAAATATTTATTATATATTTATATATTTTTGTGGTTTTGCAAACATAAACCCAAGCCCAAGATTATAAATATTAAATTTAAATATGGCGTTCTATTTAAAAACTATATATCTGCGCACTATATTCAAACTAAATTAATACGTAATATATATAGTGAAAACCCTTTATAAATTATCATTTTGAAAAGTACCTTTATTTATTTATCTATTTGACATAGAAATTAAAACAGTTGATGAATTTTTCAGATATTGTAGATTTTATTTTTATTTTGCGAAATATGTGTATAAGATATAATTGAAAGATTACAGACAATGTATTTGAATAACATTGAACGCATAGAATATTGAAATTTATTTAAATTACTCCATGTATCGCAAAAATAAATTGGTTTATTAAATGACTTAAATCATTATAGGAAAGTAATTTAAAAATGTTTGTAATGTATAAACTGCGAGGAAGAAATGAATGAGTCCAGATTTGAATCGGTTTCAGTACCTACGTTTATTTGAATACAGTACGCAAAAATGAGTTTTTAAATGTGACCACAGATACAGAAAAATTTATGCTTTATGGATTTGGGTTACCAGTTACCAGTGTGCATGATTTGGTAAATCGAATATTAATTATTTTCGGCAATGCCCTACAAATTCAAGCAAATTGATTTTTAATCAAATTTTGCGAACTGAACGAAATCGTGATTAACATCTGCATCAACGTTCTTTCGTTTCCAATCCCCAATCAGGTAATTTGTGTCGGAATGTTGAGATAATAAAATATTAATGAGAATTAGGCCCACTGGTATCATTTATATAGCTTCCGTCAAAGGCGGAAAAGATTAACTTTGATCCTTTTAGCTTACCTTTGATGATCAATATTACATTTTAGGTATAATTACATAGGCGATATGATAAAATTAGATAAAATATTTTTTCTTCAAACGTCATAAAAGTACTTTGTTATGTGTTTGTATTCAACAAGCAGAAGTTCAATATTGTCGCCGCCGGCGTAAAAGTGTATCCTTGGCAACACATTTACGCCGGCGGCGGACAAAGTAAAATATTATGAAAAATAGTTAGGTTGTAATTCAATCATTTGACAGTTAAAAATGAAACAAATAAACAAAAATAACAAAACAGCATATTCTACGGCAACTTGAAATTCTAGATAAGAATATTTTTTGAAGTTTTGAGCGTTTTATAATATTTATAATTTTATTTTCTATGTTTGAAGAAAAAATAGCATGTGTTATTCGGAGTAAATGTGTCTTTGGGTGCTTCGCATGTAACTTACATGCTCAGCACCCAAAGTATCACATTTATTCCTAATGACACAATATACTATTATTACATGCTTAAAAGTCACCACATTTCAATCTCGCTAAATCACAATTATATTATATATTTGAATTATGTTTGCATATTCGCATAATTTCTGTATTTTATTATCTTCTTTAATAAATATTTTCTAAGCAAACACTACTACTACTTTCTCATTCGCCGAGAGGTGGAAAATTAAAAACCCGAATAATCTCAGAATAAGAAATATAAAAATCTGATATAGAAAGTAGCCCCCTTCGTAGACTTCTTTTTTTTATTAAAATATTTACCAATAAGCATCTATCAATCATAAATGTCCTGGAAAGGAGAATGTCGTATTTTGCATTTTATAATGTTCTAGAAATAACTGAAATATCTACTTAGAATTAAAACCTTGACGAAAATATTAAGAGATTAAAATATAAAAATAGTCCGACCGTTACTTTATTCTTATTATATACCAAAGAATTCCCTCGGGCATTATAAATTTGAAGTTGTTGCTATTGGGCGCAGAATACACAAACTCTGCTTTCTATTGGCAGATAGAAAAATTGAAATAAACAAATCGGTATTGTTACCTAGTTACAGTGTTTGGAAGCAAATAAATTAAGCTCGCTAACAAAACACAATGATACGACAAAAATAGATAATAGTTATTTATATATCAAGTGCTAAATGTCTATCTTTGTCTAACCAAAACGAAAGTTTGGGATCGACAAAGGACTTTCAACACGTGTTATACACACTATTTTTTCGATTCCTGTAAGATAAAAAATTAGGAAATACAGAATTATTTTTTTAAAATAATATGACATTTATTGTCAATTTTTGTAATTGTGATGCGCAAGTGATGCGTATCCATAGCAGCAATATACGTTTGTAAGTAAAATAAGTTGTTAGGTTACCGAAGCGTGCTGCAAAGAGTCACTTTCAGCATAAAAAACAAACCAGAAAATTGTTTTTTTCAAAGCACTAGTAGAAAAAAATATTTTATAAAATAATATATCGGTCGGGCATTAAACGTTGAACGCACCACGGGCATTAAACAGACAATAATGACTTTGGTAAACGTACACACCTTGGGCCGAAAAGGTGCTTTTTAATTGACATTTTTCTTATGTTGTTCTTTTTCTTTTCAAAAAGCACAAGTGAGACAATTTAAACGAATAGGTCAAAATTCCATATTATCTTAACGTATTATAAATTATAAAAAGTACCAAATACTATTCTGAAAACAAAATTTGCCATAGAAACATGAGTTAGTGAGATATTTAAAAATAACCTGATATAGCTTCAAGCATAGGTTCTTCCATTTCCTGCAAAAGTATACAAAAGTAAAAGACAAAATATAAAATACCTAACAACGCTATTAACGCAGTTAACAACGCTTTGCGGAACAGATCTATAGTTTAGTTTTTTCTCAAATTTGGGAGCAGAGACAAGAAAATTGCAAGTGGTATATTTTATTCAAAATTTGTTTTCTGTAAACATCTTTCATAGGTTTTTTGCTAATAATAGGTACTATATTTGAATTTAATTGAATTAATAGTTTTGTGTATACAGTGAATTTTCGGTTTTAAAATTATCATGAAATCAACGCAGGTTATTCTTCTATTCTTAAGTATACCACATATGCTTCATACTTTTCGGAAATACTTTTATTTTAACCAAAATTGACTGTACGAAAGAATCAAGAGCCCGTAGAGAGAGGTATTTTAAAATTTCAGTTTGATCGAGTTAAATTGTTAAATGGTAACAGAGTTTGAGTGCTAAAATAAAAATTTTCATTGATTAATTCAGAGCACCAGTGGTATTTTGCATAATTCTTTTTTATTTTAGATAAACTATCGATGTTCAATAAGTCGTCACGTCCTGGTTTGCTATAGATCATGAAACAAATGTATATTCTTCATTCTTTGTAATAAACTCAAATGTCATAGTTTGACATTCACATATGTCTATGTCATCAAATTGATAAAAATATGCTCTTCTCCCATCACGTCACATGGGGTGTATTTACCAGTTAAAATTTATAAAATTACTAATTCAAACACAAAATACAAAATAAGATCTTATTCAAATGTGAATTTTTGATTGGTTACCTGTTAGAAAAGTTTTAAAAAACGTAAAAAAATATCATTAAAATACATATACTTTTACACCCATCTGTATGTAGACCTCAATGAAAAATGGTTAAAATTGATTCAGGGGACCTTTGAACAATTCCATCCATTTTTTCCATAATTGCGATACTTACAGTATGAGGCAGAACAACGCCTAGTTTAAATAGTGCGTTGTGAATTAGGTTATTTTGACCCGCCTTTTACTACTCTCATAATGCAAGTTAAGGAGACATGCAAAACAAGATAACTAAATATTAATTTTTTTTATTAAAAGTAGAACAGACAAATGTTTTTTATTTTTATACCAAATAATATTTGTTACAAAATCGGAATTTTTTACAATCCCTTTGGTTAACTCGATCCCTGATAATAATGAGTACTATATAAACTTAGATACTTGGAAATGTGAATTGTAAACGGTTTTCAAATTAAATATTTTAATTAATTATGTTATGCGAATTGTAGATTGGAATGAGATTTAAAATTTATGTCATGGATGAATGATTCTATTCACTTATTCATTTGTCACATTTTGTGTTCCCGTTTAGGAAATAAAATATATTAATGTAAAACACGCGTTATGGTTCCGGAACTTATGACATGAAAGAAAATTAAATTGCAATAATATTGGCAGTGGAGGGTCATTTTTCAAAGAAAGTTAATATCCTTGTTATATATCTTCGGTCCAATTGTTTTTTTTTTCCGGCTATATCCGGCTGTTTTCCCGAGATTATCAGCTGAAATCGCATCCGACAACTCTTGATATTATGAAAAATTGCTTTAAAATTCATATATCTTGAGGGTTCTGGCAAGTAATATGTCAGTGTCAGAATATTTCTTCTGTTCGTACTTTGAGGACAGATAAGATACAACTGCAGTCTTTTTGTCAGATTTAAATGTGACATTCCCCGGTATTTTATTTTCTTTTGAAAGTGTTCCGAGCGTAGTATCGATTGCCGTTTTGTTTTGAAACTAAACAGCGGTCTAAACGCAAAACTCACCAACGATCTGTCATTACTGGCAACGCGCCGCCCAGAAAAACTTCCCTTCCCTGTGCTAAATGCTTTCGTAAAAGCTTGTTGGATTCCTTAAAAAGAAAACTATGAGATAGGGCGGCCGCCGGCAAATATGCGCAGGGCATCTAGTGGTTTCCGCTGCCAGAATTGATTCACTTGTTTTTCCATTTTGTTGTGTAGATGTGTAACTGTTGACTGATTCAAAAGAGATTGAAAGTAAATATACTCTACAGTTTATATATTAGATTTTCTGTTTATCTTACTATCGAGTTTTCAATATTTTTCTGCACGTTTCTAGAGCATGTTGTTTTTACTGTACGACGTGAAATCTATTAATAATTTATAGAATACCTACTTACGATAACATTTTTTGTTACTTAAATTCTCATATCTATGAGAAATGATAATATACGAGCATTTTATTTTAACTATATTGACCGGATCTCCAATAAAAGTTTATAAAACGAATATACGAACTCAGAATCATATAATTTATCCATGTTTAGTTATTTTTTAAGAACTTTTTAAAATATGTATTATATGTATTCTCTCAATAAAGATTGTTTTACTCACTCAATTCGAATCTCACAATAGATAGTTGCAATTTAAATAATTTGTTTTAAAGAGTTATTTTTAAAATCTTTAAAAACAAGGCTAAATTATATGTTTCTGGGCTCTTATAAACTAAATGATAGACATTTGTTTTCAATTTTAATGAATTTCTCATCATAATTTAGAGATATTTACTAATTAATAAACCTACATACACTCGTAATTGTGGTTATAGTTTGAAAATGTTTACAAACCAATAAATTATATTTACAAGTTCATTTAACATTGACAACCTATGTAGCATTTACTCTGAAACAGTATTGTAATCACCGGTTACTAGAATTGTAATATATATAGCTGATACCTATCCATAGTAATTTATTCTTGACCTTGACAGAAAAGTAAATGTGGCATCTTAGCTGAAACTCACGGTAATAAAATAAAATACCATTGAAAATAAAGAGGAGGTGATAAATATTAATTAATCAATTAAAAACTGATCTCTTTTTTATATTAATCTAGGTTTTTAAGCTAATTTTCGTTTTATTATTTTAGTTTAAAATAGTAATATTAATTTATCTTAAATATATTTATTAATTTCTATTTATGATATTTACTAATATATTATAGTTCTTTATATGATATATGTTTACCTAATAAATTAAATCTATTATCACGTTCTTTACCCATTTTCGGTATAGCAATCCGCATATATTTTGAATCGTGAAACGAAGTTACCACCCGTCAAGTAACGGTCCCCAAATATGTTAGTTGAGGGGGAATTATAGAGGTCTGCTATAGGGTTCAAAATGAGAATATTATGATTCATAATCCTATTCATTACCAGTTGTTGCCAAGAAGTAAAATAATTAGTGTACTTTTTGGTGGAGGTGCGAAAATTTTAAAAGAAATATTAAGTATTCTATATAACATCAAGATAAATATTCTTTATTTGGTTGAAAAAATGAATAAATATGTGCTAGGCATTGTATTCTTCTTGTCCTCTATTAAAATATGTTGTTTGTACCCATATTCGGGACTTTTGAAATATAGTCGTGAGTTCGGTAAAGTTGTTGTCATCCGGAAAACAGGAATGTTCTTATAAATTGTATAAGGGTACCTTCCTTATTTTACAATAATTAGTAAGTAATCTTGCGTTGATCTTCTCACCAAAAGCTCTGATTTTATACATAATAGTAATGTACATTGCAAAACTATTATTCTAAACTTTACCATTTGTGCTAGCATGTAAAGTCCGGGTTACAGTTGTGTATTATAAATGTTTTATGATATACTGAATCATAAAAAATAAAATATTCTTACATTTTTTGAAGCGTGCAGAACAATTAATAAGGAATAAAATACTTGTAGTATATTCTACAACAAGTAATGGAATGGCACATATTCCACGCGAGCAAAAAGTTTGTATTCCGAGCCGAAGGCGAGGGTTACGGTTTGCGAATGTGGGATATGCCATTCCGTTACATGTTGTAGACTATACTTTCTGTAACAAGATTTTGGAAATTATAAAGAAATACAAATATAAAACTGTTGACAACGTCAAACTCAAAAAATTAAATTAAAGCAAACAGACGTAACCATAGCAACTGTATCAAGATACTTCATATATCGTGCTAATATGCGGCTCTGATTCGTCGTAATTGTTCTATACGCGGCGTATGGAATATAGTTGTTCCAATACAGTTTTTAGTTGTAGAATGTGTAGTTTCCAAAACAGTGTTGTAGAAAATATTCTTTGAAATCATGCTCAATAAATATTGCACGTTGCTATGATTTTAAGAACAGCCCGCAATAGATATTTATATAGAATGTTCAAAAAGTTCCCGGACGGAGAAATATCGAATCAAAGAACAAAAAAATGTGTTTAATATATTTCAAAAATCTGTTTTATATCACCAAGCACGATCCCCCAACCCCACCCCCTCCGGGTAGGGCGGTGTCCACTTTGAAATCGTTTTCGTATTTTCTTCCGAAATCATAACAATAATTACAGCGCCATCTATCGCGAATCGGAAAAAAGTTTCATACAAAACCTACTTAGTTTTAGCTGTACTATCCGAATGTACAATAAAAAAATATAGGTTCTCATTCAAGATTTCAAAGTGGAATAACTCGAAATCATGAAATAGTGACTTAACTGGTTTTTCCTCAAAACCACAGCACTAGCATTAAAAATATAAAGACAATAAAAATCGTCAACTGTTTCATAAAATAAAGTCTCAGAATAATAACAAAGTTATTAATTCACAGAGTCAGTCAATCGGTGTATCTGCTTCACAGCAGTTAACGGGTTACACTACACTGATGAGCTCCAATAAAATCGAAAGGCGTCTGTAGTTACCGATTGATTAGCTTGGCCGGTCTCTGTGAATTAATAACTTTGTTATTATTCTGAGACTGTATTTGATTAAACAGTTGACAATTTTTATTGTCTTTATATTTTTAATATAGATGTTTTCGATTTTTTAAAACATAGCAATAGCCTTTTAAATTTCCTGTTTAAAACTTAACTAATATACGAATAGTGTCATTTACTATATTTTTCAATTGCGGATCTTTCATAATAAAACGCTTAATTACTGGTAAATATCGTGGTAATGAATATATTTCCCAAAAAAATATAAAACTTGGGAAAAGTCTAACGCAGACATGCCGACAAAGATTGAAGATCTCTGTATTTAATTAAGTTTCCAGATACAGCTTCTTTATCTCTTTCAACTAATGCAGTGTCCGAATGCGTGACACATTAGTCTCAATTTGTTTCAATTAACAATATCATTATTGCGTCCACGTGCCAGTTTGTAACTAATTTCACTGAATTACTCTTGTTTTGTTTCAGATGCCCATATTAGGCCTGCTGCTGCAGTTGTCATTTATCGTTACAAGCAGCGGCGTACATCCAGGTCAGTGCTAATGAAATTTTTCCCCTGGTCTAGGTTTATATTCACACGCTCGTATAACTCGGCTTTCGGAATTTATGACCTTGTATTTTGAATCACGTAATTTTATGGTCAAAATTTTAGTGAAGTTCGCAAACTGATATAAAGGATATATGAGAAAAGATATTATTAAATTTACAAGTTACTGATGAAGCACAATTTTTGTGTTTGAATTTTATTGTTAGTCAAAATTTAGTATTCAGTTTTATGTATGGCTGTTGTTTGCTGTCTGATACTATATTTGCTTTCCATTTATACCTATGTTGGTGAAGCAAATATTTTCAGAGAATGTAAATTTCAATTGAATCTTCTGGATGATATTTTCGCAAAGATTTCCGATAAAATAGAAAAATACGTATAAGATATTGAGAACCAAAGACGTTACAAACAATTTTTATGACTGTACTACTATACATTGTGAAATAGCTATTTTATAAAACGTACTGTAGCTTACAGATATATCTTCCGTTTTCTTGTCATTTAGTCTCATGTTTAACATGACTTCAAATATATAGTAACTTATTTCATTTTTATTTGCTATTTTCCTCAACAATTTTCGGCTTAATAACCTTTTCCAAATATTTAATTTTTTGTAGATATTTAATACCTAATTAAAAACTTATGAATGGAATGTGTACTAGGAATAGAATATTTCTGAATAATGTTGATAACTTATTAAATAATAAAAAAAATATGTATGTAGTAAATTACTGGACATATTTTGTCAAAGGAGTTAATCGTTTTGCTTTTTTTATAAAATTGAAAAGTGACTAAAATAAAAAAGAAAATTAAATGGAAAGAAGTAGCAAGATTTTGATATATTAATTGATTATACCGGTTGCATCACATTTTCAGGTTTCCTTAAGAATTTAATTTTGACTCATAGTTATACCTAAATGTTCTATGGGAAAACTATTTTTTATTACATAATATTATTAAGCGGTCTCAACAGCTAAGGTTATATGCCGCCTCGAAAACTCGATGTCGGTGGTGTAGCAACGGCACGCAGAATTCGCTGGTATGGGTTTTCGCAAAGCGTTCACCCATCCAACTACTGACCGCGGGCAGCATTGCTTAACTTGCGTTATCGAGTGATCCGGCTTTAACGGTACCTGCCAAGCTGTTGCCTCCATAAGAAATAATTATTGAGATATTTATTTATTTATTCGTGCATATAGATCGTGTAAATATTTATATAACAGAAAATCTAATTTATATGCCCGTCATTGTTTCTTTCTTATACACAGTATTTTCTTATTCATCCATTGGATATTCCTTATTCATCTAGAATTTCGTTCACAGTTCCCTCTTCGTTCATTAGTTTTAGCTTTCATACATTATGTACTACCAGATTTGCTACATGTTTGGCGTTTTCATTTTTCTCTTTTCTTTTTCTTCTTATGTTTTTACTTATAGTTTCCCAATGCCTTTCTATAACATCGCTCAGTTTCTTTTACATCTAGTTGTCACAGCCTTTTTTTCTCTACATTTTCTTGCACACATTTTCTCATATCAATTTATGATTAATTTTAAATTTAGCTTCTTTATTTGCCTATTTTGTCCTGACTCGTTTTTGTACTATTATAAATAAAATAAAATAAATATACTTTTACCCATATTGGGTGCGGCAAGTGTGCAGTATTATTACCAGACTTCAAATCACGGACACAGGGATAAAGTTCAAATTGCAACTGTTAGCTATGGGATTCGAATTGAAGATCCCAAGATCCAAGTTCCGATGCGTTACCACGGAGCTGTTTATGATCTCCGTAATTTTGTTTCAATTCCATGGCTATCACTACAATTGAGCAATATTTATAAAACTTTGAAGTCAATTTTACGGATTACAAGCCGTGTAAAATAAAATCTGATTAGTGATTTAGATGCAGAATTAAATTCTCTACAATTTTTATTTGAACCATTTTTGTCTAAAATATTTTGGTAACTTTTGCGCACGGAAAAACTGATTTCCCATGTTAAACGCCTATGGCCCGCTTTTTGATTTATACCCTTTATATTATTGGATGTGGATTTTTGGGTTTACAATTTTGTTCCTGCTCCTGGTAGTTCTTCTGTAACACATATCTTTTTATCTTCACCTATTCGTTCTATTTGCTTCAGACACATCTGTAACTTTCGTAATATTTATTTGTTAGTGCTTTCACTTTGCGATTCTCTGCTTGTTTATAATAATTTTTCCTTATTTATTTTAACATTGTATTAAAACTCAATTTCTTGAGCTATTTCTTAATCTTTATGTTCCTCTCCCTTTTCACCTCCCGCAACATCCTGTAAAGGAAAGAATCATGCTAAAAATTCAGTAGTGAGTTTTCAGTGGATGAGCACGTTTTAGGGTCCCTACAATACGACTTTAATAGCTTTGCGATGATGTCTGTGTGAGTAGGTGTCTGTCAGTCTGTCTCTGTGTGTGTGTGGATCTCTGGAGTTTCAAAAACTACTGAAAATTTTGATGTTTTGTATATATCAATTTTATCCTTTTAGGAAGAGCTGATTAGTTTTTGGTGATAATCCAATATCCAGAAGTGGTAGATTGCTTGAAGCCCTATCAAGTTATTTTGAAATATCTCAGTAAATTATGGGTTAATGACAATGTTTGTTATTAGAATAATATTTCTAGTATTAATAACTACAATAATTTTTGTTTGAAACATTTTTTTCACTATTTACAAATTACAACGCGTTAAACAAAAATTATATTTTGATATTTTCGTTTAAATCTACTAGCCTGTGCATTTTGAAAAAAAACAAAAAACATAAAAACGCTTGACGAATGTCAGTTTTTGACATGTGTTATAATTGAAACCTAAATTTTTTAAAGAGATGTGTGTTCTTGATAGTGATGGACTGTGTTCTTGCATTGTTTGATAATAAATCTATGGCGGGAGGTATTGTGGTGCTTACAACAAATTTTTTTGTAATATTATCAAGTACTATATTTTATCCAACACCTCTTAATAAATGCTCTATTACTATGGCGATTTTAAACAAGGAGAGTAACAGACTACCCACTAGTGTGTATAATTTTGAGAAATGTCACAAGTGAGTAATTTTTTATTTCAAACAATAATAATAACACACAACACCTTGGTAACTACTTCGATTGACATTTTAATTTAGAAAATTTAAAGCATATGTCACTGTCAAATAATATTTCTTTAATAAATTTTGCATTTATTAATAGCTGTTTTATAAAACGTTATACGTCACACGTGGGCAAAGTGGAATTACCCACACGTAAAGTAAAAAATATCACTAGTAATCTAACTTTTTATATTTTAATCTTCGAAACTTTTTTTATACTTTTGAGAAAACAATCATACTTAGAATTAGATCATCATAATTCATCAGAATAAATCGCCTAATTTATTAACTATGATTATAAATATTTATTCTAATTAAATTTCTAACTAACTTTCAAGTATTACATTGCAAGTAATTAATGAAAATTCAAATATTAAACTGAGTTTGAAAGTTTTCGTGGAATAATTTTCAACAAATTCCAATAATTCTAGACCACCACAAATTTCCCTATCTGAAGAATTCACTGAGTTTTAGTTTTTTTTTTTATGAATTACTAGTCCGAATATATATTTTATCGTCGACTGAAACATATCCATCATCTGTTGAGGTTTACAATTTAAATATATCCAACCTATAATAATCCTAAACACTTTTATGCTACCTTTTCATGCCGTTTCCTCTAATAGTCATATTATTTCCTTTATTTACAAGTATAATATCGAAACAATCGGAGAAACTATCTTTCAATTACATTGTTCTTTGCTTGCAGTCTGGTTTTACTGTGAATTAACATAAAACATTAGTATAGAAAGAATGGGAAATATGTTGTGTACTTATTTGCTCATGCTTTAATTTTTGAGCCGCAATTTGAAAAATTACAGGTTATATGAAGTAATGTATTGCCGTAATCGCACTTTGCCACAGCCATATACACACGATTGTACAACGTAACAATAAATCATTGTCTCTGAAATTATCTAGTGACCACTGCAGCCATAATTTCGAGAAAATTGCCCGGCAACTTGTTTAACGTTATTTACATTTCCATTTGTTGGTCTACCGCAGTTATTCTTGGGCAACTAACACATTATGAGTTATAAATATATTTACTGACGGGCGGCAGGTCACGCAAGGATACAACTATACGAGTGGTTCATTTCAAGACTTGTAAACGTGTTTTCACTTATCTGGACACCGTTATCATTTCGTTAATCTTGAAGTTCCGTGCAGAAAATGAAACATGTGTTTGTTGCAGGTTTCTTATTACACCAGCCCAGGTTTTCCTGACTCTTGGTCTTGGTTAAGTTTAATGGGAATATCTTTTAATCTAAGGTTGTATTTTTAACACATCCCGTGCTAAATATTTGCGATAAATGCCATGGAAAACGGACATAAATAAACATAGCTTGACGTATACTTTGCAGTTTAACACAGGTTTTTTCAAACTGTTTTCACCCATTAATATTGTGCGAGATCCATTTTTAATCTTTAGTGTAACGATTTATTGTTTTATTTTTGTATTATGTTAATTTTAATTTTTCTTTAATAAATACGATAATGCACAATATTAAATAAAACTGTTTTTATTGGAGGTTGAAGTTAAAGTGTAATAAATAAACTACAAATATTACACAAATTATTTTTTTTAAATGCTGATTGACATTTTAAACTAAAAACGTTTCCATCAATTATACATTACGTTGTTACTATTATGTTATTGTACTAATAGTCCAAGAGCCGGCTACAAAAAACCTGGCCGATCGAGTAACAGAATAAAATGTTTTTAAAGTGTTAGTACTCATAGCGATCATAACAAAAATCACTGTGTGCCTGGGCAGAAGTTGTGCACAAGATTTATAAGGGTGTAGAATTGAAATGTGGAACATATGGATTTCAATGCAATTTTTGTGATATTGTAAATTTTTACCTATTCACTTTACAGCAAAATACAAAAGTTGTTCAGAATTTAAAAATGCATGCAATAAGGCCCATTTGATTACCTAAATATTAGTATTTCGCGATATATCAATCAAATTAAAATCAATATTTATTAGGAAAATTGTAACATAGCTATGGAAACTCAAACAAAAACTAGAAATATTTGACATTTCTGAAAACAGATTTAGATTTATTTATTATATTGTTGCATTATTTCCTGTGGAAATTTCATAGATGATTGTAATGGCATAATGGCGTATTTTAGAATTCACATCATTCCGTTTATTTCTGTTAAAAAAATAAATAAATCTTAACCTGATTTGGAAATGTCAAATATTTTTCGTGTTTGTCTAATTTTCCATGGCCGTGTTACAATTTTTTTCTAATAAAAATTCATTTTAATTTGATTGATCTATCGTGAAATACTATTCGGTAACCAAAGGGACCTTATTGCATGCATTTTTAAATTCTGAACAACTTTTGCATTGACAATTTTGGTGTAAAGTGAATAGGTAAAAATTTACAATATCAAAAAAATTGCATTGAAATCCCTATGTTCCACATTTCAATTCTACACCCATATAAATCTTGTGCACAACTTCTGCTTGGGCACACAGTGGTTTTTGTTAAGATCAGTATGAGTACTAACAGTTTAAAAACATATTATTCTGTTACTCGATCGGCCAGGTTTTTTGTAGGCGGCTCTTGCTCTAGAAGGTTATTATGCCCGATGAAATAACAAATAGAATAATTGCAAATAAACCGGCTAGTCCGTCGGTCTGTATTTTTATTTTATGCGATTATTTTAATGTATCTGTAGTATAAGTTTTTCTACCGAGTGTTCCATTTTCGTGCAATGATATGCACCATTATATTTTTAAATGGAACATAAAGCATATTTTCCCAAAATTTTTAAAACCTTTTGCTTTTTCTTTAAAACAGTTTATAGTCCTAAAATGATCACTACAGAAATTATTCATGTTCTTATAAGTGAAGAATTTGACACTGGAAGTATGCCATGAAATTAGAAACAATAAATAAATTTATAGCAAAAGTCAACTTAACTTATAAACAAAGTAACTAACGAACTGATAGACAACATACATTTATATTCTAGAGATGTACCTACATTGACAGAAAGAAATAATTGAATAATATGTTATTCACTGTGATATTAGCCTGTTTTTTATCTTTTTTTTTCTAAGACACTGATGAAGAATTAATAAAACTCGAAACGTATGCACATGAGAAGTTGAGTTTTTCTTATCGTACAACATCCAATGATTCAACTAGTTTTAGTTATCATATATTACTTTGGATACGATCTTCCTCATTCTAACTAATAATATAATATCAAGTATGCTGATTAAATTCAGTTTCTATTGCAACAGCAAATACATTACATTGAGTCAGTTGAGTGCGGCTGGTTGAGCAAGATGTACAATAAAATAAACAAGATAATCCACATGTTGTTCACTTTCAATTACCATAGAGCTTCCTTTATCGCCGTTCCCTCATTCAGTGTTATGAAAAGCTGCGAGCGTAACAGCGCCAACTGCGCGGCGTACGAGTGCGAGGTAGCAAGAGCAAGAGCAAGCAATCTCAGATTGAGGAATAGGCTTGTTGAATAGGCAGAAGGGCGCGATATAATAGGCAATATCTTTGCCCTCGGTGTTATCTCTCTCCGGGCGCAGGAGGCGATGTCCCCAGAAACAATGGCCTACATAAATCTATAATTTCCATTTCAATAAGATCCTTTGTGCCGTAACGTATTAAAACAATTTTTCACTCACATCGACACGAGTTGGGTTCCACCATTTTACTTAGTGTAGAATGGGAACGGTCCAATCCGATTACTAAAGCGCAAATCGACTTTTGGATTCCTACTTTATTTATCAGAAGAATTTCACGTCTCTTTTAGTTTGTGAGCAATCATTTTACCATGGTTACTTATTTATACAATGTTGAGATTATTTGTGAAGCTGTTGTCAAAAATGACGTTTTTAACCTTATTCCGTATAAAAAAAAATACCCACAGTACAATGAGGTCTAATATAAATTATTCTATTTAATAACAAAACATGAAATATTTTTATCACCGTATTGTTAAAAATAAATAAATAAATAAATAAAACATGGGTTATGGAATGATTTATTTTAGGACGTTTAGAAAATGAATTAGCAAACATATCACAAACATTTTTCTAACTATGTATATCTAGTAATAATCGAATTTTTTATTCTACTGTAATTACACAAGAGCTTTTTATTTTGCCGGATAAATTTCTGTTTGTTACGAAACCTTGTTACCTAGCAATTTGACAAGAATAGTATATTCTACAACAAGTAATAGAATGGCATATATACCACGCGAGCAAAAAGTTTCTTTTTTAAACAGTTTTCGAGTCAAATTGCTGCCAGGTTAAAGGTTGAGTTGTCAAATTGAAATTTGTCCGAAGAAAATAAAATGCTCGAGTGTAATTCGGCGAGATAATTTAATGACATTATTTATGAAAAGATTTATATAAAAGTGCAATTGGTGAAAATACAATTATTGTCTCATATTTTTGACATATAATGTAAATGACATTAATGTCGTAAGTATGTTGATCTGGTTGCTAGGAGAAAGGGAAATAACGTTTTATGCAAAAAGTTGCCTTCCTATTTATCCGCGGTATAATCCCGAGAACCGCCAAGGTTGCGACTATTAAGCTATTTTAGTGATTTTTTCTAAATAATGTATTGATCAGTGATAGGTACAAAATACATCTATTTCCATAAAACTTGATTTAAAGATTGCATAGAATAGAAATGGAATAGGTGCAGGTATGATTTTGGAATAGAAATTTGTTAAGTTTGCACAGGAATGCAATATAATTACGTCATTTTTACAATAATTTACATCACCGCGTCGCGATTCTTGGTGCAGTGCAATAAGTGAACTATGGGGATAAAAGAGTATTTTTTGTTTCGGACTAAATCCAATGGAACAGGAATGTGCAAACTATAAGTGATTGTCTGCATTTACATTATTTTAAATTTCTATTCCTGTGCTATTTATTCCATTTCTGTTCTATGCAATCTATAAGTCAGGCATAATACGCCACCTAATATTCTGCATTATTACTTTTTACACCTACAGTATGGGTAATCGTGTGTTAATTTTTTAATTCCCTTTTTTTCAACTAAACCTAATGTCAACCTTGTTTTTTTGTTGATGCAGTGTAATATAAAAAGACAATGGTGAGAAAGGTTTTTCTGTGCAAACTCCAGAAATGAAAGATTTGCTTCTTTCATTTCACAACAGTACCAGAATTCCAGTATTACAAGCACGAAGTGTAGGGTCAATATTCTACCGGTTTCATTGACGGAATTTATCGCAGTTGCTAATAGTTACCTAACAGACAACTATACAAAGCACTGCCGATCTATGGAGACCTCCGATTAGAATATAAATTGTAAAACTAAGCAGTAGGGTGATGCAAAGAACTTCGTTTTTATAATTATAAATGAGACCAATCGAAAAAATTTTAATTTCAACCTTTCTTCCGTAACTCGCTACAAGTTTTGTTTCCTTGAAATATCAGGAATCGACAAAAATTGAATAGCTAAAAGTAATTGATTTTGAATATTTCTTTATAAAAGGCATTTTTTGTGGCTTTCTGTAATTTATTTAATATTAGAATATTATTCTTTTGAATCTACCTCAACCTTCTAGCAGTTAAAATTGTATAGCTGGTTTTACAAACAGTTCTTGTTGAAATTGACCACAAAAGAATTCCAGAAAACAGTTTAAATTTACTCTGTAAACTTTTGGCGGAGGCGCATAAATTGTAGGATAAACACTCGTCTGGTCAACAAAAGATGATATCTCAGAAATTTAATATTACATGATTAATGTGCTCTAGGTGAATCAATCCACAAACTTCCCGACAGGTATTGCACCACTCCACTTCCGATATTGTTAGTTCCTGGCATAGTTGATAGATGTAGTGACAGTCGAATTGGACAGAATTGCTGAAATCGACACGTTCTTGTTCAGCGTAAAGAATACCTTGTAACTGCAAACGAATGTGTTTCTCATTTTGAAGAAAACTTGCACGATAAATTCTTATTATGTTTACGCTGTAAACTGGAGGCGTTTCAATGATTTACAAAGGCTTCTTCGTAAATTTGGTTGGTGCAAACAATTTTATAGTTCATTGTACTGAGGTGTTTTTCTTGAATGTGCTGTTTGGTAAGACTTCAAATCATGTGCGTGAATGGACTCTCTATATTAAAAAGAATAATCTAACACGAATGTAAAATATCTCTATTTATCCTATTTATTGGATTTTAGTCAAAACAACTAATAACTTATACGAGTGCACATTCAATTGTCAGTTTTCCACAACTATGATTGCTTTATTTAATATTGATAATTATTATTAAATAAATCTATCATCACGTCATTTATAAATTTTAAGGGTGACATTTTTTTGACAGATTTTGCGCATCACGTGAGATTACCAGTCACGGTAAGAGTTGTTAATGGAGGGAACGCTAACGGAGAAATTATTATCTTGATTTAACTATCATATAAGATAAGGGAATAAATAATTACTTTACAACTTTTCCAATTCAGTAATATTAAAATTTCAAATCACTTAAGATATTGTTAAATTTTAATAAAACTAAGCTAAGCTAAGCAATTTGTCGATTGACGTAAAAAAATTAATCAAGTTGATGAATTTCATGAGGCAATAGGAAACAAGCTCGCATAAAATAATATTTCAGGACAAAATTTAATCACGAGTGACATTTGGATGGAAGAATTAATTCGTTTTCTTTAATCCAATATGAGCTCCGAATAATATTTTAAATCAAAAAGATCGTTGAGGACTACATTATATTCTTCTATATTTAATTAGAACTACGTATTATTTCGTACATAAAACACAAACATTTTACGTTTAAATAAAATAACTAACACATGAGTTGTGATGGCTTTTAATCAAAAGGCGAAATATGACAATACATTTTATTGTTTTTTAATCTAATTATATTTTTATTATTCACAAATTTTTATACATAAAAGTTAGTTTGATTTCCGGAAATTTACCACTTGGACTATTGAGTTTTCTTAAATATCTTCTATTTGATACCGAATTATTGTTTACGATTCGAAGATGAGTGATGATTTTCAAGTTTTCGAATAAAATCAAATCTAGCATGAAATGGATTCAGCTAGAAAATCGAGTTTTATTATTTAACTGACAGAATTATTTAAAAAATAAAATATATTTAACTATGGCAACAATATAGAATGTAAATAAAATAAATCAGTAAAAATAGTTTAGGACAGGGATGTTGAAGAACGTGTTGATGACCCATCTTTATATTAAATCAGTACGATTGGAAATTGTTTTTCTCGAAATTACTGTAAACCTATTTTGTGGAATATTGAATGTAATATTTCAGAAACAGAGAGTTGAATAAGTAATGACGAACTTTTTTTATCACAAACGATATCAATCGGCAAATGTTTTTGTAGAAATTACTAGAAACCTAAGTTATGGGGTATTAAATGAACTGTTTTAGGGCAGGAAATTAAGAGACAGTAACATAACAGGGAGAAACGTAGTGACGAACTGTCCTCGCAGATGTAGTGACTTGAAAGGAAGAAATATAATGACCATTCTTCGCCAATTTACACATGAAAGCGAGGAACGAAGAGATGAGCTTTCTTTGACAATAGTTCGGTATCAAGTAGAAGATATTTAAGAAAACTCAATTTATTTGTCTACACTTTTCGTTGAAATTTTCTTCAGTGTCGCGGAGCTTAGGTGTCAGACCTGCGAAGCAGGTCGGACGGCTAGTACATTTCTATTCCACTAGCAAATAAAAAAAATATATTTTATCTAAGGCATCGGTATAGGAGCACAGCACTGTGCTATGATAGCAGAATTGGTTTTGTAGTGAGTCTAAATTATTTATCGGTTCACCATAGACTTTTTCTTTTTTGGCACCCCAAAAGAATTTTCTTTAAATTCATTGATAGTTTCTCATTTTCCCAGACATCGGTGCAAGAAAACTAACTTTTGTACTGAAATTAGGTTATAAACTATATATTATTAATTTAATTTAACTATTATGTCACACCTCAATAAAATAAAATTGGATATTAAATTATGAAGTTGATTTTTTAAAGTAGTCCTACTCAAAAATTTATACATGAATATCTCTGGAATAAAGCATTTGCGAACATTTACTCAAATGAACTTGTCATCTTATTTTTAGGAGTTTAGTGTATGGATTAAGTTAGGCCGTTTAAATCTGGGACATTCTGTATATAGTCAAATTAGAAAAAAGAATCAAAATTAACATTACTGTTATATGCCATTCTAATTCTTAGTTACTTTTTTATACTACGTATATAAGAAAGTATAGTAATCGATGGCGAAATTTTTGCAGAAATAAATGTTTTGAGATTCTCTAAATTCCTTTTGCCTATTTTCTCCAATCCGTGTATGTTCAATAACTTATAAACGAAAAAAGATAGAGCAACGAAACTTTATAATTATAAATCAGATGAGAAACTCCACAAAAAATATGTTTTAAAAAAATTGTGGAGTCAACGATGAAAATATATTTCACATGGAAGTAGTTGATTGTTGATAAATTATATAATAACTCCTTGGTAATGAAATATGAAAACAATTACGGAAAAGGTATTATATAAAAAATGTTAGTAATAATATTTAGGATATAATACATTTTTTATAATGTTCTCTTATCTGCTTAAAATTTGAGGAAAACTTTATTATATATTTAATAAATTTAAAAATATCACCGAGACTGTATCATTTCAACTACTATCTATACTCTGTTACAGTATTCTCCCATGAGAATTTATTATTACTAATTTGAATTAAACGCCACTTTGTTAGGTAATATTATAATACGTATATCTGAATATGAATATTTTGTACTAGCTTTAACATTTTAGTAGAGGATAATGTAAAACGTAATGATAAACGTATTTTATATTTTGATTGAAAAAATGTGCAATAATAGTATTTCATTTATCTTTAGATTAAGTATGTAAAACATACAACAATATGAACGTTTATTTGTTAGAAACATAATTTATATTGGCAATGCGAGTGTTTCTGTGCAAATATTACGAGATATACGTGTGTTATCATTATATTTGAATGCATGCACATGTACCTATGTTCAAATACGATATACCAAAATTTATAAACCTAAGGGGATTAAGTTTTATTTTTATTCCTTAAATAACCAAAAGTAATTTTCCGTTTTAAATGTGTTTGGCAATAAAAATTGTAAATTTTCGTTTTAGGCAAAATTCGCTGTTTATACAAATTGAAAAATTCGACATTCGTGAGTTCAAACTCGTTACCAGCGTTTTTATTTATCTTTTTTGGGAAAATTTGATGTGTCGCATTTTTGGCTGCTGTCCGCATTTGCATTTAAATTAGGAATTTCACTGCGTTCTGTACAAACAGAATGTGAACACGTTACAATAACCTTTTGTAGGTCGCTGCGAAAAAGTTACCAAAGCCTACTACTTTTTTTCACGGATGGTTAAATGAATTCTGGACAACAATGTAGGGAATTTGTTTCATGTTATTTATGTCAATTTTTTCTTCTTGGCGAGATTTTTTACCGGTGAGAGGAAATGTTTTACTCAAAATACTAATTATGTTATCAAACACAGTTCTAAACTAAATTACTGGAATAGTTCTGTTTAATTATATATCAAATTGGATCTGGTGCGGTTTGAAATGTTCGAATGGAATTCATACGTAGTGGTTTATATGTCCGAGATCATATGATTTGTTGAAATTAGTTTCCTGTTTGTCGCTTTATGAAACCTATTGGACGTGAAAGTTATTAAGAATTTTGTGATGATGTCAGTTTAATCACTTTATTTGTCTTTTTATCATCATCTACGACACGGCAGCTCTTAGTTAACAACCAGGGCCTTAAATACCGTGGAACTTGATTCGCGACCATTTAAATCTGGGCGATCATGGCCTTTGGTTATTAGTGTAAATCAGAGCATCAGAAGCTATATTTAAGATGAATAAGAGGTCATCCTATAGTACCTGAGTGTGATTAAATATCTAATGATATCGCGATATTTTAACGGCATACTGGTAGATTCGAATTCCAATTAAACGAGTGTACTGGTGTATGTCACAATATGTAGTGAGTAGTGTGTTGGAAAAAATTAAAGTAGCTGACACCTCGCGGCAGAAATATAAAGTAAAGACAGGGAGAAAACATTTATTGCTTCCATTTAAGGATGTTCTTACCCCATTTAAAAAAAAAGAGAATTGCTTGAAATTTAGACGTCAGGTCAGAAGTATTGCACAAAAAATTCATACAAATTTTTGAAGTCATTCACAGCTTTTCGAGCAGCTTTAAAAAAACTAATAACAATGTTTAACCCTTGTGTGTATGAATATATGATATCGAAAATTACGAGTCAGATGAAAAGATTACTGTTCAATGCCACAGTGATATAATTAAACATACAGTATCAATATAAACTTTTTACCAAAATATAAAAAAAAAAAATGGGCAATTGTTGTCTGAATTGAAAAGCTTATTTCCAAGAGCATAAATATCTGATTATTCAAATCACTTTCTGACTACTGATTTTCATCTGGGTTGGTTAAATATGTCATTATTTTGACATCACTTCATACAAAATAGTGATTTAAGTTCGCCAATATTCCACGAGGATATATTTGAAAACGGGGCTTACTCCATCACAAGGAGTTCTTAATAGAAAATCTTTATTCATAATTTCACAAAAATTGTAAATAAATATGTTTAACAAAAGCAATAATATCGGATTAGAACTTAGAATGGTTAATTAACAGTTGCTTCTGAAAAAATTATGCACATACATACCTGTTTTTTCCGTATATCCGCCATTTTAATATTGTCCGATTTTCCACCTGCATTCATATTTCTTTTTTAATAGCGCAGAATTACGTTTGAACTTAATATATTTTTTAGTTATTATTTTGCCAATGTAGTAATCTAGATTAAAGGTACATTTAAAAAAAGTAACACATATTATTTTACCGACATATAATACAGTCCTTAATATTATTTTTAATAGCAAACCAACGTGTGACAACTGGTAAGGAGTGGACGGTTGTAAGGCAGGTGCACATTTAAATTTATATATGCACTAACTCGGCATTCCATGCAGTATTGTGTCAGTCAAATAGAAGTCACTAAACCAGACAATAAAATAAATAATAGTAAAATAAATCTTACCGGTCGCACTCAATATTTACTATAATGTTATTGTATGCTCCGTCCATATATACAGAGTGTTTCATAACTTCAGAATTTTTTTTTAAAACGCAAATTTATTTTGTTTCCCAGTCCAAAATTTTTCGTTGCCACTGCCACTGGGTGGATGCTTATGTTAATAATTATCGTTTCATTAAAAATAATTAAATTTTGTTTGTTTATTGTACTAGTATTATGTAGTTTAAATTGTTGATTACCTACTTCATTGTTTGTGTTTAATAGGAAAGCGAATCCAGTGCGGCACTGCAAAAAATGTTTTAGGTAACAACACTTAATTTTTTGAATTAAAAAAAATTCTTTTAGATTTGTAATCAGCATATCAAACAACATATACCATTAACGTATGTACTCGAAGTTATGAAACACTCTGTATGAATGGAACCGAAACCTAGTTGTGGTTAACATGGTTGCTAATTTTTGTGACTATATATGGAAGTAACACCATTTCAGTTATTTAACCTTTATAGAAGAAAAATAACTTTAAATTATACTTGACTTTTACGTACTTTTGATTGAAAACTCGGTACTCAACGAAAAATTATAAATTGATAACAATATAGTTACACTTGGGATATCGACGATTTTTGTTTTATGGAAGAATTCATATTGCCATATTGGGCTTCCAAATTATCAAGAGATGGCGTTGATCACAATTCAAATTCATTTTGTATGATCTTATGATAGCGAATGTGTGCTTTAGTATTGGTAGTATGTTTTTATTGACAGCAGAACTGTTAACCTATAATCCACAAATACAATGTACCTTTCATTTTTGCATCTTATTTCAATAATACGGTTTAAACAAATGTAATACTTACATTGGAGTACTCTTAAAATGACTACTATTGTTATTAATTTTTAAAAAATAACAATTAATTTCAAAGTACAATGAAATTTATGTACTGCATGGTTTGTTTAGCTTTCTACCACTAGTTAGCGTATTTTAATTTTGGAGGCCCAATAGCTCAGAGAATAATTTGATCATACTAAAATAAAATATGTTTTTATATTTTATTTCTATAAAAAAGCTGTTACGATACCCGAAGGTGTTTCGTAACCGCTCAATCGAGTTTTATAATAGAGAAGTACAATTTATATTTTCAAGGTTGGTAACTCTACTGAAATGTCATATGTCAAAAATATTAATGGTCACACTTCGCTAAATAATTAAATACTAATTGTAAAAATAATATTTTTGTATAATTTTGAATTTAATAGCAGAAGTTAAGAATAGTAAGAAGAAGAGATAAGAAAGGTAAGGTTAAGTGTTAATTTTCAAACGGCACATAAGTGTCACTACCTAACACAAAATTCCCTGAATATTGAAACAACATAAAATGCAATTAATTCACTGTTTTGGAAACGTAGCGACTATCGATTAATGTTAAATGTTCCTCGATATATGGAGGCGAATTGTTTACGTTAAACGGAGGTTCACGTTTCCAATGTGCACGGTATAGTATATCTACTGGCTTATACACCCTCAAGGGGTTACGCTGCTTGCTTATGAAGTTCTCTAGATCCCTTTCGTAGGGTAGATCAATCTCCATTTCTCTTATTTCAGATTTCCTTGCACATGTATCTCGACAACTTCTTGACTGTTGTTTTTCCTTCTCAATTTTTAATTCCTGCACTATAGGTCCTCTTCTGCTTTTTTCAGCCAATTTGCTGCTGCTTTTTCACCTGCCGTCTAGTTCTCACTATCGTATCGATTTTATTTTGTGTCTTTCATTTACTCCCCATTTACGTCTTAACCATTTCACTCTCTGGTTCATTCAGTAGTCATTTCATGATTTTAACTGGTCCTAATATTGTTTTTAATATTTTATTTTCTTTTATTCTCAATTCTTCTTCTTCTTGTCTTTACTTGCTATTGTCGTTGATTTAGCTGAGTACATTGCAATTAGCATATTTTATAATCTAATTTTTGTTGCCTTTGCTTTGCAAAAATTTTGCTCTTTAATAGTATATTTTGTTGACATGGGAAACTATATTGACTACTATTATGTTCTTTCTAGTTTCTGATATAAAATATCACCTAAACTACTCAGCATAATGCCCAGATATTTAACCCTGGACCTGGAATACTATTTCTTTTTTTTTTTTACTGTTATTTCAGCAATACGTATGAGTTTATCAGATTCACAAACGGTGTTCCAGGGTTAAATCTAGTTGCTTCTACAAATGAGGGATCTTCATCTATTTGGATCGTCCTGTATTCTACTACTTTTTTAATTCTTATTATAAAATTCAAACAAAGTTAATGAGAATTATCTAATCTATTGACATTTTAATTTGTTGTTTGGTTATGACAATATGTATCTGTATGTAATTATATATTAATATTGTGACGTACTGTGCATGTATTATTGCTTTACAGTAAATAAATATTATTATTATTATTATTATTAATAATAATTATCCCCATGATTTTATATCTGTCTTTCATTGCTACTTTATGTTCGCCATACTGTTAATAACATTGTTGTTATTTCTTACAACGTTATTACCTATGTCAACATTTTCACATTGTTTAAATTAAAACAATGTTAGACTAGAACTCTAACATTAGTCATAGAGACGAAGTGAGTTCTTACTTCAATGGTTCAATGAATTACAAGGGCCTAATTTCAAAATATGAATAGAACACTAAATACATTGTGCCCGTGCTGCAGTTGGTAATCGTTATGTAGCAAAATGGAACCAAAATATATACTCTGTTTTACTTGTTGCCGAGTACATGTATTAATGGTGTTGTGCAAAAAAAAATCTATTAATATATTTACATTTATCGAAAATTAAACTTATAATATGCATATTTCAAGAGAAATGGTTTTTAAAAATCATATTTTTCATTCAAGATTTATTTAATAAACTTTCGCGGCTTGAAATCGGTGACGTCACACTTTTATAAGCACAGTATAACAGTCCACGCACAAATATACTGTATATGAAACGTCAAATTTCAGCTGTCATTCCAACTCGTGTTTGTAAACATAACCTTATAATTTTGGTGAGAACAAATGGTTCTTTCTTCCTTTCATTATTCGAATTTGTTTCTTCGTAACCAGTTTCCATAATAATTTCAATAACTAATCAAAACAAATGAAATAAAATCACGTGTTTACCTGCAGCTGTCAATGTCAACAGTCAAAGCTTAAATAATTATAGTTACAATACTTTACGGCAGAGGGAAATACATTGTGAAAGTATGACGTAGTATGAGGGCGTTGCCAAAAGATTTGAAATTTTGTACTAGTTTCAATAATTTATCACGATGAAATAAAAAACTTATACCTATTACATAAAACACATATTTTCTTAAATAGTTTTAGATCTATTTCAGGAAAAAATAAATCAGAAAATGTTGAATAATAATAATAAATAGTAATTGTGACTTCAGCACCTACGTCATCTTGTAATGCTACAAAAAACACACTCTTGCGGAGAGCGAGGAACTACACCTCCTATCACATTGAGTGTCATCTGTCACTGTGATTTGCTGAGAGGTTTTTATAAATACAGTTTATTTACATTCCCTGGGCAAAATAAAGTAACAAATATAATAAATATACGTTTAACTTGAAAATCGTTGTTAGCTACAACATATGACTTGACATGGCAGGTGTGATTGTGAGACTACCGAAATTACCTACAAGCGACAAGGTATAGTACGTCAAAGAATTTTTATTTAAACACGTTTTAAACTCTTTGTCTAAAAACGTGTTAATTAACGAATACCTAATTTAATTTATTGGAGTGATAATTTTAATAATATTAAGTAATTTTTACAACCATGAAAAGCAAATTATTATTTCTTATCAACTCAACCTTCTATTAAAAGATGACGTCACGAATTTGCAACCGCGAAACTTTGTAAAGGAAATTATGAATGAAAAGTTAAAAATTTATAAGAAATATTGAATAATATGTAACTGAAATGATTCAAATTTTTATAATTTGTAAAAAATAAAACTTTTTATTTTCAGTGTATGATCCCATTTATAGAGGTCATATAGTAATCTATAGATGTTCCTTTAGATAAGCTCTTTGTTAGAAATTTGTACAGAGCTGAATTCTGAAAGTTTTTCAACTTATTAAAACAGTACTAATATTCTGTCGCAATTAACAGTCAAATATTGCATGAAACATTTAAAAGATCACACCCAAATCTACGATAGGGTTTATATTAACAGCTCGTGAAAGAAACGGAACTTATGTGTAACTTGAAAAAAATAATTCCACAAATAAATATTAGTGTCTATGAACATCAATAGCAGAACAAAAACCACAAAAATATTGGTAAAACTCGGCTGTGTCATCATTTCTATATTTATAGACACTGAAAAATGTGATCACTTCCGCAAAAATTTACCCCAATTGACTTAATGGACGTCGAAAACAGGATAAAATATATAGGTGGCTGTTCCTTGGATCAATTTTTCCACTTTTTCTCGCGAGGACCATGTAACATCACCCATCCACTATATTTATATGCACATAAAATTTAAACGTAAATAAAAGTTTTTTCCGCTATCAACGAAACCAGCACGTGACAATGATTTATATTCTGGAATATATTACGAAAGTTGAAAAAGTTTGCTTAGGAACTATGTATATTAAATTTAATGTGGCCGGCGCTTACCTACATGTGTCATATTATAAACTACAAATTATTTGGTGACGCTGCCGTGGCGCGGCGCTAGTTTCAGTGTGCAAACACATGACGGCAACTTTCTCAAAGTTTAACTATGCGCGTTCTTTGATGATTAATAGACAATAACGCGAGCTATGAATTCATCACGCGACGATGATAAATAATAGATTTGCTGCATGACTATTTGTCTATGTTTTTGTGTCAGGTGCTGTTTTCTACGGCGAATGTAAAATGAGTTCAAATGTTTTCTGCTACGAACTTTGAATGTAAATTGTTGTAGATAATCGATTTTATGTTGGACTCCGCAAACAAAACACGAAGGAAAATAAATGGAACGTAACTTTACCAATTCATATTTATGATGTGATATTATTTAGAATGAGTTGATGTATTTTGAAGTTAAGCTTATTTTGTAATTTATCTTTTGTAGTACTGGTACCGTGAGTTTCAGTTAAGTGAGTTAAGATGCAATATTTACTAATCTATCATAAATGTCATACTATACCAGATAAAATGCCACATAGACTGTCAATGTTAAATGAACTTATCACCATAATAAATAAATAAGCAAACATAGCACACATTTCTCAAACTACCAACCAAGTCTCATAAGTTGGAACACACCCAATTTTATTTCATCAATTATCAAAATTTGCTGCGCAAAAGTAAAACAACTTACATTTTTGCTATTATGTAATTAGATAAAGAAGTAGCACTCTGCGTACGCAGATCTCCATAAGTGATATATTTTTGCGTAAGAAGTGCGGTTACCGGCCGTCATATCGTAGCTTTCAAAGATTTTAGTGGAGGCGGAACCACAGGGGTAAATTTAAATTGGCAGTTATCGTCTGTGGGATTCGAACTTTAATTAAATTAACAATAAATGAAGTTAAACACTACGAAAATAGTTAATCTTACTTATTTGAAAACTATAAGAACTATTTTATTTAAAGTAACAGAGATGATTTACGCTAGCTCAATAACACTATAATTGCCATTCTGTAACGCCACCTTATCTTTCTATAACGGCTACTGTCTTGGCATGGTATTTATAAGATATTGTGATTGTTCTGAAGCGATTGTCTGATCTGAGAAAATGTAATCTAGAAAAGAATTGCTCCATTTTCAATTTAAAATGATAGAAATATTTTTATTTATAAAAAGTAAATAAAAACTAAATAATCCAGTAGAGACTAGTGCTACATTATAATCTCAGGGAAAGTTTAAGATTTTAAGCAAATGTGAACTAATGTGGGATGGAGATCGTATAATCAGAATGAGTACTCATCTTTAAAGTATGTTGAGAAGTTCATCTCACATTGATAGCTTTTATCGTGAGTTTCAGCTAAGATGCAACATTTACTTTTCTATAATTCATGTATTACTATGGATACCAGTTATACGTGTTACCATACTATTGCAGATAAAATGCAACATAAGCTGTCAATATTATATGAACTTATCATACTTCAAAAAGTTTACTGAGGATAAAATTCAAATGGTTACTTGGTTCATTTTTAGTTAAGGTTTGAGAAATTCTTGACTTCATTGCTTATTATCCAAATACCTAAAAAATTTCGAGAATATACAAGTATACAAAATTTAAAAGAAATCTATGTTTAGTTGAATTATAAGAAAATACAAGATTAGGATGTGCCAAAACATTGCCAACCTATGTTCCATTATATCTGGAAGAGTATGTTAATATATACCGTGTGTCCCACGTAAATGTTGGCATAGGCAATTACCATGTAAAATCAGTTTTTTGTAAATAAAAAGTGTCCGGCAAAAATTTTGCATCCAAATTTTATATCACAATACTGCCAATATCCCTACATCTTATTTAATACAGATTAATATATTTTGATACCGTAACTTAATTAAATTAATAATAATAATTCCTAAATTTCCTCCTTTTCTTTTTATTGCAACTGACGTATAGTGCTTGCTATTTGTTTTAAATACCTATTTTAAGCTTAACAAGTATACCAGAAGCAAAAGTCGAAAAAGAAACTCAAAATTAGAGAGAGATAAAAAGTTACAACAAATTTAAAGGGCCAATTGCCCATTACCGCAAGGTTTCGTTGCTTCGTTGTAACTTCAACTTCATATAAAAGTTCGAATGGAACAGTTTGGTTTAGAAGAGGACGTGCATCCTTTCTAGCTTGGCTTTGTGTTGAACGTTGGCGGTAATTTTTCTGTAGCAATGTGGCATTATAAACAATTAGTGCTGTTGTTTTTGTTTTATATATATATATATTATAATCCTGTATGTATGTTCATTAATCATTTTAATTAGTGTATATTATATTAGTACTCAAATTTGTGAAAAATAATATTATTCAATCTGACTTGTTATGTATTTTATATTTTCTGTCAGGAAAAACAACAAATGTAAATGTTCAAGGTCTTGTATGCGAAACATCAAAGGAACCGACGAATTTATCTATTCTGTGATAATTAATAGATAACAGAAAGGAAAATATTACATCTAAGCTGATACTCACGGTATTTGACGATCCCAGTATTTTACCTCCAAGATTTTTACGTTTACTATTAATGACTGCGGTTTGAAATGGTCGTCTATGAAATGTGTGGAATCTCAGAAATTCGTTTCTCAATATAATAAATATTAATTTTACAACCTATTATTATTATTTCATACAAACTCATGGCATATATATTTTTTATATTCGCATCCGAACTGCATCCGATTAATTGTCAATTTTCAACTATCATATACGCAACCGATCAGCATCCGTAGTTTATCGTGTCATTAAACAATCCCCATTCGCAAGATTTATTGACGAATAATTAGATATTTTTCAATAATTTTTTAATGCATGAAACAGAAATATTATTCGCAATAATGTACATAAGTATACAGCGAATAAGAAAGGGTTAATAAAACAATTATCTAGGTACTTTTTAAAGTGGTCAAACTAAAAAATAGTATATTGTCTAACGAGTGCAGAAAAGCTTTCATTTCCATGCGAGTATAATTTTTGCGGCACGAGACGTAGTCGAGGGCCGCAATTTTATACTAGCATGGAAATGAGCTTTTTAAACGAGTTGCACACTATACTTTTTAGGCGACCACAATAAATTGCAAAAATAAGAAACTTAATATAGTTACAATTTCTTCTTTAATGATTATTTACACTGAGTTTATTTTATTTTCATTAAAATTTACAGTAATATTGGTACAATTATTAAAAATTTAATTTCACACTTTTTTCTTGAAATTTTGGGTAAAATATTAAGAGCTGTATTATTAGCTGCCTCGACAATGTCTGGCGGCGTGCAATCAATATCAGTACTATCACTGTCACTCATTTTCGATAAAAATTATTATTTTTACACTTCGTGCAATAATTTTAGTACAAAATATCAATATACCGGGTGTCTGTCTTAAAGGTGTACATAGGAGATTAACATGGGAAATCAGTTTTTTGCGTGCTGTTGCTCGGTGTTCTATCGGACAACAATCATTGTGGTACCAATCGAAAGATATCATTTTTCTGAATCAAACGATGTAAAATACACTACTATTTAGTGGTAATTTGGTTCCGTAAATTAATTTTTAAATTTTGAGAATTCTCCGGTTTATTCAATTTTTATCGTAAATAAATATAGTCATCCATGACTGTTTTGTTTTGATTTCTGTCAAGGTATGTATTTGACGTTTCTGACTTTTGGACTTGTTTAAGACAATTTGTAAAAATATGGCTAGTTATACTACTGAAGAGCGTATTTTTATAGTAAAACTATTTTTTGGAGGAAACAGTTAGCTCAGAGTGCGAGATCTATTTTCTATTAAGTTTATGAATCGACCGAATCCAAGTGCAACCACAAATGCCAGTATCCACGAAAAATACACGTGAGCTTAGTAATTGCAATTTAGCAAGAGCAGAAGAACGTGCTTTATTGGAAGAAAGGGTTTTAGGAATGATAAATGTAGATCCTTCATATAGCACTAGATTTTTACCTCCCGCCTACCTCTAGGTAAGGGAGGTATTGTTTTTGGTCAAAAAATTGGGTAGTGAGTTTTCAATGAATAAGCACGTTTTAAGGTCCCTACAATACGATTTTACTATTTTCGCGATGATGTCTGTATGTATGTATGTATGTATGTATGTATGTATGTATGTATGTATGTATGTATGTATGTGTGTGTGTGTGTAGTCTGTGGTAATTTTTTCGTCTCGCATAACTCAAATACTATAATACCAAAAAATACAATTTTGTGAATTATTGCTTCTTATATTTAAACGAAGAGCTGATTAGATTTTGGATAAAATTGGTCAACCGGAAGTAGCACTTTACTTGAAGCCCTTAGCAGTTTTTCGTGAAAAACACGGTTAAATTTCCTTTTTCAACAATTTATGTTATTTTCGAAGTTAAAGAATATTTAATTTTACATGTGTTTTGATTATACTAATTTTATTAATTTTCATTAGATTTAGAGATAATAAAATATAAAGAAATTAGATTTCACAAATCTTGCATTCCTAGTACACCATGGAAACATTTAAAAATTTTCAATTTTTTACGAAATGTGACATATGTCATTGTGATTGAGAAGCTGTTTTCTGAGTGAAATATATGTCAAAAAATAAATATACGAAAGAAAATTAAAATTCTCAAATATAGATAAATAGAAAATAAACAAATAAGAAGGTATGTTTTTGTATCATCAAATACTATTTTGTACCGTAGTAGTATTGGGCGGGAGGTTATGTTCTGGCCACATCAGATTTTTTGGAAATGAATTGGGTGTACATCGTTCATATTTTTTTAAAAAAAGTTCTTTTTATTCCTACAAAATGCACTGCAAGCAAGAACTTTTTTCCATTTGACGAAGAAAGTGGAAGAATATTTTGTGAAGATATACAAAACAGAGCTAATAAAAATGAAAATTTTTGTCATCGATTTAAAAAAAACTTAATTCTTAATAAATTAATATTATTTAAAGAAAACTGGTTTTTAGACTTTAATTTATTTAATAAAATCTTTACGCAAAAATTATAAAAGTACGTTTGTCATTACTGAATATAACCATATTTTACAAATTGACAGAAACGTCAAATAAATAGCTTGACAGAAATCAAAACAAAACAGTCATAGGTAACTACATTTATTTTCGATAAAAATTGAATAAATCGGAGGATTTTCAAAATTAAAAAATTAATTTACGGAACCAAATTACTACTAAATTGTAATGTATTTTACATTATTTGATTCAGAAAAATTTTATCTTTCGATTGGTACTACAATCATTGTTGTCCGATAGAACACCGAGCAACAGCACGCAAAAAACTGATTTCCCATGTTAATCTCCTATGTACACCTTTAAGACAGACACCCGGTATTTGACAGTACTATATAAATAATTTTCACACAAACAAAAAGAATCGGTTTGTCAACCAACAATTCATCACGGTAACCATAGTAACAATTAAGAGAATAAAGCACATCGGCTTATCTGGCCTGGTGATTGGTTAGCAACTGAATGGAAATAATTTTGATTAAATATGATTGGTTTTTAGGTAAGAGGGAAATAATATTTCCGTCGCCTCTCTATATATCGTGGGCAATTGTTCCTTTTGACAGATGGTGTGTCAAATGGAAATGAACAATTTTCTGTGATGGTCGCCTAAAAAAAAACATTGTATATGAACAAACAAATTCTGGATATTTAAATTTTATCAATAAAAAACATGGTTTATACTTAGAATCCGTAGGAAATTTCTCGTGTCTATGAATAGGCCATTTAAAAATAAATCTTGTCTTCTGGGTTCCTATAGATGGAGCTCCTTAGATGAAGCTTTTTTTAAATACAAAACTATCCGCTGAAAAGCCGTATTATTATATCATTCGCATTCACAAGAATATAATCTGCATTTCCGCAAAAACTGGTGGAAATCCGCGTATAATTTGTACACCTAGTAAAATATTTGAATGATTACTTGTCGTCTATTGGCATCTAAACGGTCTGTGTACTCGTATGTAGACAGGCTTTTAGCACAAGAATGCCAAGCTGAAGTTGTAAGGACAAACGGATAATTAATATTAATCAGATGTATGAGGAATCTTCGTCATTGTTGGAGCATTCCGCATACTTCATCGCTAGTTATTTGATTAATATCCCGTAGTTAACAATTTCAATCAGAATTAATCACTGCCTTGATTAGCGGCGAATTCCTCTGATGGCCTGGTTATATTAAGCACTGTTTACCAACTTAATAAGATTAGTTTTCGTATTCGGAACTTATTAAACACTAATTTAAGTATGTCAGGGCGGATGAATGAACGGTGTCATAGCAGAAGAGACTTGGCGAATAAGCCTTCGTAACTCCACTCTTGCTACTTTCGCAACAACCATTGCATTTATCAATTATTTCCAGGTTCTAGCTTTCTTTCAGTCCCAAAGGGGAATTACATATAAAAAAATATTGTATGATTACTACTTAGTAATTTAGTTACGAAGAGAGGTGCAGAAATAAGGAGAGTTTATCATTAACCACCATTTTATACCACGACAAAACTATATAAACATCTGAGACTTGTGACTGACTTTAGAGACCGCTAGTATCGCATGTACATTCGATGACAAAATTGGGGCGAAGCCTATTCAAGATGGCGTAATTTAGGTTGAAAATTAACAATTTATGTCAAGCTGAATAAAAACTAATAAAAAATGTACACACTCAATCGTGCATGCATTAGACCAAATTTCCTTTTTATTAATTTAAAGTTTTCTTAGTTAAAATTATTTATAGAATGACGACTAAGTGTAGGTTTCTTACCATTCCTTGATAAAATGAGGAATACTTAAATTCTTTGTAAATTAATGTCCAAAAACCACTTTGCGTGGTTTAAGAGCTTTATTAACGCAATCATTTTCATTAACATACTATTTATTATAAATGTTAATAATACAATCTTTACAATTCTTTAAATTAATTAATATACAATTATTTAATAATTTTTCATGCTTGTACTTCTAAATCCGATGAAATACTTTTTAAATCACTCATTTTCACGAAATGTTTAAAAAAAATATGAAAAACAACTACATAATTACTTAATGTCAAATTGTGGTCGTCATGGATTTGAAACCATTTTTACAGCAACTACTTGGATTAATTTTCTACTTGTCAAAAAAACTAAGTCAAATTATTTAAATTTTTTAATTTTTTGGTCGGGCGTAGATAAAATATTGTACAATACACGTGTGATAATGCATTATTAATATACTTACTCGTATGTGATTACACAAATTTCGCAAATTTCACATGCGTATCTTAATAATGCTCTTATTCCACTTATATTGTAAATATCTATTATTGTATTGATATTTGAACCAATTTACCTTACTTACTTGGATGTATGTAATCTTCGTATACAAATTGTGCGAAGCATAATGTTATGAACTGTATACTTTGCCCAATTCCCCAGCGAAGTTGTTATCGTAGCGCCCCTGTCATGTCGACTTTCAGAACAATATTTTAAATACAAACATGTTTTGGCGCTTTATTTTTTAATATCCTCTTGTCAGTAAAACAATAATTCGTAATAACTATTCACCTTGTTACAATTATCATAGAATATAAGTTTAACAACAAAAACACTTCATTATAATTAACAGAAGAACCACAAAATGAATGTACTATAATAACTAACAATAGTTTCACTATTATCGTGGATGCTTCAAATCAAAATGGAAATTTAAAATTTGAATTATAAATAGCGTGTCTGTAAACTTAAATCTGCGCGTGAATATGAAGTTTAGCTACTTCGTTCGTGTTATTATTTTGTAGTTGATGGTGCAAGTTACAGGAAATTCTACTGAACGGTCACGAAACATCACAGAAGAAATTGGCAAGTTAGAAATTAGGTTTGCAAGTTATAAAGAAATATTTTAAATTTAAATGCTTCATTGATCCTGACTACTTTGATGCAACAATTATTTTACTATAACTTAGTTCAAGTAGATCAATTATAAAGTTGTTGAAGCTTTTAGACTTCAATTATCTAACAGAAAATTACAAACTGAATTAGCATAATACACTTTGGGAAAACACTGGACTGAAGTTTAAGCGGTTACAGTTTTTTTTTTTTTGTAAATATACTGTCTTTGACTGCAAGATCTTAAACATGTTACGATTTTGTTAATATTTTATAATTACATTATTTCTGGAGTAAGTTAAAATTTGATACTTTCATTTCGTGTTATGGTTATGCACATAGAATCATTTTATATTTTCCAGTCAGTGTTGCGAAAAAACTGTGATAATATAAACATTTTATAAGAGAATACTTATCGTTTACTAAATAAAAAATAAATAAATATATCATCATGCCTTTTACCCATTAGGGGGGTGGCACTCTGTTTACGCAGATCTCGGTAAATGATATATTTTTGCATATGAAATGCGGTTACCAGCCATCAAATCATAGATGTTAGTGGAGGGGGAACTACAGGGTTAAATTTAAATTGACAACTGTCACCTGTGGGATTCGAACTGAGGATCTCACGATCCACAGTCCAACGCGTTACCACGGAGCTCTTTACCCCACTTCACAGGTAAAATACAAAAGTACCGGAATTCCTATATTATAAACACTAAGTGCAGTGTCAAAATTCAACCGGTTTCATTGACTGAATTTATCGAAGTTGCTAATAGTCCCCCAACAGACAACTATACAAAGCATCGCCGATCTATAGAGTCCTCCGATTAGAATACAAATTGTAAAGTTGAGCAGTAGGGTGATGCAAAGAACTTCGTTTTTATAATTTTAAATGAGACCATCGCTACAGGTTTTGTTTCCTTGAAATAACAGGAATAGAAAAACATGAATACAGGAAATCGACAGCTCGACAGCTGAAAGCCATTGGTTTTGAAAAAAGCAATTTTTTGTGGCTTTTTTAAATTTATTTATTATTAGAACACTATTCTTTTGAAGCTACAGCCATTGGTGGTCAAGAGGCTAAGAGCTATTTACTTCCGTAGTTAAATATGATATGGCCAAATTGAAAGAAAACTCAATGTTTTGGCCGCCATTATAAGAAGCTTCAGCATTAGGAAAGGAAGGGAGGCAAGAATACTCGATGTGTAAACCACTCTAGAGATCAGGAAAATTCTGCAGAAAAACAAGAAAGAAGTTAGTTCTTTTCTTTTTTCTTCATATTATGCCCCCTGATAGGTTAAATTAAATTTTGATACTTTCCTAATCCTATTAACAAATGTAATTGTAATAGTTTCTATAAAATTAAAACAAATATTTTCTTCATATTTATATTCTAATAAATTAATTATTTGTGATTACAATTGTTACCTCTAAAGGTCATATTATATGCTTATCCCAATCAATTAAAACCACAAATATTTAAACCTACCTTCATATGTATTTTCCATTAGAGCATTTAGCTGAAGTATTTTTAAATTATATTTCATAAACATTAAACGAGAATTCACAAATAGCGTAATGACTCCATAAAATAGTACACAGCAGCAATGAATTGTAGTTCAGCAATATTTTTCATACTTTGATAACAATAAAAATAGAATAGTTAAAACATATTTTTCCACCATATTTCATCCATTACTACAATTACAAAGCAAAAAACAAACATTGCATTAAATTGCTTGTTAAAAATTTATTCACAGCCGAGAATATAGACACTAAAATATGAAATGTACGTTCAGTCAATAAAATTGAAATAACAATTCTCTAGCGGAAGTCACTAGACAATGGTCACTAGTTTCTGCTGATGCGGTCCGACACAGTGTGGCGTTGCGGTCGCCGGGAAAGCGGAAATGCCGGTGGCGGCGTGGCCCTTGATTTCCACTGTCGCTTGTCGGTTGTCTATGATTCTGCGTCTGTAGCTGTGGCAGACCGTTGTGGGTTTTGTAGCAAGGCCAAAATAAGGATCGGCCTAGAAGCCAAATCCAGAGGAACAAATAATAATTTTATACAGCGTGTCTCAAGTTAGGTGGGTTTCAATAAGGACCATTGTAGGTACCAGGCTGTTTAATTAGACAAATTCTGTCCCATTAGATGAACGTTTCAATTATATTGTTACGTTTGTAACTGACGGGTTCGATAAAGTTTAATAATCAATAATTACAACAACTATTAAAAGTCACAAAAGGTTTATTTACTAACATCTATATTTATTTAAACTACTTATTTATTTTTACACACTTATTAATAAACACAAAATAACGATTAATCAATACTAAACTAAGAATATTTCCAAGAAATATTTATTTACACTGTGTATATTCTCTACGCAAACGCTCAATTTATTTCCACTTGATTCGACATGTAATGAACAGCGTATCAGAGTCGAATGAGACGCTGGGTAGGCTAGCGCATTTATATATCTGTAAAGCTGGCGGTCTGGACCTCTCTAGCACCTTCAACCATGGAACCATTCGAGAACGATGAGTCATCGTTACGTGCAGTCTGCGCAGGGCCGTACTGGCCCGTTACAATATTCTAGTTGTTCATTAAAAAAAAAATGTTAGACATTCTACAAAAATAAAATTTTGCGAATTTTCTGTATTTGCATATAGCAACTTCTCTTCATAATAGTTATTTGTATACCAAGGCCGCGAAATCACTCTTTAGCATACCGAGAGAAAAATAATAGCCAAGGCCGCTTGCTTCCGAGGCAGGAAAAATCTCGAGGGCGTTAAGGATTTCTCGAACAAGGTGTACACACTATTTTTTGTGCAATCGTACAAAATAAGTAATTACAAATTTGATTAATTTTAAACAGTTTTATTGTAAATAGAAAATTGGTTTTGAACGTGTCAAAATGATTGTTTTTTACTCTATTTCGTGGTCGTTACCGTTAAATTTCGCGGCCTGTATTGCGGCTGCAAATGCTTACTTCGCGTCCGGTTGCACAAAAAGTAATAATTATTAATATTATTCCTCTCGCTTCCATGGAGCATAGAGCATGCTAGGGTATTTCAAGGCATTTATTTTTTTAAGGTTGTCAGCTTTATTTGTATAATATACTATATCTTCTATTATTTTTTTTCTTTAGCTTCCGTTTTTGGGCATTGCGATGTTTTGTTCATGTTTTTTGTGTATTTGTTTTTTTCCATGTATTTGGAGGTCTTCCCATTTTCTCTTCCCTTTGATATTATATTTTAGCGCTATTTTTGAACGTCTTTGTTTCCTTTCCCGTTTATATGTCGTATCCTTTTTTTCTTACAGAAATTTCTGCTGGTTCAAAATTACTATTTTTTTTTCCATTTCTTTGTTTGAGACAATTTCTGGGTAGTAGATTCTTATTTTACGCCATATGCATTTATTTATAAATGTATTCACAAATTTCATATATTTTACGTTGAGTATTCAAATTTTTTTCATTGTTGACATGTATTTCAATTTTATCTCAAAATTTTCCATAACATAATACAGGCTTCGCTTGTTTTACTATTTCTGTTATTACAAGGTGGTGACTGACTCAGCCAGTCATAAGCCTTTTAGATGTTAAATAATACTTATGCAATTTCCTGCTTTCCTAATCATTTTAGAGAAAAATATTTCAAATAGAAGTTGAACAGATTTTATATCTGTATCTGAATCAGTGAACAAATTTTATTTTACTCAATTGTGAAAGGTAAAAAGGATGTTAAAAAGTACAAAAATTCAGTTTTTTTAATGAGTAATTAACCAATGGTTTACACTGTAAGTAGGCAGGGTACACTTTAGATAATTATGTAGCTAAATGAAAATTCATTGCGAACGGTGAGATAAAAAAATCGTTAATTTTCACGATATTAAAACCTCGTAAATTTACTCTAATTTCCTTGAGTCTTTCTTCGAAAGGTCCCCGTGAAAAATCTAAATAATTAATAACCCAATTAGGAGACATTTAACAAATTACTATTGAACTTCGTCTTCCACAACCATGAGTTAAGTAAACGTCTTTAATATACAATTCCTTTCCGAAAATCGAAATTTGTGAAGCGTTCATTAATACTTATACAAAAGTTACAAGTTCAAAAGATATTTTCATCGCTATTAATTTTAATAAACCGCGACGCCCACGACATATTTCATCGATAAAATCCGCTAATGGTCGGTGAGGAGTGGGACCACGTCCACGCCACAGCACACAACGAGAACCTATTAATCAAGAACGCTCAATTTTATTTAGTTTTTAAGCGTTCCCAGGCAACGATGCACAGGTTTTTTGCTCTCCAACACGTAATTGGTCGCCTCGTTCGCTGTGGTGTAGAGATGCTAGTGTTGCTGCATGATAAAAAGAAATACGTTCTAGAATTGTGTTCGATGCCACATGTGAGTGGTGGTTGAGCATTGTTTTGTTTCGATCTATTAGAAGAGGTTTTTTAAAAACAAAATACGAGTCATATTGAATTGGAAATTTTATCGGGGGTAGGTAATATCATAAGACTTTCTGATTTTATCGAAACATTTTTATTTTGCACGAATTTTTCTTGCTTAGCAACAAACAAGAAAGCAAACTACCTAGTATATTCCGACTCCGAAGGAGTAGGAGTTTTACCAAAAGTCAGATTGCTTGAGTGATTTTGCTTTTGCAGAAAATCAGAAAGGTCGTGTAGTATTTGATGAGATAAATTCCAAAGACAACGCAAAATAAAACTTAAAATATTAATTAACTGTCGCACTAACATAATAACAACTGTTTCTTTATTTGGTAGCAGGAATTTTATTGGGGTAGCGGGATTTTAGTAGTATAATACTGTTCCCATTGGTAGAATTTTCAGGTGTTTTGCATCATGATTGGTTAAAAACAAGTCGTAAAAATTTATCACAGTAAAATTTGTTATTAAACTGAATACAAATAAAAATTAAATGCAATGTAGCAAATCATTTGAAATCAAAAAAGAAACTATGTAGATAAAACCGATCCAATTTATTTCTGATACAATTCGTTGATTTGACTCGCTATCATCTTTGTAATGAACTAAAATGAAACATAAAAGTTATAGCTGACGGGAACGTTTGCATTAATAACTCTGACAATAATTTTAGTACATTGATTACTTTTCTTCGTTACATGTACATGTAGTGTTTACTAATAATTTCATACAAAACATAAAATTTCCTTCAGTTTCGGTGTTAAAGAGAACTAAAAAAGCTACAAATTAAACAAAAGTTTCAAATTTTACTATATTGTTTTACAGTGTATTGTTAAAATATTTGAATATATAAAATAATCTTACTATATTTAATGGAAATAATTTTGAAATATGGTAAACTAATTGCGGCAATACACCAGATTATGATTCATGAGATGCTCAGATTCTCAGATAAATTTAAAAAATAAATGTTTAATTGTGTAAGGCTTGCGGAATCCAAATACAAGAAATATTGGATGTTTCTGGAGAAAATCATCTTGGTTTCAGCATAACAAAAAGCAGTTTCGGATTTAAACTTGTTCTATTTTAACTTCACTCTTAAATTTGGATTATGTTAGACTTCTTAGTAAAAGATACCATGTATCTTTCATATTTCATCTTTCATCTTTAACTTATTGGCTCAATTATAACAGCCATGTAACCTCTTTTTATTATGCTGAAAATGGGAGCAATTTCTCTTAAATAAAGTCATGTAATACAACAATTTTCTTCTATTTAAATTCCTTAAGCCTTACTGCAATTAAACATAAAATATTATTTGGATCTTTCCTAATCTTATTACAATAAAGAAATAACAATAAACAAAATATCACGTTATTTACATATTTTGGGTGTGGCGCTTTCCTTTCTCAAGTATTAGTGATGTATTTTCATGCTTGAAGTCGACAAATCACTGCTTCTAAAGATGATACTGGAGCGAAACTGCAGGGGTAAAGTTAAAATGTCAACTGTCGTGTCGGTTGAGAGATTCCAACTGAGGATCTTAAAATGCATTAACAAGGAATTATTTAAGTTAAGTTTCTTAATTTAATTAGATATCTTCGTGGTTCACTAATGTCGTTGTAAACCGTTATTTGACGGCTGGTAACCCCAATTCGCATTCAAATAATACCGAAATCTGCTGTAAGCAATATAGTTGGTAATCATAAAGGAAATAACTCCGTGGTAACGCGTCGGACTGTGGATCGTGAGATCCTCAGTTCGAATCCCACAGCTGACAGTTAAATTTGCCCCTGTGGTTCCCCCTCCACTAACATCATGGGGATTATGAATTGACGGCTGGTAACCGCACTTCATACGCAAAAATGTATCACTTACCGAGATCTGCGCAAGCAGAGTGCCACACCTATAATGGGTGAAAGGCGTGATGATATATATATATATATATATATATATATATATATATATATATATATATATATACAGGATGAGTCATCGAAATGCCCGTCTTCGATATCTCCCTTGTCGTTAGAAATACGGCATGAATTTATTAACAAAATTTATTCGACTACTAAAGGAGCATAACGTAAAATTATTTTCACATATACAGGGTGTAACGTAACGGCTAGACGAAAATTGTTTGTCTTTTTTTAAAGGAACACCCTATATATTTTTATATATTTTGAATTGTATTTCATTCACCTATACAGAAATATAAATTTTGTTTTAGTTTTCCGCGGCATTGTCAAGTTTTTCCGTTTCTTCTCTAAAAAAGGCCGAATACACGCATTGCTTTGTGAAGGCGTACTGAAGTTATTTTAATAGTAAAATTTAAGAATTTTTTTTTCTGCGCAACTGTAACTATACTCTATGTTTTGACATACTTTCTTTTAAATGTAATTATACAGGGTGTTCAATAAAGCGAATCAAACTTACTCCACTTCAAATGATTATAACTCGCAATTTTCGAATGGAACACCCTATATTTTATTATTCTGTTGTGTGCCATTTTGTATTACCTTCAATTATTATTAAGGGTATCCTATGCCTAAAACTAATAATTTCGGAGATTTTTACCATTTTTATATATATATATATATATATATATATATATATATATATATATATATATATATATATATATTTGTATTATTTATTCTTAAAGTATAAATACGATTTTTTTTCTTTTACATTAGTAAAAAGTGTTGAATTTACGTATTATAGAAATATTGAGGTATATAGGTCCTTATTTATTATTTGATTGATTAAATTTTGTTAAATATCAGCAACAAAACAGGGTGTTTCAAATCATCACGCCTTTAACCCATTATGGGTGTAGCACTCTGCTTACGCAGATCTCGGTAAGTGATATATTTTAGCTTTTTAAGTGCGGTTACCAGCCGTCAAATCATAGCCCCCAAATGTGTTAGTGGGAACCGCAGGGGTAAATTTAAATTGGCAACTGTCTGCTGTGGAAATCGAACTGAGGATCTCACGATACACAGTCCGGTTACCACGAAGCTATTTACCCCATAAAAATAAAATGTAATAAAATAAAGAGTATTTGAGGGGCTCTAAGTCATGACTTCAAAAGCCGACACCAATATTATATTATTATGTAATATGATCGTTATTGCCCGGTTGCATAAGCATTATCAACTAATTACTGACAAAATGATGATTTAAATTAAAAAACAATGTATATGTTATAAGTACTACATGCATATTCAATCAAATACGTTAAACTAATTTAATTGTTCGGTATATTATCTCACTATTGTCGTTTATTGAAAAATTGGCAATTTTAATCTGTAATTTATATATTATGAAATGAATGTAACAAAATGTGTGAAATGTATTGACATCTATTTTTGCTTTACTTTTAACAATTTATTTAACGCATTGTATCTGGAAACTTTATAAATTGATGTTTATTTTTCACACTAACTAGTTTAGAAAACGGTGTTATGCTTTACTTGTTAAAGTTGAAAATTAATACAGTTAAAATAATTATCCCCCCAAAAAAAAAATATAAATATAAAGTATTACAACTTGGAATAATCTCCTTCATTGACGATTAAGTAAAACAGCAATATATTACCGCAACCTAAGCAATGGAAATTTCCCGTTTGCCCCATTCGTCTTGTTGCGGAAATACAAATCAAGACATCCTCTGTCTTAACTCTAGGCTTCTGTCTTAAACACGCATGGCCTCCAAGTAATCGTGACTTTGACCGTCCAGTCTGTTTTAACAGCTAATTAACTTACACCCTTCGCGCACCCATTACTAAATCTTCCCGGAATTATGAATATTCATCCCGGCTATGAATTCATTAATGAGTGAACAGGGTATACTGTAATACAATTATTGAGAAGTATGGAATATTTCTACGAGCACTTTACAGCGAAAGATATATTCCTGTTTAATATTTTAATTAAAATTCATTTAAGTCGGGAGCTAATAGTTACGCTGCAGATTTAAACGGTATTGTTGAAATGTATGGATAAAATAAAAAAATGTTTTGAATTATTAACAGCTTACAAGTTTGCAGTTTAATTTTGTGCTAATGAAAATTTGAATTATTAACTATAATTTGCTCAATTAATTTCTTATTAAAAATTCTTTTGAACTGAACTTGATTATCCACAATAGGGTTACCATTCAAGTGGAGATTATTTTTTCAGGAGTGTAATCTCTTATTTGAATTTATTTTTAAATACATAAACGGTGCTACTCGCCAAGGATAGTTATGTAACGTATTATACTGCAATTTTCTTATGTAATTGTTAGATGTTTGTAGATACGAAAAGAGATGAATAGCTAAATGGTGCTCAGGTGAAAGCAGGAAAGAATAATTTTAGTAGTTCGATATACAGCGTTATTTGGACGGGCGAAAGAAATTGGACGTAAATTTGATAAAGATTAGATACGTTGCAACGATCGCAAAAATTAATGATATTGTACTACGGCTACATTGGGCTAAGGAAATTAAAGATCAGGACGCATTGTGGGACACAATTTGCAAGGTTAAGATTTTAGAAATTATATACGAATACAGTATATAAGAAATTAAATTATTGCAACTCTCCTGGGTTTTAAACGTTTTTATATAAACGAACAAAAATATTATTAATAACAAATACTTTATAATTAGTATAACAAAGAGAAAAAAATAATTAACACTATATTTAAAGACTAAAATAACGAAAACAAAAACTTATACACTAACACTTATCACTACTGTAAACAAACATCATTTTTTATATAAACTAGCTGCGCGATATTTAATTAAGACAATATATTTATCTTCAAACCGAGCGTTATATTTATGTTAACGAGTTCTTCATAGTAGCTTCGGAGTCTACTGAGTCAACTCAACTAACTGAGTCAACTGACTGACTGACGGCTGCCGGTGATTCGCTCATTTATATTGAAGTTCTTGTTTCGAGAAGCTTCGGGAATATTCCCTATTGTGACGCGAGCGGACTAGTTCAAACAAGTCGTCGCTGCGTCTATTCAAACGGTGGCGATATTCAACTTGTCGGTACTGCGTCCGTTACAATATTTAAAATTGATGTGGATATGTTTAGCTGTGTATGTGTACTACTTTTATTTCTAATCAATATTTTTATCCTTTGAAATAAGAATATTAATACTGTAACATATATATTACCTAATCAAATTTCTATGTAGTAAAATTTATTTATTTTTTACGTGTTTACATACTCTACTAATTGTACGTATTTTTTACATGTACATACAGTAAATCATGCTATATCCCACAAAATAATGGTAGTGCTAACCCTTATTTTTTCAATTCAATCAACAATTACAAACTCTTCTATATATTCCTATCCTGATGCACCACTTTCATCTCAATCACTTTCATAGTGCAATATAGACCCATATAAGCATATCTGTTGTTCACACTCGGAATCATTCGTGTACACATTAATTCTCTTATCGTCAAGCTCGCCTCCATTTATTAGTTTTCCCAACATTTCATTGGACAAACCACCGCTACACACTCATGCCCACTTTTATATCCCACTCATCATGTTCTAACGTATCATATTTAGTACCTCATTTTCAGAGGATTTATACATCAATGTAGGCTCTAACACTCAATCAAGTATCTCTAAATAGCCGTAAAAAAGAGTTGTTAGGTTAAGTTATGCACGATATTTTTACGTATTATTAATTAAAATTTTGACCACAATGCAGGTATTATTTTTAGGCAATCCCATAAAACTAGATGCTGTATTTTCATTTAAGTGTAGCAATTAATTTAATGTTTAAAGAAGAATTCATGTACGATTTGTACTAGTCAAGGCCGTGCCGAAGTTTACTATTTGACAGTATCAACATCTAATTAAATTTCACTGAATTTATTAATTATTAATTTTTCGCGAATTTATAGTTGTTTATATTCATTTTAGGTCTATGGCATGCAAATTTAACGGGCAAATAAGAATAGTTATATAGTTGATCTCACAAATCTGTTCTTAGATTCTATACGGATTGCGGGGAATGATATTATACGGGTACCTATACATTAAAATTACCAGATTTCTTTAAAATAGATTTGTTTAAAGATCTATTCAAAGATTTTACCAGTACATGTACTAAAACAGGGAACTTTGGAGTTTAACAATAAAAAAATATATCCCCTAAGTTTAATTTTCGATTATTTAAATTTTGTACACAAATCTAAATTATCTGCAAATATGTGTATACAATGTAAATGATTATATTTAGAGATAACTTTTCTCCCAAAGTTCTATAATATGAAACCAAACATATTTTCAGCATCCAATCTTTTATTCTACATGAGATGTGTGATGTTTCAATATAAAATTCTAAAGGTTTATGTGCCAGGACTGGCAATATTCCAACATTATTTAGCGCATACATTTGTTGCGGTTTACCACTCATTTTCAACTGTAATAATGGTGACGCTTGTGCTTTTGTGCCGCACATGTATCATATCGTGGTTTGTTATGGAAATAATTATTCTAATTTATAACGTTTTGACGCCATGTTACAGAAATTTGCCTTACTTGAACATCAAATTTAATAAAAGGAATATTTTTCTACAAATGCAATTTTTCACTAATTTCAGTAAGAATAGTGATAACATTTTTCACAGATTTAATTGTTCGCATGTATTTTTTTATGTTACCATAACAAGCTTACTTGATAAACGTATATATTTCAAGGTTTTAGAATTTTTGTACTAAGCATAAACATTTTTTTTCGGCATAAGAATGACAAACTGCGCGCCATATTACTTACTGATGAACTGGTGTTGGAATGCTCCTTAACGTATTGTGAGCGTTGAAAGTAAAACAACTGCCTCATAACATCCCAAAGTTTAGATATTCTGGGTATATAAAATTATTTGTTCTTAAAGGAAACTAGTCGACTCGGGGTTGTAATTCCCTTCTTTTAAAAAAATCAGACAAATTTTTGTCAGCCTCATTAATAACAGAGTGAAACATACAGGATGGTGCGCCGAAAGACGCACTATGAGGATTTCTATGTTAATAGAAGTATTTTAAATACTGGCTTCTCTAATTTTAAAATAGTTTTTGTAAAAAATACTTATTACATCTAATGACATCCTAATTCATCTTTATCCGGAACAGGAAAAATTAATTGAAGGAAAGAAACCAAATATGAAATATGATCTTAATATGGAATACCGCCATTTAGCATTGCTCAAAGAAGATATTTATTAGTAATCATAATCTGTCATAAATTTTTGTTTGACTTCGTAACAGTCTTATGTTTTTAAAATTAATTAACAGTATATTTATTGTGTAAAAACCTAAATAATAATAAGAGAAAGGGCGGTATTACGTATTAGGATCTTGTTCCATATTCAGTTAATTTCCTCTATATAAATCTTACTTTAAATAATTCGCTAGCGCCGTAGAATTAAAAAAATAAGAAATATTTGCAACTAAAGAACGCCAAAATCGTTTAATATCGGCATTAAAGCATTTCATTATACTACGATTTTAAGTAACGTAGTGTGGGCAACCGTACAATGATTATTGTACAAGTAGGAGGATTTCGATAGGTGTAGGATGTACACGATAGTAAATTTGTACATAAAACGAAGCAATATGTACAAGAAGAACGAACTAATTAGTTCCGATGAAAAAATTGGGAATAAAATACATTATTTTAAGTGTTATTTACGATAACTTCAGTGTCCTACTTTAACAATACAGTGTAAGTTCCAATGTTTGATTAATTTGTCAACTGACAAATGTATATAATTAACCTATTTTTTTTTATTATATTTTATTATTTTATATGTTAAAGAAAATTAATATATACCGCGGCACTGAGTTCCTTTTTATCTTTCATTCTCATATGGTTTATTCGTAGTAAAATTAAAACGTCAATGCTTTGATACATAAATAACTATTATTTAATATTGTATAACAAAGAACACTAATTTAATTAAAATAAATATTTAATAAGTAATTTTTCCTGTAATGAAGAAAAGAATATTAAGAATTGGGATATTATTACACGCAGATTTTTTTTGTCTAGAAAATACTATTTATCTGTTCTGTTGAACAACAAGTAGGGGAGCCAATATTTGAATATTTAAAAATTAACATTTATATCCCTATGGTGATTTCGGATGCACCATCCAGTATAACCAATTTTACCGGACATAGGAAACGCTTTGAAAATGTACGCGTCTGCCGCATTGCGCGGTCGCATATTTGAAGCAGACGGCGTAGCATAGACAGCACCTGTTATTAATGAGGTTGACAAAAGTCAAATATGTCAAGTATCTATAAAGTAGAAGGTGACCACTTTGGTAGACGAGGTCTATTCAGAAAATAACGGAACTATTTTTAAATTATAAATTTTACATATTATTGGTATTTTGTCCACTTAAAAGTACTCCCTTTCCCTATTCACACACTTTTCCCAGCGCTGTTTCCATTTCGTGAAGCAGTCCTATTAGCTCCATTTGAAATGGCCTTTAAGGTCTGTGACGCATTTGCTTTAATGGCATCAATAGTTTAAAAACGGCGACCTTTAAGCACTGATTTTAATTTCGGAAAAAAAATCGCAATGTGTCAGCTCTGGCGAGTAAGGAGATTGAGGGAGGACAGTCATCTGATTTTGGCACAAAACTGGCGAATTAGAAAAGCTGAGTGTATGGACGCATTATCGTGGTGCAAGTGTGCAAGAACTATAAGTTGACTCGCCCCTATTCCGTGAAAGTTTTCCCCAATTTCACACAAAATTTTATGTTGTGTCGTAGCTCCAGAAAATCTCACATTTCAATAATCGATATAAGTTGTAAACATTAGTATACGTTGCGCTCAAATAGGAATATGAATAAAATTAAAAGAGATATCAACTATCCAAAAACATGCGGTTGCAAAAGACACTATGCGCAATGTATTGCTGCCAACCGCATATCACTAAATAAGACCGTTGTTGGCGCGTAATTCAACTTGTTCGGTTATTTTATGAACAGAACTAGTACATAAATTTATATTTATAAAGAAATGGTGTCAATGAAAACTAAAACAAAAAAAAATTATAAGACATTAAATACAGTATGCAATTCAAGGACTCGTTTGTCTACGTGTCTGAATTTCAATATAATAGGGTAGGTTGCTTTCTGTAACTTGAACTCGTACTTTGAAACACTATTTTCTATTGGAATATTTATTAATTTATTTTACGTAGTATGAGTAGAAAGTACAGACTACAGAGTTCATAAAGAAAATCTATAGGGAAAATCACGAAAATACATATTTCGTTGAATCCGTTTTAACCATAGTCCCAATGACATTTTTATGGATGGATGCATAGTTGCGCATCCGTAAGTAACGAAACTTGACAAATGACAAATCGTAGAAGTGAGAAGTGGGCATAATTGGAAAACCTGAAGTGGAAGTTTACATTGCACACAAAACAATTAATTCATTTTATTTTGAATATGGAAGTAGTAGTTGAGAATAAATTATAAATAAAAGTTGTTAGTAAAAAATATTTAAAATAAAACATATTATTGAAACTATGCTTCTATGTCAGTAAAAAAATTAATTATATATTAATAATTTTATAAATATTTCAATATTCATGTTTGTTATGAGAACAAACAACTAGCTCAAACATGTATTCTATACAAATAAAAATGTATGAAATATTATTATTAAACAATCGAATTTAGTTTTATACTCGTATGTATAAAACAGTCAAATGGTGACCATACCATTTTATAAAAATAAATGGATATATTTTTTAAATAATGTGCTCAAGCTCCTATTAATAAATTACAAATATATTCGATGGTTGCATTGTACCTATAAAGTGCTTGTCAAATTACAAACATCTAACTAAGGATACAATACCAACGCTTTTAAAAAATCACCTGACACAGTAATTTCTTATTATTCCAAGTTGTCTTCGTCGACTGCAAATTTTAAATTAATATTTGTACAAAAAATCTGATGCATTAAAATTTTTCGTAGTCAGCGCTCAAATATTTGCTTGCACATCGTTCGGCCAGCCTCGAGTACAGGGCAGGGTTAAGTGGGAAGGGACGATAACGGACAAGTACGCTGTAGGTTGTAGGACAACCCTTTGTCTGGATTCTGTAAAATTATATGTCCAAGATTCCTTCTAAAGTTAATATTGTGTAGACCCTACTACATGCTGCTATATTAAAGCGAAATATGATAGCTCACTTCTTGCATTCATCCCTGATTATTGTACAGAGACTTGTTTCTCGTAAAATTTCTGCATTTATAAATTAATTCTGAATCAAATTATTATAATTTTTCTGATTGAATGTGTATTAGAATAACATGTTTATACTCTTACATAGGATTGTGAATCATAAAGCCCTCTGTCCGATTTTAAGACTTTTCATCACGTGAAAATATCCGCGTTAGATATTCATATTACTTATTTGTTATTTATCTATGTCAGACAGGTACAAAAAATTTAAATGTATACTTATGTGCATTTTAGCATTTCGAAATTACTGTTATAACTTGATCAATAGTTATTTGTCAAACTAGAGAGGAAAGCGTATCTTTTCCCCCCTCGAGTTCGAAGTTTGCCTCATGAGCGCAGCGAGTGAGGCATTTCGAACGAGAGTGGAAGAAGAGCTTTCCTCTCGTGTTAGACACAACATTTTTTTCACGACATGTTTCTAAAAACGATTTGTTCGGACCTATAATACACTTTGAGAACACAATTGACAGACTGACAAGTTAAAAGTTAGGTTATCATACACAAGGTGGTGCAGCAGTGTTGCCAATGAACTAATCTTAAATATCTTTAATAAGTTGTCAAATTTGTGATTAAATAAGAAAAAGAAAAATATAAGACATAATTGTAAGACAATTTAAAGTATGTATATCACCAAAATAAGGATTTTCAATAAAAATAGGAATTTATTTATAATTTTTATAATATATTTTTTGTAAATAACATTTATATTGGTAGCACTTCTATATTTTCCTCACTATTTCGGGAGAGGAATGGTGGGGTTTCGTACCATGTCGTGAAAAAAATATTTTGTAGGCCGCATAAAAGTGAAGAGGAATCACTGATAGTCTGGAACACTATTTATACTGATTTACAAATAATGTAGGCTAGCATAAATATTAATAAATAATCAATATACTTACATCATAAATTATAGCTTTACGAATTTTCAAAAACTGCACAGTTAATAAGTAAACAATCATTTGAAGTTGATCTTGTTTCACTTTATCTGAAACAATACCAAATATTTGGTGTCCATAATTACTGACAGGAAAGTAAATGTTGAATCTTAGCTAAAAGTCACGGTATTTGCGAAATAAAAAAAATGCATTATTCATATTAAATTGTTACTTTAGTTTCTATTACAGTAAAGTAATTTAATGTAATTGTAGTTATGCCTTTGTAATTTTACAATTTTCAGAATCCTGTATGACCCATTTAACTATTCGCTTATTAGTCACGTTTTCGCTTACCCGAGAATTTTAATAGATATTGGTACAAGTCCTGGGTCCTAAATTTACTGCAGGTTTATGTTCCTACTTTTATGTCAATTTTATGTCCATCAGCAAGTATTCCTAAACGATAAGAAACTATGAATTCAAATATAAAGATATCGCGATTGTACTTTAAAATTATTCACGACTCATGAATTGAATTTAAAACATATTTTAAATTTACTTCCTGTGCTTTGAGAGATATAAGGTAAAGTGGCCTATCACGTACTGCCTTAAAATACGTTTCAAATATTGCGCACGTATGTAATCTTCTCTGCATTATTAGCTCAAAGTATGTAAGAAATTTTAAATTGCCTAAAAATTATTTAACTTTTATTGATGTAAAAATTTAAACCAATTCGTAAAGAAATTATGAGGATATGAATATTGTTATTGTTAAATTAATAATCATTACAAAACTGTGTACATCATAATTCCAAATAGAAATAACAATACAAATTATTATTTGCTATTACTGATTTTAATTTATTAAATTTCATTTCGTTAGTTGTTTCAATCTGGTGACTTTTTGCATAGTTTTTCAATTTCACAATAGTTCTTCTATTTCTTTTTAATTAACTTCACACATTTACACTAGAGGGTTAGATTTTGATTCATACGCCATTTTGACTTTAACTGTAATCGATTCTTAAAAGTATACAATTGCAAAATGTAACTTCAAATTATGTTATATTTCAACTATTTACTTTTAATATGTAACTGAAATTTTGTATTTCAACTTTAGGTAAGCCAAATGATATGTATTAATTATTTATATATTATTGTGTAATACTTTTGTAGAATCTGAAGGAGGCTGCAATCATGGACAAGACGTTGTATTAAACGTTTTATTTAAAATACCTAATTTAACCTAGTTATTCAGCATAACTAGGATATAATTTCTCATCCTTCAAATTCTATTAAAGTTAGTATAGTGTTTTAAATCGTAACAGTGGGAATATAAAATTTGTTATTCAAATTTTTATAAAGGATTAGCACTATTCTCAGTAATTATATAACAAGAGAGTGAGGATAAATTGCAAAGAATTAGACAGATCTTCCGAAAACTTGTTGCCAGGCAATAGCCACGAGCGCCGTAGGGCTTGAGTAGCTATTGCAAATGACAACAAGTTTGAGAAAGATTCTGGAGAAATATTTTCTAATTTATCGAACTCTCGAGTTATATTTAATTAGATTATTTTTTGATTTCTTCATCAGGCACGCCACTAAATCTATCTTTTTTGGTAATTTTACTTGTGTTGATGATAACTATGTGACAACTGGCATTTGTCAACAGAAACTAAAAAACTACAGAGATTATTCCCGGGAATAATTACTAGAGCTTTATTCTTAGTATAATAACGACAGAATTGGTTAAAATGTAGACACGTGACATACAATGAAGCATTTTATTGGTTTTAAGAAACGTCAAAAAATAATCTAATTTATCGAACTCTCGAGTTATATTTAATTAGATTATGTTTTGATTTCATCATTCGGCACGCCACTAAATCTATCTTTTCTGCACATTTTTTACTTGTGTTGATGATTACTATCTGACATCTGTCAACAAAAACTTAAATCTACAGATTATTCCCGGGAATAATTACTGGAGATTTATTCTCAGTATAATAATAACAGAATTGGTTAAAACGCAGACACGTGACATAATTAAATTATAAAAAATTATTCTTTCTTATTTTTTACACAATTTTACACTTCATTACATTTTTTGTTATGATATTTATTGGATTAAATGGGGTAGTAATGTGTTATATATATAAAGTGATTAATAAACACTAATTATACCCTATCGCGTTGGGTATCAAGATAGGGAAGTCTCAGGGAAAAAACTTATACTCTAATGTCAAAAATAAATTAACGACGATCGTCAATTTTTTCACAAGTGTTATTCCATTCCTACTGATTTCAGTGTCAAAAGGGCTCAGAGAAACTAGTTAAACAAAAATGTAAAAAAATAATTTCGAACGTTCTTCAATTGTTTCTTTTTTTACAAAAGCTAATTGAATCCTGTTAAGTTTGCTGTTAATTTAAAGGTCTCACAAAGGAATGTTCAAATGATACATTTGAGTGATCTTAGTTGTTTATACAATGATTTCAAAAAGTTCCGGGGCGGTGAAATATTTCGAGAAATACACATCGAATCAAAAAATTAAAAAAAACACGTGTTTAATATTTTTCAAAAACTTATATCACCAATCGTTATCCTCCACCTCCACCCCCTGTTGGTGGGGCGGGGGCCACTTTGAAATCTTAAATGGTAACCCCTATTTTTTTCCCACATTCGGATAGTACGACTAAAACTAAGTAGGTTTTGTATAAAACTTTTTTCCAATTCGCGATAGATGGCGCTGTAATCTGAAATTAATTATTGTCATGGTTCAAATTTAAGATTTCAAAGTGACCTTCCTGCCCTACCCACAGGGGGTGGCGGTGGGAGATCGTGCTTGGTGAAATAAGATAGGTTTTTGAAACATATTTACAGGTGTTTTTTGTTTTTTGATTCGATGTGTATTTCTCGAGCTATATAACCCAATATAATTGTTATTAGAAATAATAAGATTTCTGTAGGGAGTCATTTATTCATTTTGATTTGGTACGGTGCTTATAGTGGATGATATATGATATATTTTTTGAGCATAAACATGAATTTGAGGTTCCTTGAATTTTCTTAATATCGTTTGGTATTTTTTAGTTTTTATATTTCAATAATCATATTTGTTATGTAACTGACATATATTCAGTATTTATTAATATGTATTAGAATGTTGTGAAGGGTTTTTTTTTCCTGTGCACTAAATTAATTTAATTATTGTTAATTATTTAGGAAAAAAAAACAAAAGTGGTAAGATAGACTACTTTGCTAGTTATTCCACTGAATTTTATATTTTTTTATTCATGTTTTTCAACTGGAAACTAATTTTTTGATGTACACTAGAATTTAATTAAAGCACTCTTCATAAATTTATTAATAAGCTCGCCCGTTTAATTAGCTGTAGAGCTTCAAGAATTTTCCTTATTTAAGTTATTATTATTAAATATTTTATATTATATTGTAGTTATTTACAATATTTTAATATAACAAAAGAGTAAATTAAAATGAAAATAATTTGACAGATTTTGCGAAAGCCCATACGGATTGAGTAACTATTGCCAAATGGCAACATATGTAAGAAGAAAACTTGAAAAATATTTTTGAATGTATTAAACTCTCGTACATTATATTTAATTGGATTATTTTTTTTTTTATTCACAAATTCAAAACAAAATTAGTTAATGCACTTAACGATAGTATTCGTTGATATCGCATATAATTTTTAAATAGTTAAATAGTTTTCAACTCATACGAGTTTTACAGTAAAAATTGTGAATATTTTCATTATTTTCCCAAAGTATCGCGCAACTCCACTTCTAGACTGTAAAATATATGATTACTAACTTGAACCAGAACGAAAAACTTTGATAACAATCTTAGATGGAATTTGTTTGTTGTGTACTCTGGTTACTGTCTTACCTAGATATTCCTCCAGTTTCCATTCTCCAGAACTGGAGCTGCGAACTCCTCGACGGGAGGCATTTCGCAGCTCTGCCAAGACATCGCACTGAATACAGGGCTCATCCATTAACAGAAATTGGACTTGCGTAATCTAATTCACGAAATTCCGCGCAACGGCGACGAATTTTCTTCGTACCTGTTCTACGTGTTCGGATTTTTTCACTGTTCTGCTTGCAAATTATGTGCGGAATACTGTCTTGTACTTGCTAGTTAAATTACGTGGAGTAGATTTTTACGATATTTTTTTTATATTTTATTATATAGAACGTGACATAATTTAATTTTTGTCGCTATTTTAAATCAAATAGGATCTTTAATAACTTCTACATAAAATTTTAATCAACAGATTATTTAAAATTCACAATATCTTTTAATATTTGTCATAGCATTGGAGTGAAAATAATTTTTTCTACGACTACTACTGAAAATATGTCATTACAGAACAAACTACAATTAATGAAATTGCGTTATTACGAATAGTGTTATGTAATGTTCATTCTAGTGTTACGTAATGTTCTTTACGTAACACTTGAAAATGAAATTTAAATTGGCATTACTGTCACATTACCATTATAATTAAAATTTGATGCATCAAATCTTAGATTTAAATGTTATGGATTCAAAGGCTATCTGTTAAAATTTTATAACTAAATTGATATTTTGCTGGGTTTTTTTATAAATTATGACACCAATAAATATTTCAATAATATATGTAGAGGGGACTTATGTTTCGTCATGTATCCCTACGCTCAATAATTGACGTTTATTTTTATAAACACAAACAAAGTTTGTTTGACATTTAGGTTATGTGCGTGATTATTACATGTAAACTGGTCATATTTTATAGTCTCCCATCTGCATCTATAGTTTATAATCTGTGTTTTATTGTGAGGTAAATATATACTACTAAATATTATTATCCTTTACTTATATTTATTAATATTTTAAGTAAGAAATGTCAAGCGACAGTGATATTTCAACTGGGACACCACTGGAGATACAAGCTAAAGCTAAAAGTGCAACAAATAATCTTTTGGTGACAAAATCTCGAGAACGATACGAAATTCATGGCTTAGAGAAAACAAAAAAGCATAATAAATTTCTAACTATTTGAATATTATTTTTAATTTAGAAATAGTATTGAGTGGTCGTAGAAAAAGTATAGTACAAAACTCGAGATGTAAAGCAATTACGCCCTCGTGAAATTACAAACTCGCCGCTACGCGGCCCGTGTGTCATTTTTTCCCTCGTGCGTAAATTGCTTCTTACTTCTCTCGTTATGTAATATATTATTATTTTCAATCACCTGTAAGTCAATTTCGAACATTCAATAGCTGGAAAGTCAATTAATTCTACCTTACACTTTACAACTAGGCTGAAAGTTGCTACTTTCCGACCTGAAAAACCAATACATTTTTTTTATTTCTAACCGATTTTAAATAATATAGGCTTACCATAGTTCGTGTGAAGTATTCTAATTCAATCATTCTATCTTCCCTAATTTTGACTTATAAAAAATAATCAAAAGATCGAAAATTTATTAACAAATGTATATGTCACTCCAAAATTATTTATAAAACACCTACCACCTACTAAACAAAAATTTTTGACATAAAAAACGAACTAAAAAAAATTATATAATTTTTATATACCTACATATGTATCATTTATTTATCTATTACTAAAAATAAAATAGTATAGTGTAACGGGCCAGTACGGCCCTGGACAGACAGCACGCGACGATGACACATCGTTCTAGTCCGTTCTCGAATGATTCCATTCGAGAGCTACTAGATAATTCCAGACCACCAGCTCAACCGATATATAAATGCGCTTGCCTACCCAGTGGGGCATTCGACTCTGATACTATATTCAGTACATATCGAATCAAGTGGAAATAAATTAAACGTTTGCGTAGTGAATATAAATAGTGAAAATAAATATTTCTTGTGTAATATTCTTAGTTTAGTATTGATTAATCATTAGTTTGTGTTTATTAATAAGTTTGAAATTGACATATTACTATAGTGATTGTGAATAAAATATTTGAAAAATTCGTCATTCCTTACTAATATGACAACCTTCTGGGTGGAAAGTGACAGATCTAACTCATGGGTGGGAAGTATTTATTTAGAATTTCCTAGTAACACAGTCATAAATATTTTAAAGTTAGTTGAACAGTGCTGTCGAATATATTGACAAAACCATATGATTGATATGAAAGCCGCAAAATCACTCTTTAGCGTGCCCAGAGAAAAATTGTCGCCGAGGCCGCTTGCGGCCTAGGCAGGACAATCTCGAACACGATAAAGGATTTCGCGGACAAAGTGACCACACTCTTTTTTGTGCAACCGTATAAAATATGCAATTACAAATTTTATTAATTTTAAACAATTTTATTGTAAATAGAAAGTTGGCATTTAATATGTTAAAATGATTGTTTTGTACCCTATTTCGCAGCCGTTGTTATTTTGTCGGCCGTGGAATAAGGTACAAAACAATCATTTTGGATTTGGCGGCCGTTACCATAACAACAGTAATATAAAAAAAGTAATATACAACTCTAATGTAATGCTGTTTTATTTGGATCCACATTGAAATTTAATGTAACATTTGAATTTCCTGAACTGTTGACACGTCAAATTATTGAAATAAATTTTAACATTTGTTTTCATAGGCTACTAGCATATATCATCTTTGTTAATTGTGTATACGAGTAGAATGAGAAGTTAATTTGGATAGTTAAGGATAATTGTAAATAAAATAGTATACATGTTCGGTGGGATTTTCATTGTAGCCTTGCGCTATATCTGAGCCTAGAGGCTTCGCCTCTCTGTCATATAATAAGCCGTCGGCTGGAATGAAACATTTCCCACCTGATATGTAATATATTAGTTCTGTTGTGTGATTAATTTAATGTCGGGTAAAACATTTTTAACTTGTTCTTTTCATTTTGTTGGAGTTCATAAAAGTCCTTTTACCATTTGTTGAACTACAGTTCTGTTGTTAAATGTAGTTATTTTTTTACCTTTCGAAGAATATCGTTAGTTTACTGTTGATTTTCTGTTTTCGAAAGTTCTATTTTGTCGTGCTATTAGTACTTCCCATGTATTGTGATTAAATATCATTTAGAATCCGTCACATCAAGTATATAGAAAAGATATTTAACCATGAAATAAATATTTGTCTAATGACGGGTCCCAAGCCATTTGCACATGCAATTGACCATTCACCTGTAAAAAAATAATTTTAAATAATTGAATTAATAGTCATGCCTAACATACCTTGAGCATTAATATTTTTAAAATCAATTTAGAGTGTTTAAGAATATATGGAAAAGACATAAATTGTGAATTAAACAGGATCTTAAATTATATATTAGCTATAAAATTTATTACCTGTAGGTCATTCCTTCACACATAATTTACAGTTTAATAGAACTATAATTCAAATAAATTACAAACTTGGGTGTCAGGCTTATCATTTCCATGCAGCTTCAGCGGGAAATGACATTTCACTATTTGAACGTTCAGTATACACAACACACACATTCTTTGTTTGAACAGTTTGACAGGACGCTGTTAAATATAGATAAACGTCAAGTATACTTTTGTTAAATGAGGTTTGTGCTTTAATTAGAATTTATTTTCCTCGAGTCTAGACGTAAACGACGTTGAATTTCCATGAAGCTTAGCGCATGCGATAGCAGTTAATTAAATCGCGCGATGACTGGCAATTATTGCTTTCTGCTGTGTGATGCAGGATTTTTAAGTGCAGTGCAGTTATTCACAGTTTGAGATTGGAATTCATTGTATTCCAGAATAATATAAACATGTAGTGAAGCCTGAAGTTACGATGATATAACACAACAGCTGTTAGGTTCAATTGTCGGATGTTGAACTGAAATTTGAATTTGTTTTGCATTTAAATTGTGTAGAAGACTGCAAGAATTTCACACAATAAATTTAATGCTGGCATTTTGAGAAACAATTTTGGTTGTTTTCCGAATGAAGTAAATGGAACATTATTGAACTTCACTCATTAGATTATTGTTACATTTCTACGTAAATCGAAATTATATTATGCTTATTAGTGACAAGTTTATGGTTGTAGTGATTTGTGGAAGAAAAAACTGTTTGTTTGTGATTGTATGTAATTAATAAGTATATGTATATTTTTCCTATACCTCAATAAACTTACATGAGGTCGTGACAGATATGATCATTAACTTCGTCCATCCAATTAAGTAACTTTTTGTTTGTGATCCCATTCATATTTACAATCTATTTACATATTTAGAGATATTCAGTAAATTTTTATGATTAAAGATTTTATAACATGGGAAAGTAACTGCCCATTGGCAGTATTTTGCTTATATTTACTTAGTTACTATAGTTAATATAATTACAATTGACTAATTAGATGATATTATGAAAATACTGAATCCTAATTTATGAGGGTCCGGTAAATCTAGAGGGTTATGACGTTTCAACTAACTAATGGTGTGACTTTATCGCGCCCCGTCAATACACTACAAAAATTAAGTATTAGTTTTAATTTTGCAGTAAATAAAATGTTTATGTAGACATATTTTTTTAAAAGTAAACATTAATTTATTTTTGTTGTAATAAACTACTGTATTCATGCAATATTTGTATAGTTGTATACAGAATCGATCATTTAAATATGCCGACATTTTAATTTTATCACTGATCGTATATTCGATACTATAACGATCTTTGAAGCCACGCATCTCGATTTGTCGTTCTTAATACATATAAAGGATAGTAGACATTTATCATGAGAACACAAAGTATTTTAGAGAAAAAAGAGTAGGTGTTTTGATACAGGTATAAAAATAATAAAATAAACTCCAAACTATATAATTTTTTTTCATAATGTAACGTTCGTGGGTTTTAAACGTTTTTATTTAAACAAAAACTAATATTATTAATAACAAATACTTATAATTAATATAATAAAGAGTAAAAGTTAATTAACACTATATTTAACTCGTATGTTCAGAACAAGCGATATATTTATGTTCACAAGTTCTTCATAGTAGTTCGGAAGTCAACTGAGTCAACTGACTGACTCAATCTGAGTCAACTAACTAACTGACGGCTCGCGGTTGTTCGCCCTTTTATATTGCTTTTCTTGTTTCGAGAAGCTTCGGGAATATTTCCTATTATGACGCGAAAGGACTGGTTCAAACAAGTCATCGTTGGGTCTATTCAAACGGCGGCGTTAACCGACAAGCTTCAACTTGTCGTTGCCGCTTCCGTTACAATAATTTTTTTTTTTTTGAAAGCTCTTAGAAAGTGTTTTTTTCTGCAATTGTTAAAAAAATTGGGACTATTTTGATGAATTTCAATGCGCGAAATGAAACATTTTTAGCAGCATCATTTTTTTTTTGTTATGTTACCATGGTATTCAGTTTTTTCGCACGGATTGGGAAAACGTTTTCGCACGGGAGTACTTTGTAATTTTCTTGCATCTACTTCGAATTTTGAAAAAACCATGGTGTAAACAATGACGTCTAATGTACTAGACCCCCGTACAGCACTATTCGTTGTGAAGCAGAAAGTCAAGGAATAGTTTTTGACGAGACCGGTGCGCGGCAAGAAGGATGTATTAAGTTTGCAGTTGTTTTGACTAATGACTAAAGAAGTCTAATCATACATTCTATGTGTGCAAGGTGCACTACATCAACTTAAGGAACCCGCTTTTCCGCACACCCGTTGCACCTACATCTATTCTACCCTTTTCTGATTCACAACATTATGTTGATTTGGATACGACATTACTCGACTATATATTAGATGTCATTAGTGTAAATACATAGGTGACGCATTGCGCATGTAAGTAAAAAAGGGAAAAAGGTGTTAACCAATGACTTAATATAAATTAGACGCCGCATAACCGCACTTGTTGTGAAGCAGACACTTCCTGAAATGAGGTAAAGGGGAGAAGGGGATTCAGCCTGGAGGTGTTGCGGTCATTGCGGGTTACGTGCACTATATTTTTAAACCAGGATTGAATATTAAAGTACCCTACACGCAATGTAGCCAGGCTGGATGAGCTGTTCTCCACCTCGTCTCTGCTCTGCGGAGTGCCTGCTTCATTACGTCATTGGTGTTAACTAATAATATCATTCGCTAAACTTAAACGGACCGAGTGGGCAATTCATGTTCTACTACATTCACTATTAGTTCAAATTATATATCCACTTCAACATGTATTTCTAACAGTCAGGTGAGCCATTAGTTTTTACACAAGGTGTATTATTACTTTTGTTAATTTAATGTCATTCGTTGAATAAATTACTCAGATTAACATAATCATAGTTAAATAAAGGACGTTATATTTCTCAATCTTTCCTGTACCATAATCACGTGAATTTTTAATTTAGCGAACGTTCTGATTGGTTTGCATTGGGCAGATTTTGGAATACGTCACCATGGAAAAAACGAACTTGTTTATTTCATAAAATTTTTCAAATCATGTATATATATATATATATATATATGTATATATATATATATATATATATATATATATATATATATATATATATATATATATGGCAAATACGTTTCAATTGTAATTATTTTACATTCAAATTCATGTTCATAAGAATACACAATTTTACTAGGTAAATATCAATACAGTCACAAAAAAATCGTTATAAATATGTGTTTTGTATTCCACTTTCCACAGGCAAAAACAAATACCGGAAAATTCTATTTTATATGTATATTCTCTTTTATTGTTAATACAGTGTATATATTAAACACGTTTTTATTTAGTTTTTACGCAGTGTGGGTGAGGCTTTTATTGTTTTCGAACAAAATCCCATGTGCAAAGAGCTAGAGAAGCGGTCACATGCAGGAGCAGGACGCAGGATTTAGTTTGTTCCCGCTATCCTGCTGCCCTGCCCAAAGCGCTTGCAATAAGCTGTGACGTGACAGCCATTTCTTTTTTGTCTGTCGAAACGCTATTGGCGACGAGTGGACCAGCAATATTAATGTACGAATTTGGAGCATGCAGTGGCGTGCATAATTCATTGCGTCTAGAGTTTTAATATATTTTTTCGACGCTTTTTTGTTAAAGGTTCAAATTGATTTTTTATTTCAAACAGTGAAACTAACAGAATTTTATGTACATCAATTGCCACTGCTTTAATTCACTGAAATATTAAAACTAGACATAAACTAAAACAAAAATATTAATATTTCTCTTGTTATTTATCTCAAACTTTTTTCGAAATGCCAACTGAGATATACCTGCATAGTTTTGCAGTAAGAATATTTCTTAATAATTTAGGACGTAATTTACCCTGACATCGGAATTAAAGTAATCTATTATTCAACGATTTTGAGCAACGCAATGTTGGCAACCATACCTCATTTATTGTGCAAGTACGATAATTTCGATAGGTGTTTGATGTATGGCAGTAAATTTGTGCGTAAAATCAAACAATATTTGCAATAAAAATGAACTAATTAATTCCGATGAAGAGTTTGGGAACATGGATGGCAACACTAAGTGCAAGTTCCAATATTTGACATACAGATAATTTACTGCGGACCTCGACAAGTACATAAATAGTTAAACTTCAATACCTTGATATATAACTATTACTTTCACTGTCTTTCTAAATATATAAATTATTTCCGGGCATTACCTAATTAGAAATAGTAATCCGAAGACAAGATTTTTCAATAAAAAATATGTTCTTTTTAGGGCCCTGAATCCATCTTAATTATTACCTCAATGCCGTCTTCGTGGATGGATGTGTTTACGTACATTCAAAAATTGAATAGATTTTGGTCATAATGAGAAACCGAAAAAATAATTTAAGAGGATCAAAAGTAAAAATTCCATTGATTTGAAATTTACTGACGAAACAAAAAATACTTTTATATATTTAGTTCCCACGTAGCGTTTCGAATTGTAAATTATGAGATCCTCAGTTCGAATCCTAGAGCCGAAAGTTGCAAATTCAACTTGACTCCTGTGCTTCCCTGCTCACTAACATCTTTAAGTGCCGTGATTTAACGGCTAGTTTACACATAAAAAATAATTTTTCAATAACTAGAGTAATCAGAATTTCTAAGAAACAAACAAATAACAATTTTGTAATTATTAAACCATTATATTCAGATTAATATGTTTTTGTGTAAGAAAACATAAATTCGTTTTTCAAATGTACCTTAAGAACATGGATATCAAAATTGTGTATTCATTTAAATTAAAGAGTTATAAGTTATAATATAAAATAGGAAAGTTCACGTTTTTATCCACATCTATATTTTCAAACAGCTGAATTTCTATGATAATACGAAAGGTAATGTAAAGGCTTATAAGCATGAGTATAATAATGTCAACTAGACTAACACGCTATGAGGTCGTGTTTTGTTAATAATACAAAGAATATACGGTAATCTCCCGGGTTTCATGTACTCTAGTTAACCGTTTGTGACTAACTAATGAAACGTCTCTCCTAACTCAATTACAAACCACGGTGATTAAATTTACTTGTCGCCGTAGCAAATTCTGAGTTTACTTGTAACTTAACAGGCAACAAAAAATTTACATACTAATTTTGACAGCGGATTGTGAACACCTCACTTTAATATTTCTAAGGTACTTTGCATTAAAAATTAAATAATTGATAAAAATCATTAAAGTTGTGGAATATGAAATTTACTCAATTATTAATTATTTGTATTATTCCAATGTATTCTTATATTATCTATAACAAAGTAAAATGTATTTTTTTTGTCAATTCTCAATGCAGGTCCAATAATGCAAGAAACAAACTATTTTTAAAAGTTATCAAAATTGCTTTGCGGGTATGCTATATAATTCAATTCTTTACAGTAATTAAGTACAATTTATATGTTCACTTTTGTTTTCTTAATAATATTTTTTTCAGCCATATTTAATATTTATAATTCTTCAAGTCAGCTGCATAATATTCCTCAGGGGTGATATTCTTGACTCCACCGAAGGATTGGAAAAGTAACACTTGTTCAATGTTTAGCTTGACGATGTGCCAGTTGTGATCTACAACAATGAGTTAAAAATAATTCTTGCAGTCAAATGTATAAAATCATTGCAATAATCTCATCAAATTATAGAAAATAGTAGGTAATGTAATAATAATAAAATTATTTAAAAAAAAATTGTCGTAATCGATTCTTAGGAGTGTACACTACTAATATTGTTTAATTACAAAATGTAATTTCTATTTTTTTTTATTTCAACAACTTCTTTTATTATGTGACTGAAATTTTATATCAAATTTTCAATTTAAAATACATATTTCAAGGCTAGTTATCCTAAATTATGAGATATTATTTCTGGTCTTCCAGAAATTATTTGTATTAATTTTTCTGTAGTATAAGTAGTATTTTAATTTTTACCTGTTGGCCAATGGCTCATTGGAGGATGTCGGGAAAAGAGAGCATTCTTTGCAAATGTTTCTTCAGCACTACCTATCTCTACCTAAATGCACATAAACAAACAATAATTTATATAAGTACAAATTAAATAAGTACAGTAATCTAAATTTAATTGTATAAGGTTGGTATTCAATTTCATAAATATTTTCTTTAGTTTTGGTATTTCCAAACTTAGTTACGTAGAGGATAAATTTATCAATAGAATAAACAAAAAATATCGCATCAAAATCATAGCTTTAATGATGTTTATTATTTTAGCTGTCATCTTTTGAAAGGATATATTTTGTTTATTCCATTGATAATTTATTCTATAGTTTATCTGAGGTTGGAAATACCGGCTCTTAAATAAATAAGTAAATAATTTATTCTGTGATTAAAATGTTTATGTTTTGTTTTTGCCGTTTTTGCAAATCTTTTTAGCCAGTTGCAGAAAAAGTAGTTAAATACACAACCATGTAAAAGTTAACGATAGCCATGATAGTTGATACCATATTTTGATATTTAGTTATAGTCGATTAAAAGTTTCCATATTTAAATCAACAATAATAGCTTGTTAATATTTCGAAAAACGAATTATTAATATATTTTAATATTGAACAAGTCGATGCTTACTTATTACATCTCTTGTTTTTTTTTATTCCAATTTAGCTTTTCAAAATTTAACCACGATATTAGCTGATAATATAAAATCTTCTTTAAGCATGTATTTCTCAAACACTAAATCATATTCAAATTAACATAAATTAATTTTACCAGGACTAGGTTCGGTAAATTGCACTTTCGCCATACAAATTATTGAAATAAATAATTACTTACTCTTTCCATGTTTCCAGTCAACATAATCCTGGCGCATCTTGGGTCTTCGGGATCATAATTTTTGCTCTTACAGTAGTCTCCTTGAGCCAAGGACATAAAAAGTGTAACACGGCTGTCTTGCTGAAAATAAAAATAAAATATTAAATTACAATTTAATTAACAGACGTGTAAATTTATTTACCCATAAACTCATACATATTTGTAAATAAAAGTATAACTTTACTCGTTTTATTTATGGATGGATGTACAATTGAAAATACGAATATAGAAATTTCAATGTAATTTTTTTGATATTGCTGTAAATTTTTTACCTATTCACTTCACAGCAAAATCTAAATATTAGTATTTCATGATATATCAGTTAAATTAAAATTAATTTTTAACACAAAAAATTTTAATTCGGCCATGGAAAAATTAAACGGAAACGAAATATATTTGATATTTCGGAAAACTGATTTTATTTTATTTATTACATTATTGTATTATTTTCTTTCTAATATTGAATTGATATACAGGGGAATTTGGGAGTTCATTTCTTTCTATTAAATAAATAAATAACCCTAGAATTGTTTATTGAAATGTATTTTTTTTTTGAAATTTCGTAAATAATCATATTTGGGTAACTAAATTAGGATTTTGCATGCATTTTAAAATGCTGAACAACTTTTATATTTACACTTTTGCTGTATTTAGGAATATACAAAAAATTCATTATTTCAAATTTCAATTCTACACCCGGTATATTAGCCGAAGTAAGCTAAATTTATAAAATATGATAAAGACTGATATTTTCATAGCACAAGAAATAGGAACCCAAGTACTTGGTCACTTCAAGGGCATCAGAAATTGGTCGTTAATTTTGTACAAAACTGTTGCACTTTAGGGAGATTAAAAGAATTAAAAAGTAAAGATAAAGTTTTCGTAAATATAATTTTTGGATTATACTTATCAAAACGTGCAAATATGTAGTTTCGTACTTATCATAAACTTTCTCTCGTCACCAAATACTTAACGTGTCTCAATAAAATTGTCGTCACTAAAATGTTATTGTTAATATTAACTATTTGTCTAGTACAATAATGTCGTACGTAGATTAACATAAAGTAAATATGATAAACATGGGTAGGACCCTGGACCCCACACGATTTTTAAAAATTAATATAAATCTGTAAATCAACGTGAAAAACATATAACAGGACATATAAAATAATTTCAGTTATTTGTTTGTTCACAGAGTATGTAGTAATTATGGTTTGAATATATTTTATTAAGCTTATAATGAAATTCATCACAAAATTAGAAGCAGCAGGTAAAGGGAATTGCAAATGATAATATTTCTTGTCTAGAAAATCTTTTAGCTGCCGAATTTTACATTCGAATAAGTAAATTGAATTTATTATTTGGTCACTAAACTTTCAATTTCAAAATGAGAAAACTGTCTATGAAGGAAGTAATACATAAAAATATAAAGGCAATGAATTGTCAATGTTTCATAAAATACAGTCTCTGCATAATATCAATGTTATTAAGTCGTAGCGACCGGCCAATCCAATCAATCGGTAACTACGGACCATTTACCAGTCTGTTGTGATCTTAAATCTTCCACACGGCAGTTGGCGGGTTACACTATGCTGATGAGTTCCAATGAGAACGAAACGCGTCCATAGTTACAGATTAGTAAGTTTGATATTATTCATTTTCTTTATATTTTTTAGCCTTACACCTGCAAAGGTAGAAAGGCTCGGGATTAAGTAAGTAAGTCTTTATATTTTTATATAAAAATCTACTCAATTCTTCATATTGCTATGAATTTTGCAATTATGAAGATTCGTTACTGTATCTTTCTCGTTCATAACTTAATGAACATATTACCACATATCTATCCTCTCTTGCAATTGTACAGACATTATTAAGAAAATAAACAAAACAGTTTCTGGGAATCATAAAACAACTATTTTCGTCAAAGATTTCATTCATGATTTTTATACTTCCTAATACCTACATAAAAATAAATTATGGAATCCTCTATTGTATTACTAATCAAAATAAGTTTTTAATATCTGCAATTGGTGTAGAGAAAATATTGAGAGTTGAATGTATAAATTCTGTTATTGTTTGCAGGGATAAAAAATGTTGTTTTTAGAGTAATTTTATTTATTTGTATACTTACGTTGAAATCAATCACGGTATCATCGTATTCAGTCACAAACATATAAGGTACTCCAGTTCCTTCGGATTCGGGTCCATCAGCAACAGATTCAAGACCTACGAAAGGGTATCCTTTGATCGAATCCATAACAGAAATTGTACCGATTGACACCCAATCTGCAAAATAAATATATTGAATTGTAAATAGGGACATACTATTTCATATTACTGTACTGATTTAGAACCTAACGTAAATAACAAGGATAAAATGTTTGAGCTCCGATAAAATATTATATTTCATTAAACTCAGTTAAATAATAAATATAATATGAGATTGTTTGACCAACTTGAGCGCATGTGAAAAGAGATATATGAAACTGTATGTGCGAGTGTTCGATAAATAAATGGTTAAGTATGATTGATAATTTATTGTGTGAACGAATGATTCGGATTGTAAAGAATAGATTTATTTTTATGAATCAAACTGTAATTGCCGACGAGGCGAAAATGTTATGTCGGGATTGGTGTTTCGTGGATTTTAATTTTTTATTAAATTCGTTTACTTTTTCTTGCTATTCCACTGTTTGGAATATAGCGTGGTGATATACTCGTATATGTATGTAAGTAGGTATTTACTATTTTTATTTGGATTGATATTACATTTATTAAGCAACCTTGCGATATGCTACTTCACCTCTTATTTGGACGACTCTACATGAATTTAACACACTTTGCGTAAAACTACAGGGAAACGTACTAACAAGTAACGGTCAGACTTGTACAACCTTGAAAACACAGTTTAATGAGTTACATTATTCGTTCAATGTGGAACGTGGGAAAATATGTACTGTGTTTCGAGTTTGTCGAGAGGGAGTTGTGTAGGCTTAGGGTTTATTGGTGAAAAATGTGAGAGAGGCGAGCTTACCTACAGATAAATTCCACATACATCATTGTGAATGATTTTTCAACGGTCCCGAAACAATGATGTACAAATAATGTTTATGTGAAATTTACCTGTAGGTTAGCTCACCTTGTTCGCATTTTTCACATACCAACTCTAAGCTTAAACACTCATATTTAACAAATTCTAATCACACTCCTCATTTTTAATTGAATACGTTGCACATTGTGTTTTCAAGGTCGTCTGAGTCCGACCGATACTTAATATTATTTTTTTCTTTTAATTTGGAGTAAAATAGGAAAAAATCAAAAGGATTCATGCAGATGAAGTAGTACATCCCAAGGTTAACCTAATATAATTATTTGAAATTTATATTATTCTCAGAAACAATCACATTAATTTTATCGTTAATTACACATCAAATTAAAACATTTCGAAATTTATCAATTGTCTGAAATTTTATTAATATAAATATATGTGTTTGGTTTGCCATTTCACCATAAATAGACTTACACCAGATCCAAGGAGCACCTTGGCCAGAACTACTCTTGCAAATTGTGCAAATTTATTTTATTCAGCGATGAGGCAAATTTTTGTTAAATGGCTACGTCAACAAGCAAAATTACCGCCTTTGGGGTGAAGAAAATCAACGAGCCAATATTGAGACGGCGTTACATAAACAAAAAGTCACTGTTTGGTGTGCTTTACGGTCTTTTGGAATCATTGGTCCACATTTCTTCAAAAATTATACCGGTCAGAACGTTACAGTCAATGGAGAACGCTATAGAGCCATGATTATTGGCTTTTCCGTTCTCCAATTAAATGGCATTAATGTGGAAAAGCTGTCATTGCAACAAGACGGCATAACATATCACAGTGTGCGCCTAAATCGATTTTTCGAGGGACACACTCGATGAGTGCATAATATCGCGCAGTGAACCTGTGGATTGGCATCCAAAATCTTGTTATTTAACACCTTTGAATAATTTTCTGCAGGGATATTTGAAGTCGCTAGTCTACTAGAGAAGATGGATGAGGTGGAATTCAACATTTGTCGCGTTATTGTCGATATACGGCCACAGCAGCCTCAAAAAATGATTAGACTGCCAGATTGCGCCATATCATATTCAAACACAAATAGCATAAAATAATTTTTCAAAAAATACCAATACCGTGACAATTACTACTATTTTTATGCATTTTATTTCATTTTAAAGTTCTATACCAGTATATACCCATTATTTAAATTTTTTCGATGAATTATAGTATCCATAATAGTGAATTATAATTCATAATTCACTCTTCTCGACCATTCACAGAGTCAAAAATCCATAATTCACGGATATTTTAAAGACGTGATGTGGATCACCTAGCAACGGCTATCTGACACTTGACATGTAGTCAGTTGTTATTGTATATTTTTATGTTGACGTTTTTCAATGTGTTTTCAACGAATTTCGTCATTTTCAAAAGAGATTTCCTAATTTACAGGAGTAGAAAAAGTATAGTATTATATTCGGTATTATGGTCATTATTCACTCGGATGATTTGCATGACTCGCCTACGGCTCGTGACGCCTACTTCATTTTGGTGAATAATGACTATCATAATCCCTCATATAATAATATACAATTTAATCATATTACATTGTATTAATCATTACCAAGCAAGTGGTAATAAAAATTAATTTCCCAATTAAAAACCAGATCTGCAATTTCATATTTATAGGCCATTAGTAAGAAAAACTTCTATATAATTACATTTTATAAATATTAGGTAATTTTTATAATTATGAATTTATAGATGAATTACAAAATAATTAAGAGCAATACTAGAACGAGTATACTTAATTTATTAATTATTGTTAAGGCTCCCTTCTCGTTCAATTTTAATAATTATTGAACTTACTCCCAAGGAAGCATGAATTTTTTTTTTTTGTAAATAAGGGCTCAAAAAATTATTTTTCACAAAAGAAATATTCATATATTTAAACTAAGTGTTACATACATTTTTTTCTTAAAATAAAAAAAAAAGGTTTTTAAAGTTTTGTTCAATAATGGGAACAATATGAACAAATTCAACTTACAATAGAACATTGGTCTATTGGGTCGCCTTTGTGTACTATACAAAATTGCTTGATAAACAACCTCTTCTGGGAAAACATCAGATAAAAAAAACTTTTGGAAATTTTGTAAAGGTGTTTTGAGCTGTAATATATCAGCAAGTAATAAGCTGCTTCCTTCAAATTTTACATTTTCTATCTCAGTTTCTGTAATGATCCTTTTTCCACTTTAAATTTTTTTATGTTGGTCACAATGGGAGGAATGACCTAATTAGCCATTGATAAAGTGTATATAATGTTCACAAATGGTTACAACATAATTACCATGAATGTAAACTGCATAAGAAAAGAAAAGAAGAATTTTAAATTTTATGTTCCCGCTCGGGAACAGTACCTATGCAATAGAGGGTTAAGTGTAAATTGTAGTTTGGAATATAGTCCTTTCTGCAAAATGTACAATTTAATTTCGAATTATTTTAATACATATGGATGTATGTACATAGGTACATACCTTTATGTATAATAAATTATTGTTACTTTACCAGTTCATGAATATTTATCGCAAATAAACAAATATAAGACTTACCTGATTTATGAGTAATGTACCTAGCCATAAGTGCTGGATTGTTTGCTGGAGGTTCATCTCTGAGCAAGTTTTTAGACAAAACTGCCTTTGCGGTAGAATCTTGCACGACAAGGGCCACAAGAAGAACAGCGAAAACTGATATTTTCTGGAAGACCATGGTTGATCTTGACAAGAAATAAAATTAATTCAAATTGGGTTTACTCACTTATTTGTTTGTCGTATATAATTTTAAAATAAATCGCAGTATTATATTCTCATTATGAAGATTATTTCGTAAATATTTGTTCATCTTAATCTTAAGGTCATGTGAAATGTCAATAAAATTAATGACGGTTCCTATATTAGCTCATTTGATGAATCACCTACCAAATTTACCAAAGCAGAAAAAAGAGCGAAATAACATCAACAATACAATACTTTGAATTTAACCATTTTTAATACAGACAGTCCATCGAGTCATTAGCGTTGCTTACATACGACACCATTGTATTGAAAGCAAGACAAGGAATGGCGCGAATTCTCGCGTTGCTTCTTCACACTTGTGTAGCATTGCTTTTAATTTCCGAATAAAGAAAATTCGAAGTTTTTTTACAGTAGTCAGTTTTATTTGTGAAATTAATAAAAGTTAAAAACATATGTGAACTTAAACTGTATTTAAAAACTTTTTTAGTAAAAAAAAATTATAATTCGTAGCCTTGATAAACGGCCACAGGTGGGTCTGATTGATTCAGTGGTCACTATAAGCCGACGGCTCTTTGCATTTGACCATCAGCAACTTTGCTAATGCAAGTAAAACATTATCTCAATGAATAAATAAATAAATAATAAAATAAATATATCATCACGCCTTTTACCCATTACGGGTGTGGCACTCTGCTTACGCAGATCTAGGTAGGGGATATATTTTTTCGTATGAAGTGCGGTTACCAGCCGTCAAATCATAGCCCCCAAGGATGTTAGTGGAGGGGGAACCACAGGGGTAAATTTAAATTTGTAACTGTCGGCAGTGGGATTCGAACTGAATGAAATTTTCGAATTCTAAAATTCGTATTCGATATCGGAAATTCGAAATACGATAACATTTGAAATTAGAAGTAGTTGGAAGCATATTTTTCGCATTTAGAATTTTATAATATTTGAAATTCTAAATTTTTTTACAACACTAATATCGATCTGCGGCTAATAAGGAAACACTTTATGCCTTTTGGTTACAAAGTTGTTCTTTACATTGCCTAAAAATATTTTTTTCTTGTATAAGGTTAAAATTTTTACAACATATCGATCAGTGTAGTCGATATTCCCAAATTTAAATTTTTATTTAAATGCAACGAAATTACGATTACGAACAAGTCATTTTTGATAATGATGACTAAACAACATTAACTAACTATCTAAATTATTGATATCAACATGAGAAAACAGAATATTTAGATGCAAAAGAAATAATAATAAAAAGTAATGTAGTTCAAATGAAGACGATTTTAACAAAATAGAAGAAATTCGAAGACAAAAGTAATAATACTTGCACAATATGCAACCACTACGAGAGGAATAGTGAGTTATGGTGGCGCTGTTGTTCTTTTGCTATGGGCTCACGCAGATTGACTGTATCGAGTTTGAGGAAGCAAAATGTTATATTTGCATTAAGTGTAATTAATAAATGTATTTAATGTTTTTTTTATTTCATAATAAGAAATTAATATATTTTTTTATTTAAAATTAAGTTTTCTTTTTGTTATGGAGTAATTTATATTGAATACAGTTTAATTCAAGATTGTTTCTTTATTGTTGATATTACTTCAATGTGTGAGCGATTTTACCCGACTGTAGATAATAAAACAATATTTATATATATATATATATATATATATATATATATATATATATATACATATATTTTAATTGAATTTATCGCTATTAATTTTGATAGATAGTTAAATTTTGTCCCACATCTTTAAGAAGAATGTATGCTGCATATAAAAACCCACGCGTTTTAAAGAAACGAATTGTTATTTTTAATCAGAGCAAGAAACCGGTTTATTAATCGATTTTATAAATAACAGTTAACAATTATTTTACACCGAAACCGATATTTACATTTCCTAAAAAAATCCGGTAGTCATTAACCAAAAATTTAAAAACAGATTTTTTTAAACCTGATGAGCTTTTTGTCCTCTATTAGTTACTATGAGTACATACAACTAAGAAGAACACAATGCAAACATCAGTTCATTTTTTGTTTATACAGGTTACCATGTTTGTTTTTTTTTTAATCGTAATGAACCGGTTTAATTAACCGATTTATACCGGTTAACTTTATCGTTTAAAAAATGTTTTGTAGCCTGTTAACCAATTTTTGATCAAAAACCGACAAGTAAATTTCGTTATCAATTTCGGTTAACTTTTAACCCAATTTTTTTCGGTTTTTTGCTTTGCTTATATCATTGCTTGCATTATTAGACGAATACGAATACAACCACCACCCTATTCGTTCACATATTCATAAGTTTAGAATCGTATAGTGACATTTATTAAAAATATTATAAATTTCAATTATTTGGGATTAATAATTTTACAGTATCAAAGAAAAGAAAAATATACATAAATTTAAAACTATGTAACTAAATTTTTCATATCAATAATATTATTAATTACATTTTTCAAAATCATATTCTAAATATTTAACAAATTCTACCCAAAAAATCCACAAACCGCCACTGATCAAGATGCGTTAATATGTTAATTCAACTTCACATTTGAATTACATTTATTAAGAAAAATGTTCATTTACAAAAGCTTCAAATAAATTTAAATAAAAAGAGACAATGTATAAACCACTTACCTTTGTTTTGATGTTCCAATAACAATCGAGTGTGTTACGGAGTTAATTACTTCAAATGGAAAACTAAATTGATTCGTGTACTATACAACAGTATATCACACGAGACTGCGCATTGGTTTGATTATATTTATACAAGAGCAATCATATTTATACTAAAACTCAAGTGATTCTTATGCTAATCTTATGACATTATTTTTGTACTTATCTTGCTACGTGCTAATGATATGTGTATTCAATCAGATGAGGAAGAGATTAAAATAAGTTTTTGTGCAATTAAATTATCTTTGTTATTCTATTGCACTAATTAATTAATTAATTTTTTATTGAAAATGGTGACACATCTATTACTTATAGAAACTACATTTTTTACCTCACGCACACATTCCTATGTAATTAAGGTATTGTGACAGTTAAAATTATCGGTAGTGATTTTTATACAGAAACTAGAAATTTAATGAAGCTATTAATGTCGTGTTTTAAATTTAGATTTCAGTTGTTCATGTTACGAACTTATTAAATGTTGGGTGCAAAATGGTAATGCCTACCAGGGTTTTTGAGCATATCTAAGCAAATAAATGAGTGCGAGCAAATTTCATTGCCGTTCAAAAGATGCAGAATAATAATAATGTTTTGTTTGGATAAGGACTGTTTTTTGGCTGGATGATAAATATAACTATGATTCATATATGTTGTTCATATATATTTATTTATTCACATTATAACATGTTTTGTATTTGTCTCTATCAATATCACCTCCTGAGTATGTGGCGTCGAAACCGGTCGAGGTAGTATTTAATAAAACATTGGCTGATATAGCTTGTACAAATTTGCGTGGCGATTGATTCCATTAGTGTTTCTCAGCAGGTATTCCATAAGAGGATTAAAGAAATTTATGAGGGACTACTTTACAGGGTTGTACTAGATAATATTTTCAAATGAGTTTTACACAAACAGACACAAGTAATATCAAAATAAGAAAAATTTTAATAAAATTAAATATGAATACAGTATTGTCATTGTCGTTCAGTAAATATAAACATATATTGATAAAAAAACTTATGTTTTATTTTACATCTATGTTGTTTTACTTAGGTGATTAATCGATAACAATATCATCATCAGTGCCGTCACTTGACTGTCCAACATTTATAATAAATTCATCAATAATATTATTGAAATTTAAGTAACTGTTTTCTATGTCTATCACATGCCGAACACTACTAGCCCAATTTAAGTCACTAATATTATTTATTTCACTTTTAATTAATTCCACAACATTAGCGCACACGGTTGGTGTAACATTTTTTCGTCTAATACTTGTTTTTAATTGTCCCCAAATTAGTTCTATATTATTAAAAATTTCGGAGATTTGAAGCATCTAAGCCCAAAATTATAATAATCCACTCCTGAACATCAGACAAACTTGCACCCCGCTGGCTAGGGCTGGCTTATCCCATTAGCAAGTCAAGTCAATCGCCACGCAAATTTGTACCAGCTATATCCAAGTGTTATGTATTTTATTTTGTTAAAAGGAATATCTGCTAACAAAAGATTGGCTACAGCTGTGTAATCTGTTTAAATTTAGAATATGTACAAATTGAAAGGTAAAATAAATACATGACAATTTCGTGTTGGTATTGGTATAGGTAATGCTTGGCTGCTACTATCTACAATTTTAAAGCAAACGCTCTAATTTTGGTTGAATTTGTGACAAATAAAAATATCGAACATATTTTTCTCTCGTGAGGCTGCCCAGAACTTGTTCCATTTCCTTGGATGGATCGTTTATATGCCTGCTAATGAAAATATGTCTTATTGGATTGTATAGAAGACAACGGAAAAGGAAATGACATATGTTGTTGGTTTCATTGGTGTTACATAACATACATAATTCGTCGGAAATAATTTTATGCTACGTTCCATGTTGGTAAATGTTACAATTATTGGAGTTACTTGTTCTTATTGGGCTTGCTGATTTAACTATCTTGTATGGAATATTAGTGGACAGGTAGTGGAGGCTGGTATCAAAGGATTTATAATAGGGATTGTTACGAGCTGATTGGATTTTGGGTACAATCCATCAACCGAAAATGGTAATTTATTTGAATGCCTACCGGAGTTTTTGAGCAATCTAAGTAAATAAATGAGTACGAGCAAATTTCATTGTAATTCAGAAGATGCAGAGTAATATTACATGTTTTTTTTCTATACTTCGCACTGTTTAGAAATTAAAATTTATTAAGTTTTGTTACCACAACAGATTCTGGTGGAAATATCATTTTCCAATTTCATATTTAGAACTTGGATTTTTAACAGGAAAAGGTTTTAGTAGTAGTTTATTAATTTTTTAAATTATTATGTAATTTTTTTATATATCTAAACATTTACGATTTACTAGTATCAACTTTTATTTTTCATATGGAGGTTATAGTAAGCCATGCCATTTTTGAATAGTGATTTTTTTTTGCTTTACAACATTATAAAACAGTAACAATTAAAAGAAAAAAAATGTTAAGCCGATAATAAAGGTTTATCCATTTCTTAGAAGTACGGCGGCTTTACCAATTGGATCTATTTTGGAAATTTTATGTTTTTATTATTTTACAACTTAAGGGTAGGCAGAGTCCGAGAAATTTGTCAGAAAGATATGTATTTACCGTTAGGTCTTTCCTTTGTGAAAATTATAGCGACTGATTGGTGCCCTTCCAAAAATTTGTACAAATAGGGGTGGGTGAAAAGTGTTCTAAAACAGTAATCAGTTCGCAGACAAGGGAGTCTAGTTCAAACCTTTGTACCAACCAAACCGTTTTGCTCGCATAAGTTGTATCGATTTTGTTTCTATAGATCGTCTAAGTTTAGTTTAATTTTTCGTGTTGTGTATAAATCGTTTCCATTTTTCTTAATAAACATTGATAGTTCCTTTAATTAGAAATTATCAAACTCGTTTTTGATTTAATTAATGCATTCCATTTTTTTCAATACCCGATCCCTTTGTGAATGTAGTTATTTTAAATATCAAAAACAAAAAAGAAATTTGTTTTTTTATAATAAAATTAAAATAACATTTAATAATAAATAATAAAATATCGCCATTTAGTTTCAATGTATATTGTGGTATACTAGGAAATCCACTAATTGGCACAAATCGAAGATAAGAAATTTTAATTGACCCTAGAAATCTAAATATGTAACAAAATGGTATTGCAGATATTTTATGTACATAGCCACTTCGTCAAATTCAAAATATGTGGTTGCAGCAGGGCGGAGCTTCTGATCGCAATTCACAGGTTATAGTAAAATATTGAAATGTTCCATTTAAAGGACAGTGGATAGCGATTTAACGCAATTAGATATTTTTAAGTTTTAAGATTTTTTAAGTTAGAAAATAAACTCTTTATTTGGAAATATTAAAATGAAAATGTACTATGAAATGCCACAGTAAGAATTCTGAGTCAGATTAGGCCAAGAAAATTAAGTAAGTTATAGAAAAAACAGAATGAAAGGCGCAGAAGTGCTTGGAACGGAATAGCCAGTTAATAAAATATTTATTGCAAAGTTTTCGTAAATTATTTTTCATTTGTCTGAATTGGTTATTTTCTTTAAAAGTAGCCTATGATTCACTTTTTTCAATTAAATTTTATTATAAATAATAAACTTTGTGAATTTTTCTATTTCTATTTCTATCGTTTTATAGGCACTACAATTAAGTAAAAAGAAATAAAATCAATGGGTCAAGGTTTTATTCTAAATTATATAAAATTTAGAATAAACTTTAAACCGTCTTCGTAATCCAACCTTGTATATGAAAGCGTACGTCATTGGTACTGTTCGTTGTTCACTTGTCAGGTTACCGTGCATACATCAAAATATAACACCTACCAACTGACAAGCGGGCCTCGGAGCACACATGCGTTTATAGATGGTATTCCGCGTTCGACAATTGAACGATATATGCAAATAACGTCCGCCGTAATTGCATCGGCCGCTGACGCTTTGTGCAAACATCGAAATGTGATATATCGGTGCATAGCAGGGGATGATGCGGCGCCGTGCATCCGCACCGACAACAGCAAAAATTAACTGTAAGCAAAAACTGCATCTGAACGACAACTGAAATGCAAAATGCGATTTGGCTTTGTTTTTAATTAAATTGCAAATCTGTTGACAGTTTTATTCCGTGTTTTTAATTACAGATTTGTGAAAAGTTTTATTGTTGGATGTTTTTTGGGTTATTGCTATTTAATTGCTCGAAATTCGATTATATTTTTATTTGAACGAATTTGGTGAATTGCTGCGGTAAATATTTTACCTACCTACGCGTTTCATATATTTCAATATTGAAAATTGGTTTAAAATTAATATTTAATACGTAACCAAATTTACAGATTTATGCGATATTTCATTTAAAAAAAAAACATTTACACTATATGCCCATTATTTTATATATCAAATTAGACAATAATACTTGCTACCCTTATTCACGTTTTTATGGAATAAAAGGTGAACAAGGATTAAAATAAAAAATGCATATATGCAAATATGCATGCAAATAATTGGAATTTCTACGAGCCCTTCATCAAAAAATACTATTATCTGTTCAAGTTTTCAAACATAAATGTAATTTTATTTGAAATTAATTACGAGAATATACTCGTATATAGTAACGTAATTACTATTTATTGCATATTTTAACATTGAAACAAAATATTGTTCTTTCTTATAAATTAACTTAAATAAGTAAATTAATTTTCGGACGACTGCCATTAAAAGTTGACTTTTCGCTTTTGTCAAATCAAAGTTTATGTTTTTAGTAGCAATGTAACAAGAGAGTGAGCATAAATTGAAAAGAAATAATTTGTAGAATTATTTTCTAAATTATCGAACTCTCGAATGGGCCCATAAACCAATTTTTAAAAATTTTTTTTAATGAAACTATATTAGAATATATGACGATCAGAGAAAACCCGATGTGAAAATTTCATGTATTACCCGAGATATGATTTTTCAAAGTTTCTGTGACGTTGTGTGACGTCACAGGTATTACTCCAGTGGCACTAAAAGAACGATTTTCTATGATAGTTGATATTATATATTTTTTAATATAAAAATAATATTTTTATATTATAAGTCTTAATTTACAACAATTAAACTTAATACAAACTAAGACAAAATTCCTTTGACAACTTTAAGAGTATTTTACTTGATATTCGAGTAAATAACAACAAAAGTTTGAGAACAGTGGCGCTAGTAGTGATGTAACCTAACCTCAACACACAATTTTAATCAATAGATTTTCAACACAGCACAATAAAACAGTGAAATTATAAAGCAAATAATAGAAGCCCAACAAATATAATCTTAAATACCAACAAACAAAAATATGAAATGACATTCCGTAGTTCTATTTTTGCCCACAATAGGCGTTGGGCGCAGCGGCAGACGCGCGATTTGCAATTTTCTTATTTCTGGCCAATGCAAGTACCTGTGACGTCAAAATATGTTCAATTCGTTATATCGCTTTACTGCAAAATATTTAAAAGAAAAAAAATACTTTACTACTAATTATTCCATAAGTGTTACACGATTTTGATATAAATTGCTCATATTTCGTGTATGGTTTATGCGCCCATTATATTTGTTTAGATTATTTTTTTGATCCATAAATTCAAAACAAAATTAGATAATGCACTTAACATGTCTTATAAGCCACTAATCTAACCTAACTATCTGACATTTGTCAAAAAAAACAAAATAAGCTGCAGAAATTATCAACGGGAATAATCTGTAGCGCTTTATTTTGACCGTAATAATGACAAGATCGATTAAAACGCAGACGCGTGACAAAAAATGAGACATTTCATTGCTTTTATGAAATGTCTAATAATAATCTGAGTAATTTTTGTGCCTTATCTCCAATAGCAACAAACAATAAAATTTGTTTTCGCTCGTCTCCAATAGTTATTAGTAGCAGTAAAAATTATTTTTTTTTTATTAATCCATCACTAAAGAATGGATAATACGCACGAAAAAACTTAATTATATGCTCATATATATGCACTGATTTTTTGGGAAATTGAAACAATTGAAATTATTAAGAAAAAATTATAAATGAATTATGAATTTTATTGCACAAAACAGTCTTAATTCTCATTAACAATTAACAAATATACTATTATTATACGTATAAACTAAGCCTAGGAACATAAACATAATATTATGAGATTATGACAATTTACATAAATAAGAAACAAATTTAAAAAAAATTTTGTAAATAGAAAGTGTAACAATCGTAAAAAAACCATCCAGCTGAGAATTCTTGGTTTTATATTTATATTCGTTGTCCCTACTTTTATCATCATTCGTGTATATATTACGCTCAAAGACCGAAAATACTCATTGAGCAATAAAACAGCTCACAACGTGTTGTGGTCACAGGTCACTGTAAAACATCAACGTCGCGAAATTCGTGTTATGGCTCTTATGAAAACGCTTACAACGCTATCATAGAAAAACTACATCGCGAATTTCGCTAAAAATATGATAGTTTTATTTGTTTGTGTATTTGCTTATTACTTTGTTTATTGATTATTCTGTTGTATTTTTATATTTATTGCGGTACAAAGTATTAAAAATATTGAAATATGCAATTATATGCAACTTTTGTAAAAATTTGCATAAGAATGCCCAAATATTATATTCAATTATTAATAAGGATTAATTAACTCTAATCCATGTAATTCATCCAGATAATTAATTCTATTTAAAGATATTCAAAAATTAAAATATATACACTCTGCATATAATCCGCTCTCTATCTCTATATCATCACTATGAATACGAAGTAAAAGAACATCTACAACAATTTATGACATGAATGTCATATGTGCGTTTATTTAAATGAAATTAGATCAATGTTTTTCCTTTTATAATCTATCATCGGAAAAATATTGTGTATAATTCGAGGGCAAAATATTTATGTAGCCCCCACCCCCCACACTATTGAAACGTTCGCCACTGGTTCACGTTTAATATTCGTGTTCGGGCGACAAAACATAACTTTGCACTCTAAATATACAAATAACTATTGTGTAATAGTAGTTTCTAGTTTATTACAGACAATATCGGATATCGAAATATGGAATTGAAGGTTTATTGGAGACATTAAAAAATTAATTTTTTACATGAACTCGAATGAAGTTTTAAAAAAAAGATATTATTAACAATATTCATAGTAAAAATGTTATTTGTAATTTTTAAACTAAAATATATTTTAATCAATTATTTTATTTTTCATCAGTTAGTAGGAGGTCAATTTCAGACTTCTCAAATTTGAAAAGTGATTTATTTCTACTTTCCAGTCGAAAAGTTGCCACTTTTCAACCTGAGAATTCAATGCCTATTTGATTGTCAACCGATAATGCAGACTTTTCTGTGGATTATTCTGCCACTTGCCGTTGTTCGGGTGTAATACAAACCATTTATTCATTTTAAAACCCAGTCATTTCAGCTTTGCTAATTGTGACTTTTAAATAATTAAAAGAACGAACATTTATTAACCAAAATAAATGTCCTTTACAAAACAAATGTAAAATTCACCACATACTAAACAAAATTATTTCTCCCGAAAAAGCAAACATTAAAATTCATATAATATTCTATGTTTTATTTATTAATTTTTGATTGATTTAGCTATTTTAATATCAGACGGCAATGACACACTTCTCACAATAATTGTTTTGGGACTAAAGAAATAACTGTATAATGTGTTCCATATATCAAATATATGTCTCAATTGTAGTTATTAAACATTCAAATAAGAAGGACTTGATTTAAAAAAAATTATCCCTTTTAAAGATTCATTTCTAGTAGTTATCGTGCTCATAGTTTTTGTCATAAGTTTTTGGTTTAATCATAAACATTCGCATACCGTTTATAATGCAATGTAAAGTTATGACAGTTGATATTTGGACAGTTATTCAAAATGTCAGTAAATTTAAACGATGTAGGTTTAACGGATGAATCTAATTTTAGATAAATAACGAAGAGACATTTTTATTTTTATTTACTTTGCTATATTTTTTTCTATGTAACACAATTATTTGATATAAGAAAAACCACAACATATTTGACAACAGAATTAAAACGAGATAGGTACATATAAAATATTAAATAATGACTCTGTTAATGCAAAAGATTGGAGTTTTTTTACCTCCCGCCTACCTCTAGGTAAGGGAGGTATTGTTTTTGGTCAAAAAATTGGGTAGTGAGCAGGGACGGATGGGGTAACTTACACCGGCCCGGGAAATTAGGAGTGATCGGCCCCGGCATTTTTTGTTTTTAGTTTTCCTATATAGGGTGTTGAAATGAAGAACGCAGCATATGTTTTGAATGTTATTTTTGAAATGTTTAATTATTTGCTTCCCTAATTATTTAACGTCAAAATAGTTAACCAGTTTATATAGCGGAAGAAATTATGCATTTTTTTAACACTAATATTTAAAATTTCAACTGAAAAAATGAGGAAATGTTTACTGATAATTTTCTTAAAATTATCAGTGTCATGATGAATTAACAAACAAATGTACCAATTGAAACTTATTGCTTTTGTCTGTCATTTGTTGTCATTAGTGTTTAATTTTAGGTCCAGTTGCACAGTTACCACTTAAGTTTTTTTTTAAGCTTAAGTTTTAGTTTATGGTTTAGTTGTTGCACAGTTTCGTTTTTCAGTTTAAACTGTCACTTAAATGTCAAATACTTAAGTGGTAAATGTGGTGTCGCTTAAATCAAAGTTTAACATTTTTTCATGATTTTCACTTGCTTTATCTACTTTAGATACATTTCTAAAATAGATCTTATAATTATTATTGATATTGATGACGATGAGGATGAAGAAATCTTATATATTGACATTTTCATGAGACCTTGTCGTAGTCCTGGAGAGAATAGGTACAATAATTTCAATGAATGGAATGATGAAGAATTTTATAAAATAGGTCTTCCCAAACATTATCAGTCCCCGAGCACTTACTTGTTCAGTATTTTGTCCCGGTGTCCTTGTCGAAATATGTGTACAGTGACATAAATCAGACACACGAATGAAAACAACTTAAGATAAACCTCACATTTATTAAAATTAAATATTTCAAACTAAAATTATGAAAATACAAAAAATACGAAGTAAATGGTGAAAAACTTTAACAACTCACATTTTTTCAAAACTCGGAATAAGATTTGACTCTGCCACTCTTATTTTTCTCTCCTCTCTCCACAACGATTTTTGAGGGATATTTAATTTTTATTACAGCTGCAGCTAAAAATCTTTACTTATTTCCAAATTTTCCATATTTAATATACAAAACACTATTTTGTATATGTCAAAATAAGAGATAGAGATAAAACAGTAATAATTGATATTCGTGTTTGCCAACATTCATATTTTTTAGTTTAGGTAAGTATTTTTTTATTGAGAACTGTGCAACATATACAGCTCTAGTATTTGGTTTAAACTGCAGTTTGAGGTTTAACTAAACATATACTTAAGTGGTAACTGTGCCACTGACCCTTAAGTGTCTTAATTAAAAATGTATAATTTGGACGAAAAGTTAGATATATTCAAATGGTTTAATAGTCAAAATAGGGCACAACAAAAATTTATTAAATAAAATAAACTCTTACAGGCAGATAAAAGGAATTTTTCAATCATCTGTAACTTCGTTTCTAAATTAATTGTATTATCAAAATGTGTCAAATTTTATGCTAACCAATCTTGATTACAACCTTAGTTAATATAATTTTGTTCTAAGAATGGAAAGTGAAGATACAAGTAATAATAAAAATGGAGTTAACGCTAATCCCTTTTATGAATCTGCCTGTAAATTAACATAACATTTATTTAGCTTTTCATGGCACTGGCGATATTTTATCACTATATATTTTAGTTATTTTTCCGATTCCAGGTAGTGCAAAATTATAAATGTTAGTTAGAAAATGCATAAAGTTTTTCTCTACAATTTAACTTTTTTGATGTAAAATAATCAGGGAAGCCAATAAATTGAACATATCAAAAATAACATTGAAAACACTATAGTGTGTTCCTAGATTCACCACTCTTCATACTAGTTTATTAAGTAACTATTTTAATGTAAGTTTTGATACTTAGAATTGAATGGAAACTTTTCAATGTATTTTGTTGTTGGAATATAGTTTTATCTATATATTGTTTGTTAAAACTGTTCATTTTTTGATAAATAATAAATAATTTTAAGTAATTTTTGATACTCAAATGATGAAATAGATACAGAAAGTAAACGGTGAACATAACTATTTTTATTAAAGAGTTTGTCCATGAAGGTATGCTATATAAGTATCTAAGTATATAAAAAATTAATTTAAAGTTAGTTTTACTCTTATCCATTTCTAAACTTGTCTATTCTTTTCTAAATGAAAATTATCTAACCGAACGCGACACCGGCCCCGGCGGCCCTTAAACCTTGCGGCCCACCGGGCAATTGCCCGGTGTCCCGGCCGTCCCACCCGTCCCTGGTAGTGAGTTTACAATGAATAAGCACGTTTTAGGGTCCCTACAATACGATTTTACTATTTTCGCGATGATGTATGTATGTATGTATGTATGTATGTGTGTGTAGTATGTGGCAATTTTTTCGTCTCGCATAACTCAAATACTATAATACCAAAAAATACAATTTTGTGAATTTTTGCTTCTTATATTTAAATGAAGAGCTTATATTATAAAATTTTCCTATTAAAAACAATCGTGTAAATAAATCACGTTATTAAAAACTCAATTCCACATGGACAATCAATTAAAATCCCTGTCAAATAATCAACAACAAATCACCCGTAAACAAAAACAACCACTGCATCTCAATTTCAAACTCAGTATCCCGAGCCCCAAGCCCGACCAACTCCTCTAACCGGGACATCACTATTGTTTTGCAGCTTGCCGTCCGCAGCAGCAGCGTCGCTCTTGCACAAAATACTCAGTCGCGTCTCCCGCAGGATTATGATCTTCCTCCCGCTGCCCGCAAGTTCGGAGCCCCAACCCGCAAACAGCGCAAACATTTCACTGTCCGCGATTAGATCTATGTGCAACGCAAGTAAAACACATACGGAATTGTCTTGTTTTCTGGGAGTTTCGCGTTTCGGACTCTGTAAAGTTTTTATTGTGGTTCATGATTGATATAAATGAAGGCGGGATATGTGGTTTGTGGTGATAAATGCTGTAATCAGCTTCAATAACGGTTTATTTTGATTTAGATCTTGTGGATTGGATTTGGGCTTGGGTTCGGATGTGTGCTTGACGGATTTAGGGTTGTAATCTAATTTGCTGCGGGTTCGATTGATGCTAATGGTTATTTATTATTCAATGTGAATAAATAATTACATATTGATTTGACTTACATTGATTCTCATGTTCAATTTAGATTCTATATTATAGCGTATTAATTATTTAGATATAATATATACAGCATGCGACAAAACATATTACCTAGTTTTGTGGACCTAATAAGTCCCAGTTTTTTTATCTGGGTTGTCTTAAATTACCTAGTAAACTTATCCTTTCAACTATGATATTTTCCAGATAAATTAAATCTTTCAAAACTAAATAGCATCCAAAAGATGTAAGATTTTTTAATATTGTTTTCCAGAAAGACTTTATATTTTTTGGAACGCTATAAAATATTTATTCATAACAATTAGGTTTCCGTAGGAAATCGTCTTCCTTTGACGCAATCCAAACCATGTTTAATTGAACTAAGTGTTTAATAATGTCAATCACGATGTTCCCACAAATAAATTACAATCTTTAGTCATTAGAGACACCTCTAAATTGAATGGAAAACTTCGTAACGAACAAACAACAATATGTTATTTAACCGATAACTCTGGTCAAACCATAAAATACAATAAAATGTCATAAGAAATTGGATTGCCACAAGGTACGATACATTCTCCAATGCTATTCTGCTTATACGTTAATGATCTCTTTGGGAAATTCAGAAATCAAATGTATGAGTATAGAATGTTCGCAGATGACGTTTCTCTTCTTTCATCAAACAGGAATAATGATTTTTAACTTTTAACTAAAATATATTGAATATTGGTGCCGTAGGTACCAATTTTTTAATTTTTGGTTACAGGAAAACCACGTACATTAGATTTCATAATAAAATTATATCAAACTAAGACCTCAAATTTCATAAGTATGCTATTCGAAATAGTAAACTGCGTTAAAATTCTAGGGTTCTTGTTGGATAAAAACCTCAATGGTATCGCTGCGAGCATGTGGCCGCAGACCTTAGTAAACGCTGCTTTCAAATTAGATTTTTTTAAAAGTATACTACGTTTAGAATTAAGTTCTACAATGGGATCATTAAGGTTCAGCTACAGTACGACATTCATTTCTGGGGTAGTTCCTCTCACGCAACTAAAGTTTTTCATTGGATAAAAAGAAATTATTTGGTGCTTTGCAGACGTGTCCAATCATTATTCTCGTAATATTCTTTTTTAAACAGTTTAAAATCTTGACCATCATTGGTCTGTACTTTATTTAAGTAATATGTTTCAAGATATGGGTATATATTTAAATCACATGGTAACACCCATAGTAGAAAAACACGAAATAGAAATAAACTTAAAAACCTGTAGCAAAATATGTTTGCATTCAAAATCACAACTCAAATTTCTCTCGGTTCCATAGGTGTAGAAATATAATACAGTGAACTGCTAGATGATTTAAAATTATGAAAAACTTTACCAATTTTTAAGAAGAATTGAAACTCTTTTTAATTTGCTTTCTATAGTTTAGAAGAATACTTGTAATTCATATGAATTTTATGTTTAGAACAATAACTTGTACTTAGTGTTATTTTTGTGTCTAGAGTTGACGTTTTACATTATGTCCTGTTTTACTTCACGTAAATATAGTAAATAATTATTAGTTTTAATATGTTGTTGTTTTACTCCAGCCGATATTCACATACAAATGAGACTGATAAAAGGTGACAGCAATTTTACCACTGTTTTTTTAAATACTTTAAAATAAATGTAAAAGTCAAATTTTACTCAACAGTCAATCAGAAATTTTCAATGGATTACAGTTGGAAAAATAAAATTCAGTTGTTTTTAAATAATCGCGTGTTTATGTGGAAATGAAACGGAATACGAAATATTGTTAAATGAAATTAGAAATGATTACAAATATTCATATTTGATTATTATTTTTGGTTCAAAATTTTAATGAAAATCTATTTGAAGCAATATGATACTTAGTAAATAAACTCACAGAGATACAAGTTTTGTTGTAAAATATTTGACTTGTATTCAAAACATAAAATAAATCGTCAATTAATTAAAAAAATTTTTCTAAATGGGGTAAATAGCTCCAGGGCAACGCCTCGCACAGTAGATTGTGAGATTCGTAGTTCAAATCCCGCAGTCAAAAGTTGTAATTCTAATTCTTTCTCTACTAATATATTTGTGGGGCAACACTTGACCAGATCTGGGTAAACAGAGCGCCACACCCATAATGGGTAAAACGTGCGATTCTAAAACGAAAGTTTTTTAAAAAAATAATGTGGTTCATGAATAAAACTTTTTTTTAAAAATTTTTAGGGGTCGCGCGGGGCCCTCCAACATACTATTTTTAGTACTTTTTTCAGTATTAAGGCTGAATCTCTTAATGTATTTGTCAGAATCGGATGATTTTTTGATATGTATTGCCTAGAATGATATCCTTCAATTTCATTACATGAAAAACCTAAAGAGATTATATACTGATGAGATATTCTAACCTAAGGATCAATTTTTTCGTTATTTTTAAGCAATTTACCGTTTTCTTGTTCATTTTTTCAGTTTCCATTACAGTAATGTTATATTTCGAGCAAAGTTCAAAGTAAATTAAAGACGAAAGCAGCATTTTATTAGCTTAAAATACGGTAAATTGCCGAAAAAATATGAAAAATATATAATATATAAATTTTGTTTCCTTGATTTCATCAGCCAATAAATTTTAAAAATTACATATCGTAATTACCAGTATTTTAAAAATTTACAGTGGTTTCTCCAACACCAAAATCTTTGAAAAGAGGCGTGATTTGACGACTGATTATAAGACAACAATTCATTATATATTTATAAGTGCTATACCAGCGAATAAATGTCTTGATGATATATTTATTTATTCAATTTTTATAATTATTAAATTGATTATTTCGCAGAAATAATTTCTCAAATCAAAAGACTATACTCTTTATCTATTGGATAAATATATTAAAGAACATAATAAACCGGATTATTATTTTTCTTTTATCTTATTAAAGATTTCCCAAGAGACTACAATTGAATTTTTTATGACTAATATATTTCCAAGTACCAAAATTATTCACTTTGTTTCATTTTGATATTTTTACTAAGAGTGCCTAATTCTCATCATTGTAATATTGAATATTTTCTTTCTTTGATCATGATTGGTGTTATGGAATTTGGCGCAATAATCGATTCGAGCTGCCTTTTAAATTTTTTAAGCCCTTTCTCGCAGTGGTCTGTCTTTCCATTGGCAGATATAGTGACATATAGTTTATCTATTTCTCAAATGATAAATATCGTAATAATAAATGATGGTCGTTGGTCAGTCTTTTTATAATTTTTGCTGTGATTTCGGTGCGATATTTCATTTATCTGACAAATTGTTATTGTCTCTTTATCAGAAGATGAAAAAGTAACTCTGAAATAAGAAATGACGTATTATTGACAACAGTGCTTATTCAACTTTTGGGTGTAATTTACGATCAAAGTACCATTGTAATATCTTGTCGAATCTTTAATCATATCATTAAAGGATACATTTTATAAAGTAGAATCGGTCTAACTTCCAAGTATTGTTACAAAAATATCCCTAATAAATGGCGGTTGTAAAATTAGGTTCTAGTATTTTTCGTTTATAACAACTAATAGTTGAAGGCGATAAAACTCTAATTAAACACAGGAAAATACAATTTTAATAAAATATATTACGTAATTTATTCTCGTTATTTTAAATAATTTCAAGGGATTAATTATTTTCCATAGCTAATATCGCAAGCTAGTGATAGAATCGTGTAGCCCTAAAAATATTTAAAATAAAATATTTTATAAATATTATCAGACAGGTGGCCAAGTGTATTCAAGTTTTAATATTAGATATTAAATCGTACTCTGATGCTACAGGTAGTGGTCATTTTCAGCGCCGAGGGCAACACATTTATTGAAAGAAGTTAACTTCAGTCCTTGCTTAATAACTAAGTTGCTAACTTCAAGCCGTGATTGAAACGTTCGAAACCACAGTTTGTCAAGTAGGGATTAAGGTGTTACTTAGCGCCATGGAAACCAGTACTTTAAATGACAATTTAATACCGGGATTAAAAATGTAATTTTTGTACTTATCTGATAACCGAATAGAATATAATTTCAGATTGATAAACGAATGATAATATAAAGACAATAAACAATTTGCGAATGGTTTATTAGAAAACTAAAAGTTATCTTATCAATTGTAGATTTTAAATTAGTTCTATTATAAGTACATGCTTCATACCGAATAATTATTAATTTAAATTTTTTCGAGGGATTTTTATTTTGGAAAATAAGTGTTTTAGGTTATCTTTTGAAACAAGATAAAAGTAATTGCAACATTGCAAAAAGAAGAATATTTTTTTGGGTTTGCGGTACTTATATGTAATAATGAGATTATTATTATTATTATTGTGATATTTACTTTACAAACAATATTGATTTAGCTAGATTCCTTCATAGCAAAGATTTAACTGGCTTAGTGGGTAATCTTATGGCTGGTTTATATTGGATTTTATTTACAAATTTAGATTTAGAAATTTAATTTTTATAATATAAAATACATAGAAATACCTTTATTGGTTTATGCTCGGTCTATTTTGCGGCTGAGAAATGCTTATTTCGCGTCCGATTGCACAAAAAATATTTTATTATTGTTATACCGGGTGGAACATCATACCTGTGTACATAGGCGATTAACATGAAAAACAGGTTTTCCGTGCGCATTGCTCCCCAAATTATTTTAGGCAAAAATGCTTCGAATACATGTTGTAGAGCATAAAATTCTGCATCTAAATCAATAAACAGAATTACTTTTTCTTGCTTTGTAACGACAGAAATTAAATATGAAAACAAAATTACGATGAAAATAGCAAATAGCCATGGAATTGAAACAAAAATTAATAAATGCTTCTCGTTTTTCTGTCAATTAAATATTTTACCCGTCAAATTAATCATTCATCTGTCAAATGTCAAGCATTTATTTATTTTTGTTTCAATTCCATGGCTATTTGATATTTTCATCGTAATTTTCCATGTTTCATATATAATTTCTGTCGTTACAAAACAAGTAAAAGTAATTCTGTTTATTGATTTAGATGCAGAATTTTATGCTCTACAACATGTATTTGAAGCATTTTTGCCTAAAATAATTTGGGGAGCAATGCGCCCGGAAAAACTGTTTTTTCATGTTAATCGCCTATGTACACAGGTATGATGCTCCACCCGGTATATCGTTGCAAAACAAAAAATAATCTCTATTAAAAAATGTCATGGTTTACTATGACTTCCATATGAAAAATAAAAATTGATACCAGTAACTTGTAAATGTTAAGATATAAAATTTTCCTGACTACTTCTGCAAATTCACCATTAAAAAGTGTCATAAGAAAGTGCAAGCCAGAATCTCGTATTATATCATGTAACAAAGTTATCAGCAAAAAAAGAAAATCACTAAATTTACATTTTAACCAAAATCTAGTGACATGTGCATTCAATTGGAAAAACAAATACATGTTAAAACTACACTACTAAAGCGAAAACTTTCGTCTAATATAACCAACCTCGAAGCTCTTGCAGTTCTCGAGATCCCAATGCAATGGCACACTGTATTTTAATTTTCCAAAACAAAACAAGTTTATAAGATTATAAGTTTTAGTACGAACGGTATTATAAAATTATACATAAAATTTAAATTTAGCGTGCTAACATCAAATATAGTTCACCCACACGACATACGACACACAGTTGGTTCATTTAAGTATTCTTTATGTATTTTACTTAAATTGGTGAACGTAGATCAAGTGCGCCAAGGGAAATTGACATTTTGAACAGAATCTTCCTCACTCTAATTACAAGTGTATTTCGAAATGCTGTACTTTTTTTTAAGCGCGATTAAGGCTTACGTATTTTCCCTCTAACCCTTCTGCTAAACATTTTTCTTTAAGGCATTTAATGCTCTATTTATGTTTCTACACTCGGGGCACAGTAAAATAGCAAATATCTTCTGCACAATTATGTGTTCAATTGAATTAATTTATTATAAAATATGTCAAGGTTCAATTTTACTCATTAGGTCAACTTGATCCCAAATTACTTCAAGAAGTACGTAAAAGTACAAATTCGTCAAAGTGTTCAAGGTAAAGCAATTTACTACATGCATTATATCGAAGTTTTTATCCTCAGTTATTGGTTTATTCAAAATCGTAAATTACTTCAGTGTAAAATTTTAAATTTTTTAATTTTTCATGTGGAAGTTTAAAAGAATTCGTTTAGTGTTAAAATGAAGCTGTAACTTTATCATTTTTATACTCATTATACTTTACTTTTATTTATGTATTGTATGAGTATAGTATTCTTTAAAGGAAAATATTTACAATGAAAATTATCAATGTGTGTATTATGCAGTCCTCATACATTTACAACTTTTGGTCAATTTCACCTCAGTGGTCAATTACCCCCCATATTTTACGGTAATATAGGAAAGTTTAGCAACACCGAAACATCTTTCCTAACACACCCAAAAATGATCTTGTATACTCAAAATGATTTTGGAGAAGACGCATTTCATCAAAAATATTACTAGATAATGACGTCACTGTGCTACAACGTTTATATGGGATAATAATTTTTGTTGAAATTAAAATGCAGTGCGTGCATCACACGTGCCGCCATTTTTAGACCTGATTTGTTGCAATAAACACAATATATACATACCTATTACAAAACACTAGATCACGAGGAGCACATATTTTAACAACACAGTAAAGTCTGACAGCAAAGTGACAGTTTGATATGAATTTTGTATGTATACGTGATTATTTACCAATAGCAACAATATAACGAACAAAAAATTAACTAGAATTATTTTTAATAAATTAAAATTCCATTAAATGAATAAAATTGACTATAACATCACTGTACATTGAATTAATATATACTTTCCTTAATGCTAGTCTTTTTTACGTTGTTTTATTTCAAACATTAGCATACCTCAATAAACTTTACAAGTTATTTTTCACTTTATAAAATTTTTTTTCAGGTTGATGACGTGCGTCTTCTCCGAAATCATTTTGAGTATAGTACAAAATACAGTTAGTAGATTTTTATTTATATAACTGCATTGTAAAACTTTGTAACGTATATTCACGTCAGCTGTCAAATTATTCCGCATGCAATAAAACTCATTTAAACGCTGCTTGACTGGTTGAAATATGTAATATCGTTATATGCATTTCATAACCAAATTGATTTAAATTGATTTCAGCGAGAGTTCCTTTGTTAAAACTGTACTGAAAGCGTGCAAATTCTGATAAAGTAGTAGTTGCAAACATACCTCTAGCAACGCTGTGATTTATTGCAATGCAGCCCCGCACGGTATTTATACAGAGTGGTGTTTCTAGTAATGGATAGGAAAGAAATGTTTCTTTTTGCATGCCACGATATCAATCGTTTTAACTCTCGTGCTATGACTGATATAAATTGCTGCAGCGGAATAAAATATAAATAGTTGTGTGCATGTTACGTGTTTTTCGACTGTAATTCATATGAAATATTTTCATATTTACCCTCTCGTGTGTTTGCTTATATAATTATGCAGTTTACATACAACTGAACTAATGGATATTGCCTTGTGATTTCATGTTATAAAACAAAAATTTATTTCACAATTGTTTATTTTGTATTATTTCTTCGTTTATTTCAAATCATATTGTATTATTTTATATTATTGATATCCGATTGTCAACAACGATAAACCTGAATGCATTCACAAATATTGAAGTTGATTGAACATAATATTTAGACAAGCGTTTTGATTAATTGGTTAACCTAATAAAAAAAATGTTGTCTGATAATTGAATTACAAGAATAGATAGTAACAATACAAATATGTTTTCATCACACGACTTTCTCATATCTAGAAATTAATCTAAAATTAAATATTGAATAATTACACGTGACTTATGCTTGACAAAAGGAATTTTATTTATTTACGAAGATTGGAAGCGGACTAATTACTTTAGGGCATATATTGCCTCATGAGCGGATGAACAACACAAACGGCCATGCTCTTCAGTGGGATTCGAACCCATGAACTCTGGTTTGGCTAGGCTTGACAAATGGAATTAATGTCTCACTTATTTGTTTGTTCTCATACCCAAGCCAATATTCAAATATAATATTAACAATTTCCCACATATAAAATAAACTAATCATTTGGTTTAATTTCGTCACTTTTGACCACTTTTCTAAAAATTGGCTAGGGCATATTTAAGTGACAATATTTTCGTTACGTATACATGACTTACCAAGTGTAACAAAATATGGGATGCCTTTTTATATTTTTGTATACAATTATTTTCAAATGTAATAATGAGTCGTTTTGGGACTACTTTTTCATTAACGAAATACAAGAAAATATATTGCAGTTTACGTCGAAACATACAATTTCGTCAAAAAACACGAATTGGAACCAAATTAGAAAATTTTGCGATTTAAAAATTATGGTCTAAAAATACTGGTATGCAGGTTAAATATTTTACAGGAACATGAAAATTGTTTCTATTTGGAGAATTATCTAATGAAATGTATATCGGGTTCATTATTTTGCAAGTAAAATTTGTTCTCAAGATTGTTGCTTTTATGTAATATTCCTCGAAAAATGTAATGATAAAATTTTGATCATGTCATTTGTCTCGAAATGTTAACAAGCAACAATCTTTAGAAATACAAATTTTACAGGCATACTAATGTTCCCTTAATACATATATTACTACTGAACATATAATATTTAAATTTCTTCAAAACCGAAAGCAAAAAACTACAAATAATATTTTTTATTTTATTTAGTGGGGCTAATAATTCAAATTTAGTCCTATTTTTAAAGGTTTCTTCATACATAGAAAATTGTTTTTTTATTTTGTCTAGTTCCGATTTTGAAGTATATCTAAATTGATTTAGATGCGCCTTATTAAAAAAAATAAAATTATAAAATTTTGTTACTTTATCTTTTCTCGTCTATGAGTCCCTTACCTATCTTATCTGTACACATTATTCTCTTTCGTGAATTGTTGAACAAACAGGCACGCATCCATACAGCCACATAGATTTCATTGAGAAAAATACATAATTGCGCGAAAATCTGTATATGATTCATTTACGTTATTCTACTATACCGAGTGATTGAAAAAATTGTTAGCACGTGGTAAAAAAGTTTATTATTGATCTGACAAAAAAATGTATAACACAGAATTAGTTTTGCTTCTCTAAAAAAATGTAATCATATTTATCACATACAAGCTGTTCAAAAATAGCATTTTTTGAAATTTCTGACAAGAGGAAAGTATCCTAATCATTGGAGATAGACAAAAATTCTTTTTTAGAAAATGTTTCTAATAATTCCCTAAATTAAATTTTAAATATAAAACGGTAATCGAAACTATTTATTTTACACATTTTTACAGATACTAAAAATTGATGAAGGGACAGGAACAGTGCATTTAATTTTACAGAACAACTACAAATATTTTATAATACTTCAACGTGTCTCCCTTTTTTGCATACGCCGTATAACACTCATTGTGACATTGTTGTATCGTAATTCTTTTGATTAACTCTTGCCGTGTCTCTGTTCGAGAATAGTAAATTTTATTTTTAAATATTCCCACAAAAATAAATCCAGCGGCGTTTAATCGGGTGATCTTGGAGTCGATTTCATTACATTTAAATCTCTCGCCACCTCGTCTAATTCATTTGTTCGAAAAGTAATGAGTCAGCTAATTTCTTCAAGTATGCAAAAAAGGTGCAGGAGCACCGTCTAATTGAATAACCATATCTCGTTGATTTTCCAAAAACTTATTTCTTAGCGATTGTAAAAAATCTGTGTTCAAAAGTTGCTTAAAAACTTCCCGCTTTCATATTTAAAAATTTAATTTAGGGGTGGTTAGGATTACAAACATTTCCTTCAAATAGAAGCTTTGTCTATCTCTAATAATTAGGATACTTTACTTTCTTCAAATTTTCAAAAAATGCTATTTTTGAATAGAATGTGTGATAAATATAATTTCATGATTGATATATGAGGTTTAAGAAAAGGAAAACTCTTCTGTTGTATAATTTTTTTGTCAGATTTATAACAAACCTATTCCCATATATTTACACTTTTTTCAATCACTCTGTATACCGATTACAAAACGAGCAAATTGAAATGTGATTACTGCCTTAGATCCAGAATTTAATTGTGCACAACATCAATTTGAAGTTTTTGCCCAAAAACTTTTGCACAAGGAAAAACTGATTTCCCATGTGGAAAGTCTATGGCCAGGTTTCAAACTTACATTCTTTATAAGAAGCTAAAATGTATCTTTAATTATACTTCATAATGCTAATATTAAATATTCTATATACAGAAAACAGTGCCTTTGTTTTTTGATTGAAAGCGAGAAGGAATACCAGCCTTAAATAATTTGTAAATATCAAATTTTGTTTTAATAAGTTCATAACTCAAAGGCTTAGGAGTTTTCCAATAATACAGTCTCTAGTTTTATCCAATTATAATTTATATACTTAATAACCCTATAAATATGTTCAACTTTATTTTATTTATTTTGCTGCGCATTAAAAAATATTTCATTGTAGTATAGAACTTTAATCAATATTGTTTAAGAATGTAACAGATCCACTGAAATAATATTAGATAATGCAGTAATAATAGAATGAATGATGAATGTTAAAAGGACGAACTTAATTTTATGTCAAATTTCCCTTTTAACTGCTTTACCCTTCTATTATTAGCAATCCATCTCAAATTCTAGCTTCTGACACCTTCAATCAAGACCCTCATCTTCTTTATTAGATCATCCTTGCAACTAACTTTGTAGTTCACACACTTCAAACACTCAATCATAGACACCCTCACACATACAAGGATGTGTGTGTGTGAATTCGCTCTCAAAGCAGCCAACTTCAAATGGGCACCAGTTTATATGTACTATGTTTATAGAAAAATATTATTTTCTGTATTTACGTATTTGGTTATATTAATGTACATTTTAGACCAACCGTATAATGTTGCATTGTTGGTGTACTCGTTGGGAATTGCCTGAAATGAAAAGTAATAATTTTGCAAGCAGTCTTACTGTAAAACCGTAACTATACACATTTATTTCCATGGCCCACTTATATTCAGGAAAAATATTTTAAGTTTGGTATTTTAAATGGACCACTAAATATGTCGATTTGATTTACGAGGATGTATAACAACTAATTAGGTAACAAATAGAAGTTCACCTTTAAAGTTTGTCTAATGCAACAAAAATATTATAACAGTGTTACAGTTCTTATTAACTTTAAAAATAATTAACATTGGTTACATAAATAAAGAAAAAGTTCATATGTAGTACTACTCTGACCCCCCCAAGAATAAAATAAAATTTGTTTTTAATAATTATAAAAAAACAACAAATTTAAACAGACTATGCTTATCAAATTTGTATATCACACAAAACTATCTTATCAAGTTTATTTAGATATTTGTAATAGATTCTTTTTTGCATATTTTAGGCGAATATCTCCAGGAATTGAACGATTGCGTGGACGTCCGAGGAATAAGTGGTTAGATATGATTGGTGGTTTGTTGCTTGAATGAATGTTTTAGAGTGTGAAGGATAATCGAGCATGTATGAATCGCATTATAACTGTGGACAGGATAGGAATGTTTGGACATATTTTTTATTGAGTGTATTTCACTAAATTAATATTATTTCTAAAATTGGCAAAAAACTAATATGTTCAATGCGATATGAGGCAGCAATCAGCAATCATTGCCTCGGCGAAGAGGTCAACTCTGCTGTAAATCTGGTATTTTAGTGTTTAATTAAATAAATATCTATGGCTTTTCCGTTGCAAATAAAGTAACAGTGAAATATTTTGTCTTGTTTAATTTTAATTTCATTAGCTCATACGAGTATTCCTATTTTAAAATGGTTCCCTTTTCTGTTTAAATTCTTTCTACATATATTCTACTTTCTCACACATAGTTGTACGCGCGGTATGGTACACATCACATCACACATTCTGGCGGTGTGAAACTTGAAACAGTGCACCGCAGACTCGGCTCGGAGGTTACGCGGCTTGACGGCTCCGGGCCCGGAAATCGTGGAGATAATTATGCAGGCATTAAAACGCTGCAGGAATGAAGACGCCACCGCCACCGCTAAAACTCTTGCTTTTGTTTTGCTTGAATGTTATAACTAGAAGTGTGCTCGTGGGTACTTGGTTTTCTTACGTGTCAATGATGCTTTCTTGTTTCGCTGGCAACAAAGATGATTAACTTGCTTGAGAAAATAACACATTATCAATCAAGTATTCAAATTAAATTAAATGTTTGCCAGTTTGTAGTGTTCGTATTAAAATACATAGTTATTATTTAAAGAAGTTCAAAGTCCTTTTTGTAATATTTTACTGGCAATGTTCTAAAAATAAACTCACGAAAATAATTCCATTTTCAAATTTGTATGCAAAATTGTTATTCCCTGTCTATATTTATAACAACAGTACGTAGATGAGATAAGATGTTTACTATACCGTGTAAGTAAGAATCTCTAAAATTTTACTAGTTATATTCTGATTAAATTAGACTAAAGTTGCCCTATTAGTAGGCCATGTTAATGGTAAAACTGTTTATCTAATTTAACACAAAAATATTATAATTCATTCTAATTCAAACTAATTTTTATTTATTCAATTTGCTGTTTCAGAAATTAACCTATTATACCGGGTAGTTATTTGAAATATTATCGAAATTTTTTTAAACAAAGGTTGTTTTAAATAAAAATTCGCACATAACTGCGGTATTGGTTTTTCTACTGGGTGTTCCATTTTTGTTCAATGATACGCAAATTTATATTTTTTAAAAGCAAAATTTTAAAAAGACTGTTCTATGTTTGTGAACTTTTTGTTGTACAATTAGTCAACGGGACTTGAAATATTATTTTTACTGTTATGTTCGTTAGTTGATGTAGGTTGGGTTACTTAAAACTGAAAACACATGCCTGATGAATTTTAAAAAGTGGCATTCGAATTATACAATTATAAAAAGCAAAACATGACTATTATTTATTACTTATTTATAATAGATATAGAATGAATTTTCTCCCAACATTGAAAGGAAATGTCAAATCAAAACGATGTCAAAACCAAAAGAATTTAATTTTTGCAACCTCAATTTTGTAGATTTTAAGGGTGTGTTTTGAAAGTAACACCTCAAAGTGCAGTGACAATTTTTGAAAGTACAATTAAATTTGCCACTAACGAATTTTAGAAGGCAGCACTACAAATACATTTTATAGTAGTAAACTTCTAGATTATAGGTGCGCTCTAGTAGAAAATGTTTAGTATATATTTTTTCGTTACTTGCTTGCTACGAGAATTTGGCATCATACGAGAGCGCGATAATTAGGCCTTGCTGCACTCCAAACATGTTACAGGGTACATCGTTCATAGTAGTCCGGCGAATATCAAATCTCCTTGCCCCACCGTTCTTTTGAAAAGCATGTATCCAAAAACTTATCCGACCATAGCGCCGAAATTTTCTTGTTTAGTATTTCCAGCTATATTAAGAAACTATCGTATATTTTTCAACCAAATTTTGTAGACGTAATACATATAGTAATGAGAGGATGCGATGATCGACTGATGTAGGAAATAGTAAATTAAAAAGCGGACTAGCAGTCAAATAATTTATTAAAAAACTATGCGGACGTTTCGACAGCAACGGCTGTCATCTTCAGGGCTTAACTTAGCCCTGAAGATGACAGCCGTTGCTGTCGAAACGTCGGCATCGTTTTTTAATAAATTATTTGACTGCTAGTCCGCTTTTTGATTTACTACTACATATAGTAATATCTAGTAGGTACAAGAGATATTTTTAAATAAATATTTTGCCCAAATGCATACGATTTAAAAAATTATTGACATTAATATGGTTCAATTAAAAGTAAAAATTACATGATGTACTAGATCTTAAAAATAAGATTACAAATATTTTTAAAGAAATTGATTACGTGCTATTAGTTTACGAATGTAAGTGGAACAAAAATTAAAATGTTCATTTAATAAGAAAATATAGTTCCTTAAGCGGGCATTAAACAATGAAGTTTTTCTTTTCAAGTGATTTTAAAATAACATTAGCTAATTCGCCTATTGCTTTACCTACATGCAGATAGATGGTAATGTGGGAAAGCAGCAATACACAAGTGTTATGGCCAAATTTATTAGAAATTTTTAAGAAAAAATACCGCATAATCTTCTTGTCGATTTATCTATCTCTCTTATACTTAACGTCATTGTGCGAGAGAGAAAACTTTTTAATGACACTTGACAAGAAAACCTTCATCGTGTAATGTACGCTTTTGAAAAAATTTACCTAAGTGTAAGTAGTGAAAAAATACCCGCACACAATAAACCACGAGAAAATCATTATTGATCAAGCGCCTTGTATATGTTACCGGCCAAACCCGATTTCAGGATAAACTAGTTTTGCCTAGGCTAAACTAATTCCTCCTACATGCAATAGGATAAACTGGTATAGCCTATGCTAAACTAGTTCGTTCTAAGCCCGATAGGATAAACCAGTTTAGCCTAGGCTAAACTAGTTTATCCTGACAGAAATACACACTCTTAGGATAAACTGGTATGGCCTAGTATAAACATTATAGAATACCTTGAAAGACAAAATAAATAGGTAAATTGAATAAAATATTATCTAATTAAATATAACTCAACAGTTCGATAAATTGGAAAATAATTCTCCATTATCTTTCTCAAACTTGTTCCCATTTGGCAATAGCCACGAAAGCCTCTGGCAGTTGCCTGGCAACTAGTTTTCAAAAGATCTGTCAAACTATTTTCAATTTATTCTCACTCTCTTGTTATATTATTACTGAATATAAAGCTGTACAGGTTATTTTCGGGAATAATCTTTTGTTTTTCTCAATACATAAGTAAAATGTGCTGAAAAGACCAGTTTATTGTCGTTTTTGATCATGAAATAAACCTAAAAATTATAGAAGTCAGTTCTAGAAATACCATAATTAGTAATCATTCGCTAGGGTCTTTACAACTCACGCTCAACAAACTTTTATTATTATTAAATACTAAGTTTCAAATTACTATACCTAATACTTAAGTCCGGTAAATAATAATAATAATAATAAATGGGACTTTACAGTACTCTTTTTTTTATTGTATTGTTTTGTGAGATGTAGCTGTAACAAAAACTGTTCCACAAACAGATGCAAGTGCAAGAAATACATGATACACTGCAATTCTAAGTGCCACCAAAGCACACCATGTAAAAATAAATAATAATTTTAATAATTATTTTATTGAGGTATAGTTATTGTTTCTATTAAAACACTTTATTATTTGTTACAATATGATTATTTGTGTTACCAATCATCCAATAGTTATTGCGACGAATCATTATCGTTTTAATAAAAATGATTGTTTTTAATTAAATAGTATTTTATTCAATTTACCTATTTAGTTTATCTTTCTAGGTATTCTATATTGTTTATACTAGGCCATACCAGTTTATCCTAAGAGTGTGTATTTCTGTCAGGATAAACTAGTTTGGCCTAGGCTGAACTGGTTTATCCTATCGGGCTTAGAACGAACTAGTTTAGCCTAGGCTATACCAGTTTATCCTATTGCATGTAGGAAGAATTAGTTTAGCCTAGGCAAAACTAGTTTATCCTGAAATCGGGTTTGGCCGGTAACATATATAATCTTGGTACTGGATCAGTAATGATCATCGTCTCAACCTTGGCTTATTATATTCCATTATGTAGGCGGATTCGGGATCGGACCCCAACTAGTCGAATAAAAATTAAAGTCTTCCCAAACTCTTATTTCAATATCAAACTTTTACTTATGTTGTAAACACCGAATGTGATTTTTTTATTGTGCACTGAATTGAGCTTCAATAGATTTAATGCCTATCATACATAGCAAAACAGTCGAATACTCAATAATTTAACGGCAGCATATAGTAGTCACGGCATTTTTATAGTAAACAATGAATTTTGAGCGTCACTTCGCATTTAGCTTGTCTGTATTTCATAGCCGACGTAAAATCCAGAGATCTGTGATCACGAACAATTGTGCATCGTCAACGGAGTGAAATATAAAACCGTTCGTGTCCTTTTGTTGGAGAATAAAGAGGTATGGTGGGTGTAATAAAAATTCACACCTATATTTCAAGAACAGTACGGATTAAATTACCTGTGAACTATAATGATATCGCTGCACTGACGCTCCCAGCGGTGCATATTTGAACTAGATCACTCGAGTACGGGTATATAGACATCTTAGGTGCCATTTGTTACCTTTAACCTTCTCGCATTACAAAGCTACCAAATTGTGGGACGCCACAAACGCATGTTTCGTACGACGTAGTTAACAGTATTATGTTCTAACAATATCACTGTTTCGCTTTAACCTTTAATTACTTAGGTTAGGTTATTTGAAGATTTTGCGTAGCCTTAGCGAAATAATTTTACTTATGGCGGATAGTCCATGAGTATGTATTTTTTTTTTCACACAAAGCTTATTTTAAATTACAATGACCACTTTTTTGCAGTATAAGATTTTCTATCGGGTGTTTAACTTTGCGTAATAATATGTAACTTTATATTTTTTAATATAAAACCCACATATTGTTGTAAAGATATTGAAGATCTTTTGTTTCTCATCAAAACACTTCTTTTTTATTATAGTTCTAAAATGACCAGTAAAGAATTTATTTTTTTTAAGCAAGTTCAACTGCTGAGGTTTTATGTCACCTTAATACCTCGTTTTCAGTGGTGTGATAACAGCACGCAATGTTCGCGGTATGGGTTATCACATAGCGGTTACCCACCCACATACTGACCGCTAGCAGTGGTGCTTTACTTGCGTTATTAAGTGAACGCTACCTGCTAAGGCTGTTGTCAGTACAGAAACTGTCCATGCTTTTATTAATAAAGAATCAGTACCAGAAAATTTATGTGCCATGTAATTAAAAACAATAAATAAATTTACAAAATGTTTTCGAATATTTGCTCTGCAACATCAATACAACAAACTAAATAAAATATAATGTAACGTTCGTGGATTTTAAACTTTTTTTATTTAAACACAATGAAATACTATTAATACTAAATAATTATAATAGAGCGTAAAAGTTAATTAACACTACATATATAATACTTAAAATAACGTTTACAAAAACTTATACACTAACACTTATCACTACTATAAACGAACACTATTATTATTATGTATATAAACTAATCGAGCGTTATTTATTTAAGACGATATATTTATGTTCAGACCGAGCGATATATTTATGTTCACAAGTTTTTCATAGTAGCTCGGGAGTCAACCGAGTCAACTGACTGAATCAACTCTACTGAGTCAACTGACTGACTGAGTCTGAGTCAACTACTGACTGACTGACTGAGTCTGGTGATTCGCTCTTTCATATTGCTTTCCTTGTTTCGAGAAGCTTCGGGAATATTCCCTATTGTGACGCTAGCAGACTAGTTCAAACAAGTCACCGCTGCGTCTGTTTTTAAACGGCGGCGTAAGCCGGCAAGGTTCAACTTGTCGGTACCGCGTCCGTTACAATAACAACGAAGAGTTGATATTTAAGTGAAAAAAGCGAAAAATAATTATTAAAGATCTACCTTTTCTGTATGTGATTATTTAATAATATACTTTATTTACGCCACTGATATATTAAACATATTATTGCCATCATCTTAATGGAGAAATCTAACATATTATCAAAGAGTATATATAGATATAGAGATTTAACGAAATGTAAAATATTGCAACGCGTAAAAATTCCCGATGTTTGCCTGCCATCCTTCGGCCGGGAATGGACGGGAATGATTCTAAGGTGGACACCAGCTGGTTAACAGCGTATGTCGTATCTAATCCTATTCTATATTATGCGTTTTTATCTATTACTCGTTTGCTCTACTTTACTTCGTGGAAAAACTATTACAGACTTTTATTAAAACTCTCATAGAAACACACAAAATCGATATATTCGATTTTGAGCCAATAAATTATTGCAATTAATTTTTTTAATTTTTTGAAAAATATTTATGGCATATATAATGTATATCACACTTGAGTTAGAGGCATACCTATTCGTGTGAATACTCAACTCGTTATATCACTAGTTGTGAATCCTACACTCATGGGTTAATAAGCCCTCTACCTCACTATAGTATCTAATATAAATTTATAAATAACTATTAATATCGTGATCATGCTCAAAATAAAGATCTGATGTGCGAGGATTACAAAATATTTATGTTAGACAATTATAATCACTTATTTATGATATTGTTCAGAGGCCATAAAGTGCCTCTCTATGGACTAGTCTGATAAAGTAAAAACAATAAAAAACTTGGTATCCAAACAACAGAAAAAAGCACACTTCGAAATTATCTATTTTTCATGTCAAAGCCATTTATTATCTCAAGTTTCTCCCACATTTGAATTTATGTATAAAATACGCAAATCAATTCTGTTTAGTTGAAAGTTAAATTTGTATAGGAACTTTAATTATTGACGCGATCGTTTTAGCGGATAGGTATTTTAACCAAGCAAAATGTAACTATAGCTTTTTTTTAAATTTTTAATCAGTGTTGTTTACTGACAGTGGTGATTTTAAAAAAATTAACGCGTCCATTACTAAATTCCCTCTTTGATCAGCAGCGTACTGTGGAAAATTATTGTTTTTTGTTTTAGTTTGAGTATATTTCAATAAAAAATTCATAAAGCAGTTTTTTAATCTGATAATACTGTGTTTTTGTCGTGAACTGAAATTTAAAAATAGACTAGTCGAAACTTATACTCTGTCTTAAATAAATAGAAATAAATCAATGACAAGATTTTCATGGAAATGTTCTGATGTCCTTTAAATCCGTTTTGATCATTATATCAATGATCTCTGTGTCTTTGAATGTATGGATGAATGTGTTTGTCCGTATTTTAATAACTTTAATAATAACGAATGAGAAAAGATAATGTAATGAAATGTCATAAATATCATATTAAGTTTCATGTAAATAGAGCTGATAATAGTTATTTACTTTACAAGTGGGCAAAGTAAGGAATTACCCACGAGAGAAATCTTAGCTCACGAAGCCGAAGGCTGAGTGTGATAATTTTATAGAGTGGGTAATTCCACTTTGCCCACGTGTGAAGTATAACGTTTTATCCAACACTTCTTAATAAATGAAAAATTTATTAAAGAAATATTATTTGACAGTGACATATGCTTTAAATTTTTAAATTAAAATGTCAATCGAAGTAGTTACCAAGGTGTTGTGTGTTATTACTATTGTTATAAATAAAAAAATACTCACTAGTGGCTTTCCTCAAAATTATACCCACTAGTGGATAATCTGTTACTTTGCTTGTTTAAAATCGCCATAGTAATATAGCATTTATTGAGAGGTGTTGGATAAAATATTTTTAATGACTGTGTTTCAATTTCAAATATGTAATCAAATGCGCAAATAAGATTAAAATGAAAGATATTAGCAAGAGTAATTGAAATAAACGTGAAAACTTCATTAATCCTTTCAAATTTGCTAAATCTTAAATTATTTGTTCAACCAGGAGTTTTTTTAATCAGTATATAAAAGGTATGTGTCATTTACCATGGTTACATTTAAATTGATTAACATAATAATGTATCAGAGCATTATTTTTTATAGGTAAACAATAATAATTTACTTGAAATATTTATAATAGTTAATCAAAATTAAATAAGAATGCGAACTTAAACAACTAAGAAATTTAATTTTCTACGACAGTGTAAAATTGATGTTTAGTTGTTAGTTTTATGTTTGTAAAACGGTTGTTTAGTAACGGGTAATTAAAATTTTAAATTCGTCAAATTTGCAAAAATAGTTATTTACGATACAAGTACGTAAAGTTAGTCTTCAGTCACGAATGGGTCAGACTCCTGAGTGACTCAAGACGCTTTACGTATGGGTTTCGTAGAATATTTTATCTACAATATAATGAAAAACCCCAATAAATATGAAAAAAAAAATTTTATTTATGAAGTAGAATCACTATATTAAATGAGAAGTTTGTCATGATAACAAAATTATTGCAATTTTGGCGTATTTAAAAATTTTAATCATTCGTTGCTTGGCAATCCGTGCTGTGACTAATACTAAATACTAAACAACCGTTTTACACACTTGAAACTAACAGTTTGAACATCAATTTTACACACTGTCTTAGATAAAAGTAATTATCATAGCAAACTTTTCATTTAATATTGTAATCCTAATTCATAAATATTTTTTTTTTACATAATTGGTGTTTTTCATTATAAAGACTAGCTTTACGTACTTGCATCGTAAATAACTATTAATTACTTTAGTATTTAATAAATTACATTCAATTGGTAGGAAATATTATTTTTAGTTATTGTAAATTATTATGGCTCGATAGCATAAAACGCTGTTAACTTCGTTGTTAGAATAACAGCTTAATTAACTTATCAAAAATCAGATTATAAATCCATTTCTTTCGTTACAGGAAAAATGTTTACTTTTGATAGGTTAATCTGGTTGTTATTTTAATAACGAGGTTAACAACACTTTGTGTAACCGAACCTTTGTCTACTTGTACAATAAGCGCTTTAATACATTGCTGTCAATCAATGTAACTATGGTTATTATACATTCCCATGCATACTAATAATAAAAAAAAATTATCGATATTTGAAAAATCACAGAATGAGAATTAACAACTGAGCCACGTCTTCCATTTGTCAATCATGTGTTAAGTGTGAGTATTTATATTCGAAATAATTTTTGTGCTGTGTAAAAGAAAGTTTTTAGTTTTAAACCAGAATTTTACTAATCAATTTATTTTACCTTGTTAAACTTCAGAAGCAGTATGACAATTTTGTGAGGTATAAATTATAAAAAAGTTTGTTTCATAAAAATTTTTTATGCCTATTGCATTTAGTTCGTATTATAATTATAATTGTTTTACTCTAAACAATTAATGCATGAATCAAACGAGCCCACCCCAAGACCGAAATAAAAGAGACTTTGACTTAATATCAAGCTTTGTTTTCCTTCTGCGGAAACACTAGACGAAATTTCTTAACCAACATAGCTTTCCACCCTAATACAACAAATCCTAGCAAAGCACCCTACTTTCTATTTGAAAAACAACAATTGCACTCTTCGTACAAAAACCTCCCACTTTTTCCGGAACAAACTATACCCACTTTCCAGCATTACATCCAGTCACTGCACACGATTTCATTTCCACGTGGGGCAATTCAGTTCCACTGCAACCATGCAACGTGCAACCGTTCAACATACACTCTACGCAAGTGGGCTTCAAACTTTTATTAGACAAATGCATTCAAGAAATTTTGAGTAACTCAATGCCTAATTTTAGTTCGCACGCAAAAATATATCACTTATCGATATCGGCTTCAAGTAGAATACAACACAAGAAAATTATATATTAAGTTGCAAAATGAAACACAGCAGTTTAATTCGAAATAACAAATCTATTTATTTATTTAATGTTAATTAGAATAATTTATTCTTGACTTTCGGCTTCGAATTTTGCATTGTATGTTATAAATTACTTACATAACCGAACCGTACCCGCACTTATACTTATAGCACTATATTTTGAGTTTCAGCTAAGATGCAACAATAATCCTTCTCTCCTTTGTATAACTATGGTATTATGGATACCAGCTATATTATAATACATTACCCTACTATTCCAGATAAATTGCAACATAGGTTGTGCGTGCGAAAGAACTGAATTGTAAACATATAATGAGAATTTCTCAAACTAAATAATAATGGGGTCATACACCTTTATTAATTTTTTTTTCAGTAAGCTTGAGTAAAATTATAAATATAGATACTCATTTTAATATTAAAAGGCATTTAGTTATTAAGATACGATTTTTTGAAATTGGCATCCCATTTCAAATTTGTCGCTTCTTGACGTCATCTTGTAATTCTACGAAACACGCTCTTGCGGAGAGAGAGGAACTACACCAACTGTCAAATTAACTGTTATCTGTCATTGTTATTTATTGAGAGGTTTTTACGAATATAGTTTATTCTCATTACCTGGGCAAAATAATATAACAAATATAATAAGCATAAGTTTAATTTGAAAATCGTTGTTAACTGCAACATATGACTTGAGATGACAGGTGTGATAATGAGACTACCGACATTACCGACAAGCGACAAAATAAAGTACATCAAAGCATTTTTATTTTAACATGTCCTAAACTCTTTGTCTAAAAACGGTATAATTAACGAATACTTAATTTAATTTATCGGAGTGTTCATTTTAATAATATAAAAGGTGAAATTCATTTTAATAATAAGTAATTATTACAACCCTGAAAAGCAAATTATTATTTGTTATCAACACCTCTTTTGCCTTGCCATGCTGTATATTCTATTACAAGATGACGTCACGATTTTGCAACCGCGAAGCTTCATAAAGGAAATTATGAATGAAAAGTTAAGAAATTATGAGAAATATTGAATAATATGTGACTGAAATGAACTAAATTTTTATAATTTGTAAAAAAAACTTCTTTTTTTTTAAGTGTGTGACCCCATTGTATTGTACCAAGTATAGTATGACTATCGAATGAAAGTTACGTTTATAAAAGTTTCGTGTTGTGATTTCTTTTGGAAAATTTTCCGTATGATTTGTATTGAAAGAAAACTGATCTTCCGTTAGAGAAGATTAGAATTGTACGAAACATTCAGATAAGAAAAGTACCCATTAAAATACTAGGCTAGTGTTTTCCAGAAAAATATTAATATATCTTGCTCAAAGTAGATGGATGACTCCGTTACCTGCACAAAAATTGAATAACAAGACACAGGGGTGCATTTAAAATATTTTTCATTAATTTTGATTATAATAAATTTTTTTTATTTATACATATTACAATATAAGTATATACCGGGTGTCTACTTGAAATCTGTTACAGGTTGTAATTTTCAAATGGACCCAGTAAATATCTCACTTATTTATCAACATAGCAATTTATTTCACATAATATTGTAACGTCTGACCCTGGACAGTCAGCGCGCAACGATGATTCATCGTTCTAGTAAGGTTCTAGTGCTGTTCCAGGGTAGAAGTATCGAGAATAATCTCGATTACCAACATAGCACATATATAAAGCTGCTAGCCTACCCAGTGGGGCATTTGATTCCGACACGGTGTTCAGGAACTATCGAATCAAGTGAAAATAAATGAAACGTTTGCGAAGTGCATATAAATAGTGTAAATAAATATTTCTTGTGTAATATTCTTAGTGTAGTATTGATCGTTGTTTTTAGTGTTTGTTAATAAGTGTGTAAAAATAAATAAGTAGTTCAAATAAATATTAGTGCTAGTAAATAAATTATTTGAATCTTTTAATAGCTGTTTTAATTATTGATTATTAAACTTCACCGAACCCGTCAGTTACACACGTAAAAGTTTGATTTATACAACAACACATAAGCCAATTGAAAGCGGATGTACATTCATGATATCGTTTCCGGTTTAATAGTAATTAATATCAATTTTGAAATTTGAAATGGAACATACTATATTTTGTTACAAATTTGAAAAGTACCTTAAATTTGCTTTATAGTCAGGTTAAATAATTTATATTTTACATTATTAAAAAATAAAATGGGGTACATTAATTATTCTTATTTGGAAAAAGAATAGCAAGCCATAACGCTTGCTTGAAATAACAAATTATTTAATTTAAATAAAATAATTAACTAAAAGAATGGTAACACGGTAAATATCATCTGTCAACAATCAGCACTAATTGTTATTATATTTTTGATCAGCAAGTTTCATTGTAGTACGCTATAAATTACTTAGGTAACTTATTATAAAAATTAATGTATTTCTTTTAGATAAAAGTTGATATGCTAGATGCGTATTTCGCATAGTTACAGAACTTTTTTGACAAGATTATCCACACCGTCGATATAGTTTAATTTCGAGGCCGCGTCATGGCCAGGAGCTTACTATTTTTTCTCCGATTAGAGATAATTAAAGTGCTTACCATTTTATTTTTTAAATGTATAATATAATTTCACATGATTATAAAACAAATTTAAGGATCTTTTCTAATTTGTAAAAAAATATAGTATGTTCCATTCGAAATTTCAAAGTTGATATTAATTACTAGTAAACCGGAAATGATATCATGAATGTACATCCACTATCAATTAGCTTATATGTTGTAGCATAAATCATGTTATGTTAAGTAAATTGCTAAGTTCATTTAAAAATAACACCCTGTATAGGAAATATAGCAAAATAAAAAAATTACATTTTTATCCCATTAATGTTTTGGATTAATCATTTTGTCAATGATGTTTGTTTGTGTACAGATGGATGTGTCCGTATCTGATGCGCTATAACTCATAAACAAGAAAATATTGAGTAAAGATACACAATTTTTATGTTAAAGTTTCATGAGAAAGCGCAAAATGGAGGTGACCTTGGTCATAATTTCATACGGAAATTAGCTTCAATAAGCTTAATTCAAATATAACATCAGCTGCAACAGAAGTTTTATAAAAAAAATATTTGAATATTCATAGTTTCTCGAAAAACAACCCAGTTACTGATTGAAACATAATTCCTTATGTGAAAAATGTTCCAAGTCTAATTATTAAGGGACCCCATATCGTACTTATCTTAATAGAAAATTGTGATCCATAACTCTTTCACATGCAGGATTTTTCAATAAGATTAAACATTCAATTTCAAATTGTACAAGAAAGTCATGCAGTGACCGCACCAGATTTTTTAAAATTCGAAACTTGAGCTGCTATTTCTTAATTTCAATATTTTAATTAAACAATTTTTAATAATTTCAAAGGCTAATACGTGAACAGTATGCCGAGGATTCCATTTGAGAGCTGAGTTTGAAGACTACTGCTTGGCTTCTGCACTGTGCTTGGTGGTTTTTATCATTCAGAGCTCGCGTTCACTAGATAAAACACATCACTTGTGTGCAACGACGCCGGTCGTCGCGGCGCAAGCTACAATACACCGCCGCTGTGTAGACGTACTGGAGTACTGAGAGAAACATGGACAATGTGATGTCAAGCCGATGACTTCAAGAGAATGAGTTGTTCTGAATGTCGGGAGTTTGTTGTAGTGATGTCTTGGGTGTTGGTAGATTTTTATTTTGCAGCTCATTGAGAATTGAATTTGATTTTCAAGAAGATTTATGCGACGTACATATTGAAGTACTTCAATGGGACTTTTTGTGTTTGATTATAAATGTCAACTTACGAAAAAGTGGTTTTCGCGTGTAAGGATTTTAAAACCTGTTTGTAAATAATAAAAAAAAAAAATATATATATATATATATATTGTTTCAGTATTTATAAATTAAAAATTAATTCTTATCAAAAATAAATATCTTTATTACTAAAAATATTTTAAGACATATAATAATAATAATAATAATAATAATAACACTGGGAAACCTAAAACATGGAAGCCTCCAGCATGGGAAAGAAGAATAGTAAACAAAATTAACATCTTACGTCAAGAAATTGGAGTCCTTACGCAATCTCAAAGGGAGAACGCAAGCGGAAAAGTTAAGAACAAAGGGTTAAAGATATTAAATAAATATAGAACAGAGGAAAATCCGAGTCTTATTGAAGTTCTAGATCTCCTGAAACAACACCTAGCAGCCTTATCTAAAAGATTAAGGCGCTATAAGAAAAGCAACAATAGAAGACAACAAAATCTCCAATTCGAAACCAACCAACGATTGTTCTATAAATCTATCATGAAGGAAGACCAAGAAACAACAGAGTCCGTTCAAGATCCAGATATAGGAAAAGTAGTTGAGTACTGGAAAAGTATATGGGAAGAAGAAGCTAAGCATAAGAGATCGAAGTGGCTCCTTCAAGAATACAAGATTACATCTAACATAAGAACAATGCTTAATTGGAGAATAACTGAAGATGATATTAAAGTAGCCGTAACCAAGACCCTGAATTGGAAAGCTCCTGGACCAGAAAAGATACAAAACTTCTGGTTAAAAAAGTTTACAGCATGCCATAGACAGCTATCAAATTGTTTTACAAATATTCTTGAAGACCCTAGCTCCATGCCATCATTCTTAACAGAAGGCATTACATATTTGCTGCCGAAAACAAACACCCCAAGTGCAGACCCTTCCAAATACAGACCAATAACATGTCTGCCCACTATATATAAAATATTAACATCCACATTAGCATCCAAAATTTATGAACACCTAAAAGACAACAAGTTACTGGACGAAGAACAAAAAGGATGTAGAAAAGAGTCACGCGGGTGTAAGGAGCAGTTAATTATAGATTCTATAATAACAGGACATGCCATCAAGAAGAAGGATTCACTGTACACTGCATTTATAGATTACCGCAAAGCATTTGATAGTGTCCCACACTCTTGGCTAAAAGAAGTATTAAAGATATACGGAGTAGAAAATCATATTGTCCAATTTCAGGAACACGCAACAACTATGTGGAAAACATCCCTACTTATAAAAGATGGTACTGATAACAGTATAACGGAAAAAATAAATATAAAAAAGGGGATCTTCCAAGGAGATGCACTCAGCCCATTGTGGTTTTGTCTAGCGCTGAAGCCATTAACATCGCTTCTCAATAAAGAGAATAAAGGATATATCATCGATGGTAGACAAATAAGTCACCTTTATTACATGGATGATATAAAACTATTTGCGGGAAAAGAAGAACATCTCCGCAAGATACTGGACTGCGTAGGCCGATTCAGCAATGAGGTACAAATGAAGTTCGGACTGGATAAGTGCAAAATAAGTAGTATGAAGAATGGAAAATGGATAAAACACGAAGGGTATAGTGTATGTCATCAGGGCTTCATCTCAGGAATGAATAAAAACGAAAGTTACAAATATTTGGGATATTTACAAACACAGGGTATACTGCATAAAGACGCGAAAGAGCATGTAACCACAACATACACCAAAAGGGTCAAGGCAATATTAAAATCAAACTTATCTGCCAGAAATATTACGAAGGCTATTAATTCTTATGCAACATCCGTACTATCATACAGCTTTGGAATAATTAAGTGGACCGAAACGGAGTTGAAAGCACTCGATACAATTACACGGAGGGAATTCAGAAAGCACAGAGGACACCATCCCCATAGCTCAGTGCAAAGGTTCCACTTACCCAGAAAGTACGGTGGCCGAGGAATCCCCAGCGCAGTGACAGCCCATTATAAACAAGTAGATAACCTTAGAAAATACTTCCTAAGGAAAGCAGAGATCAGCGACCTGCATTCAACTATAGTGAGAGCTGATAAAAATATAACACCAATACGTCTAGCAGATGAGACCTATGATCCTAAAAAACATATCCCAGAAATTGAAGACCTCAGACGAGCTTGGAGGGAAAAAGTATTGCATGGAAAATATATTGCTAGAATAGAAGATGAGGAAAACATCGATGCGAAAGCGTCCCAAGCCTGGCTAACCCATGGGAACATATTTAAAGAAACGGAAGGCTTCATAGCTGCGATCCAAGATATGGTCGTACCTACACGCAGCTATCGAAAAAGAATTATGAAGCAAAAGCTACCAGACATTAAATGCAGAATGTGTGCCAGCACAGAAGAGAAGCTGGAGCATATAACATCGGGTTGCACTGTGATGGCACATAAACAATACCTAGATAGGCATAACGATGTTGCTGCAATAATTCATATTGAACTCCGTAAAAAGTATATGAATCTAGAAGAAAATATACAATACTTCAACTACACACCACCAGCAATATGTGAAAATGGAGAAGTAAAGCTATACTGGAACCGTAAAATAATTACTGATCGGACTATCACTAATAACATCCCAGATATAATGCTCATCCAAAAACAGAATAAGGAAGCATATATAATCGATATTGCTATAACTTGGCCAAGAAACCTAGATAAGCAATATTCGGAAAAAATTAACAAGTACCTACCATTAGCAGATGAGATCAAAGAGATGTGGCAAATGGACATGGTAACAATTGTACCCATAATTATCGGGGTTAATGGTGAAATACCTAAAAGAATGCATGCAAACTTAAGTAAGCTTCAATTAAATAAAAATTTATACATACCAATGCAGAAAGCAGCACTTCTCGGAACGTGCAGGATAGTCCGCAGAGTCATTGGAGATGGAACCAATAAAGAATCGCAGCAAAAGTCCATTCAAGATCAGGCCCAGGAAACCGAAGACGAAATACCTCAGGGCATCGCAGATTATCAGCGGGACTCGGGATCTGAAACATAAAATTCTATTTTGAATTATGTTGTCGTATACTACGTAAATATTAGTAAATTATCATGCTTATAGTTACTTGTCTTTAGGACCGTAATTATATTGTAGCAACCTGAAAAGAGAAAAAATTAAATAATAATAATAATTTATTCATTGCCCAACAGTATACACCAATTACAGGACAATATTATAAGAAATAAATTTAAAACAAGTAAGTTACATGAGAAAAAACGAGCGAAAACGTGTGATTTACAAAAGATATTTCTGTAAAACAAATATATAATTAAAGCAGAATTAACATAATATGAGTATAATATATAGATAGGATACGCAGAGTATATTTAGTTACACATTAATTACCAATATTCAAATTATATAATAAGTTCCTTAATTCAATATATGATACATTAAAGATATCAACTAAATCGACTATTTTATTACATATGAAGCAAATAGATACGTGGTAACGTGTCGGACTGTGGATCGTGAGATTCTCAGTTCGAATCCCACTGCCGACAGTTACAAATTTAAATTTACCCCTGTGGTTCCCCCTCCACTAACATCCTTGGGGGCTATGATTTGACGGCTGGTAACCGCACTTCATACGGTAAAATATATCACTTACCGAGATCTGCGTAAGCAGTGTGCCACACCCGTAATTGGGTAAAAGGCGTGATGATATATTTATTTATTTTAAGACCTTAAGGTTTTTTACTATTTGCTTCCATGTTTAACGAAGAAACAAAGAACTAAAATAACAAAATGGGGTAAGCACTAACTAAAGAGAACAAACTTAAAAATCTTACAAATGATCAAATTAATGTAGTCTAACATCTAAACAGATATTTTATGTTATCAACTTAGCGTAGAATAATATTCAAATATATACAGAAAGAAATTTTGACATTAAAAATTTTTTTATTGTAACGAGTGCTTTTTTTTTTAGTATTGAACTTTAAAATGAAATAAATCACATCACATAAAATTGGTGGTTATTGCCATGGTATTGGCTTTTTTGAAAGATAATTTTATGCCATTTGTGTTTGAATATGATTTCTGAAAGATGGACGCCGCAACTGGCTCGAATAAAGCCCAAACTAATTTTCGATCACTTTTTGAGGCAGCTGGGAGCGTATATCGACAATACCACGGCGAATGGTGGATCCATGTCGTTCATCGTCTCTGGTTTATCAGCATAGGCGACTAGCGACTTCAAATATCTCTGCAGAAAATGATCCAAAGGTGTTAAATCGCAAGATGTTGGAGGCCAATCCACAGGTTTATTGTGTGATATTATGCACTCATCGAATGTGTCCTTCAATAAATCGATTGAGGTGCACGCTGTGCGATATGTTGCGCCGTTTTGTTCAAACCACCAATATTCCTCATTAACACCATTCAGTTGGGGTACGAAAAGTTAGTAACCATAGCTCTATAGCGGTATTTTTTTTAAAACTATAAATAAATAATAATCATACAAAATTTTTGGAGAACTTGTTGCCCTAAAATTGTTTTGTATGTTTTTAGTTTCCCTGATAACGCAACAAAATTGTTGTGAAATATTAGGTTAAAATTAACAACGAGATGATTTTTTTTATCTTTTATCTTACACTTTAACTGTCATTATACCCTTTAAAGCTTTATTTATTATTACGGTGTAACTTTAAACTGACATATATGAATAAAATAATGTATAATTAAAATTTCTCTTAACAGTCGGTGATTATATCGTTGAAGAAATCCTGAGCACAATACTAGTATTCGTCAATAATCTAAATTACTATTTAGTCATTTATTAATTTTTTTTATAATTCATATTTTGCTACTTATTTTCTGAGATTTTAATTAAAAATGTATTTTAAAAATAAAGTGCTCGAGGCGTGATTAAATATGCCGCAATTTTTAATTATGATCATCTCAATAAAAAAGGAAACAAAAAATTTTTTTTCTTGTTTTTCTCATTTTATTAATGTATATTAATAGGGCATGTAAAACAACAGGTTCCTGTTTATAATAAAAAAGTTGTATTTCGCATTTAAGAACCACAGGAGAAACCATTTTTTTTTGCTGAATGTGCTTAATAATTTTCTAAATAGAAATTTTTTGATAATTTAACCAACCTAGTATTTCCTATAATTCTTGAAATACAAATGGTAGTACAATTAAATTGAACAGTTTGTGTGTCAAATCAAATTTGTTCATTCCCATTGTACTTGTCCTATTTGGGTTTTTGTTATATTTACGTTGTTATACTCGTACAAACAAATTACGGTCAAAAGACAAAGTGCCCCTATGCATATTCATAGTATATAGTTCACCTTAATTTATTACATGCTGCCTTTCTCAATATTTTATAATAAATATGTATTTGTATAAAATATCGTATAAATAAACTATATAATAATATCATCTTTAGATTCATATTTCTATAAATCTAGAAGTTAATGCAAATGTTTATATTATTACTGGATTCGTAATATTCGTATGCATACAAATGTAAATCAAATTGATTTTAAATTGAAACAGTAACAAAAGTATGTTAAAAACGTGTATTCAAGCACTGGAAATGGCACTTCGTAACTAAAATTAATGTTAAAGTTTGCAAAAACGCTTACCGAAAGTATTAGGATTCGAAGAATAAAATAAAAACGCGAAACAAAATACAAAGCAGAGCAACGCTGGCCCTTGTAATTGAATTTGAAAAAGAATGGAAACCTTTTTCGTTTGCATCTAGTGCTCGTGATTTATTTTTCGCAAGCTAATCATGCATGCTTTGAATACATTAAACAACGGGAAAAAACGACAGGCCATTGATTGAAAACGCCGTATAAACGAAGAAAGAAATGTTTGAACACTTTGAAACGCGTGCTTTCACAAAAAGAATATTTATCATGACTTGCCATATTTGTTTCGTTCCAAACACTTTAATTGTCAATTTCTCATAACAAAAAACTAATTCACAAAATTTTTAAAAGTTTAATAATCTTGTTTCAGAATTCCATTATTTTTTCATGTAATACAATTTTGTATCACGAAATATTTCTGTACACAATGAAGATACTATATGTATATTTATGGAAAATTATTAATTGGACGGTTTCCAATTTTATGATTTTGCAAATTAATTATGAATTTAAACAAAAACTGGCCCGAACAATAAACTAAATTAAGAACGAAATTATTGGGTTGAGAACATTTTAATTGAAAGTTTGAAATGTGTAAATTATACACAATACCAAATTTTAACGAAAATTATTCCATCATAAATTCACATGAGTTCGCTCTTATAAATTTTTTATTAATAATTTCATTTTAAGCGGTCTCAACTGCTGAGGTTATATTTTGCCTCGTTACCTCGTTTTCGGTGGTGTGACAACCTTATGAGTGTTGCTTAACTTGTGTTAACGAGTGAACCGACTATCTGCCATGGCCTTTGCCTCAAATTTTTTATTTATGTCCAGTTGCACCAACGCTAGTTAAATTTTAAACTTGGTTTAAATAAATAAAAGCGTATCTAATTTTTGACATCAATGTCAATTACTTCATATAACATATAACTTCGATTTGCTTTTATTTATTTAAACAAAGTTTAAAATTTAACTAACGTTTGTGCAACCGGGCATTAATGTTTTATAATAAATATATTCCGTTGCTGGAATGATCTTGTAGCAGCTCCGATTTATCCCTAAACAAAAAAAAAATCATCCTGCAGGGACAATTGAATAATTGCGACAAAGACAGTAGGAAATTAGTGATTCGTTCTTCAGAGAAGACTGTCAAGCACTAAGCAGTTTAAAAAGTAACGACGGAGTTACACAGTGGCACATTAGATAATATTAGGTAAAACAAATTTACATTATACAAATAATAAAATTGCAGATGTACAGTTTATTTTTTAAGCTTCACTTAATGTTAAATGCACGTAAAATATTGGAAATTAATTGTACAATTTCAAAACTAAAATAAGCAGAAAGCTTCAATTTGTTACCTAACTTGATAGAAGTATAATAACTGTTCTAAAAATAATTGACTTTTGCTGCAACTCATTTAATTTATTTATCATGCTTCATTTTATGAAATATATTTTTAAATATATAATTTAGCTTTTCTAAATAATATTACAAAACATCGTGTAATTTATAGCTATATGTATCACTAGTCCAGAAACTGCTCTTTTACGAGTGCAAGTATATCTTGACAGGCCGAGCCGAAGGCGAGGCTTGCAAATTACGAGTACTCGTAAAACAGTTTCTGGACGTGTGATACACATTATTTTTCGTGTCCATTTTCTTTAATTAAATGAAATTACTGATTTATTTGTCAAATGTGAAATACTAGGATAGTTTTATATTGGTAACATCAGATCATTCGTAAACAAGGATACGAGGGATTTATAAATGTAAACAATTCCTTTGTTTTCTTTGAAATAATGAACAAATTCAACGAACAAAATTGATAGCCACTCTAATCTTACAAAAGTCCGTAGCTTTTGCAGTCTAGTCCGGAAACCAAGCATTTTCTGAACGATTGTGAGATGTTATTATTGTTTTGTTTATAAAGTAATCTTCGAATTCCGATGTTGCAAATAGGTTAGCCTAAACACCCCAACCTTCGTGTACTACTAGAATAATGTATTGTTTTCCAGAAAATATTTTATCCATGACATTTTGCTAATGAGTACATCATGGTGTCTCTAACATATAAAACTTTGTGCTTATCTCTTTGAACGCAGACAAAAGAAACTTTGCAGTAACGAGCGAAGTACAGCGATAGTTTTTCAAGTAAAGCCGAGCGAACGTAGATATACGACACGCTATTTTAACATTTAGCTGGAACTAAATCAGTAATTTTAAATATATCACACTATATGCCTACGTCCAACGTCCACACTATAATTTTCTGATACAGCACAGAAATTGCCGGGTAAGAAATCACGACGTTAATGTATGGCCTAAATGGAATGAAAATTATGTTATAGAATTATACACTGAAGGTGCCATTACGCTTTAATCTTCCGTGATTTTTTTGGAAGATTGTAATTTGGAGCAATGTACGGTATTAAATAAAGTATTTAATTTGATAATTATTCTAATATTACTTTCTTATATGGAGTATAGCAATTATATAAAAAAAAAATCTACGACAATAGTTATTTGTGTATCAAGTTCGGATAGATCATTGTTTGTTGCACGCGGCGAGAAATTGTTGATCGAGGCGAAGCCGAGATCAACAACTCGACAAGTGCACCGAACAAGCTCTATCCGACGAGATACACACAATATTTTTTCTACAATCGTTGAACAATATCAAGCTGTAGAAAAAAATTAATTTTCAAAGTTATCTTTGGTCACGCCTATAACAATTCAGTAAAATTGTAGTTACCCATGTCACCGTGATCATGACAACGTTTATGAACAAAATAAAAATTTTCAAAGAAATCATAATTTGACACATGGAGTACATTTGACATAAAGTCTACATAGTGAATACGTTTATGGTGATTAAGTTGAAGTGTATATACGTATATGCCAACTGTATTTGCAATAGCAAGGTTATTACCAGAAAAATCCAATGCATCATTTACTTCTTTTACCTAATTTATTTTTGTTTTCTTAGACAATTTATACCCATTGATTTTACTACTAATAAACAACATTATTATCCTAGAAATAGAAGTGACAATCTGAAATTCTGTAGTCAATGGTAAGCAAATAAATAAATATGTTATATACCGCTTGCATTCTTTGCTTATATTTAAATTAATGGTAGTGCGAAAGTGTAGTTTATTCACTTTAAAAACTTTTGAAAGTAATTTTTGTGATTTATTTTAATAAAGAAAAATTTCAGCAAAGCTTTTATTAGTGAAATGAAGTGAGAGTCAGTAAATAACAAAGAATATTATTGTGGCACATTTCTGGTAAAATTCAAGTCTGGAAAAAAGTTTCATCACGGTCTCTTTGTGAAAACTTTAGCTTTTCTTCTAGAAAATAATGCACTGCCTTAAAATTCATGTTATGTACGCCTATAGACTTACTTTTCCGTACAACAAAGCATGGCGCATGGCTCAACCCTCAAAGAGTATCCTTCTCTTTTAAAACTAATTTTAACTCGACATTTTTTACCGTACATAATTTCATACTTACCAGATGCAATTAATTTTCTAATTATAATTCAGAGCTTCTTTCAGCATTAAGAACTGTGAATTTGTAATGCATCTAGATATAATAGAATTTTTTCTCAGTTTCTTATGTTACAGTTACATAAAAATACAGTCATGTTTATTACCTCTCGCCATATACTGTAAGGGCGGTATAGGAAACTTGCCAAAATTTAGGTAGTGAGTTTTAAAGTCCCTAGAATACGATTATAATAGTCGTTCAGCCTGACTGTCTGTCTTTGTGTGTGGATCACTGGAGTTACGGTTTCTCAAAAATTACTATCAATTATATCATCTCCGGAAGAGCTGATTTGTTCTTGGTGATAATCCAAACCGAAAGTGGGAGTTAACTTGAAGCTCTATCAAGTTATTTTAAAATATCTCAGTCAATTTTTGTTTTACAATAATGTTTCAAATATGGTTATCTAGAATTGTTATTTGAAACAATTTTTCTCATGCTGTCACCATTTACAAACTACAACACGTTAAAAAATAGTATATTGAACAACTAGTGTTGCAATGAACTTTTTTGTAATACGAGTATGACAATTAGACATTGTAACACGAGTTGTTCATACTACTTTTCCTATTTCACGTTCATAAATTCAATAAAAATAAAATAAAATTGTACCTCATGTTTAATATACCACTGGTCACCAAGGGGCGTTGCCCGCAGGGCCTATCGGGTCCCAGGCCGCAACCCCGACGCAGGGGCTCCGATTCAATAATTTTACGTGAACAATGACAGCCCTGAGTTTGACAGACTGTTAGTTTTACAAATAATAAATTCCCCAAAAACAGTTGCACAAAATTCAATTTTGTAGCATTGTTTTTAAGAGAAACAGTGTCACAAAATTGACTTTGTATACGTGAAAAAGGAAAATACATATATTGACATTTTCAATTAAATCTGCTAACCTGTGAATTTGAAAAAAAAAAACAACGCTTGAAATGTGTCATAATTAAAAACTACATTTTTTTGAAGGATTGAGCGATTGATAATGGTGGCCTGTGTTTCTGCATTGTTTGATAAGAATTACATCGCGGGAAGTATTGTGGTGATATTTTTATCTTGAATAGAGTGTACAGACTTGGATTCTTGAATTTTTAAAAACATATATTGCTTATTTGTTTGATCCGTTTTGTAGTTTACAAATAACATCTTGTAAACCAATTGTTTTTTTATACATTTCTTTTAAAGCCAAAAGATCTTTTTTTTTTCTTTAGATATGTCTTTAACTTCTATACTAAAAGAACTCAATGATTTGACGGGAGTTCTATTAAATTCTCCAATTCTCCAGAACAGGTATCAATTTCGTTTCTTGAACTAAAGTAAGCTTCTTAACCGGGTATTCATAAATACTAATTTCTCATTTTAAATGCTTCAGTTTTGTTACGTAAAAAGTATTTGTTATTTACGAGTTAGTGATATTTGAATATGTAAAGAATACACCTAAATATAGGTCACATTGAAGGTAGATGCATTGGCATCTCGTGATCTCGAGAACCGTAAGAGCCACGAGGTTGGTTAAATTACACAAGAGTTGTCTCAGTAGTAGAGTACTTGTATTTGTTTTTCAATTGAATTGTTATGACACTAACAATTGACCAAAGTATAAATTTTGCAATTTTCTTTTTTTTTGCTAATAACTTTGTTATATGAAATAATACAAGATTCTGGTTTGCATTTTATTATGACACTTTTTAATAGTGAATTTTTAGAAGAAATTTTTTTTTTTAATTTCTAACCATTTACAAGTTATTGATATCAACTTTTATTTTCCATATGGATGTTGAACTTAACTCGATACCTGTACTATTTCGACTATGTTTCTATTTGTCTCATTCCAAACACCATCTTTGTTTGTACACATCATCAACCTAAACTACATGTTACTACACCTAATTTCCTTTTATGGCCCAGTTTCATTGCCATAACTCCGTACAAGGCTGGTCCAATAACCGATCAAAAAAAATTATTTTATTATACTCCCAATTCTTCGATCATTGGCACACATGACACTTCCCTCCAGTTGATTCAAACGGTTTGGATTCTATGACTTTTAATTCCTTTTATTAAAGAAGTTCTGTAAATATTCATAAATATACGTAAATTAAACCGACTTTACGACTAGTAGTAATATAATAAGAGATAATTATACATAAAAGAAAGAAGTTTCTTCCTGTTTCAACAGACGTGATTGTTTTGAATATATTTGACAATTTGTTATGTAATATTGAAATTCCTTTCAATTCTTTGGACGACATGTACAGACTGACTTAATTTCTATGATCATAAGTCTATACAAAGTGCTTTGTGACTATGCACCAAACTTTAGCAGTTTTTTAAAGGAGATCCTTTTAAATAAAATATATAAGTATGTCAAGTAAAAAATGTCATATGTCCTATTCTACGAGTATTCAATTACGTAAGTAATTACAGATTTATTAGTAGTACAGGTTAAGTGATAAGCAGCGTTCATAAAAAGTTAACAGATACACAATTTCATATTGTGGCTGAACATTAGAGTGTACCACTTCATTTTGGATGGTAATCCAAAGCTGGTTTTGACATATAGAGGTCCTATTGCATTATCTATGGGGACATTTAAATTAATTAAATAATATTTTTCACAATAAATTGTTAGGTATACTCATTATAAATCATTTTGTATAATATGGTATAAAAATAACAGCTATCCTAATTATCTTGATAACGGCTGAGAGAAGGAGATCCCACTAGGTAATCTTATATAAACAAATACAGCATTTATCTACATGTCCATTTATTTTATTGAATGTAATTGTAATTTTAGATATTTATCTGTATTATATTTTGGTTGTTTGGCAAATCAATTTACTTGACTCATGAGATTCAATTATCAGCCAGTTATTGTGTTGAAGCTAAAAGAATTCTAACACGTACTTCTCTCAATATACCATCTAGATTGAATAGTGGACAATTCCTTTCAATAAAACTATTTTTCGAACAAGATTCTTTTAAATTAAATTCTTTACATCTATTATGTCCTATAATATTGAACGCAACTGATTTAAAACTGCATTTGTGTTCGTGATTTAAGAATTGAGACACGTACATTTCCTCAATTCCTCATCTTGTGCACCCGAATAGTTGAGAATTCCATCCACTGCTTCCAACTAAAACTATCTAATTTCCGAACAAGTCGCTTCTAAATATGATCCATGAGTAAAAAACACACAAAACCCCATTGTCAACATGTCTTGTGCACCGCACCGTGTGCGCCTTGGCGTATCGTATCACGTACCAGTGCGTCTGACAGTGGATCCACAGTCGTGAACCAGTAATCCCGGAGTCTAGTCGGTGGATTATGGAGCTTGCAGCTCACGTAGCTCCAGGCGAGGCCGCCGCTGCCGCTGCCACCACACTGCCCAGGGACGAGGCGGCTGTGGCGGTCGAGGTCCCGGTATTAGTTCGGAAACTTTTCACTTCTAAGCGCTTGAGTTCGTAATGTTGGCAGTTGTAGTGCGGTGGCAATACCTATAGGGGAAATGCGGATGTGTGATCTGTGGATTCATGTTTGGGTTAATGATGCTTGGTTTTGTTTGAGGTTACAGTGGGATTGATCTGCTGTTTGTTTATATATAATAATACTAGAATTTATGTATTAAACTGAGTAGGTAAATATTTAATGAGATACGATAATTTTAGGTGTATCATTTTGCAGTTTGTACTGTAAATGGTGATTACTAACTTTTAAATATAAGCAGGTGTAGATGTAGGATACTTACCATTGAAATATCTAGAACTAATCCAACAAAAGCTACAATTTCTCATGGGCATCCTGGTCTACGTTTTGTCATCAGTCTTGCATGATCAGGAAAGACTGACCAACAAAACTGACCTAAATCGTGCATATACTCTCGTACAGACTTTTACTTAGGCGTTCCGAAATCGTCATGGAGGAAACCTGTTTGTGACTATAATTGCAATGAGTTGATGTTCTTGGTTAATGACTCTTTAGTTGCTTCATGAGTTAATTTTTTACACTTATTAACCAAAGCCTGCATTTTCTTGTCTCTGTTAATGTAATCTTAAGATTTTACTTGCCATCGCTAAGAATATTTTGGCACAGTTCCATGAATTCAGTAAAATGTCGTGAGGTCAGTATCTCAAGTCTTTCTTTTTTTGCCTCTACACGCAGAAAAACACCAGCTACAATCTCTCGCCGAGAACATCCTGACAGGTTATCACAGTTTGTCTCATTAGACTGACGTACGTCTACATGTACCAACTTGTCTACCGTCCTGCTTGTGCAGAAAACTCTGGTCGATCAGTCTTTTCCGAGTTTGTCAAATATTCTGTTCATGCAAAACTGACGACAAAGCGTTACGTACAGACCAGGCTAACCTTTTGTCGTCAGTCTTGCATGATCATATCATATGTGTCAAACAAAATATTATATGATGGACTGGCAACTAAAATCAAAAGATTACGGTAACAGAGACAAAAAAGGCATACGCCGCTTTGGTTAATTAGTGCAGGGAAGTTGATCGTGATGCAACTAAAGAGTCAGTCACTAAGAAGATCAACTCATTGCAATTTTCGCCACTAACAGATTTTCCTGCATGACGATTTCGGAACGACTAAGCAAAAGACTGTGTGACAGTCTAAACAGAACTTTGAGTAGTGTAGCTGCATCACGATTTGCGTCAGCCTTGTTCGTCAGTGTTTCCTGATCATGCAAGACTGGCGATAAAACGTTACGCGTAGATCAGGCCTTAGTTGTAAATGACCATTGCTGTGAAATACTAAAAATCTAACAAGAGTAATCCAATCATATATGACACTAAAATTGACCTTAAGAATCTCTGTCAAGACGACTTTATTTAAGTACAAACACAAACATTTAGATACTTACATGTTTTGAACTATACTTGACAATAAAACAATATATCATATTCTGACCTTATTACATTACATAATTAAATAATGGGATAAATAAATCTGTGGTAACGCATCGGAATGTGGATCATTGAAGACTAAGTGGCTTAATGGCTGGTAACCACACTTCATGCTCAAAAATATATCACTACCGAGATTTGCTTAAGCAAAATGCTTCACCTAAAATAGGCAAACTGCGTGAAGACAAACTTCTTTATTTATTAAATAGATAATTCTTCCACTTAACTACCTATCTAAGGTGTCGCTAAAATACTGTTAATATTATTATTAGTTTATTTATTATAGTAAGAATTCTATAGTGACCAGATCAGTTCCTTGATAGTTCATTTGGTCATTAATTCCACGCAAGCTGTAAAATGTACCACGTTCTTATAGCACACTGTAAATAAATTTATGGGCGTTAAATTGCGATGATTTTTATTTCCAAGGGAGCGTTAAAATTAATTAAATATAAAATCAATTAAATTAAATTTAAATGAATTTGTTGATCACTGGAATAGCTATTTATATATAACGTGTAATGAATACACGTTTTGAAAGAAGTGCATACCGTCTGTACCACTATAAAAAATGTCATAGACATTTAATGTGGGAAAACAGTTTTTTAAACACATTTTTTTTGCCGATTTGGAAATAATGTTAATTTAGTGATTATTTTATATAGATATTTTGAAGGTTATTGCTGTCAAATTTATTGATGGTTGTTATGCGTTTGTTATGTAAAATATGTTTACAGCCTAGGCATAAAAGTGACATTTTACAGACTGTTAGCAGTCCGTGAAGAGTCATCTTTAATGTCAATCGGCAAAAAAATATTTTTACTTCGTCAAAGTTTGTGATAATGATGTCACAGAAGTACACAATGTTATCGAATATGTACTAATTGTGTCATGATATTAAATATTGTAGCAAACGGGTGGCGTTGGCTATAGGATGGGGATAATAAAAAGGAGGGAAACTTTATTAAAGGAAAGGGGACAAACCAGTCGTGGTTAAATTGGGAGCGGATGAATTGGGAGCTGGTAAATCATGACACTCGAACACTTTAAATGATGGAAAAACTTGTAAATATGATTTTATTGAAATGTAGAACTTCTTATCCCTAACATAAACGTTGCACTAACTTAACTAATAAATGAAACTACTTAATTAACTTAAAGCTACGTAAAAATACATTTTTACGTAGCGCAGCTACATTTTGAACTGCATCTGTTCACCACCAACTCGTCACTGATTTTCAGACGCCCGAGATTCCAGGGGGTCGTCTGGCTTAGGGATGCCAGGGGGTGTCTTCGAATCTGAACTATCGTTTCTAAAAATAGCTCAAGATAGCGATAGCTCAGAGCGTAACCGATAAAAGTCATCTTGTTACACCATCTCCTATTTAAAATAATTATATCTTCTTAGAGATATAATTATCAAACGAAAGAGCGCACCTGAAAAGAAACAAAACAAGGAATTCCAAACATTTGAAAATTTTTTAATAAATTAACAAAAACCATAAAAATTCAACAATGGTACGCATAAACAAAAAAACAAGATGACTATAGCAAAATAAACGAATTAACTCTAACATAAAAATCTTTCTTTAAACTAAATACTAAACAGAAAAGTCAGAACTAAAACTAACACAAAAAAGTTTAAATAAGTGGGCTCATGCCCGCGGGCTGTGGGAACACAAAACTTAAAATTATTATTTGTCACAAAAAAATTCACATACAACACAACACATGACGGGGGAGGGGGTTCTTCACAGGGCAAAGGTTCCAGGCTTCTCACTTTAAACCTAAGAACAGATGTGAGGCGAATCCGATCCCTCGGGAAATGTCTGTGCCGTGTTGCTCTCCGACGTTGCCGTCGGTGTCGCCGATGTTGACTCCGCCATGCTCTAAGGAAGCGTCGCCGTAGTCGCCTTCGTCGTCGTTGCCGATGCTGAGTACTTTGGGGTGATGTGCGAACTTGATTGACCTTGAGACGGCCGCCTTGGAAGCCAACGATTATTCCTGGGCCAACACTTGACTTCTGGCACATTGTGTACTGACAGGCTCTAGTACCACAATGGCTGTTCTTTTGGACCCAGGCATCTGCCTTGCGCTTCCGTACGCGCCTCTTCTTTTTAATCGTTTTCAAGGGCACATCAGCCCAGCCGATATTTTCTTTATCGACGACCTCTGACTCTTCGACTGCGACGCACTCTTCCTTATCTGTTACCATCGGTCGTGGTATGTCAACCACCGTGCGCTGCTCTGCTGCAAGCATAGCCTCGATCTCGGCCACGCTTATCTGCGCTACAGGCAGAGACAGCGGCGTCTCAACAACCCTGATCGCCTCGGGCGTTGGCACACTTACTGGTTGCGGCGGCTGTGTTGACCACGATACCGATGTCGCATGTTGTTGCAATGGCATCAGCGGTAGTTGCGGCGTGGGCATCGGGTACGCAGGATAACAGTACCCATCTCCTGGATGCCACGGCGCTCGCTGATGCTGGTGGCCCCATGGTGACGGTGGTGGTACATACCAGGACGGCTGTGGTGGCATGTACCCTGGTGGTGGAATATACCATGGCCACTCCATTGCAACACGCACTTTTTTTACGAAATTTTATAAAGTTATTATTATGAGTGTCATGACTGAGGACTATGGTGCTACGGTCCAGGTTCTTTAGATTGCCGGTAACGAGTAAATAGTTCGAAAACTAACTACTCACAGCCAACGTGAAAATTGAAAAAATGGCAATTCTGCAAAAATCTGCAGAACTTTTCACGGCAATCCTACCGACTTGCGTCAATGTAGCAAACGGGTGAGATGACTATAGGATGGGGATAATAAAAAGGAGGGAAACTTTATTAAAGGAAAGGGGACAAACCAGTCGTGGTTAAATTGGGAGCGGATGAATTGGGAGCTGGTAAATCATGACACTCGAACACTTTAAATGATGGAAAAACTTGTAAATATGATTTTATTGAAATGTAGAACTTCTTATCCCTAACATAAACGTTGCACTAACTTAACTAATAAATGAAACTACTTAATTAACTTAAAGCTACGTAAAAATACATTTTTACGTAGCGCAGCTACATTTTGAACTGCATCTGTTCACCACCAACGCGTCACTGATTTTCAGACGCCCGAGATTCCAGGGGGTCGTCTGGCTAAGGGATGCCAGGGGGTGTCTTCGAATCTGAACTATCGTTTCTAAAAATAGCTCAAGATAGCGATAGCTCAGAGCGTAACCGATGAAAGTCATCTTGTTACAATATTTGTTTCATCCTGTTTTCAAAATTAGGTTACATACTTAAATTATTGAATATACTTTGATTTGATAACGCAATTAGGTACAATTTCTTATTTCTTGGTTGATTTATGAATAATTATTTGTTTTTTAAGCTAGAATTATGATTTACGTAATGTACAAAGATATTATATTGTTTATTTAGAGTGATTTTGTGAAATAACATGCAAAATCAATTGATACGCAAGTGTTACCAATTTACTGTAATGATAGTAATTGTATCAAGTAAATTTATTTCAAATAAAATATTAGGTGTGGTATTCTGTTTCTTACAGAGCTCGGTTAGTGATACAAGTATGTTTTCCGCGTGGAATGCGGTTACCAGTTTTTTTATTTGATAGTGCTGCTAAGTCTCTTAGATTACAATTTGGCAATTCTGTTTGAGACGCTATGATTACGATTCAATTCCTTGTTATATTGAAAATGACACACATTGTTTTAAACAGGTAACATTTCTGCACTTGTTTCATAAAATTATGTTAATGACTATAATCCATTACAAATAAAATAGTATATTGAACAACTAGTGTTACAATGACCTTTTTTGTAATATAAGTATAGTTTGCGTAAACGAGCCGCAGGCGATTTACGCAAAATACGAATATTACATATAGGCATTGTAACACGAGTTGTTCATACAACTTTTACTATTTCCCGTTCAATCAAAATAAAATAAAACAAAATTGTACGGCATGTTTAATATACCATTGGTCACAAGGGGCTTTGCCCGCGGGGGCCGATCGGGTTCCAGGCCGCAACCCCGACGCAGGGGCTCCGATTCAATAATTTTACATGAGCAATGACAGCCCCGAGTTTGACAGGCTGTTTATTTTGCAAATAATAAATACCCCAAAAACAATTGCACAAAATTCAATTTGTAGCATTGGTTTTGAGAAAAACATTGTCACAAAATTAACTTTGTGTACGTGAAATAGGAAAATACATTCGTAGTTTAAGCCAAAAGCTAAATAATAAACACGAAATGAGTCTTATAAATTCTACTTTTTGTTTTATTTCATATGTGCATCAAATTTTATGTCAAATAAATGAGTGAAATGAATGACATTAACAGGGAAGTAATATTTCACAAAAAGTAATTAAAAATTATGCATATTTGAGCCCAAAGGCGTAATGTGGAAATGACAGCTATATATAATTAATTTTGACGTTTAATTTTTGGTTCAAATATTTTAGTTCGTTATGTTAATTAAGTTACTTAAAGCTGGAGCTGCTGAAATTGATAATTTTCTTCAATAAAAACACATATTCTATAATAATATAATAAATCGTACCTATTTTAGATAAGGCTGCCCCGTAAGATAATACTCTATTAATAAGTAAATAAGAGATCAATAATGCATAAATTTAGTATAATAGTGTGCATTTTCTTCGCTATTATAAAGAATGAAGTATAACAAAATAATTCTAGTATATCTATATAAATTTATGAGATTTTTGTGTTACGGCTTGATATATTCTGAATAATGTATAAATTATAAGCCATAAACTTCTTGAAGACCTATCCTTGTTCTATCGAAGTGTTTCGTGCTTGAATTCAATACAGATGGAACCCATGATAATATTTTCATCATAATTTTCGGCAAGATTAAATGCTATTGTATATTCTCGGGTTAGAAATTTTGGTAACAAAGACCTATGCTTCAATTAAAACAAAATAATGCACAAATATTTTCTTTTCATGGTCAATTTATAAAAGAAAATCTGCAGGAACACTTTGTTTAACTAGATATAATCATTTCGTTTCGTTCAATAACCTTTGAATACAACGTAGCTCGTAAAAATACATGAAGCGTTACAAAAATGTTACAAAACATTTTGTCTTGGACAATTTAAAAGTATACATTTATATAACAGGATATCTTGAAACAATGTACACAACGTCACAACGATGATATTAAACTAAATGATAATAATTATTTACTTTACAAGTAAGCAAAGTAAAGAATTACCCACGAGAGAAATTTATTCGAGTGGGTAATTCCACTTTGCCCACGTTTGAAGTATAACGTTTTATCCAACACCTCTTTAAATGAAAAATTTATTAAAGAAATATTATTTGACAGTGACATATGCTTTAAATTTTTAAATTAATATGTCAATCCAAGTAATTACTAAGGTGTTGTGTGTTATCATTGTTATAAATAAAAAAATACACACTCGTGATTTTCCTCAAAATTATACCCACTAGTGGGTAACTGTTACTTTCCTTGTTTAAAATCGCCATAGTTATAGAGCATTTATTGAGAGGTTTTGGATAATAGTTATTTGTTTAACTAGGCATCAAAATACCAGATTTACAGCAGGGGCTGCCGTTTCATTGACGAGGAGAAGCCGAGGCAATGAATTTTGCTGAAGCTATAAATCTGTGTTTGATTATATATTATTAATAAAAAAAAAATTGTTAAAAATATTTATTTGTTTATGAAAATTCACGAAATCAATGTAGGCTACATTTGTTTTTATATCTACCGTTTCAGTTTTTACATTGAACTCCTACAGAAATAAGAGAGAAGGCTGAAAATGTATATGATACATTACTACCAGTTTTATATAGTAATATTTTCTGGCCGACATGCCATTTCAGTATAATAGTTATTTATTTATTTATACGTATTTTCCATATATATTACTAATTGATATTTATAGTAAGTTGTACATCAGGGCGCTTTGAAAAACAATGGGACGTCTAAATAATCAACAATTTGAATAAAGTGTCATAATTAAATGAGCAAGATTCACGAATTTACCGCACCACGTGCAAAAAAGATGATGCGTTGTGAGTCTGCGCATTCTGAAATGTTCCCTTGCTCTCTATCTTACTTGCTCGTATACAAATCCTTGTTTCATCTCTCTTAATCCTATACATAACCCAAACTTACATTTGGAATATCGCGTATCTAGTTATAATATATGATTTTTTATAAGAATCAATCAGATTAATTTTTGTCATTTGTGGAACATAATTACCGACTGTGAATTATCGTTAGAAGAAATGCTAAGAGATGGCGCTTGCGGCAAATGTCACATTTTTTAGACATTCTTTATTACTACAAAGTTAATTTTTATTTACGGTATGGGGAAAATCATAAAGACTGTAAAATCGTAGTTACCACAAACATTAATGATGTGTTATGTTTACAGTTCAGGAGACTAGAAAATAATTTAAAGCATTCCCTTTTAAATTATTAAAAGTATTTTATTGCAAGTGAGGTGCCTCAAATAATGGAATTTTAATTTTGTGGACTATATTTGGATGAATCTCCGTAGAAGAATAAGAAAAAAATGTCAACACTTTTACATTAATTACTACTAATATCTTTGGAAACCGTGAATTGGTGACTAGTATTCGCACATCACGATCAAAATAATATCACTTACCGAAATCTGTGACAACAGAGTGCTATATGGCTAAATAGCTTGATGTATTTGTTTGGCTAAACCGTAGTTTACAGCCATTGTGAAGTTAGTTACAGGTCCTAGTTTCTTTAGCCGATCATAGTTACAGAAAATCAATTTAAAAAGCAAGAATCTAGCATTTATTTTAGTTTTGAGGTTGAATAAACACGAAGTTGTTCAATGGAATTTTCAGAATACAAAAGAAAATGGCACTTAAGAGTTAAGATGAAACTAACTTTGAACATTTTTCAAAATTATTGTTAGTTTAATCCTGTTAACTATCTTTCTTGTCGACTTTAAAACTGGAAAATATTGCAGTTAAAATACCCAGTTTAATAATAAATCTTTACTATCTTCTACAGCGAGTTTTTGTTTTTTTTGTTTTTGTTAAATTCACAGTTGGGACTTCAAGAACCGTAAGGTATATAAACGAGTTTATACTAAACATACGTCAAGGCTGCTTCTAACATAAGAAATAATAAATAAGTAGTGTATAACTGCTACACATATATAGGAATTGAAATGAATTAATTTAATTTTCATATGCATTCAAACGGTTAGTTTACATTAATCGGTTCGTTCATATCAAATAATTTATTACTTTTGAATACGAAATGTTCATTAGTAGGGAATTAAATAATTCATATCAAGTAACTCCTAATCATGGAATACCCTACAAGAACAGTCTCTTATGTCAATTTGACTTTGGAAATATAGGGAAGAGAACTAAATGAAAGAGAATATCCCTACTTTAAAACTTCATTACTAAGCGACAAATCGTTTATATGGATACCTACACGAATTTGTTCAATGGAATTTTCAGAATACAAATTTACCTGGTTTTTGTTGTTTGACTTGCACCACCACAAACTGTCATATCTACCAAAACATCATTGGCGATCCGTAGCTAACTTCACAATTGGCCGTAAACTACGGTTTTACCATATGTTTTATTATAATTTCATTTACGGAACTACAAATCGAAGAACAGTTTCTAGTCAAATAACAAATTTTTAAATTAGCGATATACAAAACCTACCTTATTTTTCTCAATTGAAGTAAACATACAAGTAGTAATGTTATAGCGTACAAAGAGATCCTTGGTGTGTTTTGCGACCTCTATTTGTAAACTACGACCAGGAGTAAGTTTTGATGTTTTCATCGATAGAGAAGCATCCGCATGTACCACGCTCGGTGTATTTTTCAATATCTCTCCGGATCGTAAGTTTTTCGATTAACGACAGAATAAGTTTTCTTTCGGGTGCGATGTTTTTTAAAATTGATTTTTGTTTATAATGAAACTTTCTTAGTAGCTCTGTTTAAGTGGATATTGGATATTTGCTTTTACTTACATAGGTTTTTGAAGTTTTTATCGAGTTTAATTATATTTTTGCTCTGAAAAAAAGGCGTCAAAAATATTGCAATGGCTTATCAAGAAAGTAGGTATTTTATATTTTTCTAATAAACAAATATATATATATATATATATATATATATATATATATATATATATATATATACAGGGTGTTCATTTTTAAGTGGCTACCATTGCGATCTCGAGAACTAGAAGAGATACGAAGTTGGTTAAATTAGCAAAGAATCTCTATTTCACATAGGTATTTCAATGATAAACTGAAAAAAGAAATTCAACCAGTGGTTCTCAAAATATGGATACCAACTTTTCTATTTTAAATAGAAACATATATTTTTTATTTGTGCATTCAATAAAGCTCTTCATTCTGAATCCAACGATATAAAATTTTCATACCCTTACATAACAAAATTTTCGAAAAAAAATTAATAAAATTTTGTATTAATTTTTCCTAAATATAATATTAATTAGAGTGCCATGAATGAAAAAAGTGAATATTTTGTTTATTGCTACTTCTGTTAAATGAGAAATTGTTCTTCATATCATTTTTAATACCTAAAAATGGATTAATTCACTTTTTTCATTCATGGCACTCTAATTAATATCATATTTAGGAAAAATTAATTCAAAATTTTATTAATTTTTTTTCGAAAATTTTGTTATGTGAGGGTATGAAAACTTTATATCGTTGAATTCTTAATAAAGAGCTCTATTGAATGAGTAAATAAAAAATATATGTTTCTATTTAAAATAGAAAAGTTGGTATCCATATTTTGAGAACCACTGGTTTAATTTCTTTTTTCAGTTTATCATTGAAATACCTATGTGAAATAGAGATTCTTTGCTAATTTAACCAACTTCGTATCTCTTCTAGTTCTCGAGATCGCAATGGTAGCCACTTAAAAATGAACACCCTGTATATATATATATATATATATATATATATATATATATATATATATATATATATATATATATCATTACTCAATTTACCCTTTTTGGGTGTAGCACCCTACTTTCGCAGGTCTCGGTAGGTGAAATGTTTTTGTGCTTGAAGTATGGTAACCAGCCGTCAAAGATTTTAGGGTAAAGGAGCGAGAAGTAAAGTTAAAATGAAAATTGTCGACTATAGGTTTCGAACAGAGGATCCTACGTTGGTCGTTAACACGGAGTTATTTACCCTTATTGATTTTATTAGACATTAACAATAAAATTCCTCTTTGAATTATGGTATGGTTTATTTTTCAGCGATATTGCAATTGTAAAAGGCTGTTTTTAATTTACTATTGCATTCTATTATATCTCAAAAACATCACAGTTGTCAGTTGTTTTTCAGCTTCACATAGAAATTGTAAGTTGAAAATATAAAAAAAAAAAATATTTGTAAACATTTTAATGAAAGCAGCACGTTTTCTTGTACGACGGATATACGAGCAATTAAATTCATGAAATAAAATGCTTTCGTAAATGTTATACACATATTTTTTCATATTGAAATATATTCAATAGTTATAGGTATCACGAGTGCTAAGTGAAAAAAATAAAAAGTTTGTTGTTTGAGTACATAATAATTTGAAAAAATCCCGAGACCGCAGGTCGAGGGATTTTATTTTAAATTATTTTGTACGATAACACTTTTTTAAAAGCAAAATTTTGTATATAAGCTAGACATCAAATTTAATCGATTCAATTCTTTATCACGAGGGGTATATGTCAAGATTATTTCACGAATTCATAGCACAAATTTTAATATTTGCCGAAGAAAGTGCACTAAAACGTTTATTTTGACACATTTTCATATAAATAAATCGGTGCACACATAAACAAAAAGCACCATAAAATTATGTTGTTATATTGTAACTATAGCAAATTGATTGTTTTTCTTTTTATTTATCAAATAAATGTCAAAAATTTGTAAATAAAAATAGCTTGAATTGAATAATTCAGCATGTTTAAAGACATAGAAAACCAGTAAAGGTAAAAAACATGTAAGTATCTTGCTTTTGCAACTAATTATCCAGCTAAATATGCCTTCAAAACGTTCAAAATATGCATATAAAAGCTAGCTTCAATTTAATCGCGAATAAACAGCATGGTGCTGTTTATTCACTTATCTAAAATGCACAACAATAGAAAATGAGACATTCTGATTGTTCAAATTTGTTATGAGTGAAATAATCAACTGTAATTACACAGCAGCTTTTTATTTTGCCGAATAAATTCCTATTTGTTACGAAACCTTGTTACCTAGCAATTTGACAAGGAAACTGTTTTAATAAAATCACGACATTGTAGGTGGAGTGATTTTCTTTTTTAAACAGTTTTCGAGTCAAATTGCTGTTTGGTTACAAGGTAGAGTTATCAAACAGAAATTTATCCCAAGAAAATAAAATGCTCCAATGTAATTCGACGAGACAATATAACGATATTTTATGTATTAAAAGGTTCATTTGAAAGTGCATTTGGTGAAAATAAAATTATTTCACATCATATTTTTGACATATAATGCAAATGACATTATTGTATTTAGTATTTTGATCTGGTTGCTAGGAGAAAGGTAAATAATGTTTTTTCACGACATGCCAAGAAACCCCACTGTTCTTCTCCCGAAATAGTGAGGAAAATGTGTTTTTCCTCTCTATTAAGGAAAATATAGCAGTGTTATATGAATGTTATTTACAAAAAGTATATTGTAAAAACTATAAACAAATGCCTAATTTTATTTAAAATCCTTATTTTAATGATACTCGTACTTTAAATTGTCTTACAGTTACGTTTTATAGTTTTCTTTTTCTAGATTAAATCACAATTTGACATATTTAATTTATACTTAAAATTGGTACACAGGCAGCACTGCTACCTCGCCTTGGATCTGATAACCTAACTTTTATTTATTTCTTATTTTATTTGCCAGTGTAGAATTTTAATTTATTATTTAGTAACTTACGTATTCCTTTAAAGTATCAAAGTACTATTGATATCATCTCTTTTATTGGTACTTTTATATCATTTTACTATCTTTGTATCTCTTACGATATTCAAGATTTGAAATTATTCGAAATAAGGAACTATCTAGTTCTATATAGTATTATATAAATGCAATATTCTATAGGGATAGTAGAAAAATTTTATTCTTTAATCAATTCGAAAATGCGTCACCAAAACCATCTGAAAGCAACAACAAACGAAATACATTGTTGGCAATTTGAAGTATATTAATACAAACAATTCAAGTCTTGCACATATTGCGATAACTGTCTGCAAGCAATGCATCAAATTGCGTTGTGTATACTCACAAACTGACCTTTGGGCGATCTTGTAAATGTGCAGATGTAAGCAAGTGTGTTACTAATATTGCGCTTCAGGGAGGCATCATATGCTTCGACCTGGTGGTCAGAGTGATCCAGTTTGGTATAATTAGCTTATAGTTACTCAAGTGAACCACTTTGCTGTTAGAGACTAATGACCACAGAACTTCCAGCTGTTAATAATTTAATCAAGGAAAAGTGGAATAAGGAATACTGCATAGATATTGAGGAACGCTGTTATTTTGTCAGTATTCAAGAAAATTTTCTAGGAGTAGGTTTTGAAACAGTAGATATATACATATTTTACGAGAAGTGAAAATGGCACTTAAGAGTTAAGATGAAACTAACTTTGAACATTTTTCAAAATTATTGTTAGTTTAATCCTGTTAACTATCTTTCTTGTCGACTTTGAAACTGGAAAATATTGCAGTTAAAATACCCAGTTTAATAATAAATCTTTACTATCTTCTACGGCGAGTTTTGTTTTTTTTTTTTTGTTTTTGTTAAATTCACAGTTGGGACTTCAAGAACCGTAAGGTATATAAACGAGTTTATACTAAACATACGTCAAGGCTGCTTCTAACATAAGAAATAATAAATAAGTAGTGTATAACTGCTACACATATATAGGAATTGAAATGAATTAATTTAATTTTCATATGCATTCAAACGGTTAGTTTACATTAATCGGTTCGTTCATATCAAATAATTTATTACTTTTAAATACGAAATGTTCATTAGTAGGGAATTAAATAATTCATATCAAGTAACTCCTAATCACGGAATACCCTACAAGAACAGTCTCTTATGTCAATTTGACTTTGGAAATATAGGGAAGAGAACTAAATGAAAGAGAATATCCCTACTTTAAAACTTCATTACCAAGCGACAAATCGTTTATATGGATACCTACAAATTATGTAATTATTAAATAAATAAATATTTATGTTAATAAAATCAGCAAATTATCTCACTCCCTCCACTAACATCATTGGGGAACGTAACTTAACGGTTGATACTCTACCTAAAAAGTACAAGTAGATTGCCCCCATCAAAATGAGTAAATGATGTGATGATATATTTACTATTTATTTATTTAAATGTCACTCGACATTTTGTTTTTCATTTGGCCAAACTTTTATTTATGCTTGGAAGTAAAAAATATTTTTCGGGCAATAAACGAGAGTAAAAAATTTATCGATAATATTTCTATTAGTTGTGTTGTAAAAACGCATAGTCGATTGTTAAAAATGACAGTTATATCACGTCAGCGTAACTGGAGGGATTTGAGTGACATTTTTATACGAGCTACCGTTTTTACGGAGGAATTATGATGTATTTTACCATATAAATTTATGACTCGAGCTATATTCGGTTGATTATTTAGTTAATTTAAATATAAATAAACAAATTAATTGTATAAATATAAAAAAAATCAATATCAATAAACAACTATTCAGCTATTTATTGCTGCAAAATTTTACTTTGGTGCAAGTAATGTGATGACGGATATAATCCTGATAATTTCTTCACGTTAGTTGTTACCAAACTACCTACCATGTTTTTGTTTATAATAGTTTCTTCGAAAAAACCGAAACCTATTATGCTATTACCCTCAATTATTTGAACATTTTATTTTAAATAGCTCAATGCTCTCTAAATTTATTATATAAATTCACACGAATATTTTTCTGATAATTAATTTCTTTTGTTACATCTTTCAAATTGAGGACTGTTAATATTTATTTAGGGCCAGTTTCACCATGTATGGTTAAAGTTTCTGATACCTTAATTATCAGTAAAATTATACACAAATTTATGTAATATTCATCAATTGTTATAGGTTACTAGATAAAGTTTTAATATGAAATTACGTAATGTTTACCTCCCAATGACATTGAGGTATTGACTGGTAATATTTTTGTTTACTCTTTTCAAGATGAGATTTGTATTCTTTGGTCTACGATATTAAAATTCCACTATCATCATTTTCAAATTTGATATTTAGTATTGAAATTAATTTATTACAAGCTGATTAGATTTTAGTAGCAATCTACCCGAATGTGGTTATTATTTAAAGAAGTTTAAGGATCTTGAGGATCTTGGGGATCTTAAGGATCTAATTTATTTCAGTAAATAATTTATTTATTCAAAATTTTGTTATTAGAAAAGTTTTAAAATTGTTTAGGAATTTTTTTCTCCACAAAAATAATATAAAAAAAAATATATCATCTGCCTTTTACCCATTGTGGGTGTGGCACTCTGCTTACGCAGATCTCGGAAAGTGATATATTTTTTCGTATGAAGTGCGGTTACCAGCCGTCAAATCATAGCCCCCAAGGATGTTAGTGGAGGGGGAACCACAGGGGTAAATTTAAATTTGTAACTGTCGGTAGTAGGATTCGAACTGAGGATCTCACGATCCACAGTCTGACACGTTACCACGGAGCTATTTACCCCATTTGGAATAATGTAAAACTAATAAAATTTTTCAAGAAAACGAATCATAAACTTTTTACAACATTGTATCTTTTGGGAACCAAATCCTGAGCTAATACAAATCTTATCGTATAGACATCGGGTAATGTAATAAAAATATGTCATTGGATCGATTTTTAATTTTCAACGAACAAATCACTGCGTTCATTATCAAATCGTAGCGCTGCAGTAAGACCATCATCATTCTTCCCCGTGAAATTTGCGAGTCTTAAAGACAGCGGCATTTCACAGACGCGACGTGTTGATCCAAGCAGGCCTCGTCGAAGTTAAAATTTTAGATGGAACACCCGTTCACTCGCACCTGGGGCCCCTAAATTGATTGCCGAAAGTAATTTCCCAACAAGAACACACGAGTCAGGTCATAAAACGACTCTTTCGATGTAACACAAAAGTTTTATGCGGGAAAATAATTCCATGGCCAACGTGATGGACGATCGTTAAAAGTTTCCTCAACGCCGTTCGATTAATTTACGTTCACGTGATTTTAATGGAGTGGCTGTGTGGCTGTTACGTTTTCTTCCCCTGTCGTCTCAACCCCGCATAGCCAACTATGATTCTCCTGAATCCTGAATGCTTACTGTTCTACGATATACCGCGTCGACGGTTTACTGGTTTACTGTTTTACTATTATATTACCCGATGTTATTAATTGCTTGAGTAATAGGGATTAAGATGTAATTACTAAAATGAGTTATTAGCTTCAGGATTAATTTAAAATTCTTCAGTGGTTTTGGAATTGATATTATTAAAGTAAAATTAATTTCTGCAATGTTTTGTTATATATAGTATTGGACATCATTCTTTACCTAAACTTTTCTCTGGAATACGAGTATGCGAAATATCATATACGAGTAAAGGCGCCTTACTCATTAAATGAAGTCATACCTAATTCAATCTCTCAATCAACCTTAGAACAAGAAAATTAAAATCATTTGTATTGAACATGAAAATAAAAATTCATTACGTTGAACAAGGTGCAAATTTATTACATCCAAGAAGCGAGATGAGTACATATGAATGAATGCAATAGCAAATTTATTTAGAATATTAAATCAGATGCGATAATAAGTTTCAAATAGGCGAAATCTAATAATATTATATTTAATATATTTTGAAAAAGAAATGTAATAAATACTGATTAAATACTATCGACATTGTTGTTAAATTAACTGCCTTAAGGAGAACTGAACTCAAATGTCAAAAATTAATTTTAGATGATTATCAAATATTTTTTATATAGAAGTTACTTGAATCCTGTACCGAGTTAGGTATCAAATTAAAGATTTCAGGAAGCGAAGGAGAGTTAAACCTGCCAACCAATTTTGTTTGAATTCTCAAAAGTTCGAATTATTGAAGTTCGACTATAATTTGGAAGTGGTACAAAAAAAAATGAAAATAGGTTTGCCTACAATTAAATCAATGAACAGAAGCTGAATGCACAGATCGATTACAATATGTGTGGCAAATTCTAACGTTATAAAAGTAAACTAACATTGATTCCTGTTGACTGTTGGTAAAATGGAGTATGTCTCTAATACACACCTTACCTAGTACAGGATCGTTGTTTTCCTAAACCCCTCTGACTGGGTAAACCTGTAATATTCAGGAATCAACTTCACTTCATTAAAGGTGCGGTCGGAGTTTTAAGTAAAGCCAGTCAAATATTCATTGTAAGGTTATTACTCCTTCTCGTGGTTTTAACGAGTCAATAATCTAAAGTAATATATTTAACTAATAAAACATAAACTTAGTTCTATTCATATGAATTATGTAAATAGAGGCTCGGTTCATATATTTATAATAATAATTGTTTATTTGTTGTTAAGTTAGTACAAATCTAATACAAATATTGGAATGGTGTATACCTTGTGTGTAATACAATAATGATATTGGATTTATTACACTATTATTTATGACAAATTTTAAAGTTACCCAAGTACACACATAGGAGACAAACGTTAAAGCAATACGTATATGTATGTATAATATTAAGATATACTTCAAAATATTCGAAATTGAAAAAAAATAACTTGTTTACTTGATAACCTCATGTAAGTTATTAAACGCAGGTTGGAGATATTTAAATTAAGTCCAATATATTTTATATTCTAACTGCAGATACTTCTAGTAGATAATTGACAATAACTAATGTTCTGTTCCTCGAGTGATATTTGGAAACTCATAATATATTTTTTTAAGATTTAAATTAATAATTTGTTTTCCCAAACATATGAATATCCAACATTACATAAAAAATTGTAATTGACTGAACCAAACTAAATTTTATTTATTTCAGAGTGATCTAATTCTATTAAACGATTGTTGATAGTTAGTTTTTGGCAAGACATATCAACTTTTGTCACTTTTATCTAGACATATACTTTAGAGTATTTATCTCCGTTTCCATTCTTATTCATAGAATTGGGATTTGGGCTCGAAAGACGAAATTCATGTATATTTTTTAATTAACTTTGTAATTTAAAGCGTCAAAGAAATCCGAAAATATAATAAATTATATTCACAGTGTATTTCGCTGAGCTATATTATCCATCGATTCTTATTCAAACAAGACCTACTTGTATAAATGTACGCTCTTTTCTTTATTAGGTGTTCTCATAAATAGTATTAAAGATTTATAATAGCACTTCAGTTATAACAGTTCATTGTCATAATATATTATTAACATGAAATCAAAGTATCTTTCAAGAAAGGTTTGTTAAGATAAATATCCTAATAGTTTTATAACTCACGGGATATCTGTCAAAAATCCCGAAAAAACTACGAATTTAAACCATTTAAAAAACAAATTCCCAAAACACGTTCAATATCAAAAGTTAATAATACATTTATCCTTGTTGACGTGAGACTGTGACTAATCCTGATTTGTGGTTTGTGCAGGTTGCGAGTGTCTCGTATACTCGACCACGTTCGGGAAGGACCGTGGCACATTCTCATCGCCCGACTTCCCCAAGGCCTATCCACCAGACATCGACTGCTTGCTCTACACTTTCGTCGCCTCCTCTGACGAAATCATCGAGATTACATTCAACGAATTCGATATCCGGAAAACGCAACTAGAGTAAGTAGCCTTTGGTATTTTCTTTTCGTTTTAGTGCAATTATCGTGATATCTACAAGGGAACTCTAAAGTAGCTTTATAACTGATAGTTTGTTAACTTCTTGCATGAAAACTCCATAGAGAAATAACATTTTTATAGGTTTTGTATCCGGTAGACAGGAAAGTACTTAATTCTCGGCAAGTGGATAAATTTTTATCTGTATTAGTCTTGGAATGGGCTAATGGAATAGCGCAGTGTATCTCAAACTTCGTTCCATCATGCCTACTCCTTTTAAATATTTTTTAGCGTCAGTAAGTAGAAAATATCTATAAAAATAATATTCAAATCATTTATCATCAAAGTGCACCTTTTCAAATTGCTAATTATTGTAAATGAGCCCAGCTTTATCCATTAAATATCTAATTTTAAAGATATTTTAAATTAGAATACAGAATACAAACAATCAGTGGCACTCATCTTTACAATACAGGGTCAGGTTTTTAAAGAATCCAATCAGTTTTGCTGGCTAACTAATAACTCTAGAGAAATAATAAATATACAGTCTTATACAGCAATGAGGGGGGGCATAATTGTACGGTTGATAAAATAAAATTGTTAGGGTGATGTGGCGGGCAGGAATGAAAGTTATATTTTCTTAAATGGAAAGGAGTACTTTTTTATTGGAATGGATAGCTAGAAGTATTACCTTCCGATACCTAAAGTTAATATTAAGGTCACAAAGTTAAAAAATACAGTAACATTTTTAATATGGAAAATATAATTTCAGGTAGGCTGTTGAACAAAACAAGTTATTGTTTTTATTATTGATACTCCTGTCATCAAGATAACATTAATTGTTGTCAATAGGTTTGTTCCAAGTGGTCATTTCGGACATGTTTGTAACATGTTTGTGACAAATGTCAGTGCGCCTGCGAAAAATGTAAACAAGTTAAGTTTGAAACATAGACTGGAACGGTGAATGGATTGAAGCGTATGTGCATGCTCATTTTTTGTTTTGACAGCTAACCTTAAATATAAATATAAATAAAGAAATTCATACATTTTTCGCCACAAAAAAAGAAATGAAGTTTATGTTTCAAAGTTAACTTGTTTACATTTTTCGCAGGCGCACTGAAATTTGTCACAAACATGTCAGAAATGACCACTTGGAACAAACCTAATGTAAAGTCAGTATTGAAAGGAGTAACAATGAAAGAAACAACTTGTTTTTTTAACGGCCTACCTAAAGTTTTATTTTCCATATTAAAAATATAAATTTCAGAAAAAAAAATTCAGCTCCCCTAATTTTGTTTCATTTATTAGATTCTATTTAAATAAAATAACATTATTTTTTATACCTGCCTTAGAGTTAAATTTCGTGGATATCTTTCACGTTTCATGAAAAAGAAAAACAAAGAAGCTCATTATCGCAATTCCTGTCTTTGTTTGTTACCGTCAACCTAGAAAACAGCTGAACGGATTGAATGATATTAGCACTAATTAGAATTTAGCCTAACTTCAACTTGAATAGTTATGCAATGTATGTACCTACTTATTGGTAAATCTCGTCAGAATTATAGGGTAGAATTTAAATTTTCAATTATTTGCCGAAATAGGTACTGTTTGAATAACTAACAAGATAATATAGTCTTTTTATAAATTGTACATCAAAACTGTAATATATTTATTAGAGGGATACTAAATTTAAACATGTTTAATTTTTTTATGACTCATATCTGATTCAATACTTCTTTGTGTCAATGGTCAATCGAACCATTCTGGTTCTTCACACAGTACTTGTGCTTAGGTTTTAGCAATCCCTTTGTCAAAATATGGACACTGGACTTTTGTTGGTATATAATTAATTTTAATTTGATAATCTGGTAATATCTTTAACAGTGGTGATTCATGTCAATGTATTTCTAGATAACAAAAAAAGGTTCTGCCAATTTAGTTTTTGTGTTTTCTGACAGAATTTATGTAATAGTAAAGCTAAATCGTTAAAAGAAAATATAAGGTTTATGACGATTTAAAGTAGAGCGCTAGAAATGGTTAGTAACATTTACGACTTCCAGTTTAAATGTAAATTGCTGAAGTAAGTTTGCGAAAATTTAGTTGAGCATATTAAAAGTTATGACGAAAAATAAAATCTATAATGCTGAAAACATGAAGAAGTTTTAAAATGTATAATACTTGTGTAAGGGCTAATATGAAAAGAGAAACTCATAAATGAAAAGGATGTAATTCTATTAAAACTTTTAGAAAAAAACTGTAATGTAGTCTTTAGATAACAAATTCAATTATTGCAGTTAAAAAAACACTTTAATGAATTTAATGAAAGTTTCTGCTATTAGAGTTAAAAATAATTAAAGACAAATAATTGTTCGAAGAATGCAATTTCCAAAAATAAATGTATTCTGTTGAGTAGCTCAAATTAATTAACCTCGCTGATGAATTTCAAAGTTCAAATGGTTCTAAAACATTTAATTAAATAAAAATTTCTAATTAAAGCTTCAATTAACAATTTGTATAAACGTTTGTGTATAAACCAGAAAATAGAAAGGAAACGAATTCTTTGTTGTACAAAGAAATCAACTTCATTTATCATTTTACAATGGAACTTGCGACTTCGGGAATGAAACATTGTAACAAATGGCCGAGTAAATAGTCTACAAATCTCGCTATTCTGATGTTCTTTACTGCAGATGTATATGTCACATAAAAGTACTAAACGAAAACAACCATATAAATTTATGGAATATTCTACGAATTTCCCTAAAGGATAGTAAAAATTCTAAAGCATCATACACGGAAGCTGTAAAGACGCACTAGAATCCCGTAGTGCCTTTCAGAGTAAAATATACATAATCGTACCAATAGCTCTCTCTTTAATGTCTCCGATAATAAAATCGTACAGGGATTCGATACGTATGTTTCAGAAAGATTCGATTTCAAGAAGTATTCTACTTATTGAAAATATCGTCATTGCACACGATCTTAAGGTGTTCGTTTTAAGTGTGCCGCTATTGCTATCTCGAGAACTATAAAAGCTACAAGGTTCGTTAACCTTCGGATGACCAACGGGAGTCAATTGTGACCCCAGAGCTTTTTTTTAATAACAATGGAAATAATTGTGACTTTTATTCGATTTTATTATTATTAGGAATTATAACAGATATTAATACAATATTACCTAATATGTTAGAATTGAATAAAATTCCAATTATTATTTTCCATAATATTCTCAATCCTTTCAAATATAATGACGTAACGCAGACGTAACTAATCAAACAAGTCAAACGAAACAAAAACTAGTAAAGGTTACTAGTAAATGGGGTCAATTTTGAACCTGCTTGGTCATCTACGTCGAAAAAAAAGGTTGGTCATCCGAGGGTTAAATCAACAAAGTAATACCAATTTGCAAGCCTATTACAAAACAATTCAAATTTTTAACATCTACTACTTCTCATAATTCGGGCTATAACTTAATCTTAATCAGGATGAGCTATTTTTTTTTAAAAATTTTATACTAAATTCAGTGAATACAAAGATCCATTACCTTCAAATAACAAAGTTTTTGAGAAAATTGTGTATTTAAATTTTTTTCAAATTCCAAAAAAAATAAAATGTTATGAAAGAACAAAAAAAAATCTATTTTTGTTTGTTTGAAGAATTATTAAATGAAAATACAACAGTTTGTAATAAATGAATTCTTTAATTAAATATTTATCATTTTATACAAAATGGAGTAAATAGCTCCGTGGTAACGTATAGGACTGTGGATCGTGAGATCCTCAGTTCGAATCCCACTACCGACAGTTGCCAATTTAAATTTACCCCTGTGGTTCCCCCTCCACTAACAACTTTGGGGGTTATGACTTGACGGCTGGTAACCGCATTTCATACGCAAAAATATATCACCTACCGAGATCTGCGTACGCAGAGTGCCACACCCTTAATGGGTAAAAGGCGTAATGATATATTTATTTATTTATTTATTTATACAAAATTTGATGTTTGAAGTATAAATTTTGTTCTGTAAAAATACTCGAACTTCGTTAAATACTTCCTTTGTACAGTGAGCGTTTACCTAAAAGTGAAGTAAAAATATATTCGTTTTGACTTTTAATAATTAATCAATAAAGATATTTGTTCATTTATTTCTTTCATAGCATGCTGATTCCTATGAATTAAATTAATGTAATTTTAATATGCCTAATTTTCTCAAAAATTTTATAATATCAGTTGTACTGAAATTTGTAACCACTAAAATTAGAATAAAGTATCGTCCCGAACAAAAAAATGTCCCCATTTAAAAATAGCTGTATCACATATTTTGAGAACTATTTGTTGAGAACAAATTTTCGTTGCTTTCCTAGTCCTTATATTTCTCGAGATACTATGTATACTACTATTATTATTATGTAGAATTGACAGTCATTCATTCCTGAACAATTTTCTATGTTAATGTTAAACGAGCAGAAAAAGTTTTGTTTCTCAGTTAGAATTCAAATAATAATTTGTATTGGTAAATAAAAACATCTCTAGATGATAGATTCATCTACCATACCATGGATATAAAATAAATGAACAGCTACAGTAACCAGCAATAATAATGTAATGGAATAAGACTTTTTTCTTTATTATTCGTCAAAATATTATTTATATTTCGAGAGCAAAGTAGTCGTGCTACTCCCATCCGATTAAATATTAGTGTTCGAGCGATAAAACATAACTTTGCGCTTTTAATTTAAAAATAACAATTTAAGTATAATTTTATGTGCTGGATGGTTCTCGTATATTGTAAATTCTTCTATTTATTCTTTATTATTTACGACAAAAATTATTTAGGAATTACAATTACTCAGAAACAAGAAAAAAAAATCATAATTTTAAGTTTCATGAACCGAAACTCTAGTTTTGGACACAATTCGGATGTGGAAGTTTATTGGATATAAGATTCCAAAAGCCAATTTATTTGTTTCAAATAAAAAATGATCATTATCCATATTTGAAGTAATTTTCTCTTAATTTGGAGAACAATTAAATAATTTAATTTAGTTTTTTCAATAATTCTTTTCCTGAAAGAAAAATAAAGTCGCGTGGCTAAGACACTATATTTTTCTTTGCTGGGTGTGATTGCTTTGAAACCTTTCCAATTCTCTTATCATCTTAGCACTCTTTAGGTCTTGCTTCCATGTTTTTTTGGGATTTCCCCTTTTATTTTTTTGTATGTCTTGCTTCATATGTCATCTGTTTTCTTCCGTCTTCTGTACATGGCTACTACCTTAATTGTCCTACTGTATTTTCTATTCCATCGCTGTTGTGTTAAGCTTTTATCTAAAATGTTATATTTCTTATTATATTTTGCCGTTGTCCAGGATTCACAGTAATAAGTTACTATTAGGATTTTGGGTTATTACTTTTTTGAATAATTCTGTTTAAATATGGCTACTACCTAAATTTTCCTACTGTATTTTCTGTTCCATAGCTGTTGTGTTAAGCTTTTATCTAAAATGTTATATTTCTTATTATATTTTGCCGTTGTCCAGGATTCACAGTAATAAGTTACTATTGGGATTTTGGGTTATTACTTTTTTGAATAATTCTGTTTAAATATGGCTACTACCTAAATTTTCCTACTGTATTTTCTGTTCCATAGCTGTTGTGTTAAGCTTTTATCTAAAATGTTATATTTCTTATTATATTTTTCCGTTGTTGTCCAGGATTCATAGCAATAAGTTACTATTGGGATTTTGGGTTGTTACTTTTTTGAATAATTCTGTTTTAATTATGTATTTAGAATAACAACTTAAAATTTATTAGTTTTCTATAGGTTTCCGGAAAATAGAACTGGAAGAATAAATTCAATATTCTATCATTTCAATTTATAAGTAGTAATAATATAACTGCTTCTGAATAATTCGAATTACAAAATAAGCTGCAGGCACTTTTTATTGTAAATGGAACTTAATTAGTGTTGTAACGAGGAGAAAATAAATTAATATGAATTGTATAAATGAATTAAGAAAAATATTACATAATGTTTTAACTATTATAACGATAAAATCTTAAGCGCTTTATTTAAACTGTGAGTACTTTTTGAGTTATAAATAAATGATTGTTGAAGCACTTTGGATAACTACAAAATTATTTGTTCTTATACAATGTTATTCTTTCACAGTTTTACATCAGATTTCTTGAAACTGAGGAGGCATGAAGAACGATATACTTGTTAATAAGTTAGAAATAATATAGCCGTTAATGAATTAAAATCAAATGCAATCAGCAAATAAAAATATTATGCAGTAGTAGATTTGTATTCATGAAATATAACGAGGTTTCATGTGAATCAGTTTACATATCGCCAGCGCCTACCTGTAATTTTCTATGTGGAATTGAATTGCGACAGATGTGTAAATTATACATCGTAAGTGGCAAATAGTGTTGGAGCACAAATCATGAATTTTGCGTGGAACCCACCAATTTTGCGAATCCGGTATAATCGATAACAATTTGTATGGGAACATCGGGCACCATGTATTGTGTACCGTGTTCCGAGTACCGAACGTTCGATGCCCGCACTAATTTTCTAAACATCTGTTCTCATTTACGTGAGCCGATTGACGATTGCGCCCAAACAAAATCTCATTGACATCACGGATGACTTCATTGATTATATTTGTTTTGGTTTTCGTTAGCCTACGCTGGTTGGCTAATGTAATTTCTAATCAAATATTTTGTCATGAATGTAGTATACCTTTTTTCTATCTCGAAAATTCGTTCTCATTGTAATATCCCGCGGAAAAGACCCTCCTAGGTGCTCAGCAGTTTTTAAATTACTTGCTGGTACTTTTCCGTTTTACCCGTTTTATTCCTAGTGAACTAGAATCTAGAAAAATAGGTATAGAGTATATATCTAAACAATCGATTTACGTCAGAAATAAAATATGTCTGAAATAATGCGGTGTTCCGGTGTAATTGAATGTATTCAAAGTAACCGCTTTTTGTATAATTTATATCAAAATTCAATAGGAAAATGCAATAAAACATGCTTTAAGCGGGAATAACATTGGTATAGTAGTAATTGGGATAGTTGCTTGTACCAGTAACTTGCAAGCCAGTTACTAACCTAGTGTAATCCGGATAGACAAGTATCTACTTACCACTTGCGAAGACACTGTCCCTCCCCCGCCAGTGTATTTGGTACTAGCCTGTAACCTTGTATGTCTACTACACCAATGTAAACATTTGATCGCTAGTATATTTGCAAGATAGTGCCAGTAAGTTTCTGTTCTTTACAGAGCCTTACTAGTACAAGTTGATATAAATACTTTTTAAGTGTACACATCCACTCTCTTGTGTCTGAGATAGTAGGCTAATCTACTAGTACAAGAAAATAAGCTTAGTTAATTTTATTATGTCCAATTGTACTAGTAAGGCTCGATACAAAACAAAAATACGTGCGGCACTCGGGGACTGCCGCGGTAAAGCTATTGCATAGCATTTTTTATCAACTTATGCAATTATTATTATTTATTTATTTTATTTATGCAGTATTTTTTTTTTCTTTGATATTAATTCAAGTTACACCTTTTGAGCGTGGTGACCGATAAGAAAACAAATTTTAGCATTGTGTCTAAAAGAGATAGAATCAGTTATGAGCAGTTAGCAGCTAGTCTACACGCATACGTCTAGCCGCACGCACACAAACACCGTGCCGAAGTCTGCCGAAGTCTGCCGAACTGAAACGACGTTAGACGATGCACGACTTTTAACGCCGCGATAAAAGCTATGCAATAGCTTAAAAACTTACTGGCACTAGCTTGCAAATATACTAGCGAGCAAAGTTTACATTGGTGTACTAGGCATACACTATGTAAACCCGTCAAATAGTGTCGTACACAAGACAGTGGATATCTACACTTAAAAAGTATTGATATCCACTTGTACTAGTTAGGCTCTGTACAAAACAGAAACTTACCGGCACTAGCTTGCAAATGTACTATCGTGCAAATGGTTACATTGGTAAACTAGATATACAAGGCAGCAAACTAGTGCTAAATACGCTGATAGGGGAAGCACATTGGCTTTGCAAGTGATAAGTAGATAGCCTGGGATTCTATCCACTTGTCTGTCCTGATAAATTGTGCATATACTGGTATGTACAAGTACTGTCCTTTTTGTGTTTACACTACGTTGCAAGTAACTGGCACAAGCAATTAGCCCTATTACTGTACTCAAGTGGGGATTACATTGGTATAGTAAATGGGGTAGTTGCTTGTACCAGTAAATTGCAAGACCATTACTAATCTATTGTAAACCCTATAAGACAGTAATTGTACCAGCACTTGTACTAGTAATCAGAACAGATAAGTATCTACTTACCACTTGCGAGGCCACTGTCTTCCCCCAACAGGGTATTTGGTACTAGCCTGCCACCTTATATGTCTACTACACCAGTGTATACATTTACCACAGTAGCTATAAGCTTAGCACCTATACTGTGCATTTACTTGCTAGTACATTTACAAGCTAGTGCCAGTAAGTTTCTGTTTTGTACAGAGCATCACTAGTACAAATGGACATAAATACTTTCTAAGTGTAGACATTCGCTGTGTTGTGTTCGAGAGAGAAGCTAACTTATGCAAGTAACTACTCCTAGTAACTATACCAATGTAAACCCGGCATTAAGCGGAGTTTACATTGTAATAGTAATAGGGTTAGTTGCTTGTACTAGTAACTTGCAACACAGTTACTAACCTAGTGAAATCCAATAGGACAGTACTTCTACCAGTACTTGCACAAGTAATCAGAGCAGGCAAGTATCTACTTACCACTTGCAAAGCCACTGTCCCTCCCCCTATTGTCGCCTTGTATGTCTACTACACCAAAGTAAATATTTGCTCGCTAGTACATTTGCGTGTATCCATGTTTATATACGAGTATGTATGTACTACAACTGAGGGAAGTGGGCACAATATTGCAGAAACGAATACTCATATCTCTGGAGCCATACTATCACCGGTCTGTTTCGAACCTAACGTTAAAAAAAGTTCGATTCCGCGTTTTCAACAGATAAGCAAGTTTCGAGGTTCTCAGAATACGATTTCACTATTTTCATAATGATGTTTATATTTCTGTGTCGATTTTACTTTCGTCATATGTAGTATTAGAAACCCATATATTTACGGATCATGACATGACGGCTGGTAATCGCACATCACTGCGAAATGGACAATAGATTTATATAATGTATTATGTATTATTTCTTGTATCTGCGTTTAATTTTAAAAAACCTAACTATAGTTCCAATAAAATACATGTTTTAAATTCCATGAGAAAAAATAATAACTGAGATATGTTTTTAAATATGAAATAAAATAAATATAGCATCACGCCTTTTACTAATTATAGGTGTTACACTTTGCTTACGCAGATCTCATTAACTGATATATTTTTGCGTATGAAATGCGGTTACCATCCGTCAAGTCATAGCTCCCAAAGTTGTTAGTGGAAGGGGAACCACAGGGGTAATTTTAAATTGGCAACTGTAGTAGAATTCGAACTGAGGATCTCACGATCCACAGTCCGATGTGTTATCACGGAGCTATTTACCCCACACGTGTCAATGTAATTCTAATTATAAACCGTCAAATTCATAATTAAGTCATATGGTAGGAACAACAAATCTTTTTGTCAACAATAATTAAAGAAATTATGAAAATATCTTTCGTTTTTCGTAATTTTATAATTAGAATTTTCATGTAATTTTACGATCTAATTAGATTTTATTGCCCATATAAACCGGAAGTGATAATTTTCTTCAGAAGTTTTCACAGTAAACAAATAATTTGTGATAATATTTATATCAGAAATTATGGCATCTAATATGAGCTACAATTTTCATTCATTTTCGATTTTTTTTATTAATTACAACCTCTTTTAAAATGATATTTTTATTTAAAAAATAAATAAAAGTAATGTGAAAAGTGTGACATTTGACGGGAAATAGTCTTTTATATTCCTCTATTTTAAAAATTCCTCTGGGATTGGAGATTTTAATTATATTTTCCTGTACGAAGTTGATTTTTATTGTTGTTGATTATTGTGGCCGATGGGAATTTTCTTTTTTTAATGAAATTTTTTGTTGGTCGTGTTAATTGGGTTTGGTTTTCTCTGGAGATCAGTTACCAAAACATGTTTAACTTAGGTGGTAAATGAAATTCATTTTCAAAATAAATATTTATACGCGGAATTTGTCAACTGCTATGAACTACGAAATAATTGTATATTACGTAACAAGTTTTATAAACATCTCAGTAGTAACGCATTTTTTTAAGAGCATCTAAAGAGTTCATATAACGAGTACGTAACATATTATATTTTTTATATGACAGCAAATTATTAAGATAGGAAGATGTAATTTAAAAAAAAATTAATTAGTTTTTATAACACTGCAAAATAAGAACGGGAAAATAAAATTATTTGAGCATGAAGATTAAGTTATAATAAGTACATAATTAGAAAGATCTACATAACCGTTTTGTTGAAAATTTTTGAGAATTATGGAAAAAAATCATTGGAGCTAATTTCAGCTCGTGCTAATTATACGGTTAGAAACTGCGTTTCACGCTCTATACATATGTATATTATACCGGGCATAGAATTTAAATGTGAGACAGATTTCAATGATATTTTTAAATATTGAGGTATCTTTTTATCTATTCACTTTACAAGAACAGTGCGCAAGTACCTATAAGTTGCTCAGAATTGTAATGTAATAAATCCCATTTGGTTAACTAAATATTAATATTTCACGATACATCAAACAAATTAAAATTAATATTTAAAAGAAACTTTTTAAAATTAAACAAAAACGAGTTATATTTGCTATTTCAACAGAAAACTCATAGATTTATTCATTACAGTATTGCATTATTTTCTGAAGACGAATTTGAGTGTTCATTTCTTTCCATTTCCATTTTAATTGGTCATGGTACAATTTTTCTAATAAATATTAGTTTTAATTTAATTGATATATTACGAACTACTAATATTTTGATAATCAAAGCCTTGTATGAAAATGTTAAAATATACAGCAATATAAAAAAATGGCATTGAAATTCCTATATGCCACATTTCAATTCTACACCCAGCATATAGAATTCTACTATAAGCAGGAATGTGTAAATAGCGTAATAGTATAATTTTTATATTAATTTTATATGAAAACTGTTTGTGTATTGGTCTAAGTAATGTTGAAAGTTGAAGTATATATTGTAGAAGTAATAATATACTACATTTTCATTGATGTGTGTATGTGTCAATGTGCCACTAATTTTTATCAATAAAAATCACATTCGGTTAGCGTCATGAATGTCCATGTTCCTCACATAATCGTGATAAATCTGACTCCTCAACAAATTTACAGTCATTAATCATAACACGCTAATTAACTATCTATTTCTGTTTTGGGTGTCATTCACATTGATTCGCGCTCACATGTTCCGATAGTAATTACGCGGAACAAACGATTCTTGCAACATGCATGAACGAAATTCATATTCACACATGACGTGCCATCGAATTGACGAATCACGAATCACGAAACACGAAACACGCGTGATCCTGCCCTCTAACACTACATGTGGCCATGTGTGGAATCGGCAGTGCTTCTCAAACGTTGCTTTTTTGACTACCCTAGACGGAAGACCTAGGAAGAAGGACGTTTGAATGTGCAAAGAACGAAAAACCATTTATCTGGAAAAAATAACACTTCCTAATCAAGATACTAAAATTTTAAAAATTGCGATTTTCAGATTTACCTGCATATATTACACTGTTTACAAAAGATCAAATTTTCCTGTAGATTACTATCCTATATTTTTTGACTCTTCATCGATTCTGTACTATCAATTCTTTAGCAAAATGGAATAGTATATCAAAACCTGTAACATTTATAAATAAACTGAGTATTCAATTCCAGGTAACTTTCTATCAACTTTTACAAAATGTCTTTTGCCTTTTTTAATAATTAAATTCTTACAGAAAATCCCATATACTTGTAGTAGCTAGACAACCACTTTATTTTTAGGGTTATTTCAGAGCATTGTTATAGAATCCTTAATAATCATTTATTCGCGTGAATTTTTCCTCTTATTGCTCATTCTTGATCTAATTTCTAACTTCAGAGTATGGAACATAACAAAATTGTTTCGCCAACTTTTTTAATGGAGGGAAAAAGGAGCCCACAGAGAAAATAAATGTTACTGTTATTTCTAGTTTTACGTAAACTGTTACTTTTAATTTTTATATTAGATATTATATAGTTAATACTCATTTTCTCTTCATATGATGACTGTCCTATGATATATGATCATATATGACATATTTCATTAAAGTTATGAAAAATTGCTAAATTAATTAGATTTAACAATATTTTTTGTCTTTCGTGTTGCTGAATACCATAGAAACTGTGTACCTTTGCATAAACTTAACATTTTAATATTAAATTTAGGAACATTTTGTGATATAGTAATTATTTTTAACATACTACTTCATAAATCAGATTATATAGTTTGTGTTTAACCTGATATTATCACTTATTTTGGACGTGCCACTCTACTTTCGCAGACATTAATAAGCGAAATATTTTTGAGCGTGAAGTACCCTTACCAGGCGTCAAGTCACGATCCGGCAAGACATTACTGTAGAGGCAACCTTAGGGGCCGTAATCCATAGTCCGATGCGTTACAAGTATTGGTTATTTTTTTCAAATGGGTACCAAAATTCCAGATTTACAGCAGAGGTTGTTTTCATTTTGAGTTCTACAGCTGACTGTTGCCATTTTAACTTACACCCGTGGTTATTCCTCCACTAACATCTTTGGCAGGTACACCTAGACGACTTATAAGAGCGCTATGCGAGTAAAATCATATTCCATCTCTAGATATGTGAAAGCAGAGTGCCACATCTAAAATAGATAAAAGGCATTAAAATGTGGTCAATTTTGTATCTCTTAGTAACTACTAATTATATTGCATTTATTTATTTAGTTCAAATAATCTTCACAAAATATGAATGATGATCAAAATATAAACAAACTTATATATAGCAGGATCACAAACAAAACGAACATAGTTAAGCCATATACGATAAAGTGGAGAGGACATAAGAAGATTAGTAGGGGAATATGGAAGATAGAAAATGAAGCGGAATCTTGTGTGATAGATGATTCATGCAGGTTTATGAGAGCAAGACAACGAGAGGAAGAATTAGGTTATTATCACGGCGTTCCAGAAGACTATTTTTTTATGATTCCATTAGTATTTACAATCTATCTTTGTAGAGATATTCAGTAAATTTTAGTGACTAAAGACTATATGACATGTGAAAGTAACTGTCCATTGGCAGTACTTTACTTACATTTACTTAGTTTGCTATAGTTAATTTAATTACAGTTGACTAAATTAGATAATATTATGAAAATACTTAAACCTAAGATAAACTTATTTATATCGGTTCAGGAAATCTAGAGGGTTGTGACGTTTAGAAGACTATTTACATTAAACATTTTATTTAGTGCTTGTTAAGACATATATCGAGCTGGGTAGATTTTATTAATTATAAAACAGATGTATTTAAGAAATTTCTTTTAAACTATTTTTATAAAATCTTGAGCTTCATGAAAAGGTTACCAAGTGATGCTGCAATAAACTAATTTAGACCTAACAAAGGAATAGTATAAGAAGAAAATAGCAGATACGTTGGTGAAGTCTCGAGTATTCCTGATTACGAAGACCAGCATTCGCATAGCAGAGTTTTGAACATCGTGACACGTGAAAATATTGCATTATTTTTTAAATAATCATACATTAATGGAGTATGTTCTCTAGTAAATGATATCACAGTACGATTATTTATATTAAGATGAAGATTGCTGAAAGAACACCAACTAAATAGACTATTTAATTCAGCTGGTAGTAGAGAGCAGTATGCCAGGGAAAATACCGGATAGAAAACTTTAAGATCATTGACGAATACTAATATGTCGTAGTGCAACATATTCGTGACGTCATTTATAAAAATAAAAAACAGCAAAGGCCCCTAGATGGAGCCTTGTGGTATACCAGAAATGGCAAGGAAATGAAAGAATTGAAGTTACGGTAATGAACGAATAATTGATGCGTATGTAGGTAGGAAGAAATAAGATGAAAAGGAATGAAGTTTGCTGACTTTAAGGTATAATTCTTGTCCTACACTTAATATACGCTGGTTGTTGAATGTAGACCTAGCTCGGTTGAGAACCACTGTCGGGTAGTGTGGTTACTGGTCAGCTTCCGACATCTGCGCTCCACGCGCCGAATATGTGAAATACTGAAATAATAATCGCGGTCCGTGCGTGTAGCGTGTATATGACTCGGCGAAAATTGTGTCGGTTGTCGGTGGTTTTCATCAGTGACATTTGCCGTTTGAGTTTTGTTCGGCTTGGGGTCGGCTGGCGCCCAACTGCGCGACCAGCACGGGTTGTGAGACTGCCAACTAAATTAGATATAAGGGTAGTGAGGGAGGAGGTGAAATATTTTCATGTATGTTTTTTATGAGGATACTGGATGGGATATGTGATGGTTTTGTATTACCAGCTTTGTTTTGGTGTAATGTAAAATGCTGTGATAAATGTCAATCAGATTTGTTGCGACAATTGTTTTCACACAACATTTGCATAAGCTGACATTTGATAATAACACTGTCAAAACTCGTATAGATGCGAAAAAGTCCGACTTCAATATTTAATTATTTACCTCGATTGATTTTCTTTTATAATAGTTATTTACTATAATAATACTTAAAGCTTGAGTCGGAGTTACAACACGGCGTAGCGAGGGTTTCAGACAATGAGCAGCTTAAAATGTATTTTTTTTCTAAGATTGTTAAAAAATTGGTACTTTTTTATGAATTTAAATCCGCGAAATGTAAAATTCTTAGCAGCATAATTTTGCCATGATACCATGGTATTTAGTTTTTTCGCACAGATTTTTTACATGGTTACAAGGAGCTACCAAAATATGCCAAGTTCAGTACTAATTTTGTTTGTTTTTCTCATCCTTTTCAATAAATTTAATAAAAATTTCTGTCGGAGAAAAAACAATTGTAGAAAAAAATTGTTTGTATTTTGTGCGCGTAGTGTTTTTAGTGCGTTCGATTGACTTTTTTGATTCCGCAAACTTCGGCAAAAAATGGCAATCTCGCTAACTAAAAACTTTTAGCGCGCTTATTCAAAATAGTTATTTTAGTACACCGTAACTTGTCAACTTGTCAACTAAGAAAGAGCGATAGTTGTTGACAATTTTGTTTTCCAAGCAAAAAACATTTCCTAACCGTGTAAATACTGAATACCATGGTAACATTTCGCGCATTGAAATTCATCAAAGAAAGTCCCGATTTTTTAACAACCGTAGAAAAATAAGTATTCTACGACCACTACTTTATGAAGTCTTAGTGTGAAAAGAATAGAAAAATAGTAATAAATGTTTGGTACTGTGTAAAAATAAATGTATTATTTTTGATTACGAAGATGGGAAGCCGACTAACTACTTCGGTCATATGCCGCCTCATGAGAGGATGATTGTGAATCGATGCTCTTCAGTGGGATTCGAATCCACGACCCCTGACGTACTAGGCTAGTGTCATAGCCACTACACTACCAAAACCGGTTGTATTATTACCATTTATTATATTCTTAATATGGTAAATAATTATTTTTAAATAAATAAATATTTTTTTTTAGTTCTATTTAAATTTCTATATTAGTTTCCAATACAATCGAATCCGTGTGACGTGGTAAACATTACCGCATGTTTTCATACTTTTAAAATTAATTTTTAGGCTTCAATTTTCAGAATTTATTGTTGGCTTCGTTCACATAATAAATTCCTTAGTCCTTTGCACAACTGCGGTAAAAAATAGGAAGTCATGTTAAAAAAAATTAATTATAATTTTATTCTTGCTATGGGAAGCATATTAAAATGAAATTAGAAGCACCTTTATTTATCATCATAGACATCACAGACAAGAGTATTTATTCTGTCTCATAATTTTTGACAATCTAATATATGGAACTTAAACATAAAAAAAAGTAAATAACAATGTAAATTCATTTATTGTCTGATTAGAAAACCCCACCACCACTGTCACCGCAAATATGGGTACTGTATTAACAAAAAATATTAAAAATAGCTGTACATAATTTTTTTTTTATTACTAGCTTTTTTAATAGTACATATTTATGTACCTAGTTCGAATCCCACTGCCGACAGTTACAAATTTAAATTTACCCCTGTGGTTCCTCCTCCACTAACATCCTTGGGGGCTATGATTTGACGGCTGGTAACCGCACTTCATACGAAAAAATATATCACTTACCGAGATCTGCGTAAGCAGAGTGCCACACCCGTAATGGGTAAAAGGCGTGATGATATATTTATTTATTTATTTAAAAATAAATTCTTTCTATATGTGCTGGAATACTACTGTCTGACAACAGTAAGATCTATATACCACTGCAAAATTTGATCAAATATGTACTGATGCAAGTAAGTTATTGTTTGTAGTGACCCAAGAAATGTGATGTGCATGGTTCTTATGATTTTTGTGAAATAAATATTAAATTACTTGAATAATCATCGCAGTTGATGGAAAAATGCTACTCGTATTTTCATATTTGTTGTTGAATGGAATAATACGTAACGCACTTAAAAAAGGACCATTTCAAATTTATTTCGTACTCATTTTGCATGAAACTCTTTCCTCACTTATATTTAACTAAGGAAATACTACAATTTTTTTGTATTAATAAAAACAAAACAGGGTAAAATACATGTATAGCTAATTCTGTCTTATAAAAATTAAATTATATGTTATAATTACAGTTTGATTTATCGCTTACATTAATTTTTAACTGTAAACATATCTCCTTAGTTGAAGATTTAAGGAAATTATTTTCTTCCTTATTGAGCCAGACGTAAATTTATGTACTTAATAAATAGTATATTAAATGTGTTTGCTCAGCTTAGACGTAGCTACAAATTAGCATTAAGCGTATAGGTATTTAATATCCAGAATTATTCATATTTAATGTTTCAAAATGTATCTTATTTAGTTAGAGTAGATAGTTAATTATAATTTTATAAGTCAGCGATAATTTCCTCATCTTAATAATTACAATCCGAACGGCATTAGTGAAACTGAATACTTGATTACTGATTTCTAATTTAAATACTTGTATTCTAAAATTTAATGTTGCTATAGCCATTTCCTGTGGGAAAACATTTTTTTTTTAATAAATAAATCTGTTTGGTTGACAACCATGCACAGAACAATACTAGTCCTATACATTCGTCTCATTTAATAAATATTACTCCATTTTAGTATCGTAATTTAAAATATTTAGCAAAATTAATTTCTTGGTATATTGCTCAGGATTTAAATTGACAACTTAACTCTGTATTCATGTTGTCAGATTAACGAAATACGGAATCCGAGATTATTTTATTATTTTTTTTATTGCTAATTTTCCTATTTGTGTATTTTCTCATTGTTGTTACCTCCCGCCAAAAAGAAGGTATAGGGATCATGAAAAAAAATCAATGCCGAGATTTTACTCAATAAGCACGTTTTAGTATCCTTAGACCTCATTATTACTATTTTCACAAAGATGTCTGTGCCTGTATGCATATGTGCGTTCTTGTGAATAGATGGATATACGTACAGAATTGCGTTCAGACACATGTTCTTAAATACTACTGAACAGAAAATTATAACATTTTACAGTTTTACACTTTAAGGGCCTCTTTTTTCTCACGTCGGTTAAACATAACGATAACTAACTACGGATTAAAATAAAACGAGTTAATCACAGATATCCTATCTATATGTTATACTCATATTATGTTAATTCTGTTTTAATTATATATTTGTTTTACAGAAATATCTTTTGTAAATCACATGTTTTCGCTTGTTTTTTCTCATGTAACTTACTTGTTTAAAATTTATTTCTTATAATATTGTCCCGTAATTGGTGTATTGGGCAATGAATAAATTATTATTATTATTATATTTAAAATTTGGAGACACCAAATTATATTGAAATTTTATGGTTCGAAAAACTATTGTGTTCTACTTTAAAAATTAGCATAGACGGGTAGCAAAATGGAGGGGATTCAAAAATTGTATTGGAGACAGTTATTCAGCAACTACCAATCATTTTGGTATCAAAGTCACATGTACTCACTGCATATTTTGATGTTTTATGTTTTACGTCATAACCGTATTTTTGGAAAGGTGAAATCTATGATGAATTTTTGTTTATTTGTCAAAATGATCAATGGGGTATGTGACCATAATCGAATTTCAATGTATACGCCATAGCATATGAATGTTCTTCATTGTAGTTTCTTATTACAACAATAAAAACTGTACATTATTTTGTAATAATAATGTTATTAGCAATTTTGTGTTTTGGAGAAGGGATATGTGACGTCACTGTGGCACTGTCTTTTTCTGGCACCATACCTATTCAGAAGACACAGTGACGTCTCGCATCCCTTCTCCATATCTTTAAAAATTAATTTCTCGTTAACAATAAACAATTAATTGATTTTAAAAAATACGGATATTTTATTTATGTATCTAGTATCATGTAATGTTAGAAAAAAAAATTGTTCACATACCCCATTCTTTCATACACAGTATACGTTTTTAAGTTTCTTATACTCGTATAATCAAAATCATATACAATCATCGAAAAAATCATTTAACTCTTCCAATTTCATATTTTAATTTATATATATATATATACACTTATTTTGAAATTTGTAAACGTCATTTAAATAAAAAGTAAGGTTAAGAATCCATATTATCATATAACGGCAAGAATTTCATTTTTTTTTATTTGACCGATATCACACCTCTTTTATCATGCGGTTATCTTTAACAGCGGCATATAAAACTGAAATGACTCTCGTTTAACATAACTACCTGATAAATTTATCTAATCGAGACTGAAACAACCGGGCCTAAGAACCCAGTTGATTATGGTGAAAATTTTCCAACAGGGAATGGTACTGTAACGGACGCGGTAGCGACAAGTATAAGCTTGTCTGCTTACGCCGCCCTTTAAAAATAGACGCAGCGGTGACTTGTTTGAACTAGTCTGCAAGCGTCACAATAGGGAATATTCCCGAAGCTTCTCGAATCAAGAAAAGCAATATAAAAGAACGAATCACGAGTCAGTTAGTTAGTTTAATCAGAGTCAGTCAGTTAGTTGACTCAGACTCAGTCAGTCAGTTGACTCCAAAGCTACTATGAAAAGCATGTGAACATAAATATATCGTCTTAAATAAATATCGCTCGGCTAGTTTATATAAATAATAGGGTCGTTTACAGTAGTGATAAGAGTTAGTGTATAAGTTTTTGTATTCGTTATTTTAGTCTTTAAATATAGTGTTAATTAACGTTTACTCCTTATTGTACTAATTATTAATTATTTGTTATTATTAATATTTCGTTTTGTTTAAATAAAAAACTTTTAAAACCCACGAACGTTACAGTACTTTACTTTAAGACCGATATGTTTCTTCTTAAATATATTGATAAATCAAGTATTTCACAATTTTTGTTAATATAATTAAAAGAATTTGTGATTATCTATAAACGTATCTTAACACATTTCTCCATATATGGTATCATTTAAGAACTAAAGTATAATTTATAATTTAGTGATTGAAACATATTTGAAATTATTGTAGTCCATTATCGTTTGACCATTATTATCACATAAAATTTTAATTATAACAATGACAGTAAGTTAATATCATTCATAGCTTTTTATCTTAGTTTAGATGTGGTTTACTTAAAACAAGTAAATTTATTTGTAATTATTAGCATGGTATTAATAAAATTAATTGAGCGGAAGGTCATGTACTGATCATATCTGATATTTTTTTTGCATTAATATATCATGTTAATAAGATACAAATTAAATTATTTTTTTCCGCGTTACATTCCTATTCGCACTTTTTTTGAACACGTTTATTTTTTCAAGAATTAATAGAATCACATTGTAGAGTGCGTACACGTTAACTTCAAGCCACCTAGCCTTTCAAACTGATAGGCTTTGTGACTTGAAGTACGAACTCTACATTAGGCTACTTGTCTTACTCTGGCATTAAAAATATATCAATAAAAAATAAAAAACAAAAAATAACCAAAGACTCGCTTTCTGTTATTTTCCTTGCTTCCCTCGCACATCCGAAGCTGTTTACCGCAATATAAATTTTCCAACGATGAATTTGAGTACCGTCATAACATCGTGTATTTTTCATACTTATATCCCAGGAAAAATTGTTCGCTGGCTGTTGTATCACATCATTTTTCTTAATTGCGACATGTGAAAGTACTTCATAAAAATAGTAAGGCATCTTGTTTATTACAGAGTTTTACTTTAATTACATTTATTTTTCAGCGTGAATTTGCTGAAGCTTTATGTTATCATTTATAAATTTTATTATTTTGTAAAAGCATGACATAATAAGCGTTCTTGCATATTAATCTCATCTGTATAAGTTTCTACTTTTTGTACAAGTAGGTATATTTTGAGATGCGCTTTCTTGGAGTTTTATAAATTCTCCTTCATTTGTTATAAATTTGCTTAATATGGATAAAATTAAATATGAGACATTGCATTTCCCTTTTTGGATTTTTAAATTCCTACCTTTTTAGATTTTTAAATTCCTTTAAAAATTAGGGCTTAGGAATAAACATAATAATAAATGAGTTTTTTAAATTCAAATTAATTATGTCACTTACAAATTTTTATATTTTGTAAAACCATGACATAATAATCATTACTTTCAAATTCTCAACTATATAACATAAAGTTTCCACTTATTGTACGGGTATCTGTGTCTAGAGATGATACATGTACCTAGTGCAGAATTAAATTCTGTATATAGGAATTTCAATGGTATTTTTTTATATTAAATGCTTTAAATATCTATTCATTTTATAACAAAGATGTAAATACGAAAGTTTTTCAGAATTAAAAAATGCATGCAATAAGGCACATTTGGTTATCTAAATGTTAGTATTTAACGATATATCTATCAAATTAAAATAAATATTTAGTTGGAAAATTAAATAAAAACAAAATATTTAACATTTCATAAAACAGTTTAATTAATTAATTATGAGTAATAAGATAACAAGAGAGTGAGAAAACAATACCTTATTCCTCTCGCCTATATACAGAATGTGTTGCTTCTATAACAATAATTTTTTTTAATGTTGAATTGTTCAATACATCCCTAAACACATTTAATAATGCTTCATAGTTTTTATTATTATTGTTGTTCTTTCTTCTTTATTTAATTAGCTAATAGTCTCATTATTTATTTTTGGTATTTATTATATCAATAATAAATACAAGGCGGAATGGAAAGGCACCAGGAAGGGACGATATAAAAGTAGAACTAATAAAATATGGTGGAAATAAGTTACATGAATATATATATATATATATATATATATATATATATATATATATATATATATATATATATATATATATATATATATATAATTTAATAATAAAAATATGGAGAAAAGAAAGAATGCCAAAAGAATGGTGCAGTGGTCAAATAATAACCATACACAAAAAAGGAGACCAGCATAATTGCGAAAACTATCGAGGAATTACACTACTAAACACCACATATAAAATAATGTCGACAATGATACAAAGAAGGATGGAAGAAGCTTCAAAAGACATAATAGGACAACACCAATGTGAATTTATCCGAGGACGATCCACTACTGATGCAATACACACAATAAAGCAAATAATTGAAAAATCACATGAACACAAAATAGATATCGAGCTACTTTTCATTGATTTCAAACAGGCTTTCGACTCGATCAATAGGGGAAGACTGCTGGCAGCCCTAAATGAACTAGGATTAGATCAAAAGCTGATTAGATTAGTAAAGATGACAATGCTTGAAACAACAACCAATATAAAAACGCAAAAAGGAGAAACCAGAGAGTTCGAAATCAACAAAGGAGTGAGACAAGGAGATAGTTTATCAGCAAACCTTATTCAACCTGGCGTTAGAATACGTAATAAGAAGGGTAAACAAAGGAACACTAAGGAGTAGAGGGGGTCAGATAGTTGCGTATGCAGATGATATAGTCCTTGCAACAAAAAATAGAAAAATAATGGAGGGAATGCTCGATGAGATAGTAGAAGAAGGAGAAAAAATTGGACTAAAAATAAATACGAATAAAACAAAAATAATGCGTTTAGGAAAAAGAGTGGGGAACACCAAAATACAAATTGGGGAACACTCTTTTGAAGAAGTAGGTAAATTTAAGTATTTGGGGATAATGATGTCTAATAAAGGAGACCGGGAGACAGAGATTCGGGAGAAAATAATTACAACAAACAGAGCGCTACACGCACACAAGAAACTATTAATAAATAAATCACTGTCAAAGGAAACTAAAATGAAAATTTACAGGACTATAATAAGACCAATAATATTATACTCCGCAGAAACGATGACAATGACGAAAAAAGATGAAGAAGACCTAAGAATAGCAGAAAGGAAAATACTAAGAACAATATTGGGAAAAGTAAAAGTTACAGAAGACGAACACAGATTAATGATGAACCATGAAATTGAACAAGCTATAGATGGGGAAAATATTGTAAGAAAAATAAAACAACAAAGAGTCAAATGGTTAGGGCATATATGGCGGAAAAAAGATCAGGACACAATAAAAACAATAATGCAATGGATACCAGGCGAAAAAAGAAGAAAAGGAAGACCAAGGAGGAAATGGATAGACGAAGTAGAAGAGGACCTCAGAAATATAGGAATTAAAAAATGGAAAGACAAAACAAAAGATAGAAAAAAATGGAGAGAAATTTGCGAGAAAATAAAATAAATAAAGTAAAAAGGAATCATGGTGACTGATCCACACCAAAAAATGGATCTAGTGAGCTTCTAAGAAGCGGCGTTACCCCCACGGGGGTGTATAAGCCACTATATATATTTATTATATCACATATATTTTTTTATTGTAACAAGGCGAACATTCAGAATACGATTTATTGTTTTTACTGTCAAAACGATTTTAAAATTTCAAGTTTCAAACTGCGTTGGGACTTGAACGCATCGAAAATCGCCTTGACAGGAGTTCTTGTTTTCTTGAGTTTAATTTAATGCTAAACATGTGTGATAGAATTTTAGTTATCCTAAATTGTCATTTGAGATTGTCGCGGCAAATATTCTGAAATATCGGCTTGAGATGCCATCTGCAGTTGACAGATTTACAGATTCTGGTCGAACCCTAGATAAGGTTTTAGTTTTTAAGTGTTCTAGTTTTTATACAATCTTTGTGTTGGTCTTCAAGAGATTCCCTGCCCCGCGTACCCGCTTATGGGGTAGATGCGTATGTTGGGCCAGCACAAGTCAGGGAGTTAGCTTTTGGTTTTTAAACAGAGCAGACGTCTTCGCACGTCTGCAGTGCTCTACAAAGATGTAGCATTTACATAACTTTTGTTTTTAAATATGTTTTGGTAACTGCAACTAAGTAACATATTCATTCGTTGTCGTCGCTGTAATATTTGTATTTGTTTCTAAATTCTGTTAAATTCACCGTTTTATCATTTCATTAAATACCATTTTTTAATCATTCTTAATAGTGTTTGTGTTTTATTTTGTCAACCCTAAGTATCAGTATCAGCCCGCCGTGCTTTTCGTTCTTTTGTACCTGTTCTATTATTGGGTTTTGCCTGTTGGACAGTAATCATTAAATAAATAAATAAATACATTGAAAATAATTTGAAAGGTCTTTCGAAAACTTGCTGCAATTAGTTTGAGAAAGATACTGGAGAATTATTTTTTGCTCATTTTTTACTTGTGTTAATGACAACTATCTGACACCTGACAATTGTCAATAAAAACAAAAAAACTACAGATATTATTCCCGGGGATAATCACTAGAGCTTTATTTTTAGTATAATAATTGCAGTATTGATTAAAACGCAGACCCCCATTTTTTTATTGTACATTCGAATAGTACGGCTAAAAGTAAGTAGGTTTTGTATGAAACTTTTTTCCGATTCGCGATAGAAAGCGCTGTTTTTACAAAATTAATTATTGTCATGATTCCTATTTAAGATTTCAATGTGGCCTTCCGCAATACCCCCAGGGGATGGCGGTGGGGAATCGTGCATGGTGGCATAAGATAAATTTTAGATAAATATTAAACACGTGGTTTTTTTTTTGATTCGATGTGAATTTCTCGAGAAATTTTACCGTCCCTAAACTTTTTGAACGCAGTGTATCCCATATTCACCTGTATATTTAAATAGAATAAACATGTTTACTTTCTTACTTATGTTGAGATAAGTAACATTACGCTTGTAGGTATACCGCTGTCAAAAATTAAAAGCCTTCATGTCTGGAATCTGGCAGAAATTTTTAGTAACCAAATGCATTAAATTTGTTTTTATAAAATTAAATTTCTTGCACATTCCATCGCTGATTAAATTAATATTATGTAAAGGGATGTTTCAAATACTGTACTTTTTATTATAAATATAGTTTTATTATAAATGCTTTAGAAATAGGAATGTTTTCGTCGAAATTTCCCGGTTGTCTATTTGGTAGATAGAGACTAGGAAAATGGACATTTCGTGCGTTGCTTAGGAAACGTGAAATGTATGGGTACAAAAAAATATTGTAACGTTTTGGAAATACAGTTATTTGAGGTGAACACCTATGTAAAAACTGAACTGAAGGTATTTAGTTGTGTCATGCTCATTAGCTACCGTAAAACGTTGGTACTGTGAATGTTATTGACGAAACCATTGCGTGTGTATGCGACATGACAAAGGAACATCGTCATGTTACTGTATATGTGAAAGCAATCAACATCATCTTGCTCAATCATTTGGGTGTACATAAGCTATATGCACGCTAGATTCCGCATAATTTAACACCAGTTCAAAAGGCAGAACGTTCTGACAGGTAACTAAAGCTAAAATTGGATCTACTCGCACTATCCCGAAAAAAGCAGCAGTCGACTGTTTGGGTTTTCCAAAATGAGAATGTGTATTTGAGTGAAATATTTGAATAGATGAGTTATCTGCCATATAGTCCCGACCTCCCGACGTGGCACCCAGCGACTTTTTCTATTTTCACAAATCAAAGATAAAATGCGGGAAATACGTTTTTCTTCGGCCAATGAGGCTCTTGGTGCAATTAAAGGAGAAATACAACCAGTAACACGGTAAAATGTTTTGAAAATTTGTTTCTTCGAATTCAAAAATATAAGGACTACAATAAGGAATATTTTGAGAAAATGTAATAAAATTTTCAGAATGAAATACCCTGTTTCATTATACATATTAAGCTGAATTTATAGGTTACATAACATAACATAACAAATTTTGTAGGTTTTATAGTATGATATTTATTTTTTGTTTTCAAAGCATAGAAAGAAGAAGATTGTTTCGAAGAATGTTCAGAATGTTGAAATGCGATATTTAATATTGGTTTGACATTGATTTGTCCATATGCAGGTTATAAATTTGATCTTTTGCGAGATCGTAATTTTAGTTTTAAAATGGATAATGATATAAAAGTAGCTACTGCGCTATTATATGCATTTTAGTTTGCCTTGGTCAATTTTCTAAAAAAATATAATAAATGTATAGGAACACATAAGCACATGTCATTGATTACCTTGTGATTTCACCTGCAATTTGAAATCAAACATAAACATGACAGCTGTAAATCGTCACTAGGCATTCGAGAGTTTCCGATAGTGTCCGAGTATTACCGGAAAACATAACATAGCATATAATAAATAATATATAATAATGTAATAAATAAAATTTGGTCATTTCTTATGTTATGCTATGCTGTGCTGTGTTATGTTATGCTGTGCTATGTTATGTTATGTTAAGTTATATAAGAGAACTATAAATGCTCTTACGTACTTGCGTGTATTTATATTTTCATTATGCTATGCTATGTACACAATAAATCCAGGTTTAGACTTTTAGATATTTTAAACATTAATCTTTTTATCTTAGTCTCATAGTCTCCGATATACTTTTGTATTAAATTTTTAGATTCTACAGATAACATCTTTGTGTGATTTACTTAGTCACGTTTTTACAATTGTTCTTGAAACAGTTTGCAAATAGATTAAATTGCAATTTTAAATAAAACAAGAAAACGAATCAATATGTTGGTAGTAGCGCCAAGAAGTAATTGGCACAATACAGCTGCGTATTATCAAGATTAGTTTTCGAGCGTTCACAGCAGAGAAAACAAAAAACGGTACAAAGGTTCTTTCGCTTTCGACAGAAGTGCTCAGTGCCGGTACTGAATTGTCATTTCGTTTCATTCCGACTTTTCCGATGGCTTGAAAGTTATTTCATTTGATCAATCTTAATCAATTTTCAACGGCAAATAAAATAAATGTCTTTTCTCGAGAGACACAGTGCTCGAATAGCTATTCATCTTGGCACCTTCCTTATTTCTTTAGTTCCAACATACATAAAATAGAAGTCACAGGTATTCAGGCCGCGTACGGCCGAGCGCAAGCAACAGAGCTTTCTCCCAATGGCTTCATTTTCATTAAGTAATAAAACGTATTTACCGCAAAATCCATTACGGTGATTGTAGCAGCTACACGTGGTGTCGGCCCTCGGCCCAACACAAGGATGCCTATTTCCCAGTCGTTCTGCGTCCTGTGTTTCTTCTCCTGTACACTATGTGATTTTCTACTGCCACTGGCTTAATGTTGTCTCTATATGGAACAAGCGGGACGACCGGTAGATTTAGAGGCTCTTGTTGGTTTGCTCATTTTAATGTTTATGGATATTGAGATGTTAATGTTACGTTAAGAGTTACGAGAAGTATGTATTTGAATTTTAGACACAAACATTTTAATTCTCTTAACCCTTCCGTAACCAAAAGAGATGGTTATACTTTTAACTATTGGTCTGACGTTCCATTTACAATTATTAGAAGTTTATGACATGAGATATATGAAAATAAAAATGAAATATCTTAATGAAGTATGATATATAGTACACTCGAGGAAAAAACGCAGTACTTGAAAAAGCACAAAAAAATGGCTTTATTTTAAAGTGCCATAACTCGGTTGCATTTAGTTGAAATTGGATGAAACTTTGAAATGTTCTCTTCAATGTGATGCTAGTCAACATGGTATCAAAACCATTACACCACCTCCCATCCCCATATCCAATTTTGACAGCTTTTATGCAGTGCAAAAAAAAACTGTATACTCAAATGGCAAACAGGGCAATAAAGTTCAAACATTTTCCTTTAAGTTTCTCAAGTTTCGAGTACGTACGACAATTTGGCGCGAAATTGAGAATTTTTAATAAATCACGTTTTGAAAACGAAGAAATCTTTTGTAAACGCGATAAATGGACATTCAATTCGCAAAAAGTACCTATTGCTCTTTCATTTAAAATGCTACTGCATACAGAACAGATTAAACGATTTTAATACGAAAAGATTCAAGTTAAGGCAAAAAATACGTAAATTACCCTTTTTCAAAAAAATTCATAACTTCTGTCAAATCATCGTAGGTACTGGAAAATTGCATAAACTTGAAGAAAAATTATTGAAGTTTAATTCTCTGTTGGTCAATTAAGTCAACGATTTTTTATACTCGTTAAATTTGAACATTTTTAAGTCAAAAACATGTTTCTTTTCATCCGGGTGTAGCTGGGGGTGGAACAGGTTTGGTGGCACATTAAATTAAAGCACCGTAAAGAGAAATTTTTAAACTTCTTAGAATTCGAAGGTTCAATAATTCCTATTTGCATTTTTCTCAACATTTTTACTATGGGGACTAATAAGTGTGTAATCGTTGTATTAGAAAAAAAAAATACTGAATCGAATAAGCTAATAAAAAGGTAGGTTCTAAATTAAAATAAAAAAGTTGGTTCCCATATTTTGAGAACCACTGATTGATAAAATTTTTTGTTTTGTTTATTTTAATAGTCATATAATTTAGAAATTGTTTGCTAATTTAATGAACTTTGTATCTCTTATACTTCTCGAGATAGCAATAGTGTAGCACTTAAATGGAACAACCTGTATGTTAGCCAAGCAGACACTTAAATAAAAAAAAGTATAAGAAAGTGGTTAAAAATTATGTAATATCTTTAAATTTTATGCTAAAGACTACAGTCGATAATGTTCATAATATAAACATTTTAAAGGCGATTTCGACTGGCACCGGTTACTACTTGGTCACAGGAATGGTTAGTAAATAGAGTAACCAAATGATTTCGACTGACACTTATATAATGTCATATGTAACAGATGACAGTTTAGGTATGTCAAATCAGTAACATGCTCGAGACCTCGGTTCGTCCAACGTTTAGTATTTTGATTTGTTGAATTTCATTTATTATGATTTCAAAATAGTATACTGTCATATTTTTCATGTTTTCTGTCAAATTTGATTAATGTCAAAATCTACCGCGCGTTTTCAGTAACCGTTCGGTCAGTATGACGTCATTGTTTGAAACCAACCAAACACGTAGCCGGCCAGTAACCAGTGCCAGTCGAAATCGCCTCATAATTTACGCAACTCCTCTTAAATTTGCTATCAATATTAAAAAATATATTTATCCTCTGAAAATATATATTTCGATTACCTTTACAAACTCAACTGAAATCCAAAGTTCTATGTAACAAGTTCAGAAAATAAATAAAATACATATGATTAATAGTTTCAGTGTAATTATTGATGTACACGAAGATAAATGATTATCTTCAAGATTCGCAGACAAATAAAAAGAAAAATTATTTTCGATGAGATCCCCTTTTATCAGAAATAGTAAATAAAAGTACAAAGTTTCCTTAGGATCTAGCAATCTAGCAAAATCGTCTTACTCACCATTCACTTAACACATTCACTTAAAAAATTGCCAACTTCCAATACATAAAATAAAAACTCAAACTAAAACTTTTCCATTTACCAACTCAAATACAGCATGTCAGTTTCGCACACACAGTAACACCAGTGGTGAAGTCTCGCCGTGGAGCAGAACACACCTCACGTCATTCAATTTGTTACCTTCGTGCGCAATCAGTCATTGTCGCGGGCGCCATCAATTCCTGGCTATATCTAATGCCGTCTGTCTGGCCCGAGTCGTGCCTGTTTTTTCTCTGATCGCGGCTACGTGTTCGGTAAACGGGAATCAACTGCCTCTGAATCAGGAGCCACTGAGGATTGAATTACGAAATGGTTCGGTTGGGAGACGCTTGATGCGCGATGTTTTATGCTACCGGATGCTTATTTGCGTTATTGGTTTCCATTAGCGCGATTGCTAGGTAGAGTGGTGTGAATGGCTGAATTGTGCAAGATTCAATGTTATGAACTTGTTTTCATCGATTCTGATAAAGAATTTTTGTTACGTATGCTTAGGAATTGAATTAAAGTGTTAGTTACAGCAGGCCCGTGTAAGGATTTTTCTCGGGAGGTTTTCGGGATTATTAAGCAAATATAAGTATATAATAATACTAGAACGCCAACTGGTGTTGTAAATGCGAACCAAGAGAGACTGTCAATCGTTGGGCCACCTGCTTTTGTTGTAGAAAGTCATTAGAGCGTTCGACTTTGTAATACAATCTAAACCTAATTTTGAACGGAAACTATAATTATGATGCAGGACATGCAATAAAAATTAGAAAAAATACATTTTTCCAATATACAGACGGGCTCTGAAGTTCGTAGGTGATTTTTAAACAAATAACTTACTTAATAAATGATATTTTAACCGCTAATACAGAAAGTTTAGTTTTTTTAAACACTATTAACGAAAAATAACCTGCAGTTGCCTACCATTCAGTTTCTTACATATTTTCCATTACTGGTATTAAAATATCTTGCTGTAAGAGCTTAATTTCCAAGGGCGAAAACAGAACTGATATTAAAAGGTGTGGGGGAGGGGGGTTCATATATGCAACCGAAAAACAAAAACACAAGCAGAAGAATAAGTTCGAGTGACAAGTATTAATGTTTAGGTTTTAGGTGTGACAATGATAATACAATCAATTTGATGTAAAATCTTTGATATTATTCATGTTTTTACTCTTCTCAATGTGCTAAATAATCGTTCTATTGTACAAATAGTGCATGGTTAAGTAATAGAGATTAGTAATGCATTTATGGTAGCAAGGTTAAAAGTTTCTGCTTGTTGATTTAAATCTACCAAATTTAGTTCTTTTAACATCTCTTTGGTCAATTTTTTTCCCACATTTTATACCATTTTTCCTTTTGATATTTCTAAATGCCTACGCTCTTGATAATTTCTGTTCTAATATTGATGCAAACCCTCTCCTTTAAATAACCTCACAGAAAAGAGACAGTGACTGTCAGATCAGGCGAACATGGAGGCGCTTGTTGAGTTAAAATAATTGACCGTCCCTTTTCAATATCAAATTCCACTATTGTAACTTTTTGTTCAACAGTCAGTGTGTCCATAGTATATCTCTCAAGTTTCTAGTTTATAAATCAGATGAACAACTAAAAGGAAATTAACTACAATAAAAGTTATTCATTTGTAAAATCACCTAGGTACTTTTGGACTAACTTGTTCGCAATGTAGTTGTGAAATAAACAAAACCAACTGCAAGAAATTATTCACCTTTGGACAAGCCTGTGCTACATGCGTTTTGGTGACAATGCACATACATAGAAGTGTTAAAAAAATATGGGTGGCTCTAGTACAGGGGTGGGGTGGGCCAACTCCGGCCCGCGTAAAGGTCCAATCCGGCCCGCGAGATCTTTAGAAGAAATAATGAATAAATATTTTCAAAAACAAAAATTTTAAATTAGGTTAGTACCCAACATAAAGAAAAAAATTATAAGTAACAAAAATACGTCAATTAACAACTACGGCCCGCGTACGAAACGTAAATCTTATTCTGGCCCCTGTTATACAAAAGGTTGCTCACCCCTGCTCTAGTATATCTGACGCTAGTTTGTCGCTTTTTATAAAAGCCTACAGGTTAGATTTCCAGTATATTTCAGTGAAATCACGCCATTTACCCAATTATGTTGCGGCCACTGAAATATACTAATTCTGGAACGCTCACAAACGTAGAAATGCGAGTCCAGAGAGACAGGAAATACATGGGAAACCTATCTTTGTCGTACAGTCCGCTTAAAAAGTATATGAGAAGATATTAAGAAATTAACATTCAACAATTTTGAAATTAAATGTTTATTATAAAGATTAAATTATATTGCAATAAAAATGTTTTTAACTAACTTTTATGTATGTGAATTTAAAGTATTTGCAAATAATTGAACAAAATATTGTTAACTATTATTTATCACTTTTGGATAAGACTGCAACACGTTTTCACATAGTAACCGCTTATCAAACCCATAACAACCGCTCTAAAAATAAGTGTGAGACGAAGATGGTAACCCACGATCTATATCTATCGCAGGCTCGTTTTTCTATTTCATTAAAGCCTACAAGTGCGTGTTACTTACTGTCTTTCAGTGGTTCCGGCACTCTGCGTTCGCAGATCTTGGTACGTAAGTGCATGAAATGCGGTTACCGGTCGTCAAGTCACGCCCCCTAAATATGATAGTTCAGTTAATATTGGAATACCTTTCTGTAGTATAACAATAGAGAAATAATAGATATACATAATTACAACATAAATACGGGACTACTGGGAATGGTTTCTGTCCAGATTCATACAAGTAGATTCACAAAAGGGATTAATGCTAACTCCATTTTTATTATTACTAGTAATTTCATTTCCCATTCTCAGAACATTTATTTTAACTAAGGTTATACGCAAGTTTGGTTAGTGTAAAATTTGTCACATTTGGTTAATTTAATTAATTTAGAAACGAAGTTACAATTGACGAAAAAATTGGAGTCAGTTTTGAATCTGCATGTTAATGTTTTATACACTTTCTTACAAAAAACTTCTGAACAAAAAGGAACCATTGCAAAGTTTCTCAATTATTTTTGTTCTAAGAAAGAACTGTAACAAGATGAGATTTTGAATGGAAAACTAAACAACGATGTAATAATTAGTTTGGCTTTCGGACATTCAAATTATTGTTGTTTGTTTTACGCAAACAAATTGTTTAGTTTTCCCAAGCTCATGAAATCTATGCGATATGAATCATCAGTCATTGATTAAAATATTTGTTGTCGTGATCTCTGATTCATGCATCCCTGTCCAAGCGATATGATAGATTCCAAAGCCAGTCAAAAGTTAGTCTAAAGTAGAGACTCGGGCGAAACGGTCGTCCTTACGTCGGGCAAGATGGACCAAGGAGTCATCTTTGCCATCTCGATTCGTTAACAACGTGAGATGTCAAATCGTTAGTTTATTATTAATAAGTATTGTTATGTGTGATTTACTGTTGAATTGTTTTATTAATATATATTTTCGTCATCTTCATTAATTCATAGTATTTCTTTTATGAATCGGGTTTTTCTTTTTATCGTGCATACGAGCTATTTAATATTCACACAATGTAGCTCCCCTCTCGTGCTACAGTGGCACAGCCGGTAGTATGCCACTCGTGCTACAGTGGCACAGCCGGTAGTATGCCACTCGTGCTACAGAACAAGTAATTGCTAATACCTATTAGAAATTCAAGATTAAAACATCTTTTATAGTAGCCGTCCAGATATATTTTTTGTGCTTGTAACAAATACTTTTATATACCGGTTTACCGTATTGAGTTCCTTTGCTTTGCTGACTTGAAATGTAAGGAGTAAGGCGAGTGAACTTTCATAAGTAACCGTAACATTTCAACAAATAAATCTAGTCGTCTGAAATATTGCGGGCAAGCGTGCAGGGCTTTGCAGTATTTATATAAATATAAAGGCGTCCACACACAATGGAGTCGAGTTAACGACTCACAACATTCGCTTCAAAAATCAAAGGAATTCATTTCAGCGGCGACTGTCGATATTTTCTTAACGATCACATTCTTTATTTCGTTATTGATTTCAAACGCAGACGGTGAATTTACGGGTACAAAAGGCAAGCAGCTTGTTGTTTCCAGCGAAGATTTATCTAAAGCCTGTGAACACTTAAACGTGGTTCGCTCTAGCCTAATGTTGCTGCATTATTTACTTCTTTGTTGCGCTATCCAAATCCTTTATTCCGCTGGAATAAAATGTATATTCCCCTGCTGCTGCAGATTTTGTTTTAGGTGCTATTGCGCGTAATGTGCCAGTGCGCTGGCATCTTTGTTTTAGCACAATGCTGCACTGCGCTTTATCAACGAATTTTGTATTGTCTGTTTTCACGTTTTACTGCTAGACCGTACACCAATTCTGCGATACATTTTAATCTCGAATTACCTACTCCTATTTCTATTTTTGTTTTATTTATTATGTTAAAACTGTTATTTTTAGCGGAAAAAAGAGATAAGATCACAATTTTTTAAATTAAAAATAAATAAATTGTAACATGTACTTTGCCACCCGGTTTTGGTGAAGTATAAAAATTTTAAAAATTTAATGAAGTCATTAAAAAAAATTGTATATATTTTTTTTAGTAAATACAAAATTTGGTTCATTTTATTAATAGGTGTTGTAATAAAGAAAATTTGAAAACTGAACATTTCATTTACAGTTTTGATAATAAACTTTCGCGGATGCAAATTACTACTTCACTTACTACTTTTCACTTACATAATGTCAAAAGCCAGTGTTCTATTCTTAAAATATTGATATGTACAAAATACAAATATGAATCAAATAACATCTACATATAATTGGATGTTAAATATTGCAAAGTTCTCTATTTAATATGTTAACGTAATCAAAACAAACATAGTTTTCTTGTACTTTGAAACAATTTCTTGGATAAAATAATGTAAAAGTTACACAAATTTTTTGGAGGTGTATTTATACACAAAAATTATGCTGTTTTACTTATTTTCACCTAATAATCGATTAAAATAAAATACATTTTTAATACAAAACTAGAATATTTCTCAAACTATATAATTTTCTACCAATTTTGTTTCATGATTCAAGGGGGCACCGTCCCCTCTGATTATATGAGGGGGTTGTTTGCCCCCATGATACCAACTGCCGTAGCCCCTGTGTGTTATTATAATTGAACAGATTCTATAATAAATAAGAAACACAGTCGGACTACCTTAACTGATTCTATAAAAACTGTTGAAGATTTAAAAAAAAAAAACATTTAAATAATGTAGCAAACCACATTGGAAAAATTGTTTATAGCAAATTTCAAAATATTTTGCTACAAAATCCAAATTATTTAATAATAAAAGATATGCACGAATATTTTAGACAGTATAAATATAGGAAATTAATAGATTTTGATTTAAACAACAATTATTTCTCATTTTAAACAAACACCATGCACAAATGCATACAAGTCATTTTATCATTTAATTTTATTTTCTGAAAAGCGATATAATTAAACCTCATTAAAATATAGATCATTTATTAGTGTATTATAATTCATTGTTAAGAAATGATACAGAAGTTCAGTGTTCAATAATTAATTCAACACTAATAAACCAAAAACCTTTCTACATCAAATGAAGTGCATGGCCGAAGGATATTGATATAATAGAAATTAAAGCATTTTTGTTTATCCTCTAAGTCTCTATAAGTTTAACACATATTTCTTATTCTAGTAAATTTTTAACAGTCCAACACCTGCCCAATAACAATTGATTCGCCTATTTCACACCTATATGAAATAATAAAGACGTATAATTTCCTGATTATTTCCAACCTTTTTTAGTGTCTAAAATCCGGTGCCTAATAAGAACAATATAATAGTATATTTCGTGAAAAGGAACATACACCCCAGTCGGATCGGATGGTGTTACTATATTTAAATAAGGTGATACCTGCGAGACCTAACTGTTCCAAAATTCTTCGTTAACCATCTTCTTTCTTGGCCTACTCTAAGATGCACAGACATTGTCAACTTTCATCAGGGGCGCATTCTAAGCAGGAAAAATTCAGTGATTTACTCTTCTCAATTTCCACCGGATGCTGCACTGATTTTTATCCACTCGCTAAATGCAACACACTCTACCTATAAGCACTGGGATTTCCCATGTCTGGTATTACTTTGTGACCACGTCACTAGGATTTCAAAATAGTTACACTCCTACCAACCCGCCTGATAGACAACCTTTAAATATTAACGTCATAACAATGAACTCCTAGTTAACGGAAAAAAAATTTTCAGTACTATGAAGAAATGCGCAACAAGTAACCAACTATACCGGTTGTCTACTTTTTTATAGGACATAGGAAATACAAAGCTAAACTATCACTAATGAAAATTTTAATATTGCATATCCTATAAAACTGCAGACACCCGGTAAGTGTTCCGATCAATTCATTTCTAGTGCGAACTGAGATATATTATCTATGTCTGTAAAGCTATGCTAATTCATCGCACAATGATTATTGACAGTTGTCACTTAACTTTACCGCTGTGCTATCGTGCATGGGAAGTGTGACGTGACGACTGGTAACCGTAATTCCTGATAAAAATATATCTTTTTACTTGCGAAAACTCCGTGCCACACCCAATATGAATTATTGGCGTGATATTATTATTTATTTACAAATGTGAAGCTTCAAGTTTCTTAGTTATTTTATTACTGGGCATTCTTTAAGATATTTAGCGAACCATAAGATCTACTACCAGTTAGGTACAAGGAAACAGAACTAAATATGACCAAACGATAGATGAAGTCGACCAGAAAATAAAAAATAATTTCGATTGAAATGACGATGCGAGAACTACTGCAGGAATCTCGCTACTATACATAATAAGATATAACTAAAATTTATTCCTACTACATATAAGAAATATGTGTTTTACATTGAATCTTTTATGTAAATAAGTGAGTTTCGTGAAGGTGTGAAAGTAAAGCTCTCACTCAGGTACTATCAACTATCGTCTACAATCTACATCATTGGGCGGCACAACGAAACTAACATTCAATTCTGTTCAACAATCTTTATCACCTAAGTCATATCCAAATTCCTGGGATTCAAATCATCTATAGCAGCGGTCGCCAACCTTTTCAATGTATTGAGCTACTTTAATAATTTTTGAACAGAGAGTGAACTACCTAAACTTTTTTAATCAAATAAAAAATCACACAGTGCGCACCTTAATCGATTTATTGAGGGACCCATTCGAGGAGTGCACAATATCGAAAAACGAACCTGTGGATTGGCCTCCAAGATCTTGTGATTTAACACATTTGCATCATTTTATGCGGGGATATTTGAAGTCTCTAGTCTACGCCGATAAACTCGAGACGATGGATACCACTATACGGTCTCAGCTGCCTCGAAAAGAGATTGAAAAATAGACTTCCAGATTGTCCTTAATTCGAGCCTGCCATGGCATGCATCTTTCCGAAATCATATACACAAATCATAACACAAATGGTATAAACGCCAGAGGTCGTGGGTTCGAATCCCACTGAAGAGCATGGTCGTTTGTGTTGTTCATAAAAATTCATATTCATCTACTCATGAGGCGGCATATGACCATAGTAGTTAGTCCGCCTCTCATCTTCATAATAAAAAAAAAAATGGTATAAAATTGTCTTTCCAAAAAAGCCAATACCATGACCATTACCACAATTTTAATGAGTTTTATTTCATTTGAAAGTTCTATACTTCTTAAAAAAGCACCCGTTACAAGCACTGTCATCATTTTTTTAACTTCCCACCAGAATAAACTGTAACAACTCATTGCTACAAAAATTCAATTGTATTTTTTAACCAATCACAGAACTATATTTGTCCTTTTAATGAAAGGTCTCATGGAATATACTATAAACAAAACAGACAATTTTAAAATATGCACAATATCGTTGCAATGTACTCCTAGTCAACGGAAAATTCACTTCCAGTACTATGAAGATATAACCTATGAATAAAGAATATGTAAATAAATACACCTATAAAATAAAATAAAGGATTCTTCGAAATGCAGTCAAAAAATTTTATTCATAGACTAAAAATCATATGTTTCTGCCATACTTAGGGAAATTTAGTGTCTTGAAAAATTTACAGTTAACATTAAAATATTTAAAATTATAAAATTTTCGTAGTAAATATAAAAATATTTAGTATCACAACATATTAAAAAACTAACTAGAAACTAACCTGTAATAATGTAGTAGTTAATTTCTCTTCATCTTACAAAATATATATTTTTTTTATTTACATAAAAAATATGTTATAATCGAATCGTAGATTTAAAATTATTACTTTAATTATTGGAATAAATAGCTCCTTGGTGACGTATCGGACTGTGGATCTTGAGATCCTCAGTTCGAATTCCACTGCCGACTGTTGCCAATTTAAATTTACCCCTGTGGTTCCCCCTCCACTAACAACCGAGATCTGTGTAAGCAGAGTGCCACACCTATAATGGGTAAAAGGCGTGATGATATATTTATTTTATTTTATTTTTACTTTAATAATTGTTTTTTTCATACATGGTGTATAGTAATAATTTCATAAATTCATTTCAAAAAGAAGTATTTGTCAGTTGTCATCACTAGTTACAAACACCGAAACGTTATCGAAATGTCATATTGTAGTGGTACATTTTGTGTATTTAATCTAGAATCATAGTTTTTACAGTGCCCTGAAATAATATTTTGTTATAATGGTACATATTGAAAATGATAATAAAATTCAATTAAGACAGTGTTGCATTTACTAAACCTCTCTACAAGTGTTATATAAATTGGCTTTTTTACGACAAAGATAAATCTAAAGAGAAGGGAAATAATTTCGTACATGGCACTTCGGTGTCAAAATTTTCCCGATTTTATCTGAAAGAGAATTTGATTTTTTTTCTTTTTACCAAGCATCAAGCTCGTTTCTGAAACAAGATCAATTTGTTTCTTTTGTCTCCTTCCATTTTATCATCAAATTACATCCGAAATAATTCCGTTGCAAGAAGTTCCAGTTCAAAGCCATCTTGATTGGCGCCCGTTGCAATCAGCTTTCGTGTATCGGCCGATCTGCAATAGACACCGTGCAATGTCGGAATACGTGAGTCAAGCCAAGGCAAGATCCCGGCTGTCGGCTGTTCTGTTCAGAGCCGCCTTATCGCGATATCCTTCGCTCTTCGCTCTCGCTCTCGCTAACTTTCCACCCTTTATTGGAGTCCGCGAACAAAGTTATCAGACCAGTGGCGAATGTCCGAGCTGGTGAGCGATTCGCGCGGGTGTGCTGTGGGCCAGCCAAAACAACCGAATGTTGCGATGAGCGGCTGCGGAAAAACGAATGTAGTTTGTATTTGTTTCGTGGCTTTTTTCTTTGCTCTTTGGTTTTTCTTTGTTTCGGAAATTAATGAACGATGATCTCCTGTTGTTTAGAGTTTATTAGTTCTTGATTCAAGTTTCCTTTTTTAGTTAAACTGTAACAAACTACGATATTTAATCTGCGGATGTGAGGAAATTTACTCCGCGATTGGAGAAGCTAGTACCGATTCCGAAAGCAATGTAAATTTACATAGAACATTAATGGGAAAATAGTCAAACAAGTTTAATGATATTTAATGTCTACCGACAATATTTGATCTTTTTACCCAATATTGTTCAACGATTTAAACTAAATTCCTAAATATTAAAGACACACTTGGCTCCGTAATTACATGTCAATATAATTAATACGGTGGATTTCGAATACAAAAATATTTGTGTATATAATTAATATTTAAATATTAATGCTGAACTCCAAGAGACACGATTTATGATAAATTGAATAAAAGTTAGCATAAAGCTGCGTTCAGAGCAATTCAATTTTCAATTACAATTCCCATTTCCATTGAGTAATCGGTTGGAACATCTTAGGACTATCGAAATGACATTTATTAAAATATTGTTGATGTAATCTGAAACCATTCCAGTTACTTTACTATAAGTCATATATACTCAATAGTTACATCCCGAATTCTAAGACTTTAATCGATTAAATTAGACATGTCTGGCTTATGCAATAAATTTTGCTTAAAAAGTGTTTGAATACATAATAATTTGAAAAAAAAAACGAGACCGCAGGTCGAGGGATTTTATCTTAAATTATTATATACGATAACACTTTTTTAAAAGCGAAATTGTATGATTAATAAGCCAGCCATCAATTTTAATCGATTCAATTCAATTCAATGTCAAGATTATTTTATGAATTCATAGAACAAACTTTAATATTTGCCGAAGAAAAGTACTAAAAAGTTGATTGTAACACATTTTCACATAAATAAATCGGTATATACATAAACAAAAAGCACCATAAAATTTTTTTCTTCAAACGTCATAAAAGTACGTTGTTATGTATTTGCATTCAACAAGCAGAAGTTCAATAATGTCGCCGCCGGCGTAAAAGTGTATCCTTGGCAACAAATTTACTCCGGCGGCGGACAAAGTAATCATGCAAAATAGTAATGTTGTAATTCAATAATTTGACAGTTAATAATAAAACAAATAAACAAAAATAACAAAATAACATATTCTGTGGCAACTAGAAATACTGGATACGGTAGAATATTAGTTGAAGTTTTGAGCATTTTTTAATGTTTTAATGTCTATTTTCTATGTTTGAAGAAAAAAAATAGCATGTGTTATTCGGAATAAATGTGACTTTGTATGCTCAGCACCCAAAGTATCACATTTACTCCTAATAACACAATATACTATTGTTATATTGTAACTAGCAAATTGTTTTTTTTTTACTTGTCAAATAAAAGTCAAAAAATAGTAAATAAAAATAGTTTGAATAATTTGGTATGTGTTAGGATATAGAATACCAGTAAAGGTAAAAAACATGTAAGTGTTTTGCTTCTGCAACTAATTAACCGGCAAAATATGCTTTCAAAATATTGATAGAAAAGCTAGCTTCAATTTAATTGCGATTAAACAGTTAGATGCTGTTTAATCACTTATCTGAAATGTAGAACAATGGAAAATGAAACATTCTGATTGATCAAATTGTAATGAGAGAAATAGTCGGGGGTAATATCACAATTCCTGATTTTATCGATACATTTTTATTTTGCACGAATAGTTTTGCTTAGCAACAAACACGAAAGCAAACTGCTTGGTAAATCCCGACTCCGAAGGAAGAGGGGGTTTTACCTAGTGGCAGTTTGCTTGAGTGATTTTGTTTAAAAGCAAAAAAATGTGTACATAAAAATAAAAATTTATCTGAGAAAATCAGAGTGCTCGCGTGGTATTTGATAAGATAAATTCCAAAAACAACGCAAAATTAATCTTGAAATATAAATTTAACTGTCACACAGAGTCACACAACAGTTACAATGATGTTTGTTTACTTGGTAGCGGGGTTTCTTCAGTATAATACAATACTGTTCCTATTGATTGAATTTTCAAATGTTTTGCCTCATGATGTAGAAACAGGTCGTAGGAATTTATCATTATTAACTCTTTGTTTTTATGTAAAATAACAATTGTTTACTGATTCAGATTATGACATTAAATCTCTTTGACTATAATTTTTTTATTTTTCTCTAAAATAATGAAGAAATTGCAAAGTATTATTTAACATTGGCTCAGTCAGTCGATTCGATATCGACAATATTGATATTCGATGTTTGAAAAAGATAGATAGTATTGATGTACCGATGTGTTGATTTATTGATATTTCGATGTATCAAAGTGTCGATGAATCTGTAGCAAAAAATAATATTATTGCTAAACTGACGGCCGGGCTAAGCAACTGGCAAAAGACCGAGCAGATACTTAGACTTGACGGCAGGCCAAGGGAAAGGGACATCGAGGGTCAACTCGACACCATAATCACATCTCTTCAATTTTGATTTGCACTTTCTTCATTTATAATTACATGATCATCGTTACACAATAAAACATGTATTTAAGGTATTTTGTAGTTCATTTCTACCCCACATATCAATTAAAATATGCAATACTAATCTTACTGCATAAATTTAATTATTAACGTCGATGCAATAATACATTGATGCATCGATAAATTAAAATATTGACAAACTTATCGAAACATAAATAAATCGAAACAATACATGGAAACATCGATAGATCAATATACCGATACATCGATATTTTTTCTGTTGAATATTGTTATTCGATGATACATCGATGTAAACGCACTGCCCTACTAGTAAATGAATATATTTACAAAATTTTATGCTCTTCTCTGTAATATACGTGCCTACATCGGTGAAAATTGATACTATTAATGTATACTTCGGTCAGATGAATTTTCTGAAGTTGAAGGAATAAAACACAGAAATTGAGTTAGAATACATGCACTATTTATTTCCTCATCTTATTTCTTGAATTACCCATTAGTTTTTAGCATGCTATTAGTGGTTCTTGAATATTCTACAAATAGAATTTCCTCATTTCTGGACCTGTACGTGATTGGGTGCTGCTTAAGAACATATCACATCGTCGCGACGTGTTGAGGCAGGTCTGTAACTGTTACAATATCAAATTTTTGCATTTTTGTTCTATATACTTTAAATATATACTATCTCACAATTCCCAAAAAATGAAGATTAAAATTGCAATAAAGGATATAAGACATTATAAGTAAGTAAAATGATTTACTAAAAAAAGTTTTATTTTAAAAACTGCAGCATCAGAATTCTATTTTTTATTTTATTTTGAAAAGCAAAGAATAACAATTCCAACCTTGTGGGAATTCTGAAAAATGTAGCAGAACGCCACTGGCAGCATTTTTATGTGCTTCACGTCTGAAAACTATTATCTCCTTCAGTTCCTCGCCCAACATGGCTTATAAACTCAGTCCCTCAACACTTAATTTCAATAAAGAATTTAAGTGAAACGTATTTCTAGGTATCACATTTATTGCTCTTGCGTGTTGCTGCATATTTATACAATCATTTAATTTAAAGTACCGCAAAAAACATGAATTCACAGATTTTATCTCTTTTGTATTTGCAATTCATTAATTAATAATATTATCCTGCACATATTTATTAAATCTAGGGTTTTATGAAGCTAATATTTACAAATTGGTTGTCAAAATTGGCTTCCGGAATAATTATGCAATTTATCATTTAAATCTATGATGGATGACAATAATATAGTTTTGAATTGCGCGATATTACTGTTCAAATTCAGCACATGCCTACATTAAAATAAACAAATTTATCACGCAGTTGACTCATCTGAAAGAACAGGTTGGATAATTGTAAACAATTACTAATAAATATGGAATTTTGACAAAATATGAAATAAATAAATCATTACATCATTCTAGACATATATACTCGTAAGTGTACAATTTATATTATAGTCCAACTTTCAATCAAATATTGTGCGATCAGTCGAGGTGATCGGACGTGTTACGAACACCAGTGCTGTGAAGTGCGATTATATATTACCAACCAACCAGTTAAATAATAATAATTATTAAACAACTAACACAAGTGTAAAACCACATAAAAATATTTAAAAAAAAGAAGAAATTGAATATATATACAATTTAAAATGCCAGAAAAAAGTGGTGGTTCAGCCAACCCTCTAACCCCAGCAGCTATAACAACATGTGCTTCCATAACAACAACAAGTACAACGACTATCTTCACTTCACCAATTACTACACCAACCCAATTCGAGCCTTCACTGAATAGCAATACCCTAACAGCAATCACAGCCCAAGGATCTTGGACTCCTAGTGATGGTTACATCCAAACACAAGGTATGAATAATCCATATTATATCCCAAGTACCCCCGTACAATTTATTACTGATACTACTCCGGGAGCAGCCCCACAAATAAACCTACCAAGTAAGCCAAATTTTTCCTGGCAAAACGCCACAAGGAAAAGAGGAAGAACCGAAAAAACAACGTTAGAAAACACAACAAAAAAACCAAATTATGATAATCAAATTAATGCAATACAAACTTCAAACAAATACTGCATTCTTAGTAACGACTCAGACTCAGACACAGACATGGATCAAGATCCAGAGTTAACTAATCAAACAACAGTAAATCAAAATAAAAAATCTGAAGTTGAGTTCAAACCACCTCCGATATACATACAAGATGTAGAAAATTATCCAGCAATGATCTCAAGCCTGAAAACAGCCATTGCAGAAACAGACTTCATCTGTAAAACATTATCCAATAATGTCGTAAAAGTTAACACTACAACAGCATACAGGAAACTAGCTGAATTACTGAGGAATAATAACATTGCATTCCATACATACCAACTAAGGCAGGAACGAGCCTACAGAGTCGTTATTAAGAACCTCCACCACTCAATACTACCTGGTGATCTACAGGAAGAACTGGAAAACAAAGGATTCCTAATACGTAATGTTATTAATATACGTAGCTGGAAAACGAAACAACCACTACCAATGTTTTTTGTAGACCAGGAACCAAACGAAAACAACAAAGAAATATATGAAATACAGCACCTCTTAGGTTCAAAAATAACAGTGGAAGAACCACGCAAAAGAAAAGAAATACCTCAATGCATGAGGTGTCAAGAATATGGGCATACGAAGTCGTATTGCACTAAGCCATTTAATTGCGTGAAATGCGCAGGAAATCATCCAACGGCAAATTGCAAACAATCAAGAACTACCACTCCTAAATGCGTACTGTGCGGTGTAGCTCATCCCGCCAACTATAAGGGCTGTACAGTTTATCGAGAACTACAGAAATCAAGAGCAAAAGCTAATCCAAACACTTTAAGCAAAAAACAAAATACAACAGAAAATTTGCATTTCAAAGTTAACAATAACGAATTTCCCAACCTTAGCCAAACCAACCAACCAACCAAACAAACAGTAAACAACCACACTCACACACAATACTCTCAGGTAACAAGAAACGAGAGAATGAACTCCAATAATCAAAACACCAACAACGCCACCTTGGAAAATCTTCTAAATAAGTTCGAGTTATTAATACAGCAAATGATGAATCAAAACGCGATGATCCTAAATTTGCTTACCACGCTAATAAATAAAAATAATAATGACCAGTAATTTTATACGAATTGCATTATGGAACGCCAACGGCCTAAAGCAGCACAAGCAAGAAGTTGAAATTTTCTTAAATGAGCACAAAATTGATATATTATTAATCTCAGAAACACATTTCACTGAAAGAAATTACTTCAAAATCAACAAATACAAAGTTTACAACACTAACCATCCTGATGGAACAGCTGTCATCATCAGCGAAAAAATACAGCACTACGAAATAGAAAAAATCGAAAAGAACTACATGCAAGCAACAAATGTTAAGATCAAAGAAGCAAATAAACCTTAGCAATAGCTGCAATATACTGCCCACCAAGACACGCAATTAAACAAATAGAATTTGAAGAAGCTTTTGAAATCCTAGGAAATAGGTTCCTTGCTGCAGGAGATTTCAACGCCAAACATCCCAGATGGGGATCCAGGCTAATAAATCCTAAAGGCAGACAACTCCAAGCCGCAATGCTCAATAAGGGATACGAACATGCAAGTACAGGCAAACCTACTTACTGGCCAACCGACCCAGCAAAAATTCCTGATGCCTTAGATTTTTTTGTCACTTGTGGAATATCTGCCAATTATATAAAAATTGATGAATGTTTCGATATTATGTCAGATCACTCTGCTGTTATAGCCACACTAAATTCAACAATAATTAATAAGGAAAATAAACCTTCCCTTACAAACAAACAAACTAACTGGTCTGCATTCCAGAAATATTTGAATGACAACACAGATACTAACGTGACACTAAAAACGGAAGATGAGATAGATGATGCAGTGGATATTTTAACAAAAAACATACAACAAGCTGCGTGGATGTCAACACCTAAACAAAAAATTAATAATGACTCGGCTTTAAACTATCCCAAATACATCAAAGATAAAAAGCAGAGAAAATAAGAGTCAGAAAAAGGTGGCACTTAAACAGAATACCCAGTGATAAAACACTGCTAAACAAACTGAGCAAAGAAGTTAAATCATTGATATATGAAATAAAAAATGAAACATTCCAAAATTTCATCAGTACCCTTTCTCCAAATAAACAAAACGACTACACACTATGGAAAGTTACAAAAAATCTAAAAAGACCTCAAAAAACTTCTCCTCCAATCCGAAAACCAGACCATACCTGGGCTAGGTCGGGCAAAGACAAAGCTGAAACATTTGCGGAATATCTGGCAAATACCTTTACTCCCAACCCGCCACAAGTTACGGACGAAGATGAAAATATAATACTTGCACAACTAGGTACACCCTTGCAGCTATCCTTACCTATTAAAAAGTTTAAAACTCACGAAATCATAAACGAAATAAAATTCCTAAATAACAAAAAAGCTCCTGGTCATGACCTTATTACACCAGTAATACTAAAAAATTTACCTGAGAAAACATATACCACAATAACACACATATTTAATGCATTAATCAGAATCCAATACTTCCCGTTAATGTGGAAACTCTCCCATATAATATTAATACTAAAACCAGGCAAACCAGAACATGAACCTACTTCATATAGACCAATTTCCCTACTCCCATGCCTCTCTAAGGTACTCGAAAAACTAATCCTAAAAAGATTAAAAATTGAAATAGAAGATAATAACTTAATCCCCGAACACCAATTTGGTTTTAGAAACCAACATTCGACTGTGGAACAAGTACATAGAGTTACTAAAGAGATCGAAAGAGCACTAGAAGAAAAGAAGTTCTGTTCGGCCGCATTTCTGGATATCAGCCAGGCTTTCGACAAAGTCTGGCACCCCGGTTTATTACATAAAATTAAAGAAAAATTACCACATCAATACTATTTATTAATCAAATCTTACCTTTCAGATAGGAACTTTCAAGTAGTAAATGAAAATAATTACTCACAAATACACCCCATCAAAGCTAGCGTGCCTCAAGGTAGTGTATTAGGCCCTTTGCTATATCTCCTATTCACGGCAGACCTACCATGTGATGATATAACAACCATTGGAACTTTTGCTAACGACACGGCCATATTGGCAACAGATGAAGATCCGAACGAAGCCTCCAGACTATTGCAAGAGTCACTAAATCAAATCGAAGAATGGGCAAAAACCTGGAGAATAAGAATTAATGAAGAAAAATCCGCACATGTAACCTTTACAATGAAGAGAGACACATGCCCGGAAGTGCACTTAAATAACAAACCTCTCCCACAAAAGACCAGGGTAAAGTACTTAGGAATGAACCTAGAGAGACGACTGACGTGGATGTTCCATCTACAATCAAAAAGGAAGGAAGCTAACATTAAAATAAAGAAACTTAACTGGTTAATAGGACGAAAATCGAAGCTATCTCTCTTTAATAAAATTCTGTTGTACAAAACAATTATTGTACCTATCTGGTCCTACGGTATACAACTGTGGGGCTGTGCAAAAAAATCGAATACTAACAAAATTCAAAGATTGCAAAATAAAACTCTAAGAACCATCGCAAATGCACCCTGGTACGTTAGCAATAAAACACTACATAACAATTTAAATATAAAAACTGTAGAAGCGCAAATAAAGATATATACAGAAAAATATGAAAAAAGACTCAACTATCACCCCAATAACCTAGCACTAAACCTACTGAACAATGCAGATGACGTAAGAAGATTAAACAGAAGAAAACCTCTGGACTGATGAAGGAAACTGCAAATAAATCGAACTAGGAGGAATCAGCACTGGATGAAGACCTCAACACATGAAATATTGACTGTTTTGTATATTATATATATATATATATATATATATATATATATATATATATATATATATATATATATACATGCATTATAACAAATTTGCTGGTTAGCCCTGATGGCTAGTTGTAAATCAAAGTATCAAATAAAAAAAAAAAAATATTATAGTCCGAGAGTCAGTTTCACAAAATCGTCTATCATACTATCGTTAATATTTTTTAGCGCCCGAGTGTCCCACCTAGTTGACTAGCTAACGGTCACTACACGTCTTCTACTATCCTAAACAACGTATTGTATAGCTTGTACAAATTTGCGTGGCGATTGATTCCATTAGTGTTTCTCAGCAGGTATTCCATAAGAAGATTAAAGAAATTTATGAGGGATTACTTTACAGGGTTGTACTGGATAATATTTTCAAATGAGTTTTACACAAACAGACACAAGTAATATCAGAATATGAAAAATTTTAATAAAATTAAATATGAATACAGTATTGTCAACTGTTTTCTATGTCTATCACATGCCGAACACTACTAGCCCAATTTAAGTCACTAATATTATTTATTTCACTTTTAATTAATTCCACAACATTAGCGCACACGGTTGGTGTAACATTTTTTCGTCTAATACTTGTTTTAAATTGTCCCCAAATTAGTTCTATAGGATTTAATATACAGTAATACGGAGGCAGTCTTAATACAGTATGACCAAATTTTTGTGCCACTGTATCTCACACGTGCATTCTTTTAACAAGTTTTGTTTGTGCTACTTCCAATAATTCACTTTTACTGTACGATTCTTCAAATAATATATCAAGATGATACAAATATTCTTTAATTTCTGTTTTATTACTAGATTTAGTGGGTATTTTAATTAATTGCCTGGAATGGTAACTAGCGTTATCCATAACTATTACACTATTTGCTGGAATATTTAGTAATAATTGACCGCCAAACCACTCCTCAAAAATATTAGACGTCATATTATCATGGTAATCCAAACAAGCGTTTCTCATGTTGTGACCCGACAATAATTCAGCACCATTCACCCATCCTTGCTCACTCCCCGCGTGAAGAATAATTCTCCGTTTACCCCGTGAAACTGGAATATTCGCAACACAATTCTCACTACCATCAGTCCAACTTTTAGATTTAGTGTCGTGTGTATCATACCATGTTTCATCGAGGTATATAATTGAGCGTTTCTCCTCAGGAAACTTTTTTAAATCTGTCAAGTATTGATGCCGCCATTGACATATTCTTTCCAGCAAAACTTGACGTTTATAAATTTTTTTAAACTTGAATTTCATGCTTAGGAGAACACTGCGAAGACTACTAACTGCACAAGAATATCACATTCATCTTTTAATTTTTGATGCAATAATCTTAGTGAAGGATATATATATATATATATATATATATATATATATATATATATATATATATATATATATATTTTCATTGTAAAGCGAATATATTTTCCGACGAATAACATCTTTTTGAAAATCATTCAAAATTCTAGATTTTCCAGCATTACTTCTTTGTTTTTTAACCGGTACACCTTCTTTTATTATAACAATTGAAAAGATAATCGTATTAAAAATTTCGGTGATTTGAAGCATCTAAGCCCAAAATTATAATAATCCACTCCTGAACATCAGACAAACTTGCACCCCGCTGGCTAGGGCTGGCTTATCCCATTAGCAAGTCAAGTCAATCGCCAGGCAAATTCGAACTCGCTATAACAGACGCGGTACCGACAAGTTGAATCTTGTCAGCTTACGCCGCAGTTTAAAAATAGACGTAACGGTGACTTGTTTCAACTAGTCCGCTAGCACCACAATAGCAATTGTTCCAGGCCCTTCTAGAGACAAGGAACGTGGTATATAAAAGAGCGAATCGCTGGCAGCAGTCAGTCAGTCAGTTAGTTGACTCAGACTCAGTCAGACAGTCGACTCCGAGGCTTGTATGAAGAACTTGTGAATATAAATATACCGCTCGGTTTGAATATAAATATATCGTTATAAATAAATATCGCTCGGCTAGTTTATATAAATAATAGTGTTTATTTACAGTAGTGATAAGTGTTAGTTTGTAAGTTTTTGTATTCGTTATTTCAGTGTTATATACCTAGTGTTACTTAACTTTTACTTTTTATTATAATAATTATTCATTATTTGTTATTAATATTAGTTTTTTTTTTAATACATAATTTAAAACCCACGAACGTTACAGTATTTACAAAATCTTAACCATGTTCGTATAAGTCTGGCTCTCGGAATATTAGGAAAGCATAATAGATGCATAATTAAAATTAATATTTCGACACCAAGATATTTTGAGGTAATTTATGTCATATATCTGTTAGTATGAAAACATACATACCACCACCAGAAAATGAAGAGCGCCACAAACAGTGCGCTTATAGTTCTTGTTAGCATCATCATTTAGATGGTATTTTTAAACACATTTAGTGCCCTTATTGTATTATTTTCAGAATTAAGTATACGTGAGTATAGTGCTGTAATTTTTTCGTTCACGAATCACGGTAATCACTCAAAACGTAATGAAATCTTGTTGAAATTGTGTATTTATAATTTGTATGTTCTAGTTGCCCATATTTCCGTAATAATCTTTCAAACAGAACTGTTAGTTTACTTGGAGTTCCACCAAATTTATAGAGCATATCTCGGCGAATACGTGACAGAAGAAATTTTGTTATATTCAAAAATTGTAGATTTGAAACTTTTTCCTCTATTTTGTACCGTTTAAATGTTGTTTCAGCGGGAGTTTATATGTTGCGTTTATTAGATTTTTTGGAGATGTTTCAAATAATTAGATCTGGGTATATTGGATCATAATCAAAAAGATGTGTAATAAATATTGGTTATTATTTTTTTAAAACTTTAATCTATATTTTGCACTGTGGTTTTTTCATAAATTTTACTGTTTTGAAAATCTTATCGACAACTACTATGGGTGATAAAGTAAATATATAACTATTAAAATCAGATAAATAACATATATTTACAATTATTATTTAATTTGAATTAGCCATACAGTAAAATATTTGGTATACGCATTATATGTTATGTAGTAATTCTTGGTTTTTAATGTGCACAATATCTACAAGATTTTAAACAAGCACTCCACTTCTTTATGGAAAGGAAAACATTGTAACTCTTTTTAATATTTGCAAGTATGTTATACGAGCCCCACCTATATAAATAAATTTAATTACCTTTTATATCTTTTCGAGCATCATTGCGGAACAGTTAGTATATATTTTTGCTTTATCTGCAGGGTCGTTACGGTAATATTAAAGGTTATATTACGCCCCTTGCGGCCGAGACTGAAACTTCATAAAAACAAGCGAATCTGTGTTTACGCTACGCTGCCAGGTGTATATAACGACGCGTGTGCACAAGCTAATATTATAAAAATCTAATAACATAGTTAAATATGTGAATTATGAGATCGTTGTTCTTGCAAATTTCATAGCTTAACTACGTGTTTCATTGTGTAATGTCCTATATTTATTATAGTAAATAGTGTGAATTTTCACGCTATTTACCTGTTTCGAATGCGTCACTATGCTAATGCAGTTTTATTTTTACAACTGTAATGCGGATTATATGCTTTCGAACCTCAGTTTCCATAGTGTGGAGAGCAGGTAAACAGGTATGATTTTTATATAAATAAATGTATCATCTTTTACCCATTATGGGTGTGACACTCCTCGTATCCAGATCTCGATAAGAGATATATTTCTTACGGATGAAGTGCTGTTACAAGCCGTCAAGTCATTGCACCTAAAGTTGATCGTGGAGGGAAACCACAGGAATAAATTTAAAATAGTCTACTATCGGCTGTGGGATTAGAAATAAGTATCTCACGATACACAGTTCGATGCGCTATAGCTTGTACAAATTTTCGTGGCGATTGATTCCATTAGTGTTTCTCAGCAGGTATTCCATAAGAGGATTAAAGAAATTTATGAGGGACTACTTTACAGGGTTGTACTAGATAATATTTTCAAATGAGTTTTACACAAACAGACACAAGTAATATCAAAATAAGAAAAATTTTTAATGAAATTAAATATGAATACAGTATTGTCATTGTCGTTCAGTAAATATAAACATATATTGATAAAAAAACTTATGTTTTATTTTACATCTATGTTGTTTTACTTAGGTGATTAATCAATAACAATATCATCATCAGTGTCGTCACTTGACTATCCAACATTTATAATAAATTCATCAATAATATTATTGGAATTTAAGTAACTGTTTTCTATGTCTATCACATGCCGAACACTACTAGCCCAATTTAAGTCACGAATATTATTTATTTCACTTTTAATTAATTCCACAACATTAACCGGTACACCTTCTTTTATTATTCTTCTTACTGTAGTATATGGCACTTGAGTCATTTCAGCAGTTTTTGATATTGGCGCATTTTCGAAATTATCACTTTGTAGAAAGTTAAACACATTCAGAACTATTTATTTTGCGTCGTTTGATAAATATTTTTGTGTTGGCTTCGCGACCGTGGTAATTTCTTCAAAATCTTCGTATTCAACTTGCGACATTGTGTTCACTGTTACAGTGCTGCTGGATTAATGAATATTAAATGTCGTTTTCTGAAGGGTATATATGTATAAAATTATCTTACTTAACAGTTTTCGGGGAAACTATTGAAAAGATAATCGTATTAAAAATTTCGGTGATTTGAAGCATCTAAGCCCAGAATTATAATAATCCACTCCTGAACATCAGACAAACTTGCACCCCGCTGGCTAGGGCTGACTTATCCCATTAGCAAGTCAAGTCAATCGCCACGTAAATTTGTACAAGCTATACCTCGGATCTACTTTCCCCATTTATATACAAATATAATGTGGATATAACTGTTCGAGTCTCATGATGTTGTATTGGTGTTATTATTATTATTATAATTATAACGATGAGATATATCTAAAAATATGCTACAACCGAAATAAACTATTAGCTGACAGTCAACAAGAAAAATTTCACTTTACACAGAATATCTAATTTTTTCTTGAGAAGATATTTTTTTCTTCAACTCATACAGCCAAAACCTATAGTCTATTCTTCGAGACCTTTCATTGAAGGGATGCATGTAGTTCTGTAATTGTTTAAAAAATACAGGGCACCATTACAAGCATTCGGCGGTATACGCTCAGAATTTTGAACTAATTTATTTGCACAACTGTAATTCCACCACCAGATCGTACACAGTTATTAAGAAAGGAAAGAATAAATTGCTCGGTTATTTTAGTATATTGCACATCAATTTAAAAATATACAGATTTAAAAAATTTCTAAATATTAGCATAAATATAACTAATAAATTCAATATAGAAGCAACAGTATAAAATAAAAATGCAGTGGGCAATGCTATACCTACATAAAACTCAAAACAGTAAAGTGTAGTGTGAAATTTTAACAGTGTATACATGTTTGTAATTCATATAGTGTTTAGCACGTGTTCAAGAACCAATCGCAGCATAGGAAACCACGTGGATTTGTGTCTATTTGAAGAAAGGTCTCGTGGAATAGACTATAGATATCTCACGTAAAATCTACTCATTCTATAACCCTTATTATAAATTCACAACTACTTTAACGTATTCCAAACGTATAATGTTTCCTTAAAAATCTTAAAACTCACAGAAAATACAAAAAAATCCGATATTTCTCATTGTATCAACAACAAGTCTACACTATGTAACACAAATCAAGAAGATATCCTCTACCAATTACCCTTCCTCTGGTAAATACTCCAGCCAACGAGGGAGGAATTTATCTCGAAATACCTGACCAATACCCCTCCTAGAATATTTTAACAAATTAATATTGTCCACTTACAGAGTCGATATATTTCATAACACTTAAACATTTTTAATAGTGCTCTGAAATTAAAAGCATTTATTGAAATTATGTAATATGAATGGTATATCTCAAATCATCCGAAGCATTGTTTCCAACTCCTTGTATAAGTTTTTCTTTTATACATAAAATCAAACGTGACGTTATATTGGCTGAGGATGCATTGACGTCAGTCGTATCACTTTAAATATGACGGATGTCAGATATTCGTTGATACAACGTATATTTTATAAGTATACATATTTTCAATTGATAATTTATATAATTATTTGTAAACGCTTTCGTACCCTTTAAATATACAAAATTAAAAAAAACAACAGATTACATGTATCTCTTTCTTTCTCTCCAAATATAAATGTCTTTCTCTCACCATAATTATTATTTTATTTCGCTTGATCATCATGTACTTAAATACAAGTACATAATAGTATTTTTTTTTTGTTGATTGAGATTAAAAGTGCGAACTTTTCATTAGCAAACAGTCTGTAAAATGTCATTTATACTACCTAAGAAGTAATAATTTTTACATAGTCACCGGGAATCAAATAAACTATTCAACAAATGCATAGCGACCGTTCCACATACGCAAATATCAACATAATTTGATGACTATAACTTTCAAAGTATGTACTAAATGAACATTACTTCCAAAATCGGCAAAAATAATGTGTTGAACATGGCACCAAATACAAATTTACAGCTTCAGCGTGTTTACTGTCTTTCCTGTGTATCTGATATTTTATAAACAAGTAACTATTCGTTAAAAGAATTTTTTCTAAAATGTAATTTGAAAAACCCCATTGAAAAAATTTGAAATTTGAAATTTTTTTTATTGTCTTAATCGAAGGAGCAAGAAAAAATATTTGATTCCTTTTTTTTTATTCATATTAAGAAAAATATAACTTTATCTTACATAATTACAATTGTGTAATGTAAATTTCATCAAATTATTTCATCTTATATTAAATTATATTGATTGGTGTATAAACATTCATTTTTTATACTTTTATGCTTTATGACAATATCTTTCTTTTCAATATCTTTCTTTCTTTTTCTTTTTATCATGGTCTGTTATTGGCTAATGCGCACCTTGCGTCACGCACGTTTTATTTGGCTACGATTTAAACAAATTGAAGTTTAACTTGCTTCTGCATGTAAACAAAATTTTTAACTGAAAATCGAGCTGAAAATCATATTAAATGATACGTTGGACTTTAGTTATTCGAATTATGAAAAAAAACGGCATGTTTAACTTTTTTTGGAATACCTTATTGTTGAGACTTTGTCTAATGTCAAATTCCTCAAGACGTTTTAATTAGAACCATCCTTACTTGAATGAAATAAGTTAATATAACCTTGAGGAAAAACAAACCTTGTCGGTATTTAGTAAGATAATTTGCATAATTTAATAAAATGATTAAATTAGTTCTCCTCTTTGTATATCCAGAGTAAGTCAAACTAATAAAATTGAAGTTCATATTATGGTGAGTTTTTGTGCGTGAGCTAAATTATCTCTAATCAATAAACTTTTCTATTGATGCTTGAATTGTATTTCATAATTTTTTCAATTAACTCAGCACATGTGGTCGTTTTAAAAATACTAAATTCATTCTCCGCGCTATTTTTCATTTCTTGATAAATAATGTACCGATGAAAGTACTTATTTATTAGACATAATGAACAAAGTTAATTAAAAACTGTCGGGACCACATTAAATGCGGTTTAATAATTAAATTTTACCATTAATTTTTCCTGGAGTGTAAACTTTGGCTGTAATTATTAATTTAATAAAAGCATTTTAAATTCCCTGCCTCTGTTGTACGTTGGACAGAAAGAATTTTTTTTACAAATTGTTCACGCCTTAATTTTATTTTAGCTTAACCATAAAGGCCCGTGCTCTGTGTTTTGAGAATACTAAAAGAATTATTATTGTTGTAGAAATGTTATGATTTAATATTATTTTATAATTTAGAGAAAAGCACTTTAAATATTAGATTAATATAAATTTTCTATTAAAACTAAGTGTATTAGCATTTATAATTATTTCTGAAACTATTTGAATAGTTGTGAATTTAATTTTTCTTGACAGCTATAAGTTTATCGCAATTGTATTTTAGTTTTGTGTTTCGAAGGTCACTTAGACGGCAGTCCCTAGCAGTTGTCTCTTGAATGACCATCAGCAACTTCGCTAATGAAAGTAAAACTTTCGGTCAATGAAACTGGTGGAATTTCGGCCCTGTACTCCGGCAATAGACAAGCACGGTATAATAATTGCTTTTTTTTTTTTTACAATATCTACTGGAGTCATAGTAAGAACTAAATAGTCAAATGAACTTCGAAGTAGAAGTGGACGAGATCGAAACGAAATGATGTTCCTTCGCATCTTGCTTAGAAATTATTTGTCAAAATTTAATTAAAATTTTTATATTGGTAATATTTTGTTATAAATTGTGGTTCTGAGTTTACAATATTTTAGTTAATTTTAACTCATTTTGCTGTCTTGTTACATGCTAGGTACACGTTTTCACCGAGTGGTGAGAAAAACAAGTGTATTTTGTTATTTGTCGCTTTTATTTGAAGAATTTTAATCTAGAATTTGTTATATTAAACTTTTTAGAAAAATAAGTTCTTAGTATACAAAAAAAAAAAAACGGAGATCATATTCATTATGGATAAATTAAAATAAAATTAAAGCGTCGCCAATTCTGTGTGCCCAACCTACAATAGGGAAATTCAAATGCTTTTATTAAATTAATATTTATAGACAACGTTTACACTCCAGGAAAAATTTATGGCGAAATTTAATTATTAAACTGCATTTAATGTGAAAACTAATCTAATAGTGTATCAAAGATTATTTTTGATTACATGAACAAATATAACAAAAAGTTTTGTTATTTGAGTGTTCTACTTTTTATAAAAATAATAAGAACAAAATTCTCTGTACCATATGGCAAACCTGATTAAATTAAAATAAACTTAAAGTGTTACAAGTGAGAAGACTGACAGCATTTAAATTTAATCAGTTTTTTCATGTGGTACCGAGAGTTTAGTTACCATAAAGCAATGTATTTGTTTTCAAATAGTTCTTCAACACTGGCAATATTATGTACATTTGGTCCTGAACAAGGCTCAATCTGAGCCGAAACGTCGACTTTAATGATATAATACACATAGTAGTAACAAAAGGATTGGTGTACCCTGCTAGATGTGTTTCAGTTTTCTCATAGAGTGCTTAAAAACCTTGTACGTTTAATAAACACACAACACAAAAATATAACAATGATAACACACAACACAAAATATTAGCTTGAGAAAATGATTTAGTTGACAGATTAAGGTACAAAACTGAACTATCCTTTCTCTCGAAAAATTCTATTCATGGCAGTCAGGACTCACCCCCAACATACAGATATCACGTCACAGCCCACCAATCAAAATAGGGATGCTGCTCGAAGTAACGTCTGGCGTACACGACAAAAGACGCCGAAAACAGATGATATTTTATGCGATCGTACTTAAGTAATAAACTAATAAAATACTTTATTATATTGGGGTGATAACTGACTAGAGAAAGTTGAAAATAAGAGTTTGGAATATAAGTATGGTCGACAGATGTTGAACAAATTTCAAAGCATTAACATACCCATTATTTCTTCCTTTTCAAATCCAATTGGCAGTCAATATTAAAAAAATAATACAAATTGCCCACTAGTGTCTTTTTAACCGTCGTAGCTCTTATATAGTTCTCGAGATCTCAGCGGTGAAATTTACTGCTAGGCTGACTGTTTGCAACTGGTAACTAGGAGCCGGTTTTCAGCTTTAATGAACATTACATCACTTTTAAAGTTTAACATTTTAAAATACAATAGACGAACTGCCGCATAACGCCACAGCGCCAAATTTAATGTATTGTATGTACGTTGTTATGCAAAACATTGTAAAGAAAAGTTTGAAACAATTGAAATTGAGTTTGCAAGTTTTACTGCTGTTAACACAGATGACCGAATTGATGTAAACCGACGCAAAATAATTTAAAATTTGGTATGTAAGTAAAAGAATTTGGAAATAATTAATAATTGTAGACAAATGTAAGGATAAGAATGCATTATTGTTCGAGTAGACTTTATTTAGCATTTGTCTAGGAGCCGTGCTTGATGGTTTACGATTTCAAAAAAATTTCACTTGTCCTTATGTACACAATTCATTCTATGATCGCATCCTGTTTGTATAAAGTTTAACTTCAACGTTTTGGCGCTGTGCAACGTTTTAAAATTATTTTATAGAAAAATGCTTCAAATGAAAAAAGAACGAAATTGAAATATTTGTTTCTCTGGACATCTTCTAGAAATTGAGCAAAAAAGTAAAATATAAAATAAATGTTCAATTTGTTATAGGGAGTTTATTTCTAAAATTAAAGATTAATATTTCACTCACCATTCGAAAATATTCCTTATATCATACTGTTTACATGTCTAGACATTAAAACAATAAACATGCTTTAGCTAAACTAGCCTTTACAATGAAACATTAATCCTAGGGCATCATAGAATAAACTTTCACTATACGTTGGCTATTGATACAAATCGCCCTCATATTCCACTATCACTAGAATGAAATTCAACAACTTTCACATATTCAAAGTTGATTCAGACTCAAAGATTCAGCCAACTTCTCACTTTTACACAAGGAGAAGAACTTTCCCTTCTGGGTCCGGACTTTGAACATGTCCGATAAAGAGTCTCTATAGCCGTCTTTAACGGTACAACGATAGCAGATCGGAATAGAGATCGCGGAATCGAACAAAACTCAAATTAGTTGCGGAAGTGCATTCATCCAGTGATCCAGAAATGGAATCCATGGCTAGGCTTGATTTAACGTAATAGTCCCACTTCTTACTTTGCGCTTTAATTTGTTTCTTGGTTCGCTGCCAGGCCGCCAAGCGGAAGCACGATTTGCGATTTGTGATTCTTGATTCCGAAGCCGGAATCCCCGGCCTGTGGTTGGGTTGCTGGTGTAATAGTTTTTTTAAGGGTTGGGACGATGCTACAAGAACGATTTGTCGTTTTCTATTTTGAATTGAGGTTTTATATGGTAACAAAAAATATTTGTAGCATGTTTGTATTTTGTTGATTGAGTATTTATGGTGTACCTAAATTCAATAACTCATAGTAGAATATTGTTCGGGTATTTAATTCAGCTAGCTTATTATATGAACTACTTATTGAAAGTTACGAACTATCGTGTTGAGGTATTTAGTATCTACTGAACCTGTGCAAGATTATTTACAAAGTCTTATATGTTTTCAGTATTCCTACGTAATTCTAAATGTTATTCGTAAAAACAAAATATAGTTATGATTTATATATGTTTCGTAGTATCTCATTTATTTGTTTGTTTTCATAGCAAATACGATAATTCAAATGTAAATAGACACAGAGGACATTGAGGAATATCAGAGGACCTGAAAAATATATGAAAATGTAAGCAGTGTGCGTTCATAATCGGTAAATTATTTGATAATATTTTTTCCTCTTCTGAAAGCTATAATTTGACACAATATTTAATAGAATAGAACTTAAATTTTCATATTTTATGAGTTCTGAAAGTTTCTTAATTTTTTTTATGTACGTATATTGGTAAAAGTACGTTTTCTAGTACTAATATGCTTTTAGATACTGTACTAGACTTGAATTAAATCAATATCAATATACATTATTAAATTATAAACTATTCCGCATCAAATATACAATATTCTTTTTTTCTGAAATCGATACTGAAGTATACGATATTATTACGCGAAGTTAGTTAAAATAGTAGTTAAAGTTAAACTTTACAGACTTTTATGTCAAAATTTTACTTGACAGACTCTTATGCCAAACTTATTTATTTATTATTTACCTTTGATAATAATTTGTCGGATTTAATGCAGATCACATGCAGACTACGTCTAAGAATATATAAAAAATAAAGAAAATTATAACAAAATTTGACACTTTCACAGTACTTTTGTTGTCACAGTTATGCCAGTTTCAACAGCTATCTACCGTTTTACAAATATGTAATTAATTTTATTAATAATTTAACGATTTAGGAAAACATATACCTAATGTATATCTTGACACAAAAGTATTTTTTTATTACTCATATGGTTTATTCTTCTCATCTATCGAAAATAAATTTCATATTCTTAATAAAAAAAATTGTACTTTAGTGCCTTGATATACAAATATTTACACACTACATGTAATAATTTGAAATAGTTTCAGATTCCTGGTAGGGACTGTAGAACTCGAGATCCTTAATCGATTTACTCCGTCAAATAATGGTTATGCCATAGCTCTTTGAATTCCCCTTCATTGATAGCCAAGAGTTGAGATATTATGCCCAATAATGAATGAATCACTAAATGAGTATATTTTAATTATTAGCAACATATTTTGTAACATGCAGGTGTACAAGCAAATGAAAGCATTAAGTATTACATATTCAACAACATAACGCCGTCAAGTTCAAAGTTAGCACGTTCTGCAGTAGTTGCCGTAGTTAATAGTTACTCCAACTAGTTAGCGCAGGATATTGTGTGGATGTCACAACCACTGTCCTTTTTCTTTCCCCGTTCCTCTCATCCTTCCAACGCCAACACCAACTCGACGGTATATATATTCACGCGGTGTACATTGTTTTGTTCAGTTTAATATCGCTTGTAATGCAAAGTAACTTTATTTATATCTATGGACATTGTCCATATAAACTGCGGTAGAGCGCTGTGCTGTTGTGTGAGGCGTTGTTTCGGGGACTCGTTTCAATTTTGATGTGAATTATTTCGTTGTCCGAAAACAACAATTAGACGTGAAATGAGACAATATTTCTCTCATTCGCAGTTTTCAGTTGTGGATATACGGACACTTTATTAATATCTAATGATAGTAATTTTTTATGGAACTGAAAAAATGTTAACTACCAAATATATAATGAACGAAATGTCCCTATGTTTCCTACCGTAGAATTGAGTACAGAAAAATACTTTGAAATGCTTATCATAACTTTTAAATCCTCTAAATAGTTGCTCCGTCATTTTTTAGTACGTGAGTTATTTAACATATATACATTATTGATGTAATAAAAATTACACTTAGAACAGTTAAGGCTTAAGAAATCTGAGAAAAGAGTTTGCGTTATTTAAAAGGAAACAGCTTTTAGTTTTTATTAAACTTTTCGGGAATCAATCCTCCCATCTTCAATAGTTATAATTTTGACAATGAAAGTTAATTTTGTTTATTCACAATCATTATAATAACTATAACAACCTCTTAAGTGGGAAGTGACAGATCTATCTCAAGGGTAATAAATATGTGAAAGCTACTTTGTGTGTGAAAGCAAGTTGATCAGTGCTGTCAAACATATTGATAAAACCTTATGATTACAATAAAACATCAATAATTACAATATTATTGAACAGAAGAATTTTTATTTTAAAGTAATGTAAAATTCTATTGTAATGCTGTTTTAATAAAATCTACATTGAAATTTAATATTTCATTTGAATTTCCTGATCTGTTGACACATGTCAAATTATTGAAATAAATTTTGTAACATTTGTTTTCATATACTACTACCATGCAACAACTTAGTTTGTAGGCTGCGATATAAGAGTAGAATGACAAGTTAATATAATTAAGGATGATTGTGAATAAAATAGTATACATAGTTCGGTGGAAGTTTCATTACACCCTTGCGCTATATCTGAGCCTCGAGGCTTCGCCTCTCGATCATATAATAAGCCCTCGCCTGAAATAAAATATTTCCTACCTCACGTGTTATATACTATTACACACTGGTGAAATTGAAATTATAAATAAGCAAAGGTGGTCTAATATTAAAAAGTATATGTCGTAGTAATTTCATATCATTTACTTTATTATGAAAAACCAATATAAATCATTATAAATAATGCAAACAAACTCTGTTCTCGGACTCTTTAAGCATTAACTATTTTAATTTTAAAATTAAAATATTTTTGAATGCGTCACTCATTGAGATAATACTCAAGGGACCTTAAATATAAATTTCTGTACTAATTTTGTAAGAGAAAATTAAAATAACATCATCATCAATGAAACAATGCTCCTAGGTGAACTAGGGCCTAAAGTACAGTATACTTGATTCGCGACTAATTCGTCTTGGTGCAATCAGAATCTTTTAGTTTCGAGTGTAACTACATTTAAGGTGAACAAGTGGTCAGTTTGGAGTACACGAGTGTGTCTGAATATCTGATATTGCGATATTTTCGAACCGAGATTGAACGGGTGTCGTACGTCAGACATGCAGTGGGTAGTGCTGTAACTCGCTCGGTCACGGTCTTATAGAAAAATTCTTCGAATAGAAGTTACAGATAAAAATATTATCTACTTCTTTTATTCGAAGCAATTTTTTATAAAAAAAAATATTTTACAACGCTAAAACCGAAGCTAAAACACTTCTCTTAAAACATCCAAAAAGAGAGCTTAAGGTACCAGCCAATAAATTATAATAATAGATAATTTTGAATATGAGAAAGTTATTTAATTTTATTTCTGTGATCATAATGCTTGCTATAATTTTCTACGATAATAAAATGTCTTTTTGATACTAATTTACTTTTTTATTCACAAATGGCTTTATACGAATTTGATTTTTGTTAATTTACTCGTAAATAGAAAAATTAACAGCGTCTTTGTAACATTTAGAAAATATAAATAAAGACTCGTATCCAGAAGTTGATATACTAAAGAAAGTATAAGAAACAGGACATTTTAAACACTAAGTTTTAACATACAGAGATTCCAAATTTTAATAACGTAATAAGTAATGTCACCATCTATGGAGAGTTCAATACTCTATAGCGTAATAAGTAAAAATACAAGTGTAAGAAAATTTCTAAATTTAAACTTGTAATACAAGCCATGTTTGCAGACTTACCGTCAACAGAATTATTAATTATTGAGTAATTAGGTTGCATTGTTTGAGTAATAATATTTAATTTAATAACACAATTTACTCCTTGATGCAAAAGTTTCGGTTTATATTTAACCATAATATGCTAGTACAGTTTAACAAAAATATAAAACATACAAAGTTATAAAATATTACCTGGGGAGTGCAAGTTGAAAATAAACAGTACATTGAATAGCCTAAACAATACTTTAAAACTGTATTAATAACCATAAACGTAATAACATAAATAATACAATTTACTCTTCGATGCAAACGTTTCGATTTATATTTATCCATCCACTGTTGCTAAAATAATACTTGTACAATGTATTACACTACAGTATAACAAACAATATATAACATAAAAAGTTATAAATATTACCTAAGGGGAGCAAGTTGAAAATGAACAATACATTGGACAGACTATATAATATTTAAATAACCATAAACAGCTTTTGCGAAACATAGTATAGATTTAGAAACACAATATCAATTTGACTTCGAAAATGTATAAATTTTAGCTTCAGAACCTAATTGCAGAACCTAACCTAACCTAACCTAATTGCAGAAAGAAAATCTTTTTGGAAATAGTGCTGTTTTGAGATAATTCACCATATGTAAATATAATATTAATTGTTACTCTTTAACTTACAGTCAAATAGATGCAAAAAAAGGAACAGTGTTTAGTAAATTTAAAAATCAAAAGCAAATAGTGGGTGATTTTTTACAGGTTTGTTTTTCGAATTGGCAACAATTTGACAGCTGACAGCGGTTTTGACCAGAACTACGCTTGCAAATTGTACAAATTAATTTTGAAAATTTTATTCAGCCATGAGGCTAATTTTTAATTAAATGGCTACGTCAACGAGCAAAATTGCCGCCTTAGTAGTGAAAAAATTCCACAAACAAATTATTGAGACGGTGTTACATAATCATAGGTTGGGAGTACTTTACGGGTTGTTGGAATCATTGGTCCATATTTCTATTTAAAATGATACAGACAATAACGTTACAGTCAATGGAGCCATGATTACTGACTTTTGCGTTCCGCAATTGAATGGCATTAATGTGGAAGAGCGGTGATTTCAATAAAACGGCTCAATATGTCACACAATGCGCACCTCAATCGATTTATTATTTATGAGTGCATAATATCGCGCAATGAACCTGTAGTTTTGCCTTCAATATCTTGTGATTACCACCTTTGGTTCATTTTTTTTGGGGATGTTTGAAGTCGCTAGTCTACGCCGATAAACCCGAAACGATGGACGACATGGAAGCCAAAATTTGCCACGTTATTGCCGATATAAGGCTCCCAGCTGCCTCGAAAAGTGATCGAAAATTAGACTTCTAGATTGTGCTTAATTCGAGTCAGAAAGAAATCATATTCAAACACAAATGGCATAAAATTGTCTTTTAAAAAAAGCCAATACTATGACCATTACCACGGTTTTAATGTGTTTTATTTCATTTGAAAATTCTGTAACTCTAAAAAAAACATCCATTATATAATTTTAAAATTGTCGTACCTCCCATTCCGACTTCTCGAAATAAATAATGTGTCAATGAAAAACCTATCATGACTATAAATAATTACATATAAAATAAAACAAATTATGTTGTCATTATCATTATCATATTATTAGAATCTATCTGGCAGATTCATGAAAAGAATTAACGCTAATTCCATTTTTTTCAACCTCTGTAACTTTATTTCTAAATTAATTAAATTAACAAAATGTGTCAAATTTTATGTTAATCTATCGTAACTACAACCTTAGTTAACATAAATATGTTTTGAGGATGGTAACTGAAGTTACGACTAATAATAAAAATAGGATTAGCGCTAATTCTTTTGATGAACCTGCCTGTATATGTTTTTTTCCGTGATCTACCTACATCATTCCATACATTATTCTAATAAGCCTGTAGCAGCGATGTGCGAACAATGCGGTCTATGTATTTATTCAAATTGCTCTCGATAAATTATGTCACGGTCGAATTTCAAATAAAGATGTATGACCGATTATAATAATTTCCCCTGTAAAACTTTGTTTCCCATTTCATATTTTTATTTGGTAATCTAACTGCCGTGGGTGGAACGTTTTGTTATAAGCAGCGTACTTCCTAGAAGCGAAAATATATTTTTTTTTTGTAAAATTAATTATTAACCTTCTTTATTGGACATTTAGCTTGTAGAGATGATGAACCACAATCTTTTGAAATAAATTTAGTTTCGCAAATGTCGTAATTTGCAACTAGAAATAGTACATATTTTCGGTGTTTTTACCTCCCGCCTACCTCTAGGTAAGGGAGGTATTGTTTTTGGTCAAAAAATTGGGTAGTGAGTTTTCAATGAATAAGCACGTTTTAGGGTCCCTACAATACGATTTTACTATTTTCGCGATGATGTCTGTATGTATGTATGTGTGTGTGTAGTCTGTGGCAATTTTTTCGTCTCGCATAACTCAAATACTATAATACCAAAATATACACTTATGTGAATTTTTGCTTCTTATATTTAAATGAAGAGCTGATTAGATTTTGGACAAAATTGGTCAACCGGAAGTAGCAGTTTACTTGAAGCCCTTAACAGTTTTTCATGAAAAACACAATTAAATTTCATTTTTCAACAATTTATGTTATTTTGAAAGTTGAAGAATATTTAATTTTACATGTGTTTTGATTATACTAATTTTATTAATTTTCATTAGATTTAGAGATAATAAAATATAAAGAAATTAAATTTCACAAAAATCTTGCATTCCTAGTACACCATGGAAAAAAAAGAAACCCTGCTAAACCAACTTCGATAAGATTATAGGCAATAAAACATTTTAATAAATAAAAAATTAGTTATCGAAACATTATTTACTGATACAGTGAATTTTCGGTAAAATCATTTTTGATCTAATTCCTTTATAAAAGAAACTATCATTAAATGAAAATGTTTCTATTTATTTTTAAAACTACTTTACTCGCTCATAGAAATTAGAAAATAAACAAGATTATTTACTAAGCAATTAGAAATATTTTCAAGAACGTTTGCCAAATTTTCAAACATATATGAATCTTATGTCCTCAACTTACAAAATAGTTCGGTAAATTTTAAAGTTATTTTTTCCACCGGTATTAAAATTAACAAAATATGCAACTGTTTATTGTTATACATAAATTTATGCAGGGTTGGTTGAAGGTAACGCGGTGCCCGTGGCACGAAGGCATGACTGGATTGCTGGGCCACCTTGCACAAAAACTGCATATCGTCGTTGCGCCTGCATAATCCGCTATGTGAACATTTTATGAAAAATCAGATATGTGTCGATTTTGATACAAAAAATTCGTGCGCGCATTTCAACAAAATCCAGCTATGTGTTATTTCATAATATCATAGTAAAACTGAGTTAAACTTAAAGCGCTATGTGTAATGCCGAAATAATGTTCATGTAAGAACCGCTATGTGAAGGGTACAGCTGACTTGTTTCTGTTTACGTTATAATATATTTAAAGGTTATTATTTTGTATTAAAAATGTCTAAGTAAAATTTTCTATACAAAATTTTTCGGATAATTGTCTTCCTGTCATATTTCTAACCTGGATAGTAATAAGCGCTATGTGAAACAAAAAGAGCAAGTAAAACTAGCTATGTGCGTAGCAAGAACAAAAATTGTATAATTATCTAAATAAATTTTTATATTATTGTTTAAGACATGTTAATATTAATTTGTGACAGTAAAACTATTTTAAAAGGTAAAATTAAATTAGAATTTTGGATTTATGCAGATATAGAATGGTTTTTTTACTCTCTTCCAAAATGTATCAACACACATAGCGCATTTTGCAGGCGCAGCGACGATTTGCAGATTTGCTTGTATTAGATAAATAATTAACCATTATTATACATTATTACAAAATAGATCATTTACATTTTACCTTTTTGAGACTTAACAACTGCAAAATCATTAATTATTTGAGAAGTATTTATTTCCATCATTAATTCGTGTTCAATGTTCATTAAACTAAGGTAATTTAATCTCTTTTGGCTCATGCTGGTTATGACTTCGATTTTTTCAGTTTTACTACGACAAGTACTAACCATTTGCGTTAGATAAATTTTAAAAACAAATTTATATTTGGGAAACAGCAGCTGACAAGAGAATCGTCTACAATCAGACGATACGACTTTAATTCTAATCTTTCTTCCAAAAAATTTACGAGGCACTGTATTTTAAAGTGTGATATCTTATGGTATTCTGGTTTGGGGTCATTCAGCTGCCTCGCCTAGAATTTTCAGCTTACAGAGACGATGTATTAGAATAATCACGAACAGTACCTTTGGTTTACCTTGTTACATTATTTTTAAATTTCGCATAGCCACCTAGAATATTTTAATAAAAATAATTTCTGATATTTCTCAATAATCTTATTTATCTCGAATTTTTTCATGTTAATTTATGACAACTACCTAATACAGAAGAGAGAAAAAAATGGCAGTTTTTATTTTAGGAAAACAATTTTAGGTTCCTATTTGACAATTAAAAGTTGATAGTCGTATCATGTAAACCTGACTTTATAAAAAAATTCTGTACCTTTCATCTAATAGTATATTTAATATAATAAAACTTCTATGTGTAGAAAATTTTTCTATTTCTTATAACGAAAAAGTAAATGGGGGTCCGTTTTCCTAGATACATACTGTCTATGTACGATTGTATTGAAATAAAGTTACTTTTATCATATATTATTTCAATTTTATCGCTTATAGTAATAATTCTTTCTTTTATAATCAGAATTTACTATACGGCCTTTTTGTAATTTATATTTTATAACAGAATAAATTTAAAGGTGCAAAGGTAAAACTAAAAAATAAAATAAATAAATATATCATCACGCCTTTTACCTATTATGGGTGTGGTAAAACTATTGCATTGTATTGCTTTATTTTCATATAATTTATTTATTACGCGTTTCAATGTAACTATGTCAATAAAAAATTTCGAAGTATAGTATTTTTTTACTGATTCTATCAGTTAATTCCATATTTAGTACACGATTCCTAGTTATGTTAACATTAACAATGTTTTATATTTATTCCTATCTAAACCATCATAGCAACATGCTTGTTTATATTTGCAATCAACTACATATAGATGTATTATACTTTGTAAATATGTAATTTGTCAAAAATATAACTTGGTGGTTTAGTCAGTTTTTAAAGCATTTATACCACCACCAGAAAATGAAAATCCCCATAAACAGAGCGCTTATCAGTGTTGTGACAGATCATTTTAAAAATGATCTAGATCAAGATCAAGATCTTCATATTTAACATATTCTAGATCAGATCATGGATCAATTTTTATGATCGGATCTATTTTTTAGATCAGATCAGGAATAGAAGATCTTTTTTTAAGATCATAAAAAAGATCAGATTTTTTTTTACAAAATTTTTAATCCTTATTAAATAATAGAACACAAAATTAGAAGTTCAAATTACATGTATAAAAAAGGTACATATACTTCAATGATAATTATTTTAATAACAAAAAAAAAACACAAATTACTTTTACAAAATAAAATCATAAAAAGTTACTATATAATTTTTTCTCCAAAAGATATATTGACAAATCTACTCTGACAACACTGGCTGATAACTTGAAGTATGCAGAAAAATATCAGATCTTTTTTAAGATCATAGATCTAATTCTTTTTGATCGAGATCAAGATCAAGATCAGAAAACATAAAACGATTTAGATCAGATCAAAGATCTTACGTGTTGATCTAGATCAGTCACAACACTGGCGCTTATAGATCTTCTTAACGACGTGTTTTTAGTGCGTATATAGCCTTAGAAGTACACCGAAATAGAAAAACAAATATTATTTTAATTCATGGAATAAAAAATATGATATACGTATATGCAATTATATTTCCAAGGGTTTTGTATTAATGTTATCATGATATAGATTAGGTTAATATTTATATTAGAAATAGGTAGGCAATCAAGAAAAGTAAAGCTTTGATATAGTGTCTAAAATGTTTATAATTGAATTCAGTAATGGCGAATTCCAACACAAAACCCATGTACTTTAATTATAATTTTTGCAATTTTTTTGCAACTTAGTGATGTTTTTGCCAGAGCTTATTTTGCTTTCTAATTATACTATACCTGCTGCTACCGAGCAAAACAACTTGTACACAAAATGCGGTTCTAATCTGTGCCCTGCGCTAGCTCTAATGAATTGTACTTAATACAGGCAAAGCTTCTAAATGTGCTAGTAGGAGAATGAAATTTTCAGTTATGAAATTACTTGTAGAAGCTTTTAAGCAGTGTGTGACAATAACAAGGTTGATTTTACAATTAACTTCACCTTATTAAGTGTGTTTATTTGAAACTATGTATTTGTTCATTTGCAATGTGCGAGTATTATTATTATTCTAGATCAGGAATACTATCTCATTCCGGTATTTTTTGGAAAGCATGTATCTACTGAAAATAATAAGTTAGGTTTCTGTAAATAACCATTTATTATATTACCCAATGAATAATCGAGGCACAGTCAAGCATATATAGTTGAAAAGTTAACATAAATCTAATAAGCAAGCCTTCCTAAAGGTATCAAATGCGTTCAAGGCGTAAAGAAAAGAGAGATATATGAGTAAAATACACTCTGTGAGGAATCCAAGCATAATCTTCAATTTATTAGAAAAGTCGTATCAAGCCATATCAAGAGATGATCAAACATTCACACTCCGCTGTCATGAGCTCGGGACTAGGATATTTATAAATATCATACAAACCACCCAAGCCTCTCACTCCACTGTGTCCTGTGGCAAACTACGTGGCTCATTGAGAGGAAGTAACCTCGCTCTACAACATTGTGGTTATTTGCGAGATTTGTCATTTTCATCTGAGTGATCTGCAAGGCCCAGGGAAAAAGGGTTGAAATCCGAATCTGAAACCACGATCTCCGCCTACTTACTCGAAGAAGCAAGCGAAACGCAGGGCACTTCCTGAAATTAGGGATATAGATTGCAGGAGCGCACCGTTGGCACCGGACTGTAACTGTACTTTGCTGGGCTCCTCTAATCGGCTGGTTCCTCGCATTCAACAATGCTTTTGTGCTCGCTGAATGATTAGTCAAAGATACTTTATCGTAAATGAATATATAAATTATAATGGCTCATCAACACACCATACAAAGTAAAAATTTAGACTGTAAGAACTAAGAAATAATACTAAAATAATCGGTGGTGAGAATGTTACCTTACCACCGTCGTCGAGTTCGACTGGCTAATTAAATAATAAATTTATTAGGCTATTTCATTTATTAAAATAAGATACATAACATGTAAATGAAAAGTAATTAAATTGAGTGTTTTACAAAAAAAATAAAAATAGAACATGTAACATATAAAGAAATATTGCTTTCCTTTGATTGCTGAACGACTCACTACCATCGTACAGAAGAATATAATTTTTGTTACATAATAAAATATTTTCTTCTATAATTAAACTAAAAGGTCTACCTGTCAGGTGTAATAATTCAAATTAATTATGTCCTATAAGAATTCACAGGAGTTCTCCCATTTCAAATTTTACATTGAATGTTTGAATAAAAATTTATAATGCTCGGTATCTTATATTTTTTAAAGCTGCATTATGGTAATAATAATATAGAAACAAGAAGAAAATAATAAGATCGGTAAAACACAACGAGAAAAAATTAGAAAACGAGACCCGTTATTATTGCTTGCATTAATTTAATCATTGTTCACACTGCGCTTTAAATTTTTCGATAAATAAATGACAGTTTAAAATTTTACTTGTTTCCATGATAAATTTTTTGAAATCTGTAAGTGACAAATACAGGACAGGTAACTGTAGAAAAATGATTTAGAAGTACTAAAATAATATTCCGTTGCTGGAATGACTTAACAACCCTGATTTATATTCAATTGAAACTTTATAGAACCTAAGAAAAAAAAAAGCGAAATTATTCTGCAGGGACAATCCAAGTTCTTCGACACAGACTGCAAGAAGCACGGAATTCTTTCGTCAGAGAAGATTGATAAAGACTTGTGGGTTTTAAAAAGTAAAGATGATGTTAAACAATGGTAAAGTAGATAATATTAGATAGGACAAACTTACGTTGTACAATAAAACAAGTTTACCAGCCGTACAGTTTATTATTTAAGTTTTATTTAATGTTAAATATATATAATAGAAATATATTGTACAACTTGGTAAATATAAGATACACTGCATTGTACTTATCTTTCGACTTTTGTAAAAAAGTAAAAGAAAAATTTTAAACGGTCGAACTGATGTGAATTTGGGCTCGTATCATCGGACAGTGAATCCTTAGATTCTTTGTTCGATTCCCATAATCGACAATATCATCACTTTAGCTTTAACCTTCATGGAGTGACTGGACAACTGGTAACCGCACTTTACTCAGAATAATAGTTGTGTATTATTACCTGCCGAAATCTGCGAAAATAGAGAGCCACATCAAAAATAACTACCTAAATGGCGCGATGATATAATTATTCATTGAAATTAAATATTTTTTAAGTGTAGCATCAAGGTACCTATGTATCAAGATAGACATGTTGGATTACATATCTACTATTATATTTTCACATTTGAATTACTCTACGAGTATAAACTCTATATATAAGGTTTGTATAACAAACTAAAATACAAATTAAATAAGCATACGAGGTTACAAAGTATTCGGAGTGAACTTTTTAAAAAAAACCCAAGGCTTAGGAAATTGTAAGTTAATTGCATTAAAAATCCCCTTCCAAAGTTAACTACATAACCCAGAGCTGTTTTTACAATTCGCAGTATGTTTTAATTTCATTTTCTGAAATGGATAACTGTTGCCGCGTCTCATTTCATTGTATCTCTGCAAAATCCTCAAATCTCAGGAGATATTTGATTTAGAAATGGGAATCAAATATTAGAAAGGGAGATCTGCAGGGTAGGGTTGACTGACTGACTGCATAATTTGTGGAACATGGATGGGTGTGTTGTCAAAAAGAAGTTGTTATTCCGACGTAAGGTTGATCATTTTCAACGAATCTTAAGCTTTTAATGTTTTTTATTCTAACATTGTAGATGCAAAGAACACGTAAATGCATTAGAATTAATTGCAGCTGTTAACAAACAGAACGAAACATGTATGTATAATGAGTTCTAAAGTAAATTTTTAATCGGTCCAATTCTTTAAGTTGTTACGTAGCAACTTGCCTATGGTGACAAAATCGCATCAAACCTTCACGTTTAATGGGGAATATTTCATTAGCTATCAAAAACGGTTCATTTTTATGACAATTAGTTACATAGTTCAAATCAAATAAACCAATTAATAAATTATTATTATAAACGTAATAATCTGTAAAAGTGATATCTTGTCCAATTTAATTGGGGCATTTTCCAAATCATAATTTTACGAATGGTCAAACATTTATTAGTTATATGTTCAGCATCTTCGAGATCATGATTCTTTCAAGCCAGTTCAAGATCGTGGTGAATACGCTCTGATCAGATAGCGAATACTGAACACGATGTTTCGGACTCGTAGTATAAGGTGATATAACATTACAACACACATATGACAATTTATATGATATTAAAAGAGAAACAATCACATCCTTACCACCTAAAAAATCCAGTATTTGATACCAGAAGATTTACAGCACAGGCATCAATTTGGGAATGGATATTGATGTCTTGATTTAGTTGGTAATAAATTAATAGTTAATAATGTTGCTACTTGCGTAATTTCGGGTGGTATTCTCAGTAATAATATAATAAGAGAGTGGGAATAAATTGAAAATAATTTGACAGATCTTTCGAAAATTTGTTGCCAAGTTAGAGAAAGATACTGGAGAATTATTTTCTAATTTATCGAACTCTCGAGTTATATTTAATTAGATTATTTTTTGATTTCATCATCAGGCATGCCACTAAATCTATCTTGTTTGCTCATTTTTACTTGTGTTGATAAGAACTATCTGACATCTGACATCTGTCAACAAAAACAAAAAAGCTACAGAGAATATAGCTGGGAATAATCACAAGAGCATTATTCTCAGTATAATAATGCCAGGATTGGTTAAAACGCAGACACATGACATACAATGAAGCATTTCATTGGTTTAAAGAAACGTCAAAAAATAATCATTGGAATTTATTCTTCAGCTTCATTATCGTGTGAATACATTTTATTGCATAAATACAATATTTAGGTTAGCTTTCACGATCAGGGCCGGATTTACGTACAAGCGGAACAAGCACGTGCTTGTGGCCCCCAACCCAATAGGGCCCCCGATCAACCTTTTTTTTTATTGAAAAAAATTTTCAGCAGTGAAGAGCAGAAAAAAAATCATGTGATTGCATCTTAATTACTTGATTTTAAATGTACGTTAAATGTAATTTTTACAATACAATTAATAAATAAATAAAAGGTTAATATTAATTATACTTAATTATTAATACCCCCACTACTCCCTTAATAAATTAAATAGAAATTATTGCATAATCATAATAGTAAACTATGAAAGACCTTTTCTTTTCCTTGATACATTTTTTAAAGTAGAGAGTAGAGATAGGGGCCACATCCCTTCCTCATGCTTGGGGGCGCCGCAAGCTGTAAATCCAGCCCTGTTCACGATGAAAAAACAGATGTAATGTGCAGTAGCGCAGTGTTTGCATTAACGCCAACCATGTAACATATTTTAAAAGAATTTCAACTCGAAAACTAGACGATTTAGAAAGTAAAGTTATTAAGAAATATTGTTGTTCTCGACGAGTTCTATCACTGGTTAAATTTAATGTACCAATTTATGTTACACCTGTATATAGAAGGTGTTACATTTGTGAACAATTTAATTATAATAATGCATTACTTAACATGAGTTGTTAGAAGCACGGCGGCGAGTATATAATTCGATAATTGAATAATTTTTTACGATTCTACGATTTTACGATTCGTATATGTATGTACTATATTTTTCTACGGCCATTATAGAAACAGTAGATTAAAGTAACTAACTGTACTGAATACACAAAACATTGATCTGTCATTTGAGTGGCCGCCATTACTTCACACTGCGTTGGCAACATTGTGAAAGAAGCCACTAAAACTAGAACGACTAAACCTTCAACCTGACAAATACATACATTATTTGGAATATTCCCTTTAATTCAATATTAATTATATTCTATACGCTATACGACGTTGCTAACATTACATCAGAAAAGCATATGCGATCGTAAAATTTTACGCATGATTGTGCGTAACTAGAAATTTACACATGGATTGTCTCAAAATGCTCATTTTAAGTAGGAGCTATTTGTAAGACTGTTGGTAACAATGACAAATCAGTATTGTTTTAAAATCCATTAAAAAAATAAATGTTTATTTGTCGAATTTTTACTCAATAAAAAAATAAACATAGTTATTACTTTTATTATCCTATTTATTGTCAAAGTAACCAGGTTCACCTGTTTAATTTTAAAAGTAAGGTCCTGTCAGCTTGTCACTATATCCATTCCATTCTTAAAAATCAGCAAAATGTCCAAAATATCACCTTTCACCCTATTTCCATTCTTATCAACACAAAAAATATTCACGCTCCAATTCCTTTCACACAGATCTCTGTGGCGGCTATCGCATCAGTATCGCATCGTGGTTTGCCATGGCCGCTGGTTGCTCGTAAATTTATTCACGTGTTCATTACTGCGGCGTGGCGGCGGCGGCGTGCGCGGATTGCATGTGAATGTTTGAAAACATACAGCGTGCTCGTAGGGCAGCGCCGTGACGGCGTGTCCACGTGTTGGAAAGTGCCCGACCGACTAATTTGAGTAAATTAACCGTGTAATTCCGAAGGCGGCTAGCAGTGCTAGCAGGAAGGCGGCTGTAGTGGATAGAATGTCGACGGTTTGGTAGCCAATGCAGTGGACCGGCACGCTATATTGTCGTAGAGTGCTTCTATATTTTGTCGCGTTTCTTCTAGCAATTTCGGTGTAATTGTTTGAACAGCTGGTAGCATAGAACTAGAAAATTAAAATTACCAAAGAAATGCTTTAAAATTTTCATTAGCTAGTTACAGAAGACCAGAAAAGTAACCTGTCTAGGATAAGAAGAAATAAAATATAAAAATATTTCAATAATTGCATCTTAAATACTTGAAGCACAACTAGAATAAAAAAATATTATTAAGTTATAATTTTAAAAAGACTTTTGTTTTTAGTTTTATAGAATATATATTTAAATATAACGTTTGGTAATTCGTAACGTTGTATTTAAATAAATATTTTCTAAAAAGTCTTTTTAATTTTACTGTGAGTTCTGAAAGTTTTTACCTCCCGCCTATATCTAGTAAAGGGGGGTATTGTTTTTGATCAAAAATTTTTCAATGAATGAGCACGTTTTAGGGTCACTACAATACGATTTTATTATTTTCGGCATGACGTCTGTATGTGTGTGTATGTGGTCAGTGCCGATTTTTTCGTCTAGCATAACTCAACTACTATAAAACAAAAAACAAAAAAAATCAGTTTTGTGTTCTTATATTTATATGAAGAACTGATTAGGTTTTGGATAAAATTGGTCAACCCAGTGTCTTCCAGCAGATTTCAGCAATAAAAGTATTTTAAGCTTTAAAACATTTAAAATAGACTCTATAAATTCAGACGATGATAAGGATATCCTTTCATTAGTAAACAAACAAAATTTAAATGTTTTAAATAACATATCTGTTTATTATGACATAAAATATTATATGATATGACAGAATATTGTTTTACAATTTTCTGCATTATATGTATTGTGTGTTACTATGTTAACAAGTACAGAAAGTCAATCAAAAGACAACATTAATGAAACATCGAGGCAAGCACATCAGTCGTATAAACAAATCTCCAACTCTCATCGAACTCTGTGACCAAAACCACATAGTTCTAATCTTGTGCCGGAGGAGTTACAGAGAGTAATCTGCCTACGTAATAGTAATAAAATACTTATGGCCAGTTGCACCAATGAAATTTAAATTTTAAACTTGGTTTAAATAGATAAAAGCAAATCGAAGTTACAAGTCATGGAATAATTGACATTGCTGTAAACGTAAAACATTCGATTTGCTTTTGTCGAATTAACCTAAGTTTAAAATTTAAGTAGGATTGGTGCAACTGGCCCTTAGTACACTGAAATAAGGATTTTGGATTTATACCATTGTAACACGTGTAAATCATCTTTTATCTTTTGAAAGAATACAATAAAGACTTTAGGTCCGTTGTAAATACAATTAAAAAAAAAAACACATCTTTACCGAAATGATTTTAAATTAACTTATTATTTTCGATCTACGTTAAATAAAAGAGTCCAACAAATATATATTGCCATGCAGTTATATGATTGATGACTGATGCAATTTTGACAAGAAAAATTAAAATAATAATATCTGATTCAGTACTGTTATTGTTTTAAACGAATCAAACTTCACTATATTTGGAATGTGAAAAGTCAGTACAATGCATATTCAATTCTGATTGACAGTCATAGTCATTATTTATCAAAAAATGAAATACATTTGTTTGAATTTCTGCAATCAACAACTAATACATAGCACTGCACAGTATATTTTGCTGGTCAATCTTACAAACTAACATTTAATGCCTGGTTGCACCAACGTTAGTTAAATTTTAAACTTGGTTTAAATAAAAAAAAAGCAAATCGAACTTATATGTCATATGGAGTAATTGACATTGATGCCAAAAATTAGATACGCTTTTATTTATTTAAATTAAGTTTAAAATTTAACTAACGTTGGTGCAACCTGGCATTAGTTTGCTAGTCTATGATATAATTCTAGCCTATCGCCCTCTATATACTCAGAGCTGAATTAAATCAATTAAATTCCATTTACTTACATTTACATTAAAGTATTTTGGATGAGTGTTGATAGATTTTCATGGTAAATATTATTTTTATTGTATTTTTTAGATTATGTAGATATTGGCAACATGCTGAAAAAGGTTCACTCTGTATAAAATATGTATCAAAATAATACCACAATATTCAACTATTTTATGAATATTTATTTTATTACCATTCTAAAGCTGAAACAAAACGTTTATTCTAATATTTTGCACATATGTACATTGAGAATCACATAAAAATACAATAAAATGTTATCGACTGAATAATTGTAAACAAACTGTGTTAGTTTTTCCAGCCGAGTCGCGATAGGAAATTATGCGCATATCTTCACATTTCTCGTAAAACATGTACTGAAGAATTTACTTTGTTATAAAAGAAGCAGTTTTGTACTGAATATATTTAATATGCAGAATATTTATTTGATTTTATACATGCAGTTGCGGTAGAGCTATATGCAATTGTAGAACCTATAAAATAAACTATTTCAAAGAACCTTTTTAAGTGATCGTGATTTTCTAAATTATACAAAACAATAATAATTTTGTAGAATATTTCTGCCAGAAACGTTTTTATTTTTTAGTAAAATAATTACCAGTAATTTTAAATGCTAATATTCAAAAGCCTATAATCACACATGTGTTATTATTCTTTCCCATTTTTTTTTGAATAAGACAGTGGTCTAACCAATGAGGTAAATATAAACTAGACGCCGCATAGCGCTGCCTATGTAAAGATTGTTTTGAAGTAGGCACTTCGCAGAGTAGTAGGGACGAGGTGGAGAACGGCTCGTTGAGCATGGTTGCAATGCGTGTTGTCTACTTTAGTATTCAATATCAGTTTAAAAGTGTAGTGCGCGCAATCCGCAACATATCCAGTCTAAAATCTCATTACTCTACTTCAGGAAGTGTCTGCTTTACAACAAATGCCGTCATGCGGCGTCTAATTTATATTAGATCATTGGGACTAATACAATAAACGTTGTCAATTATTTTTGGAGCCTTTTAATTATGTATCGTCGATTAAATAAAACATGGGTTACAGACGCTTATAATTCAGGAAGTAGAGGTGAAAAATGCAACACGTAAAATATATTTGAACAAAATGTCGTTCAAATAAAAATATACTACATATTTTTACAGTTCCTTTTCGTGGACTGAAGTGTCACTTTTAATCCTGAAGGAATAAAATTCCAAATTTAAAACCACAAAGTGAATACAGAAAAAATTATTTTGCATAAAATACATATATATTTACATTGTTACAATATTAAACAGTCGATTTGTGTTATTTTCAATTATGATAGCTGCCCCCGGGCGTGCACAGTTCTCGCTACGCCTCTGGAAACTTGTCTAAAATTTTATTAGCGATATTTTTTATTTTAATTTTATACTCATCAAAACTACATGAAATATTTAAACGTTTTTACTAAAATTATTTATTTCACCTTATTTTTTCTTCTTAGGAACTTTGTTATATTAATAATATTCCTTACCATCAGCAACATTGCCTTCAGTATTAAATATTGCGTTCAATGCCATAATGGTATAAATTTCTCAATTTTTGATCGTTCATAATATACGTTGGTGCATAGTTTCCATGTATTTTTTAACTTTTTTCTAAATTTTTTCTTTGTCAAGTATATTGTAAATACATAGTTGCTTTGAAGATATTGAACAAAAAATGTTTATTTGTTAAATTTTATTCTTCTTACCCTTTGACGACAGAACTAAAAAATTTTTAGATGTATTTCTTATAATTTATTATTTATTATTTAAGTTTTGTACCTGAGTGTGGATGTACAGATTTTAATTGTTCTCCTCTCATGTTCGTGACTTAACCCTGAAGAAAACTGAAGAACAGTAGAAATGTCGGTGTTCAATATATTGACTGTATCACCGATTAATTGTTTTATTTATTAATTAAATCTAGTCGAAAACACTTTTTTCGCCATAAATAGAGGATGCTATGTATTATTTAAATATATAATTTAAAATATCCACTATTTTGAAGAATTAATCATGTCAGTTTTTGCGATACAGGTACAGAGAATGTAGTAGCAATATGTTTGATGATTATATACTAGTTTCAGTTTATTAATTGATACATTTCCATATTGTTATGTACGTACACTTAAATTCAAAGAAAAATATTTATTGAATTATAAATAACATACTGTTTGTAAAGGCTTGTTTGCTTTAACAAAACGGATTAAAATATCATTCCAAACTTTTAATACAAATACGCGTAATTCCCATAAATGAAGGCGAAAACCTTAATGCACTCGGGAGTACAGAATACCTTACGGTGTTCCGTGTTCCGAGGCGGAAGTGTGTAGAAGCAGGTTTGCTCTTTATAATATAATATAATTGATACATTACGTTTCTATATTTATTTAATAAATTGTTGCATATGCGTTAAGAATAATTACATGTTTACTAAATAAAATACGTAAATAATAAAATAAATTTAATGAGAATAAGCAAAAACTATTTGTTTATTTACACTTATATATTGAACACTATACGATTCTAATAATTAATATGACACTTATCTACTCTCATTTCTTAATATCTATGTACGTAATACCTATCTGCCGATCTCGGTGGCGTAGTGGCTATGTCACTAGCCCAGCACGCCAGAGGTCGTGGGTTTGAATCCCACTGAAGAGCATGGTCGTTTGTGATGTTTACACAAATTCACAATCATCCAACCATGAGACGGCATATGACCATAGTAGTTAGTACGCTTCCCATCGTCATAAAAAAAAAAAATACCTATTTAAACTAAGAGTTAATTACCGTGCATCCACCTTTGTTCCCTACGTCAATTTTGCGAGTTGTTGAATATAATAGAAATAGATGTTAAGTACTAGTTCTGTGTTGGGATTGGGTATTATTTCACTACACACTTGAGCTGGTTGATGCGGATTTTATTGTCTTTTCATGAATAATATAGATTATTTAGTTTTCAATGACTATATTTATTTCCAAATGAAATTAAAAAAAAAACTGAACTGAATGTAGTTATAAAAGCTATCCCAGAACATTATCTCTGCTAAAACATTTGAAACACGCTATAGGCGCGACCGAAAACAAAACTGTAGATGGACAATAGGGAAGTGGAAACATCGCGAGTGGATGATTTTTGAACGGTGTTTGTTTGCCGCTGTTTTCTTGTTTGAGTGGATTTTATTTGGGTAAATTGAAGTTTGGAATGTTGTTTTAATGCGGGGCTTAGGACTGGATAGCTGAAATTCGAATGGGAAAATTTGTTTGCTGTAATTGTTTAAATGTGTGAATGTTTGCTACGTTTTTGTACTGTACCAGTTTGGTTTGAAAAATAAATTGTTTTGCTTGACTGTTTTGAAGGTATTATTTTAACTTTATTAGCTGGCACTTAAGTTCAACCTATTCGATAATTTTTCGATATAAAGAAAACAAATGGGATAGGTTGCTTTAAATACAAAATGATGAAGTGATGGAGTTGTAGAAAAGTATATAAAATTCAGAAGAAAAATCTCATAAAATCATACTTTAGCGTTAAGCATATGTGAGGTTTCGATAATCTGGTAGTTATACAAATATTATATATATATAGACATTTTCAAGGTATGGAGTGCTCCATACACTCCAGACAACGATCGCCATCCCTGATGATAGCTAGTATATTACATTAAACAAAAGATATCTTTTAAAATATATAGGCCTGGAAACTAAAGTCCTAGGAATAGATACCAACACTTAATTAAATTTGAAACCCCATTTAAAACCTAAATTAAAAATACTTGCTACTTGGTAATTACACCACAAATTTCATTTGGCACAAACGAAATAACATTCGTGTAACCTGACACAACTATTAACCGTTTAAATTGCATTGCAGGACTCCAGGCAGAACGCAATGTCACTAGAATGCATTATTTGCTGTTTTACCCAGTGAATCTAGTTCTCTAGGATGTGTTTTGTCCGTAAATAAAACACTGTGTCAGCCACCTTCTTGTGCTTGCCATTTGCCTGGTTACCTGAACAGATGAACGCTGGTTCTTGGCTGCTTGTTGCACGTACCAGTTACCTTAATCACATTAATTTGCTTTGAAATACCGCCGTTGTAAAATTCGAAATGTTTTCAATTAGATCTGATAATTGGGGATATTTATCTTTGTAGCAAAAGAGGCATTACTGCTTTTGAGGAAGGGGTTTAAGTTAATTCCTCGGCTAAAATTTATTGGCTCGATTTTGTGTATTGTTCACTTTCTCACATTATTTTTCATGCCAGCCAATTAATGAATAAATTCTCGTCATTATTTTCTTCTGTTATTTACAAAGCATCGTCTGGTACAATTCGTCTATATTTTGCAATGAACAGTGAAAATTTAAATACAGAAATTCGGCGAGATTTAGAGTTAGAAGACTGTCATAAAGCAGGTTAAATTAGGAACTTTTGCGATATTTATTACTCAGCTCTTACATTAATGTCAGTGAATTAACTATTGACAATTACCAATTTGAATACAGATTGGTATACAATTTTTCATTGTCTAGTTTATATCTCATCAGAGCTTGTTTACTCAAATATGTATTAAAGATGCGTACAAAACGTACAAAATTATAAAATAAACTTTATTCCATAGAAAACATTTAACTTAATTGAAACAGTCACATATTTATGTGCAATAAAGTTCGAAGACAATTTCTTTTCACAATGATGTATAAAAGATGGGGTTTTCCTTTAAATTATGCTCACTAACTAGAGAAAAATTATTGGAACCGAGCGCTGTGATATTCTATTCTTTATATATTTACATTATACTCCTTTATCTACTTTCTGAGTATTTGTTTCACAGATGATAATATTTTAAAATTTAATAAGAACTATAGCAGCCTTCATTGTGATTAAATTATATCCTTATATAATAAAATAACTGAGGAAAGATATATGTTTATATGATTATATTAAGAGAAAAAAATATGAAGAATAAAATAAATTTCCATTTGAAATAACAAAGTTGTGTTCCGTATTTTGAGACTCAATTTTGCTCATTATAATAAATTTGTTTTTGCTCTTATCATAATAGCAATGATGGCACACTTAAATTAAATATTCGGTAAACCGTATAAAGAAAGGTTAAAACTCGTTAAGCCAGGATATATATATATATATATATATATATATATATATATATATATATATATATATCGCATCGGTTGAGTAAGTCACCATCCTGTATAAATATTTCGAAAAAATTATTTAAATAAAAAATCCTGGTAACATAAAGATAGCAGTAACATGTGTTTACTAAAAATGTTTAGTTATTAACGGCATTGTTTACTTTTTAAAATATTTAGTTATTAACGGCATAAAAATGGATAACCTTTTTTTATTTTTATTTACATATAATTTTCAATTTATTTTATTTTATATGCATGCCAAATTTTAACTTAATTTGATTTTTCCTGAACTTTTATACTTTGCAATTGAGAAAAAGCACAAGATACAGTAATTTATTTCAGTATGAAGAAAATTTGGGATTTTGCGCAATCGGGATTTTAGGCGTTCGGGATTTTGGGCATTGGGGATTTTGGGATTCGGGATCTTGGGATTCGGGATTTTGGGCCGCTCCTGTATTTATCTATCTCAGATGTTTTCGTGGCGATTATTAGAAGCAATTACTCGAATTAACACGAAATATAACGAAAGTACACGGAAAACATAGAATGCATTGTACAAACTACAAATGGAAGTATACATACATTTTAATATGTTTAAAATTTTAAGTTGTTCTGTGTCTATGCAAACTAAAATATAAATCCAGCTTTATGCAATATAGGAAATACAATGTTAATTTTCTCATATAGCGATATTGATTTTACAGCAAAATCTTGAAGATAATTCAATTCTGGATTTAAGTCAATAATTATATTTTATTTTAAACCTTCTGGAATATTTAAAACCTTTAATTAATTGTCTTTTTATTCGTCTCGGTCTACGGGAATTTACAATGATGAATCCCATAAGCATTTATTCAATGTAGAACAAAAGTGTTTGACCCTTAAAGTATTTAGGCGATTAATGCTTTAAAATTAAATGATACTTCATTAATTAGACGGTACTTATTGAATTATTCTAAATTAGGTCAGCTCCGGCTCGCAACCACAAATATTTAATGAAGTTCCTGATTAGTCACTAGACATTATTCGTGCAGAATGACGAAATTGTGCTGAAATTGCTGAGATACATGGCAGAATTGTGATTGATAAACATCATATCGAACATGGAGGATATTATGCACATATGTTCCGCATAGTTGGCTCACAAGGAATGCGCTATCTCTCTTTAATACCGCATTAATTAGATGTTACAGACACATAAATATGCACATATCATAAGTGTATTGGAATTATGTTATTCCAGTAATGGACGATTATCATCAGCATGCATTTACATATTGTAATGTAACTGCCATTTCTGTGTTAATAAATTATGGATATTTTTTCTTGCTCAATATCAGCGGTATTTATTGGCGACAAAAATTTCTAATAGAAACGCTCCTTATTCATCTAAGACAGCTGACGTATTTGGTTATATGTATATAATTAATGTATACATACATACATACATAACGTCACGCGATGTCCCACTTATTGGGGTAGCACGAACCCAGAAAAACAGTCAACCAACAATCAATCTCCTCCAAACATTCCTATCCTGACACACCACTTTCGCCTCGTCCACATTCATAGTACGATTCATACATGCTCGTTTATTCTTCACACTCGGAATCATTCGTCCACGCAACAAACCATCAATCATACCCAACCAGTTATTCCTCGGACGCCCGCGCAATCGTTCACCTTCAATCTCACCCACATATATTAGTTTCACCAACCTTTCATTCGACATTCGCTCAACATGTCCAAACCACCTTAACTGACTCACTCCCACTTTCTTAACAACATTATTCTCAATCTCACACTCATCATACACCAATGTATTCCGTATACGATCACGTCTCGTATACCCACATACTTCTCTCAAATATCTCATTTCTACAGCAGTTATACGTCGTTCATGCTTCTTCATCCACACCCAAGATTCAGAACCATACATCAATGTAGGCACTAACACACCATTATAAACACTCAATCGAGCATCTCTAGATACATTCACGTTTCGAGCAAATGTATAATTAATGTATCACGTCGTATATTTCAGAATAATCTGATTTACTGAAATAGTAAAACAAATGACTAATATGTTAAAGTAACTATCACATCGATGATAATGCTTTATCATTTGTAGATTTTTCTGTTTATTATTGACTTACAACCAGATTTTGACGAAATCAACAATTTGAGGTTTGCAGAAAATATACAGTTTTACAAATAATAATAATAAATTAGAAAAACACTCGGCTAACGTTTAAAAATTCTGAAAAATAATAAATCGTTACTATTCGAGACCGGCCATTCCAATCGAGTCTATCGGTAACTCTGACTACGGATACGTGGCATTCTTATTGGAACTCATCGAAAGGAACCGAGAGTTTTTCTTATTTATTATTAATTTAAATATTTTAACGAGAGCCAACACACGCTTTTTTCAATCTTAATATTCTAGTAAGAAATAAGAAGTTTAATCAGGCTTTTTACAGTCAATGTAATGTGTCAATGAAGAAACATAATCCAATATTTGGATAAACATTTATAAATATTCTCCCCTAATATAATTCGTGCTATCGTAAAATCTACAGAAAATTGAACTTAGTCAACTTTCTTGATAACTTATAACCAATATATTTCTTTTGAGAATGACATCCAAAACCACAGCAATTAATAATGCTAAATTATATCCTTGTTTTGTTTCTGTTATTTCACGAGACTCTTAACACACTGATTTTTTTCATTCAGGTAAGCACGAATCGCAAGTAGGTAAGTATAGTTCGTCTATAAATTCTTAAAATTTATCGAAAAAAATTAATTAATAACATAAGAACGGTGCAAAGCTAGTATCAACATAAGTAATCAAGAGTCGGTTCGAAAACAAATCGCTAGTGAGCTACGTAAATGTACGTCGAGAATATCTCCGTATACTGTGCAATCTCTCTTGAACTTTTATTTTTAAGAATTGAAATGATGAGAGCACATGAATACTTTTCGTAAAAATAATTAAAATCCTTAAGTTTAAATAGACGTAGTCAGCAAATATAATTATCGAGCTAGTTATAATGTAGATAATAAGATATTGAATAAAAATACACTATAGTATGAGTTGTAAATTCAATGCGGTGTTGCTATTACTGTCAAAGGCTTTTTAATGTTAAAAATTAGTTCCTAGTGCTTCACCATCACTAACATTTTTGGAGGCCGTGACTTAAATGATTAGTAACCACTTGTCAAGTAGAAAAATATATATCTCTTACCGAGATCACTTATACTTCTCATGGTATCAATATACTTTCGATATAATATTTCTTGCAACTGGAAAATAATCACTGAATTCGAATTGATGAACGATGTAATCGAAGTACGAATTTTTCAAATGTGTTTTATTTTAAAATCAGCAGTATGTTTTCTTTGAATTATGTCGAATGTCGTTAGTTCTTAAAAGTAGTCGCGTCGCTAACTAGGAAGAAATCGGACAGTAACGATTTGCTACGACAAGCAGAAAATGTGATGCTATATATTTCCTCTGACAACGGAAAATAAAACAAGAACCTTGATAGAATCGAATAGACGATAGAACTTCACTAGGCAATTGCTAATTTAATTTATAAATTACTTAGTGAGAAAATGTTGATTTATCCACTGAAGTTTAATGTTTTTTAATTAATTTTATGGACATGCAAATTTATTTGATGTATTTCTACGGAAGCGTTAATTTAGGTTTTAGCAGAATCTTTTGTGGAGACTCTGACAATATACTATTAGCGTCCTTGGTTTTTTTGACTGCTCAACAAATATTTTGATAGTACTTCATTTCCATAAAGAAATTAGTGTCATTATCCTTGTTTAAACAATATGTTGAAAATGTCAGTAAGAATATAAGCTCCTTTATTTCTCTTATTTCATAACAACATAGAAAAGACTAGCTTTTTATGATGATATGATTTTTTTGGCTGGCAAAAACTAGGGACTTTTGTAAGATTAGGGATGATATAATCTGGCTGTGAATTTTGTGCGTTGGTTTTGATCAGTGTGCTTGGATGTTAGAGATTTTGCATCAATTTTAGAGCTAAATTGTTAATTGTACACTCAAATGTAAGAAATTATAATTAAATTTTCAGTTGTACAGCACAACGAATAAACAAATTTCAACTAAATAAATGTCACCGAATTTTTCAAAGACAACAACTGAATTGTTTATATTTATAAATCATTCGTATCCATGTTTTCAAATCATCTGATATTACCAACATAAAAAATTCTTAGTATTTTACATTGGACAAATAAATCAGGAGTTTCATTTAATAAATTTATGACAAAATATATATATATATATATATATATATATATATATATATATATATATATATAAGGTGGATTAACACCCCTCGTGGGGTTGCGCCGCCTCTTTAGAAGCTCTCTAGATCTATTTATTTGGAGTAGATCAGTCTCCTTTATTTCCTTCGTTTCTTTCAAATTGTTTGTATTATGTCTCTCCAGACTTTCCTGTCTCTTGTTTTATTCTTCCATTTCTCAATTCCTGCCGCTCTCAGATCTTCCTCTACTTCCTGTAGCCATGTCGATTTGGGTCTGCCTCTGCTTCTTGTTCCTCCAGGTTTCCATTCAACTATTGCTTTTATTGTATCCTTTTCTCCTACTCTCCATACGTGTCCTAGCCATCTGGCTCTCTGCCTTTTTATCTTTTTTACTATATCTTCTCCACTTCTGCCGCTATTTCTTGCATTTTTCCTGTTTGCAACATAGTCCTCACGTTCCAGGTACTTATTCTAATCTTATTATCCTTCTTCTTTCTTTTGTGTTTTTTTATTTGCTTTTTCGTTCTTTGTCTCTTTCTATTCCATGTTCTTTTTTGTCTAGTTTTTTCTCCAATTTCATTATCATATCCTGTTCCTTGCTTGTCGTCTTCGTCATCGTTCTGGACCCCGTTTTTACTTAATCGTTTTTTGAAATTGTGGTTAGTATCTCCTTCTCCGTTAGCCCCTCTTCCTCTTTGTTCCACTCGTACCAGATTCCTTCTACTCTTATTTTTTTGTATCCTATTTTTACTTCTCGCCCTTTTTCTTTCTCTTCTGTTGCCTTTGCTATTATTTTTCTCTGTATCTGTAGTTCACCAGTCGTTAATTCATTATCTATATATATATATTTTTGTGCTCTTAAGTTTATTCTTGTTTTTCATGATTTTAATTTTATTCTCCCAATTATCTATCTTTGCTACAATTACTTGTTTGTTTAACTCTCTTCCTTTCTTATACATGTCCATAACTCTCACTTGTATTCTCATCTTTTCTCCTATGAGCTCTTCCACTTCTTCATTTGTAGCTCCTATCTGTGCTCACTTTATAACTATATTATTACATTTCTCACTTTTTACTCTCTTCTCTTCCAATTGTTCCATTCTTGTTACTGTACGGGTTAGTTCTACTATTTCTTCCTTCATTTTCTTTTCGTTTTCTTTTATGCTGTCCTTAGTTTCTCTTTTTTCTTTTTCTAACTCTTCTATTTTATTTTTCATTTCCTTTATTGTTACAGCAAATGTAAGAAATTATAATTAAATTTTCAGTTGTACAGCACAACGAATAAATAAATTTCAACTAAATAAATGTCACCGAATTTTTCAAAGACAACAACTGAATTGTTTATATTTATAAATCATTCGTATCCATGTTTTCAAATCATCTGATATTACCAACATAAAAAATTCTTAGTATTTTACATTGGACAAATAAATCAGTAGTTTCATTTAATAAATTTATGACAAAATAGTCACGAGTAATAATGTATATCACATGACCAGAAACTGTTTTGCGAGTACTCGTAATTTGCAAGCTTCGCCTTCGGCTCGGCCTATCAAAATATACTCGCACTCTCAAAAGTCCAGTTTCTGGACTAGTGATACAAATAACTATTACATCCTTGTTTAACTTCCATTAGATAAAGGAATGGTAACTTGTGATATTGTGATTCGTGAACTTTCCTGTCGACACCCAGCTAATTTTCCCACTGAATTATTGATGAAAGGTACTAGAAAGTTGTGCTGTCCTTAAAGTTCATTTAAACGTAGTTAAAACGCTTGTTAAATTGGTCTTGAATACGAAATCTTAAGTAAATATTTGTAGTTCAACACTTGAAAGAACAACGCCTTTTTATATCTTGCAATTACTGGATTATCAACCATGTAGTAGTTAAACTTACTTTTTTTTTTAATTGAATAAATGAGTAAATATTTATGTACTCCAAGAAAATATACTAGTCTGTTACTTTCTCATATACATATTATTATTACAATTCATTCCATATACCCCTATCTTCCTCCTTGCAATAAACAATAAAAATGTAAATAAACTAGATTCTATTATTTTACGTATAAATCAACTTTGGAATATTGCAAACAGAAGACAATGAAGTTGAAAGCAATTTCTGTTGCTGACATTCTAGAATTACTCGTAAATCCTGTAATAAGCAATAAACATACAAGCAAATCTGTTTATTTCCGTAAGGAATGTGAACATTTCGAAGACTGTAGATAATATTAAGCCTGGTTTGTGTACAGCTTTACAGTTTATAAAGTAAACTAAACTAAACGTTAAATTCCAGTGTTATTAATAAGATAATAAGCTTAGTGTAATACTAGTTCAGCTGGTTCTAAAGCGATCAAAGGATCATAGTAATTTCATTCGAGCTTCCGATGACCAGCAGACTACAAATAAATCCGGGAGTGACAATTAGATGATAACAATTATGATTGAAAGCATTCCCTCGCATATTCAGAATTTCATGTTTAACTAATATTAACTGAAGCAACAAATTTCAAGATATCATTATTAAGAATACGTAAAACATGTACTTTTCAACAAAACTTAACTTTTATAGTAATAGTTATTTAATTATATTTATAATCAAAAATTTAAATCTTGTCACTACGAATCCATTATAGTAGAAGCATAATTGTTATGAAATAAATGAATATCAAAAAATCTAAACTAAAAGATGCCTAGAAATTTGACAATTAAAATAAAATATTAAAAACTGTAGTTACTAAATTATGATAAATATTTTGAAAAGAATGAGATTAAAATTAAGATAATTACTAATATTTCTTTTTCCAAATAGAATTACTTTCCTATATTAAAAAAATTGTGATCACCACACGACTTGCTTATTCATACAAGGGCCGATATTTCCATCTGCGAACAAACTTCCAAATAAGTTATTCGTCGTATAAATAAAAATTACGCATCAAAAAATGACAGCTAGAACAATAAGTATCGTTTGAGCTATGATTTCGATGCGATTTTTAAATTTAGTCGGCGAATAATTTATTCGGTACTTTATTAGATGAAAAAAAAAACTGATTTTACATGTTTATTGTCTATGCCAACATTTACGTGGGACACGGTATACGTAAGTTACTATTTGTATTGTTAAAGTACATACAGTAGTCAGCTTATTTCTTTTACTACCTGCAACTCATTGTCTATATTTATTTACGAGATTTAATAAATATTCACAACATGTTTATTCGTACGAGTCGCCGAGGACTTTTAATTACGCAAATTGATCTAGAGAACATGTTGAATGCATCTGACAAGTTTTAAAATAGTTTAATAATTTATGAAATCTGTGCAGTAATTATTACCCGGCAGAATTTCACACCGCATGCAGTAATGTGGAGCACGTACGTTAATTATTCTGGTTCACATCATTAAACTCGCGTTAAGAAAAATTTAATTAATTCTCTAATAACTTCTCCTACTCAATTTCAGAGATGACTGGTTTCAATTTTATATGCAATTCGAACACTTTGATGAAATATCTATTCAAGTGAGAAGTGCACGGTGATATATTTTCTCACATGTATAATGAGAAAATTAATTTTTGATTTTACTTCCAAGCTTTGAAGTTTAATTACGATTTTTTTTTGAATTTCCATTAGCATTTTTAATGAGACTCTCATTAAGATATTATAATATTTTTGCATAATTAATTAAAAATCAATTGGATGTCATATTTTAATTTCTATGAATATTTACATAAATTTTAAATATAATATTTATAAGTCGGGAGCTATCATTCAGTCATAAAATGATGCTTTCTAGAGTCGGTTGCTAAAAACATTGTTAAATATATCTAATAATGTGTTAAAAATTAACCAGTAAAAAAGATATAAAAACAACATTTCATATATTTTTGGTATTTTAATTCTATAATTTACAATTTAGAGTTAAAAAATTGCCCATTTAATAGCGAGATAATATAGGTAAAATTAGGTATACATTTTACTGAACTTATTCAACGATATATAAAGAAAAGTCAAAATTTTTAGGTTTTTTTTTTACATATGATATATTTTTTCAATTCACTTTCTTTCTGTAGATATCAAAATAATAAACTGATAAAACTTTATGCAGATAGGTATTGAAATCAGTTACATAATGCCTTATTAAACATTGCTAACATGCAACGTAACAAGTTAAGAATAACTAAGAAAGATAACTATATATTTTATACCTATCACAACACTACTGTAGAGCTAATTTATAATAGTTATTTGTATACCACGATCGCGAAATCACTCTTTAACGTACCGAGAGAAAAATTGTCGCTGAGGCCGCTTGCGGCCGAGGCAGGACATTCTCGAGGACGATAAAGGATTTCGCGGGCAAGGTGTACACACTATTTTTTGTGCAACCGTAAATAATATGTAATTACAAATTTTAAACAATTTTATTGTAAATAGAAAGTGACAATGGGATTGACATTTGATAAACAAAACAATTAGTTTTTAAAAAATAATGTCAATTATCAAGTGTCGCGTCCGTTACCATTAACAACGGACGCGAAATAGGGTACAAAACAATCATTTTGGATTTCGCGGCCGTTACCATAACAACAGCCGCGAAATTCAATTTATCGGTCTATTTTGCGGCTGCGAAATGCATATTTCGCGTCCGGTTGCACAAAAAATCGATTATGTGTTAGGTAAATATAAAGAGTATAATAAATAAAAATATAGTGAACCTAATACAATATAAACCTTTAACCTAAAAAATTCAAACTCAAGAAAAAAGTGTTAAGGAAAATTTGCTGGAAATATAATTTTACATCTTATTTATTATAACAAAATGAACTCTAACTCAATTATTTACAGGAACATGTTCAAAATATTTTATAGGCAGATATATATTAGCTACATTTTTTTTTTCAATTTTGTACCGTTTATAAATTTAAATTTTCGGAAGGTTATGTTGTGGGCCACATCAGATTTTTATGATAATAGTATATTACATAACGAGAGATGTATGAATAAAATTACGCACGAGTGAAAAAATTGACACGTAGCGGGGAGTTTGTAATTTCACGAGGGCTTAAATGCTTTACATCTCGAGTTATGTACTATACTTTTTCTACGGCCACTCAATACTATTTCTAAATTAAAAACAATATACAAATATTTTGTAATTTATTATATATTTTTGTATTCTTCAATCAATGAATTTTTGGTTCACAAATTCGTATCGTTCTCGAGATTTTGTCGCCAAAAGATTATTTGTTGCACTTTTAGCTTTAGCTTGTATCTTCAGTGATGTTCCATCACATCACTGTCGCTTGACATTTCTTACTTAAAATATTAATAAATATAAGTAAAGGATAATAATATATATTTATCTCACTATAAAATACAGATTATATAAACAGATGCAGATGAGAGACTATAGACTATAGAATATGACCAGTATGCAATAATAATAATCACACACATTACCTAAATGTCAAACAAGCTTTATGTTTGTTTTTAAAAATAAACAATTGAGCATAGGGATACATAATAAAACATAGTTCCCTCTACATATTTTATGGAAATATTTATTGGTGTCATAATTTATAGTAAAACCGGCAAAATATGAATTTAGTTATAAAATTTTATCAGTTAGCCAAATTTGAATCCATAACATTTAAATCTAAAATTTGATGCGTCAAAGTCAGTAGTGTCGACTTAAATTTCATTTTCAAGTGTTACGTAATGAACATTACGCAACACTATTCGTAACAACGCACTTACATTGATTGTAATTTGTTCTGTAATGACATACTCACAGTAGTGGTCGTAGAAAAAATTGTTTTTAAATTACGAGCTGACTACATATTGATAGAAATACATGCCCGGAACTGATAGGTTATTTGAAGGCGCATATCTCTGTAAATAGTTAAGTTATAGTAAACTTTGTTAAAATAAAAATAAAGATTTTTTTTAGTATTGAATATTTTTTAATTATTTATAATTCTATTTTCTATGTTTGAAGAAAAATAGCATGTGTTTTTCGGAGTAAATGTAATATTTTGGGTGCTGAATATATAAAATTGAATTAACAAATAATAACTAAAAAAATCGAATTTAGCAATCCCAATTGGATAGTGTACGTTCTTTCTGTACTTCCACCACAAAATTCTGAATTGCAATCTGAATTTTCGAATCGCTTCAAAACAGCGATCACGTCAATCGGATTAGTAAGCGTCAATTTGTAAACCTTATACCATCTTCCAAAAATAATTGTTCGGTTTTTCTGCGGAAAATTTGAATTAATAGAATCATAAATAAAATTGAAAACACAAAAATTCATTCTAAATTCATGAGATTAAAGCAGATACAGTTTTCGAATTTTCTAGTTCTTTTGCCGCAAATTTTGTTTCTATAGATTTTTAAATTTCACATACGAAATACACGTTAAATTATCTCATGATTCCCATAAACTATATTTGATTATTAGTCCCATCAGTTAAGAAAGCTCATAAAAAGTTTAAATGAAAGAGCTGTGAAAAGGGTTAATCAGCCGTTAGCTCCATCAGATATTTTAAATTGCACGTTGAGCGAAACTCCACTTTAATCTAGCTGATGGAAAACACCGGAAACAATAACATCAGACTGGAATTCTAATCCGAAACAAGCCCACAATAAACCTAACCTCACCGTATTTCACTGTTCACGTAGTCGTAGTAGTTCGCGTGTTGGACACCAATCGCGCTGTAAGTCACGCATGCGCTCTTACACTGTTAGCGGGATATGTTGATACATTTAGAAAGGTAATATACTTTATTCGAAATCTGTTCCTAAAATAGAAATCAAGACATTGTTTTTCCATGTATTATATAATTAGGTTCTGTTTCCATAGTCGAATTTAAAAATAAATTATTAAATAAATGAATGTTTCAAATAAATATTTTAGGGAATATTATTCTACATCTTTTTGATTCCACCGAAATTTACTCTATCTCATTAATATAAATAAATAAATATATCATCACGCCTTTTACCCATTATGGGTGTGGCACTCTGCTTACGCAGATCTCGGTAAGTGATATATTTTTCGTATGAAGTGCGGTTACCAGCCGTCAAATCATAACCCCCAAGGATGTTAGTTAATTTACTAAAATATGTCCAACCCCTAATAGGTCTTCAAGTAATCTACCACTTACTGCTGATGAATTGTTCCCAAAATCTAATCAACTCGTAACATGAACATAATACCTCCCTTACTATGTGGGTGCAAGAGGCAAAAATGAATTTAAGATATAAATATGGCGAATTAAACAATTTTCTTTGTATAAATTTAACTAAGCCATATAATATGATACTGGGCACGTATTTATGTTCACAGCGAGCGATATATTTATGTTTAACTGTGGTTCATGTAAGAGCTTCGGAGTCAACTGACTGGCTTCCGATGATTCGTCCTTTTATGTATCGCTTCCCTTGTTTTTAGAACCTTCGGGAGTCTTCTCTATTGTAGCGTGAGTCGACAGGTTCAAACAAGTCGGTGCTGCGTCTATTCAAACTTATTTATATATTCGGCGGCGTCCGGTATAATATATTTAACAAGTATATTTACTTACTATTATGCCTTGTTTACACGGGCTTAGTAACTAATCATTAGTACTATTCTATTTACTAATCGCTTAGTTGACTAAGTGATTAGTGGCTATTCCCACAGGACTGGCTTTTTTTAAGCAGTTAGTGACTAGTTCTACTATGGACCGAGTTGGCAAAGATCGTGTTTTTAAACATTATTTTAACATAATTATATCATCGTTGATAAAAGAGCTTGAAGAGGAGTTTAAGAAGAAAAAACAAATATGGATGAGATTGGTTGCTTAAATAAATACTCATGGAAGTTTAATTGGAATTTTAAGCGAGCTAGCAACTGAGAATCAACAAGAATATACAGAAGTTGTATGAGAATAACTACAATTCAGTTTAAATGCTTGTTGAGGAAAGTAGCTTCTATTATTCTATGAGCTGATACCAATATGAGATGTCCTATATATAGAATCAATTAGAAGTAGATAAATTTAGGGGGGGGGGGTTGGGTAGCTACTTCTCACTTAGTAAATAGAAACTATTTCTATTCGCCTATTCGCTCACACTTGCAACTCTCTTAATAATAACCACTTGTTCAACATGTTTACACGGCACGGATTTTGTGCAAGTGCTTAGTACTAATGATTAGTACTAAGGCCGTGTAAACAAGGCATGAATATTATGCAAATATTTCGAATGAAACTATAGCTTCCAGGATTAAAAATTATTTATATCATAATAGAAAAGCATAGAAACCTATCTGCCTTTAAATATACAATATTTGATTCCACTAGATGCAAAAATATGTATATGAAATTCAGTTGATTCTGAGAGAATAACAAAAAACTCTTTACGACTAAACTACGGGGATTTCGGTCATAAATTTTTCACTGAAGATGGTGCTGCTCTACCTTAACAAATTAATACAATAATACACATAATAAACATTGAGATTTAGAGAAATGTAATTAAGAAATATCGTATACTAATTTTCGCAGTCGGCGTAGTATTTTTGTGTGCTTTTTGTACGAATTTAAGATGCTCAAGTAATTTGATTAAATTTTTGAAAATAATAGTACAAAATGAAAATAGTAATTTTGGCAGATACATAACGTATTAATAATATTAGCATTAAATTCTTATGTCAGTGTTCTCATCACTTTCATTATGATCGGCACAAGGCTATATCACGTGACTTTAATGATGCACTCATTTCTCATTTGCTGAACAAAGAGGTTTACGTTTAGCATCGATTTTCTACACTCAATAACATAGTATACGAACGAGAATATATTTTCTCCTTAAAAGGACGTTCAGAACTCAGTTTTTGAAGATAAGATATGCACATTTCTGCATTTAATGACCCATAATAAAATTACAACAAATAACATTTGTTTCCATTTCTTCCTCTTCTTATATGTCGATCTTTCTCGCACCAAAACGATTTAAAAATACGAATTTTTTTGTTTGTTAGAATCATATATTTAAAAATAACAACAAAATTTGGTCACAAATCCCATTAATACAACGTGAAACTAAATAAAATGTAATTGTAATAACATAATAAAGTATAATTCTTTGGAGATATGTTACAAATTATTTATTGGATATTTCAAAGGAAGTGAATGGCTCGGTCCTAAATCTAATTTAATCCTACTTGTCGTACAATATCTGATAGCAGAGTTAGGAACTTTTTATCCGGCCCAGGCCTATAATAATCCAATAGCTTTCTTCAGGCACTCACCTTTTAATCGCGTAGGCCTCTGAATCTGCGCAACCCACCGACTCATATTGCATTCGGTCGGACGTAAAGCCGCGCATAAAATCGTTTGATGGCGCACATAAATGCACACGTCGAGGGCCTTGTTCCATGCCCCCGTGTCCCACGCAGGAGATGCCGATGCGCTGCGTCCCCTACGTGACTTAACTACCTAAATTAGTTTCCTCTTTTTGTTGAAACTATGTAGGATTTTATCGCCTGGATACAGGAACACGAAACTAAAAGGTACGGCTGTAAAGTGAGGTTATCTTTCCTTGTGTCTCATGTTCCAATTTTTTTCGCCATTCGTTTTACTCGTTTTAGATTTATTTTGAAAGTTTATGTTGAATAAATTGAGGTAATGGCCGATTGAATAAAAGTTTCAGATATGGTTTTGAATCGAAATGAAGGGATTTATTACTTAGATAAAAGAAATTGTGTTTTGAATTTTATCTTTCCATTCAAATATTGACAGTCTTGGCGTATTAAACATGGATCTGTTCTCTAAGGATTATGCAATCTAGATATTAACCATTTTTATATTCATAACATGCATACATATTTTTTTAATTTAGAATATAAATGAAAAACTAAATATTTTCAAGAAATAATAGTAAATGTTTATAATGTATATGCTTTGCAATAGTTGGTGACTATAAAACTTAAATAATACACAATAATACATCGAATTGTGAATCATTATAGGATCCCAGTTCAATCTCCACGGCCAAAAAATTTTAGGAAAAAGTTAAATAAATGTATGTTTATCTATCTCGGCGAGTGATATATTTTTGTAAGTGAAGTTCGGTTACCAGTCGTCAAACCACGATTCTACAGATGTTTGTTGATCGTCACAAAAATGATTTCTTTGACTACTTTTTTTTTCTATCATTTAGAGGGGTCGTAATTCGACAGCCGATAACCACACTGCACGAGGATAAATATATCATGCATCAAAAACTGTCAATTATTTCGAATATTTATCAAACTTTTCAGTAAATACTTCTTAAATGAAATAAACTGAATTGTAATCTTAATTGTTTATTAATGAATTCATTAATTGTTCAAAACTGACGACGTTTCGACATCACTTGAGGACGTTATCTAGTCTAAATTAATAACAGAGTAGTGATGTATACAATATTAAATCAAAATAAAGAAGTGCCAGCCTAAGTTGAAATAGCTGTAAGAAGGAAGGAGCGGCTGAAGTAAATGAGCTATTTCAACTTAAGGTGGCTCATATATATTTTGATTTAATATTGTATACATCAACTATGTAATTAATATGGACTTGATAATGACCTCTAGTGTGGTCGAAACGTTGCCATTTTCGAACAATTAATTATTAAATTTTCATGAAAGCATGTTGTATCTTTAGTTTACTGAATTGTTCGGTAAATTTCACGGTACTTTTATTTCGTGTAGGGTGCCACACTTAGAAAAATCAGATAAATTTCGCAATGATATAGAAAACACATAAAATTTATTTTAATAAATTTAACATATTTTTCTATAATTTTTATTTTTAATATTAATTTAATTCCATTTTGCATGCCTATTCGATTCAGTATAATTAAATCAGTTTAATTGAATTGAAATGATTAATTTATTTATGTCATTTCGAGTTTTTTTCAATATTTTGTCATGCAACGGCATAAAAATGATCAGTAATTTCAAAAATATATACCAAAATTACTGCCGCAAGAAGGTTAATAACTATTTCATAAATGATGAAAAGTTAATATGTAAAATTTAACTTGACTAAAGATTAAAATTTTGAAATAATAATTTATTCTTCTAGCTTACATCCAAAACAGAATTTGTTTATCGGTAATTAAGAAAAAACACCTAGGACTAAAGTAGATATAGCTGCTACAAATTGCCATTCTAAATTAGAAGTATTTTAAATTTTAAGAACCACTGGTTTAAAAAATTTCTTCTTACATAAATAGCAATTATGTTCTATTTAAATTAACACCTTTTATAAATCACATATTTTGTTATATTTAATCAAACTTATTTTATATGGGGTAAATAGCTCCGTGGTAATGTGGCGGACTGTGGATCGTGAGATCCTCAGTTCGAATCCCACAATTGACAGTTGCCAATTTAAATTTACCCCTGTGATTCCCCCTCCATTAACATCTTTGGGGCTATGATTTGACCGCTGGTAACCGCATTTCATACGCAAAAATATATCACTTAGTGAGATCTGCGTAAGCAGAGTGCCACACCCGTAATGGCTAAAAGGCGTGATGATAAATGTATTTATTTATTTAACTTATTTTATTTGATGTGATATCAAACTTTCCTTTGGTTGTAGTCACATTTTTGCTACCATATTTGCAAGAAAATATGTGCAACATGTTCTCGAAAAAATAAAGATGTAATATTTCGAAAATAACATGAAAAACGCATTTAGATATCGGAAAAATTCCGTCGGAATCCGAGCAGAAATTCCACAAATTCCTAAAGCGTTCTTAAAAATAACAATTAGGCACTTATTCCACTAAAAGGATTAATATGTTAATCGCATCGAACTTTTTAGCTTAAAACGAATCCAGGCCAACTTTTGTGTAAATCAAGTAGGCGCCTCTCGCCAGAGTTAAAATGAGTTACGCCAAAGCAGATTGCATTTACGTTACAGGGCCGGCCGCAGGGGGACCGCGGTCGCCCATTCCGAGCTCGGGTTGCGAATTCTAAAGAGGCCCCTGGGAACAATTGTGTCGATGGTACATCGAAAAATGCAACCTGAATAATTATTGCTCGTAAAGTCATTTGCGGGCTGTTCTTAACCCTGCTCATTTTTTAATTGTATTATGGTATTCAACAACTTTTTGAATAAATTTTTAACTTTAACCATAAACGAACATTGCAATGTTGAACTATATAATATGGAGCTAAGTATTTAGGTCCCATTAAACGAATTTGAGTGTAACTAAATGAAAAATTAAAAATTTGGTTTCATTAAAGTTATACACACATATTTATTTTTCACCGAATGAACAAACGAGAACAATGGGGTATATAAACTCATTGAGATTTTTATTTAGGATTCTAAACAAAATAATAAACCACCCGTATTTTTACGAGTTTACTAAAATAATATATTATGAATTCATAAAGCAGATTACAATTTTGGAAAGAGATTGATGGACAAACGAGAAAACGATATAGATATAAAGGTCATTATTTTTTATTTTATATTTAGAGCTAGGTAAATTTCTGCTTTTTTCTACAAATTATTATGTAAATAATATTTTATTGTTATTGTTGGATAAAAGTAGTTGTATACGGATGTACTGGTAAAAAATATCACCTGATAAGCCAAGCTATACATGTAGAAGTAACGTCATTAAAATGAATTAATTCAACGATACGAAGTAAGTTATCTCTCTTACACATTTTACTCTTATGTACATGCTTTCAGTTAATATGAAACATTTTTTTTTTGTTATTAACATACCAGCTACATACATTACTGTACTGTTCCAGATAAAATGCAACATAGGTTTTCTACGTTAAATGAACTTATCATAATTTACATATATTTTATAAATATTTAAACATAATTGTGAAAATAATGACATCCATAATAATATTATGATAACAGAAAGGAAGCATTTTAACCAAGGCCAGAAACCGGTTTAAAAATCCGGTTAATACCTATTTTTGGCTCAAAAGTAAAATTTTTAACCGAAACTGAAGCTGATATTTATATTTCCTAAAAAACCGGTAACCATTAACCAAAAATTAAGAAACTTTTTATTTAAACCTGTTAATTTAGTTAATTATTTGGCAGTAAAACCCTGTTCTGAACGTATGTCGCAGACGAGCCTTTTGTCTTTGTCTACTAATTACTATGTACTACTATGTAGAACACTCAACAAACACCAGTCTATACTCGTTTATCTCGTTATTTCTGTATGTTTTTGAAACCGGTTTCTTCCAACGGTTTAATTAACCAGTTAACTAAACCTATCCTAAAAACCGGTTTTGTAATCAGTTAACCGGTTTTTGATAGAAAACCGATAAATAACATCGTTCCTAATTTCGGTTAACCCTTAACCGAATTTTTCTTCGGTTTCTTGCCCTGATTTTAACTGAAACTCACGGAATTTGTAGTAGATTGTATGTCTTGTACGGAGCTTATTGAATCGTTAGTTGCCAGTGGTAGAATAACGTTTTTAAAAACTGTTTAGTATTTAAATAAGTAAATAGTTACAGAAATGTAATTTATAAAGGGTAATTAGTAGTTTTTCATGTTACATTGTAATATAGTGTATGAAATGTAAATTTATAAAATCAACTCTTATTCCATAAAATTATTTGATGACGGTAATATGAACATAATTTCTATAAGACTTGACCCCATCTATATCTCAAACATGTCTGTGTCAAAGTGTTATGACCTACGTAATTTTTTTTTTCAAAATGACGTCACGTTAATTGTGTGATTTTCTTTAAATTTAAATGGAAAAAATTAATAATTACTAATAGTTTTTATTAATATCGTAAGATAAGGGCCCAAAGAGACGGTGATAAATATATGTGGGAAATATATCATTCATCAAATACTGTGTTTAAAATGTTACTTTCTTGCAGTTAGTTTTAACGAACATATAATGTTTTATATTATTCGCATTTATTTTATTTCTATTTAAACACTTTTATATAATAAGGAAACTAACCTCTGTCTAATTTACACAGCTCATAAACCTTGCAAATTGTGCTAAATACAATTCTAAAGCAGTAGTTGCATGGACTATCAGTAGATACTAAATCCGATAAATCACACTGCACCGGATGGCTAAAGGCAACTAGTTTATACTATATCTATTGATATTCTCGAAATCTGATACAAGACATTAGTTGCATATGGTAGATTATCGATTACCAAATGCCACCTAATTAGATTGTAATTACACTTACTATTAATGCATTTGATAAATTTCGTGGTGGGCATCGCAAGATACTTAAATAGTTTAAAAATCCTTCGGAATAAAAATAAAAACTGCACTTGAATTTGATTTAAAAATAGATATTTAACACAGTGGTATATTATATTTTAGTGGAATATGCTAATACTGCATTATTACTAAATAGTGCATTATGAAATTTAGGGACTCGTAATATTAGTTTCATTTGAAATTTATTTAACATTTCGCACTACTATTGCTTCAGAAAATTTTTGATTTAATAGAATTTCATGAAATCTTGTATTACCTTTAAATAACAACCTACACTGCTTTACATTTGTTTTATTTCTCAGTGTGATTATTATTGTCGAGTTATATTGCATAATTTTTTATATTTTAGTAAGTGTCCTTTCTTTATTGAGACATTTCCCTAGACGCTTAGTTTCTTAAAATAAAATAAAGCGGTTTTTTGTATATTTATTTATTTTTGAAAGGGTAAAATTATTCAATCAAATGACTATGACATTAAATGAAATTTCAATTTTTAACTCTAACAGAAATTGTAAATAGAACAACAAAGGTAGAGTATTACTAATTTCACTTAAGGTATAAAATTGATAATTTTGCCCGAGATATTCCATCTGACATTATCAAAATGGTGATTAATGCATCTTTAAATCTTTTCTATCGAAAAAATCAATTACTTTTAATCGTAAAATTGGTCTTAAAATGTAGTGCATGTATATCCCATGCAGAATTCCTTTTATCACACCTCGGATGAAATTGGTAATTCTGCATTTATTGCAGATAACCTTTTTATATAAACACACTTTTTGATCAATTTTGCGATTAATTATAACTTATTTTTTTTACATAAAGATAATTTTAAAATGAGTTGGTTGCATTATGTATTTCGCTGTCCATATATTAATACTCAAAACACACAGCGTTAGTTTACACAACATTAAGCACTATTATATACATTTCTCTTCAATAACCAGAATTATTAGTGCCTTATGCTAAAAATTGCGCAGACTCGCACAGAAATACCACTCATATTTTTTTAAATAAATTTTTATATCAATAAACATATTTCTAAGATAATGTATTATTGTGGTTTATTAGTAAGATTCGTACAATAAACTTTAAAATAATTATCAGTAATAATATAACAAGACAGTAAGAATAAAATGAAAATAATTTGACAGACCTTTCGAAACTTGTTGCCAGGAAATAGCTATGCCAAATAGCAACAAGTTAGAGAAAGATATGGAGAATTATTTTCTAATTTATCGAACTCTCGAGATATTTTTAATTAGATAATTCTTAATTTCATCATCACGCACGACACTAAATTTATCTTTATTACTCATTTTTTACTTGTGTTGATAATAATTATCTGACAACTGGTATTTGTCAACAAAAACAAAAAAAAAGATATTATTCCCGGGAATAATCACAAGAGCTTTATTCTCAGCATAATAATGATATGATTGGTTTAAAAAACAGAGACGTGACATGCAATGAAGCATTTCATTGGTTTTAAGAAACGTAAAATTTAATCAATTACATTATTTAAAATTAGAAAATTTCACGATTTGTTTAGTATAGTGGAAGTATATTGTTCCACAATGTTTGTGGAAGAAATATTTTTCATTTTTTTCTTCGGAATTTGGAATTTAAAGAGTTCAATACAAGGAAGATTTTAAATAAAATAAAAGAATAATTTTTAACAAAAAAATATACTAAATATCTTAAATTTATTTTAAAATTGTCACAAAAACATATTAACGATACTCAAAAAATATTAAAAAAGGAATGTTTTGTTCAGGGTACCTTCTAAAACAATGATGTGTAAATTTTGATTACGTGGAATTTATTTGTAAGTAAACTCGCTCTGCTGTAACTTTTCGCAAATACACCCTAAGCCTACACAACTTACGCTTGACAAATTCTAATTACAGTATCAGAACTAATCTGAAGATATACTGGCTTCCACGTTCCACGTTGAACGAATAAAGTGACCCATTGTTTTGGTACTGCTACATTCGGAACAAGAATATGCCTTGCGCATGCGTCAAAATAATTTTTGTAATATTTCAGTGTTTCTGTGTAACATTTCAGTATTTTCTTGTGGAACTTGGGTGTAACAGTCAGTATCGATTTTTAAAATAACACCTTCGTCTTTTTAAATATATAAAAGCTTTTAGAGATCCTAAGCTATTAGCTTACAGTTAGTACTCTTGTCAGGTACTGTATAACTGTGCTTAGTTCTAGCATATAATAGTAAATTGCATTTAGTTAGAACCGCTTGCAAAAACTTTCCAAATTGAATTTTTATTTTGCTTTTCAATTACATTGTATCCTAACTCCAATACCGAGTGATAAATAATTTAAACTCAATGCACTTTCCTGTTTATTTATTGCATTAAAACCAAAGTGTATTATCCAGTGCAACATCTAATTAAAAGTTCTCTGCAAGTTCGTTCACTGTACAAATAAATGGCGAAAATCTGTTGAAGCTTGATGCCGAACCTGTAGCAATATATTCGGGTCAGTAATGTTTGCAGCCGCTCTTTAAAAGTTTGAGAAAAGTAAAGTGGCAAGTTGCTTCAGATAAATACGTTGTTGGGTTCACGATGCCTATTCCCGCTTCGTTCTCACTTCTCGTTTTGTATTCTCGCCGGCTAATAACTCCGGGTCGCGGGTCTGAGACTCCGGGGTCCGGGCTTGCGTGCTTATTTCGCAGCTCGCGACAGGCGCTTGTTAATAACGCAGCCAACTAAATCATATGCCGCAAATGTATTTTGCTTCGATGCTATTCAGCCTTTTACTAAAAGAAAAAGTTTCGAGTTATGTCTGTGTGAGTTCTATTTTTGTACTTTGAATATGCTTTGTATGAGCGTGCATTTTGAAAGGAAATATATACATGTGGACGGCTTTGTTGGTTTTTATAATGGATTTTTTATTATACAATATTGAGATGTAAAGGTAAAGTTTTGGAATACATGTATTTTTCAATGGTTTGTTTGCGTATTTTATTTCATTTAAAAGACAATTAAAATCGGATTGTATAATGAATGAAAGAATATTTTTTCAAAACAAATCTGAATAAAATGGTATAAAAATTCGAAGTCATAAAATGAATTATTTTATAGGTACCTATATAAAATGGAACATATAACAAAGAATTTCCAGTTACCATTATTGGACTTCTAAAGTGCGCAATGAAAACTTATTTCAATTTAATGCTAAAAATATCCCATATTTGTTTCTGATTTATGAATTATGACCACGTGATGATAAATCAAACGGAATAAAAAAGCTATCACATAACAATTTCCATTTTTCCAATCAATATTTATTAAAATTATTACATTCGAACGGACGGAAATTTCATAAAATTATATGGAGTCTCATGCATAATGCATTGACAATCTGAATATCTATGGTTGGTAACAATGAAGGCGAACCTAGGCACTCGCTACTGAGTTCCACGTTTCGACCGCTAGTTCGCGCTAAGATCGCTTTTTCCATTGGCGTACACTTATAAGGGCGGCAATTGTAAAAATATTTGTAAAAAATGTGTTCACCTTCTAAAATATATAAAAGTAAAAATAATGTAATATTTTAGATGGTACTTTTGTTTTGTTGAATATGTAGTAGGTGAAATTAACCTAAGTTATGTAATGTTTACAAGATTCTAAGTGGTAAATAAAAATTACGAAAGATATTGTGTATAGAAATTTAATTAATACGCGTACTATGTACTAAGCATCATATTTTCAATGTTTTCATAAATAAAGAAGAAAAAGTATTTACTAAATTTTTGTTGGTTTTTGTTTAAAATATTGTGTAGCATATCTTTGCCGGTGTGCGTGTGTAGGTAATTTTTACCTCTTAAACGGTTCACCTATTTTAATAATAATTTTTTTTGTAGTTTTGGGGTCACCTGGATGGTTGTTAGCTACAGTTGGTGCTGCTGTTGAAATCCAGAATTTTTTTTCCTCGCTTCATTCATCTATGTTTCTGGTACGGACAACTTTACGTTGCGTGTTCACGGGTCGGCAAACAGTCAGACTTGTACATTTATACATTAGAAGAAGAAATAACTAAAAATATTGTACACAAATTAGCATTAAGATAAATTCATATCAACATATAGTATTACTTAGGTTGGTGAGATTAGAGAGAACAACAACATTCATTATTTAGATTTAAGATATGAAAATTTCACATCTTCGCTCTTCAAACTTTACCGCGTGATCAATTTTCTCCCATTTTGGGTAAATTTATTTTGGTTAACGAATAATACTTCAAAAATGCATTTCATTTGTTAAATGTAAAGCCAAATTTACAGAATTTATAATTATTATTTATTATAGTTATTAATATTCTAATATTTTATAAACTAATGTCAACAATAACTCTATGACCGCTAAGACGATGATAATTGTATCTAAAAGTTTGTTTAGTGTATGAGACTCCGCGTAAGCCAATAAGCTTAGAATTTGAATTAAATTTGAAAATGTAATTCTTTAAAATTTATAAACATTTTTCAGTTGTTGAATCACAATTTTAGTTGTTTTATTAATGCAATATAATAAAAAACGAAAGTAGTACATACTTAATGATAACACTGGTTAGTAGAAGCCCTCTAGACCCTCCTCTTTTTTTTTTGCTAATTTATCTCAATGTTTTTACCTTTATTTTGCCTTTACATTTTTTAATTCCTTTTCGTAAGACCTCCTCTACTTCGTCTGTCCATTTGGATTTTGGTCTACCTCTTCTTCGTTTTCCTCCTGGTTATTTTATTTTATAATTCATCCATTATCTGTATTTATTTTTTATTCATTTCCTTGGTCCCAGAATTGTTCTCAATATTTTCCATTCCATTATTCTTCAAACTAGTCATATTATACTCAGCGTATAGCATTATTAGTTATATTATGGTTTTATATATTTTCATTTTTATTTATTGAAAAGGTTTTACTTTTCAATATCTTTTCCAGTAGCGTTAGGTAAGAGAATTAATTAATATCATAGCAATTATCTATTAATTTTGTCGGTATTCATAGTTTGTAATATCTACACTCAAAAAATAGACACATAGTACCCGGATTCATAGAATGAAAGACCAATAACAATCAAAGAACACGATAAATTTCGTCAGTGTCCCCTTCCCCCGGTGGAAAAACTCCCATGCACGCCCCTGTCCGTCGCTCGCTTCCGGTCTCGACCGGGCCGCTCGGTGCCGCCGTGCGTGCGTCCCAGCACTTCCGGTGGATTCCCGGCTGCTTCCTCTGTGGTTCCCGTCCACTAGTTTCTGCACTAATAGGCTTCCTGTTTGTTATGTGTGGCCCTGGGATGCCTGTATGCATGGCTGTTGGAGCTGTGGACGCGGACTTGTGGACCGGCACTGCAGACTGGACATGCGTCCTGCGCGTACTTGCTCAGCTGGCTTTCTGTTCACTGGTTGTAAGTTCAAAATTCATAGATCGTGATTTGTCGACGCCGTGGATGGTACGTATAATAGAATGTGGTACAACAAGCATGAAATGGACATTCCATGGGAGTTGTACATTATATTTTTAATACAAAAATAAAATAATACATTAATAGACATTAGTTCAAATAACTATTATGTATGTGTATTTAAAGTAATTTTCAAATAATTGAACAATACACAGTTTAATATTTATTTATCTAGTATGCCATGTTTGTAATGTTGACATAAATTCATCATCATCCACACATGAGGCGGCATAAGTTAGTCCGCCTGTCAACGAAAAAAAAAATATTATTTATCATTTTTGGACAAGACTGGGCAACATGTTTTTACATAGCAATCGCTCAATAAACGCATAGCAACCGCTCTAGAAATTAGTGTTGGACGAAGACGGGTAACCCACGACATCTAGCTGTCTCAGGCTCTTTCTATTCTTTCATAAAAACCTACAAGTGAGTATTCCAGAATTACTATATTTCGGTGAACAGAACAGAAATATCCTAGCAAGTAACTTCAAAACAAATATTAAATAATATTATTTTTCATAAATGTCACGTTTCAAACTTCTATGAAATAAAAATGGCAAGTGATAACGAAGAAATTATTAATTTAACACCCCCTTATATTGTAGAACCTGCAAAAATAACGTCTATAAATTTACTATCGGAAATGTCAGGAGAAAAATATAATATCACATACAAATTGTATCGGGATTGACGAAAACTTTATGAGACATCATTTTCTGAAAATTTTAATAATATCGGTCACAGTTTCCCCAGATAGCCAGCAACAATTTTAGTTGCTGTACGAATATATTACTTCTTTGAAAAGAAGAAAATATTGACGAATCGCTACAAAATAAATTGCATGTATCTAACAAAATTCAAAGTTCAAGTGACAATACCTTAAATAAACCATCGACATCAACAAGTAATAGTATGGATAATGAAACCACTGTAAATTATAACCTTCAAACTTCAAATGAACCTAATATGATTTTTAATAATTGTACTAATACTACATTCAATAGTACTACTAATAAATAATATATATATATATATATATATATATATATATATATATATATATATATATATATATTATTACATTAAAATAAAATAACAAAATAAACTCTTGAAGCAATTACTTATTACTAGCACAGATTATATGTATATCTAATGACAGTTACGGCTGAATCCCGGATTCCATGTCATGACTTTTTAGGAAGCAAATTTAAATTATCTATTCACTGGATTCTTCATATAAACTTAGATTTTCTGCATTTTAAGAATCCATTTTTATTTTTTTTTTTTTATGAAGATGAGAGGCGGACTAACTACTATGGTCATATGCCGCCTCATGACTGGATGATTATGAATGTATGTGAACAACAATCAATTTTATAAAAAGAAAAACGTCGTAAAGATATCAATGGAATTATTAACATTTCCCATTATGTACACAAAATGTAGCATGTTCTACGCGTAAGAAAAGTGGTGGTCCTAACGTAAAACAAACTGTTATTATATCAATTGGTGACAATAATTTAATTTAATTTTTATATTTAATGTAGATTTTTCAGGAATAAAAACCTTGAATGTTTTCGCATTAACTAGAAGAACAAATATTCTTACATTACAATACACAGGCGATATTAGATTAATAGCTAACTCTTCAATGGAGGCATAATATAAAATTACATCACTGGAAGAATATTGATAACCTACAAGAATTCACTTAGCGCAAAATATCAATGTAAAAATGTGAGCCTTGCCAACGAATATAATAGTATAATATTTTCTATTTACTCCGATCAATGTACATACATAATTAGGTATACCCAGTAGTAAGATGCAAGGGCCTCGCGGGAAACCTCGCTAGCTCTTTGATAATTTTTTCTATAATTTGCGAGCCCCTGTTATCTGTTATCTATTCAAATGGGGAATCTTTTTTTAAGAATTTAATTCGCATCCTTACGTTAAATCTTTTTCGAAAAATCATCATTCTGCTATGGTTTATCCTAGAAGATCATAAATTCTAAATCAGGAAGGGAATAATGTGTGGCCGCTGCATTATTTTTACAATAATGACATATAATTAACCTTTTTTTAAATTAAACTATGAGCGAGCCCTTTCTTTCATAGCTAACCACTGGGTATACCACTTATTCTTGGATCGTTTAATGAAAACATGGTTCTTAGTCTCAGTAAACAGAATCGCGTGACGAGATCTATTAAGAATATGCAATACAAAGCAAACACCTATCTATGGGTAACAAAAATCGAAAAAGGACCAGTTCAGTTCTATAAGAATCATATACTCGTATTATTTACTGGTCAGTGATAACACCAAACTACTGGGGTCGAACGGAAACTGGAGAGACAAATCTGTAATAATATAATAATTTGTTCCTGTTCCTCGTAATGGAGCATAGGACCGGAATTCCACTAGTTTCATTGACCTAATGTTTTATTGCATAAGCGAAGTTGGTCATGATCAGTCAACAAACAACTGCAAGGGACCGTCCGCTTTTAGCGACTTCCGAATTCAGACCCATTTGAGTCTGTTTATCAGAGCTACGAACTATAATTAAGTCTGTAATGCTTTATTTAAATTTCCTTTGTATTGATATGTAATTTATCCTTTATAATAATCAGTTAATTATAAATTGTAAACTATCTTTATTATTTAATCATAGTAGGTATACATATAGCAACATAATATAAAAAATACATGCACTTGGTATTCCATCTACTGAATTCTCGATACTAAAATAATAGTTTGAAAGTGAGGATAGATAAACTAATTCTTTATTCACTAGTCACAAACTAACGTTACTAACTTGCGTAACACCTCGTATGCTAAACATTACGTGGTTAAAATGTCTTTGTTCAATCCTGTTATTGAAACTTGTTGTTTGTTACTTGGATACAGAGCTCGAAACCTTCTGTTTTTTGCTCTCAACTCATTCTTATAGCAACGGGATGAGTAATGACAGGTGAGTGGGCGAAAATTCTTTCGCTCATTACTGTCACTCATTCATGTGTCATTACCATATTGAACCTAACCTAACATTGGGTATGTAGACCACAAGGGGGGGGGGGCGTACTTATAACATACAATAGAAGGATTAAACAAAACGCTATTCAACAGTCATGAAGAAATGAATTCGCTCACTTATATGTGTCCTTGCCCACTCGGTTCAGTTTTTTCACTCGTAATATAATATTATTCACTTATTGTATAAATTACTATTAGATACATCAAAATTAAATATAAGCTCTAATTTTGCCAATATCAGGAGTTAAATACTATTTTGATTGCAAAAATATTTTATGCGATCAAGCATATTTGATTTGTTAACATTAAATTTATGTTTTAATTATATTAATTTTGTTTGTTCACTTGTATATTAATAGAAATTTTAATTTAATATAAATAAAATGATAATATTATTGTTACTGTTATTCGCTGTTTATATATAAATCAGGAAATATAAATTTGTATTATGAAAATAATGAACAATTTAATGATTAATTTATATAAAATTATAATATAAATATTTATACTGGTAAAATACGTAAAAAAGTAAATAATTCCTAAAATATTAATTTTGGACAAATATTTATGAGATACGTATTCCATACTAAATTAATACACATATTTCAGCACAAGAAATGCATATTTATTTGATAAACACTGAGTTGCGATATCCAAATTATAATTTATTAATGAATTTCTCATCATTCCTTTACTTATTTATTATCTATGTATACGAATATAAAGTGAAATTACTGCAAAAATAATTTCGCAAAATACTACGATTCATATTCATTGATATAACTTTGTTGTAGAAGAAAATACTTTTTCAGTACCTACAAGCGTACATTAAATAATATTTTAAGTAGAATGAGAATAAAAACCATATTGTTCCATTTTTAAACTGAATTAATACATAATCTTTTGTATTTATGATGGGAGATAATATGTTCTTATTCAATAGGCGTACAATAAATTATGATATAATACAAATCCATTGCATGTTTGATGAATTTAAATTTTTTATAAGTTAATAACATATTTATAATTCCATATATTTTACAATCATAGTTATAAATTAAAAAATTCTGTTTTTTACCTCCCGCCTACCTCTAGGTAAGGGAGGTATTGTTTTTGGTCAAAAAATTGGGTAGTGAGTTTTCAATGAATAAGCACGTTTTAAGGTCCCTACAATACGATTTTACTATTTTCGCGATGATGTATGTATGTATGTGTGTAGTCTGTGGCAATTTTTTCGTCTCGCATAACTCAAATACTATAATACCAAAAAATACAATTTCGTGAATTATTGCTTCTTATATTTAAATGAAGAGCTGATTAGATTTTGGATAAAATTGGTCAACCGAAAGTAGCAGTTTACTTGAAGCCCTTAACAGTTTTTCGTGAAAAACACGGTTAAATTTCCTTTTTCAACAATTTATGTTATTCTGAAAGTTGTAGAATATCTAATTTTACATGTGTTTTGATTACACTAATTTTATTAATTTTCATTAGATTTAGAGATAATAAAATATAAAGAAATTAGATTTCACAAATCTTGCATTCCTAGTACACGATGGAAACATTTAAAAATTTTTAATTTCTTTACGAAATGTGACACATGTCATTGTGATTGTGAAGTATTCTTTTAGTGAAATATATGTCAAAAAATTAAATAAATATACGAAAGAAAATTAAAATTCTCAAATATAAATAGAAAATAAACAAATAAGAAGGTATGTTTCTGTATCATCAAATACTATTTTGTACCGTTTAAGAGTAGTATTGGATGGGAGGTTATGTGCTGGCTACATCAGATTTTTTACATTGCCTTATCGTGAAAATAAATTCTACTCAGTACCGAGTTCTATATTTATTTAAAATAATAATTCATTTACCTATGAAATGGTACCAAAGTACAAATAATGTTCATATTTGCTCAATAATTGTTGTTCGTTGTATGTCATACATGTCCTATTATTTAATTTCTTTCATTTGTTATTAAGTTTAATATTGATAGTGAATGTTTTTATATAATTTTTAGTTCCATGTCTCCGCGTACAGCTTGCATATACCGGGTGTTGACCGCGATCCCGGAACATAGGACTCATGTAAAATCATAATTTCGTAATTTCCTGCTTAACAAATTATATTAGACAAAAAAGGTTCAAATAAAGATGAGAGATCATAAAATTCTACATCAGAATCAATAAACAGAATTACATTTACATGCCCCATAACGCCAGAAATTAAATATGAATATATGTATTAAAAATTAGCTCAAAAATCGGGTTAGCCTTGGAAATGAAACAAAATTCCTAAAAAAATAGTCAATTATGCAATTTATAATAATAATTAATACAAAATACAATTTTCATTTCCAATAGAATACAATTTTGTTTCATTTCCAAGGCTAACCCGATTTTTGAGCTTATTTTTAATATTTTCATATTTAATTTCTGGCGTTATAGGGCATGTAAATGTAATTCTGTTTATTGATTCTGATGTAGAATTTTATGATCTCTCATCTTTATTTGAACCTTTTTTGTCTAATATAATTTGTTAAGCAGGAAATTACGAAAGTATGATTTTACATGTTAAAGTCCTATGTTCCGGGGTCGCGGTCAACACTCTGTATGTATTCGTATATACATACATATTTATAGTTATAACATTAGGAATATTACTTATTTTGCCCTTTAGGCACTTTCTTCAAAACCTCATTCGTTTACTTGCCCTCACCACTATCAAATCACCCTTGTGACATTTCCGAAGTAGCCAGTAGGCCCTTGGCAGTGTTCATCGGAATGACGTCATTTAAGACCACGGGTTGACATTAAACCAAGAAGTAAATTACGCACGAACGAAGACCCCAGTGCAAGAAAGACAAAGCTGACCTAGAAACAACGCGTCCAAGAGAGAGAGACAAGGGTGTAAATAGTAACGTCAACGGCCACGAGGCAGATGTGAACGTGTTTAATTGCAATAACTGCCGCTGTCAACAGCGCCACAGTCCGGTGTGTTTGACAAGAAGTGCGTACACTTGTAACTCGCGGTTTTCGCCCTCTGTGGCAATGGTTAGCGGTGGTTGTTTGTTTGTATGTGTATGTGCATGTGGACAGACTCATGTTTGCACGATATTTACGCGCTTGTTGGATTGCCATGTTTGTTTAAATAGGGGAATTGTTTTACAACATGGCAATCCTGTTAAGTTGCTTGGAAATTTATAGAAATTTGGTAATTTAATGGACAAATACTATTTTTGGAAATACATTAAAAAGTGAACTTTAATTTATGTTGAAGGAAATGTTCTAGACTGGATTCATATAATAAATAAAACTAATCGGATATGCAAGTAAATATATTTAAATTTAATTCAACATCGACATTTCGACTGTTATTCAACCTTCATCAGGGTGATAATAAATAAATAATAGAGTGGCTTTTGAGATGTTGAACAGGAAATGTGTACAGAGCTGGGCATAAGTACACAAAAAAAGTACTTAAGTACAAAGTACAATTAAATTTTTGTTTTGTACTTAAGTATAAGTATAATTAAAATTTTGAAAAATGTACTTAAGTATAAATACAAATATTTTTGTACTTATTCAATTTTTAAGTACAAATACTTTTAAAAAATATTGAAATAAATTACATTTAAGGAAAGGCAAGCTTGTAAGTAGGTATTGATAATGAAGTATTCTATTGTAAAATAAATAAAATAAATCTACAACAATAATAAACAAAGACAAACCTTATGTTTTCCTAGTTATGTACATAATATATTGTAAATTTAAAAGAATATTTATTTGAACGCAGGAAAAAAAACAACATATTTTAAATAAAATATAATATGAATAATAACTAAGGCAACGAATAGAGAAACAAAGAAAATAAAACTATACTGTTTCTCCAATTTTATTAGCTTTCAGAATTAATTTTTCAAAATTATTATAACTTTCACTTTTTGGGTTCTGATGACGGGAGGCAAGTTATATTTATAAAAAAATTGTTTTAAAATGGGATAAGTATTTAACATTGTTACATGTTTTCTAGAGTCGTCCAAATATTGTAGTACCCATAATTCAACTTTAGAATTCACGTTTTCCGTGTAAATTGATTTTTCTTCATTAAAGTCACTCAAATTGTCATCGTCACTAATTTTTTCTATATTTGTATATTTTATTTCCATGAACATCTTGGTTTCGACTAAATTCCCTACACTGAATGCGCAGGTTCGAACATGTTGGTACACACTACGCAGTAGCGCATAAACTTACTGAAATACACGAAAAGTATTTAATTACTTTTACATATATTTAAATACTCATTTCAAATACAAAATGCAAATACTTTACAAATTTTGTACTTAAGTATAAATACAAAGTATTTTCATAATAAATGTATTTAAGTACAAATACAATCACTTTGAAAAGTATTTAAGTCGTGATTTATAAGTAAAATATTTAAATACACGCCCAGCTCTGAATGTGTATTTGTTGAATTTTTTCCTTTTAACCATTTAGCGACTGTAAAAATTATTATATTATGTATTTTTTGTAATTTATAATTATCGTTCTGTCAAAGACTGAATAACAGTCGAAATATCGGTGTTAACTAATTTTAAATATATTAACAGCATCTCCGATTAGTTCAAATGTAATTTGAACATTTGAAGGAATATGAATTTTACTATTAGGGGTCATTCAAAAAATACGTACACGCTCCCGGCGGGGGGATCCGCTCAAGAATCGAAGGCGAATACTACAAATCATACTATTATGAAATGGACATTCCATGCGAGTTGTCCACTATACTTTTTCTATGACCACGATATTATTTCCTCGCCAAGGTCTACAATTTCTCAAACGTGTATGATTATATCAAAACTTTAAAGTTTGTAAACTTGTGTTTCTGTTTTTGACTACGCCTGAAAACAAGCACCCGGAATATTTACATATAATTCGGTATACTAAACTGTACAAGTCTGACAATTACAAAAACTATTACTATGATAACTACAATAAGAATGGGCGTTACGTAGTTGCATACATGACCGTATTGATAATATGTTGATGTACAGCATGTAGAAGAATGTTGTTAAGAAATTGAGACAGTGAGAGTAAGTCAGTTGATGAAACTAGTATGTGCGAACGAGATTGATGACGAACGATTGCGTGGGCGCTCGATGAATAAGTGGATAGCTATGAATGATCATTTGTTGCCTGCTTAAACGAATATAAATAATAGGCGACCATGCATGAATTGCGCTATGAATTTAGACGGTGCGAATGTTTAGAAGAAATTACTTATATAGCGTTATGTTGTATATGTATTTTAAAACCGTAAAATCACTTGACAAATATTAAAACTTGAAAATACTAACCTTGACTATGTGGAAGAGAAGAAGAGGCAATAGAACACTTAAGACTGTATTGTAGAAAAACAGAGAGAGAGAGACAAGAAGCGACATGAATTTTTTAAACGAGAACGGTACGGAAGTGTGCTGAATGAAGAAAATTTAAAAAAGCAGAAAAAAACCATGACACTAACATTTATATCATCCAGTATATATTATTATAATTATGTATGACTATAATTAAATGTAAATTCAGAAATCAACAAATTTGCATCTAATATAACGTCATTCATCTAATTTAATCCAAGCTATAACTATTATCTGTTTCGTAATATTGTTAGTGACCCCAGATAGATCATATTTTTAAGTCAGATAATTTACCTGCCGATTACGATTTATAAAAAACTTTAACTTGTTATCCACCATCCAATCCATTATAGTATTTATTATTAATATTGTAAAAAAGTAATACTGTTTATTTTCTAAGCACATTAAAAGCAAAACAATGATTCATTACAAAATTTTATATGGTTTGTGTTCATGTTTGTGTTTCATAAATTGTTAATGCAAATGCACTTTTACGGTAATCATTCTGATATAAATACTTCAATAAGTTAACTTCAGTATATTGATTTTAAAATGACCTGAATTTATTTCCGTTAAACAGTGAGTCAATAACCGAGTAAACTTTGCCTGTCTTGTTCTGCAAAGTGATCCACTAAACATAACGATGCTCATGTCTACAAAAGAGTTTTATGTCTGAAACGGAGGTAAGATCCTTGATGACACAAGTCTCAATTAGCGCTCGTCCTTTAAGTGTTTTGTCAATAAACTTTCAAAATTTACTGCCTTTCCTTTTTACGTGCACAATAAATTTGCTCCAGTACATTAAAATGAAGTGAACCGTGTATAAAGTTTTTAAATATTTGTAATCTGTTAAAGTGTTGGTAAATAATAATTTGATGAACCGTAATTTATGTACCAATTTATTTATGCAATAAACGTAATATTGTTTTACATGATATAGGCAGTACTTACAATCCATTCCAGTTAAAAGAAATCTGGTGTGGGTACTATACTACTTTCTTATACAAATAAAACCAACTGAACACGTATGACTTGTTCCTTGCGTATGAATTTATTTTGACAATTATTTGATATATAGATATTAAACCTGTTAAATTTTTGTTCTCATTGTAACTATAAATTTAATTTAAAATATAAATCAAATAATATCTAGTCTTCAATACTTTCTAACCAATAATACAAATATTACTTTTATAATATTTCACAAGACACATATTTTTATCCAATACCTCTCAATAAATGCTCTATAACTATGGCGATTTTAAACAAGGAAAGTAACAGATTACCCACTAGTGGGTATAATTTTGAGGAAAATCACTAGCGAGTATTTTTTTAATTTATAACAATAATAATAACACACAACACCTTGGTAACTATTTCGATTGACATTTTAATTAAAAAATTTAAAGCATGTCGCTGTCAAATAATATTTCTTAATCTACGATAGTGTGTAAAATTGATGTTTAACTGTTAGTTTCAAGTTTGTAAAACGGTTGTTTAGTAACACGATCCCAATAGTCACGGGCAGTCACGGGTTGCCAAGCAACGAGGGATTAAAATTTGCAAAAAATTTGATATCATGGCAAACTTCTCATTTAATATTGTGATCCTACTTCATAAATAATAGTTATTTACTTTACAAGTGGGTAAAGTAAGGAATTACCCACGAGAGAAATTTTAGCTCACGAAGCCAAAGGCTGAGTGAGATAATTTTATCGAGTGGATAATTCCACTTTGCCCACGTGTGAAGTATAACGTTTTATCCAACACTTCTTAATAAATGAAAAATGTATTAAAGAAATATTATTTGACAGTGACATATGCTTTAAATTTTTAAATTAAAATGTCAATCGAAGTGGTTACCAAGGTGTTGTGTGTTATTATTATTGTTATAAATAAAAAAATACTCACTAGTGGCTTTCCTCAAAATTATACCCACTAGTGAATAATCTGTTACTTTACTTGTTTAAAATCGCCATAGTTATAGAGCATTTATTGAGAGGTGTTGGATAAAAATATTTTTTAAAATATTTTTTGGGCTTTTTCATTATATCGTATATAAAATTTTGTATGATACACATACGTAAAGCGTCTTTAGTCACTCAGGGGTCTTAAAACACTCGCTACGCTCGTGTTTTAATTGACTCATTCCTGACTAAAGACTAGCTTTACGTACTTGTATCGTAAATAACTATTAATAAATTTTACATTTATTAAGAGGTGTTGGATAAAACGTTATACTTCACACGTGGGCAAAGTGGAATTACTTTGCCCACTTGTAAAGTAAATAACTATTAACACTTCACAATTATTTGACACGTTTGACATATACATATTAAAAAGTTTTAGTTTTTGTTCCCATTGTAACTAAGATTATAGAAATATATTCTTAAACATATAATTTAGTTTTTCACAAAATTAAAAGCATGTAAAAGAAAAGTGCAAATAACATTTTATATTCCAAATATTTTTGCTAACATCTTTCATTTGAAACTTTTTATCACATCTGATTCTATTTTTGAAATAAAAGGAATATATTGTTTTCTGTGTTCAGTAAACTTCCTCTTCCAGTTTTTCAATTTCATTCAAAATCAACTCTGCTCTTCATTTTTTCATTAAACTTATAAAATCCAAGTTTCGTTTACATAATCTGGTCTCGTTCATGAGATATTGCTCACACGCACATCCATCCATCCATCCATCCATCCATCCTCACACATAGGCATCATTGAGAAATTGGTCTTAACGAATTCAGTGGACGTCAAAATATGTATTTCCGTAAAAATCTCGTGAACAATTTTTTTCGTGATTCCAATACTTCCTTATACTTTGTATAAGAAAGTAAAAAGTACGTGGTACTGCGAACACGGTCTGTACACACAGTTATTCTGTACACTAACACATTCTATTTGTTCAAATGTAAGCTGTCATTTATAGAATGAATTCAAATTGTTAAAATAATAATACAAAAAAACACACGTGGTCTTACTATTTGCAGGTTATTCACTCTTAAAAAAGCAAACAGAATTAAAAATGCGGGTCTCTGCTTTGTTCGCAGTTGTTAATCTACCTCTACCCTCGACCAATCAGGTACAAGTATATCATCGCCCCCATCTTACCCAACACTGCTTTTGAAACTAGAATGAACTATAATTATTTTTGTTTTCATATATTTGATATTTAAATAACGGTATGTCATCGGAATGGTGTCATTTCATATTTTCAGGTAAATTTTAAACGATCATATTTTACGTCTTTCAAATGTTTAGTTTTCGAGATAATTTTTCAAAAATAGTATCAAATTTCAAATCGTCAGAGATGTAGGTACATCAGAGCTACGTCATTTATTTACAGACAATAACAGTAATATCACTCTAATGAGCTGTTCTCAATTCTTCACAGCAACAAATGATTATATAGAGAACACAGATATTTACCTGTTATGTACCTAAATCTTCCTGGATGTATGTACATCATTATATTAATATGAAGATGTTAGTATTTACTTCATTTTGGCAGTGTATACCTACCAATATTTTCAGGTTGGAATACTGGGGTTTGACGTTTGAGCGTTTAACGTTTTTAGACAAGTGAATGTGTAAATATGAGTGAAAACTATCATTGTACATACATGAATAAATGACGTCATGAATTTGTATCCACGAAAGTGCAGATTGTGAACTATATTATAAGTTCGTTTATCATGTATAAAATAAGTTCACTCAGAAATGCAATGAATTACTTTTACTAAAGTTAATATAAAATTAAATATTTAATTAGAGCATCCGTAAATGAATTGAAACATACATTTAAAAATAGGTATTTTTATTTTAATTAAATTAGTTTTTGCTATTATTTCCCAATGCAAAATATTACATCAAAGTATAACTTTTACTAATTTAACTTATAAATAAAAATTTAATTAAATCGTCGGTATGCCTTCGAGCGTAAAAATCTATTTGTGGTAAATTTCTAATAAAGTTAATAATTTCTAACCGTTTATACAAAATCATGTACGTTATTCAGATTCAAACATAGTTGCGCATTTACATATTCAGCGCTCAACGCAAAAAGACTGTATTTTGCAAGTGCAGAATGTCAACTAGCTACTTCACTAGCGTTGAGAAAGTACCTGAACTGCAGTCAAATCGAAAAAAGTAGAAAACTCTAAGCTAAATACGACAGAATTTGCATTTTCATGTTCTAGAAAATAAAATAAAATTTCCTTCGAATAATAAATACCTTGGGAAATCAAAAAGTTATCTATCGGAAATCGTAAATTTTGCTTGCAAAATATATAAATTTTCGGTCAAACGGATATTGTCAAGTTAATTTTTTAATACTGAAACTAGAAAAATCACATGTTGGTAGTATAAATCTAGGGTTTTTTTGTCAACTGTCAGAATAGTTAAGCTTTGTTCAGAATTAACAGTTGCGCTTTGTCGGTAGTGTTCACTCCAACAATATTTGGGCGTTAATTGATAAGTATTGATTGAGAAGTTTTAAAACTTTAAACTTTCCCTTTGGACAGAAATAACATACTCTTTTTCTCTCAGAAATGTTAAAAAGCATAACTTTTAACAGTACAATTATTAAAATAGATAATAGCATGATAATTTTGAGTTTTTACACATTAATTGCATAGTGGAAAAAATAATTTCTTTATAAGAATATAATTAAATTATTAAAATTGTATTTCATTAATATTTTATATCGATAGCTCTTCATCCGATTGCTAATTGTATCTAGTAAGTATATATTGAGTCGTTCTGTTCGCAGTTTTCCAAATTGCTTAGATGCAAAAATAACCTAGCTTTATACTAATTCATTACTGTAAAGGTAAAGGCAGTCTACTTTTCTCGGATAATGCGCAAATCACTAGATATAGTAAAATGTGAGTTAAAAAAAATATTTTTAATTTTAAATGGTACTAGCAAGATAAATATTATATATTGGAAATTTTAACAATACTTATTTGTGTTTCTATACATTGGAGTTTAGTTTTATTAGTATGCATGTATTTTTTTTTTGCCGGAATCCGTATGGCCTAGGTTAATTACCACGTCATTATTTTTCCGGATATCTGGAATTTGCAAATGTTGAGGATTTTAAACAATAACATTCAAATTCATGCTATATTTGAGAAAGGTTAATTAAAATTTATTTTGATTTGCACAGTTTTCATTGTTAGCAAATTTAATTGGGTGCTACTTGTTGGATTTTTTTTTTATTATTTTTTAAATGAAAGTTCAACTGTATTCTGCGGAATAATACAATTACCTTTTCTCTGATGTACGAATAGACTTGTCAAATGTTAATATTAATACCTCACATATTTAAAATCAGATTTTCTAAACTTGAGTAGTTTATTAGTAGTATTATTTTTTATTACTTAGATTTATTAGTAGTATAATAAAATATTTATTTTCGCATTTCGGTATTTAATCTACATACATACAGAGTGTCTACTTTTTTATATGACATAGGAAATACAATGTTAAATTTTTAATATGGCGATAGTTTATTCCCTATGAATTTAAGAATAAAAGTGTAGATCTAAAGAATGTTCAGCAATAAATACTGCACCAAATGAGCCAAGTTTTATTGATGTGATAAATTTTTGTCATGAAATAGACGTAATTTAATATGTATAATTTTTAGCTGTTTCCAGAGTGCCATGTTAAAGAAAACATACAAACATTCTTATTGTTAATAAATATTGAATTATTTTAAACAAATCAATAATCATTAAAACTGTTTCAAATGTCATCTATCAAACTCGAACAATATGAATGTTTGTATGCTTTTTTTGTACCATTGCACTCGGGAAATAGCTAAAAATTATAAAAATTTTATTTTACCTCTATCTCATGACAGAAATGTATTACATCAATAAATTTAAGTTCATTTGGTACAGTTTTTGTTGTTGGACATTTTTTATACTTATAATTGTAAAATTCATAGGGAACGAACTATCGCATAATGAAAATTTTAACATTGTATTTGGTATTTGAAAATTTTAACATTGTATTTGGTATTACCTATTAAAAAGGTATATGGGGGTGACTTAGATAATTTACATTCCAAGTTTAGCCATTACCAGTGAATGCCCTCATACTCACTGTCAATTCGTATCTATTGACATCTGTGTAGATTTAATGTAAATTGCAAATAATATGTAAGCTTCTTGACTGGGATTTGTATATGGAATATCTTATTGATATTCCATGTGTGTTAAGTAAGATGTCTGTTTTTAATGATTTATTATTATAAAATGTTTTTATTATTGACAAATTTTGTTTTTAATGCTTAACTTTCGCCTTTTGATTAAGACCCATATGAGGTAGAAACCGGTAGAGGTTGAAATAAAAATTTTAAAATTGTGACTGCAATTTAGAAATTGTTTTTATTTTAAGTAAATTGCCAAGTTGTTAATTTTCAACACCGAATTATCTCATTTTAATGACCTTATCTGAGTCCTTCACGACAGATTTCAGAAATAACATATTTAGTTGTTAGTGGCTCTAAAATTTAAAATATAATTTCATTTCAAGGAACATTATTCAATTAAAAGTTGCTTTTATAGGGTGATGACTGATATGAGTGTGTGTATGTGATAAAAATATTCTTTAAAAGTTTTACGACAGATTTATGTCAAAATTATTTCATATATTTGTTATTATTTATTATAATCCTAATGAAGAACGAATATCTGTCGAAATATTAGTGTTTAATTAATAATAAATAATTGACTGAATCTCCGATTAGTTCTTTTATTTTTTATATGAATTCATTCGAAAACATTTCCTTCATCATTATTCAATTTGTATATTGCTACTGCTCTATAAAATTATGTACAAAGATAACAGCTCCCATCATCTGGCATGAGAGGCGTTGAAGTCAAATCAAAGAAAATAAATCGACGCTGTTTTCATTGTCTCTGTGCAGTAGTTCCGGCCAGATTTATTGAATCCCAACAATGAGCGGCTGTCGATGAATCAAATCCGCAACAACTATTTTTCCCAACGGGGTGCGACCGCACACGTGACGTACGAGTAAATATTTTTTTTTTACGAAAAATCATAAATCCCAGTATGGAAAACCACAGGGGTTCTATTGAAATAAATCAGTTTTAGTCGACGATATAATGCGAAGAGATTTTTTATTGATTATTTTTCCTTGTTGTGGTTTAGACGGAATCTTTATTCGGGAGTAGAATCAGAAATTTGTTTTATTTATTAGTTATCATGTATTACATAGACAAATTCGGGTCTACATTTCAAAGTTCGGTAATTTATATTAGGTACAATATTCTGCAAGATATTTATTCCAAGTTTGGTTGATTCCTAATCCGGGGCTAGTTATTTTAATACCTGATATGTAAATAAAAATCATAATTGGTTTGATCACATGCCTTTCTTTTCTTATACACAACTAATAAATTTGAATTTGAATGTTTACTTACTTGATTGTTATTATTTAAACTGATGCTTATTGTAATAAGACATGACTTGATTAGCTCTCGCGAATTCTGTTTCATTAATTGCTTTTATCTGTATAAAGAAAATTATTTGAAACATCCTCGTCTTGAGTTTTCCCTTTTGGTGTCTTTTACAATTTTCGACTTGAAACAAATGCTTCAGTCGCCTCATCCTCGACACAACCGTGGTTGACACAAGAGCTTCTAATGTTCTCCTTCAACTTTCTCATAGCAACAGTACCAGAATTTAAAATGTCCTAGCAACCCTTAATGCCTTAGTACAGAGCAGAGAATAGCAGTCATATTTTCCATCAGGCGCATTTGAATCATTTAATTTTTTTTATTATTGGAATTTCAGAGCATATAAATAAAAACATATGTACCATATACGAACTATTAGTTTTACTCCTTAAGAAAGCATATTTTTATAAGATATTAAAATTGAATCAATGGCATTCAAAAAAATTGAATGTTTGATTATAAGTCGAGGTATAAAATAAATTAGTGTACTGTATAAAATTGTACACATAAAATTTTCAGGTATGTGATACGTGTTAACGCGCTTTGTTCATTTTCACGACATAATTAGATAAATAAACATTTATTGTTGGATTATTACTATATCATATTATGGTATCGTGATATTAAGTTACTTCATGAAACTTGGCAATTTAACATTATTACTATTTTACAGTATAGAAAAAAGTGATTAACTAGGTTAACTCTGTTTTCTGAATATAGCAGGGTAAAACCACTTACAGAAATATATAAATGTACGTAGTTTTGTACCTTCTTCAATCTTCCAAAAGCGTTACAATCTAGTTCGAATTTAGTTCAAATTATAGATAGTAGATTTATGTATTTTTACTTGAAACATGCGAGTATTTCTCATACTGGAAACTGGAAATATTTAAATTGACATGCATGTACTATTCTTAATGCCATTATCCCCCATTTGGAACTGCAAAAATTGGAAAATTGGATTTCCCTCTACCTTGCATCAGCCTAGAAATCTTATTAAAATAAATTCAAGCGCTCAAAAGTAGATTAGATAGAGAAGGACAGCAACCTCCTCTATGAGTGATCAAGTACAAATATATTAAGCATTCTTTATATGAGGAGTTTGTCTATATACGCTGTTTTTTCTACAGTGACGTCATTAAGAGTGTGAATTCGAATGAAGGATTATACAGAAGCAAATTTACGTGCTGTCACCTATTGATGTTTTCATTGAACTACGACGAAATTCATGTGGGCGAAATACAAACAAAACGCTGTCAAGATGACAGTTCTTAAAGCGATGCTAAATATGAAAAATAAAATTTGTGTATGGTTTGCGCAATAGTAATTCCCGTTATTACTATAAAATATATAAGTTAAGTTTCCTAAATAATAAACTTCAAAAATAAAAACGTAATCTTGTTAAAACACCATCTCAAACGTCAAACCATGGCTGTTTGTATTATGAACTTCCATCTCAACTTTTACCTCATCTTTCTCCTTCTTGCTTGTGACGTCAAAATCATAACCCTCCATTCGCCTATTATTGACAAGGTGGGGTTGAGAAAATAATAAAATTTGGCTGAATTTCAATAGATGAACTATTTCCAATAATATTTCAACTGAAGATGCAGTTCTTATTATACTTCAAATCCTAATATTGCTCGTGATAAAATAGACCTCGTCTTGTAGTTATTAAAAACGTCATTTGGTATTTGTCTTTCATACACGTATATTCACTATAAAACTTATAAAACAAGTAACAAGTATCATTTTCTACATCACCAACATTCGAATTCAAGACTGTGTACCATTAACACCATATTTACTTCCCATTATTAAACCAATTTTAAAAATAAAGCTTTAAAAACAATATTCGTTTCACATGTTGCAACGTGTAACTATCCAATATACGGTCACTTCAATGATCACATCGTACAGGATTACCTACTGCGGATGCGGTTCACGCTGTGATCATAATGAACCGCTGCACCTGGTGCTTCCAGGTAACCGTAAGATGTAAGACGGTAAACCGGTAACGGTAATACGGCTTCTACACCAGGGAGTTGAGCGGAATACCAATAGGGGCGCAGTTCGGCGACCGATGTGCATAATGCACAGATAATGCCTTAAATGCAAGGAAGGAATAGAAATGTGAGATAAAAAATTAGCAAATTATGGAAATTAAAACTAACGTTACTACTTGCGGGAGAGTTTTATTAAATTTGATTTTGGGGGAATATAAAATGTTATTTTTGTATTTTTGACAGCTACTTTTCTCTCCTTTGTAATTTTATTTAAATTCTATGGCTATCACAATAAATGAGTAGTATTATAAAATTTTATACTTTATTTTAAATAAAAAAAAAACAAGATGTTGGAGAAGCAGTCAATTTAATAAAATCCAATAAAAACACCAAAGTTTCGACTGAAATTCAGTCTTCATCCGGGTGCTGATATAAACCAACAAACAATAAATAAAACGTACACATCTCAAGATGAGCAGACTTACATAATTGGTTTTAAAAAAATAAAGAATGTCAGGTACAAAATTATTTTACAGAAATCTGTCGTCAAAATTTGGTAAAATACACACACATACATGTTACTTAACAGTCATCAACTAACTGACTTATAAAAGAAGCTCCTAGTGAAGTAATCGTACAGAAATGCAAGGAACTACTTTTCAGCCAATCAAGGGATTGAGGGACAAAACTACAGAATTAGACAATACATTAATAACTAAAATAATATCACAGAATATCACCAGAATTGTTGAAATATAAAAAATAAGAAATAAACTAATTATTATAACAATAATTGTCCATAGTGCTTCGCTAAAATCTCAGAATACATTGAGCTGAGATTTGTAATGTCAGTTTGAGCGTTCACTGATTTTTTATCTCTTTGGATATGTAACATTTCTGAGGTTAATCTCTTGTTCAGATTCTCCTTCGTGGCTAGTATTCTAGCACCTTCAAAGTCAAAAGAGTGCTTCTCTACCTGCCTATGTTCCACTAGGGCACACTTCGAGTTCAAATTTGGTTTTATTTATTTATATATTGTTTGTTTGTTTGTCTGTATCGGCACCCTAATGAAGACTGAATTGCAGTTGAAACGTTGGTGTTTTTATTGGATTTTATTAAATTGACTGCTTCTCCAACATCTTGTTTTTCTATTCAATATCCAGTCGAGAAACAATTCATTTTTATTTTACATATTACGAAAGATGTACATCAAAATTTGATTAGTGTTTCAGAATTCAATTATCTGTAAGATTTATTTAACACATTTTATTTTGAAATCTGTACCGACCCAAAAATATTTCTTATATTACAATAATTATGAGAAAGTTTTTTCCAATTAATTAAATTACTGTATTTTCTATATTACATAAATCAATTTACTAGCCGGTAGGACATTAAATTAGAATTTGTTGCCTATGAAACTATTGAATAAATTGAGAGATGACTTATGCTTAATTAAGAATTGAAGAAATCAACTTACATAATATGATAGATAACACTGGTAAACAAAAATAAACTTTTTTTGTGTGTGTTATGTAAAATTTCACCAGAAATCAGAAAATGACCATGGATTTTCTCTATCTATAATGTTACACTTTTTTACTTGTTGCAAAAACTCCGAGGGTGATAGGCAATTTCTGTATTTAAATTCGTTTTTAGGGTACCGAAATACATCAGAGACATTTAAAAATTTCCATGACACAACATGTGTGTTTAACAGTGTAAATATTTGAAAATTGTAAACTATTATATAGATCGTATCACTTACCTTTATCTAGAACTTAGATAATTTATTTTTTGCATGTTTTAATATGCACTACACAATAATTACATTTCTCAACGCAAATTAAAGTTAGATATTAAAACATTAAAATTTTCTCAGTACTATTTCCAATATGATATTACAAAAGAAAATATGTCTTCCACCGCATGAATACAAAAATATATTGCACTGCATGTTAGTTCCGACAATTGCGAAATAATATTTATAAGATTTATTACTTACTTATACAAGCATGAATTGCATAAAGTGAACATCAGTGCATTGTAGAAAATCCAGTTTCATTGCAATGAGATATGTACGTTGGACGAAATGGGTATGTAATTCAGCAAGATTTGCGGAAGAATTGAATTTCAATTTAAAGTGAAATCCAAGTAAGTCACACAAACAACTCGATGCTGAAATTAATTTTTTACAACGACACGATAAAAAGTACGTGGACGAATTTTCAGAACGTTATTCGAATTCTACGTCTTTGTCATGGCTGGGAATTTCAATTTCCGTTTCTTTGATTTCTAGGTGAGCAGATGATAAGTTTTCAGCTCAAGACGCACTTAAAAGATTAGCGGAGGAAGTGTAACAATTTTGAATAGTTATCTCAGTCTGTTCAAGTTTATTAATGACCCAATGCACAATAAGTGCATTAATTAAAAGTTTTTCCTTGTTAACTGAAACTTTTTCTCTCGGGTACCTATTCTTTGTTTCTTTTGTAATTTAATCAAGACGGCCGGGCAAACAAAGGAAATCCGTCTTAAGGAAACTCGTTCGCCATGATTTTTCTTTCATGTGAAGCGTTAACTCTTTGCCGAAATTAATTTTTCCAAATTTGGAACTTACGGAATCTGAAATGTTGTTACTTGTTACTGGTTTCGAATTCTTTACAAACTTTTTTGTTCAATTGAGGAAACTTGAAACGATAAACGAACTCGCAAATAAGGTATAATTCCTTTCTAATTGTTACAAAGGAAAATATTTTTGTAAAGGCCCAGTAACTTTATGGAAGTATTTTCACAAATATTGAATTTAATTGTGTCTAATGGGAGGTAAATTCTATCCGGCGGTGGAAATGAGAATTTAAGAGATTCGCTTTTATGTATTGTTATAGCGGAGCAGAGTTAACGCAAGAGAGGATAAAATGACATGATACATAACAAAAGAAACAGCAAATTTCTCGTATATTTATTCATTTAACGATTTTCATTATACAGTGTGTTTCAATTTAGATACCCACTATTGGGATCTAGAAGTGTTACAACTTCGGTTAAATTAAACAAAAGTTATCTAATAGTGCAGACCAATTTAATGATGTCTTTGTTTTCACTACATATGGACAGGAAATGTATTCTTGTAGATTTTTCCATTTTTAAATAATTCCCAAACTATTTCAAAATGTGATAAATTTTTCAAATATACATATTTTTACTGCTAAACAGTGGCATTGAAATAAATAGTTTTTTCTTTGGCTCAAATACCAAATAGGTTAATAATTCTAGAATATAATTTTTAAGTGGAACCATTCGTTTTTTTACAATTTTATTAACGTATAATATTTTACAAAATAAAACGCAAAAGGAAAAAATCCTCAAGTTTTAATTTAGTTACGAAACTTTATTTAAAAAGTGTGACCGGTTTCGACCTTTTAGAAGCCAATCTCTGGCATAGCTATTGGGACTAGATAAAAATAATAAAAACCGGTTTCGACCTCCTAAGAGGCCAATCTCTGGCATAGCTATTGGGACTAGATAAAAATAATAAAAACCGAATAAATAAGAATATAACAAACAATTATACATTTCTAATAATATTGTGCATGAAAATAATTAAATATTACCGCATGGTTTATTTTCTTCGGCCCTACGTGCCTCGGCAAATAAGTTTAATATTCGTGATAAAAAGTTAAAGTTCAGTGCCTTGATACATAAATAACTATTATTGGTGGTTCCATTTATAAAATTATCTTCAGTATGAATCACAGAAAGAAATATTTTGTTACGCCGCTGATTCGATAGTAAAAGTATGTATTTTTTGCATTTGAAACTATTTTAGAAAAGTAAAAAATTAACGAAAATAAATTTGTTTTGTCTATATTTAATAACTTTTCTTTTTTTTTCAAGCAAACAAAATATCATTATTGGCCTACTTGTATAATAATTTTCGTGCAATGTAGTATATCATTTATATATGTACTAATAACGTACTATACATATACCATGTCGGGCATCTCTTGAAAGAGCGTAAAATTATATTGTTGGTATGTCACATTGGTCTTGGACATGGTACCTACCTACAACATGTATATGTTATGTTACCGTACTTATATTTATTTATTTATTATTTATTATAATATATATTATATATTATATATTTATATAATATATATATTTCATATAAAAATATAGCAGTAAAATTTTAAATATTTTATAGTGTACACTGAACAACTTTGAAATATATTTAATTTAATTTTGCTAAGTGGTTATATATTACCGTATCTTAATTTATGTGAAGGAAATTGTTAATTTAAAAATAAATAAACATTTTCAAAGAGATCTTACTCAAAATGTACAAAAACAACTATTCCATTTGTATGTTCAAAGTTGTTTATACCAATAGTTTTGTTATGTACCATTAACGTTACGATGTCTACATATATGAGATGTTAAGTCTCATAGACCGTATTGCGGACATAGGTCTGTCCATGTATGTATAACGTACTCGCGACATAACTGTGTTTGCTAAGCAAATTGTAACACACTGTGTATTCGTATAACATGATGTATAATAAATTGTAAACCATTGCCAAAAGATATTTAAAATGCAAAACTATAACAAGTTTACAATGAATACTGATCTTCACATGTTGTCACTATATTCACGTATAATAATGAGTTTGTATCCAATTCAAATCATAACGTTTCAATGAATGACTATCCCATTGAAAGCGTATGCAAACTGACGTTACAACTAGGCGGGATTCGAGTGCATAAATTGCAAAAGGTGAGGAATATAAATTCTATATATCACTTCCGGTTTCCTAGAAATTAATAGTAAATTTAAAGCTCCAAATTAAGGTATGTATATGATAGTTGTGGAGTAATGTTAATAGCCTTACATTTATTAATTTAGAAATATATTTAAATCTGGACCAATTATTCTAAACAAAGAAAACAACAGTTTAGATTTCTGTATACAGCGAGAATTCGATTTAGTTAAAAATAAACAACCTCTTTTAGGAAAACATCAGATAAAAAAAATTTTTGGAAATTTTGTATATTTAGCTGTAATATATCAGCAGGTAATAAGCAGCTTCCTTCAAATTTTACATTTTATATCTCAGTTTCTGTAATTATCCTTTTTCCAGTTAAAAAAAAATTTATGTTGATAAAATTAGGAGGAATGACCTAATTGGCAATTGACAAAGTGTATATAATGTTCCAAAATGTTACAACATGATTGCCATGAATGTAAACTGCATAAGAAAAGAAAAGAAAAATTTTAAATTTTTGTTCCCGTTCGGGAACAGTATGCAATAGAGAGTTAATATAATGTTACAACAATATTTTACAAAGATCACAAATAAATCAGTTATCTGACAATCTTAAAATATTTTACTGTTGTCACAGCTGATTTTTGTTTACCAATCAAGTTGCCGCACTAGTGGGCCAGTTTAAAATTGTTGTTTTCTCGAAAATGCACAGGTTACTTGATATGAACACAGAATTTTTTTCGTTGATTTTTGTTCATTTGTAAATAATTATTTAATTATCACATATTGAAAAAAGTATTTGAAATTAAAAAGGTACATATCTTTACTGTCTAACCAATGGCGTAGCAAAATTTTTAATTTTTTTGTCGGTCATATTCAAAATATGACACAAACTTATAATTTTTTTAATGAAACCAATATTTAAAACCATCACAGTATAATAGCTTTTTTTTAATTTTGATCGTGTGATTTTTTGTACATTTCTATTAATATCTTAAGTGAAAATAATTACATATCTAAGTTACTTTGTTCGTCTGAATATTAGTTTATAAATTATTTTTCCAGAATTAAGCCAAGCTACATTTGATTTAACAAGTCGAATATTATAAAAAAATTATTAATAGTTCACTTAGAAGTCCTTCTACTACAAGCGAAAAAAAAAATTATGTACACTAGTGGGTAATTCAATTGTAACTTATATTTTGTTTCAGAAATAATTATAATATTGAAAATCGCAATGGTGATCTTTGAAGTTGAACTCACTGTTTTTATTGCAATTAATGCAATAGCTATTTTTCTTATCCTTATCATATTTTCAATATTTAATTTGATTAATAGAAATAGTTGTTGAAGGAAAATTTATATTATTTAGGGTTGGGCATTCGAAGAATGTTGAGAATCCTTGCGTTAATTGTACCTACATAATTCACAAATATTTCTCTCTTCAATTCCTATAAGAGATGAAAATTATTTGGATGAAATCGAATTATTTAATAACTCGCGTTATACAAATAAATTTAATAATTTCACGTTTATATTTCGGAAATTAGCCCTTTTACTTGAAGCACTTAGCATAAATAAATAACAGGGCTAAATTTATGGAATTAAACCGTAAACATAACGAAATTCTCGAAGACATTAATTTAAAATAATCCTATAAAATGTTCTGAACAGAGCAATATTTTTCTTATAATCCGTTTACCCTAAACCCTCTAATTAACAATCTCGTCCTGCATCCTTCGTTAGACCATGACGAGTGGCGCTGCCCTACCAGCCGTCAGAGCAACAGACGTCAGACAACAAACTCCCGGCAGAAAGATCCTTATTCATCCCACAAACATGTTTACGCCAGGGCTGTTTCTAATTACCTACCACCAGAACCAGAGCAGACGACAAGGGTGTTCGTTTAATACGGACGTATGCACTCGGGTGAATCAATAGAGCGGTTGAAGCGTAGGTGGGCGGTTAACCGAGGGACTAACCGCGTCGGAGTGCTTACTCTGGACCGGAACATCCGGTAACATGTGTCAAAGGGCGGTAGTGACGCTAGTGAGAGGTGTAAACAAACTAGCAGACAGACCGAGTGCAACTGGAACGTGTTGCTGCTGTGTAGCTGTTAGTTGTACGTCGGGGCAGTGGAAGACATGGTGAGCTTGAGGACACAGTGAAAGAGGTTGTTCAATTATGTTGGAAAAGCACTAATTAATTTTGTTTTCATTTCTGAGGTTTTTATAAGCAACCTAATTATTTTGTCTACTTCAATTAGAAAAGTTACATTTGCGACCTGATTAACAGTTAAACCGCAGTTTTGTTTGAGATATTATTTTATGTTATCGGTTTGAAACGTTACTCAGCACAGATTCATTGATAAAACCGTTATTTACATACTAAGTGCGACAACCGAGTTTACTCAAGATGTACATAGGTAAAAAATTAGCACAGTCCATACCAATAACGTAATATAAATTAGACTCTACATAGCACTGTCTATGTAGAGATTGGTTTGAAGCAGACACTCCGCAAAGTATGGAAAAGTTGGAGAACGGGTCGTCTAGTGCGTGTTGTCTACCTTACTTTATTATTCAATGCCAGTTTAAAAGTGTAGTATGCGCAACCCGCAGCACATCCAGGCTGCACTGCTCTTTCTCCGCTTCAAGTAGTGCCTGCTTCACAATAAATGCAGTCATGCGGCATCCATTTTATATTAGGTCACTGGTCCATGCAAAGAATCAAAGTTGACCCAAGAGTGACCTATGCATTTTTTCGAGAAAACAAAAATATTAGTATTGTCCTACTTGTGTAATAACTATCGTCAAATCTAATCGAAGTTGCAGCTCTTATAGTTCTCGAGATCCAAATTGTAAGCTTCTAAATGTAACACACTGTGTACTCGTATAATATGATGTATAACAAATTGTAAACCATTACCAAAATATAGGTGCAAAACTATAACAAGTTTATAATGAATACTGATGACATTATATTCATGTATAAAAATGAGGAAAACCAATGCATAACGTTGCAATGAATGACTATTTCAATGAAAACGTAGGCAAACTGACATTACAACTAGGCGAGATTCGGGTGCACTATATTACAATATAAATTGCATAAAGTGCGAGAACCGAGTTTACTCAAGACTCAAGAGGTATATAGGTAAATAATTAATACAGTCCATTCCAATAGCGTAATATAAACTAGACACCGCATAGCGCTGTCTATGTAGGATTGTTTTGAAGCAGACACTCCGCATAATAGGTATGAGTTGGAGAACGGCTCGTCCAGCCTGGCTACAATGCGTGTTGTCTACTTGCCAGTTTAAAAGTGTAGTGCGCCCAACCCGCAACACATCTAGGCTGCGCTTCTCTTACCCCACTTCAGGAAGTATCTGCTTCACAACAAATGCCGTCATGCGGCGTCTAATTAATATTAGGACATTGGTCCATATAAAGAATCAAAACCCAAAAGTAACTATTGCAAATTATCAAAGTTGCAGTATAAATACATAGGTACATAATTCGTCTAATATTAAATTCAATTTTATTTACATTTGTTATGTGTTTCACCGCTGCCGAGAGATGCCATCCTGAACACAAATTGTAGTCAAATGCACTAAATTTCATATATTAATATAAAATTTCATTTAATATTTCAAAACTTTCTATTATTATTATTTATACAATAGAGTGTTTGAAGAACTAAATTATTATTTATTATGAACCTGAAAAAAAATGACATTTCGGACGATGCTTAGGCGACGTGAATCGATACATTTTAATACAAGTACAAATAGGCTATTTTACTTTTTGCTAATTTTAGAAGTTTCATTCAACTGTTGAGCTTAAGATCCTCTCAATATCACTCCTGTGACTTCCCCTCTACAAATATTCTTCGGGTTTATTACTTTACGTCTGGTAGCTCCATTTCCCTATAAATCAACGAATATACTGTCATAACCCAAATGGGAAATGGCGTGATATTTTTAAATTTTCTACGCAATTAATCTATTGTTCTCTTTGTTACAGCTGTGTGTACGGAGACTACCTGAAGCTATTTTTGCACCTTGAGCGCGGCGGTGACGTGAACGAGTACACGCCGTGGACGGGACTGCTGTGTGGCTCGCTGGCCGAAGTGCCCCAGGTGCTGTACTCGTCGGGCCCTGGGCTCGTCCTGGAGTTTCACTCCAGTCCTCCGGCAGGCAATTCTACTGGATTCAAGGGGACTTTTCGGTTTATCGATAGACGTGAGTAAAAGCTTTGCTTGTTACATTAATGATGTTAGTGTCTATTGAATATTCCATAACAATTAAAAATTTTTTGAATTCTATAATTATGTATTGATACTCCAATACTTCAAACAGGTAAATATCCATAACCATAACTATGTGAATTTTAATAAAGAAATCCTCGTATACGAAACAAGGTTTTTTAAAAATATTTATTGGACACTAATTTTATACAAATTTATAATTAAACAGAAAATTTCAGACACTATATTCCAATGTTCCAAATTACAACTTCGTTTAATATTTGGTACACTTTCAGCATTTAATTTCGACCCAGGGCCAGCTCCGCAATATATTTATCATGAAAAATACGGCTGATCTGAGCTGCGTAAAGTTTTTTCAATGTTCGCTCTATTCTAGGGATAATACCTGCCCTATTCAGTTATTCCAGTTAATTTTTTATTATTTATAAATTAAATTTTTTACTAAAGCACATAGGAACATCGCGTTTTGACTAATCAAGAGGATTCCTCAAATACTTTCAGTAAATACCAGTTTAATTATGATAATTTTAATATTTATTGGGTTCGAATTTTTCCAGTAATATACACACTAAATACTTGAAATAAATTGGTTTTATCGCAACTATTCACGAAAGTTTGTTTTCTGTTGGATACATGGAGAGATGGACCTAAGAGAATAAAGTGTATTTTGTTGTTGGTAAATGATATTTCACTATACTCTTCTTATTTCTTACATATCCAATTTAAGTGAACCTTGCTTTGAAAGTTCACTTCAATTGCAACTATTTTCTATGTTTACGAGAAAATTGCATGTAAATATTGACAAACACAATTCTATTTCAATTTAAAAGTAAATTGAAAAGAAATATTTTATGAACAAATCAGTTTTGCAGTTGCAGGAATATATTTTTAACCTACCTACCAAGTAAAATTACTGTTAACAGTTATTTGGAAAATAAATGTACTTGTTTTTAATTTATTATTTATAGGTATTAAAGTTGTTAAAATCTATTGGGCCTTAAGAGTTTCGTGAAGCTGGTTTCAGAGTGATCTTTTTTAAAATTTCATGTCCATGAATCCTTAAATTTGTGTCAACAGCCTAATTATTAGACTGCACTTTGTGACGTACGATACCCGTTAAGTCGGGGTTCGAATCTACCGGTCGGCATGTATGTATGCCGTTAAAATATCGCAATATCCGATATTTAACCACACCAATCGTTTACTTTTGACCATACAAGAAGTAATTTGAAGCCACTGATATTAAACTACTATAGTCAAAGAACGTCGCGCAGATTGAGATTTTAACTGCACCAGGATGAACTGGTCTCGGATCAAGTACCATGGTACTTGGTGCTCTGGTTTATTTAGGACTATCGTACCGTAGATGATACGCGTCCAATGTTTTGCTATAAGAGCTTATAGGTGAACATTATTTAGTTGTCACTCAATTCTAGCATTTTTTGTATAAATTGTTCGCCATGTATAAGAGTTAGTTGTTTCCATGGAGTATACTCAAGGGGGTACATAGCTCTGTGGAAACGCATCGGAATGTGGAACCTCACAGTCGACAAATTTTCGAAATTAAATTTCGAAAATTGTCTTCATATAAAATTACCTCCTCCACCATTACCATCATTGGAGGTCATGATTTGCCGTTTGCTAACCGTACTATACACGTATAAATGAAATAAATCAATACCGAGATCTACTTCGAGCAGAATGCCACACTCAGAAATGGGTAAATGGCGTGATGATATATTAATGTATTCGTTTATTCTCAAAAGCAATATTCTGTAGTAAATGCGTTTTAAATTCTTTTTTGCTGATTGACATTAAAGGTGACACTTTACGGACTGCTAACAGTTTGTAAAATGTCTTTTTTATGCCTAGGCTGTAAAAATATTTTACATAGCAACTGCTCAACACAGGCAATGCAACGTAATTTGACAGCAATTATCTTCAAAATATGTATGCAAATAATCACTAAATTAATATTAATTACAAATCGGCAAAAAAATTATATGTTCAATTCGGCACCAAACACAGGCTTCGCATCGACAATGAAACGGCAGCCTCTGCTGTAAATCTGGTATTTTGATGCCTAGTTAAACAAATAACTAATATTATTATTAGGATGGGAAAGTAAAGAAGCACAATACACACAGTAATGCACCGACGGTATATTTTATACACTATTCCGACCATTTATACTTTCAACAACGAATTAACTCCCACATTATCCCGCAATTGCTGTTATATTCTCCTGACATAACACTTTACCAACAATAAATTATTTTCCACCTACATAATATAATTACAGCTTATATGGCCTTACATTATTGCAATATTTAGTTTAGGTTCGGGTTATAATTTGCTAAGGAAAAAGAAATACTTTTTTAAGGAATTTTAACCTTAACCCTGGATTGATTTTTGGAATAATACAGTTAAAATATGGGAAAATAGCTACAGTTTTGAAGAAGCTTTCAAAATTCTTTGCCATAAAATGATCGTATTTTAGGTTCCTTAAACCTTTTCGTTTATCTGTTGCATGGCGTTCATTGAAGAATGTTGACTTAAAAAAATATATAATTATATATATTGCAAATTATGGGTACAAGGAGCCTTTAGGGTTGCCATTTACGTATGGTGGAAAATAATATAGAAAATATGGAAGCAGATAAACGCGTTAAACTCGAGTAATTAGATACAAACATAACGAAAGTATTTTAGCAGTGATAAAACTACGAGTTCTGTATTTATTTAAATGTGTAGCTGTAAACTTGTTAAAAATTAAAATATTCTGTTTGAAATACTATGCACACATCACTTTTCATACACTTTTCGCAAAAATATAAAGTTATGAAGCCAGTTCGTTGAACTAGAAACTGAGTGTGAGTCAGTAAGTGTACGAGTATATACAACAATGATGAAGTACTGCTTTTAAGATCTCAAGAATTTCTCGGAATGAGAGAACTGAGAGTAAAAGAGCGTTGTCATGATGAAATTGGTGAATATAATATTAAGAAGAATACTTGGAGAAGTTGACAAAATCCATCATAACTCAAATAAAGAATGTCAAGAAAGTGAGATACTTCCCAAGGATATATTTAACAATATTACTTTTATAATATATTTGTAAGGTAGGTTTTACTTCCGAATATTCAGAGAATTATATCAAAGGAAAATTAAAGCGAATAATGAACAAATATCTTTACAAAATTTTAGAATAACAATTAGGATATTAGTAGAGTTATATTTTGATAAATTAAAGTTTTTAATTTAATATTGTACTCCAAAATGCTACTTCGTTTTACTTGTACCCAGAAATAAACTAAACACTTTTGCTTGGAATTTTAATAAATTGTTAAGTTATTTTCAAGTAAATTCGTCAAATTATAAGGTATATGTAATAATATATTATTATATAAAGGATTATGATAGTTATTATTCAGGATGGAAGTAGCTTCATCATCTGAGTAAATAATAACCATAATACAATAGGTACTGTACTTTTTCTGCTGCTGTAAATTCGGAAATAACCTATAGTACTTTTGAAAATGATCGAAATCGGTTGAAAACATACGTTGAAAACGACAACACCAAAGTTCACAATGATAACTGACTACATTATCTACTGTCAGACGACCGTAGCTTGGTGATCGTCATCACGGCTTTAAAATAAACATGAATAATTGATTTCTGCTCTTGTGATTGGTCGAGAAGAGTGAATAATGGGGATATATTTACACAGGAGTAAAAAATATGTTTTTATTCTTTGTTTGAACTATTAAGACAGTAATTTATAATCTAAGGAACATCACATATAAAATCAAGGTGATAAGTTAAGGTTATTTTTGTTGATTAACACATATGTTAAAAATTTAAAGCCTAATCCTGATTAGTAGAATTTATTTATATTTAACACATGAATATATAGTATAAATCAGGTAATTTGTAGTATCTAAAACAAGGAAACATACTTTTTCTAAAAACCCTTAACCTTATACTAACAGAACGATCTTCGTCAAGATTTTGGTTTCATTTTCATTTTCAAAAAGCAGAACATTTCAAAAATAGCTTCAGCTTCATTACCATTTTAAAAATAATTGTGTGTGAAAATTAATAACTGTCACCTTGTCAAGTACATTCGAATTTAGTGTTTTGCACAGTTGTAGGCCTATAAGAATTCCAAAAGACCTATTAAATAAAATGCACCCTATGAAACTCCATTAACCTTACCTAACTAGCAGTGTTATTTTCTGGGTACAAATTTTAATCTACCCCGTTTGTGAATCGGCACCGGTGTTTGACATATTACGGTGCTACAATTAGGGCTAAATAAGGGTTGAAAATGGTGCTAGTACAACACGGGTTACCAGGTAACCTGATTTGTAAATTAGAAATGGAGCTAAAATAGTGTTAAAGTTGGTGGTAACCCGCTTTATGAATCTGCCAGTAAATTTATAAATCTAAATTCGTAAATTAAATCCATTATAAGCGAGCCGTTAAGTTGGTAATAATGTTGCTTATTATTATTTTGACCGTTTCCTAGTCATTTTGTATATGTGAATTTCAATCAAATCCGTGATAACAATATATCACCAAAGTCATTTAAAAAAGAAGCTCATGTTAGAGCATCAATCAATAAGCGTACGAAAATATCACAATTTAATGTCAAAACGAAAAAAAAATTTATCTTGTTTATTTGAAGCAATTTTCTCAATTATTTGAGAAAGAAACATCGGTTAAATTTTGTTTTTCGCTATTATCTATAACCTCATGAGGTATTTGGGAAGAGGATGGAATGTATGTAATGTTATTTTTTGTACGATCTTTTTTTGTGAATTTACCATGCTTGTTTCCAGGATGTGTATTATTCTTACCGGATAGTAGACTAAATTAAACGATAAGAATTGTATGTTATGAACTGTAAGTAAATTACCTATATTTAATTTATTGCAATTTGGATTTGTATGGTTTTATTGCCGAATATTCAATACTCCAGAATTCTTCCGTGCCATTCTCCTTGTCAGAATCGCTAATTTTAATTATTTTTCATGGTTTTTAAAGTGAATGGTTGAAATAACCTCACGATAATAAATTGTGTGTTTAACATTTAATTGCGTAAATGAATTTGTTTACATCTATCTCAGACAATAGCAACTACAAAAATTCACCCAATATATTTGGTTTTAGCATGAGTAACAATGAAGAAATTTCTATTTGCAAATTTTCAAATAAGATTTGCTTACAAAAATCGAAAACTGTCTATGTAACATATATATTAAAAATATAAAGACAATAAAAATTGTCAATTTTTTCATAAAATACATTCTCAGAATAATATTTCTGTTGAAGTTTAAGAATGGTAGATGGCTCTGGGAGTATTAATTTACTTCTCAGTTCCATTTACCAATCTGTTGGGATCTTAGATCTAGCTGAGCCAGTAAAACGGTGTCACTGCCTCACAGCAGTTGACGGGTTACACTATTATTCTGAGACTGTATTTTATGAAACAGTTAACAATTTTTATTGTCTTTATATTTTTTAAATTTGCTTACTCCAATCGTGTGGAGACTGAGCGAAGCGAATCTTTGTCTTCCATCGGTAAACTGTTTTTACAGTTTAGAAGGTAGCAACAGTGACCCATTATATTTGCAAAACAGTATTAAAATTTGGAGTTGCTTGTAGTTCTCCATAAATATTTTCATGCTAGCATCATTATGAATTACTAGATTATATAATCTCACTAGTGTCTTTTCATGACAGCATTTACATACGACCTGTATCTGAATAGTTATACAGGAATATTGGAAAAGGTTTATAAAATAGAAATGTAATTAAATTAAAAACTAAATATGGTTTTAACGATGAATCCATATTATGAATTTTAATTATTTGCTTATTTAAATACGTCATTTAAAATCAATAGAGAACGATGAAATCCCTATGTTTGTACTATATTATTACCTCAAAGTAGACATAAATTGAAAGCAGAGCCGAGAGCAAAGTTCATACAATAAAGTTATTTACAAAGTTCCATTGATGTGCGTTGTACCTACTTGGTTTATTAGAAAGCTTCTAGATACAGGTGTAATCTTCCCCCACACTTAGAAACCACTCCTCCACTTATAGCCAACCATTGCCATTTCCTAGTATCTTAAATTTACCCGGAGGGTAAACCGCGCGGAACCGTTCCACCATGAATAATCATTTATGTTTAGTGAAGTTTGAGACCTGTCACCAAACTTGGAAATTTAGATATGGGCTTGCGATACGTAGAGGTTGATCCATAGTATCTTTTGGTGTTATGAATTTAATTTCGTATTATTCATGGCCTTAATTAAGGAAGGAATAATAGTTAGAGTGATATGAATTTGTAATTTTGTGTTAAATTGAAATCACGGTTAATTCGCTAGATGGGTAGATATAGGACAAACTCCGAACTTGGTTTCAACTTGCTGATCGTCATGTCACTATGTCTGTGGTAATATTGGAATTGTGTACAAAATTGTTTATCAGTAATTTGTTAATATGTTTACTAAGTTTGAATTATTAAAAAAAATATACTTGGAATCTTGCTTAATGTATTTAGACAGCTGTTCCACAACATGTCATAAATTATAAGTTTAATTAGACTAAATTTTCAATATTGGTGTATTTTGTAACTCTGAAGCGGGCGCTGCAGGGTTCACAATAATTTTGCTTATCTTTACTAGTGTCTTCGAAAAAATTAAATAATTTGAAAAAAATCGCTTATTTGGTTGATAGCTATTTTTAATAATTTTATTCAAATCTTCATACAAATAATTGTGTACACAACACCAAATAAATCTGTGATATCGTGTAATTAATAATTTAATTTAGATAAATGGATCAGGTCAAGTAATAGCTACATGCTTTGGTCGACATTCTCCTTTATTTCTTTGCTGGTTTATTGTTGCTGATTTATTGTTTTGATTGTGCAGTTTTCACTAAAATGAATGCATATAGTAATAGTGAGTTAGTGGATATGCTGTTTTTAGAGAAGCAGGGCAAAATTCATTATTGGTACAACGTTTGTATGTAATTCGTTTTCCCCAACTACGACATCCCAATAATCGTTTATTTGCGAGGATCACCCAAAGCGTTCAAGGCACTTAGGAGTCTCTCATCAATCGGTGCTCAGTATTTTGAAAGATAACTATTAGCGTCCATTTCATTTTCAACGAGTTCATGGCTTAACAGAACCTGATCATCATCACCGTGTAACGTTTTATGAATGGCATTTTCAGCTGCATGTCGTAAACCCTAATTTCCCTGTATACATATTATTTTCGGATGAGACATATTTTAGGCGTGAGGAAATCCAAAATTATCACAATTATCATTTTGGAGTCAAAATAATCTAAATGTACTTGTGAATTTCATAATGTTTGGGCTGGTATTCTAAATGGATTGTTACTTTAGCCGAATATGATGAATTGTGACTATTATTTATTATTTCTACAAAATTATCTTCTGGAGCTATTAGAGGATATACCTGTAAATGTACGTCAGCCAGCTTGGTTACAACATGATGGTGCGCCACCATATTTTGCTCGATATATGTGAGAGCATTTAAATCAAGGTTTTGAGAACAGGTGATTATCCCCTGGATTTTTATTTTTGGGATCATTTTAAGTCTCTTATTTACGATAATCAATATGCACCGGAAAATGTGGAAGAACTGAGGTAGCAATTAGAGAATTAATATGAAGTAATAAAACAAAAAAAAATTCTGTCAATCTTGTACTTCGTTTATCCGACGTGCTGTATTTTGCGTAGCGGTGAATGGTACAAATTTTGAACAGTATTTGTAATTAATAATTAGATTAAATTATTAAAAGGTATGTAAACAGTTATTTTTAAAATAAAATTTAATTACATTGTGATAAGTAAAATTAGTTTTCATTCGAAATATATCTCTCAATTTAATGAGTATTATGCAATGTTATTTTGAAAATTAATTTCAATTATGTTTCTTTCAATAATGTAAGTACGCTAATCCAGTGGCCCTAAATATGTTTATTTCATGTAAACCAACCATCCTTAATTAGCTATTTTCCACGACCGGGAAAGAATTTTTGTTTCTATGATACCTAAATCATGATAGAAGCAGTCAATTTCATATCTACGGGAGATTTGTGCAGTTTCACTTTCACAAATCAAAGGTAGCTATCAGAAATTATACTACAATTCAAATAATTTTAAAATACATGAAAACCATCAGGAGAAAAGTATATTTTTTACGTTGTCGCATATACTATTACGTAAAATTTATATCTTATTTATGAAGAAGAAAACAGGAAAGAATATATGGATAAATAATTTCACTTTTTAAAATTATAGTTTTAAATAAATATCTATTACAAAACTGAATGCCAAAACCACAAATCGCTTCTTCAGACTATAATAATAAGTAATAATATCCAAAAATTTTAAATGAAGTGCATAGCTGCCACAATAACTTCCAAAGAACTAATTCGTAATATAACGAAATTAAATGGGGTAAATAGCTCAGTGGCAACGTATCGGACTGTGGATCGCGAGATCCTCAGTTCGAATCCCACTTCCGACAGTTGCCAATTTAAATTTACCCCTGTGGTTCCCCCTCTACTAACAACTTTGGGGGCCATGACTTGACGGCTGGTAACCGCATTTCATACGCCAAAATATATCACTTACCGAGATCTGCTTAAGCAGAGTGCCACACCCGCAATGGGTAAAAGGCGTGATGATATAATTATTTATATATACGAAATTAAGTTCACTAGAATATCAATACAAAAATAGCCTGTGCGGGTTGAATACAATTTACTCACGTTACAATCGAGATAGAAAAATGAAGCTATATCTAGAAGTAAATTTGTTGGTACCTTTCTCAAATATCTTATGATAATAATAATTTCCTAATACAAATATACTTGTACAGCGCACACATCCTTGTATCATACACATGAGTCACTGATTGTACCCTGTCGCATGACATACTTGAATCCTTGCAGTGCTTAGTCCTTATTGCATCCTTGCTCTTGTGTTGTTCTAGCACTAGGCGCTAGGCGCTGCATCAAACGGAAACCAATCTTCTTGAGTAAACTCAAAAGGGATTGTTACTATCATAACTTCACAAGATTGAACTATATGTGTAGATCTGCTGAAGTTTCGTAACACATAACGTAAATTTCATGTTATTATTTATTGTCTTATTGCAATATGAATACGGTTGTAAAGAAGACTTTGTTTTGGAAAAATATTGTGCTTATTAAAACAGGTATTTTTGTGTTTGATGAAAAAGAAAGACATTGTAGCCAGAGAAATACAAAGCTCAAATTACAAAGAAAATATGAAAAATTCGAAATGGTATTATATTTTACAGCATTATGTCTTTGGTTTCACCCTATTATATTGAGAAATGAAATAAAATGTTTCAGATTTCTATCTGAAATTTAAGTGAAATGTCGTAAGATTAAATTTAATGTTCTAATTTCCCGTGATATTTGTATAATACAAGAACTTTTATACATACTGAAACGGACGCGGCAGCGACTAGTTGAAACTTGCCGGCCTACGCCGCCGCCGCGCCACCGAGTGAATGACGCAACGCTAGCAAGTTCGGACAAGTCGTTTGCTGCACAATAGAGATTGTTCCAGACTCTTCGAGAAACAAGGAACGTGGTATATATAAGAGCGAATCATCGTCAATGGGAACAGTCGACTCCGAAGCCTGTATGAAGAACTTGTGAATATAAATATACCGCTCGGTCTGAATATAAAAAATCGTCATAAATAAATATCGCTCGTCTAGTTTATATAAATAGTTGTGTTTGTTTACAGTAGCTATAAGTGTTAGTTTATAAGTTTTTGTAATCGTTATTTTAGAGTTATATACTTAGTGTTAATTAACTTTTACTTTTTATTATAATAATTATTCATTATTTGTTATTAATAATATTTCTTTTCGTTTAAATAAAAACGTTTCAAACCCACGAACGTTACAATACATACATAACATCACTTTTATAACGTGAATGAATGTGGTTCTAAAATAGATTTCTTTCTATTAAAAAAAAAAAACAGAACAGTCTTTTAAGTTTTAAAGGATTGTTGATTGTTCAATGCAATATTTTAAACTATAGCTGGAGTCATAGATCAAAATTTGCAAGAACAATATTGGATTTTTCTCAGGATGGCGGGAAATATATCGACCAGCAAAATGCAATAAAACTTCACTATGGTACATAGAATAGAGTTTGCTTTATATTTTGAACAATACTTCTACAATAGAAATACCGCAATAAGCCTTTAGATAATACTTTTTAAAGGGTAACACCGACGTAGATAGGAATTTTTGGTAGGTGGACATTTTTCCTCCGCCGTTTTCCCCCTGGTCATTTTTCCTCTGACTATTTATTCCCCTAATCAATCAAAATGATAATTTGTTAATAACAAATTTTAATTATAAGGAACTTACAAAATAAAGCTAGTCCAGGTCGCATCTCAAACCCATCTCAATTGTTCGCTAAACAAAACACTATAGTCTATCGTAACAATTTCTCATCATAATTAACAGATACCGGACTAATATTTCCATGATTACTCATTATAAAAACCTAATTTTCAATAGGTTTGTTCCAAGTGGTTATTTCTGACAAGTTTGTGACAATTTCACTAAGCCTACGAAAAATGTAAACAAGTTAACATTTCGTTTTTGTAGCGAAAAATATACGAATTTCTTTATTTATATTTAAGGTTTTGTCAAAACAAAAAATGAGCATGCACATGCGCTTCATTTCATTCGCCGTTCCAGTCTATATTTCAAACTTACAAGTTACAAATTATAATTTGTTTACATTTTTCGCAGGCGCAGTGAAATTGTCACAAACATGTTACAAACTTGTCAGAAATGACCACTTGGAACAAACCTAATATTTTTGAACATCTTTACAGCCTTTATTAAATAAGTAAAATGAAATTTGTTTACTAAACCTGATGCAGATATTAAATCTCTTCAACTTTTATTTGAGGTCGTACTCGTACCTCACTTAATTGACAAAAACCTTCAATTTTCGCATCATAGCTTCTCCTCCACATCTTGTACTATCTATCCTCTCTTCCTTTCTCGTTGCTTGGCGGCGTGAAATTGCCGCCCGCTGCAGGGACAGGACGCACAGCGCCGCGGTGCCGCCTCCAGCGAATAACGCGACGCCGACGCGAGTCGCAGGCGGTCCCGAGGTCACAGGTCAGGAATGAAGGAACGGAACCTGAACTCCCATGACCTACACACTGAATAATGAATGGTAGTGATGCTTGATGCGACGCGTAACGTACGGGAATGTCAATGAAATGTTAGGGGATATTTGTAAAAGGTTGACTTGACTTTTTATGGTGTATAATTTTTTTATACTAACAATATAGACTTATGACCAATTGCAAAAACAAAACTTTAATTTAGTTTAAAGTTTAAACTAAGAAAACGAAATTATACCGCGTGGTGATTATTTTTATTTTACAAAGATTCGTATTGTAGCGACAGTATGTTCCCTAGGAATTTTCCACTATTATTGTAATTGTAAATAAAAAAAAATCTGCTTCGGTTAGGAAATAGGCATTTTATTTCACTTATTTGAGTTAGGTAATGAATTCCATTATTTAACTAGTGAAATAATAATAATTTCATTGTTTTTATGTTTGAAAGTATGTTGATATATGTAACAACATTTAATGAAATATTAACAACTTCAATGGAAGGAAATTTATTTCTTTAATTATAAAAATTCATTCATGTACATTTAACGCTAACAAATCATAAAAATAAAAATTTCGTACTAGGCCAATTCTGACGTGTTATTCTTTTATTTATCGAAATTTATAACTGTCATTAATATGTCAAAACTACAAAGAAGTACAAAAAATATTGTATGAAACATGTAAGGAAACTCGATTATTAGCTTACTTTCACATGCGTAAGCTAATAACCTATGGAACGCCGTTTTACTCTTTAATAAATAATTTTATTAACAAACTTTTCAAATAACTATCATAGTAATTCCTTCTATTTATATGATACATGAATTTACTTGATATAATAAATATGTTTGTCGTTACAATTTCGCTAATAAATATGTTTGCTTAATTCAAATGTTTCCTCAGTTGAACCGCTACTACAATATTCATAATAATAACAAATATATAAATTCAAGATTTAAAATTGCTAACAAACTTTTTAATACAATTAACATTTTAATTTAACAATCATAATAATAACAATCATTTCAATTTAGTGCACATGTTGTAAAACAACATTTTTATTTAAGCAACATTTTTAATTCAACAAAAATTTTATTTCAGCAAACATTTTATATCAAACATTTTAAGTCAACATACATATAAAATCAACAAACATTTTTATAAAACAAACATTTAAATTCTATAATTAAAAATGTTTGTAGAATAAAAATGTTTAATTTAAAATGATTGTTGATTTTCATATTCATTTTTAATTCGTAAACCATTTTAATGCATAAACCATTTTAATTTAACAAACATTTTAATACAACATACATTTAAATTCTATATTTAACATGTTTATTGAATTAAAATGGTTTATGAATTAAAAATGTTCTTACAATTTCCCCCTCACTTACCTTTCGATTGTAGAACCGGGGTGTAAGATGAGACGAGACAATTGCAGAAAAGACCTCGGCTAGCGTTGGTAATTGAGAGCAAAGTGTGGGGGTTCGGGACCGAGCAGGATTCTTTAATAATAAGGATAGGCGCCACCCAAGCAGAAAATAAATAAAGCAGTACACCAACAAGTATATAGCTCAGGATATATATTTTAGAACTTAAATTTTGTACGCAATCACAATTGATTAAATAATATATAGGCAAATAAATATTATAAGCTATTAACAACTTACTTTGGAGTGGCACTGCGGTGATTCGTTGATCAACAAAAATTCTGTAAGCCAGGGTTTCACAAGCAAAATAACAACTGTTGTAGCAGCTAGCTAGATCTTCTTGCAATTCGGGGCGCTTGTGAGCATGATTCAACTGTGTACTCTGGTGGTAAAGCCTCTCCGTGTCTACTGCTGCTGCTACGGCTCAGGACGGCGATCGTTAGCTCGGCAGGCTAGCTGGTGTTGTCGAGTAACAGGACTCACTACTCACTCACAGCCACCGATTGCCTAAGGCCCTAGCCCTGGTAAAATCTAAAACAGTACAAAAGCAAGGCAGTACCACACTCCGCAACCAAAAAATAATACAATAATTTTTACAGTAGTTGAGCTCGCAAATAATGAAAACAAATATACAGAAAATCTACGCAAAGCAAGGGAGCAAGAGGAACATAAAACGCTAACAGTAACCTGATGACGCATGCGGTGATGACAAAAAATATAAGAAATAGGTAAATCAGCAAACCTGATGCAACGGCTCGAAAGAACGTCGATACCAGTAATAAGTCATTCCGAACCTAACTAAACCGAATCAAAATGTTCGGGAACTGAGCCAAACTTAAATTTAACGAAGTCAACTTAAAACTACTGACTGGTATACGACATTTCCAAAAATCGCAAAGCGGAGAAAATCGCGACCGAAGACAAAATAACTTAGCGCTTAAATCACTCGCGCGTCAATCATCAACTCACTCAGGATTTATGGTGGTGTACTCAAATCATTCAAATATGTATGGCTGAAGGCTGAGGAAACAAAAATTTAGCAGATAACTGGTCTGCGCAGCTCATAAAAATATCCAAAGCCGAATGTAACGTTACAAAATTTAAGGCGGCAAACTATTTAATACGATAATATGATTTTAAAACCACACTGGCTGAAGGCCAGTAACACGGAAGGAAAACAATTTAAAATAATAAATAACCGAGACCAATCCAGGAAAACTCAAAACAAAAACACGTTCCTGAATGGCCGACAAAAATTGCTCTGGCAGTTAGACTCGCAAACAGCGTGAGAGACCAAAAAACAATAATTGACAGTCATGTGGAACTCATGCCAGCTGAAACAAAAATCTGCAGCATGGTGATGCTAGAATTTTACTCTACTTATTTAATTTTAATAACTGATACTGAATCTAATAGCAAAATTTAATTTAATTTATGTTCTAGATATGAAACTTTAAAAGGTTACAAATTTGAAAACTCCAAAAAACCAAAATACTTACAGAATTTGAATCAGATGACAATCGTAGCCACTAAGAAGGTAAAAATGTATTCAAGCTCATGATCATCAACCAGATGATAATCGATAAACCAAAAAAAGCCAAAAACTGTCAAATGCTCACAACCTGTCAGGTCAACGTCTGGCTACCGAGAGAGAGGATCTTCTCGTATCGAAAAAAAAAGTTAAAGCGGGTATCGCTAGTTGCTATTACCTACAAGGTCGACCGAAACCAGTGACATAGCAAACCTGGAGCGCTTATGTGCCAAAAGAGAATATTTGTACGAAACTTGTTATAGATGAAATGAAACTGTAACAATGTATATGAATTAAAAATGTTTATGAAAATCAAGAATCATTTTAAATCAAACATTTTAATTTAACAAACATTTTAATACAACATAGATTGTAATTATATATTTTTTAAACGTTTGTGGAATTAAAATGATTTATGAATAAAAAATGTATATGAATTAAAAATGTATATGAAAATCAACAATCATTTTAATTGGGCGCTTCGGATTGCGGCGGTCTTACGTACTACATCATATGCTACACAGCACTATGGTAAAATAATAAAACGAAATTTAATTAAATCACATTGCGTCCATTTTTTACGTTGTTAAAATGTTATAAACCATCTTAAATTCACATTCCATAATTATTGGAAAAAATTGTGACATTTCCTAAGATTAAGGATCGCCTCATAAAGTTCGTTGAAGGTGATTACTGCGCTTAATATCAATCTAATCGCACTAGTAGCTACTCCACGTAGTTTATCTGTTAACTTAGAGGATCCTCATTGATCAAACAATAATTTGACACGAATTTTTGATCGTCATGCTATATTAATTAACTTTTCCCTTTAGAAATCTATTAATCGTCCCAATGAGTCCCTGCGGTCCGCGTATAGTTGCTGGGCAATTCCGGTCGTTGAACGCGCTCTGACCTCTGACCGGAGCGTGCGAAACCCTGGAGTTCCCGGACACAACCGGAGTCGGGACTGAACCGCGGCAGCGCGGCACTTTTGGCCGTCGTCGGCCGTCGCCTACTTGACTGAATACCGTAGCTATTCTTACGCTTGCCTTGCCTTGGCTGTGTCTGGGCCATACAACACAGGGCCACCTTTTTATTTTTTTGAGACGGCGTTGGAAACGCCACTAAGAAATGAGATTTTATACCACCCCAGGCCCGTGTTTGAATAGTGACGGGCTTTATTTTCTTTTCCCCGGTGCGCGGTTTTTATAGATTCTTGTTATTATTTAATACACGGAAAGGAATGCTATATGCACGTAAAGGTGGTGGAATGAGTACCTAGTGATTCCCGGTTCGAACTCAATATGCTGCTTTCTGAAATTATTGAATTGAAATACCCAGAATTAGGTAAGTAATGTGTATGAATAATAATTTGCTCACAATTTGATATTTTTTCAAAATTTGTTTCTTAATTGTTCAATAAGCCCACGTCCAAATATTTGAGAAACATGAATCAGATCTATCTCTAAATCAAATTGACATATTTTCTGTATTTGGAAGAATCAGCTGATTTTGTTTGATGCTAAATGATTTGTGCGAATAAATTAAATGACTATTACCGTTAAACAAAAATATATGTACATTTTCGTAAAACCGCTACGTTTTTTATTCTCACTGTTGTTTCAGTAAGATTTGAATAAATTACAAAAAAATTAACTTACATTTTTCTCAATTATTTCGTCATATTACGACACCTTATGTATATAGTAGTATTCAGAGAAAAAAAAAAATACTGAATACGTAAATAAAAAAATTGGGTACCATTTACACTGAGAGTTGTATGCCGTATTTTGAAGATTGCGAAAAAACTTTTTTTGTTAATTCTCGATTCGAAATAGCAGTGGTGACAACCAGTTATATTATAAAAGAAAAAGAAAATACAAATTTTTATTAATTGCTGAATTAATTGTAGTTTCAAGAAATTAAATACAAAAAATTATGAGAAGACATACGTTACGTAATTATAGTAGAAAAAAGTTATCATATTTTGTAATTTTATACATTGTATTTTTAGACATAGGTAAATTTTTATACTTTTCTATTATTGTATAAATAATGTTTAATCCTGAGAACCAATTTTATCCGAAATTTTTGCATGATATCAATTGTGTAAATATAATTGTTTAATTAGAGTATATCAACCGAGATCTAACAAACGACAGTTTCAAAGAGTTATATATGACATACCTCAATAATTATATTCCATCAATTTGACGTCACCTAAGTGGCATGCCTTACAATTAATTTAATTTCAAATGTAAATGTACCATAAAATAGTAAGATTATGTATGTGGTTTTGAGGAAAACCAAGGTAAGTCACTTTTTTGTGAAAATTGAGTTAAGCGCAGACTTTGATACATATTTATGTATATTTTCCTTTGGTGACCTCAGTTCAAGACGATGTTATCTGATATATTTTGCGCAAGTTGGACAAAGCATAACTTTTTAAGTGTCATTTTTGTGTCAACAGTTACGTGACACTTTTTAAAGAAAAAACCATTTAGGTTCCATTTGGATGCACGTTAAAATGTATACATCAATTTATTCGGCATGTTTTTTATACTTTTCTTTGAAATGAAAATGATATCAAATAGATATTCGGAACCATATTACGGTATTTATGAAGGTGATTTGTTAAACTTAAACGCAAATAACTCTAAATCATGAAATAGTAACTTTACTTGTTAAAAGTAACCTTTTTAAAGGTTTCTTAGCAAGTTAAAAGTGTCACTTATTAACACTAGTGTTAAAAGTAACATAGCAACGTGTTAAAAATGATTTCTTTGTTACTTTTAACACATTGTTAACGATTTGTATCAATAAATCAACAAATATAACCCTACCTGTCAAAATATCATTCAACATTTTTTGTATTTACTAATACGCTAGGAAGATCGTAGATAAAATTTTATATGATATACGTATAAAGTGACAATTTATTTCATTCGTGGGGTAGTTTCACTTACTCATAAAATGTCACTTTTAACACTTATATCATAAATAACTATCTCCTCAGAACCACAGATATGTAGATGTGAGATAAAAGTAATTTACTTGTTTTACTATTGGATTCATAAATTTGACTATGGCCACACATCCTATTCTAGTCCTGTTTAACTTATAGTTTATTAGTTAGCACTATTGACCCATTTCAAATGGAGCACAGTATTTAAATTTTTTTTAGTCTCTTGTAAAACACTAATTTCAATCTGAAGGAATGCCCTTCATAATTTAGTTTAATAAAAATATATAGAATAAAAATATATTTTGCTATTTACTCATTTTGGTGTAAGTAGGGTTAACCATAAAGACGCGATTGCTAAAGAAAGTAGAAGTACAGTTTAATATCACATAAGTTTTGTGGGTTATGAGATTCAAACTGAAGATCTCATGTCCCCAACCCAATATATTAGCACGGAATAATATAGCTCATTCCTCATTCATTCGTATTTAATATTTGAAATAGTGCACGTATTTGTTTATTTTATTACCCCTATAGTAAACATCCTAAGGCAGACTTTACAATGCACTTGATGTTGGACTATTAGGTCAGACAGACGGAAAAACTTCGTTTGTTATGCTTGATTATTTTCAATTTTTCAGTTGAGCTATCTTCTTTATGAACGTACGTCTGGCCAACTTAATTAAAATTTCATATCAACCTGTTTGCGCGGCGGCAAAAAATATATTCAAACTACTTTCGTAATGACGTCATGATTAAAGTTCTTTGTTATGTTGATTAACTGTGGAAAAATGAACAGGAACGAACCGTTTTTAATCATTTCGCAGGAAAATCGATGCGTAAACAAACACATAAATTTGACAGATACGAATCTGCTCTGGTGTTTATCTTCTCTCTTGCTGAAATTACATTTTTCGATTGGGAAATCAGTTTAATAAATTTGTTACATATTTTTATTATTTTGAGAAATGTAAATATTAAATTCAAAGTTTTCCTCGTTCAATAGGAATATCGAGAATCTACCACTTAATGGAATTAGATAGCACTTGTAAAATATTACCTACTTTTACCTCCTAAACCTACATACAAGGGTGATAGTGATTTTACTATTTTCATGATGAAATCTGTGTGTGTAACGAGAATTTTTGGCAGTTTTTTTTGTAAGGCTGTCCTGTTTTTGGGCATATTTGGAACTTTTCTATAAACTATAAAACAATCCATACTTTATAATTATTTTCTAATTATTTCAAGCTAGTTATAGCTGGTATTGGGAAAAATATATGTAACATCCAAAAAGCATGAACTACGGCTACCTTAAATGATTCCAGATATTAACATAATTTTAGAATATGAATAATCATGTAGTACCACGTAATATGTTTTGCTTGCGTTTTGTTTTTTTTTAAGAATTTATAAATTTCAAAAAACCAGAAGAATAGGCTATTCAACGATATTTTCAAAATTTTTTTCTCTTGAAGTACATAAAAATATATGACCACATTTGAAAGACCGAGTTAAAAATTCCTCCAAATAAGCTACATATTAAGGTTTGAATTTTAAATTACATTGATGACATAGGTAATGTAGTATATCAGAAATAAACAAACGGTTGTTCATACACTTTCGAAAATATTGTTGAGAAAATTACAAAATAATACATATTTAAATGGTAATATTATACTTATTTCATTATTAGAAAAATAAAATAAATTAATGCACTTAATTTATTTCACTTTTTTCTCATTTTACAAAAATATTTTGACATTCTCGAAGTTAGGTAGTTGATGACGTTAGTATCGTACAGTTTTGCAGATGATTTTGATTTGTTTTGTACTCATAGGGCCAGAGCTCATTTTTCATTTCATGTGGTGTTTGGTGGCTGTTTTAAATAGTTGTGTTTATTATTTATACGAGTGCTGTATATCAAACAGGAAACTACCAAAGAAAATCACCTAAACAGAATCCGAACATATCCGACACATCCGAATGTATATTCTTAGTGAAGGCGGAGTAGGAGCTAATACTTGAATCCCATTTGCTCAAACAGATGCTCACATGTCCTACGTAATTAAAAACAAAACACCCTGTATTTATTAAAGGGAGTAATGTGTAATTAAAAATATGAAATTTCTCGCATTCTTTAACCCTTATATTTTCAATAAAGTTTTACTATTTTTGATGATGATGGAATAGCCTATTGTCAATTCAAATGGTGCTTGGGAATGTTGTACGTTAAATTACATCAAAATTGTTTTTCCACATTTAAATGTTATGAGCTCAAACATTCAAATAAATACAATACATTTAATAATTTATGTATAAATTTCCTTGTTTCGCAACAGTACTGTCATATTGTGCTGGATTCAAAATTAACATGGAATTTATAATTTGGCATTTATTATATATAATTTATAAAATCTCTGATGCGGCACCATTTATAACCTCTCAAAAATTTTAATTTCTAAACGGTACAAAAAATGAATATATTGTAACAAGGCGAACATTCGGAATACGATTTATTATTTTACTGTCAAAACGATTTTAAAATATCAAGTTTCAAACTGCGTTGTACTCAAATGCATTTAATGTCGTGTGAGAATTTTTGCTAGATTTTAGTTTTATAAATAGTCATTTGAGATTATCGCGGCAAATATTCTGAAATATCTGCTTGAGATGCCATCGGGAGTTGACAGATTTACAGATCCTGGTCGAGACCTTAGTGTTATAGTATTTTTTTTGTAATCTTTGGTGTGCCGATATGTTTCCCAAACCATGCATCATTCCGAGTATGGGGTGGTTCTGTGCGTTTGGATAACTCAAAGACAAACAGTTGGTTTTTGGACTTCGAAATTAGCAGACGTCTTTTCACGTCATGTTTTGGTAACTGCAACTGAGTTAACATATTCATACGTTATCGTCGTTTGTAATATTTGTAATGTGTTTGTTCATTGTTCAATTCACCGTTTTATCATTTAATTAAATATCATTTTTATCATTCTAAGAAATGTTGTTTTTTTTCTTGTTGTTAACCCTTAATTTTCAGTCTCGTAAGCTGTGCTACAAAATGTTTAAATAAAAATTAGTGTAAATCTTTTTAAATATATCAAAATTTACTCTTAATTCTTTTATTTATCGAGATATGTCAAAAAACCTGGTAGATCTTAGTAAACTACTACTTACGATTGTTGGATTTATTCCAAGATATAATAAGCTCATAATAGAAGAATTATTATTCTAAATCTTCTTAATACCCTCACGATATCGAGATTATTATTATGTTGTTATTTTATATTATTTATAAGTTCCTTTCAGCCTCTTCTTTTTTTTTGCTTTCTATTTGCTTTTGACAGCTAATTGGATTCTTAGTAAGTATTTCTTCTATATTGTTCTCCCACGTCTTTTTGGTCTTTCTTTTTTCTTCTTTTATTTTATTCGTGCTTTCCACATTAATTTTGTTTGGATATGGATGTTTTCTATTTGTAGACTCTTCCGTATATAATAATTACTTAATTTATCTAATCTCGTAACTCCTTCAATTTTCATCAGGTATCTCATTTTGGCTGCTTGGATTTTACTTTTTGTTCTTTGGTTCACGATCCCTACCATATATTAACATAGGTCTGTGTACTGATTTGTATAGTGCCATTATTGTCTTCTTCGACATATGTTTATTACTCAGTATTATTTCATCAATGGCGTGATAGTTCTAATTTGCTTGCTGGATTCTCATATTAATATCTTGTTCTATTCTTCCATTATTGTTTATGGCTTTTCCTAAGTATGTGCATGTGTCTACTTGTACAATGATTTTTCCATTCAGCTTTAACTTTGTAGTGCGTCTTCCCTTAGATATCACCATTGGTTTTGTTTTTTCTACATTTATGTTCATATTATGTTTGGCTATTGTATTGTAAATATGAGAATGTGAAATCAAAATATGAAATTTAGTCATTGAGAATTTCATTAATTTTTTAGTTACCGTAACGTGGACGAAGTCACACATACACGCACACAGACCTTATCGTGAAATAGTGAAATTGTATTCTAGAGATCCCAAAACGTATTTATCTGTTGAAAACAAACTAGCGAAAATTTTGACATATGTATGTGTGGAAGATAGAAATATTAAAGTAATAAACATGTAAGTATCAAATCTAAAGTAACATTTTATTCATGAAATATATTCCACTCGTTTGCAAATAATAGTTTGTCTAATCTGTTGAATTCATTAACAACGTTTGACGTACGCGCAAATAAAGCAGACATTGCATAAATTCCTGTCTTTTCTTTGGAGCAGCCCTATCCTCCATGGGAATGAACCTTGGATTCTTCTACGTATAAATGATAAAAACACAGCTTCGCCATTATGTGAAAGCCCGGCAGAGATCTTTCATCTCCAACTTCCCTTCTTTTTCTTTCCTGCGCTAACTTCGTTCAAATGAGCCAACCGCGATTAAATATGCCAGGGTTTAATTAAACGATTTAGATGCTTTACAGCTTTGTCCAATCCTTAAAAGAAACTGTTTTGTTGTTTGTTATTTTGTGTAAACGACGCCAATTCAAATATTTTTGTTCTGTTTTTCTTGAGATTTTGAATTAAGTTTAAAGTCTGTTTCAAGTTCTATTAGCCAAGAATATTTAATGAAATAAGGTTAAGAAATTGAATTATTTATTCTAATTTCCTTTGGACGTAGTTTAATTTCCACGCAGAAATTCAAAGTTCTGATTATTTTGAAGTATATAGATTATTAACTAATTAAAGTTCACATTTCTTTTAATATTTCTTTTCTTATCTTGCTTTAATAGCTTGCTGTTTATTGGTTAAAGTTTTTATGAAATCCTGGGATAAATCAAACTAATTATATACTCCTCTGAAACGCAAGTTACCCTCGCACATGTATTATTTTTATAAATATTGGCTATGTTTGACTTAATAAAAAAGAATTTTATATTTGTTTTATTTATTTTCTATTTTAGAAAAACTTCTCCATTTAAGAAAAATTACAATTTTTTATTTACTTTTTAAGAATAAAATTGTAGCTTTTTCAAGTCATTTTTTTAATTCCTTAAATTATATATTTTTTTATATTTATAGCAAACAATAATTATCTATTGTACAAAATATATCATTACATATTTAGCTTAACATCGGTTAGTAAGGGGTAGAAGGTAAAGAGGGGTAAAGAAAGAGCAGATTATGTTCGTATAAAAAAACATTAAATGTATGTATTTTAACAGTAAATTCAATAAATTTCAATATGTTTTAAAAATACAATATGTTTGAACATGTAATATATATTATACGCGCATGGAAGTTCGAGTCATTCGTATGCAGTGCGTAACCAGAGGTGGCGGGGGCACTAGGGGAACGCCCCCCCCCCCCCCCCCCAATATATTTTTATTATAAAAACGTATCCAAAAAAAAAAGACGATTGGATTTAAAATTGTGAAGAACATAAACTGTTTATTTTTTATTATTTCATGTTCATTTGAAATACTTTATATATGTTATTGTTCATTTAATTAATTTTATAAATATTAAATTGTAATTACATGAAATATTATTTCCAACAATTGATATAACACAGGCCAATGACGCAAAATAAATTTCTGATGTTCCTTGGTGTGCTGAATTCGAAAATAATAGATAATTAAAAAAGTCGTAGCACGTACCAATTTTTAATATTCAAAATGTGAAAAGTTAAAAATCTGGGTTGCCTGATAAGACTGAAAGTCCACTTCTAGCACAACCATCTTGACTTTTTTCCATCATGATATAAAGGAGAAACAGTACTAGTGACGGTGGAATATTAGCATGATGGGTAATTACAGTTGGTCACTGCATAGAGAATAACAAAATATTCAAATAAAAGTAAGTTTTTCCTTATGTATCAAATTTTCCCTCTTTTGAAATTTAATCGGTCATATTGTTAGAGAACTGTGGGTGATACAAGAAAACGGATACCAAATACGGTTTCAGTACCCAAAAATACAACACTTGTTGGCCTGTGTAATAGTTAAAAGTTTTTTTTCTCTACTAAAAATAAACTATGGTTGCTCCCCCAAAACAAAATTCCTAGCTACGGCACTGTTTGTATATTAATACAATGTAAGCTTCGTGTGTATGGCACTGTATAATTTAAATCACACATATATGTATGTACAATACGTATTACTTTTTTTAAATCGTATAAGAAATATATTCTCTTTCTCGATTCACGATTGTAAGATACAAACTCGGGTTTTTTTTAAACAAGCTGGTATTATAGCGGTTTCATAAAGCTATTGACAATAAAACTAAATCTTAATTATTATTGGTAGTTACTGACATAGTTATACATCTTCAGAAAAACTGCATTTTTCATACGTGTTAAGCAACAGATATACTCCATCAGTCGCAAACGTTAAAAATTGAGTGATCACCCGTTTTTTAAATTTTAAACAAATGAAAACCAAAGAAATATATTGCGGTTGAAGCATTTAATCTTTGAATATGTAGTTGTGCTTTTTGCGTTTATTATAGCGTTGATTTAATTTTTGGTTGATCAAGAGCGAGCTACAGTTGTTAATCCGTATAATAGAGGTCTTATAGAGACAGAAACACTATATTCTGCAATTGCAAATCTCATTTTCGATTAATGAGACATTTACCAAAGTGATGTCAACACCGTTCATTGGGTGAATGGCGAATTATAGGATTGATTATTAATAACTGAAAAGGACTGATGGACTAGGGCACTTAATTCCTAGTAGGATTCAGAAACTATTGTACTCGGTATTTAATACATTATAATTCTGAAATGAACCATTGAATTGGTATTCAGTGCTAATTACACACATTCAATTAATAAACAAACTATTCTAACTTATATGGTCCCATGTTCTAGGTATTTATTTAGAATACGACATCTTGGCTTGTTTGATTTGGCTCCAACTACTACTTTACTCATAATTCTCTAGTTAATACAATTTGTATTATTCTAGACATGAAAATTAAAGTAAACGTGTAAAATTGTGTAGTGAGTTTTCAGTGGATGAGCACATTTAGGGTACCTAGAGTACGATTTTAATAGTTTCGCGATGATGTCTGTGTGTGTCTGTCTGTCTGTCAGTCTATGTGGATCTCTGGAGTTACGGTTTCTCAAAAACTACCATACAGAAAATTTTGATATTTTGTATATATCAATTGTATACCCATTGGAGGAGCTGATTAGTTTTTGGTGATAATCCAATAACCGGAAGTGCTGGTTACTTGGAGCCCTATCAAGTTATTTTAAAATATCTCAGTAAATTATGCTGTAATAAAAAATTTGTTATTAGAATAATGTTTCAAATATTATTATTTACAATTATTGTTTGAAACATTTTCCTCTTACTGTCACCATTTACAAATTACAATACGTTAAAGAAAACCTGTGTTTTTTGAAAAAACAAAACAACTGTTAAATATGTAATTTTTTGACATGTGTCAATTTGTTGAAGGGATGGGCGTTTTTTGATAGTGGTGGTCAGTGTTCCTACATTGTTCGATAAGAAATCTATGGAGGGAGGTATTGTGGTGCCCACAACAGATTTTTTAATGTGATTTTCTTTAATAGTTTACAATAAAATATTAAAATTATGGTAAAGGTATACCATGTAATGTTATTTTCGCAAGAGAAGATGAACTTATTTGGAACGAATGAGACAGATACAAATGTCATTTTTTATAATTTTATATATTTAGTGGTAGGTAAATGACAAAATATGTTTACAAATTAATAAAAATAATTACCATCATGTATAAAATATAACGAGCATTTTTATCGGGCACGTATTTGACGGTCGCCTGTTAGAACGCGTGCTCTTTCATGTTAGCTGTTTACAATTCGCTTTCATCATAGTAAAGTAAAAAAAGTAATATAAATATATTTTGAGAATTATTCACAATAACGTGGTTTTGTTAAGCGAAACTGAAATTACGTGCCTACATATTTCTTCAATGGTTCTGTGACCAAATTTTGATTTCTTATATAATATTCTAAATAAAAAACAAATAGCTTCGTAGTATCGCATCGTACTGGGGATCATAAGATTCTCGGTGCGAGCCTCACAGCCGACGAATTTTTGAAATTAAATTCAAAAATTTTCGCCACTTAAAATTATTACCTCTGTGACTCGTCCACAACTACCAACCTCGGCAGCCGTGATTAGACGACTGGTAACCGGACATCACGCGCAAAAATATCGAGATCTGCTTTGAGCAGAATGCCATGCCCAGAAATGAGTAAATGTCGTAATGATATATTTATTTATTTATTCTAAACAACTAAATAAAACCTTTTCAAATAAAAGAATTATGTAGTTTTCGTGATATTAATTATTTAAAATTAAGACAACGGTTACTTGTTTTAGTTTTGATAAAAGAAGGCTGGACATATTTACAGATAATGTAATAGTTTAGATACATTTATCTGTTGTAATTTTATATATTGTGTACGAGTATTTTGAAGTTGGTAAACTTCTGTATTCTATCTTGATACAAAATCAACTTTTCTCCTGGAACCTATAGTTTTATTGTAAACTTTTGCATGATATAAATTATACGTAAATATGTTTGTTCAATATGGGTTATACAGATGAAGAAATCGTCGCATACAAGGACTCATACTATGGTGGAGATCCCGAATCCATGAAGTCAACAACTGGAGTTCTCATTATGAGAGGAGGTCCCCTCATATGGTACTCACAAAAACAACACCTAGTAGCCACCTCCACAGCCGAAGCTGAATATCGAGCCGCAGTATCAGCCATCGATGATATTTGTTGGCTGAAGAGACTTGCCTATGAACTAGGTATACTGAAGACGGAGGAATCAATTATTCTGTTTATAGATAATAAAGGGAAAGATAAACAAAGGAAAAAAAACATGTAGAAATTCCTCGGAAACAAAAAAGCAGCATATTGGCACAACTGTATTACTCTGTCATGTCAACAGTGGAACAGTGCCGATCAAATTGCTGACATTTTTACAAAACCTATAGGTAAACAAATCTTTGTAAACTTGCGAAATAAGATAGTAAAAGCGGAGTATTGTGGTTAACCATTTTGTTTATTTGTCAAATTTAATTAAATATTAGGTTGGTAATCACTTAATCACTTCTAGTTTTATTTAATTATTTTTTATGTTGGCTACTGTTATATGTACATGAAATACGAGTTACTGTAATTTAAGAAAAGTCCCTGAAATAAAGAACATCAAGATAATTTGGAAAACTTGTCTATTTATTTCTGAACTGCTGGGAACACGCAAGAAATACAACAATATTATCTTCTGACAAATATTAGTCCCACCTACTTGTACTTTACCAATTTGACTTCAAGTCAGTAATTTTTCTAATTAAAAAGTTGTTTGTGAAATTTTATACATTAGACTCACAATTTTGATATTTGTATTAATCGTCAGTAAAACTAGTGTAACTATTCATTGATTTTCATTTTTACATTTACTATTAATAATATTATAAAATAAAACTAAACTTCAAACTGAAACTGAAAATTCACTATTCTGTTCATTCAATTTATGCTGGAATGTTGTAATGAAATAGAATTCATTGTATTAATGCAATTAATATTTCTCAGCAGTAATGATAAATGACCGTTTAATAATAAACACTATAATAGTAGGTGTTATTGAAACAGTAGGTAATTAATCCAATCGCGGAATGTCCGCTAAAATATTAAATGTGGTAGTAATATGCAATAATTGAATATCCAGATTTTCCGTAGTGTGTTTAAAACACACATTAATCAATGTATTGCACAGATGTCCACTGCATGAAATTAGCGAATGCTTGTGGCTTTTTGACAATGCCAAAATCACTCGGTTGTCCGTAGGATATGCATATTAATTAAAAGCGTTTGATAATTAAGTGAAATGATCAATTAATGTGCTAATTAATCATTCCTGAATTTTGCAATTTATCAAATGAGTTGGAGAAATAAATTTTAATGGTCTGTATTTTGTATTCATTATGAAGCACTTAACTTTTGTATTCCCTTCAGTGCGTGGTTATGGCGCTACTATTAATAATAGCGAGATTCATTTAATCAATTGTAGTTTTGATATCATTTACAGAATGAATATTAAATTGTGTGTATACTATAATTTCTTATTTCTTTAATTAAAAGTACTATGTTAGAAATCATATGAGGTACATTTATGATTCTCAGTCTTTCTCGCTTTTAATATGTGAGCCTGAATTTTAATGAGAGATAAAAATTATAGTATGTTTAAAACTTCATCGAATTTCATTAAATTATCAACGTTCATATGTTTTTTGTTTGATAAAAACTGAAATTTTAATTACATTAATCCTCTTTATAGCTTTAAAGCCAGAATTTTTAAATAAGTATAAAATATTTTGTTTTAAAATATATCACGAAAGCTTTTAAAAGGGTAATTATAATAAATGATTCATTTTTGATGAAAATAATTGCTTAAAATTACCTATTTCTGTCTACTTCTAGTCCTTTAGCCAACCGAGTCGTTTTAAAATGGTCCGTCACTAAATTGTAAATTTAAATTGTTTATATAGCATGTTCAAAAAGTTCCGGGACGGTGAAATATCTCGAAAAATACTCATCAAATAAAAAACAAAAAAATACCTGTTTAATATTTTTTAAAAACCTATCTTATGTCACCAAACACGATCCCCCACCGCCACTTGGTGCCGAGGGGCCACTTTGAAATCTTAAATGGAAACCTCCATTTTTATTGTACATTCGGATAGTACGGCTAAAACTAAGCAGGTTTTGCATGAAACCTTTTTCCGATTAGCGATAGATGGCGCTGTAATCAGAAAAATAATTACTGTCATAGGTCCCGGAACTTTTTGAACACATTGTATGTGGTTCTGGATAAGAAAATAAAATATTCGTATTTTTTAAATCTATGAAAAGAGCGCAGTAGAATATACCGAACGGTTCAGTATACTCAGGAATTTTACTTTTTGGAAAATAAAGAAAAAATAAAAATATATCATCACGCCTTTTACCCATTATGGGTGTGGCACTCTGCTTACGTAGATCTCGTAAATTGATATATTTTTACATATGAAGTGCGGTTACCGGCCGTCAAATCATAGCCCCCAAAATCGAACTGAGGATCTTACTATCCAAAGTCCGACGCGTTACCACGGAGCTATTTACCCCATTTGGAAAATAATTGCTAAAATAATGGTGTATTTAAAAAATACATCTTATATCCCCAGCTTACCAAATTGTTCGGTGAGTTCTACGATACTTTTTTTGTGTAGAGAAAAAGAGATCATTGCGGTGAAATTTTATGTAAGAATTGTATTTTATTTATTTTGGAAACAATTTTATTTTTCTAAATTTTAGCATATCAGTTGTACGTAAATATACTTGTAAAAAAATGACTTATATTACCGGAAATTTTTAAAACGCCAGTATCAAAATATTATGACCAACCTCAATTTATGCTCTACCAAATTGATCTTGAGTGGATGGCGCGCTTTGCAATAAATTTCAAATTGAAAATACCGTAAAATTATATGTCTTTTTTATTATTATCGAGATAATGTAATGATTATTTTATTTACATTATTATTTTATAAAATAAAGAGGTAATAAACTAAACACAGCTTTCCGCACAATTTATTGAAAGGTAAGATTTTTAACTAAAGATAGCATAATGAAAATATACCAAATGATTTAAAAAACCCATAACAATACACACGACCATGACGACAAGAAAGATGATTTTCAATGCAGCTTATCTGAAAATAAGCTTTCTTCCACGTTCCACGTTAAACGAATATAATTATCCATTAAAATATGTTTTCAAGGTCATATTTGTCCGATCGCCACATAGTTCTGATTTTCCTTCTAATTAGAAGCAAAATAGAATACAAATTAAAAGGAATCAACTGTTTTCGAGGAGAAGTAGGTTCACCTCGATTTGTTACAGTCATTTGGATTTGCTGATACATACAATACTTGAAGATGTCATAGATGGCATTAATGACTTGTATTGGATTAGTAGTCGTACAACATCCTCAATCAATATTTTCTTAACGTAGTCCTAGATAAATATTTAATTATGGATAATTCACCGTAAACAAATACGTATATAGGTTGCAATTTTAAGTAATCAAGAGCGCACTTCATAAATAAATTTGACAAAACTAGACTGCAAGAATTGTAATTAAATTAGTATGTATCGACTTATCGAGAAGCTAGTTAAATAATCAATATAGTGTTAGGCAGTTGAAATATGTACGTTTTTCTTTGAAACGTTTCTCTCAATATGCGATAGTTTATAAGTTATTTAAAAATAAAAATGAACGAAAATTTGTTTCTTGTCTTGCGTCTATGCAGGAACTGAAGCTGCGATTAGAGTTGATGGTAGATTGTAGATTGTTGTATAGATGTTGGTGTGAAACAGGGTTGTGAAATGTCTCCTTGGTTGTTTAATTTGTATATGGATGTGTTATTAGGAAAGGCATTGAGTGGAACGGATGGTGTACATACTGGTGGACAATAGTGCCTGCTTTAGCTTATCGGATGATGTTATAGTGTTGGGTGAAACTGAAGAGCAATTGAGAAGAATTATTGTGAGCATAAATGAAATAGGGAAAGGTTTAAATCTGTTATTGAATGTCGATAAATGTAAAGTGTTGGTGCTTGAGAAGAATGATTTGGTGACTGATTGTAATGTTTCAGTGAATGGTGTGAGACTGGAACAAGGGAATGAATTTGTATATTTTGGTAGTATGGTTTCTAGGGATGGACGTATTGACCGGGAGATTGATAGATGGATGCCTGTAGGGAGCTCTGAGTCCATTTATTTGAAACGTGAATGTGTCCAGAGATGTTCGATTGAATGTTTATAATAATGTGTTAATACCTACATTGGTGTCTGCTGTCTGGTTCTGAATGTTGGGTATGGATACGGAGAACGAATGCGCAGGCGTCCGAGAAATAAGTTGTTAGGTATGAATGATTCCGAGTTTAAAGAATAGAGAGCATGTATGATTCGCATCATGAATATAGAGTAGGCGAAAGTGGTGTGTCAGGATAATAATGTTTAAAGGAGATTGATTGTTGGTGATGGTATGTATGTATGTATTAATTTTTTCAGGAAACCATAAACCTCATTAAATTGGCCTTCTAGTGTGGCAGCTTTTATCTGACTTAACTGAAGTCGTTATAGTACTCGAGATGGTGAACCTCTAATTTAAAATTCTGCAAATATGTCAAATAAAAAACATCTCCAAATAATAATCATTCTTATAAAGATAATATTTAGTAAAATACCGGATTGTACATTGTGATACATATTGCGGGAGCAGAGAAAACTTATCGTCGACTATCCCTTTATTCTCTTCTTAATAAGTCACAGGCTTATTCATTTCAACGACTCACTTCTTCTTTTTCTTGGCCTTCCCAGGGAGTGTTTCCCGTATCGGGATGTATCAGTAAACATTATATCTTGCATTTCCTTCTTCTATCTTCGCTTATTATATTATTAATCATATGTCATTTGGCCCAATTCTCTAACTCATTTGTTAATTTTTAACAACTTGCTAAGATTTTAATCCAATGAAAAACAAAGACACACAAGAAAAAATCAAACTGTCACTTCTAGCATTTGTTTTTATTTGTCAAAAATATTAGCAAGTGATTAAAAGTTAACAACTGAGTTAGTGAATTGGGTTGATTCTGTGGCTTTTTACGGCTTCGCAGATTTTAATTTATAATTCTTTTTTAGAATATTTATTGTTTCAAATGTTATCATTAAAGCATGCGGTTTTACGGATTTGATATTTTGCTTCCTTTGTAGGTTTCCCATAGCTTTTTATTGTTACGCCGAGTCACTAGAATAATAAAACTTGTTTCATTGTGGGAGAATTTATTTGTAATTTGTGTCAACGTGATTCTATACTAATTTTTTCTGTATGTAATAATTTAAGTCAATTTTTTTACGTTTTTGTAAAGCTGAATAGAAAGTAAAATAAATACATTTAAAACAACTCAGCAGTCTTGGAGGAGTAACAAATGTTGCAACACGATTACTCACTGATCGTAATGTTAACTTTCTATACTGCAAATATTGCTTAATATTTAAATGATAATTATGCAAACCTTGCATTAATACTTATTATTCAGAAGAATATTTTGTAAAATCTTGCCTACCTTCGAGTTAATCAACATACTTCTCATGACAAAATTCCTGCAGTATTATGTCCACTCAGCGTACAAAGTAGCTAGTAACCATGGCAGTTAGCAGATAAGTTAAGAGGTGTTTTGGGCTTGGAGGATGAAGGCTCCACAGATTACCTGAATTATTCTTGTAGGCCAGACCCGGGCGGCACCACAAGCCAAGGCTCGGAGGCTCGGCCTCAATATTGCATCCAGCCTTAATGAAGTTTGCTTTGGAGGGTGCTTCGTCACCAGCTCTGGATCGTGGATACGTGGATCGTCCCTTACAAATTACCTGAGTCACGATGTTTCGTGTACGCAGAGCTTTCACGTTTCGCGGCTACTATTGCGTCCCTTATCCGATCCACGGAAACATCAAATTAATCATGCCCTTAAAAAACGCTTAGTTTGAGTTAGATACTCTTGACCATAATATGAGATATTGCTGGTTAAGATTTTGTTAAGAGGTTTGGACCTTTTTACATCATCAACTAGTTAAAAAGAGATTTCTTCTTTTCAGGTTACAAAAAATACAGTAAAATAAACTAATACCTTATAGAAGCCACAACAAATTATTGTTTGGAAAATACACTTAAATTTTTAATAGATATTTCAGAACTCATCGTCGTAACAAACATTGCTAATTAAATAGCATTGCTTTTAATAATGGTAATAATTTAATGCTTAGAATTAAACAGATAAATTAAGAATTTATTTTAATTAGGAAATAGTACAAATATTTACTATTATTTTCTTTATAATTATCACAAAAATATGATATATTTTAAATCAAAAAACCATTACAAAATTTAATTGTAAAATGTGAAATTGCAATTCTACGAAATTTTGGTATAATCCCCTGCTACAATTTAATTGAACACAAAATATTGGAGTAACTCATAGTTGATTCATTAGCTGTTAAATGTACTTCAATAATTTTTAAATTGACATATATGATTGATGAAGTACAATTACGTTATCAATAAATGATACATTTACAATAACCTTTTTCGTCGCTTCTGGTTCCCTGATATAAAATTTTGAGATTGATAATTTAAGCAGGTAAATGCCATGCTAAGCTTGTAAAATAATAAATTTGGAATTATAATGAGGCTTGGTTTCAATCACAATGAACAATAAAAAAATACACTTGTGCAGAATTCAGATGGATATATTAAATCTCTTCACCTTTTATTTGAATTATTTTTTCTCTAAAATTATTAGGGAAGCAGGGAATTGCATATGTATTATTTAACAAATGAAATGCTTATGATCGCTTGAGTAAGTCACCATCCTGTATAAATATTTCGCAAAAATAATTCAAATATAAAATCCCGGTAACATGTGTTTACTTTCAAAAATGTTTAGGTATTAACGGCATAATAAAATGAATACCTAACCTTTAATATTTTTTTATTACCATTTACAAACATAAAGAACTATTGTATGTACCTTTGACGAATTATTTTGGGAATTAAACAAGTCTGTTCCATGTAAACTTCTTTTATTTTATTTTATATACATGCCAAATTTTAGCTTAATTAGATTTTTCCTGAACTTTTATACTTTATAATTGAGAAAAAGCACAAGAGACAATAATTTATTTCAGTATGAAGATAATTCGGGATTTTGGGATTCGGGATCTTGTGATTCGGGATTTTGGGATTAGGGATTTTGGGCCGTTTCTATCTTAACCATACACTTTGTCACAAATTTATATTGACACAACGTGTATTTTTTCTAAATTTATTGGAATTGTCTATTTAAGTGGAAATAAATAATCTTGCTGAACTTTATCAATTAAATCGTTTATTATAAATCAAATAAATATATCATCGCGCCTTTTACCCATTATGAGTGTGACACTCTGCTTACACAGATCTCGGTAAGTGATATATTTTTTCGTTGCGGTTATCGGCCGTCATTTAGCGTTATCTTTGGAATTTATCTCATTAAATACCTCAAGATATTTTTGAATTTTATCAGATAATATTATATCTTTAAGCAATTGTTTTTTTTTGCCCGTTTCAAATTTCTTGCGCATATTTTGTTCCCGAATTTTTTTCAAACCGGCCGTATCAACGCACATGTTACCTATAGCTTCCTAACTTCCGCATCCCTTTACAGAGCCAATATTTAAAATTCGATCAGCAGTGTGAGGGTCACGGTAGGTCAAAATTGATCATTGTGATACACCGTGCTTATTCTAATTTATTAATTAAAATGTTTTCTTTATTGTATAATTACTATTTATTGATTTTAGAGTTAATTAATTACTTATTCATTTATTTTGTCGTAGTTTTGTGAAGAAAAAAAATATTTTGTTACTTTATTTTAATAGGAATATCGTTTTTGCATTTTTCATATTATTCCGCACTTTTATTATTTTCTTTCAATTTTATTTTAAAATAATTAACTTTGCAAGATAGATAAACTAGTTAGAAAATTTTCATTGCGTGATAATTTTGACACACCCCGCCGGTTCTCGTTTCTCCAGATCCCGCGCCCGTCGGAAGGTTAAGCAACCACACAAGCAAACTGACATTAGGTAAAACTCCTCCTCCTTCGAAATCGGGATTTACCCATACAGTTTACTTTCGTGTTTGTTGGCAAGCAAAAGAAAAATTGTCGATAAAATTAGAAGGCAATATTATGCCGATAAAATTATTTCGAAATTATCAATGCCCTAGGGATATCATAGCTGTTAATTTACTATGTTTCAATGATATTTTAGCCCCAGATATCAAACTATTAAATACAATAAATTCTCATCCTTTAACCAAATATCTAGTGTTCCGCAATAAAATATCCTTGGTCCTCTTCTGTACTCCATGTATACCAAGGATAATAAATCCATTAAATTCTGTTCCATGCATACTGATGATACTCAACGGTGTCTCACATTTGTTCCCAGCTCAATGAAGAAATTGCTAGTCTAGTCAAAAATTCTGAACAATAAGCCATGCGATTAAATTCCTCGAAAATCGAAATGTGTAGTAATGGAGTTCTGTATCAAGGTACATAAACTAGCCGTTGAGCCACATAATAGTTATTTATATATCATGAGAAGTAAGTGAAATTTTAGGATTGAGAAGGTTGTTACGTTGAGGTATAGCTGTGGTTTACAGAAACATTGGATAACGTTAAAACTTAACTCTCGCGGTGTATACAACATTAACGTTAGTTCCAAATCGGCGAACAAATAAGGGTTCAACATGACTTTTCAGCAGTATTCATAGCGTCGGCAGCCTATACTTTAATTTGGTATCCTAGTTAAACAAATAACTAGGCTTGCAACGAATATTCGGCAACTATTCGGTATTCGGCCTATTCGGCCACATTTTTACTATTCGACCGAATACCGAATAGTTAAGCATTATTCGGCCGAATACCGAATAGTTTAGAATATAGAGAAAAGTGGAAATTTAGGGTATTTCATTCGGTAATTTTTGCTTGAAATAAAATAAATGTAAAACACATAAGGGTGTCTATTCTGTAATTTATCTGTTAATTTTTAACGGCCTGTTAAAAATTTTAACCAATGATAACAGACGGTACTGAATAAAAACTGAAAATTTCATTTGCCACATTTCTATTAGTTAAAATATTTATTTAATTTAAATAGTATAAAATTTATAGCCAAAATTGACAAAATTTTAAGAAAATGTTTAGGTAACAAATTATTTTTGTGTATTTCTTAACAAAATATAATTGTGAATATAGTAATTATTAACATTTATTTTTATGTACTTTTTAAAATATTTTAGTTATTATATGGAAGCTGAACAATAAATCATAGTTATTATAACAAATTAAGTTGTTACGAACAACAATTTCAATTTGATAAATTAGCTAAATTTACTTTTTATTATTGACGAGTCTATTTATTAAATTTTATAAATGTAGCAAATAAATAAAAGCAACAATTTTTCTTGTTAATAGGTAATTCAGAAATGATAAAATTTTAATTTAACAAATTGTCATATTTGTTCAAATTGTTAATTTAACACAAGATATTTGTCAATAATAACTAAAAATACTGAGTAGTAAACAGAAAAAACCAGCCGAATACTATTCGCCGAATATTCAGCTATTCGGCCAAGGAATCCGCCGAATATTCGGTATTCGGCCCATGGCCGAATACACTATTCGTTGCAAGTCTACAAATATCTACTATTATTGTATAAAGCTGGTGCATATTACGAAATGCATTAGTAAATATTGTGGTACAATGAAGTACAATTTTTGATATGGCGATAAAGTGTCATAATTTATTCAATGTGAATGTTTTGTAAAGAAATGTGCGAACAGAATATAAATTTTTCATATATGATGGTAGTAAACGTATATAAATATAATAAATTGATCATTTGATATCGTAACAGCAGTAAACAAATTTTCCTGTATAATTGCATTATAAATTTTCCAGTGCTCAAATCTCTCCCACAGAGCATCATATTGTCACTGCACGAAGTGGCAACCACGCAGCAGAACAACGTTATTTATTTATGGCATTGTTGCCACGATTCCGCGCACAATGTAACACGTTTGATTTGATAAATAACTAGTTACGAGAACGCTGACAGCTCCGCTGTATGAACCGACGTCGACGTCGGGAATGGAGGATAGACGCCGTCGGTTGCGACGCTGTCTCCCCAGCGTCGAGCGTAGAGGAAGTGAAAGAGAAATTAAATACAGGCACGTGCCGATTTAATGCCGTTTTGCCTGGGATTGGTTTCGTCCATGAGCTGAGATTGCATGGAAAAATGACAAGGAGATGAAGCTATTTATTCTTATATTCTTCTTTTTATCCCTACTTACGTGTTGATATACTTTTCCCACATTATTTACACAAGAACTATAAATTATAAACGTGACGCACGATCACTTTAAATAATTTGTTCTATGATTAATTATAAGTATGTTCTGATGTCGCTTAAATGGTTCTTTATTTTTACTTATTTGTGTTGTAACACTTTTAGCTTTATTTATTATTACGGTTTTCAAATTTATGAAAGTGTGCTAAAATATGTTTGTTTGACTGTTATTAATTGCGACATTGAAGTTCTGTCCCTATAAGAGCTTTAACATTTATGTAAAATCATGCGTCATTGGATCCTAAATAAACCAGTCTTTCGTCCCTTATTTGCATGCAAAATATTCATCCTAATAAGGATTAAATAAATGTCCTCCACCTTTTAACATCAAAGAAACGCTATTTAAACAAAATATTTTATTTTGAATTTAAATATGTTTTTACCCAAAGTTCAGTGTCCATATCCTCATTTAGCTTTTTGGAATATTTTAATATTTACTCGTATACCGAAATAATTAATTTTGGGAAGAGTAAATCCAACATAGGAAGAAAATATGCTATAATTAAAAAAGGCATATTTTTTTATACAATACGCAATATAATAGTAGTGCGTATAATATTATTAATTATATTTCTTATTGTTTCTTCAACTATGTCACAAATGATAGTACCTATTGAAGTAAAAAAAATATAAACATATTGTTTTTATTCTACGATAACATTTTTATTGTGGTTTTCATGTCATAATAAAAAAATAAAGTAAAATAATTTTGTTGTAATTATGAAATACTTATATAATATCCGATGAGCACTAGGAGTTACCAAACAATTTCAAATGATAATTGCCGTTGACACAGATATAATTGCGATCACACTGTCTGATGTCTGCGCATCTATTATTTACATAGGAGTAAATATGTATTTGGTGCTGTATAGAACCTTTTTTTTTTGTCGATTTGGATATAATATTAATTTAGAGAATATTCTTAATACCTATTGTGAATGCGATCGCCGTCAAATTATGTTGCTATACGTTTGTTGAACGATTGCTATGCGTCTGTTGAGCAATTGAAACTAATAGTACGATTTTTTACGTAATAAATTGATTAAGAATTTTCACAAAGCAACAGAATATATATTGTAAATATTATTAATAAATAAAAATAACACAAACATGGAATATTGTTGGGCCATTGGCATGATTCAATTTAATAGAGATTATGTTTCTTGGTGCATAAAATTTATATTTATTGCAAACACAATGACAGATAATTAATAATTAAATTATATCGTGTTTAAATGGGTCCAAGGCTAGAGTGGCTATAATAATTGTTCAATTTGTGGTTAAAAGAATCAATTAATTAAGCAGAGAGTAAATATGAAATTATCAATATCTCAATATATGTAATTTGGTAAGTTCCCATTTGATAGAAATCCTCTAAAAAGTAATTGTTACTGACAATTACTTCATACTAACCAAATAATAATTAAAGTACCTCCAATTCATTTTTTTATATAATATATACATGATTTAATATGCAGCCTTTCTTTTAAAAACATTTCTACTATCGTTTTCTTCACTTTTTTGTTCATATCTAGCTACAAATACTTTGATAGAGAAAACAGAAACATTATTGAACTAGGCCAACTTATATTCCCACTATAATTGTTCTGTACGTTGATGAAATTTATTGTATTTATTCGTACTTTTACTATCTACATTTGCTCCCGTCAGCCCAATATGTGTTATTTTCTTATTGTTGTTGTACCATAAACTTAGGGTTAGTTTTACGGTGTGCAGAATTGTAAGTACTAATGCTTTGCATAATCTAATTAAATGGGTTAATTGAAAAAACAGTGTTTTTTTTTTGCTTAAGTACCTAATTTGCATCATTTTATTAATATTTCAATAAAGAAAATTTAAAATTGAATACTTTTCATTCATAATTTTGGTAATAAACTTTCGCGAATCCGAATTTGTGACCCTATTTATTCATACAAATAGAATGATACTTTTCACGAGTTCTGTCTGTGCTTCGAAAGTCAAACGCCAGTGTTCTAATCTGAAAATATTGGTACAAATATGAAATAAATACTTATACATATTATATTACAGATAATTTACGTAATATGATTGCTAAATCACATGTTGTCAAGAAATAAGAAGACAGTCCACAAAATTAAAATATTGTATTAAATTTAGTTATTAGGGTGACATTACTGCTATTAGCCAATTAAATGACGTAGTTCTGAGGTATTACGAAAATATGAAATTTTATACTATTTTTGAAAAATTATATATCTAAAAATAATACGATTTTATGTATGTATACTGTTTAATACATTCTTTTATAAAAAATAAAACGGAAAATATGATATTACAATATTCATAAATTTTTTAAAATATAACACTCTAAATGCTGTTTAAAAAGTGATGTAGTTATTACTTATTTCTGTGCAGTTCTATTTTTAAGTACTTCTAGTCCACTGTACAAATTGAAATACCATTGAGAATAAAATAAAATTTATATTAGTTATTATTCTGCTTTTAAACAGATAACGGGCACAGAACAATTTTATAACTATATGTCATATTTCAATTAGACGGTCACATATAGCAAAGTTACAGGAGACGTATTAAATTCCATTAGTTAAGTTTCTAGTTTCAGTCCATAGAAACCATTACCCCGTACTCGATGCCTTGGCTTTAGTCTTTAGTGCACTTCGCAATAATTGGAATTCAGCTATGACAGTTTAATACGACCAGCAACATTCACATTGTAGCGTTACCGTGTAACTAACCATTTTATGTTAATTACTTCCACTTCGACCGATGTCCTCTTCTCCAAAAGATCCCGACTCCCGATTGCAATCTCGAACCATGTTGAGTAATTAATCAAAACCTTGGACTCATTCCCCAAGGTCTCGTTAAAACTTTGGAATTTTTCATTTTTGTTATAAAGAGGGATGAAAACATGAATTAGGTTTCATTTTTCATTTTTGCTCTTATATAATGATTCATATCGCTCACGTTTCACGATATCGGCCTGTTAATTCTTAGGTTATTAACGCCATCTGTCTGAAGAGGAAAAGTATCAGACTTGTTAAAGGTAACGACTGGGATTACAAGATTACTATTTGATGTATTAAAATTGTTACTTTATCTGTCTGTATCATATCTCAACCTGTAGCATGAAATAGCAAAAGGGAGCGATCGATGACATATGCATTAAAATCTATAATTGTTAAGGTGAGAAAGAAAAATTTAGAAGTAAAATGTATTCACAAGTTTATTAATTTGACTTGCATAACACACCTATTCATACGGTGTAAAATTAAACCTTAAATAAGAACACGTATTTTTTTATTACAGATTCCGATATAGCGTCAAAAACCAAGTTTCTTTTATCTAAAAAATTATATACCGGGAGTTTCATTTAACCTGGAATTTTGTATATATCGAAAAAATATGCATCGTACAGAAAAATTTACCAAATCGAAACTTTAATATCTTCGAGTGGGGCATCCGTTAGTACTAACTTACGCCCACTTCTCCGCCTCCTGCGGGCGGGGCGGGGGTTAACTTTTAAATTTTAAATAGGAATCCCTACTTTTTATCACAGATTTGGATTGTTATCAGAAATAAAAAGAACAAAAATGCAGAAAAACACTTATTTAATATTTTTCGAAGGGCTATATTCAATTATGTTACGGTTGGTTCCCCATTCTCTGTGGGTGGGGCGGCTGGTAATTTTAAAATCTTAAAAAGATATAAAAATTTTAAAACAGTTAATTAGCAATATATTGAAATATAAATGCGTAACTGCGCATCCACCAAATATTTCAATTTTAATACTTCCGTAAGAATATGTGGATAACTACCAATATTTAGTACCAATCGACATAAATATCCATTTTTATTGACAACTACTACTTTTGTAATGTATGTAGGGTGTTCATTTTTTATTCTTATCAGACCATTATCTCGAGAATTAAGCAAGATGGTAAAGAATGTTTCAGACAAAAGCAGATTAAATTATGGTGACAATAAATTTGTCCTTGAAACAAATTCTCAAGGTCAAATGAAGGTTAACCTTGATTTAAAAAAATGGAAATCAATATTTTAAATTTCAAAGCCCTATTCTACGGGGAAAATGCCTAACTTTTGTTGGAAATTTTTTTCTTGAAAATGTGTTTTTTTCTCTACTACATTATGATATTCCTAGCTAATATTTTCAGTGAACCATTTGTAAAAAATATATTATTGGTTTATTTGACCACCGTTGTCATTAGAGTTACGAACCTAAAGTAAAAAAATCTGATGTGGCCAGCACATAACCTCCCGCCCAATACTACTCTTAAACGGTACAAAATAGTATTTGATGATATAGAAACATACCTTCTTATTTCTTTATTTTATTTATATTTGAGAATTTTAATTTTCTTTCGTATATTTATTTAATTTTTTGACATATATTTCACTAAGAAAACAGCTTCACAATCACAATGACATGTGTCACATTTCGTCAAAAATTGAAAATTTTTAAATGTTTCCATGGTATACTAGGAATGCAAGATTTTTGTGAAATCTAATTTCTTTATATTTTATTATCTCTAAATCTAATGAAAATTAATAAAATTAGTGTAATCAAAAAACATGTAAAATTAAATATTCTTCAACTTTCAAAATAACATAAATTAATGAAAAATGAAATTTAATTTTGTTTTTCACGAAAAACTGTTACGGGCTTCAAATCAAATCTAATCAGCTCTTCATTTAAATATAAGAAGCAACAATTCACAAAATTGTATTTTTTGGTATTATAGTATTTGAGCTATGCGAGACGAAAAAATTGCCACAGACTACACACACACACACATACATACATACATACATACATACATACATACAGACATCATCGCGAAAATAGTAAAATCGTATTGTAGGGACCCTAAAACGTGCTTATTCATTGAAAACTCACTACCCAATTTTTTGACCAAAAACAATACCTCCCTTACCTAGAGGTAGGCGGGAGGTAAAAATATCGAGTATATATAAAAAAAATGGTTAACCTTTATTTGACCGTGACAATTGGTCTCAAAGACAAATTCAAGATCACCATAATTTGACTTTCTCAAAACCTAGAAACTTTTGTATGAAACATATTTTAACATCTTGCTTAGTAATCGAGATTTAAACAAATTTATAATTGAAAATATTAAATTTAATTTCATTGTTAATTCTGTCGTGATAACAATGAAATAAATACGAAATATAATTGATATTTTTTTTATTAATTGAACAATTATATCAATACAAAAAATAATATATGAAAGGAATATGAATAAGAATAAATCAAATAATATATGACAAAAAATTGATATGAACGTTCGTCCCGATTACTATATTGATTGATATTGACTAAGAAAAAAATAGCTAGCCCAAGAAAGCACTAAATAACAATCTCGTGAACGTGGGCAAAATATTTTAAATCATTAGCAGATCTAAACTTAATAAATGTAATGCATTGCCACAAGCTTCGTACGGATTAGTAGCTTTCAAGTTGAAATCCATAATTTAATTAAATAGTGAAGCTTTCGGTGGAAGCAGAAAATAAATAGTAATGAATTATTGAAACCGAAACTATATTTCTTCACTTTAATAATTTCCCTTGTGGTTCTCTCGCTATTGACAGTTTCAGGGACTGTAATTCAACACTTGGTTGTTGAATTTCATGCGCAAAAATATATCACTTACCGCGGTGTGCTGTAAGCAAAAGGCCAAAAATCAAAGTCCAAAATTATCCGCTCTCTTTTATATAGAAATCCCAGTTTCCACGGTGTAGTACAACTGTATTCCCGCCCAAGCCACCGTGATAGATAATAGCGCTTCTTTGTGTCTTCACAAGCGCAAGGATTCTCGCGCTCGGTGCGAGAGAACTCACATCTTATTTCTCTCTCTCACTCTTACACACTTCTTACCCACTAACTCCATCTTGCTCTTCTACAACAAACAAAGCCCGTTGTTGTAAGTTTCCTTAATTGCTGCTATATTCAACACCTCACTACAATGGCCTATTTCTCTGCTCTCTCTCGCGCATATGTTGATAAATGATGTTCCTTTGGTAATGAAATATGTTAGTACCTTGTTATACCGGCGCTGTAATTCCAAACATTTGATTTGTGAAGTTACTATAGATATTGTACGTCTGTTATGAACTGTTGTTGAATTATCAAGTCGTCTCTAACTGGTTATTTAACTTAGTTCTGGAATAAATGAATTTATGTATTATAAATAAGTGTTTTAACAGCGCAACTGCGGATAATTCTAGTTTTCATTTTCACCATTAAATTACATCATTAAATACAATTATAGTCATTTCTCACTTTATGAGAATTTGTTAACTATTCGAGTATAATTTTACATTTGAAATTTATTATAAAACTAGTGGACCCGCTAGTTAGACGTTGGCCTGTCACAGACCATCCGAATTTTTTCTAATCTTTATATATAAAATTCCGGTGTTCATTATTCTTCTCCTCCTAAACGGCTTGACCGATTTTAATGAAACTTTTTCTGTTCTAATGGGGTCACCTGTATGGTCAAATGTAAGTGAATGTGTCAGGAAAATTTAAATAAAAAAATCTGGATCTCGGCAACAGTGCCACCACCCGGATCCAACGTAACTAAGAGCCATCCAGGTGACCCCATAAGTACAAAAAAAATTCATCAAAATCAGCCAAACCGTTTAGGAGGAGAAGAATTACGAACACATGCACACCGGAATTTTATATATAAAGATTGTGAAAAAATATTTAAATTACCCTGTCACATCAGTTTCGATATCCATTTAAAAACAGTATTACAGAAATCAGATTTCGATGCTTCTGAACATTAAGAGCTAAAAAATTGGAGCTCTTGATACCCATTTGAGGGGATAGTATATAGGTACAGTGTAATTTAATTTAGAGGCTTGTCTTTGGGATCCTCAGAACGTTAAGAGCTACGACTTCAGTTAAATTTGACAAAACCTTTCACATTAGTAGACCAATTTAATCATGCTTTTGTTTTTCCGAAAAAAAAAAAATGCGTAGGTCACTAGATACCTTATTCTATTGCTCATAGTCAAAATATGACACAAAAACTTGAATTAATATTTTTTTTGCCAATTAACATTAAAGGTAACACTTTACAGACTACTAGCAGTCTGTAAAATGTTACTTTAATTCCTAGGCTGTAAAAATATTTTAAACAAACGCATGGCAATGTTATTTGACAGCGATAACCTTCACAATGTATATAAAATAATCAATAAATTAATATTATTTCGCCTCGTCAATGAAATGATATCCTCTGCTGTAAATCTGGTATTTTCGTGCCTAGTAACTATAAAATGGAGTCACTAGTAAAAATTTTATAGTAAAATAGCTTATATTTGACTGATTTTAACGATGTTATACTTTTGTACACTTCTAATAAATATTTCACTTGATAATAATTAAAAGCTCATTTTATTGCTCTGACAATGAGCTTATGAATTATTTTTTCAGAAATAAACCAAGCTACAATTGAATTATATAAAAAATGATTAAAAGATCGCTTAGTTGTCTTAGTACATGTAACAAATTTAACGTCTACCTAATTTGTTTATGCAACACCTCTTAATAAATGCTCTATAATTATAGCGATCTTAAACAAGTAACAGATTACCTACTACTGGGTATAATTTTGAGAAAAGTCAATAGTGAGTAATTTTCTATTTAGAACACACACAACACCTTGGTAACTACTTCGATTGACTTTTTCATTTAGAAAATTTGAAGCATATGTCAATGTCTAATAATATTTCTATAATAAATTTTGCATTTATTAAAAGATATTGGATTAAAACATTATACTTCACACGTGGACAAAGTGGTATTACCCACTCAATAAAATTATCACACGAAGTCGAATTTCTCTCGTGGGTAATTCTTCACTTTGCCCACTTTGTAAAGTAAATAACTACTATTGTAAATATAGCACAAATTAAATAAAAAAACTTTTTTACCTCCCGCCTACCTCTAGGTAAGGGAGGTATTGTTTTTGGTCAAAAAATTGGGTAGTGAGTTTTCAAGAATAAGCACGTTTTAGGGTCCCTACAATACGATTTTACTATTTTCGCCATGATGTCTGTATGTATGTGTGTGTGTGTAGTCTGTGGCAATTTTTTCGTCTCGCATAACTCAAATACTATAATACCAAAAAATACAATTTTATGAATTATTGCTTCTTATATTTAAATGAAGAGCTGATTAGATTTTGGAAAAAATTAGTCAACCGGAAGTAGCAGTTTACTTGAAGCCGTTAACAGTTTTTCGTGAAATACACGGTTAAATTTCCTTTTTCAACAATTTATTTTATTTTGAAAGTTGAAGAATATTTAATTTTACATATATTTTGATTACACTAATTTTATTAATTTTCATTAGATTTAGAAATAATACAATAAAAAGAAATTAGATTTCACAAATCTTGCATTCCTAGTACACTATGCAAATATTTAAAAATTTTCAATTTTTTTGAAATGTGACATTGTGATTTTGAAGCTGTTTTCTTAGTGAAATATATGTCAAAAAATTAAATAAATATGAGAAATATAAATATAAAAAATTAACAAATAAGAAGGTATGTTTCTGTATCATCAAATACTATTTTGTACCGTTTAAGAGTAGTATTGGGCGGGAGGTTATGTGTACGATAAATAGTCTGAAAAATATAACACTATTAACCAGTATGAAATAAAACTATTTGTTATAGAACTTTACGATTGACAATAACAAATCTTGAAATAATTGTGCATACTTGAAGCAAAACAAAAACCAAACACATATTTTCCTTCATGTATAAAAAGTGAGGCTATTATAATACGGGATGATGGAATAAACAAGAAAACAAAAGTATGCGGATCAGGTCTATCACGCTTGAAAGAATCGAACTGAACGAGAACCGAAGGCTCATAATATTTCCTTTGTAAACACGGTCAGGGGCAAACAAAACTTGAATATCCGTAACGGCGAGTTTCCAATTCGATCATTCCCATTTTGGAAAATAAATTCCGGAATCATAAAAACCAATTTACAATTAATTAGACACGCATATACCATTATTAACGCTCAGCTTCATTCACATAGACATATTATGACTTCTTTTCAATATTCCTGTGGATTGTTAATAACTCAGAATTTATTTTTTTCTGTCATAAGTGCGGGAATTAATTTTGTTTTGTTTTTTTTTTTTTTGTTTGAACCTTAAAAAGAGAAAAGACAATTGAAAAACTATTCGAACACTCGCTCAGGATTTTGTTCCAACTTTCGTACTTGTGTGACAATAAAATTCTTTCCTCACTTATAATTACACTAGCACGGACGTCGAGTACAAAGGCACTCCTTTACCCAAACAAATATAAAGCAGGATTCACACGACGATGTACCATCGTACACTGTACGACAAACTCATGATCTAATCTGATGCCAGTAGATTTCCATTTGATTGGAGATGGAAACACTACTTAAAAAGCTCTTGGAATTAATATTACTAAAATTTCGAACTAGTGTAGAATGCTATTCGTAAATAATTGAATAAACCACGCAGGAATTTTTAAACATTTGTTAAGTTGCAAAAATGTTTACATTCAAACCAGATAACTTTAAAATAATTTTTTTTATTTTTCTCAATAATATAAGAGTATATGCATGTTGTTTTTAACATCGTAGAATTAGTTACTGTTATGGAGCATTGAATAAATAATTACATTCCGCCCAAAATATATTTTCTGGAATGGGAAATGACGGTATAATGATTCAAGTTCAAATGTTCCTTTTAGGTTATTATAATGTCGCTAACATCTGAGATTATAATTTGGTTCGGCTCTGCCTTTAATTTACAATTCCAAATTTCAAGGGAAGTTTTAAAATTTGTTTTATGTAAATTGCTTAGGTATAATTATATATTCTAGCACAGTAGATGAATTGAAAAGGTTACTGTAAATATATTGGGAATATAAAATTTCTGGGGTGGTCACCTCACCATACGAGTAGGTATCTTATAAGTTATAACTTATACAAGGTGCACAGCACGTAAATCTTAATTTTTTTTATGTACCAATAATTTTTTTATATACATAGAGTATGCATCAGTACTATATTTACAGTTAAAATGATTGACAGCAATACATTTTAGCATTTTTTTTAAGTAAACAGGGATAATTTACATGTATAATTAATGTCAATGTCAGTCATCATGAAACAAAAAATGCAAGTTTAAAAAATAAGAAATATATTTCACTTATTTTAGTACTTAACAAATAGCATTAATTAAGAGGAGTTATTATTTTTAATTATTGTAAATTAACCCTGTGTTTATTTTAATGATAATTTAACTCCAATATAAAATAAGCCATAAAGAAAAACGATTTTATCCAACACTTCTCAATAAATGCTCTATAACTATGACGATTTTAAACAAGGAAAGTAATAGATTACCCACTAGTGGGTATAATTTTGAGAAAAGTCTCTAGTGAGTATTTTATTATTTATAACAATAATAATATGTCACTGTCAAATAATATTTCTTTAATAAATTTTGCATTCATTAACAGATGTTGGATAAAACGTTATACTTCACGCGTGGGCAAAGTGGAATTTTCCACTCGATAAAATTATCATACTCAGCCTTCGGCTTCGTGTGCTAAAATTTCTCTCGTGGGTAATTCCATACTCTGCCCACTTGAAAAGTAAATAACTATTTTTCGTTTCGACAGCGGATAAATAGGAAGGTAACTTTTTGTAAATCACAAAACGTTATTTACCTTTCTCCTAGCAACCAGATCAAAATATTAACTAACTGTATTAATGTCCTTTGCATTGTAAGTATAAATTATGATATATAATAATTGTATTTTCACCAATTGCACATTTAAATAAACCTTTCATAAATAATGTTGGTAAATTATCTTGCCGAATCAAGCATTTTATTTTCTTCGGATAAATTTCAGTTTGACAACTCAACCTTGTAACCTGACAGCAACTGTTTATAGCTATTAACATTCCTAGCGATGTTATGAGTATCGTAACTGCCGCAGATGTCAGTTGAAATTCGAGCTCGTAGAGCGAGGATTTTAAGACATCTAAGGCCTGTTATGACTCATAACATCCGTGGTTTGTTCAATAGTTTACCGGTTTCAGAATATGAAGACGTTAATGTCATTAATAAATATTATTTTTCTACGACCACTACTGAAAGTATGTTATTACAGAACAAACTACAATCAATGTAAGTGCGTAGTTACGAATAGTGTTACGTAATGTTCATTCAAGTGTTACGTAATGTTCATTACGTAACACTTGACAATAAAATTTAAGTTGGCATTACTGACTGTCACATTACCAATATAATTAATCTTTGATTTAAATGTTATGGATTCAAAGGCTAACTGATAAAATCATATAACTAAATTCATATTTTGCTGAGTTTATTATAAATTATGATAGCAATAAATATTTCAATAATATATTTAAAGGGGACTATGTTTTGTCATGTATCCCTACGCTCAATAATTGTCGTTTATTTTTATAAACACAAACAAAGCTTGTTTGACATTTAGGTTATGTGTGTGATTATTACTTGTAAACTGGTAATATTTTATAGTCTCCCATCTGCATCTATAGTTTATAATCTGTGTTTTATTGTGAGGTAAATGTATACTACGAAATATTATTATCCTTTACTTATATTTATTAATATTTTAAGTAAGAAATGTCAAGCGACAGTGATATTTCAATTGGAACACCACTGGAGACACAAGCTAAAGCTAAAAGTGCAACAAATAATCTTTTGGTGACAAAATCTCCAGAACGATACGAATTTGTGTATCAAAAATTCATGGATCAGAGAAAACAAAAAAGCATAATAAATTTCTAATTATTTGAATATTGTTTTTAATTTAGAAATAGTATTGAGTGGTCGTAGAAAAAGTATAGTACAAAACTCGAGATGTAAAGCAATTACGCCCTCGTGAAATTACAAACTCGCCGCTACGCGGCTCGTGTGTCAATTTTTTCACTCGTGCGTAAATTGCTTCTTACTTCTCTCGTTATGTAATATACTATTATTGAAATTCTTTTATGAAAAACGTCTGTCATAATTTTAGAAGGTGATCAAGTAAGTCTGTTTGTTTTTATTTATCACCATGGTTACATTTCTTTTGTATCATATTTAAAATAATTTTTTACTTAAACGTCAAATGTGTTCTTCATGGCTAGATAAAAAGTGGATTTTGGCGATGCTGAATTGCCTGAAAATATCTGGAACGCAGCAGGTGAATCTCTGAACAGCTTAATCCCGTGTGTATTAGTATAAAAAAAATATATCATCACGCCTTTTACCCATTATGGGTGTGGCACTCTGCTTGCGCAGATCTCGGTAAGTGATATATTTTTTACGTATGAAGTGCGGTTACCAGCCGTCAAATCATAGCCCCCAAAGATGTTAGTGGAGGGGGAACCACAGGGGTCAATTTAAATTTGTAACTGTCGGCAGTGGGATTCGAACTGAGGATCTCGCGATCCACAGTCCGACACGTTACCACGGAGCTATTTACCCCATTAGCAAATAGCATTATATTATCATTGTGTATTATTTTCACTTTCTTGACTGTTTTGACAGGTCAGTAAGGTAATATTACCCTACAGCATAGAGTTATGACATACTTACCCTGCCTACTTTTGTGCATGTAAACATAGGTTTAATCTCCTGAAACCGGTAAAAACAGTTTTCTTGTCAAATTGATAGGTAAAAGGTTTCGTTACAAACAGAAATTTATTCGGCAAAATTAAAAGCTTTAATACGCTATTGATCACTTTAACTGTAACTACGGTAATAACACTTATCCTGTGAATATTGATTCAAGAAAAATGTGTATTCCAGATAAGATGCATCATAGGTCAATGTCAAATAAACTTGTCACTTTAAAGAAGTTTGCTAAGGATGAAAAAAAAATCGAATGGTTACTTATTACAATTCTGGTTATAGTTTGGAAAATGTTTGTGATATGTGTGCTAATTTATTATTTTGAGGACAAGTTCAGTTCACTTTGGCATTTTCTTTGGAACGGTACAGTAATACATATTGTATAGCTGATATCCATATAATATATCAAAGACAGATTAGTAGATATTGCATCTTAACTGATATTCACGATAGAATGGATTTGTTTGGTCACATAGCTTACTATACATATTTATAGATATTTTTAAATACTTTTTTCTTAAAATTAGAAGCAGATAAAAGAAAACTAAGTATAACATTCTTATTCCTAATATTACTGCTAATATCTCTCATTTAAAACTATTTTTGTAGTTACTTCTATATTTCAAATAAATTGAATTTTTATTTATACAATAAACATCTGTTTCTGGTTTCGAAATTACAACCAAAATCAACTCATTTCTGTACGTTTTCGTGCCACTTATAATTAAGAAGTTTTGTTTTTTTATCTTTTCTCGTTAGTGAGATATTGACATACGTGCACAAATCGATACAACTATCCACATAGTACTCAAGTGTCATTGCGTTATTGATCAAAACTGATTCAGAGGATCTCAAAACTCGTTATCGGTTTTGTAACTATTCCTGTACATCCTTACATGGCTTTCAGAATTTTAATGTTAATAATTAAACCTCACATTACATACATTGGATTTTGTAGAATAGATACATAAGTTGGTTTTTGTTTTTTAATTCCAAATATTTTTACTAAAACTCGAACTCTCATTTGAAACTATTTCCGTAGCTTTTAAAAAACAGTTTAAGATTTATTTATTACTGCAGTATTATTTCCGAAATATCAAATGTAATTTTTCTTGGTGGTGTTACCGTTTCTCTAGTAAATACGAGGGTTGCCTTTTATATTTCGGGATTCGGCAATCCTAGTGCTGCTATCTGGCAACTAACGTTTCTATAGTAAAGTTTGGCATTTTTGACAATATATGTACTCAGAACGTTTTGACGTACGAACACTTTTTGTGTAGTTAACAGTAATTTGAAAAATTCATGTCGGCCAAAAAATGGATTTAAATCGTGAACATTTTCGTGCGATTATTTTTTACAACTTTAGACGTGGATTAAGTCAACAACAGTACATCGATGAACTTAATTCGATTTTTGTCGATGAAGCACCATGAGGTACCAGTGTTTATTGATGATTTACTGAATTCAATCGCGGCCGTAGTTCGCTCAACCTCTAGTTTCGTGAAGGTGGTCCAAAATTGATTGTTGTTCCGAAAAACATTGATTCTATGCGCGAACTGATATTGCAAGATCGTCATGTAACTTATCGTGATATTGAAGCAACCTTGGACATTAGTGGGACCAGCATACATACAATATTGCATAAACATTTGGCTGTAAAAAAAAATTTTTCACGTTGGATCCCACATAATTTGACAATCGCTCAAAAAAAGGCTCGTGTCAATGGGTCGCAAGAAATGCCCAAAAATACGATCGCGGTGCTTCAAAACATGTGTTTGACATCGAGACAGGTGACGAATCGTGGATCTATGCGTATGAGCCCGAAAGTAAACAGCAGTCGACTGTAGGGGTCTTCTAAGGTGAGCCAAACCCAACAAAAGTCGTTCGGGCACGAAGCACATCGAAGCAAATGGTCGCCTGTTTTTTCGGAAAAACTGGACCTGTCTCAATCGTACCATTGGGGTAACGTAGAACGGTCCATTCTGAATGGTACACAACCATTTGTTTGCCAGAAGTCTTCAGAAAATTAAGAAAAACCAACCGCTGAAAAAGGATCATTCTCCACCACGACAATGCGAGCTCGCACACATCGGCTGAGACAAGGCAATTTTTGAGCACTCAAAACGTCGATTTGAGGAGTCATCCACCGTATAGTCCAGACTTGGCACCCAATGACTTCTTTTTATTCCCGAATATTAAAAATAAATTGCGAGGTCAACATTTTTCGACACTTGATGAAGCGGTCGATGCGCTCAAAATGCATGTTTTGGAGGTACCTCAATCGGAATGGAAAAAGTGCTTCGAAAATTGGTTCACACGTTGCAAAAGTGTATTGATCTACATGGTGAATATTTTGAAAAGCAATAAAGCCATTTTTGATGATAAATATTCATTTGTTTTCTCTAATCCCGAAATATAAAAGGCAACCCTCGTATTCATTTTAATTTCATTAAATGGCCCTTATTGCATGCATTTTAAAATTTTGTACAACTTTTGTAGTTACACTTTTGTTCAAAAGTGAATAGATAGAAATAAATCAGTAATATACAAAAATATAGCATTTCAAGTCTACACCCGGTATATGAAAGGAAAAGGTTCTACTGGGTCTTGTTTCTTAATTGTACTTTTCTATGGGTTACTTTAAGAAACTACAGTTCACATTGAGATAGAATTTGATAGTGGTCGAATTGGGAATGTCCAAAGGGAAAAGAGGCATCGACTATCCAAATCGTTCAGATAGAGAGAGAAAGGACGAAGGCATTCGATCAGATCAGCTGGTTAGAAGGCGTATGCATGCAACGCATGTAACCTAACGTTTTATTGATTCGGGAAAAACAATTTCTGAAATTCTCTTTAAACTGCGGCAGCGAGCGGTATCGCGGGAATTTAAAATGTGTTTTTCATGAGTTCCGCTACAGAAATCCGGACGAGGTACAGCAGAATACGCGTTACTGGTGGTTTCCTTTAAAACGGAATTATTTACTTGTCTTTTAGGGCCCAGCCGCGACTCTTCTAAGAACTTAATTCCGCTTATTTTTTATCTTTTGTTTGTTCTTTGTTCTAGACAGTTTTATTCTGCATGCGAGGCCACTTTCAGTTTATTTTACTGTTTAATTTCTTTGTCTTTAGATGCTCCCTTTCAGTTTATAAACACTTTCAATAAATACCGTACTTTTGACGGTTGTCAATGAAATATATATATTGCACAGCTTTTATCGATGTTTTACCATTGCTGCAACTATATTTATTTTTAATTATGCGAAACACTTGAATGATTTCTACTTGCTAAACCGTAATTTACATTTTGTTGTTGTTATACTGGTTTATTTAAAATTAAAATATTCAACTGATACAAGAATCTGTTTTAATTCATTTATGTTAATTCTTAAGAAAACAAATTAATTATCCATTTACAACAAATTGCGATACATTCACCCGGGGTAACGCATCGGACTGCGGATTATGAGAACTGAATTCTTTGGGGGACTTGGCTTGAAGGCCAGTAACCGTATTTAATGTGTAAAATATTTTACTCGTATTTACCGAGCTCTGAGTGAGCAAAATGCCCCACCCAAAATGGGTTTATGGCTTCATGATATATTTATTCCATTATAAAATTAAACAAATAAACAATATATCGACACGTGACACATTCGCTACAGCTATTGAAGATTGTTGTAGAGGATTTCAAAAACCTTTGATTTTGAGTAGGCATTACAATATAAAATTAAGGAATATCGATTTACCGAAGCGATTACTATTACAATCAGAAAAAATAGCTTTCGTGTCTATTTAAAAAATTATAAATTATACTAAAAATTTCTTTTTTTGCCACTGGTTAAGCAGTAAAAATATGTGCCAATTTTGTTTGAAATTTTTGTCAATTATCTAGTGATCTACGCATTTTTTCAGTAAAAAAATATCATTAAATTGGCATAGTAGTGTGGCAATTTTTGATTAATTTAACCGATTCGCCACTCTTATAGTTCTCGAAATCCTAAAGGCGAGCCTCTAAATTGATACATACTGTATACATAATGCTTAATTCGAATAAATCTGAAATAGCCTGGTCGAATTCTACTACAAATATTATGAAATTGTGAGGAGGGGTGAAATAGTTTATAATATTTGAAACGTATAAATAAATATCGTCAAGCTATTTACCCAATTTGGATGTGACACACTTCGTAAATTTCGGTTACGGCCGTTAAATTATGCCCCACTTCAAAGATGTTAGAGGACCACAGGGGTATAGTTAAAATGGTAACTGTCGGCTCTGGGAACTGATGATTTCATTCAATCTAACACATTTTTATAATTAATTATTTATGATCATCTTGAAAATCAGACAGCTTCATTTTGAGACTGCCTTCTTGATAGTAGTAGGAATTATAAAATTATGTGCAGATACATAAATAATATTTTCTCTCTTTCAAATAAGGAAACCATTCATTTATTCGGTTTTATTTTTTATAATTATTTGTATGTTATTATTAGTATTATATGAATATTTTGAACAAGATTTGCTTTATTAGAACTGAAAATTTTAGGTATAGTGAAAAGAAATTTTTTATTGAAAGAAAAATATAATATTTAATATAAAGTGTCAATATCCCTTTTACTGCCAGCCATAAATTTGAACGAATAAAATTCTTGTCATATTAAAAAATGTTTCCAAAAAGTTTAAATTATCACTTAGCACTGGACTTTGACTGCCAACAAAATATGGAGCTTTTTAACGGTTATCCATTATGGTTAAGATAAAAGTTTCACTTACTGGAGCAAAAAGAATGTGCCGTTAATGGTTCCACCGGATTTACTACAAAACCAATAAAATTTTACGAGTGGTCTGAAATTTCACTTTTCGTCCGCTTTGTAGTGTGAAAAATGTGCACGGCCGGCGAAGGTTCGCTTGCGGTCCCGCGATCCGGATGATCAGCTCATTGGCGTAGACGGAATTTTTAAAAAAGGAACAACGTATTTTTTTTACAGAATAAGATTTCTACACTTTTAACATTTCTATACAGGGTGTTGACCGCGACCCCGGAACATAGGACTTTAACATGTAAAATCATACTTTCGTAATTTCCTGCTTAACAAATTATATTAGACAAAAAAGTTTCAAATAAAGTTGAGAGATCATAAAATTCTACATCAGAATCAATAAACAGAATTAAATTTACATGCCCCATAATGCCAGAAATTAAATATGAAAATATTAAAAATTAGCTCAAAAATCGGGTTAGCCTTGGAAATGAAACAAAATTGTATTCAATAGGAAATGAAAATTGTATTTTTTATTAATTATTATTATAAATTGCATAATTGACTATTTTTTTTAGGAATTTTGTTTCATTTCCAAGGCTAACCCGATTTTTGAGCTAATTTTTAATATTTTCACATTTAATTTCTGGCGTTATGGGGCATGTAAATTTAATTCTGTTTATTGATTCTGATGTAGAATTTTATGATCTCTCATCTTTATTTGAACCTTTTTTGTCTAATATAATTTGTTAAGCAGGAAATTACGAAATTATGATTTTACATGCTAAAGTCCTATGTTCCGGGGTCGCGGTCAACACCCGGTATACATAAAGGTCTATTTTTTATTATTCATATTAACTCAAAATTTGAGAGGATTTCTTTATAAATCTCAGTAAATAATTGATTTACGAGTGTAATAAATAAATCTTGTTAAATTAAAAAAAAATATTAACTGCAAGTTTAAACATTTTGTGTCTTTTAATAATTAAGACCTACGCTTCATCATGCATCACATGTATTTGCTGTCAAACGTTCCTAAATTATATACCTGTAGAATAATACTTTAAATAGACAGATATGTGTCGATAATCTGCTAAATATTCTCTATCTTATTAAACATTTGAAACAGTATTCTTATAATCAATAAACAAAAAATTTTAGAAAATTAACTAAATGCAAATACCATAGTAATGTAGACAGCAGATAGTGGGCGCGTTCAGCCGAACCTAGCGGCCAGCTAGCGTTTGCTAGTGATAGATTCTAGCAGATGAAAAGTAGTATGAACATGAACGGAATTTTGCTGGTACTGTCATCTTGTGTCAGTCAAGTTAGGTGGAATTAACCTCAAATTCTGATAATAGACAAAACTAAAACAATGTTTTAAAATTGGTAAGTAATAGATGTCAAATATTTCATATATTTCACTACATTTCAAGTTATTTTTATAGTTTTTTTTTTGCAGACATGATATTGATGACATAACAAATGAATTTTTATACTATAAAAGTTTCGCTAGCTCATCTAGCACAAATTTATTTCGCTAGGTCGCTAGTCAAGCTGTTGAAATCTAGCGGTTACTTAGCAATATCTTCAGCTGTGTTCGCTAGGTTAGCGATCTAGCTGCTAGGTTCGGCTGAACGCGCCCATTGTTACAGTAGCATCACAATAGCTTATAACACATGTTAAGTTACTTTATAAATAAAATATAAAATTAAATTTTGTTTTTCACTTTCTTGTTATATTATTGCTGAAAATTAAATAGTGCTTTTCTCACATGTTATTATTTCATGAATAATTTAAACTGTTTCTACATTACGGTTTAAGCCATTTTAGTATGAAATGAATTTTAAATAGCTTCAAATAAGGTATGTCAAAATTTTCGAAAGGGAGGGTTCAACAGACAAACACGTTTTGGGTTTCATAGAATACGATTTCCTTATTTTCAAGATGAAGTTTGTGTACGTGCTTGTATGGCTGTGCAAATGAAACAGAAGAATATCATTGTATTAATTATTGTCTAAAATGAAAAAAAGTATCTGAACACATTATTCATACAAAAAACATTATCGCTCCGGTGCACCGGTGACCTTGTTAAGGAGTTATGGTTTCATAAACTTCAATAACATTTCTACGTAAGGACTCCGGATTATCTATGTTACAGATCCTGCGCAATCAAACCGCTGTTGTGCATAAGTAATATACATTTAACTTGGGTTAGCTTTCATATTGTTTAAGGCAATCGTCAGACATTTAGTTTATTTATTTTGTTTTTAAATCATAATTTAAGTTTTGCAGATTAAACTTGCTATACTCAGTGCAGAATGTTTGAATATTTCAAGAAAAATAATGTCAGATAAGTACTGTATAAAATAAACACAGGGTAAAGTTCGGTTGTAGAAATCGAACTGACTATTTCATGATCTACATTCCACTACATTACCAATAGCGTTAGTAATAGTTATTTATGCAATTAGAGGAATATAAATAAGATCATCACACACTTTGGTCGTATAAGTATTATAATTACACCGGTCAAAACTAATTTTAAGTCTGGGTTCAAGAAGTCAAATTTTGATTACTTTCACGTAACTAATAAAAGTCAAAAAATATTTATTAGATAATGTTTGCTTTTGAATAGAAACTCAACTCTCATTTCTGATGACTTATCAGATATCAGATTTGGTTTATAAGTGTATGCATTTATAATTACTTGTTATTTAATATATCATAAGACGTAATACAATTATTATATTTTTTAGTTTTTTTTTTTCAAATTAAAATTATATTGTGATGAATTATTAAATTATCACAACAAAATTTCAAAATAAACGATATTTGATAATAGTTAAAAAACAAATGATAGTTTTACTTTATTAAAATTCTAGCTGATGTACCCCGAGTTGCCCTGGTGCAGTTCGAACATTTGTGAGATAGCTCTGTAAAAAAATACGTGAAATACTAGTACGCAATTAGTGAGATATGGACAAGATTATCGTACGCATATGAAAGCTGCACACCGAGCCCCTAGGCCGAGATGTACAACATAAGTGCATTAATCATGTAGTAGCTCTCCTATTGCTCACAAAATTTTATCTACTGTTGTTCAGAATTTTTCAAACAGCTAAATTTGTATGTTTATATTGAAATTTAACTAAATTCATATCATAATTGGAACAGGCCAAGAATGGCACAGTTTCTGAAATGATCAACGCGATAAAAATCACGTCAACCAAATAAACAATGTAGTAATATTAATAAAATTCAATAGTGTGATAATGTAAGTCATTACCCGTGTGAAATAAGTGAGATATATAGTGGGATATATCGTAGAATCGTGCATAATTATTATTTATTTAACATAAAAAACAAGCAAAAAAATAAAAAAAAAATAATTTACTACAGTCGGAATAGAACTGGGAATTTTTGTTTTTGCAGTGTGTTATTCTAGCCACGTGACTATGAATTTACAGTTGTCAATGTTCTTTCATGAATATAGCAGGTGATATTTTAATGAAATAATCTAAATTAAATGAGATTGTTCTGTACATTATATTAGCATATTTGTTTTTATTTTCGATAAACTGTTTTCACATCTTGAGAGCTTATAAGACGCGGTACGTACGTCATGTCAATTACAAATAAACGAATATAGACCTGTTGAAACCTGTCGGAGTAATGTCACACTCGATCAGTACGCGGGACCGTTTCTCGTAGCTTCGAGAGAAGCGTAGATCGTTCGAGAACTCGCCATAGAGGAGTATATGAAGGGCTGCCGGACTAACGATAGTCAGTCAGTTTGTGATAGGCCGTGAGGCTGTGAGAAACATGTGAGTCTTATATAGACCGTGAGCTTGTGATGAACCATGAGTCTACTATAAAGCATGAGTGTGTGATATGTTTATCACTGTTGTGAATCTGTGATAAACATATCACACACTCACGCTTTCTAAACCGTGAGTTTGTGTTTGAGATAAACCGTCGGCCTGTGTATAGATAAAGATTGGACATGTGAAGACTAAGTAGAAATAAATAATACGGGTGAAAATTGTTATTAGTATTTTTATCGTTAAATAATTAAGTGGAAATACACAAATAATTTTTGTTCATTATAATTATACTTTTGTGTATTCTTTCATCTTCACCGAACCCGATTAACTAGTAAAAACGTTATAGTAGTATATATTTTAAATTTTCACTGAAGGAATAAAATAATCGAATGAGATATTTGTATTAAAGTGAACATGTGTTTTACTCGAATAATATAATTTTATAACCATTGTAGAATAATATTTTATTGATGAGAAATACACAAAATAAATAAATTTTTCAAAAAAGATATATTCCCACGTTTCAGGTAATCAGCTATCTAAGAATAAAAATTAAGAAATTAAAAGATGGAATTCTGTTTAGCAAAAGAAAATACTTTTCATGAAAAGTAATAATCGATGAAATTGAATGGAAGTAGAACCAATTTTCTCATATGAAAGAAAAACGAAAGTGTTCATTATATGTTCATTTTCATGATTCATTCAATATGACGTGTGAGAACCGAGTTGTATGTTCCTAATAAATCCCTGCCTGGGACGCCACTGGTCAGGGCAGTTCCGGACCGGGACCAAGCCACCAAGCACCAACGCTAGGCGTGAAAGCGCATTGACTTCCGTTTCCGCTGTTCAAAAGCTCACTCGATCAGTCGCAGAACGGATTTCCTATCATTTTCAATGCTCAACCCTGAGTTTTTTTAACGTGTAGATATTTCGTTTAATTTAGTGAGTTTTAATTTAAATAATTGCTAGCGTGCTTTGTTTCTGATAAGTTAAGCGCTGAAACTGCTAATTCGTGTTGATTAACTGGGTTTATTTAATTAAAGTGTTATTATTCTTGACCGAAAATTTGTAACTGTAATTAATTATGAACTGGTAATTATACACGAGTATGTCACGCTATAGTTTTGCTTTTCGCTACCAATTTACTTTTCTAATTATAATTTTATATTCATAACTCGTATTACTTAATTTGGCTTGTTTATCTTTGTCTATTCGTCGCTTGTAATTATGTGAGATGAATTATGTTCTCGAAATGGTTGTACGCCATGTTGCGTTTCAGGGCGATATACTTATCAATTACTATTAATTGTAAGTAGGTAAGAAGCGATCAGTTGAAGCATCTGAAAACAAAGAATTTAAAATACTAATTATATTTAGAATCACCATTTCGTTGAAGTGACATCTATTGAAGTATTTTTGAAATAATAAGAAACAATTTCAATCTTTAATGAATACAATTATACAGTCATTCTCATAAATGAAGTAGTATTTGTTATGGGAATTCATTTATTTTTTTTTTCTGTAGTTTGTCTTTATTTAATAGCATTACGATGTCGCTACTAAATACTAAGGGTTATTTGGTTAGTGTTTATATTTATTTTCAATCTTTTTCTAAACTACTAAAGAACAACAATAATTATTTTTTTGAATAATTAATTATCTAATATAAATTTTGATACCTCATAACCAATTCATCACCTATAAATAGCGCTTACTAATGAAGCTAAAATTTTTAATTCAATTAATTTATGTGTAAAAAGTTATTTAAAAAATCGTGATATATTATTTTGAGCTTTGATTTTAAAAGTACACTTAAGTGATGTTTGGGCACAATTAAATACATCTTTTAATACCTTTAATTTTTAAATATACATTTAATTCAATTATTATAACCATTTGAATTTGAATTTGCGTTTCTGCTTTTTATAATAAATACTACCTACAAGATTATTTCATTTATTTTCCTAAACATGACTTTTTATTTTATGTTCTAAACTAATAAATAATTAAATTATTTTGTATTATAAATTATTACTTTTTATTGTGATACTATTAAATTAACCTATCTGTATTAAATCATCGTAATTGTAATCGGCGATTATCAACCTTGTTAATCGGAATCGTAATCGTAAAAGTAAGAATCGTTTTATCACTACTTCTCAGTCAGTCCAATTATTTTTTCTAGTTGCTAATCGTAATTGATAATTAGGTTGATATGAATTAATATTGGGTTAAATTTATTTTTTTCTTAAATTATATATTCTTTTTGATATAAAATGAATTAAGTAGTATTATATTTCTAATAAATCACCGCATATATAAAAACTTCCCACAGATATACCAGTTTGCTATCAGATTATCGAATATACAAAGAACATGTATTTGCAAGTGGAAAAAACTATCAAATACTCGGTGTGTACGAGGTTTTATTTTGCATCATGCCAAACACATTTCTTTCACTCAAATATGATTACTTTGAAGTAAAATGACTCAAGTAATTTAATATTAAACAAAATCGGCTCACCCATGCTGTTTTCATCAGTTTTTACGTAAATAAAAGTTTCTCCGACAAAAACCTAAACCTCTTGTGGTATTCCCCGCAAATATATAAATAAGCTTCTCAATAGTTTTCTTCTTCGCATTATATACCCTCAATTTGTTCTCTTAAAAGATCAGTGCTGCAAAGTAAAAAGAAAAGAATAAAATTGTCTTCATCATTCAGTATTACTTCTTTTAAAGAAGATTAAACATTGATGTTCTAACAGTTTGAAATGAAACAAAGTTCAATAAAAAATATCGTGAAACTGCTACAGTTACGATAAGTAACAAAACGGTTCCAGTGAAGCGGTTTCCAGAAAAACTTGTCGTGGAAAATAAAACAATTATTGCCCTGCAACCAACCGAAGCGAAAATAATATATGTAGAAAACTTTTATTAACTCTCCGAAGTTAGCAAAGTGGCGACAAATGGCGCAGGGCGCACAAAAAAACAGTATAAAACACAGATGAAGCACACCCAAACGACAGTTTTATTATCTTACTACTCTTCAGCACAAAAAATAAATCAATTTATTCGTATTCTGTTTATATTATGACAGCTGTGTTTAGAGGCAATTTGACGATGCCATGAATGGAAGAGAGTGGCGTAAAAAATGACTGAAAGAAATAGAATCTAATTTAGTTTCATGTTTATAAGGAACATATTTCATTTTTGTTTTATGAACGCGATGAAATATATTTGTTTGTCATGTAAATGTACACGGAATGGTTATTTTTATTGTTCTGAAATGAAAATAATATTTAGCAGTTTGTTATTCCTCCAATATTTTAACTTGCTAAGAACATGGAAATAAGGATTTCTGTTAATTAATTATTTAAAATATCGCATTCATTTGTTTTTGGCACATTAATTAAATGTAATACAATGCATTATTGTTACGTAGTTAAAAAAAAATTAATATTCATCATTTAAAAATATTTACTGGGATATTAAAAAGAAACTACTAATATTGTTTTGAAATATAACAGATAATTTACGTGTAAATAATGTGTTATAAACAAACCAAGTACATTTTTAATCAACGAAGTAATTATTTGTTTTTAATAGTGAAACTTCTGAAATATAGAACAATTTATGTATTTTATGATTATTTACAAGAAAACGAATACAAATTTTAAAAATACATTTGTGTAATATACATTTTATTGAAATCAGTTCCATATTATTAATAAAGTGTAATAAAAAATTAGTGTAAATGGAAGTACTTAATGTGAGTACTATCCCACAAACAGATGATATTTATTTGTTTAACTAGGCACCAAAATACCAGATTTACAGCAGCGGCTGCCGTTTCATTTACGAGGCGAAGCCGGGGCAATGAATGTTTGCGAAACCATATATCTGTGTTTGGTGCCGAGTTGAACATATATATTTGTTTGCCGATTTGGAATTAATATTAATTTAATGATTATTTGTAACACATAATTTGAAGGTTATCGCTGTCAAAAGCATGCGTTTGTTGAACGGTTGCTATGCATTTGTTGACGGTTACCATGTGTTTGTGGAGCGGTTGCTGTGTAAAATATTTATACTGCCTAGGAATAAAAGAGATTCTTTACAGACTGTTAACAGTCCGTAAAGTGTCAACTTTAATGTCAATCGGCAAAAATAGTTATGTATGTATCAAATCATTGAAGTTTAACTTTTTATCACGAATATGCAATTTAATGTGAGTGATAAAAAGGAACTTCAGTACCGCGGTATATATTCAATTTTATTTAAAATCTAAAATTACAAAGAAAAACTGTAAAAAAAATTTTATATAGGTTAAGTTTATACATCTGTTAGTTGTCAATTAGAACTGACACTCAGTATTGTCAACCTCGAACTTTAAATTTCTCGTAAATAACACTAAAAATTATGTGTTTTGTCCTCAATTTCTTCATCGGAATTCATAAGTTAATTCTTCTTGCACATATTGTATCATTTTGCGTATAAATTTACTACAATACGTCATATATCTGTCAAAATTATCCTACTTGTACAATAATTATTTTACGATTGCCAACACTGCGTTGCTCAAAATCGGCGTATGATGGGTAACTTTAGTGACGATTTCTGAACTTGTAATGACGATTTTTTAGCACTTGAGTGCCGATTTCAAATAAATATCTATTATATTTATAGTTGCTGTGAGGACAGGCAATGAACTGAAACATTAATTACACATGTCAAACATTTCATATATAGATTTAGACAAGTATATAAGAAAGATGTACTGCACTGATAAAAATGTTTACTTGGAAGAAACCGATTACTTTTAAATGAAGAGAAAATTGATTTGAGTAGTGTCAATTTGATTTCATTTTCATTGAAATCTCTTGTAGGTTTAATAAATATTATTGTATGAAAATTAATTTAGTTTTGATGGAAAATATCAAAGTATTCAACTGGGACTCATTATGGGGAGGAAGTAGTTTGATAGGAGTAGTTTTAATTCAAAATGATATCGTTTTAATTAAAAACGTTTTGTTTAAAATTAAAACACTTCTTTTTCATTATATTTAAGAACAAAATTCAAAATATATTCATTTCTTTCAATACAAAAAAAGAAGATAAATAAAATATATATTCGAAATTAAACCTTTGTTTTGGATTATAGCTAACCATTTTGTAAGCAATAAAATTTTATTTAATTGAAACTGAAAATTTTCTTGAAACAAGAAGTTATTTTTATGAGTGTGGGCACACCAGATGTTTTAAATTCTTTCTATGTACATAGTATTTTATTTTCATGAAATGTCAGGAATTCTTATTTATTTACTTTGTTAATAATTGAATGGAGGGATAGTAGTTGAATCTTAAATAATTTATCTCATAATTATCTTAATTAAAAATCTATTAAATTATTCGTTCGAGTTATTTCGTTCAGAGAATTAATTACACATATGAATAATAATTATCCGAAGTCATTTACCATTAATGAATTTATCCTATCCAAATTGCAATTAAATTAAATTAGGCGAAACTTCAGAGAGTAGTACGTCGGCAGTATTGTGCTCTAAATTACCGTCACTAGACAGTCGACAGCGTCCACGTAACAATTAATATTATAAACAAGGGATCAGAGCAGAGTTACTAAGAACCGGCCTAGCCCACAATCACGAGATAGGAGTTGGAAGCTTGTGTCCAGTGCTGTGGCCGTAACATAAATTAGCGCGGGGGCGCACTATTAAACGTCATATTAGCGCACAATTATACTCTGTAAGGCCCTTTTGATGTTGGTGCTCACGTCGACCATTGTTGTGTTGCAGGCCTGTTCCAAACGGACGGACAAAAGCTGCCGGGGACCATGTGCGACTACCAGTTCGTCAGCTCGGATTACTCCGTAAGGCACGGCAAGTTCTACTCACCGAGGTATCCTTCCAGCTACCCCAAGAATATTAGGTGCTCCTACAGGTTCAAGGGAAGGTGAGTGGAATACCAATAATTCCGAGAGATCCTTTCAATAGAAGAGAGTTGAGCCATAAATGCCATCTTGACACCAATGATGACAGTATTTACGAAATTTACTATCAAGGGGCATCAGGTGTTTTCACTTATATGATCTACCGGATATAGCTGCACTTATATTTGCTTATAGAGTAAACAAAATAGAATACCATTTATTTGAAACAATTATCAAAATCTATTACATCTGTCACAATTTGTCCAGAAACATATGTGTGTTGAAAAGTCGTCCTTAAAATTTAAATTTCATCGGTATATGAAATATATTTATCGATGTGCCCAAGTACTTACATTATAAATATTAATTCCCACTGCATTATCTTTCTTTTGCGGGATAGGTCGGATGTGACAGGGGTCAGCAATTTATTTCACATGATATGATTTGTCCACGGATTTCTATATAACACTAGATTGGGCATAAGCCGCTTCGGTACGTTCCCAATTGAACGCCGTCATGATGGTCAAAATGAAGGTTTTGTAATATTTCAATATTTAAAAATCTATCTATCTTGTCTATGGGTATGACCGTACTTCGTGGTGTGACCTAAAGAGAGGTGGTGGCGAGCGCTGTGTATAGAGAGTGAAGGCAGAGCTTCAGATTGCGCACTTTACTTTACTAAAGTGTCACAAAACCTTAATTTCACCCTTTCAATTGGGAACGTTCTCAGATGGCAGAATATGGCCTATGCCCAATCTAGTGTTATATAGAAATCAGTGGATTTTTCCAACAACGTATTGCTAATTGATAGCGGATTTACATTCATAATATCATTTCCGGTTTACTAGTAATATACAGGGTGGGCCATTTTAAGTTGCGTTCAGGAATATCTCGGAAACGAAGCATCGGATGAAAAATCCAAAAAATACGACTAAAATATTTTCGAGGGGGACATCCCATGACACCAAATTCAACCCCCCCGCCCCAACCCTGGTGGGGTGGGGCGGGGGTAAGTTTGAAATCTTAAATGGGAACACCAAATTTTTTTTGCAGATTCGCATTCTACGTGAAAAACGGAATTCAGTGACATCAAAATTTTAGCCCCCGCCCACCCCCCCGGGCCAGTTGGGTGGTGGGAAACTTTCAAATTGGTTACGGGAACGCCCACTTTTTCTCGAAGATTCGATCCAATTCTCGAGTCCACTCGCATCTAACCAACGGGGTGCACGGCACTGGCACGGGGGAGGGGGACAGGGGCGCAAATTTTGATGTTACTGAATTTAGTTTTTCACGCCGAATGCGAATCTGTAAAAAAATTTGGGGTTCCGATTTAAGTTTTCATACTCACCCCCACCCCACCTTCCAGGGTCGGGGTGGAGGCAGGGGTGAAAATTTTGATGGTACTGCATGTAGTTGTTAACGTAGAATGCGAATCTTTGAGAAAAAGTGGGTGTTCCCGTAACCAATTTGAAAGTTTCCCACCACCCAACTGGTCCGGGGGGGGGGTGGGCGGGGGCGAAAATTTTGATGTCACTGAATTCCGTTTTTCACGTAGAATGCGAATCTGCAAAAAAAATTTGGGGTTCCCATTTAAGATTTCAAACTTACCCCCGCCCCACCTCACCAGGGTTGGGGCGAGGGGGTTGAATTTGGTGTCATGGGATGTCCCCCTCGAAAATATTTTAGACGTGTTTTTTGGATTTTTCATCCGATGCTTCGTTTCCGAGATATTCCTGAACGCAACTTAAAATGGCCCACCCTGTATATCAACTTAGAAATATCAAATGGAACATACTTTATTTATTTACAAATTTGAAAAGTACCTTTAATTTGCTTTATAACTATGTAAAATAATTCATATGTTATATTATTAAAAAATAAAATGGCAAGTACATTCATTATCCCTACTCGGAGAAAGAATAGTGTCGATAAAATTCTGTAACTATATTATAACTATTTATTTATCTCCGAAAATACATATCTAGTATATCAACTTATTTTAAGGACCAATATTTTATATCTCAGATTAACTAGAGAGTAAATTTATAAGTGAAGTATACAAAATATATCGCGTCAAAAGATGACAGCTAGATTAATAATCATCATTTAAGCTATGATTTTGAAGCTTATTTTTATTTATTCCACTACTAAATTGATTCTCTAATTTATCTAAGGTTGGAAATTCCGGTCCCAAAAGAAATAAATTAAATTTTATAGTTAGGTAAATAATTTATAAAGTACCACAAAGAAACTTGCTGATAAAAAATGGTAATAACAATTAGTAATGATGGTTGAGAGATGATAGTTACCGTGTTAGCATTGTTTTGGTTAACTGTTTTATTTAAATTAAATATTTTATTATTTCAAGCCATGGCGGCTTACTATTCTTTTTACAATTAAGGATATTTAAAGTGCTCGCCTTTTAATTTTTTAATAATATAACATATGAATTAATTTACATGACTATAAAGTAAATTTGACGTACTTTTGTAAAAAAATATACTATGTTCTATTTGAAATTTTAAAGTTGATATTAATTACTAGTAAACCGGAAACGATATAATGAATGTACATCCGCTATCAATTAGCCTATATGTTGTTGTATAAATAAATCATGTTATGTGAAATAAATTGATATGTTGATAAATAAGTGAGATATTTGCTGGACCCATTTGAAAATAACACCCTGTCTACTATATACATATACGAGGGTAAGGGTTTCGATTATCTATTAATTACGAATTGGAAACCTTATTTTCCCTCATCAACCTTCTTTGAATAATATATTGAATGATTTATAAAACCTTGCATGATGTAAGTGGAGATTTCAAATTACTTAAGCTCATTTAAACACAGGTATATTTGCAGTTATTACCAATGGACAAATAAACCTGAAATATATAATTTTTAATTTTATTAACGCTAGATGAATTGTGGATAGAACGAGATTGGAAAATTCTATTATATAAATCAAATCATGCCACTGGATAAGCGAACATACTTTTCTTATTTGTTAGTTTTATCTATTAATTTGCTAATAATATTTTCATAAATATAAAATTTATTAATCATTGAGTGCTAACTCCTAGTGTTCCTTGTTACTATTTTCAAACAAGGGACTATATGTCTAAATTTAAATATTTTAGCCATATTTTGCTATTTTATAAATATATTTAAAATGTATTATTCATAAAATTCAATTACTTATAACATTTTAAACAATGAAAAACGTTTTGGTGATAGATGGTTGGTATTTGGCTAAACTCTATAATGTACTTCGACAAATCGATTTGTCTCCGTGAGGCTGTCTTGGCTTAAGATATATTTAGTGACAAAAGTAGTAAATTTAAGTGGGTGATTCCATATAATACGATGTATCATCTATTGCATTTAATAAATAAAACACAAATGTTTATTATAACATAAATAACTAAATTATTACATGAACATATATTTACGCATAAATTATCCTTATATTTTTTATTTGGCAACTTGTTCGTCTCACCAAACAATCAAACTGAATCTAACAGTTCTTTTTTGAATTTATTTTACTGACGGGTCACGATAGAGTCATGCCATTCGTTATATACTTGGATGGAGTTAACGCTCATTCCTGCAGCAGATTCATATCGGTTTGTCGAGGTGTATCAATAATGATTACGTTCAACTGAACTGGCAGCTAGGTATGAAATAATTTGTCTCTTACTAGCAAAGGTAATTATGTATCGCTAAGTTCAGTGGAATGCAGCTAAATTTTAATAATATAGATGGACCAAGGGGATTAACCCATGTGTGTTTTGTCATTGAAAATCTTCAATTCATACAATAATTATTGTAAAACATGTAGATAAAAAGAAGATAATAGTCACATAATGCAGTAACCTAAAATTTATTATAGAGTAAATATTACAATTGTTTTTTCATAAACTTTTATTGTTTTTATTTTATCGGACGACGTATGGACGCTAAACAATATCATAAACAAGTGATTATAGTACAGTCAAACATAAAATAATTAACAAGATATTTGGAAAATTTTTAAAATAGTTCGTAAAAAAATCTATCTACAACATTTTATTGTACAAAACAGTACACATATTTATCTCTTGTAATTAGTTTATTTCCTTACACATCTTGGTTCATTTATAAGCATTTATATTTCATCGATGGACTTATTATACATATTTGTTTTACTGTATTGACCTGTGAATTGTAAGCAATTAATAACATTTTATAAAGGAACAATGCGTATAATTACATTTTCCAAACAGAAACGTTGTGTGTTATTATTAACATTTAATGGTTGAGCCAGTATTTTGTAAGGTAACAGTTATACAAATGTAATTACTAATTGCTACTTAATATACTATCTAAGTTATGTAAATATTTCGGTGATAATTAATCCAATCCAGAAACATATATCATGTATACAGTATAGCAAAGGATGTACGCCCCCTGTAGGGAAAGGGGATAAATCTATAAAAAAAAAATATCGTGAAAAGCAATGTAGGAGTTTTTTTTAGTTGAACAGATACTCTTTTATTACTTTTGTAGTGGTATTTATTTGCTGTAGTTGGTTGCACGCAGTTTCAAGTTTAGAGAAATAGGATTATCACAATATATTTTACAATCGTAATTCTCAAATTTTTCAATTATATGAACACACCTGTAGTGATAAATTTTAAATATATTAAATATTAAGAACTTTAATAGAATTTAATAAATATCACATAGAAAAAAGAAGTAAGAAACTGTGTTATCACTGCTTTATCTTAATTTTCTGTGTTCGATATGATATATACTGGATTAGGGTATGTATGTTAATATTAAAAACGAAACGGAAGTATACGAAAAATTTACTTCTCATGCTAATTTAAATTAAATAATATCTTCAATTTAGAAACAAACTGGATAATTTATAACAGAGCCAATTAATTATTCAACTAACGTATATTTAAGAGAAAAAGAGAACATATTCAAAATGTATATATACCATATTATTTATTCGAGAAAATAATTTACAGAGAAGTATATGTATAGCCAGTTGTATAAAGCATTGATATAGTCTGGACGATTTACTTGCCAAGTAGAAATAATGCAGTTCGATTTACTATCCCGACTATGTGTTTCATTAAATATATAATTTTTGCATCCTGCATTATAAGTAAAATTGTGATTTTACAACCTTTTATTGCTTAACGCAATACAAAAACTGCAGTCTTTAGTAGACTAGACTTTTTTAAATATTTATATCACAAATTACATAACATATTGACAAGCATTTACATTTTATAACTTATTATTATTAAACTTTTATTTTAATTTACATATAATAATGTTACACTCAAAGACGTTGATTTATATTTTAAATTTGAAATGGAATAATATAGAATTATTTGAAACAATATTCATAAAAGAATATTACACATTTATAATAAATTATAGCGATGAAGATTCTATTACAGTGAGGAAAGTTATTTCACTTTTCTTTGTATGTAATAATAATAATAATAATAATAATCATTTATTTTGTTAGAAGCATAGAAGCTTGTACAAAAGAGTGTAAGTGGTCACATTTACATTATATATTTATATACTTAAATCTAATGTAGTAAACTTAACTTATAACGAGAAATTTTAAATTTATTTTACATTAGTTTTTTTTTTTTTAATTTAATTTATTCACCTAACGCAAAAGCGCGCAATTTAATTGCATTTAACATAAAAAAATATATATTTTTAATTATATTAATGTCCTTTCCAGTTAGTAATATTTACTAATATATACTTTTCTTTGTATGTATTTCTATTTAATATATTTCATTGACTTTCTGATATATTTATACAATGCAATCTAAATATAAATATTTTATTAATTTTTTTTAACTGTATTTTGTATCAGTATTCTTTTACTCTTATGCTATTAATAAACTGTATATATTTTCTGTGACTATTGTACATTTATTAAATTATTTTTTTAACTCGGCAAATAAAATCGTCCAGGTGCCTACTGCTGCATCTAATAATAAAAATGAAAATTTTTTCAACCTTAAAAAAATATTGGTTCAACTTATAATTATTAACAACATTAAATAAATATAAATTTAAATGGGACTAATATTTATAAGAAACTAATGAATTTTTAGTCAAAATGAGAAATTTCACTTCCGCTTTACTTTGCAATTCATGTAGGTACGATGTTACATAATTTTTTTAATTCAAGTTTTTTTAAATATACATATTTGTGCTGAACTTTATGTTTGCTTACATTTTATCAATTCTCGTTTTCCTAAAAAAATTTGCATCATATTTTATTTGTTATATAAATATTTCAGTTTTTTTCGTTCAGTTTATAAAGTATTATTATCACTTTATTATTTTTAGTAACACAAAATAATAAATATACTGGGAACAAAACTGTATTTTTAGTTGTTCTGGTTATTATTATTTATATAACATTTTTTTTAAATGAATGATTTTTTTACCGACTACCTTTCGTTAGATATTATTTATTTAAAATTTGTTATGTATTTTATTTTTTCAAACTCCTATTAAACATTTTATTATCTACTGTTTCTATTATATATATATATATATATATATATATATATATATATATATATATATATATATATATATATATTTGCCATGAATGATTAAAACTTGTTATTCCCCACGAAGCTACATACAACTTTTGCTTGAATTATTTCTAATAAAATTTGTATGTGCAACATGCAACAGTATATAACAAGGTTGGAGATAAAACATGAATTTTTCTGTCAGGTACAGACAACGTTTTGCATTTTTAAGAAGGCTGTGACAAGCTGTACGCTAGCTAACGTGCATAGCACACCAGACATCTTAAATATTGTATTGCTGTATTAAATAATCTATTCTTCTGCCGCAGGTTAAAAGAAAGAATACGAATCGTTTTTGAGGAGGTGACACTGCAAAAAGGAGATTTGAGGTAGGATTTTTATTTGTAAAAACTTTTTTAATCCAGTTTACTTTTTAGGTTTAAATAAAAAGTTTGTTACCCGATTTTACCAGCATGCCTTGCCAAACTTTTCTCAATTTAATATGGAAGTTTATTCCATATAGATATCGCATATTTTATAGACATCTTTATATTCTGACCAAACATTTCACTTATGTATAATACATTCTTGTTTCATAATAAGTTACTTTTATACAGTTATAACCACTGAAATATATGAATACTGGAACGCGCACTTGTAGGCTTTCATGAAAGCGATAATTGAGCCTGAGAGTGATAGATGTCGTGGGCTACCCTTCTTTGTTTAATACGCAGTCTTGTCCAAAAGTTATAAATAATATTTAACAGTATATTGTTCACTTATTCGAAAAATTCCATAAATTCACATACATAACAATTAATTTAACTCATATCCATTAACGGATTCTTTAATGTTCATATTAAACATTTTATTTAAAATCATTGAATGTTAATTTCTTTATTATACTCTTACCAACTTCCAAGTGGGCTGTACGACAAGTATAGTGTAACGAATATAGACCTATCGAAGAGGCGTCACATCTGCTCTGCACTCGGCAGCGTTTCTCGAAGTTTCGCGAAGGCGCCTGGAATGTTCGAGAGGCCGCCACACAGGAGTCTTTAAGTGGCTGCCGGGTTAACGGCGAATAGATTTCCATGAACAGTCGTGTCTAATCTAGTCAGTTAGTCTGTTATAGTATAGGCGTGAGGCTGTAATAAACTCTTAGTCTTTTATAGACCGTGAGGCTGTGATAAATCGTGAGTCTGTGATATTACTGGAATTAATGTATAAAGTGTGTGAATAAATATTGGACAGTCAGTTACAAATAAATAATAAATGTGAAAATAAATGTAATTTTTAGGGGAAGGTGTGTGCATGCCTAAAATAACACGGAAATAGAGAAAGATTATTTTTTCTTTGAGTTTCCTGTTTGAATTTTGATACATAAGTGTGTGTTTGCATGCGTTGTGCGCACGGATATAATATGTGTGTAAGTGTGAGTGTGTTTGCGTTCACTCTACTATATTAAGTACATAAAACACTAATTAGTGTTGTCATTTTGGATTGGGAAATTAGTTTCAAATAATATTGTATGTGAGATTTAAATTGAAGTTAAAAGTTAATTGTAATTAGTAATGTGGATTCATAGAATTAACTTTCCCAGCAACGCTATATTCAGTTAAACTTAAAACCTTTCAAGAATCAAGATTAAGTCTATGAATTCTAAAATAATTCAATTAATTGTACCATTAATTGTTGTATTACGTTTAGTATCAGGTTAGCACAATATTGGACACGTAATAGTTGAGTAATTGGGTCAAGTTGTCAAGTAACCTGTAAAATATAGGGTGATTCATATCGTACAGAAAAGATTGAAAGTATAGCTAGGAAGGCCCAAAATAATGTATTTTTCTTTACAAACTTTTGACAAAAACTCAAAAACAAAAAGTTACAGCAAATGAAAGTTTGAGCAATTAATAAGCAGTCGTTACCAGCTACAACAGTTAATTATGTTTTTTAAATATATATTGGGAATGCTTTAAAGTTAATTGAATAATGTTTAGTTAAAAAAATTATAGTACAATTTTATCGTTAAGAGTTACCATTAATTAAATTTTTCTTTTATTACTCAAAAATTTACAATAACACTCGAGTACTTTTTTTAATAGTTAATGAGTCCTGTTATTAAAAAATACATAAGCTATATTCAGGGCTAATATAACTAGTGCTATGCTTATCATCGGTATCGCAGATGATAGTCATAGCACGAGTTATATTTGGGGAGAATAAAAATTCGTATTAAACTGTTTTCTTTTTACTAGTAAACTGTATCTTTTCTACAAATCTGAAAATTTAGATGTATTAATAATATTATCTTGTCTTTTATTTTTATTATTCCGTTTAAAATTATTGATTGTTCGTTAAATTCTGACAGTGAGTATTAAATAAATAATAAACAAAAGCATTCACGTGTAACATGAAGTGATAAAGCATTGTCATCGATTTGATGGCCTCTTACTATTCGTTTATTTTACTATTTTAGCAAATCAGATTGTTCTAAAATGTACCTACCACATTATACATGTATTATATATTCAGATAGATATTAACACTTTGCAGATTGGTTTCGCGCGGGTGTGATCAATTTTAAAGAACATTATAAAAAATTGAATTTAAAGTGACACAATGTGACATAAACCAATTTAAAGTTGTTTATATGCAGACAAATTTTGAAAGCGACAAAAATTCATACTTTTTCGAATTGTAAATAAAAGGAAGAAAAAAACCATTTAAAATCTATTCCAAAGCTCACAACATGTTTAGGAATCTCCTTCAGCCGAAATATATTACTAGAATATTCCATTTCCGTACCTTTTTCCGAATTTAATACGCTGTCGTGAGACTGGCGTCTCGCCTCGGTTCTTCGGCTTGGCGCAGAAGAGTGCGCAGACATTTGTTCCGATCCACGCGCAGAGATGGCACTGACGACAGGGCCGGTTTCCCCATTACGACAACCTGAGCAATCGTCAAGGTGCCTAGGAGGCGAAATTATTTAGGATTTTTCAACAAAATATTATAATGTTAACATTTGTGTATCATAATTTCTGTGCATGCAATTTAATATTTATTTGATGAATTCGTTCCTACAGGAAGAGAAAGGGCAAACAACGCCTTGAGGTGTATTACTTTACCTCCAAAATAGATTGTTCCTTTTGAGTCATATCATATTTTTCTCCTAATTAAAGGGAAAAATTGTATTTAGTGGCTGTCGGACACTAATGACCTTGAAAAACTGTATCACTTTATTCGTTCAACATGGAACGTAGAAACGAGCTTATCATCTTCAGATAAGTTCCATCAAATATAAGTACAATGATTCTAGTTTTGAAGGCTTAGTTTTGTTTTACGACAATTGCAAGCGAAACGAGCGTACTTGCAGGTAAATCACACAAAGATAACTGGTATATCACGCTTTTTGTATCACTGAATAAACATTCACAAACCCTAAGCCTGTACAACTCACGCTCGACAAACTCGAATCACAGAAGGTACTCCAGTGGCGACTCGTATGAAGGAAAGTACATGAAGAGCTATAAGAAATATTGTAACTAAAACATTATGCAAATACTATTAATTATTATTGTTCGCATCAAATTAAATTTATTAGAAATACCTTAAATAAAATAACTACGTTAACAGATGAACAGCTATATCAACAATTATTCAAGGAACCGTCTATAACGTAATTAATAGAAGGTACAGTGCTTACTGCAATCTCTGCACCAAGCATTTTGTATCATGACAATCGAGTATACACGCTGTAGGATGCGCGCGCAATGGTGCAGTGATAATTGTAACTCTTCACTTGATGCGGTTTAAGGTTGCTCAATACATACTCGTGATGCGGGTCACCGTAGATCAGTGTAATTTTTATTTTTAAAAATTCTTTATGTGCATAAACATGAAAATTTATTGATTATTCGAAAGTTCTAATTATGAAAAAAAAAATTCGTTTTAAGTTTACACATAAGTTTTTTTAAACTTCTATTTTTTTTTTATTATAACATAATTTACTTTAACTCAATTATTTACTGAGCTCAAATCAATCAGTTTATTTTATTTTAAGTTATCGTGGGCGAAAATATCGTCAAACCCCAAAAAGAGCTTATCTGTTGACAACTCATTATCAAAAATTATAATTCGTCACAATACCTCCTTTAAAAAATTATAAATATATCATTACGCCATTTACTAACACTTTGCTATCGAAGTTCTGGGTGACATATTTGAAGCGTGAAATGCGATTATAAGTCTTCAAATCATGGTCCTAAAGATGATATTGAAGGGAGAACCCTAGGAGATATGAACTAGGTACCTCGGGATCTACAGTACGGTGTGTTACAACTGAACTATAAAAAGCAGGAATAAAATTATGTTTTAAATTAGTATAAATAAATTACAGAACTCATAATAATGAAATAAAATACTTTTGGATATTGAGAACTGACATATCCGATGACGGCAGCACCATCAGGCCAATCAGCTGCTTCTGAATTGGTACTCGTAGTATTGTGACATAGAAAATAAACAGCAAGAGCAATTTTTCACATAAAATGAGGCTTAGTATCGCAGAACATTTTAGATTTCTGAAAGCAACAGCTAATTCTCGATGTAATATATTAAAATGTATTTATAAATTTTTATGTACCTATTTAATCAATCGAAATTGATGACATAATATTATGTGGAATATTAAAAAATGAAGATATAATGTAGGTAATATTTGCACTTTGCAAAACAGTGCAATTACTGTAAAGTCACATGAAATAAAAATAGATTTAGAGAGTTCTTTAGAAAATTTAAAAATTATTGATGCAGAATTCAAGTGTAATGCTGGAAAAAGTGCAAAATGTAAACACGTATCAGCAGTTTTATATTTTGTTAGTTGTTTTGCACTACGAATTGCATATTCCCATGCTTTTCGTCGATCCATGTTCATTTCAACACCTGTTCTTGTAGTAATTTTAATTTTACTTTCGCCATGTTTCGGAAAATTATAAAACCCAATGCCTGTGTCTCTACTAGATATTAAGTGACATCTGAATACACAACAATTTGTACGACTTTTTTGCATTTTTATTCACATCAAATGATCAAATCACATGTAACAGTCACAATACAGTACCAAATCGGAAAGTTCATATTTTTTCCACCAGATGTCATGTCGCAGCTTGTCAGTTGTCAATAGTTTATATTTTGTTTCACACACATCGTTCTCTTAAATATTGCAATAAATATAAATTTTATAATTTAACTATATATCTTAATATGGAATACCGTCATTTAATATTGCACAAATTAAAGAAGTTTATTAGTAATCAAATCAGTCATACATTTTCGCATAACTATCAATCTTATATTTTAAAAATTAATTAACAGTATAATAATTGTATAAAAATATAAATAACGATAAGATCCTATTCCATATTTGGTTACTTTTCACTATTAATTGAGTACACTATCTTTTATTTAGTACCTAGTGGTTTTTTTAAGAAGTACACCACCGTTTGGCCTCTTAATATCGGCCTTTTAGAGACGCACTTAACGTTAATACTACAAATTAGAAAAAAAAATCCTAGGGCACTGAAAATTATAAGACCGGTCCTGTCTGACGGAGGTGGTAGCGGCACGCACTACGCGCAGACCGAGTTATAAGCAAATCCATAAATACTAATACAATTTCCGGATATTGCGATCGCTTTTATAACTGGGGCCATAAACAAATGGGACCATCGTGTTCGACACAAGATTACACGTGCAGATATTATTAAACAAGAATGTGTGAGTCATATTTTAGAATTGAAATCGAAATGACCGCTATTTTTAATACCTCTCCCGGGTGCCATTGTTTCGTTTCGTATTTATTTATATAAACGAAAATTTCATTATAACATCATATTTATCACATTTCCAAATCTATATGGACTACAACACTTTCATTCTTCTGATGTTTCTGCGAATTTCAATTACGTTCAAAATCAACTCGGCTCTTCATATTTTCATGAAACTTATAAATTCTAAGTTTCATCCATCCATCCTGACACACAGACATCATTGAAAAATTGGTCTTAACGGATTCAGTGGACGTCAAAATATATATTTCCACAAAAATCTCGTCAGCGATTTTTTAATGATTTTAATACTTCCATACACTGTGTATAAAGAAAGTAAAATGTATGTGCAACAAGATAAATCCATTTGGTAACCGAAATACTAGTATTTCACGATATATGACTCAAATTATAATCAATATTTATTAGAAAAATTATAACATGGCCATAGAAAATTAAACAAAAAAGATAAATATTTGATATTTCATAAAACTGTTTTGGGATTATTTATTTAATGTCCGACCGTTATGTTATTGTTATTATAACTGCTCGGCCAGATAACACCCTAGGACGGTATACATTTGACGTAATTGCTAGTGGACACAGAATACACAAACACTAACTTCTATTGACAAATAGAAACAAATACTGACTTCTATTGGCAGATAGAAATTGTAAACAAATAAGAATATTACGTTACCTAGTTACAGTGCAAACAAATAGATTAATCTCTCTCTAACAAAACACAATGATAGGATAAAAATCGATAAAAGTCATTTATATAAAAATATATCGTGCGGACATTAAACGTTGAACGCACAACGGGCGTTAAATGGACAATAATGCTTTCGGTCAACGTACAAACCTCGGGCCCTAGGCTCTCGGTAGCACATTGTTGCCCTCGCGCATTATTGTCCTTGATATGTTAGTTACTAGAAGAGATGAGCTCTAAAATTCGCCATCATTACAATGTTTTTGCGAATTTTCTGCAGAATTAATACAACACTAACAAATAAATCTAAATCTGTTTTCTGAATTGTCTAATATTTTTTCATTTTTGTTAAATTTTCCGTGGACATATTACAATTCATTTAATAAATATTAATTTTGATTTCACAAATAATGAAATACTAATATTCTGGTAAGTAAATGGGCATAATTGCATGCATTTTTTAATTCTGAACAATTTTTGTATTTACACTTTTGCTGTAAAGTGAATAGGTAAAAATTTACATTGAAATCCCTATATTCCACATTTCAATTCTATACCCAGTATAAGTAAAAAATTCATTCACAAGTTCACTAATAAAAACAATAAATTACTACCTTGGGCGTTTATTGCAGATCAAAGCTTTTCATAAGAAGGTGTTAAATTGAAAACGGACACGCTTGAGTTCTCTTTTTTGACTGAGACCTACTTGAATATATTACGTCTTCAAAGCAACTACTGCACAATTACCAGTTTCGCATAGATAAGACGTATAAAATTGCAAGAATGTAAGACGAGAGCATTATTTTCAAATTGTCTATATTTTGTCACTTATCGTGAAGTCTATGAATAGTTCTTGTGCTTCAATGGAGAACCTTCCGTTGTGTTTTGCAGTTACTCTGACAAAATTTTATTTTATAATAATAGTAATAACAATAATTGATTAGTAAATCAAATAGAACAACTTATTACAAAAGAATAATGATAACATTCTAACAATACTGAAAATTATTTGTATGTGACATTACGTGTTTAACATATCTGATAGTATTTCTAATATCACTATTAGATAGTTATACTTATAATGTATATAACTTCTTTATTTAGTGGAGACTTACTTTTATCTTGTTAGTAAGTTCTCATTGTTTATAAATACTATAATAAAATAATGGCTAAATGATTTTAACTAGTTACAATTAAAAATATATTACGTAGAATACTTTTTATAAAGCTCCAAAACAACGTTGTTGTTCTAAATCAAAGCATAAATAGAAGATTTATTTAAATACTTCCTCACTCATGAAACTGTGTCCTGCATTTTTCATTCATTTTTTATTTATCAATTTTGTGTACCATGCCAAATATCTTAAATATTTTTTAGCTCTTTTAAATGCTACCAAATTTGAACCGTCCCCTTATCCACTAGAGGTGGGGAAAGGGGCAACCTTGAAATCTTAAATAAAAATATAAATAGATATTTTATTTCAGTTTCAGATTCTCCCGAAAAAAATACGTAACTTTTATCATTGACATTTTTTCAATAAAAGGCATTTTTTATTAAGTTGTTTGGGTTTGTACATCGCAAACGTAGAACATAATTTATCGGTTATGATGATGCTAATACGCAGATAGCGGTGATTACTGTGATTGGTGATAATAATGGTGATGATCACGATTACGTTGTTGACAGTTACGTGATAAAAATCAATCCCTTTTCATTCTACTTTGGATATAAACATGGTTCTCGAAATACGTATGTATGTTTTTCATTTCTTATTATAATTTTAAGGCTTTGGTGTTTGTTGATTTAATTTAATTATTTGAGCCATAGTTTTTTTAATTTATTCCAGTAAAGAAAGCTTGTATAATAATCACGAAACAAAAATCGGTAACAAGATTTTCGTGGAAATAGGAGTACATAGTGTCCCTAAATTAGGTTTGTCCAATGTCTCAAAACATCTGTTTGTGTGGATGGATAAACGTGTATCCCGATGTCAAAAAATCCATCAACATTAGAAAGTAGAGTAACAAAGCTTCATAATTATATGTATAATGAATATGCACAGAATATAGTTCATTTTGGTTATAATATGGACCGAAAATGGAAGTACATTGGAAACACATATTAAATACTTTTAATTAATTACATATTCCTTTATTTAATAAGTAATTGTTCGTTTTTTAAATACTAAGATGTATCTCTTCATATGCTACAATTATCTATTATTTACTTATTTATTAAAATTCCATTTTGGAATCTGTAGGCAGTGCCTGGCATTGATACCCACTACCCAGATCCATTACAAAAAAATATGACTAATCAGGCAATAACATGTAATATACAGTATGTTTCAGGACTAGTGTAACAAACTTTAACAGCTTATTCCTGAGGTCATTTTGAGCCAAAAATGTCATATGAACATATGTCCTATTCCTTCTAATTACCAAAATACAAGAGGTTGAAGTTCTACAAATAACACGAAATTTTCTAATTTTTGTAATCCAGGTACTTTCGGAAAAAAAGAGTTTTATTGAAAAGTCATACCTTATTTGTCTTAATTAATTTTATTTATTAATATTAACGAATACAATTTAGAGAACAAAACACACAATGACACAATTAAATAGACAAATAAATAAATTCGAAACACAGAACATAACAACAACATGGGAAGGTTGGCGTCTGTTTGGGTATCTGTCTTGTATTCTCTAGACGCGTAACGGGTATTACCATTACATAATCCATAAATAAAAATCATATCTGCATATTCAGCAGTACAATAACTATCCATTATGAAACAAAAATACAATTAAAAGTACAAGTTTTAATTTAGACAAATAAGGTATGACTTTTCAATGAAACTCTTGTTTTCCGATAGTACCTTGATTACAAAAAATAGAAAATTTCGTGTTATTTACAGAACTTCAACCTCTTGTATTTTGGTAACTAAAAGGAATAGGACCTATATTCATATGTCATTTTTGGCTCAAAATGACCTCAAGAATAAGCTGTTAAAGTTTGTTACACTAGTCCTGAAACACTCTGTATATAAATTAATTTTATATCTCCTATATAACTAACAACAATTTTTAATATTTATTTATTTATCCTGTAATGATATTTAAATAAATATCAAAAATTACTTTTATGTACTTAGGAACTTGAACTACGAGTAATACACATAGTTAACAAAATCTCTTACAACTAGGGCTGTGCGTTTACATCGATATATCGATATTATATCGATATATCGATATATCGAATAACGATATTCAGTAGAAAAAATATCGATATATCGATACATCGATATATCGATATATCGATATATCGATATATCAATATATCGATATATCAATATATCGATATATCGATATATCAATATATCGATATATCAATATATCGATATATAGATATATCGATATATCGATGTATCGATATATCGATATATCGATATATCAATATAACGATATATCGATATATCGATGTATCGATATATCAATATATCGATGTATCGATATATCTATGTATCAATATATCGATGTATACATATATCGATGTATTGATATATCGATGTATTGATATATCGATGTATCGATATATTGATGTATCGATGTATTTTGTGAAAAAGAACTAAAATTTAGCTATAATGCCATCTATTGAAAGGGGTTGTGCTCGATTTATTGATAGCATTGCATACTGATATTTATTTTTACTTTCATTCTGGAGTCGGGATTAAGGGGAGAATTAATAATTGGGACGATGTATAGGTACAATTTCCAGCAGAAGTTCTCATAAAACTACCTTCCAGTCATGGCATAGTACAATTTAAATTATTTTAAGTAGATTCCCGTTTGTTTTATAATGCTGGCGCCCAGCACCATAAAGCAAGTACACAAACACCCCAGATGTTAAAATTTTTCGCCTTTGAAACACCCGTTACTTCTCTTTACAATAGAATTGCCGACATTCTGAACCATTGTAATCCTTCCATAAAATCTATCTGCATTAGATTGTTTACTTTTTATATAATACAGATCGACATCCTGAATCATTGTTTAATTACCAATAAAATCTAACTATATTAGATCGATACATCGTTACATCAATATCTCGATATATCAATATATCAATATATCGATACATCAATATATCGATACATCATTATACCGATATATCGATACATCGATATATCGATATATCGATATATCGATACATCGATATATTGATATATCGATATATCAATATATCGATATATCGATATATCAATATATCGATATATCAATATATTGATACATCGATATTTTTCTAATATCGAATATCGATATTCAAAACAAGATATCGAACAGCCCTACTTACAACTATTCTAATTTTTTAAATATTTTTGATTTGTTTTGTTTTGTTATCAAGAAGATTATATATTAACATGCAATGATTATAGGTTGAGTTAATGATTGATTAAATTTAATGTTATTGAATAAACTAACGGGAAGTTATTATTCGTTACAAAATTTAATTCATTCTATTCGATACACCAAATCGAGCGGTTGTCGAATGAAAGAATTGTGAAACTAATATACGTTGGCAAGATTAACGATAAGCGATTCCGTGGGCGTTCGAGGAATAAATGGTTAGATATAATTGATTGTTTACTGTACGAACGAATTATTGCGAATGTGAAGGATAGACGTTATTGTATGAATCGAACTACGTATGTGGACGAGATGAAAATTGTGTGTCAGAATAGAAATATTTAGTGTAGATCGAGTAATAATTGAATATGTACACTAACCCATCTTGCCTCAGTAGGGAGTCCCTCTACTGCTAATATGAGACGCAATATATTTTCACAAAATCAATCCTGAATTTATTACAAATAAAATTCTAGCAATTAATTTAAAGTCCTGTTTTCTTTTTGTAGTAGCTGACTAATTTTCAGGAGTATATATATTACTCAAAAATTTTTGAAGATTTTTATTGTTATGTTGTCTTCTGTATTTATTTAAATGCTATACGGATTGCAAATTTCTAGAGCACTTTGATGAAGAAATTACAACGACATCGAAAAAGTACTTAATTCGAGTGTAATCAGTTAGTAACTTAGAAAGCCGATAATACAGATTAATTGAAACATTTTCATTCTGATAATGTTACTCTATTTTATTATTATTTAACACTGCAATATGTGTTTTGACTTTAATCTGAACTAGAAATGTAGATAAAAATGTAAATAAATACATAAATGAATAATTAATTTTTATTGTGTTAAAAGAAATAAAATTATTACAATTATACGGTTTTGTTTATTTTTAAATTTCTACTGGTTTAATCCTAGAATAATCATATACTAATGACATGCTGTGGGGCGCAACTAAAAGCAAAAACAAAATTTTGTTTTATTTTTCTACTTCGTACACGTACATCGTACAACATGAAATGAATCCCAATTACCTCTGAATTATTTCGACCCAACTCAGCTGTGTAATTTTTTGGATATTAACACTAGAATCGTGCTATGATTTCAGTAAATTCAATTACCGTTGAAAATACTGCAGACAAATGCAGCTCAGTGAAAAATCCTGCAAATGTCCACAACGCGTACCAGTAAAAATAAAAGTATATTGCAAAAAGACGTGGCATGAAATATTAAACATCTATAAAAGATTAGGCCTTGTGGTTATCAAATAATAAGATAAAATATCTCAAGGATACACCATTAGTTAGATTACTTTCTAGAACTGCTCTTGAAATATGTATTATTGATCAATCATCATCTCGAAAGCAGACGAACCGACGTAAAATATATTAATGGGTAACGAAACAAAAATGTACCGGGATGACAAATCATGTTAGCCTTGTTAGGAAAAAACTGATGGACATTCGTTTCCAGGCAAAAACATAACTTAAAGCAATTTGGCTTGGAAAATGATTGTTTGGACCTGCACGGAAAGAAAGAGTACAGTAGAATTTTCTGAGCTATTAGGTTAACCTAAGATATAAGATGTATTTCTGAAAATTACTTGTAATTACTTAGTAAATAATTGTGTTTAGTTACTTAATTGATATGAGATTTAAAAAAAAAATTATCAGCTTACCCAATAGGTCAATAATTTCTACGGTACTTTTTTTTGTATGGATACGCGAACAATTCGTTTATAAAGAAATATTACTAGAAAGTGGCCTGAAAAAACAATAGTATCTTATTCAATAAGCATGTAGTGTATGCTATAACTCATGAGAATTAAGTTTACATCACGAGCGAATGCGATGTAAATCACTCGAATGAGTAATAGCGATTACATGTGGGTAGATTACTTACTTTATCCATAATATTTCGTCTTCAGAAGACATTTGTTTTGAAATATAAGAGAAATTTGCTCTGATTATTTTTTTACGTTTCTTGAAACCAATGAAATGCTTCATCGCATTTCATGTGTCTGCGTTTTAACCAATCCTGTCGTTATTATAAAGAGAATAGAGCTCTAGTGATTATTCTCGGGAATAATGTATGTAGCTTTTTTTGTTTTTGTTGACAAATGTCAGATATCAATAGTACATCATCAACACAAGTAAAAAATAAAATAAAAAAATAATCTAATTAAGTATAACTCGAGAGTTCGATAAATTAGAAAATAATTCTCCAGTATTTTTCTCAAACTTGTTGCCATTTTGCAATAGCCTGGTAACAAGTTTTCCAAAGATCTGTCTCTTAGAGGGAGAGCCAGTGGCTGCCAGACATTCGTCAAGGTATAAAGGCTGAAATTTTGTGAGTGTATTCTCACTACAATAGGCAAGAATGTACGGGGGTTATATATCGTGACTAACGGTGCCTAACACAAGTATCAAATAATAAAGGTGCGCAAAAAAATACTTTCGTTAAAGTATAAAATCTGTGATTTATATATTATGTTTAAATAACCATTTTAAGCTAATATTTAAAAAGCCAGTCCCATCCGAAGGGTCTAACATCAGGGCCGTAGCCAGGAGGGGGCCAGGGGGGGCTCACCCCCCCCTGTAATCTTTAGAGCCACCCCTAGTAGTAACAGTACATAAATATAAATTAAGTTTTAATTTCTAATTGTAAAATTTGTAATTTTCTCATAATACATGTTAAGGAAAGAGTAAAACATAATATAAATTAGTCAATACATAGTTCTGAGAAGTTTGTACAAATAAGGTAAAATGGATACATTTCATTTCAGAGAGTGGTATGATATATTAATTTGGCTAGAATATTTCAAAATTTTGGACGCACCATTTTGTTATGCGTGTCGCCAGTTCAATACTACGGCTACAAAAGAAAATAAGTGTACGTCTATTATGTCTTTCAAATTGGAAATGAGCTCTTGATAAAGATGAACAGGCTCCAAAGGCTGTCTATGTAATCTAGGGAATTAACATTCGAATAAACGCGTACAAAAGAATTAAAATTAGATTTTTTTTGCAAAAATTTAATAGATGAAAAATAGAAAATTGCAATTGTAATTTTATCTGATTTATTACTTATAAACAGAAGTTTTTGTATTAATTATATCATTAAAAAAATCAATTCAATTGCTCTTTTATTTACCCCCTAAATATTTTCTGGCCCCCCCTAGAAGTTGAAGCTGGCTACGGCCCTGTCTAACATCCTCCATATAGGTCATAGTCGTTTAACATGGTGTAGCACGGCGGGCCAAGACGACTGAAACTTAGGGTTGACAAAATAAAACACACAAACACTTTTAAAATGATAAAAAATGGTATTTAATGAAATGATAAATGCTGAATTGAACAATTAGAAATAAATTACAAATATTACAGCGGCGACAACGTATGAATATGTTTAAAAGTTTCAATTACCAAAACATATTTATGAAACAAAATTACTCAAATTCTACATTTTCGTAGAGCACTGCAGACGTAAAACACGTCTGCTCTGTTCAAAATCTAACAACTAACTCCTCATTTGTGCTGGCCAAACACACGTATCTACCCCATAAGCGGGAACGCGGGGGGTAGGAAATCTCTTGAGGACCAACACAAAGATTACCTAAAAACTAGAACACTTAAAAACTAAAACCATATCTAGGGTTCGACCAGGATCTGTAAATCTGTCAACAGCAGATGGCATCTCAAGCCTATATTTCAGAATATTTGCCGCGATAAACTCAAATGACTATTTATGATAACTAAATTCTAACACACATGTGTGGCAATAAATTAACCTCAAGAAAACAAGAACTCCTGTCAAAGCGATTTTCGATGCGTTCACGTCTCAAACGCAGTTTGAAACTTGATATTTTAAAATCACTTTGATAGTAAAAACAATAAATCGTATTCTGAATGTTCGCCTTGTTACACCATCCGCGCCCTAAATACAATTATATCTTTGGATATAATTTATAATTAACTTAGCCTAAAACAAGGTGACATGCAACAATTACATTACTAATTATGCAGTACCTGCTAAAATAACTAAATTACTGGACAATAAAACATAACATACTTTTAAATCAACTATAACAGCAATATAGCCCGAATTAAAAATATCTAATCAGCATTGCGCTTTGCAAGCTGCACAAGTTAACGAAATACGAATGACACAAGCCAAAATCTGTAAATTAATCATTAAACACACATACATAAACATAATAGAAAAAAATACTATAAAAAAAATTATTATCGAACGTAAAAATAAACTTAATTTCTAACATGCACATAAACATAGAACCATAAAAACACAAAAAATAAAAATCAAATTGTCTGAAGGCAAGGGACGTGTCCGCGCGGGGTAGGGACACACAGCTGGAGGGCATAATGACCACTACACACCACTGTCACTGTCACATCACTGGGGGGTAAGGGGGTACAAGGGGGTGGTTCTTCACAAAACAAGGGTCGAAGACACTTCACTACGATCAGCTGACTCTGGTAAAACCAAAGACAAAAGAACCAGCTGATCCCTCGCTGCTGAAATGACGTCAACACCTTGCCGGGCCGGAACAGAAGTCGGCCTCTCACCTGGCGTGTCCTGGTGGAGACGGACTGCTGCTGGTTGTTCCCTCCGATAGAAACCACGTTCACCGGGTGTGAACCCTGTTCACTGTTTGTGAACCGCTCTTCAGGTAGATCGATGGTCTCTACCTGCTCCGTGCTGCTGGTATCAATGCACGGTTCCGATTGTTCTCCTCTGCTACCTTGCTGGGTACTCTCTTCTGCTTCCTTCGCTGCCATGTCGTTTACCATAATTTCGGCTGTCTCTGTTTTCCCAAAAACAACAGCAACCTCGCGCTCAGCACGTAGCAACGCCTCAAAATCAGCCGCGCTGATTCGTGCTACCTCCGGCTGAGCTGGGATTCGATGGTGGAGGTTATATCCATAACTGTGTGGTGGAACCCGATACACTGTGGAACCACCCACACCAACTCCACCGCGCGTCGAATCCCCTGTGACCGACATCGACATCGGTCTAGGTTGCTGCTGTTGTTGCCCAAACGAACTCCACAACATCGGAGCTGGCGATGGACAGCCGTTCCACCAAAAACGACATGGTGCACAACCCAATGGAAAGGGTAAATACCTAGCATACCCAGGCAAGGTATGATCCAACTCGTAACCGAGGTTTGGAACCATGGTTACGAGCGGATGTGGCGGCACAACAACACTCGGACTTCCGTACATTTTTACGAACACACTGAACTGCTTAACACTGAACTAAATATTTTTGGTAACTGAACCAACATATTCACTACGTTGCGTCGCTGAACACGGGAAAAAACGAAAATACAAAACGAACAAAACAATATTACTAAAACGCAAAACAAATGACTCGAAACTAAAAACGTAACTTATAATGTCACAACGAATCAACACAAAATAATTCAAACAAAATGACTGCGCCAGTAATCATTGATTACACTAAACACATAACGCGAACAAAACACTTTACACGAACGAACGGGAACGTATGAACTTTTTATACCGCGCGAATTTTAAACCGAAATTAAAATTCTTTAACGCGATATCCTACCGACTGTTGCCAATGTAGCACGGCGGGACGAGACTGAACTTAAGGTTGACAAAATAAAACACACAAACACTTTTAAAATGATAAAAAATGGTATTTAATGAAATGATAAATGCTGAATTGAACAATTAGAAATAAATTACAAATATTACAGCGGCGACAACGTATGAATATGTTTAAAAGTTTCAATTACCAAAACATATTTATGAAACAAAATTACTCAAATTCTACATTTTCGTAGAGCACTGCAGACGTAAAACACGTCTGCTCTGTTCAAAATCTAACAACTAACTCCTCATTTGTGCTGGCCAAACACACGTATCTACCCCATAAGCGGGAACGCGGGGGGTAGGAAATCTCTTGAGGACCAACACAAAGATTACCTAAAAACTAGAACACTTAAAAACTAAAACCATATCTAGGGTTCGACCAGGATCTGTAAATCTGTCAACAGCAGATGGCATCTCAAGCCTATATTTCAGAATATTTGCCGCGATAAACTCAAATGACTATTTATGATAACTAAATTCTAACACACATGTGTGGCAATAAATTAACCTCAAGAAAACAAGAACTCCTGTCAAAGCGATTTTCGATGCGTTCACGTCTCAAACGCAGTTTGAAACTTGATATTTTAAAATCACTTTGATAGTAAAAACAATAAATCGTATTCTGAATGTTCGCCTTGTTACAATGGGAAAATAGTTTTTTCGTGTGCATTGCTTCCTAAATTATTTTAGACAAAAATATTTCAAATAAATGTTGTAGACCTTAAAATTCTGTATGTAAATCAGTAAACAAAATTCATTTACTATAGGTGGTAACTGCAGAGATTAAATATGAAAATTTACAAAATTACTATGTACCTAATTGTGTTCGCCATGAAATAAAACTAACAAATGTCAGGTTTTCCTATCAAATATTTTGACATTATTAAATGTTTGCTTTGCTTTTTAAATTAGAATTTGAGGTTAATTCCATCTAACTTGACTGACTCCAGATGACAGTACCAGAAAAATTCCGTTCATTTTCATACTACTTTTTATCTGCTAGAATCTATCACTAGCAAACGCTAGCTAGCCGCTAGGTTCAGCTAAACGCACCCATTAATTGTTAGTGAAAAGTTTATAGCTTGCATCTCGCAAACATGTCGATCAGTATTTATAAATTAAGGCCTTAATGTTGTTCGTCTGAACGCTAAAATTAGTTTTCATAAGTCGAAACATAACTGTTACTTTTAATTATTAATTCCAACTGACAATTGTATAGGTCTGAAAGTTGTAGACAACAACATAAAAATAACAAAGATATATTAAATTTGTCATACATTTTTTATCACAATACTTAAATTACATTTATAGATATGTGGGAGTAAATAAAATACGTGCCAGTATATTGTATAACGATACGCTATATCAGGGGTGGGCAACCTTTTGTATAACAGGGGCCAGAATAAGATTTACGTTTCGTACGCGGGCCGTAGTTGTTAATTGACACATGTTTGTAATAAAACAAAATTGACTAAGTACTACATTTATTTCTTAATTTAAACTAGACGAACTATATCGAAAATTAAACTGTAAATCTCCCCTTTTTCTTTATGTTGGATACTAACCTAATTTAAAATTTTTGTTTTTGAAAATATTTATTTATTATTTCTTCTAAAGATCTCGCGGGCCGGATTGGAACTTTACGCGGGCCGGAGGTTGCCCACCCCTGCGCTATATCACACTCAGTAGGATAACCTGAAACAAAGTCAACCAACAAGCAAATAGAAGCAAATTACTTAAAATGTAGCAAGTATAAAATTGTAAGGAAAGTATAGTTGAACAAATATAAAAGCAAGAATAAATGCTTCCAACAACATGTTATTATGTGTAGTTGTAGGTATGAATTATTATGTAACATGGAACATTTCACAAAAGCAACAAAAATCTTATTGAATTTGAAACTTTCATCGACTTTTTCTTCATAATATACGTACCTACCTACTAGTGGAACTTTACACCAGTCACACATATACGCACACTTTTACTCCTGCCGTCGAATGAAGAGTGTATGTAATTTTTGTCACGTTCCTGGTACATTTTCCAGAATACCAAACGCGCCTGCAAAAGCTTCTCACTCGTGGTTAGGCTGTTGGTGTGGTTGTTCTCCCCTTACTCTTCTTCCCAGTGTCATCATTTCCTTTGCGAGTTTCGCGAGTTTTTGGTTTGGGAAATACTACAGTAGGCAGTAGGTCAATAACGTGTGACCGCACTGCCTGTCGTAGATAATACGTTAATATTTGTGTTGCATACAATTTTATTATTCTACTTTACAAGATGATTCAGGTACAGGTAGTGTCAGACTTTAACAGCTAATTCCCGAGGTCATTATGAGCGAAAAGTGCCATACGGGCATAGGTCCTAGTTATATCCTCTCTATACAGAAAATTACCTACTAGTTTTGAATGTACAGGAAATATAGGGATGCAGTGTGCTAGATAAGGAAAGAAAATTCAGAATCGGATTATGTTGCTTTTAATTTCTATATTCTGTTATGATAAATATTTTAAAAAATTCATGTTTGAAAAAATATAACGATAAAATATATTAGTGGAAATTCGCCTCTACATTGATGCATTGATCATTATTTATATGTATAATTTACAATTCTACTAGAGTTTACCCATTTGGATACTTCTTAAATATAACCTTTTAGTGCTTTAAATATAACTTTTCGAAGCTCGCCTGCGAGCTCTGATTCCGCAGGTTTAAAATTTATTAAATAAATCACAGACGCTCAATTGCACGTCTCATATTTTTTCGTAGTTTCGCGAATTAGTGTCTTGATATTTAGTATACAATAATAGGTTTTTATGTTACATGCATGCTCATTAGGGTGAATCGAAGGAAAGGTATTTTCCAAATCATCAATAGCATCCTTAGAACATTAGATTTTTGTAAAATGCGAAGATTTCCGCACCATTTTTGCACTATTTACATTTTCATTTAAAAAAGTGAAGTTATATTTAAATCAAATTCTTAATGACATGTATAGACGCATTTTGAGGTACTCTCATCACTTATCTAGCAAATACCATTACGGTTGTTCCATGTCATGAGCTCCGAAATCGACGTTTTGGAAAAATACCCTTTTTTCGATCCACCCTACAACTCATATTGCAATAGCATATTGTACAACGAGCATGGAATGGTACTCATTTCCTACGAGTATGAAAGTTTGTAGCATGAGCCGAAGGCGAATGCTGCAATTCATACGAGTATGAAATGGACATTCCATGCGAGTTGTACACTATACTTTTTCTACGACCACGATATTATTTCAAAATTAATTTAATTTTAATAATAAATTTATCCCGCTTTCACCATTTCAATATTTGACAATTCTAAATAAGTATCCTAGCAATGGCACCTGTACTTAAATGAACTGATCTGTATTGAAATACTCATAAAACAAATTCATTTCGCACGATGCTTGCAACGTACCTCATATCCCTAGCAACAACAAACATACAATGAGCAGATTTTTCAGTGGTCGTAGAAAAACAATATTGCGCGTGTATGCGGATTGTGTGTACGGGTGTACATACTTGCTTGACTCAATTTGATTAATACATTAAAATTCTTCAGCTTCATTCTTTTTACTCTTTTTACAGAGTTTCTGATAGTTACGTTACATAATTATTTCGTATCACATTAACCCAAAATGGCATTAAAAATATTTTCATTTTGTATTTATTTTTAAAAACAAAAAATATTGCCGCTGATTCAATTTTCTGCTATCAGTAACTAGTGCGACTTCCCAAAAAGAATTTTTTTATCTAGGTTCTGTTCCTGCTTGAAACTTTTGTATATTTACTATTTTTTTTACATATATTGTAATAATAATATCATTGCTATGTTTCTGAGTTGTTAATTTTTAATATTACTATTTAAATTTAAAATGTTATTATATTGTGAGCTCAAACGCTCTATAGATAAAATTGTGGCATGTTATTTATTTCCTTTATGAATATTAATCATCACTCCTGGCAAAATATTTTAAACATGTCTAATTATTCATTATTTTATTTGAATTATTAAAGAGGTTATTCGAATCAAATTTCTTTCCTAACGACTACTTCTGTTTTAATATTATGTTTTCCAATGTTCACAGTAAATATTTACCCCAAATTTAAATTATCGATTGATGCATTAAAATTCTAAATTCAGTTTACTGAGAAAATACTTGAGGAGCTGAGTTCCAAAACTTGCCTTATCCATATCAAAAAAAAAAAAAAATTAGTTAAATATTATATATTGTTCAGTTTGTACTACTGCTTCGTTTCCGAAATTAGTTGGCGTCAAAATTAGCTACAAACCCGATATCTTGACTGTGCAAAAGTTGATTTGTTTCCAAAACTTGTCTTATCCATACCCTCATTGGTAGCACAACTCGCCAATTCCTTAAATTTATTATTGTGACCAAAACGTGCCTTGTCCCTGTTTCACATGCTGTGTTTTCACATAGTTTTGTTTCAAAATTGACCTTATCCGAAAGTGATTTTTAATTTCAAAATATTTATTTGTTTAAGTTTAATCAGCTTATTGTTTAATATTAAGACTCTAACCTTAATTGAAAGCTGTAGTTACCAAATCTATTTACCAAAATTGTGTTTATTGTAGTTGTTTTAAAAAATCTAATTTCTCTATTATTTTTTATATTTCATATTTCCATTATGTATCTCTTTTAAATTAAATTGTTGTAATAGTAAATCAATTTGAATTTGGTTCCATATATTTCCTTATCCACTATGTTTATTTCCAAAACTATTCTCATTCATTGTTTTGCAACAAAACTAGACATATCCAATTTTATTTATCTAATATTTCCAAAATAGCTCCATGTTTTTATTTTTCCTTTTCATGTTGTAATAAGAACACTATTTTCTTTGTGTTGTAGTAGGCAATTATAGTCCTGCTTATATAGTATAACAGTAATAGGTTTTTTGCGAATTACTCAAAATCACTTATCTTGGATTAAGCGAGTTTTGGAACTCAGCCCCGCACTTATACTTAGAAATAAATATTAGGAAAATAAAAATCACATGTGTATAGAACGTTCATTTCACGATGAAGTTTTCCGTTTCAAGTGACATTAAAAAGTTTTCTCTCTCACAGAATGACGTAAGAGTAAGAAAGATAGATGAATCGACAATAGTTATTTGTATCACAAGGTTGGAAACTGCTATTTTGAGAGTGCGAGTTTATTTTGATAGGACGAGCCGTAGGCGAGTCTTACAAATACGAGCACCCGCAAAATAGTTTCCAACCGAGGGATACACAAGATTTTTCACGCCAACATTTATGTAAATTTAATAAATAAATTTAATTTATTACTCGTTTTTTTAATGACATGGAATATTTTTATGTTGTTAACTTCACAATATTTGAATGTCAATTATGTTTATTTTCCAATATCATAACCAAAAATATCAACATATTTTTATTTGGATTTTACACTGCAAATTCAATTATAATTACTTACAAATATGTTTAAAATCCATAAATATTCTGTTTTCTTGTATTGCAAATACTCAATTGTAGATATATTACCATAATATTTTTAAGTCACTGTAATACTTTGACATTTCTAGCGTCAGAAGTTAGCTAAAATTAGTGAAGTGATGCCAACATATAGCCATAATAAGTTTGCAATTTTTGTCGAACTAGTTCGACAAAAACATGATTTCCGACCGATTTAGAGATATGTAATTGTGTCAATGACGGACGGCGGCGCGAAAAAATAGTATGCGGTACTTTTTCTTAAAATTTTCATAAAAATTTGACCGTACACTTGCACAATGCAGCTTTACGGCATTACCATCTATTATTATTTTTCATCTTTTTGAATATAACAAAAGTTATCATAAATTAATTATTTACTGAAATATACTTAAAATACCTGATAGGCCTTTAAGTAAACTACCATTTCCGGTGGATGGATTGCTATCAAAATCTAATCAGCTCGTAACATGAACATCTAAGTTCTATATACGAAAATGATATGATTAGAATTTGATACGTACAAAATTTAGAAAATAGTTTCAAATCAAAATTGTAGCCAATATTATTGTACATTTTTTGAGTACAATAAAATTTATTCTAACTCATTTATTTACTGATATGCTTAAGAAATTTGATATGCTTTCAAATAAACTACTACTTCCGGCTGATGGATTGCTCGTAACATATCATCTAAATTGAAATTTGTAATTGATAACTTAATTTAAATTTTAAGTTATTGTGATCTAAATAATCGTCATAGTCACTTTTTTCACTGCTTTGTTCCGTTTAGAAACTGAGGTTGCTTATGTGCTGTTCATATTTTTAAGAGCCACTTAATAACATACCACAACAAACAAACAAATTTCCGTTGAAATTTGTTCAGATGTCAAGTCATTTAAACGTAAAAGTTAATTGTTAATTGGTATTAGTCCTTATATAAAATTGTATTTAGTAAAGTTTCAATAATTCAAATTATTTTATTTAATAATTTTGCTATTATTCTGTGTTAGCTGCATAATTAAAATTACCTCTAAACTCTCATTTAATTATGAGAAATGTAAAACAATGACTTACTCTGTAAAAAAAAGACTTCATTAATGCATCAGTATACCTTGAACAATAATGACTTGGACAGTGTCTCACAGATAACAGACCTGCGTCTTCGATAAAAAATGTAGTTTTGTTCCACATTTTAACTCCCAAATAAAAAGTTCTAATAGAAACCTTGGCTTTGTTATCCGTACCACACGTTCCTTCCATAATCAACGTACGCTGAAAGACATTGTACTATTCCTTCCAGTATACAAAAAATACATTGATGCAATTGAAGCTGTAAAGAAAAAAATTGTCAAATACTTACCCCAAGAACGAGTTTCACAACAACAATTGCTTAATTGAATTTGGAGTTCTTTTACTTGATAACCGTAGGAAAGTACATTCTTGTTTATATCTCTATAAGATTATGAATAACATGATAGATGATACCATGATTTTGTCAAATTTTAATTTTTATGTTCCTCGGTTAAGAACAAAGATCAGACCATGGTATAAGAAGAGAGGTGTGTCAACTTTCCAATATGGGGATTTCTTGTGTCGTTAGTTATTCACTTTTCCGTGCGATGCGCTGGTGTCGTTAGAGGGTCAAATAGCGACGAACAGCTTGTCACAATGAAGTGTTAATTTAAAATTACCTAAAATTAGTACGACTGTAGTTGAGACCAAAAAATGCTATTAGATAAAAGTTGATGGAGGTCAGAATGATCATTATAATATTTACAGTTCGGAATGTATTATAAATATATATTCACAACAGACATAAGGTATAACCTTTCATAATTTATCCGGAACATGTTCAATCCATTTTGATTAGATGGAGCTTTAAAAATCGAAATGTGATCACTTGTGTCACATGAACAATTCGCGATAAAACGCTTTCTCCCCATGATGGTTTAAAGGCGTGTAAATATGTGACATGAACTGGACAGTGGCCGCCATTTTTCCCTCGATGCGGCGATCGCAGTGCCTGTGAGAAATAATGTAACTAACGGCGTACGATTGACTGGGTTCGACGGATTACGAAAGAGTCGACAGACCTCTCTTCTTACACCGTGCTTCAGATTAACCTACTCTACTCCAAAGACAAATTATGAGGTTTAGTCACCTATCATACAAACGTGCACAAATTTTAATAAAGTTATTGTTATTGATGATCTGGATCTATTTTTCAACACAATAATTGGACTTAGGTTCAACATTTCTTGCAATAACGCTGAACACATCTTGACACTTTATAAAGTTAGGTTACAATCATTGATTTGTTCACTGCTATATTCAACATTCAATAGTATGTTCATATTTCATATAATACAATTTAATATTGATGCATTGATAATTGCCTATTTTGTTTTATTCTTTCATTATTATTACTCTGTAATTGGCATTTCTTAATTCTATTGAGTAAATAAATAAATAAAGTAACAGTAAATTATCAAATTTTGTTTTTTTTTTCTATATACTCGTAGATACGAAGAAATAATGACATTATGAATTCTTCCCAATTAATTTAAGTAGTATTCAGTTGGTAGGTATTTATTTAAAAGTACTTTTAACTGCCGTTACTTTTTGATCGTTATATTTTTGTCAAAAGTTTATAGAAAGAGATATTATTTTGGGCTCCACGAACATACTTTTTATCTCTTCCGTACAATTTATGATACACGCTGTATATCATACTATTTGATATTTGTATATTTCTAGTTGTGGCCTGCTTCGGGAATATCTCGGTATGATATATTTTTGCTCGGGAAACAAGTATGGTAATGGCAGAGGTGCCACTAGGGTAATATTATGTGGTAACAATTTTCGGTTGTGGGACCGAACTGGTTCACAGATGCGTTACCACAGAGTTATTCACCCCATTTACCCCAATGGAGTAAAGCATCCATAATTTATTTATACATATTTATTAGCCTGTCTGCCCTAATTCCCTTGAACGACGTAAATTTATTTGAGTATTAAATCAATTCTTGAATATTTGATTCCAAATCAGAACAAAGAAGCATCACAGCACCAATCAGAGAAATCCCACGAAACCAATATCACACTCCTCAGATCCATTGAAAATTTTATGTAGCAAAAACGTCGACGAACACAGAATTTAAAAAATTCATACGTCGCGCAAACACTCAAGCAAACAACTCGAACTGAACTAGGATCTCCCGGATCGCCGGATCTCGGCTCGTCGGCTTCGGGCCCTGTACAAGCGGATCACGGCAAACGGTAACGGAAAAAACCCGCTGCACTCTGCAATCTACAGGATCTGTTTGCTAGTCCTCACGCGCGACAACAAACAAGGTGTCGGTTTGATTCGCTACGTGCTGTTTTGTTTCACAATAGAAAACAAATTTTAAATAACCATTTATTGATTTCATATTACAGATTGTATAAAAATGGATTGTTTAGGAAATTTAACTGTTCTCTGCAATTACTATAAGTAATTAAATATTAATGTAGTCCAGATTTTGTTTATTTTATTTAGAGCCTTTGTTTTGGCATTATACAATTTTTAATAAAACGAGTCTAGGTACATATTTTAATTGAATAAATTTCGACAAAACTACACTAATATTATAAAGAGCAAGGCCTTTTTCGCGTGACGACTTTTCAACGTAGAGACGAAACTACCGACGCTAGAACAACGAAATTTAAACAGTAGGTTTTTTTATGGCCTAGGCAAGCAATAAGATAAGATTTTGGGAAATTCAGTCTTTAAGGGTATAAAATAGGGGTTGAAAATTTGTATGGGGTGGGAGAAAAAATATTGTTTTTTGACTTGAAATGTACTTAGACTCTTTAATAAAAATAGTGAAACACGTATTTCCGCTTTTATAAAAATTCATTACTTAAGGGTATAATTATTATATGTATAAAACAGTTCCGTAACTGACAGACAGACAACGCACAGACCAAATCGCTGAGTGTACGTGTAACGGGCTGAAATATTGACAGATTTTTTTAAATTTCATCCCTAAGGGGGTAGTAAATTGAGCCACACAGAAAATATCTTTCTTTGAATGTCATTGTAACGCATGTCGAGTACTAGCTAGTAATATATAATTTAGCGCTAAAGGTTACAAACCGTTCAGGCATAGGGCTCGGTTCGCTAATTCTCTCCATTTCTTTCTATATATTGCTATTTCTATCCAGTTGTGTACATTAAATTTCTTAAAGTCGTTTTTTACTGAGTCAATCGGTCTTCTTCTTCTTGCTCCTATTAATCCCGCTCGTAACATGCTCTTTGTAATTCTTCCTCTCGGCAGTATTAATATATGTATGTCCCAACCATCGTATTCTTTGCGTCCTTATTACTTGGATAATATTTGGCTCTTCGTACTCAAACTCTTCAATCCAGCATTTCTTCCACTGTTCTTCCTCCATATATTCTTCTTAGGATTTTTCTTTCCCATCAACATCCTTTCCTGTTCTTTCTTATTTATTATCCATGTTTCATTCACATAAGTAGATGCTGGTCGTATAACCGTTTGGTATATTCTAATATTGGTTCTCTTTGATACTTCTTGTTTCACCTTCAGCACGTACATTAGCCCTCCTGCAGTTTTAGGTTTTGGATGTGACATATTGTAGTTCCAAGATATACGAAATCCTGTATTTTCATATTGTAATTCTCTGGTTTCTGTGCATTTTCAAGGACTTGTTTTCTGTTTCTTGGTGCAATCTTTATATTACCCTTTGTAATTCCTTTTGGGATTTAGCTATTATTGCAACGACTTAAGCGTATCCCATGCACTGGTGGTTTTTGTTGTAGATCGGTACGGTTGTATGGATTCCGCAAACTATTATTATTTTTTCTAGAGCTAAGTTAAATAATAAAGCCGGTAAGGGATCTCTTTGCCTTAATTCTTTTACTACATTGAGACTTGACTATCTCCCACTTTTATGCTATTTTCTGTGTTTGTCAGAAGTGTTAATATCTCTGGTTTTCCTCGCATTATATAATGTGTCTCCCTTGATTGTGTCGTATTCTTGTTTAAAATCAATGAAGATTGCATACAGTGTCTTTTTGTGCTCGTGAATATTCAATCGTGGTTGTTTTAGTACAAATATTTGATCTATGACAAATCTATTACATATGAATCTGCACTTTGGTACTCCCCAATAAGTTTTTCTTTGATTAACGTTGCTAATATTTTATACATATCATATCCAGTAAAGATATTTCTCTCTAGTTTCGCACATAGATTTATATCCTCTCTTGTGTATTGGGCTTAAATTCTGTACTTCACGGTATTAGATGTGGGCATAAATAGAAGTCTTCTCAATTTTCTCAGTGTTATTTGTAGAGACGTGTCAATTCCCGAAATTTAAAGTTATGGGAAAATTCCCAAGAAGGAATTTAAAATGTGAATAAAACCTAAATTCTATAACTTCCCCTCATTGTTAAAATTGTTTTTATAATACTCTGACTAAATAATGTTCCAAAACTCACCAAACGATTGCAGACGTCTGTTTAATCTTAACTTTGTGATACACCGAATACCACATTGCTTGTTGCTGGAGTAGGGATAGCTAACAGACAAGCACAAGCTCGCAACCAGACATCAGGCTCTTTTTTCTTTTGGAATTTCTCGATGGGAAATTTACAAAATAGTGTTACCGGGAAAAAACGTAACAAAATATTTTCCCGCAAATGGTGGCTGAAAACATTTCCGGGAATTCTCCCGGGGAAAAAATAAATTCCTTACGGAAAGTTTTTGACAATACATCACTAGTCATTTGTCGATTTGACTCTGTCTATGTATCTAGTTATATTTCAACAATAATAACTGCTTTAAGAATAAACATAACTGAAACATATATTCCATATTTTCTCTATTTTATGTATAAGTAAATCGTGTGATGCTCACGTTGATTTTTTTCTTTGTTTTAGTAATTGTATTACGTTTATCGGTTGTTTATTATGTTATATTACAATATTTACTGTAGCGGTTTGGTGGAAGAGCAGCCCCGGGCTGAACCCCGCCATCTATTTCAAATGGCGTGGTTATACCTTTATTCCATTTATTTATTTCATGTTTTCATAAGAACGGACAACTTTATCTTCATAGCACTGTTTGGTACCTTTGTACTTTATTATGAATTGTTTAAAGTTCCGAATTTGTACTCCTGCAAGTTCTTCGCCCCTGTCTCCAAAGGCTTGGCCGTGCGTGACAACCTCGTTGCGATTGTCTGACATTGAGATGTGGCCCTTAAACCTCAGGGATCAAAGAATTACATTCGGAATTTTAAATAAAATGTGTTTGTTTTGTGTTATGCGGCTGTTTGCTCAGCGTTTCGTGTATTGCCCCGAGTGTTTGGTTTGTTGTTATTCATGTTTAGGTTTTTCGTAATTTGTTTTGTCGCTCTGAGGTGATTAATGTTGTGGGAATTTCACAAGATTTGTCGTTTTGTTCAGGATATTTAAATGAATTTAATGTTTAGAGTTTATTTCAGTACTTGAAGTCACCGACATGTTGAATTTTAGATTAGAACCACGATTTTAATTATATAAATATCTAGATTGCTAAGCATTATGAAAGGATATATCGCCATTTTCAGAAAATATAGTGTTTTTAATTGTTCATGGCTTCTGTTCTAGTAAAAGCGAAAAAATGAAACTTTTAAAATTGAATTACATTTGACTCGAACGTTTCTCTAAATTTTTAACTCAGGTTATTGTATTTAAAACCTTTATTATTGATCGAATTACAATATCATTAGCTGTACCTTCACAACATGTATGCACACATTCTTTTCTCTATACGAAAGTTCTTTTTTTCCTTCCACGCAAAACGTAGCGCTGTAAGCGGTGTCAAAAAAAAAATACAGCAATACAAATAAACGAGGTAAATAGCCCAGATAGAACTGTAAATCGTGAGATCTGAAGTTCAAATCTCACGCTCTCATCTTAGAGGGCATGCCGGCTGGAAATAGCACATTACGCGCTTATTTATTTATTTAATAAAATAATAGTATATTATACTAAGGGAGAAAAGTGTATGATTTTTTCCCGCGGAATAAATTGAAGCACGAGTCGTAGACGAGGGCTACAAAACGACAAGGAAAAATACACTTCTCTCCTGCTATATACTGTTTTTTTCACGACCCAATGGCCATTATATATTTCAATAGTATATTGAATAACTAGTGTTCCGATGACCTTTTTTGTAATGCTAATATAGTTTGCGTAAACGAGCCTTAGGCGAGTTACGCAAAATACGAGTATTACAATTAGGAATTGGAACACGAGTTGTTCATACTACTTTTCCTATTTCAAGTTCATAAATTCAATAAAAATAAAATAAAATTGTACGGTATGTTTAATATACCACTGGTCACCAAGTGGCTATGCCCGCGGGGCCTATTGGGTAATTTTACGTGAGCAGTGACAGCCCCAAGTTTGACAGACTGTAATATATTCCCCAAAAACAGTTACACAAAATTCAATTTTATAGCATTGTTTTTGAGAAAAACAGTGTCACAAAATTGACTTTGTGTACGGAAAATAGGAAAAATTATTTAAATTGTAAAATAATATATGAAAGTTACTTCTGATTTGTTTAATTTAGCAGTTTTTGTCTTGATTTTGGTATAATAGAAACCGAGTTTCTTTTCCGGTCGTGAAAAAACGTGTTTTTATAATGAATTTATTATTTTGCTTTGTTTTATAAAGTATAAATACCACTAAATATTTTGTACTACGTTTTTTTAATGAAGTTTCTACCCATTTCTTTTAGTTGAATCATTTTTACCATTAACCTCGATGTAAATTACCATGGGAAACGTAGGACTGCCATATGTATAAAATTCATGGGTGTAATTCAAAGCAACTGAAAATAAAATATTCAAAAATAATGCTCTTAACGTTATAAACTAAGACATTTTAAATTTCGGTACACCAGCGTAGAAAAATTATTGTAGAATAAAAATTTGAACAATTTTTACGTACCGACAACGTTTAATCCTTAATTGATTTTATAGTAGCACTAGCACCATTGATTGAAGAATGATCATTAGTAACACAAAGCACATTTTTTTAAATAACATCTGTTTGTTATTGTTATTAGAATATTTTTATTTTACTATATTAAAGTGGATTTATATTTTGCCATTAACCGTTTTTTACCTCAATTAGACCGTAATGGTATCTATTGTATTCATATGTACAAAAAATACTTACTACTGTCATAATTTGCAACAGTTGTTAATAAGAAATGTGTTCCACATAACTGAAAATAGTGTTTAAATGAATTAAATGTTTTGAAGGTCATAAATCGATTCTTAGTGTTATCGTTGATTAAGTAATATGTTTAATGGTATTTTCTTAATTTAAAGAACTTATCACAAGTCAATTTATCTAGAGTGCTGTAAAATTAAATCACAAAGTTTGAGAATATTAATGAAAGAGAAAGAGAGGAGTTTGTTTTATGTGATTGTTGTCGCAGTTAAAAAGTGAACTTTCATTAAAACTGTGTTGAAATTTATTTGATCAAAGTTACTTTATTTTGAATATATAAATTTCTGTTTGGAACTTTTCAGAAAAATATTAAAAAAAGTTGTGAAGGGAGATCACCTTAAAATTTAATTTAACGGTGTTCCTTTTATTTAAATTTCAAATTTTAAACTCATAATAAACATGCAAACAAAAAGTGTTTTGTTATGTTTTTCATTTTACGAAAACTTTCACAGCATTTGAATATGCGAGTATATTATTAATGAAGTAGCACTATTGCAAATTATATGTTCTTCATAAACTAACTTCTTTTTAAGTATTGTTATTTTTTTATGTCATTAACTACTTTAATTAAATTAAGATATAATACTAGCATGATGACAAAACATAACTGTTTTATTTATTTGTGTAATATTTGTTAGATTGTGGCGCTATACTGAAAATAGAGTTTATTTTAATACTGGACTATAGTTTAAGTAGAAAATAGAAATACAACCTTTCACCCATTATGAGTGCGATTACCAGCCATCAAGTCAGGGCTCCCAAAGTTGTTAGTGGCGGGGAAACATAAAGGTAAATTTAAAATGGGATCTGTCGGATAAGAGATTCGAACTGAGCATCCGATGCTATTTATTTGTGTAAATAATAGTAACAAAGAGGAATTATAAATACTTATTAAAGTGTATGTATATTTAAAATGTATTCGTGCTTATTTCTATTCAAGTATAAATTTAAAAGGTTATTTATAAGATGATTAATGTATCAAAAAAAAAAAAGAAATATGATGATTTTCAACGGACGAAAAACGGGGGAGTTTCTCTAGTCGATATGCGTATATTTTTTTTTATGTATGACCATGCATCACTTTTCACAGAGTAGTCCGATTTCAATAATTCTATTGTTATTGGATAGAGTATACCTTGAAATTGGTTTCCACCAATAAAGGTAGTAAAATAGGGGATGATTGTTTGATTGTTCACCCACTGAATTCATACGTGTTAACCGATTCTACCAGGTTTAATTTTGTACTGGGTTATTCGATTAAAGGAATTCCACCCCTAAGGGTACAAAAATAGGTAGCCACATTTAAAAATAGAAACTTTTTAACAAAAAATTTTACTAAAGAAAAACTGAAAATAAACTAATATTTTCTTTTCTGTTATTCATCGGTTCAATTTTTTACCTCCCGTCACATCCTGTAAGGGAGGTATAGGAATCATGCTAAAAATTGGGTGTGAGTTTTCAGTAGATGAGCACGTTTTAAGTTCCCTAGAACATGATTTTAATAGTTTCGCTATGATGTCTGTGTGTGTGTCTGTATGTCCGTCTGTCTGTCTGTCAGTCTGTCAGTTTTTGTGGATCCCTGGAGTTACGGTTTCTCAAAAACTACTAAACTGAAAATTTGGATATTTTGTATATATCAATTGTATACTCTTTGGAAGAGCTGATTAGCTTTGGGTGATAATCCAATAACCGTAAGTGGTAGTTTACTTGAAGCCCTATCAAGTTATTTTAAAATATCTCAGTAAATGATGGTTTAATGCAAATCTTGTTATTAGAATAATGTTTCAAGTATTATTATCTACAATTATCGTTTGAAACATTTTCGAATTACAACACGTTAAAGAAAAATTATATTTTGATATTTTCGTTTAAATCTGCTAATCTGTTTTTTAAAAAACAATACAACGGTTGCAAAATGTCATTTTTAGACACGTGTCAAATTTTTTTGAAGGGATGAGCGTTTTTTATAGTTGTGGTCCATGTTCCTGCATTTTTTGATAAGAAATCTATGGCGGGAAGTATTATGGTGCCCACAAAAAATTTTTAAAAAAGTTTTGATAAAGTTTCTAAGATTAAAAATTAAACAATAAATTTATTCATTCTATTTTGTCGTAAGCAAAGCTTTGAAGTCTTGATTGTAGCTATGTTATATTAATCAGAACTGTACGCATGTGCACGTAGATTTCACATTTTCGTTTTATTAATATTCATATAACCTAAGGCTGTTTCCATATATTCCCTCAGTTTCCAAATCTAAATCATCAGCTCAAATCAAAACCTTTGCCACACGATCGAGGTCAACAAACACCAGCCAATCAAAAAGCTCCGCAATCAAACACTTCCAATCTTCCAAAGATTCGCGAAATGGAACGGTGAACGCCTTGAAGTGATTCAAAATGTAGGCAAAGAGACGGGAACTGAGGTATCGCAGATCAGAGCTGTTTACCCACTTCCAAACTTTATGTAAATACGGAGAATTACGGCTGTTTGTTTCTGTTTTGCGTGCAATTACCGCGACTGTGTCTGCGCAGGTTTGTTGGCATATAAAACGGATAGGGGAGATATATGAGGGGAATTGAGGATAATAAGAAGAAATGGATGATGAGCTGTTGACCGAAAATAAAATAGCTACTCTAGACATTATAAATAAGAAGCTTATTGTCATAAAAACATACAAGCTTATATTAATAATATTGTTCATTCGATCTGAAGGATATCATCGGTATTTAGGCTGTTTCAATTTCATTCAATGTTGATTTATTTATATGGAACTAGCAAATATCTCGCTTATTTAACATCTTAGCAATTTGTATCACATAATATTTTTTGTATACAAAAACATGCAAATTGATAGCGGATGTACATTCAAAATATCATTTACGGTTTTCTAGTATTTAACATCAACTTCTAAATTTCAAATAAAACCTACTACATTTTTCACAAATTTGAAAATTACATCAAAATCACTTTACAATCCTTTGAAATAATTCATATGTATATGCTACATTATAATAGTTATTTACTTTACAAGTGGGAAAAGTAAGGAATTACCCGCGAGAGAAATTTTAGCACATGAAGTCTAAGGCTGAGTGTGATAATTTTATCGAGTGGGTAATTCCACTTTGCCATCGTGTGAAGTATAACGTTATATCCAACACCTCTTAATAAATGAAAAATTTATTAAAGAAATATTATTTGACAGTGACATATGCTTTAAATTTTTAAATTAAAATGTCAATCGAAATAGTTACCAAGGTGTTGTGTGTTATTATTATTGTTATAAATAAAAAAAAAATACTCACATGTGACTTTCCTCAAAATTATTCCCACTAGCGGGTAATCTGTTACTTTCCTTGTTTAAAATCGCCATAGTTATAGATCATTTATTGAGAGGTGTTGCATAAAAAAATAAATTGGCCAGAAATTTAATTAATCCCAATCGGAAAAGGAATAGTTAGCCATGGCGCTGCCTCGAAATAAAACAATAGTTGCAAGTACTAATTGTTATTACCTTGCCTACGGCCACGTTGTGCAGTTTTCACACGCGTGCGATTATCTTCTCTTTATCCCACTAATTGCTTAAGTAACTATTATACCGTGGTTTTCATTACATCTCACAATTGGTAATGGAAAACATGTTTGAAATGCACCGGGGCTACGCCTGGTATTTCAGCTGGAATGTTAATAAAGTAAAAATGCCATTTGTATAATATTTTATCGATTTATGGCCACTAAGTTATATCATAAATAAGTGATTAAGTATTATACAGTGGAACATAAAAATATTTTATTTAAATACAATTACTCGTACGTTCTCACCAGAGTGATACTTCAACAATTAAAAAAATTTATATGAAGAATCCTGTAAAAAACATATTTAAATAAAATATAATTACCGGTTTCAGGAGATTAAACCTATGCTTACATGCACAAAAGTAGGCAGAGTAAGTATGTCATAACTCTATGCTGTAAGGTAATATTACCATACTGACCTGTCAAAACAGTCAACAATATGTAAATAAAACAATGATAATAAAACGCTATTGATTAATACACACGGAATTAAGCTATTCAGAGCTTCACCTTCTGCGTTCTAAATATTTTCAGGCAATTCAGCATCCCAAAATCCATTTTTTATCTAGCCATTATGAACACATTTGACGTTTAAGTAAAAAAATTATTTATAAAAATGAGGCAAAACAAGTGTAACCATGGTGTTAAATAAAAACAAACAGGCCTACTTGATCTCCTTCTAAAATGATGACAAACATTATTTATAAAAGAGTTTCAAAAAATAATTAATTATTAATGACGTTAACGGGTTCATATTCTGAAACCGGTAAACTATTAGATAAATCACGGGTGTTAAGAGTCATAACAGGCCTTAGATGTCTTAAAATCCTCGTTATGATCCTCATAACATCGCTAGGAATGTTAATAGCTAATACAGATCTTAATCCAAAAACTTTTAATAATGAATTTATTACATTACGTTATGTAAGCATTTGTGTTTTTTGCACGGTGCCATCTAGCGTCATGCGCTATAAGTTTTTCCGGGAGAGTCTCGCAGGCTGTATACAGGATTTCAATGGGAAATCTTATTTTGTACTTAATTAATGTCGGTTATTATTTACTGTGGGTTCCAAAGTGTTGATATAAGTTTATTCCGGACCAAAAGTATAACGAAAGGGCTCAAGCTGTCAAACAGTAATCATTTGGGGAACGTGAACGAAAAAATTCAGGTTTCGAGACTGATATTGCGAGGGACAGTTATGCGGGAAACCTCAGGCGGTATTGAGGTACGATAAAAAAATTAACTAACCTGCAAATTTGAAAAAAGCATGTTCCATGAATGTTGTGTTTTGACAGGAAACAGTGATGAATGATTAATGCAAGTTAATAAAATACATTAAATTATTGCAATTATTGTTCCATTTGACTGTTAATAATTACATTTACATTAATCTAATACAATTTAAATACAATATACTTATACATTTTCGACATTTTATGACAAATAATTTTCATTTGAATGATGATTGACAAATAATAAGTTGTATGTGCATATGTAGGGAGGAAAGAGAACTTGCAAGTAAAAAACGACCCAAAGATACCTTGACAGAGAGATTATGACTTGCATTTATCGGAGAACTGCTGCGATCCATTTCTTCTTTCGGTCGATTTCCCTGGCTTTATTGGGACATGAGTAAAACTTCATAGTGGGAGTATTCTCCTTTATATTTCTATAGCCTACCATACTACAACACTTATTCGATTCCTTTTTTTCGTCCGAACTATTCATTTTCACGCACTTACCCCATGATAAATAATACAGCTGTCACAGCGCGATTCCCGGAAATGTTGCGGCGGCGCGCCACATGATGGCGCAGGTGTCGATGCTTACATAGCGGTTAGTCATACATTTTTATTTTAAATTGAATATTTAATGGTATTTATACGGCTAACTACAAACTTTATATACAAAATCCTGCGCCCACAATTAGTATTTAAATTATTTTATTTAATTATCCATTTTATTATTTAATACCGCAATAAATAACCAAGTTGATAAAAGAGTAAATATGGGATTTTTTGGCGGAGGCGCTGAAATTGAAGCGAAATGTGACCATATTTAGCGAAATAGTGACGATAAAAGATTTTGTTGTCGATAACTATAATTCACCGTATTGTATCGCGGCAATAAATTATAACAAATGTGGATGAATGGTTTGGGATATGCAAAAACTTTCATCCTTATTTTTACTTTATCATATTTTATAGCCTTTGGGAGTTGTTTAGCCGTGATAAAACTGTATTTTTATTTGATATAAAGCTACTGAACTTTTAAAAGTAGCTGATATTATGAAAGAATAACATATTTCTATCATGAAAGAATTCTGGCTCAATTTCGCCAGTTATTTTATTTAACATGCATTTGATAAGGAAATTAAGGTCGACTCTATCAAGAATATAAGCACAAACTCATTTGAGTGGCACTACAAGTTTACAGCATGCAAATAGTGGTGCCAGCAGCTACATTAAGTCCAGCACTATTTGTCCGCGAATGTGGATTGTTGGATGTCGACCGACGGTCACTCAGTCGCCGTCGTCGAGATTGTGTGCTGTCCGTGGTCCTGAGCTGTGATATATTGTCCTTGACAAATGAGTGGAGATTTCACAGATATATCGTGACAGCTGTGTGCGTCAACGAGGCGCGTGCAGAGTTTAAATAAAAATATCTGATGAAAACAATATATTTTTCATTTTAGCCGGATATATGCAGCTATTTACATTTACATTTAATTTAATTTTCATTTAACAGTTAAATGTATGTAACCTAATGCACCCATTCATGCAACATTCTCATTTTTATTTTCATTTATCATTCATTTTAATGTAATTTTTAAGTTGGCCAACTTTTAACTTTTAAATAAGAATTATAAATGAGGCATGCGTTTACGAGTAGTCGCGAACGATCTGCTGATTGTGTTTGGTTTTTAGTAAGGTTATGTGATGTTTATTGCAATTAATGTATTGAAAAACAAATTCATAATTTCGTCTTTGCTATCACTGTTACTGAATATCGTCACTTGTAAAATAACCCTAAATTTTATTCCATGCCCATATTTGACATTTATTACCTTGGCTACTTACCTGTTTTTGTGCATATGCGTTCATTTTCATTAATTTGGTTGCATGAATTCGTAAATTTAAAAAGTGTAAATGAGAATGAAAATTAAATTAAATTAAAAATTAAATGTAAATGGCTGCACAAATTCTGCTTAATCTGTATTATATCAAGTAATATTTTATTCAATGAGCATATAATATATGCTATTACTCGTGAGAATGAAGTTTGCATCACGAGCGAACATTTCATCAAATATAATTACGAATTTTTGAAATCAATGTCAATTACTTCATATGACATATAACTTCGATTTGCTTTTATTTATTTGAACTTAGTTTATAATTTAACTAATGTTGGTACAACCGGGCATTAGTGTAATAGTATAATATTTTGTGTCATTTACAGAATCCATGAAGAAGCTGCAAATGGCAATAAAACATTAGGTTAAAGGGCACCGTCGAATTGGGCTTACCAATTAATCCGATACGCGTCGCTACAATCGCCAAGAGAGGCGCCAAACTCTCTTCAGAGAGCAATATTTAAAAATATTAGATAATGGTTATGGCTAACGGTAGTATTGGTATAACATCAAGAGCGGTGGTGCCGAGCGCGGTGTAGAGAGAGTGAAGACAGAGCTTCAGATCACACTCTGGCAAAACGCTGCACTAAATTTATATTATAAAACGTCAATATTGTAATTTCGTATTTCGGATATAAGTGTAAACGGTAGATAAGCATTTCCAAAAATCATTAAACAAAACTGCATTTCCTTAAATCAAACGAATGGAATTACGATTGGACTTTTTTGACGACGACCTATTTGTGTTTGTGTGTTAAACCATTAATGTTACAAAATCATTTCGAAATAAATATATAATTGTTATAGTGATTTATTGAAAATTGTTACATGTATTTCTTCCAAAAATTATCCGAAAACTTAATAGTGTTAAAATGTTTTTATGTGAGTGTACCCTATTTTTAACGGCACAAATGACTTATATACGAGGATACAACTAGAAACCGCACTTCACGCGTTATAATATATCACTGAGATCTGCTAAATCAGAGTGCCACACTCAAAATGGACAAATATAGTGATGTTATGTATGTACTTGAGTAGGCAGAATTAATATAGAGACAACAATGCGTATACTGGATAGATAGCACATTTGTTGTTGTTCACTGATTTTAAATTAGAACAATAAAAAAATATAAAATAGTAATTTGCATTGCAAGACCATTACTCAGAAGTTTACTGGTGAGCACAGTACCTATCGAGCTAGGGAAGCGAGGTTGTTATCCTTGCGAGGATTTGCTGCTTGGCGTAGGTATAGGTATGCATGTATGTACATACATCTATATCTGCTGTGACCGATATTATAGTGTCAGGCAGGTCTAGGGTCTACTAGAATCATTCCTTATAAATATTTCTATTATTTCTAACTAACTTCATATGCCGCCATATGAGAAGATGATTATAAATTTATGTTAACGTCACAAACGATCATGCTATTCAGTAGGATTCGAACTCACGATCTATGATGTAGTAGGTTAGGACGACATAGCCACTACTCCACCGAAATCGACAACAAAATTATTTTACGGACTACTACTATCAAGAAACGCTCATCCCTTGAGTTTTCAATTATTTTGACACATGTCAAAAACTAACATTTTGTTCCATTTTTCAACCGTTGTTTTGTTTTTATCAAAAAACAGATTTGTAGATTTAAACGAAAACGTCAAAATATAATTTATCTTTAACGTATTGTAATTCGTAAATGGTGACAGTAAAATACAAATGTTTCAAACAATAATTGTAGATAATAATATTTGAATCATTATTCTCATAACAAATATTGTCATTAAATCTTAATTTACTGAGATATTTCAAAATAACTTCAAGTAAACTATCACTTCCACTAATCAGCTCTTCCAATGGGGATACATACATAACATAACATCGCGCTATGTCCCACTTAGTGAAGTAGCACGAACCCAGTAAAACAGTCAACCAACAATCAATCTCCTCCAAACATTCCTATCCTGACACACCACATTCATAGTGCGATTCATACATGCTCGTTTATTCTTCTCACTCGGAATCATTCGTTCACGCAACAAACCATCAATCATACCCAACCAGTTATTCCTAGGACGCCCATGCAATCGTTCACCATCAATCTCACCAACATATATTAGTTTCACCAACTTTTCATTCGACATTCGCTCAACATGTCTAAATCACCTCAACTGACTCACTCCCACTTTCTTAACAACATTTTTCTCAATGGGGATACAATTGATACATATGTAGGTATACAAAATATTAAAATTTTTAGTTTATTAGTTTTTAGAAACCGTAACTCCAGAGATTCACACAAACTGACAGACAGACACAAATACACACATCAACACGAAACTATTAAAATCGTATTTTATGGGTTATAAAACGTGCTCATCCACTAAAAACTCACTACCGAATTTTTAACATGTTCCTATACCTCCCTTACAGGATGTGGCGGGAGGTAAAAATGTTGTAATATTAAATTTACCCCTGTTTTGATTATGATTAGATGCATACATACTAATACAAATAGAAATAAACATTAACCATAATGTTATTCCTTAATATCTATGTGTATATAACTTGGCAATTTTATTATATTTTCAATTGAAAATTAAATATATTTCAAGCCACGTCAAATTGTTAGAGCATAAATTGAAGTAGGTCTTAGAGCTTTGAAATATCTGTTTATCAAACGCCGGGTGATATAACCTATATTTTATAAATACCTGGTTAATTATTGAACCTTTTTACATTTGCTTGTATCGGGCTTTTGATGAGTTTGAGTCATTTATATATATTTTTTCTTCTACAACTAGAAATCTTTGCCATAATTCTCTCCAACCGTTTCTGTCCTGTGACTCTTGTGCCCTACTTCTTATTTCATTTCATGGAATCTCCCTACTATTTACTGCTTTTTTGATTTCTTCAATTCACTCTTTTCTATGTCTTCGAGTCTTCCCCTTCCTTTGAATATTCCCAAACACTCCGAGCTGTCCTATTACTTGTGCTACTCATTTTGTTCCTAGTTCTTCTCTATATACATTGACCTTGGAATCTTGTAACACGACATTTGAATTCTTTGTAGTGTTGTGTTATAATATAAGGTGAAAGAATTTTCGTTTGTCGCAACATTTGTCATTGCGATCGAACTGTATATTCGCGTTTTTGAGTTCAATTTGAATATTATTTACATTGTAATCATTTATAGTTATAACAAAGCATAAAACTTTAAATTGTAACAATTTTGCGTAGTTGCAATATTTCACTCATCATCAGCAATTTACATGTTAACATGAAACAATTTTTTGTTTTCTAAAATAATTTTATTTTGAAAAATGTTAATTGTGCAAACGAGAACTGTGCATTATCACACTGCTGCAAAATTATGATTGCAGCTTTGTTTGCACTGCTGTGAAACGACAATAAAAAGAAAACATTTTATTATAAAAACGACAGTTCTCGTTATCGCGTAAAAGCTTTGCTGTTTTATTTCATGTAATTTAAGTGGGCTATGAAAGGAGATGCAAGTTTCGCCATATCTGTTTACATTTGATGTCTGGAATTGCAATGCTCCCGGAGCGACCGGAACGAATACAGAGTACACTCGACTTTTAAAGATTACGCTTTTGAAATTTCAAACGATGTTTACAAATTTCTATGAAATAAAATATGTAGTATGATACTGCAATTGAAATATTATTGAGCCAGCGATGTTTTTCCACTATTTATTTTTTCAAATCAAATTAATCTTTAATGTAACATGAGCACCCCGTAATAAGAATATATTTTAACCGACTAAATACGGAGGAGGTTCTCTAGCCAACGCGTATATATGTTAGTGTAGAAACCAGAACTACAGTAAAACCTAAGATTTACCAACTCTTAATGGTAACTGACCAACAGTTCTGTGATCATCGATCATTTTAGAATTTTTACTATAATTCCCTTGTTAAATCTGAAGCTTGAAATACAATATATGTATTTTCTTCGTCTAGATTTTCGTTCGAGTTTCATTCGAGAAATTTCCGTTCGATTTTCATACTAGGATCTAATATAGAAATATACGCTCTTCTGTATTTTTCTATTCGAGTTTCATACTAGATTCGGTTACGGTTGCGCATTACTGTTAGAAATCAGGTACACCAATCTGTTTATATTGAGGCGAATAAGCTGTTGACGTTTTGTAATAAATTCGTTAGTTTTTAATTTGGTGTTTCATACTTGCCCTTTTTTAATGTTTTTCTATGTTATCTATCGTTTAAATAAATTTATCAACAATGTGTCAAAATACAGTAAGTAATTCAGTTTCAGTTGCAAGGTTTGTCAACTTGGTCTACTTCGGAAAACGTCGAAATTACTTGATTTCGGACGAATGATTTTAAAATAAAGTAGGTAACCTAGATAATTTTGTTAGTAGTCTAAGTAAAGAAACGTGGTCTGATGTATTTAATGAACATGATGCTAATAATTGTTTCAACAAATTTTACGAAACTTTCGTACTTAAATTTGAAATAACTCACCCTAAAGTCAAAATATGTAATAATAAAGTTCATAATAAATCATGGGTAACAAAAGAAATTAAACTTAAGTCATTAGAACTAAAAGAACTGTCATCTTTATGTAAACGGCAGTTAATATCTAAACAAAACTGTAACCAAGTTAAAAAAGAATACCATAACTTAATAAAACATGCTAAATTAGACTATAACTTAAAACAAGTAGAAAATACAAATAATAATACCAGAAAAGTTTGGAAACTTATTAATACTAGTCTAAATATTGTAGAGAAAAAAACAAATACTACAGATAAAATTAAAGACGCAAATTGTGAAATATCTGATCCTAACGATATCGCAAATATGTTTAACAATTATTTTGTAACTATCTCACAGGATCTTATAAATAATCTGCAAAATGCTCCAACAAATAGCGCTCACAGTAACTTGATTAGTAACAAATCTATTTTTCTAGCACCTGTTACGGAATCTGAGATATGTTCGCTCATTATGACTTTAAATAATTCTTCAGCTACTGGTATTGATGAAATTCCTAATAACCTAATCAAAAATTGTCGTGAATGGATTATAAATCCTCTTACTTATTGTATTAATGTATCCTTAACACAAAGATCTTTTCCTGAAATTTTAAAAAAGGTAAAAGTGATACCTCTTTTTAAAAAGGGGGATAATGAGTTAGTTTCAAATTACAGACCCATTTGCCTCCTTTCAAGTTTTCACAAAATTTTTTCCGGAAGGAACGAAGCACAATTACTAACAAATTTTCTAGATCATATCTACACCACTTTAGACACTGGTAACAATATTTTTGGTGGATTTATTGACTTATCGAAAGCATTCGATTGTGTCAAACATTCCGCTCTTATGCACATAGCAAATTGTCATGGTTTAAGAGGTCCTTGCGAAAAATGGATCGAATCATATCTCACAAATCGTCAGCAAACAGTAACCTATAAAAAACAATAAATCAAATTTCCAAACAATAACATGTGGAGTGCCACAAGGGTCCATACTTGGCCCAGTATTGTTTATATTATACGTAAATGGCTTAAAAAATATATTACACTCTAATGTTTTTGTCACGTATGCGGACGACTTATCTGTACTAATATCTGGGAATGCCAGTGCGGTCGAAATATCTAATACTATTTCTGAATTATCTGATTTTTTTGCATCTTTAAATTTAACTTTAAATATAAAAAAATCGGCAATTATTAAATTATCTAATAAAAAACGTAATGAAAGCCTTCGTATTCGCTGTAATAATAGTATCTTATCACAAGTTGAAAATCTTTGAGTACTTGGTCTTGAACTACATGAAAATCTAATATGGGAGCCTCACATAGATAATCTTTGTCAACAATTAACATCCCTGTGTTATCTTCTTAAAAGGTTAAGACAACTCACGAACGTGAATACTGCAAGAACTTTTTATTACGCAAAGTTTAATCCAATTCTTAGTTATGGCATAATTCTTTGGGGTATGTCACCATCATCAGTACGTGTTTTTAAAATGCAAAAACGTGCTATACATAATATCTTTCTACTGAATAATAGATCATCCTGTAAAGAAATATTTAAAAGAGAAAAGTTATTAACCTTACCTTCTATTTTTATATATAATACATTAGTTAACACATGGAAAAATAAAGACATGTATCAAACTATTAGTGACACCCACCACAATTATGACACTCGAGGAAAACAAAATTTTAAAATTCCAAGAATTAAATTAAATAAATCTGCATTAAATCCAAACCATATTAATACCAATATTTAACCATTTACCATCAACCATTAAAAAAATTAACACAATAATTAAATTTAAATCAGACCTCAAAAGTTTCTTAACATCTAAGAATTATTACAATGTCTTTTTTTTAAATGACAGATTGTAACAATATTGTAATCGTAATTTATTTATATATGTAGACTGTTCCTATACCATGTATTTTTTGGTCGACAGGAAATAAAATATTATAACTATTATTATTAATCGAAGGAAACCGAATGAAAATTTAACCAGAAATCTAGTATGAAACTAGACAAAAAAGTATAATGTAATTTAAGCTTTAGGATTTACCTCAAAGACACGGTAAATAACCCAACTTAACCTAACCTAACCTGTAAAATCACGTAATTTGCTTAGGCTTAGGTTTAAAGCACAATAGGTCCTAGAGGCCGCGGTGCATCGGGCTGTGAACCGGTCCCACAGTAACTAACTAACTAGGCTTAGGTTTTTACCGGTAAATCAATACATTTACCAACTCATGTCGCTAGATCCTAAGATTTACTGATAAAACCTAAGATTAACCAATATACGGGATTTTACAGTAACATATGTATATACATTTGTTTTTTTTTTTGCATGACCACGTATAACTTTTCACATAGTAGCCCGATTTTGATAATTCTTTTTTATTTGATAGGTTATTCCTGGATGTAGGTCCCGTTTTAATTAAACACCTAAATTACACCCTTAAGGGAAGAAATATAGGGGATAGTTGATTGTTATCTCTCCATTTTGTGCTAGTATAAACTATAATATACCTGTATATTACTATTTTATTTAGATATTTTTATGAAATTATAGAAATCATCAAATCATAATTTGTGGCATTGTATTATAGAGCTGTAGATGTGAAAAAATGTTTCTAAATATAGGAACGAGTACAGACCTGCCTTATCTTTCGACAACACGTTGCAGTGACTTCACGACTAATCACGGCGCATTTACTAAATCTGTCTGGTGAAAGTCCAGAATATTTCAAAAGTCCGCAATACAGAATAAAGGGTTGCAGGGCGAACGGTATGATCTTCTTTTATAAATGTAGTTTTAGTGTATTAAATAAACAAGCGTAATAAATAATTTTTGTTAGTTCTACTTAAATTTTTAATAGCTCCGTGGTAACGCGTCGGACTATGGTTCATGAGATCCTCAGCTTGAATTCCACAGCTGACATTTGCCAATTAAAATTTACCACTGTGGTGCCTCCTCCACAAACATCTTTGGGGCTATGATTTGACGGCAGGCAACCGCACTTCTTACGCAAAAATTTATCTGCGTAAGCATTGTGCCACACCCATAATGGGTAAAAGGCGTGATGATATATTTATTAATTTTATTTTACCAAACATGTTAAAAATTGCAATATAAATTTTTGGAATAACCGATTTCGCTCCCTACAAGAATCAAACACTTTCCAACTAGACACTTAATCAAATCCAAAACAACCTTTGTTTTAACTATATATTGAAATAATTTATCCCTTCTTCAGGACATTGAAATTTTTTGCCCAAAAGACTGCTATACCTGCTACATTTGCAACATTTCTTATATACCTACTCCTCGTAAAATAAAAGTTTTAATAACAAAATTACATTACCATAAATTAATATTGATTTATAATTTTTTAAACAATTATAAAAATAAATATCTGTTATCTATTAAAACAATTTGCGTGTCACAGGTTTGTTACATGGAAATTTCCATTATTATTTTAAATCCGTGTTAAACAAAAACAATGTAATGCTGGCATGTTTTTTTTGCGATGATTATTTTTGTGTGCGTAAGTCATTGCTAGCATATGATGTAGAAGACAATTATCATCCGGCAATTGAGTTTTAATTGGCTGTTGGCTTCCAAATAAAAAATTGTATCATTAAACAAAATGAAAAATTCAATTTTCGAAAAGCTAACTTTTATATTAGAGTATATTTAGAGTTACAAAATATTAATCGGAACTTACTGAAAGTTAAAATAAATAAATATATCACCACGCATTTTACCCATTGTGAGTGTGGCACTCTGCTTACGCAGATCTCGGTAAGTGATATATTTTTGCGTATGAAATACGGTTACCAGAAGTCAAATCATAGCCACCAAACTTGTTAGTGGAAGGGGAACCACAGGAGTGTAAATTTAAATTTGTAACTGTCGGCTGTGGGATTCGAACTGAGGATCTTAAGATCCACAGTCCGATGCATTTCCACGGAGCTATTTACCCCAAAAGTTTAAATAATATAAATAATGTTCTTCTTCTATTGGATATCTAAATGAAGTAGGTATTCAATAAAACCGTACCTAAAAATAAATTGTCACACCAGTTGGTATAGTAAAGATTTTACAATCAACATAAAAGAAAAATACAGAAAATTGTTTAAGAAATCCGGGAATTTAGAATTCCATAATAAATTTAAATTTATAAGATGTAAATTATAAACTCTTTTTGTACAGCTTACTGGGCTTACATTAGTAATGTTAATACAGAGCCAAGAAATTTTGAGCATTTTAAATAGCAAACTTATAAAGTCAATATACCAAACAAAATGTATTTCAGAGGCAATGAATATAGTACTGGAAATGATATTATAAATGCTTTTGCAGAATATTTTCAGTCTGTGTATACTATTTCTGATCAGGATCAGGACGACATGTTTGTTGAACATGTTAATTAATTTAAATTTAATTAATCCTAGTTGATATAAATATAATTGGAAGACATGACATCTTTAATGCAATTGAAGCAATAACTTGTAATAAATCTGTAGAACCTGATGGTATTCCGGCGTTCTATGTTGGGAATTATTAATCGATCCGTTATATTATTTACTCAATTTAGCATTGAAAACCAAAACATTTCCCGATAAGTGAAAACTCTCCCGTGTATGTCCAATTTTTTTTCAGGTTGTAAAACAGATATTAGTCATTACAGACCAGTTGCAATACTGTCTGTATTTGCTAAAATATTTGAATTAATATTATATAATAAGAAAATTTATGCACAAATAAGTTCCTTAATATTACCTTATCAACTTGGTTTTGTTTCTAAGCATAGCACGGAAACTACGAGTAATTTTTTTTAAAAGTTGATTCTGTGGAGAATTGTAATCAAATAAATAACAATTTAGAAATAGTTAATGCCTAGTCAATAGAAAATAAATTGTTATTAAATAAAGGGAAATGGAATGTAATATCATTTACTAGGAAAAATGTAATTATTTACAACTATGTGCTTGACAGTGTGTCACTGAATTGAGTAATCGTTGCAAAATACCTAAGAATTTATTTCAGTTGTGATCTAAATCTAAATAATCATGTACAAAAAACTCTAAACAGTGCATAGGTATCGCAAGCAAGGGTTACTTGTAATGATTTTAAATATAAATCTATTTTTTACTTTTATATTATTCCTTGGAAAAAACTAGAATATTGTTCAAACGTTTGGTATTCTCACCAAGTCAATCATATTAAACTGATGAACTGATGAACTGTTGATGTATTTTAATATTGTATTTTTGGAAGACAGATTAAAAATAATCTTATTGTATATATTTACAAAATTATTCATTATAAACTTGATGATCATCAAAAGTTAAATAAAATAATTTTTTTAATTCCAAATAAGACTAGGAATTCGAGGATTGTATCAGTAAAATGTGCTCGTACTTTACATCATAATGTATCCCCTTCATATTTAATGTGTGCTTTATATCAAAATGTTAAAATTCCTTTATATTGTTTATTTCAAAATAATTCTTGAAATTGGAACAATACTTTTATGCTTTTAGATTACTTTTTTCCTTTTGACTGTAATTGGGTTATAAATTTGTATATACCTGTTTAGCAAATAAACTCTATTATTATTATTATAAATGTAAATTATAGATAAAATGAACATTCAGTGAAAGTGACATCTATCGTTATATTGTTGAAGTAATCGGAAACAGTTTTAACAATTTAATTTTACAGCGATAAATAAAGTAGAATTTTTGTATAAACTCTACAATTTATGTAGAACTTTTTCTAATCATGTTACGTTATTTAAAGATGATATCTCTGTCTCACTAATTATAAATGAAATTATTTGAGTTTGCATACTTTTCAATTAGTGTTTACAATTATAGTCCCAATTTTGATTGTGTGAACGTTTGCGTTGGTTCTCATAACATAGAGCGCAACTGTTGATTCTAATTGGTAATTGATAATTGGGTAACTCTAAACAAGGTTTAATACCTAAAAATTTTGCCGTTTAAACGATGTAAGTACATATGTTATTTATAGAAAATTGCATTCAATAAATATTTTATCCGTCGGAAATAAGAACGAAAAGTGTAGGTATTGAAATAATCAACTAATTATTTTATTTCACATTTAATAATTTGGGCATAACTTTGAATAGAAATATATGCACTCATATATAAGTACAGTTCCATGGTAATAAATGCAGGGTTCATAAAACTTAGATTCATAGACTGACTGAAATATATTATGTCACTGTATTCATATGCACGGCATGAAATCTCTGTGCAATATAATTACGACAAACATGTAAAAACATTAAATTTTACGGACACTAAATTTCTAGCCATAAAAACTTTTCCATAATATCCTCCAACTTCATTAAACTTTTGGGGCAATAAACTAATACCGCTTTATGGTCAAAAAGCTGCATTCCTTTGTAATGATTCATTGGGTCCGAACACACAATCCCCTGTTATCCTTTTTGTGCGGCATTGTTTGGAAATCATTAACGTAACCTCAAACATGCAGGGAACAGTAAACTATTAACGGAGCGGTAGTACGCCAACGTGTCGAGAGATGGCGACAGGGTTACGCACCGGAAACACGCTAAAAGGAAGGCGTATCCACAGCGAGACACTTCCGGAATAGAATATAAACGTGTTCACAAAGAGCGAATTACACGGAAGACGAAATGGCTCCTGTTTTCCCTCTCTGTACCCCACTCTCCGGGAACCATTTATTCAACCGGGGCTGTTAGTTTCTGAACCTGAACGTCAAGCCACTATAATCAACGTTATTTTGTTCTGGGTTCCTTTGTAGACATTAAAACGGTTTTGGTTGTAATTTAATTTCCGCTTGGCAGTATTCTAATTTAATTTTTATCATATGTGCGAATTTGAGCAGCGTGAGTAGAGGAGGCGATAAGTGGTTTTCTGTGTCTAACTATTTTACTTATTTTTATTTTTTTCAACGAACGACGGGACACAATGTGGATATTGAACGAATGTTGAACAGGAAAACGCACTTTTCACCGTCATCAAGTTTTCCCATTTGCATTTTATTATCGTTATGAAAGCTTAAATACTTATACGTATGCTTTTTGATAATCACCTACTTAGTTTTAATGGTATATTCTGCTTTAACGCTATAAATATGTCCCGATATTTTACATATATTTTGTATTTTATGTCTACCTAGGTATTTATTTCTTTTTTTTAGCTGATTTTTTTCTATGTTCCTGAAATTGTCACATTTATAGCAAGTTGTAATTAACAAATTAAATACGTTTAAATGGGCACAGTAGAACTTTTTTTTGAAGATTATTCAACCCGAAAAAATTGCGAGTTTTTACCTATTGTGAGTATGGCATTCTGCTTACGCAGATCTCGGTAAGTGATATATTTTTATGTATGAAGTGCGGGTACCTCCAAACATGTTAGTTGTGAGGGAATCATAGTGGTAAATTTAAAATGTCAGCTGTCTTTGTCGGCACTTAAAATATAAAAGAATAATTTCTGGTTTTGTCTTAAACTACGTGCATTCCATAATCAGTACCTTATAACTTAGGAGGCCAAAAGAGTAACAAATATGATACCAAGTTTAGTGACGAGTGACAAGTATGCGGAGTTCAATCATGAATCTTTCACTGAATATAATGCTGCTCTTCATTACGAAATAAGTACAATAACATTCATCATAGCATTGATATTTAGAGAAATATTGTAATTAAGAGATATCATATTAAACACTTTAGCAGCCGACGTAGTACTTTCGTATGCTTTCTGTAAAAAATGAACATACATAAATAATATTAAATTTTTAAAATAATAGAACAAAAAAAAAATTATGGAAAGGTTGGTATATACATAGCAAATTAGCATTAAATTCTCATGTTAGTATTCTCTTCACTTTCATTATGATCTGTATATAGCTACATCACGTAACTACTAACGCTACAATAATTATTGGCTGAACAACATAGAGCTACAAACTTTTACAGCGTAATTTTTTGACCCTTCGTTAAAATTTGAGGCAAAAAAAAATAAAGGAGAGAGCGTTAGCAAGCGATAGTGCAGCCTTTTCCCCCACTGCAACCAGACCACTGTTATCGATGTTGTTATAGCAAGCATCAGCATTTGGTAGCCATACTGTTTTTTGCATGCGTCTGCCGTCACCAGGTTACATTTCCCTTGCCACTAATATAAGCTTATGCTATCTCCTTTATCCTCTTTCCTTCAAGGGTAATAGCATACCCCAACACCTCTATTTACGTTTATAAAATAAAAATGGAATTAAATAAATGAAATAAATGTATCTTCACGCCTTTTACCAATTGTTATTTATTATCTTCAAAAACGATCTTACTTTCAAATTAAAATAAAATTTTTCCCTCTATTCAGATGAATTAAAAATCTACGATACATATATAGGTAAATTACATTGCAGATTGGTGTGATCAAAACTTAATGGCTTCGAACACAAACAAAAATGCTGCTTTATAACATTTCATAAAAAACTAAGACCGCAGTTATATGATTACAACATACGTAATACTCTTTTGCGAAAAACTAATTGTGTAAGTGATTTAGGGATACTTTTAGATAGTTTCCTATCCTTCAGAAACCATATAGATAAAATATATAAGAAAGCATATTATATAATGGGTTTTTTATTTCGTATGGCAACAAATGTCAGCTCTTTATTATCATTTAAATCTCTCTATTTCGCACTTTACAGATCTATTCTTGGATATGGGTCTATAATTTGGTCACCACACTATAATGTACATATAAATCAGTTAGAATAAATTCAACGTAGATTCACAATACTATTGATGTTCAAATTCCATATACCTGTTTGTAGTTATGAGAAGAGAATAAATATTCATCTCTTTAGAATCGATGAGAAATAATTGATATGACATTTTTATATAAAATCCTTCATAACAAAATTGACTGCAACAGTTTACTTTCAAAAATCAACTTGCAGGCTACTCAACTCGCTATCATCAATTATTCTCGGTTAACATGTTAACAACCATCGAAATAATATTGGTTTTCACTCAGTAATCAACAGATTAATGCTGAATTTTAACAACTGTACCAAGACATCGCCAATACTAGATGTATAAATAAAATTATAGGTGTGGCCCTCTGCTTACGCAGATCTCGATAAGTGACATATTTACGCATGAAGTGCGGTTACTAGGCGTCAAGTCATGGCCCCAAAAATTTTTAGCTCGTTGGGAACCATAGGTACAAATTTAAAATGGCAACTGTCGGCTGTGGGATTCACAGTCCGATGCTTTACCACGGAGCTCTCTTCTTCTTCTTCTCCTTTATATACCAGCAACCGGATGTAGGATTTCTTCATATTAAGGTTCATTTACGATCCATTCTTTCCAATTCCTTCTATCTTTCGTCATCTTTTTCATTTCTTCCAAGGTTAGGCCTCTCTTTTTACCAAGTTCTATTATTTTTTCCTGCCATATTTTCCTCGGTCTTCCTCTTCTTCTTTTGTTCGTACTTCCAGCTTCTACTATAGTTCTTACTAAGTTGGTATGATCCATCCGCATTATATGTCCGTACCAGCCAAGTGGCTTTTATTCTATCCTGGTTACCATATCTATTTTATTATTTATGTTCTCATTTCTTTCTTTATTCCATTTTGTTTTCCCCGCGATTTTCCTAAAGTATTTCATTTCCATTGTTTTTATTCTATTCTCGTGTTTCTTTTACATATTACATTTTTTACTAGCAAACATCATTGTTGGTGCGGTTATTGTATTATATACCTTAACATTAATATTTATGGTTAGATATTTTTGCCTAATATCGTGGAGTTTATCACGTAGTATATGTTATTGACTTTCCTTAATATGTTATTTATTCCCATATCTATTTTACCATCTTCACTTATCAAGTTTCCTAAATATTCATATGTTTTGACTCTTTCCAGTTCTATTCCATTTGTTTCTACTACATTATCGTTTTGTTGTTTGGTATGTTTGTTTGTGATCATTAATTAGCTTTCATTTATGTTTATTTCCATTCCCATTTTTTCAATTTCTTCCATCCGAATTTTTACTTGTTTATTCATTTTGGTGTTCTGCTATCAATACTATATCATCCGCAATCCGCATATAATAAAGAGTCTAATTGAATTTGTTTTGTTTGTTTTATCCTATTAGTATTTGGATATTTTTTGTCTTGTCTTTAGCGCTTTTAGTATCCTATCTGTATTTCTATAAAAAGCAGAGGGCTTCCATTTAGTTTTCACTCGATTATGCGCACTTCTGATTACTCTAATTATTTCATTTGCTGCTTCTAGTTACTTAAAACATGTCCATATTTAATTTCGGTCTACTGTAGCAAACGCTGACTTTAGATCTATAAAAATTGAATAAATTTCTTTACCAAATAGAACTAACTATAGGTTTTGCTATTTTTAAATAAATATTGCCCAGTACCATTTGTTTAATTTATATGCTCCACAATGAAGTTTAGAAACATGTTCAGTCATTTGATTTACCAAATATAATAATTCTCGATATTTCGGAACTTTCGTTTGACGTATGACAAACCTGCCCTACAACACTAAGCCTGTGGCCTTTTTCCTACCACATTAACGAAGGGTTAAACATATACAGAGATTTTGCATCTAACATCGGGTTTTAACGTTTTATATCTATAACACAGTAAATTCATATTTTTGCACCCATTAGGTATCTCTTGTACGAAAATACATTTTCTCTTTAAAATAACGTGCAAAACTTAGTTTTTAAGTATTAGGCATACACACACTTTTGCATCTAATATATGAATTAAGTTCATCAGTAAGTCAATTATAATGTTACATGTACCTCTTATAGAATTTACAGAACTATTTGATATACTGCAGATATAATATAAATTTTTTGAGAATTTACCAAACTTCTTTGCAAATACTTCTAATTATTAAAGAAGTAATCGTGTTTAGCTCCTTAATTGTTGTGACAATTTTAGAATTTTATATCCTCAGCTTACGATACTTTGTATAAACGTGGCTTAGAACAATCATAGATATTTAAAGATCAAAAAGAAAATACTATAAAATAGATAAAAATATATTATTGAACTTTTAATATCACATGATTGGCTTTGCTTTTACGTTTTATTAATTCGAATTCGATTATCCGGAATCATATTAGTATTATCCTTTTAATACAATTTTATAATTACAGATTTCCAAGTCATTCAGGAATATAATTTAGTAATATTATTCCTTTTGAATACATTCTCAGTCTCCGTCAATATCAATATTCAATCTCAATAATTCAAATCCCATTGACGTCAAGTATACATGACACACAAGTACGAGATATAAGCAGGATTTAAACTTCCTTGGGCGACATCAAACGAGGCAGTAATGAAATAACGTGGCTTGGCCCGCCTGTCTGGCTGCTGTCATGCTGCTCTGCCGTTGTATTCAGTCGAGCAACGCCTCAGCTGATCTTTTGACTGGCCGCGGGCGTCTTTCGCTTTTCAGATCGCCTTCATCATTCTGCTGGTACTGGTGCTGTTCACTCCGTAGCGCGAGGTGAAACCGTGGAACGGATCATTGTAAATTTAATATCTGACGACGTGTTTGATCATGATCAAAATTAGATGAAACTCTTTTACATTTATTCGCGTTTTTGATACCTACCTCATTAAAACATAATCTAAACGCAGTTCTATTATTTAATTGATTAATTACAAAATATAATATAAACAACATTGACTATGCAATTTTCGTTCGCGACATCAAATATAATTAGCAATGTGATGCGTTTGAATTAACGCACATAAAATAATAAATAAATGTGTGCAAATATTTTTGTACAGTCGATTTATTGCACGAGGTACAGTATTTACAAACTGTACTGAAGCTAGAAGACCAAAAATAATACTTTATTCTTAATAATCTTTTGACAAATACTCAAATCCAAAAAGTTACAGCAAATTAAAGTTTTTTTTTTTTTAATTATTGACCACCTATTGAATACCGCAGAAAATAATTATTTTTAACGGCAACGACATGGCTGCGAGCATTTATTCCGGTTCACTCGATAACGGAAGAGTAGTTGGATGGGTGACCGCTTTGCGAAAACCCATACCAGCGAACACATATAACCACAGTAGTTGAGTTTACCATAAAAAATTATTTTTTCGTTAACCAAAAAGTTACAGCAAATTATAATTCTTTTAAATTAATGCCCATCTATTGAATACCGCAGAAAATATTTATTATTTTTTCGTTTACATAGAAATATGTTTCTTTCAAATCTGACAATTTACTGTCATTTTAATTTTAAATTATGTGCCCAACAAAAAATAATGGTAAAAGCAGTGAATCGTGAACTTTTTTTAAATGAATGAACTAATTGTTCCTCGTTAATGAAAGTTTTAACAATTTTGCGCATAACTACATATATTTTATTATACTTTGGCGATTAAAGAATTGATTTAAATGTATTTCAACTGTAACTAGTTTTCCAGTTGTGATATGGACAGCATTTTTTTAAGAACAGAAAAATTTAAATAGCCTTAACTTTTATAATAATACAATACTATTAATTTTTTAACTAAACATTGTTCAACTAACTTTGAAGTATTCCCAGTTTCTATTTAAAACATAATTAACGAACGTGGTTTGGAACAAGTGCTCATTAATTGATTCAAGACATTATTTTTGGCCTCCGTAGATATACATTACATATTTCCCGTACGTTTTCCATTAACGTTAAAAAATATTATTGCATTTATGGAAAATAATAAATGACTTTGCTACTTTATATCTGGGGTATTCTACCGTACAAGGTACCTAATTAATCCATAATAATATCGTCATTAATATCATCTTTAGATTGCCCAACATCCATAATAAAATCATGAACAATATTATTGTAATGTATTTTATTAAACAACTACATACAACGAATGCATATTCAGAAACAAATATCTTCATTCAAGTAAATAACAAAATAAAAAATAATTCTGTCGTATTTTCTAAAAAGTCCGTCATCGTTTCCAAGGGAAAGAGATCAAATACTTTCATATGTTAAATTTAATGTTAATTCCTTCAGTGATGCATATTTGATGTAAAATATAGGCCATAGGTTCGTAAAACATCTATTAATAATTTCCATAACTAAATTCCATACTCAGCCACATAGACCGTTACGAGAAGTATTGGGGCTGGCATATAGAGTTCGTTAAAAAGGAATTTTATTTGTTAAAATTTTAACATTTTGACCCTATTAAACTTCTATTTTTCAATTAATTTTATGGGATAAATAGCTCCGTGCTCGGCTTCGTGGTAACACATTCCCACACCGACAAATTTTCGAAAATTTTGATCACACAAAATTACCCTTGTGCCTTCTCCACCATTACTATTATTGGAGGTTGTGATTTCACGTCTGGTAACAACTTAAATTTTCACTATCCGTTTTGTAGTTACTTTTATTCTACATTGTTACCTTTAATTTTGTACGGATATTATGATATTTACTTGGATTATCATGTACATAATAGAGGATTTACATTTATTAACTCCGAAGACCAAAACGATATGTACTTTTTTGTGTTGAAATTAGGAGTAAAATATTTCTTATTGATATTATACCTTTTCATACAGCATACAGCTCTGATAATGAATACATATTTTTCGAAACGTTAGCGGGTTTTTCTGCTACCTACTCCACATCCCGACTATCTATTTATTTCAATAATTGTAACTACGACTACGAGTATATCCAAACCTATAACATAGAATTACGTCTACTGTCACTTTTAACAAGCCTATTTTACACAATCGTATTTCATTTCTACGTAAATTAGTTTACTTGTACTTAGCATTATAATTAATCAACAGATCTTTCTCCTCCCACAGTCATATTATTTGTAATAAAATATCAAATATTGAATATTTGTGAGGTGGTCAAATGTTTTGAAGCTGCAGATTTAACTTACCTTTTTGTTTCGGTTTAAAATGCTTACTTGTAACATAAATGTCACTTGTCACAGCTGCCATTGTAGGTGCTGCCACCAGAGGTATATGAAACGCCGTTAAATTATATTTATATAATTTTATTAGTACCATTGGCAGGTCTATACTAAGGGGTCTATACTAGAGCATGAAAGATTTAACACTGTTACTATGAAAAAATTGTTGATCTCCAAAGTAATCAACAACTTTTGCAAAGAAACTGTGCCAAATTTTAAAATGTCCTAGTTAGTAGCACTTAGTATAGACCTGTGAATAACCATTATGATTAACTCCTATGTTGTATATGCGGTAGCAAAATATGAATATTACAATAAGCTTGAATATTTAATTTAGTGTTTTGTGTGTTCATTAAACTTTCATTGTCGGTTTTGCAAAGTCACCTTTTGCTGCTAATTGTCATGAAATCTATAACTGTGAAGTTTCGTTACCCTTTTCCTTCTCCTTCAATTACATATCAGACAGATACACATTCATCTTTTCGACATACACACACACACACACACTGTTATTTTTTACAATAATTCCCCTTAAAAATCCCTTATTAATATTAGTTACCTTTCGGAAGGTTAATCATCTAAATGTAAATTGCGGTATTTTTATTGCTAGAGTAGTAAGTATTGTTTCTGGTATAAAGCAGGCGGCATTCTACGCCAGTACATTTGTATCTTTTTGTCAATAAGGGCGCAATATAAATTCAAAAGTTATTGAAAAATCTTCATAATATTAAAAGTTTTATTTCAAGTAATACAAGTATTTACTTATATTATAAATTCAAAATTAACAATGTCATATCCAAACATCCGAATCAGTGTGACACCTGTCATGTCAAATCTTTTGCCAAAAATGTTATAATTACATATTTTTAAACAGTAATCTGAGCTTTGATCGATATTTTAATTTGAGGTACATCATATTTGCAAAGGCATTCGCAAATATACTTTACAATATATGAGCAAATTATTTTACATATTTACTTAAAGTTTATCTTTATGAACTGAATTCAAAAGCATATCAGTGTTATCATTATGATGTGTTTTCAAAATACTGTCGTTTTATAATTTCTGGTCTATTTCGTCCGTATTATTGAGCTCAAAATATTTTCCAATTGCAACAGATGCATTATCAGAAGTCATGTTAAACGGATAAATATTAAAACAGATTCTAATTTTGTAAAATCTCCAAATCGGGAATAAAATTTTTCTGAAAGATTCTCAATAATCGCGATAGTAAGGGCGTATAAAAATTTCACCGGTGCGCCGTGTTGCCGTCTCCTCTTGTATCTCATTTCTGAATGGACTATAGGTAAGTGATTAAATCCACTGGTAGTCGATAGGCTATAAAATCTTAGCTCTACGATCTGTAATCTGACGGTCGGGGTTCGCGTCACATATAGTATTTGATCAAGTCAAGAAATCTTGTCTTGATGATCATCACTTCTTGTCTTAGGCTTGATTTTCAAGACCAGAAATTAACATTTCTCGTCTTGCTCATTTCTTGACAATGTATTTCTTGTCTTGATTCAAGAAGTCTTGATATTTCTTGATTCTTGACATTTTAGGGGAATCCCCTTTCTCTATCGTTTTATCCAATCCGAACGCTCAAGAGTGTAGCGTTGTTTCGGCATAAGTTATGTTTTGAAATATATATGCATTTCTATCATATATTTAGAGAAAAGGCAAATTATATATAAATAGTTTCAATTTATACATAAGAAATTGCATATTTTATAAAGTATCAACTTTTACGGTATAATATTTTTGTATAAATCTTGTGTTGCATATTTACAAAATTTTGAGGTTCACATTAAGGCCGCCAGATGGTGTTAAAACTTGTGTACAAATGTGGAACGAACCTAAAAAAGTCACTTTATTGACAAATGTATATCAAATTTTTATATTTTAATCATAGATGCGTAACTAAAAAATTTCTTGAAAAGAAATCTTGATTCTTGATAATACTTGCTTATCTTTTCTTGGGAAATGTAAAGTACTTCTTGTTTTGGTTTTGATTTCAAGACAAGATGAAGAGTCTTGTGAAACACTAGTCCCGTACGATACATTTCGAATTATGAAAATAATTATAATTTTTAGCTCTCATGGATCCGATATTATTCTTATATTTTAAAAGTTGGTTTTCATCAACCTCACAGTCCGGCGTGTTCGCCAATGCGTTCATAGATCATAGATAGCATTGCTAGAATAAGCAGACCAGATTTTAACATTGGTAAAAAAATTGATGAAAACTCTTAGAGCAACAAAAATTTATTATAGAACGCAAAATATGTATTGTAATTTATATTTTATAGAACATATTTCAAATTAACCAATAAAATACTCGTATATATTATATATTCTGTCGGTATTTAAAACGTCATGAAATTTATTACAGAAATTTGATAAATTTTATTTCACACATTATATGGTTTTCGGCATGCAATCTTTAAAAAAATTGGGACTTTCTTAGAACGCCGCTGGATAAACTGTTAAAAATCGGGACTGTCCCACCAAAAGTGGGACGTCTGGTCACCTTATGCTAGAAGTTATTTACGGTGTTTGGCGTTAGACAATTTTCGTTTGATTATATTTCAAGCTGAAACAACAAAGTAAAATTGCTGTTTATAAATAAGAACATAGATTCCAAACCTATTACGGTAGCTGTCTACTTTTTAGTCCTATACTCCACAGGGCATAAACTAGTCTCTAACTTATTAAAAACAGAAAATCTCCGATGGTTCTATTCTGCACTACAAAGCTTCGCTCTCGCCGGAGCCGATCCTCAACGTTACTTTGCCGGTCGGGGGTAATCACAGCGGGAGGTGGATAATCCTTCTGTCCCCCTCCCCGCCATCTCTGTTTCTTCCTGTGAGAAAACACGCCAGCAGGCCAGCGTCGCTTGTTTTATTTGGCCGTTTGTGTCGGGCGTGGAGACCTATGCCGTGCTTAACTGTTCACCGCTGCTCGGACTATTCGTATCTTTCACTTGCGAGCTGCAGCAGTGCCGTGCTGGGGTGTTTTCGAAAGGGAACACCGAACAGGATATAAGTTTAGATTTGTTTGTAAACAAGTCATGTTATCAACTACGAGACCAAATACACATAAAATCGCCCGTATAATATTTTTCGTTTAATATTTTATAAAAATTCAAATAAAAATCAAAACACAGGGATAATGCATTGTGTCTAATATTTTTGAAATGTGCATAATAATAATAATAGAATTCCGTTGCTGGGATGGCTTTCTCGTAATCTGTATTCATACCCAATTGAAAATCTATAGAATCAAATTTAAAAAAAATTCTGTTGTGGGCACCACAATATCTCCCGCCATAGATTTCTTATCAAACAATGCTGGAACACAAACCACCACTATCAACAAACGCTCATCCCTTCAAAAAATGACATTTTTCAACCATTGTTTGTTTTTTCAAAAAACACAGGTTTGCAGATTTAATCGAAATTATCAAAATATAATTTTTCTTTAACGTGTTGTAAATTGTAAATGGTGACAGTAAGAAGAAAATGCTTCAAACATTAATTGTAGATAATAATATTTGAAACATTATTCTAATAACATAATTTTCATTAAACCATAATTTACTGAGATATTTTAAAATAACTTGATAGGGCTTTAAGTAATCTACCACTTCCGGTTATTGGATTATCACCAAAACCTAATCAGCTCTTTCAAAGGAGAAACAATTGATATATGCAAAATATCAAAATTTTCAGTTTAGTAGTTTTTGAGAAATGTAACTCCAGAGTTCCACACAGACTGACAGACAGACAGACACATACAGACATCATCGCAAAACTATTAAAATCGTATTCTAGGGACCCTAAAACGTGCTCATCCCCTGAAATCTCACTACGCAATTTTTAGCATGATTCCTATACCTCCATCACAGGATGTGGCGGGAGGTAAAAAAGAAAAATTATGCTGCTGAGACAATCGAAGAAATTCTTTCTCCCGAGAAGACTATCAAAGACTTCGGTGTACTAAACAATTGTAAAATTTATATATTAGATATATCTAAATTTACATTATACAACAATCAAAAGTTTACTATCTGTACAGTTAATTATATAAGTTTTATTTAATATTAAAGATATTAGAAATTAATTCTACAATTTAGTACAAATAAGATACACTGCATTATATTTGTCTTTCAACTTTGGTGATACACTGATACGCTCGTAATTCACTTGAGAAGTGATACTAATGTTTCCTATAGAAGATTAGTTTCAGTTATGATTCAGTACGAAAACATAACTAATTTTGTGATGGCGACACAATTAAGAAATATACAAATTCAATTAAAATATTGAAGAAAATTATACCGTTTCATTTATTTATTTTTATATATGCAGCTTTACAGTATATTTAATGCTATGAATTTTTTCGTTTATATTTTTTTATGAAGGTGGTATGCTATTGATCAAATGCCGCTTAGTGGATGCTTGTGAATTCATGTGCACACAAACGACCATGCTCTTCAGTGGGATTCGAACCCACGACCTGTGGTGTATTATACTAGTATACACCACCGAGATCGCTTTCGTGGATTATTATTATTCCTATGATGTCTGTGTGAATGGATGGACAACTTTTTTTTTTACAAATTTACAGTATTACTATATGTTATTGCTTTTAAAGTCTTCAAAGTAGGTTTGGTATGGGTTTCATAGGTTTCAATTTATAGTCACACATGTTTGACTTATTTTGATAATTTTTTTTGTTTTTATAGAAATGAAGTCATTTGAGACTAACGCGGCTAATAAACTAAAATTTCGTATTGAGACATAATTTGTGTTGACAAGTTTATGTGTCCGGGCTTGGCTATGCAGAACCACTGGTTGGGTTTTTGGTAATTTTTGAGTTAGTCCTTAATCCACGCATATGATAGTTGGGCGCGACAAACTTGGAAGATTCTTACTTCTGCATTTTTAGAAACACGTCTTCTGTGTGCTACAAAATGTAGCATGTTAAAAAAATATTTTTGTAACAGTATATTAATTATTAAGTTTATGTGTTCATATGTATACGGTGTTGTCATGTGAATATTTGTTTTCCCATTTTTACCAATGACTTTATAATGTTGTATTAAATAACATTTCATCATCAAACTTTGTCAACTTTTTGTTAATCTTTCAAGTCGGTTCTTCTGTTCCATCGTTGTTTTATTCTTTCTGCTTTATTTAGTACCTGCAGCGTGCCCTGTGTTACAATTGTTTGTTAATTCTGGTCAAGTTATTAGATATCAATATTACTTGGAATCAATTCTTTTTGTGATTTTCCTGTGCGATTAGGTGCTTTCGTTTTTGAGAAAAACATATGTTATATAAAATGGTTTTTATGAGTATTATATTAATCATGAACCGAGTAAAATTATTATGCTTTCAAATATAGATTCACATGGTAGTCGTGTAATTACCACACTAATTTTTTTTCCTGAAATTAAAAAATAAAGAACCTTATGAGGAATTAATTGGCACAAGTAACAGCAACAGTCCTATCACGCGCTTTTATAAAATTAAAAGAAAAAATTGCAGGATCATGAAGTTTTAAACGAGTCTCCCCAAAATTATTTAAAATTATTCAGATAATCATCTTTAAAACACCTTCATCAAAAAACAAAACCACAGCTTAATTCCTGCACAAAACTGACTTGTGGGCTAAAAACCCTTTGACTCTTTAAGCATATTTCCGCTGCCCAGTAACCCGAAGTCACGTACGTCCTTGAAGCTCTTCTGGCGACCGTTATCATTGCAAATGGCGGTCGGTACCCGTGTTAAACTCTCCCGTATCTCGTGTAGTCGTGTACAAAGGCAAGAGGCAGGAACACTCGCCTGCTCCTGCGAGAGAAGAGAGGATTCTCCCATCGCTCTCATGTCGTTGTCGTTGTCCACCCGTCAACTTGGTCGCAGCTGAGGTTTTTTGGCGATGTTGTGCCACTGAACAAATGTTTGCATTATCGCAGATCTATAACCCGAACCGCTAGCTCGTTTCGTGAATATTTCATACGTGAAAACAATGCGTTCTCTTCTTATTCTTTCACTCGTGAATTGAAGGTTTTTTTGTTAATAATAAATTGGATGTTGTGGATATATTGGTTTGAGTTTAATGAATTTTATACAGATTTTAGTAAAAATATTATTTTTACGAGTTTTAGAACTGGAAAATTTAATGATGTATTAAACAATATGCTATTATCCTTTTGTATGGTTGCAAATAATATGCAATATTTATAAACAGACTGAAGGAATACGTATATAGATTACATTCTTTTGTTCTTACTTATACTTGAATATATAGTATCCAATATATCTTAAAATTGCTAGGGATGCTCATATCCATATAGGTACATAGATATTTGAGGAAGGACAAGGATTCTGCGATAACAACTCTAAGCCAGATCAAGAATTGACCCGGACAGTGAGCTGGTAACTTGATAAAGATGAAGATAAATATCTGATTTTTTGCTACAACACGAATTTTTTATATACAGCTTGCCAATCTACATTTGACTATTTACTAATTACAATAAATTATTTTCCCACCAAAACTATAATTATTTTAATGTAATATCACGTATAAATTAAATTTTCATAATATTAGAAGCACATACACACAAATATTATTTGTAACATGTTTTATTTGAAATTTCTTCCCGTCTGAGTTAATATTTAAAATAAATTGAATTGTTTTTTGTGTCCTGTACACTTCCACTACCGGTTTTGTAATTATGACCAAAATATGTAACATAAATAAGTACATTAAATTTAACCATTGATAGAACTCGTCGAGAACAACAATTTTTCTTAAAAATTTTTTTTTCTAAATCCCTTTGTTTTTAGAATTTTTACCACCCCATAAATTGACGAGTCGTTCAGGTATATTCATAATTTGGTCCAATAGCAAAATCCATGGCAATAGTATAGAAATTATAGACGTTGACAAATATCACTTATCAACTTTTTCAAATACATAATCATTCTTGCACATTGTCAAGAAACATAATATGAGACTTTGTTACCTTTTCTTATTCATGAATTATCGCACATGAACACAGAGAAATTGAGTTAGTAAAAATAACATAAATAATTCAGTATAAATAAGTAGTTCAGTTACTCCTACTGTATTATTAATTAAATTTAAATGACAAATGTATTGTATTTATTAAATATTTAATTTATTCGAGAAACATGCGAATTAATTCATCAACTGAGCAACGCGATCTTTTTGTTTCTCAGGTGAAACAACTGAAAATTCGTTACAATTGACTAGCGGTTTTAGTTTCATTAACTAAAGGTTAGTTACTATTAAAACTATTCGTAAATATGCTGCTGTGTAGATTTATAATTATTTAAATATTCTCAAAACGTTTTCAAATATTAAATTTGTTTTTCTTCAAATATCTAACTGAGACATCATTTTATATCAATAAAACTAATATATTCTGTAAATATTACTAAAGTATTCAATTGTTTAGACTAAATTCTTCATTCGCGTGCTAATTAACTTATTATTCCGTAAAATTGACTAAACGGTACTACTATTTTGTTCTCACTATACATAACAGATATTTTTATGATTCCTATGCTTCCTTATAATACGAATAAGAAAATAAAAAAATATTATAACATCTGAGAATGAATTTTGAATTTTTTTAGCTGGGGTAAAACGGATTTATTGCTGAGATCATTACCGCATTAAAGTTATGAATAATTGTTATTAAATAAATAAATGAAATGAGATTAAAACAAGAAATAATACTTATTTGTATAATATTGGTACAAAATGATGCATTGTAGCTCGAGCATAAAGCTTCAATAATGCGAGAGTAACAATGCCATTTTACAGCCGTAATACACGCAATATTTTCCTTATAATTTTCATAATATTCAAATAAAAGAAATTAATCATATAATTAAAATTATTCTGTTTATGTGGATATATTGATATATATTGATGTTACTAAACAACAAGAACATTCACCCCGTAATTGCCGACATCAACATTTACATTTGTTTAGAAAAAGAAACTTGAAAATTTTACAAGAAACTGATTTATTTACCACATTGAATCTGTTGCATAGATTCAAGCGCTTTGCGTCTTAGCATGTTTGATTTACAAAAAAAATCATTGGATTACATTTTAAATATTGATATTTTTATTCAATCTTGTTACAGTGCGGAAAAGAATTTTTGACCCATGTGCGTTATAGTATATTGAACAACTAATGTTACAATGACCTTTTTTGTAATACGAGTATAGTTTGCGTAAACGAGCCGCAGGTGAGTTACGCAAAATACGAGCATTATAATTAGACATTGTAACACGAGTTGTTCATACTACTTTTTCTGTTTAATATACCACTGGCCACCAATGGGCTTTGCCCGCGGAGCCTATCGGGTCCCAAGCCGCAACCCTGACGTAGGGGCTCCGATTCAATAATTTTACGTGAGCAACGACAGCCCTAAGTTTGACAGACTGTTAATTTTACAAATAATAAATTCCCCAAAAAACAGTTGCACAAAATTCAATTTTGTAGCATTGTTTTTAAGAAAAACAGTGTTACAAAATTGAATTTATGTACGTGAAATAGGGAATAGTTATTTACTTTACAAGTGGGCAAAGTAAGGAATTACCCACGAGAATAATTTTAGCACACGAAGCCGAAGGCTGAGTGTGATAATTTTATCAAGTGGGTATTTCCACTTTGCCCCCGTGTGAAGTATAACGTTTTATCCAACACCTCTTAATAAATGAAAAATTTATTAAAGAAATATTATTTGACAGTGACATATGCTTTAAATTTTAAAATTAAAATGTCAATCGAAGTAGTTACCAAGGTGTTGTGTGTTATTATTATTGTTATAAATAAAAAAATACTCACTAGTGGCTTTCCTCAAAATTATACCCACTAGTAGGTAATCTGTTACTTTGCTTGTTTAAAATCGCCATAGTTATGCAACATTTATTGAGAGGTGTTGGATAATAGTTATTTACTTTACAAGTGGGTAATTCCACTTTGCTCACGTGTGAAGTATAACGTTTTATCTAACACTTCTTAATAAATGAAAAAATTATTAAAGAAATATTATTTGACAGTGACATATGCTTTAAATTTTTAAATTAAAATGTCAATCGAAGTAGTAACCAAGGTGTTGTGTGTTATTATTGTTATAAATAAAAAAATACTCACTAGTGGATTTCCTCAAAATTATACCCACTAGTGGATAATCTGTTACTTTGCTTGTTTAAAATCGCCATAGTTATAGAGCATTTATTGAGAGGTGTTGGATAATAGTATATTGTGTTATTAGGAGTAAATGTGATACTTTGGGTGCTGAGCATGTAAGTTTGAACGACGAGCGAAGCGAGTCGGACAATTACATGCGAAGCATACAAAGTCACATTTATTCCCAATAACATATGCTATTTTTTCTTCAAACATAGAAAATAGACATTAAAACAATAAAAAATACCCAAAACTACAACAAATATTCTGCCGTATCCAGTATTTCTAGTTGTCACAGAATATGTTATTTTGTTATTTTTGTTTATTTGTTTTATTCTTATCTGTCAAATTATTGAATTACAACCTAACTATTTTTCATAATATTTTACTTTGTCCGCCGCCGGCGTAAATGTGTTGCCAAGGAAACACTTTTACGCCGGCGGCGACAATATTGGAATTCTACTTGTTGAATACAAACACATAACAACGCACTTTTATGACGTTTGAAGAAAAAATACTTTGTTGTTTAGTAATAGCATATTTTGCGTATTGAAAACAAAGAAAAAAATGTCAAGTTTTTTTGACAGTTGTAGGAAAACTATATTATGTCATTCATCAGACCAGAAAAATTAATGAACTTTAATAATTCCTCAGCACTGTCAGTCTCTTTGAACAAAACTGATGGAAAAGACAGAATTTCTAAAGCTCTGATATTTAGCACAATTCAGAAGAAGATGATATACAGAAATGCGAGTATTACAAACATTGCACATGGGTCGCGAACAAGAAGGTGAGTATTAGATGACTTAAAATGTCCTATTCTCAAGCGAGTAATAGCAACTTGTTCTTTTCCTGAGACAGGAGAATACATTTCCACTGTTGGACGGAAGGTTTGATGTGGAATTTTGATTTAAAAATTTTTTTATTAGAAAAGTTAAAATAGATGCTTTTATCAAAAAAACTGCCACGTATGTAATGAAATAACACGTCACTCAATAAGTTCGTAGGATGGCTAATGAAACAACAACTTTTTGGCAAAATTTGACTTTATTCATGACACATTCATACCTACGCTTCTACAACATTTCGATGCCTTTTTTGTAGAACAAAATATCTTTGGCCGCAAAATACCCTTCAGTTCCGGAAATCACTTCTTCATTAGAGCCAAATCGCTTTCCCTGGAGCATTCTTTTTAGGCCTGCAAACAGTTAGTAGTCGCTGGGTACCAGATTTTGTGAATATGGTGGATGAGAAAGCAATTCAAAGTGTAGTTCGTGCAATTTTGCCATTGTTGCAATCGACTTGTGACACAGTGCATTGTCTCGATAAAAGAGCACTTTTTTCTTCTTTATTTGGGGTCTTTTTTTATAATTTCTTCACTCAAACGGACCAATAATGCAATTTCATATGCGCTATTGATGATTCTTCCTTTCTCCAGGTAATCATTGAATAAAATACCGTTAACATCCCAAAATACGCAGGCCAAAACTTTACCAGCTGACATTTGCGTTTTTGGTCGCTTTGGACGGTCTTCATCCTTTGCTGTTTACTCCGCTGACTGCCTATTTAACTCTGGAGTTTAGTGGTGGATCCATGTTTCATCCATTGTCATATACCGCATGAAAAAATTATTTTTATTGTGCTAAAACAGCTCCAAACAACGCTTTGAATCGTCGACGCGTTGTTGTTTTTGATCGACTGTGAGCAAACGCGGTACCCATTTAGAATAGAGCTTTCTCATGCTTAAATGTTCATGCAAAATGTTGAATAAACTGCCTTCTGATATCTTTAAGGTGTCAGCTATCTAACGAAACTTCAATTTGCGATTGCGCAAAATAATTTTGTGGACTTTTTTATGTTTTCTGGAACAACTGCCAAATTTGGTCGACCAGAACGTTCAACATTATCGTTGTTTGTACGGCCGCGTTTAAAATCAGCAAAAAAATTCTCTACCATTTGTTTCAATGGAGCAGAGTCCAAATAACATTTGTCAAGCCATTGCTTTGCTTGAAAGGTATTTTTTCCCATTAAAAAGCAATGCTATATTATCACACGAAATTCAGATTTTTCCATTGTTGTGAAAATTACAAAAGTAGCGTCACTAAAACAACTGTAACAAATGAAATAAACGTCAGATTGTCATAAAATTTTGATACGTATGGTTCTAAGGTTGGTACTTCCTAAAAATCGTATTGATTTATCAATAGTGATACCATACATATGTCATCCTACGGACTTATTGAGTGACGTAATATATGAGGAATCTAAAATAATTGTTAAAATTTGCACATTTAGCAATTTATTTTCTATTATATCAACTCTACGAAGAAATAACTAATCACATTCGAAGCCGAAAATAAATATCCTTCCCAACAAGTCTATTTACGTCAGATTCGAATAAAAATTAAGAAAGGTGATAATTCTTCTATTCCGATATTTTTGGGCGTTGAATTACAGAGTGATGATGCCAAGGAAATTAATTCTCAAATTTCTTTTCTTCTGAAATTATATTTAAAAATAGATGATCTCTAAGCGTTATTACTGATTTTTTAGTGAAATATTCGATTTTGTAACTTCTACTTCTATATCACAGTTATAAATAACCTAATCCTAATTCACACTTAAATTACCAAAATTATAGTTATATAGTTTGAAGTAGGTATACTAGGTACAGCTTTTTATATTTGAATCATAATTTCGGCAAACAAATACACACCATAATAATCTTTTGAAAAAGTAATATTAAAATTTAAAAGTTTTCTTCCATCTCATCATCCATGTAAGAAGTCCTATTCATCAGCAGCAGGTATATCACCATTAAAGAAAATAAATATTTATCAGTAAACACGTTCTGAAGTCATGGTTTTTTCATTTTTATAACGCAAACAAATTTAGATTTATTTGCTCGTATCGCGCTACATTCGCGGCAAAGGTCGCATAATATTCATGCCTAAACAGATCGACATCTCATGAGGTGCCTGCGTTTTATATGCACCACTTTATCATTGCGGTTTATAGTCCTTATCTCGTGAAAAAACCGAAGATCAAAGCTAGAACGATGTTTATTTGTGTTTTGAATCGTCTTCGTTTTTATGTTAGTGGTGTCTTTGTAGGGAAACGTTATTATCTTTTCAAAATAAATACTGAGTTTTCCTTTTGACTTACTTCGTAAGTATGTGAGGGTTTCCGCGGATGGAAAATAAAAAGGAAGTTAAAAAAATATTTCCAAAAATACCAAAAACTTATTTTTTTAACTGCGGAAAAAAACATGTTTTTCTTATTTTCCACAAAACAAAGGGTATTTTTATTATTAAAACAGCTTAATATTTTCCGACGACTTAAATTAATGAACGCGAAGTTGAAGTTTTTTAAGAAATCTTTATTTGTTGCTCATATCCATGCAGTAGCAACAAGCGACAAAAATTTTGTCGCTCGTCTGCAATATCCATGAGCAATATAACCTTCGACTCAATTTTCAATATTCGTGTTCGAGTGAAAAAACATAACTTTGCACTCTAAATATACAAATAGCTATTTCTCTTCAGTTCCATCACTTAGGAAAAAGTTAAAACATTCATAATTAAAAGAAATAGTTCGACACTAACAACTTACCATTTTGAGGATTTATGTTATTTATCTGTCAGATTTGAAAGTATATACACCACTACAGAAAATAAAAAAGCGTAGCAAATAGATAAGAAAAAACAATTCATTTAAATAAATTATCAATATTAAAATTTTGTTCAAGACAATTACAAAATTCTGTCAGCCTATCTGATATAAAATGTTATTATTTTGCATAAGATTATATTATGTAACTTATATAAGATATTTACAGCCGAATTTACTAATATACCATTGAACAGTGATCAACTGAGCCAAGAATCAAGCTGATCAATTAATCAACTTTATTTTCAAATTAACCAACTTGATCTTTGAATAAAGTAACCATCATCAAGTGATTCGCATATTTGTACTGTATTTTGTCAGTTCATATAATTTTCATTATGTACCTAAATGATCTAAAATACGTATGTAAGTTTTATTTAAATTTATATAATATACTGAGTATTTATATTTGATTGATATTATGTATTTTATGTAGATGTGGACATAGAGGAAAGTAACTAAATATGGGATAGGATCCTAATATGGAATACCGCTCTTTCTCTTTTGGACTTCTAAACAATTATTATACTTAATTAATTTTTAAAACATAGGATCGTTACTAGGTAAAGCGAAAATGTGACTATTTATGATTACTAATAAATGTCTTTAATTTGTGCAATGTTTTGGTGGTATTCCATATTAAGATCCTATTCCATATTTCGTTATTTTCCTCTAAGTCAAAATATCAAAAGTTAGAAATAAAAAATATTAAATATTAACCTGTAATTAAAAGTAACTATAAATATCTATTATTTAAAATAAGTTTTTGCCTTCACCATTATTATTATTATTATAGAACCTCGTATAACTCCGGAGAGTTATAAATATTCAAGATTCGCTTGAATCATGGAATTTGAAGAATCAGTTAATCATTGAATTTGATAACAGGATAAGCTTGATTTTTAATGATGAATTGAATTGATTTACAGATCAGAGTTGATTAGTTTACCAAACCTTTATTAGAGAATGGGGAATTAGGTTATTTATATTTAGATATATTTAATTCAATTGAATCTTTTGGAATAGAATTATTAAAAACGAATAGTCCTTATTAACATTAATAACAAAATTACATGTGTATTTCAATTGAATCTTTTGGTATAGAATAATTAAAAATGAAGAGTCCTTATTTACATTAATAACAAAATTACATTTCCATTGCAATATAAAAACACATATCAAAGTATCTAATTAAAATTTCGTTCTCATTTCTCACTATTTGATATAAGCGCGTCAGGGGAGCCAGAAATATCATCAGCGACATAGCAACATACAGTCGAAAACGGGTACAAGGTCCCTCGCGGAATTGAATCACGAACTCTGGCGGACGAAATGACGTGGAATGCATTAAAATTAAAACTGCATAAACATTGTTCAGTGGTATTATGCCGCTCCGCAGCCCGCCAAACAGAGCGAGCGTGTGGGCGTCGTATTTATATGCAAACCGCGACGCACGGGTGTTGCCCTGGTTGCTGCCTGACGACTACTTTGAATATCAATGGAGTGTAAAAAGATGCAGTTTGGTGGCTGATTCCCAGTGATGTGATGTATAAACACGTGGACGCATTGAATTTACCTTTATGTTTATTAATAGAACCATATATTATGCCCCTAAAGGTTTCTTATTCGTTCTCTACACTCTTCTCATCAATATCAGATATTTTTCCGTCCATACCTGCATAAAAAGCATTACTAAATTACCATACTTTCAATACAGGGCGATCCACTAAAATTAAAAATTTAATTTCCAGAAAAAATATTCCCATTCTACTCAATTAGGTTTCATTAATGCTATGCTAGTAGGACATGAAGTTAAAACAAGTAAGAATCTGTCTAGGCAAAATTAAATAATTCATTTGTTACATATAACAAATCATATCTCCTACTCTAGCTTGTCTACAAAGGACTAGCGTTGTTCTAGATTCAACGATTTAAATGAGTTATAAAAACTATATTTCAAAAATGTTAATAAAGTGCCTTTTACAATAAATACGTTAAATTTCCTTCGTGAAACAAAACATTAAACAAACTTTATATTTTATGATGAAACATCATTAATATTGGTAGAACTATTAACTTATTCAAGTGCGAAATACATTATTTTATTCTGTTATTTGGTTCGTCTTCTGAGTCGTTACGAAACAAAGTAGCACCCATAGTAGACTATATCCATGTTTATTTATTATTCCAATAGAGCATTGGGACAAGTTGGGACAAAGCAATAGCTCGAGATGATCAAAATATGATTTTGTTTCCATTTTTATTCGTAGAATTCATAGAAAAGAAATGATTACTGTATTTTCTCGGAAATACATGTTTCGAGGTCTTTTGAATTTAATGTAACGTAATTAATCAAAATAATCAAAATTGTCAAAAGTTGTTTTTATGGCTAAGGACGGATCTATCATGCAATGACAGCTCACAATTAGTAATCATGCTTTCAAAGTAACCAACAAAATAAACAGTACAGAAATTATTCACGTTGTTATGATTCAATAATCACACAGAAAATATGCCATAAAATTGTGTGTGAATGTTTAAACAATCAGATTAGTTACTGTAAGATCTTTAAGAATTATTATTTTCTATTTTCACTTAGTTTTACAACTTTTTTTGTTATATTTTGTTTAGTAGTTGAACAATTATTCAATTGTTATAAATTTATTTATTGTTTTAAATTTCATAGCATACTTTCTGTGTGTTATTCTGCATTAATAAAAACGTGAATAGTTTCTGTACTGATCATTTTAGAACTATTATGAATAAGAAATATTTCAAAGAGAAACAGTCTTTCAAATTTTGTAAAATATATAGGGTGTTCCATTTAAAAACATAAAGTTGCATATCATTTCGAGAAAATTGTGCACACGGTAGAAAAACTTATACTGCAGATACATAGGCATTTAAATGTAAGATAAACTTTGTCTGAAAAAAATTTCGCTAATATTTATAATAATCGCATAAAATAAAAAATACCGACCAATGGACCTACCTGTATACATTATAATAAGTAGAGTATTAATAACTTTTAAAACCCTTTATTCTTTTGCATATGTCATTTAAGTGAAATTTATCGTAAGAACTTTTTAAATTATATTTCACACATAATACGGCTATCGGCACGCAATTTTTCCAAAAATCTGGACTTTCTTAAAACGCCGCAGGACGCGGGAAAAATATTATAAAATCGAGACTATTCCGCCAAAACCGGACGTCTGGTCACCTTAGGAAATATAGCATTCCTCGCCGTATTGGATATATACGAAACTTGTCATCTTCAACTGATTGATCTGGAAACCATTCAAACTAACAATGCACTGTTAATAAAAAATGACTAACTTCATCCAAATTCTTTCGTAGAAGCATTTCCCGCCTAAAATAAACTTTTGTTTCTGGCTAATTGCTCAGTGCTGGGCACGACATATCATGACATGTAACGTGGGACTACGTAACATAACGTAACACAACGCAGACACCCGTTAAAGCACTATGCGCTCATTAATAATCTCTGCAGGGTATAAAGTTATCCTTTTTGTGTTTAAACCATTTATAGAGTCCAGCCATGCGTGAATTTCGCAGCATACGCGAAAGTAAAATTAATAACGTACCTAACTTATTATAAATGATGCGTGGTAAATTTTTGCCGATGTTTCGTTACAAGTACATTCAAAATGCAATACATTAATAATATACGGCACAGTACCTGATATTGTACTTCTTTCGGTTTCTCCGCTTACATTTTCGATGGTCGTTATTTGGCGACTGGTCACGCGAAAATATGTCTTAACGAGATCTGCTATAACCAGAGTGCCTCACTCAAAAATGGGTACATGACATCAGGGCCCTGTCAGCTATACGTACAATTTGTGATAGAAATGTGAAATTAGTTCCATGGTCTTCACGCTACGTGGCAGCACACTCGTATTATTTTGAAGTTTCCAAGTGACATTTAAAACATTTACTTCTCTCTGATTTCGTTTTGTTTGGATCGATAATATTCGGATTTAGTTGATTTTGTGTGAGTGATTATTTTGACTAGTGCATCTTATTTGAGAGGTAAGCCGATTGCACATATTTTCATTATTTGAAACTGTATTTGAATGTTTAAAGGGTTTCCAACTTATTTTACATCTTTATTTCTTCAAATTTGTTTTTATTACATTATTATAAATGTCATTAATTTATTTTCAGTTCATACGGGGTTACAAATATATTGTTCCTGTCTGCAGGAGTTTCAATAAAGAGAATCTTGCATTTACATATTTTTGTTTACCAAAGATTCCGTCTGTATGAAGAATGGACGCAGAACATGTATCTTACCTACATATTATGTATGTATTTTCTGTTATTTGATGTGTATTTCGTTAATTTGAAGTATAACATTTTTATTAATACATAATTATTGTTTTCAATTAATTTTTTCTTTCCTGTTCAAATTTGAAATTCATACTTTCCCGCCTATATATCACATTAGTTTGTGGTCCCGACGGTAGAGGCGCAGTACTTCTATCCTTTTCAATTTTGCTGTAGCTGACACGTCTCCTCTGTCTTGTCTCTGCATGACATGATTAAAATGACACAAGCAGTAGAAATGAATTTTTTAAGATTGTGGAAGATTATAGTAAAAAATGATGACATAAGACAAGAACTCAATATCCAATCCTTTAATTTAAAAATAAACGCATATAGACTGAACTGACATGAACATCTGGAAATAATGACTGAAGAACAGGAGAAACAAATTTAATTTTTTTTTTAAGATGGTAAACATGGGAAACAGACTAACTACTTATTGTCATAATGATTTAGAACGAGTGGAAGTCTGGAAGAATCTTAATAAACTAAAATTGAATCAAAATAAATGTAAGACAATGTTTATTACTAAAGATAATATTTATAATGAAATATGTAATAATGTAGAGTTTAATATAAAAATTAATACTACTATTTTGGAATAAGTTGAAGTTTATAAATATTTAGGAATATATACGAGTATAGACCGTAAGCTCAAAATTACATATTACCTACGTTACCTACTCGTATATCTGCAAAAAAATTGCTAAGAAGTTAAATTTCATGTCCCGACTAAAATATGTTTCGTCTTGGACTCTTCAAACTATTTTCAATATCATCGTTCTACCACACTTTAATTATTGTAGTTCAATTTTATATTTATGCTCGGAAACAGATTTAAGAAAACTTCAAATTTTGCAAAATAGGGCAATGAGGATAATTTTGAAATGTTCAAAATATACCAGAGTGACAGATATGTTAACCATTCTGAAATGGTTCAATGTTACACATTTAATTAAATACAATACTCATTTTCATTTTTAAAATTGTTAACGGTATGTTACCGTTTTATTTAAAAAATAAATTAGTACCAGCGCAAAATGTGCACACATATAATAAAAGGCAAAAACAAATGTTCTATATTACAAAAAAACATTAAACTACCACTTGTACAAATGTATTTCATAATGGATTAATCGAGTTTAATAATTTACCAAATGATATAAAAAACGCAGACTGTGTAGGTAGCTTTAAACAAAGATTAAAATGTTTCATTAATATTAAATACTGTATTAAATCGAAATTGTAATATTTGTATGCATATTATTTATTTATGTATTAGTGTACCTGTATTAGCTTTTTGCTACTTAATAAATATTATTATTATTATTATATGTATGCCGAGTAATGAGTGGGTGATTGTTAATTTATGTAAACACAAACGACCAAGCTTTTCAGTGGGATTCGAACCCCTGGCATGCTAGACTAGTATTATAGCAACTACGCCACTGAAATCGGCTGTTTTTTTAATACAACGAAATTGGTAGCTTTGCACATTATTAATTGATAAAATAAAATTAGCTAACCATTAAACATTAAAAACAAGCCCACATATTTAATAGAACAAGGACACTATTTAAATTTATTTTCCGCTGGTCATTTAAATGAAAATTTTATTGACATACCTAACAGGAACAAGAAGGTCAAAAATATATTTGAACAATTTATGTAAAGGAAATGAAAAACAATTTCCTTGCATTATGTAAATATAACAAGCACATACAATTTCCATAAAATCGGTTTTTCCTATAATGGTCTTTTTATACACACAAGAATTTGAAAATTATATTTTTAGAACCAATAACAAAAATTTGAATGAATATCAAAAGCTGTTTAACTTCAATGAAGAATAAAAAGACCTCCGAATTTTTTGCTTATTTCAAGTGAATTGTTGTCATGCGTGAGGTAAATATTTTTCTAGAATTTGAATCAAATGTAAAATTCAATAGCTGCTGTATAAATTATGTGAATGTTTATTTCCAAAGATCAATTTATATTACCATTTCTATTTAGATTCAATCCTTACAAATAAATTATTCCCGCTAAATTTGCTATATATACAAGAGCATCATTTATCATTTCGTGTAATTCAGCAAAATCGTCGTTAAAAATTCCTGCAACCAATTTCGTGCCTCACAAAAACATCAACAAAAACCTTAAAAACCGTCCTAACCTAACATTTCGCATACATATTTACCAGGCTTAATATCTCCATGTTTTATTTAACGAGGTCCAAGTAGGCTTCGCATTCGTTCGTTTATTTTCGACGAACGGAACAAAAGCACATCGAAGCGAGTCTGATTTTTTCTCACGATATCCTCGCTGGCCGAAAAAATCGCCGAAAGGCCGCAGTCAATAGAATAATAAGGGTGCAGAGAGCCGAACAATGTTTTCATAAAATTGAGAGACTTGTCGTGGGTCATGTTTTTGCAGTGACCGTTGTAAGACGACGCAGACATTATCATATGCTTCGCTTAAGCAGTCGCCAACAAGAAAACTCACATATTTGAACAGCTTTCTGCGATTGTTTCAGCAAACTTTCAAATAACTTGTGTAACTATTCAATAGAGAATATACACGCAGAATGTCACGTTCAATTTTAGACCAAATACATGAAGAACTTATACGAAGTATTTCTATAAAAAGTAGTAAACACTCAAGAACTATATTTCTATTTTCTGCTCTTAATTTAGTAGCAATTGTTTGGTTGTTAAGCTTTTCACAAAATTGATTTGAACTTAATGTTTAAGTAATGTATTTGCCAGCAATTTGCATTTAACTTATTTTCGTGTAAGTAATTATTATTGTTATTACTTGACGGATTACACAATAATTTATATAAAATTAAATTATATATTTCGTGAAAGAAGTTATAGGTAAAAATAAATATATCATCACGCCTTTTACCCATTATGGGTGCGGCACTCTGCTTACGCAGATCTCGGTAAGTGATATATATTTTTGCATGTGAAGTGCGGTTACCAGCCGTCAAATAATAGCCCCCAAAGATGTTAGTGGAGGAGAACCACAGGGGTAAATTTAAATTGGCAACTGTCAGCAGTGGAATTCGAACTGAGGATCTCACGATCCATAGCCCGACACGTTACCACGGAGCTATTTATAAGTTATAGGTCTAATATTAATTTTATTTTTCTGCCATACTATATTCGTATACCAACGATTTGTGTGGTTTGTTAACTATTTTATAAATGAACTGTTTGTCTACGTAAATAATTACCTGATGATAGTGTTGTCATATCAAGACGATGCGTGCATAGTTCATAGCCCTGTAATAACACATCAGATTGTGGATCAAGATATCCTGAGTTCGAATCCCACAGGCAACAGCTGCTATTTTATCTTTACCCGTGTGGCCTCCTCTCCAATAACATTATTGGGGAACGAACCTTGGCGGCTGGTAATCGCACTCTATGCGCAAAAATACATACTTAACTTATTAAAATAAATGCGAAAGCAGAGTGCTACACACAATAGTTATTTACTTTACAAGTTGTTAAAGTAAAGAATTACCCACGAGAGAAATTTTATATTTGATAATTTTATCGAGTGGGTAATTCCACTTTGCCCACGTGTGAAGTATAACGTTTTATCCAACACCTCTTAATAAATGAAAAATTTATTAAATAAATATTATTTGACAGTGAAATATGCTTTAAATTTTTAAATTAAAATGTAAATCTAAGTAGTTACCAAGGTGTTGTGTGTTATTATTATTGTTATAAATATAAAAAAAAATACTCACTAGTGACTTTCCTCAATATTATACCCAATAGTGGATATCTATTACTTTCCTTGTTTAAAAACGCCTTAGTTACAGAGCATTTATTGAGAGATTAATTAGGTAAATGGTGTCATGATATACATATTTATTTATATAAAAAATAACCATTATATTTCGGAATCCCCAGTAGGTCCACTTTAAATTCTCTTCTAGTCTTATAATAAGGGTTCCGCAATTTATCGTGTTACTAAAGTTAAAAATTCTAATTTTTTTACTTTTCAATTTTTCGTAGCATGCAATTTTTATTGGTGCACAATTTCTGAATTTCAACGTTTTCCATGACAAATTAAGAATTTTGCTGCATATTTCTGAATTTTTCAATTCATTTTCCATAATATCGCCCTGCTAAAGCATATGGGCCTATCTGCAATTTTTAGGAATATCAGGTTATGACGGTTTTGGATACTAGAGATCATTTTCTATCATGTTACTAACACTAAAGAACGTATCTGCATCGTAAATGGGTAATAGGTGTTTTAAAATGTTTTCTGTATCTACATTTTTTAATAGTATTTCATAGCAAAACAGGCGAATTTGGAATACTAAATCATTGTTTACTCAAAAACCAAAAATTTACAGTTTCGCCCATTAGCTTTAGCCAGGCAGAATAATTATGAATCGATCTACTAAAGACAAGAGTAAACTTTCAAACCCCCATGTTGTGGGACGAAAATACTTGCACTTTCAAAAATTCCATTGTCTGCCCCTGAGTGGATAACAATTTATCTATTTTATTTCATATACAATGCATAAATGTTAGAAAATTAATTAATGTAAATTTTCTAAATCGAATAAGTTACCTTTTATAGTCATCCTAAATTTTATTTACACATTTACTGGTTCCATCTTGCCACCATTTTCCTTCTGTCCCTTTTTGAAATTTCCAAATTTCATCTAATTACACTAATATAAGTTAATGCATAATTGACTGCAAATTTTCAACGTATTCGTATCATGTTTTATCCATTTGAATACAATATACATATTTCACAACTACGTTATACTGCGTTGTTTATATAATTTCAGGAGTTTTGCAAAAGTGATATGAATTTCTACAACTTAAATAACGAATTGCTTTCTTGCATATAACACACTCGTACATTCAGTTGTCACTTATTGCCTCTAAAAAATTTCGAATACAACATTCTGAATAGCACACTTATTTAGTCTTTCTTCAAGTTTTATATTTTAAGACACTTTCGAAAATATTTTATTTACTGTAGCTAAACTGATATCTAAAACATTAAGCTGCTCTCTAAAATAAAAGCAAAACATATTTAATCGTAAATTATAAATAATACAAACTAATTATAAATATATCTCTCTAACATGGTAGCAGATTTAAAATTGAACATTAGGAGAGTGTTGAAAAGACTGATTGTCGTATCTCTATACCAAATAAAAGAAAAAAATGGTATTGGCAAGGAAATGAAACAAAACATACTATAAAGAAAAAAAAAATCTAATGTTAAAACTAGGAAACGCAAATGTCAGAGTACGAAACTGAATTACTAATTTAATTAGTACACCTGGCATCGTATCGTCATCCGTCACTATATACAATTATACGTATAAATCAGGGTTACCGCTTAATTCAGAATCAAAATACTTTTCCAATAAATTATTTATAGAATATTTTGCTATTTACGTGCAATTATAAATTATGAAATAAAAAGTGTCCGGCAAAAAATATGCATCCAAATTTTATATCTCAATACTGTCAATATCCCTACATCTTATTTAATACATCCTAATTTATTTTGATACCGTAATTTAATGAAATTAATAATAATAATAATAATCATTTATTTGTGAACAGGCTTAGCCTATACAAAAGAGTGGATAATATTTGCATACACATGAATATAAATACATAAATATTAACAATAACAAGGCATTATACATATTTCATTACACATAAAGTTTTTTTTTTTTATTTTTTTTTTTTTTTTTAACAGTATCGAACTTCAAATTACTCATTCATGGCAAATATTCTGATTTGGAGGGCTGCGATTGTGAAATTATATATATCAAACATTTGATTTTTTGATTGAAAATTAAAGAGGGCGGTATGATGGCTGTCTTCTGCTACTCCCTGTAGGTATTTGGCAATGTAGTGTGTTCTCAGTGGGGTGTAGAATGGACACGTTACGAAGAAGTGGCGAAAGTTGTCGATCTCTAGAGAATTACAGATAGTACAAATATTAGTGTTATCAAATTTGTGAACTTTGCCGTTGATATAGATCTGAGCAGTATCTCGTGTTGAGGCAACTCGTATCTGACTTATGGTTTTAGTTATATTGAAACTGACTTCTGCTCTTAAGTAGTTGAATCCTTCCACGGGCAGCGTTATATCCTTGAAGAGTATGTTATATGTTGAACAAATTATTCTGGCTTGGTCCTCTGCTTTTAATTTCAAGTCGAGTTTCTCAATCATTTCGTCGGAAAATTTGTCCATAGCTATATATGTTTGTTGGTTCCAGATTTCTAAACTATCGGCTTTGTCGAATATGTTCTTAACCTGTGTTACCCAATTTAGTTTATGCTTCTTTGACGTATTCTCATCCATGGCCATCAATTTGTCGTAACACAATCTTGGATATCGTTGCGAGTTCATTAAGAGAAGTTTCTTGACGTAATTTACAATTGCTTTAAAAATATGTACTTCTAGTTTGGCTTGATTCATTTCTGTGCGAACTATATAGTTAGGAGTAAATTTAGACCAGTTGAACATATTTTTGAAGAACCCTGTCTGAATCCTTTCTACTTCATCTATATATTGCAGACTGTAAACTTCAGCGGCATATAGTATAGTACGCAGTACTATTGTTTTGTACAGTTTAATTCGTGCATCCCAGGATGTCAGTTTTGATTTAACCATTAGATTTTTAAGGTTACTAGCTGCGCATCTTCCTTTGCTCATCATTAGTTCTTTTGATTTCCTGTGTTGACCTGAGCTTACGAATGGAATTCCTAAGTAGACATATTCAGTCGTGGTCTCTATCATTGCATTTTGACAGGTGAACTTATCCGTTAATCGACGTGGTCGTCCTTTGTAGAATTGCATAATTTTGGTTTTTTGAGGGTTAATATTTAGATCATTTGAGTTGCAGTACATCTCTAGAGTACGAAGTTTTCTGTGTATATCTGGCACTGAGTTACAGAGAATGACGAGGTCATCCGCGTAAAGCAGTAAAAGAATGTCTGTAGAGTTGTTGATGTAGACTCCTTCAGCCGCTTGTTCTTTAAAGAACTTTTCGATATCGGATATAAATAGGTTGAATAGTAGAGGACTTAGAGAATCCCCTTGTAATACGCCTTTCGTAACGCTAATTGGCGTTGAAAATTCATTATTAATATTCAGAATAATTTTTGATTCAGTGTAGATATTCTTCAATAGTCTAATTAGTTTAGCGCTCACTCCTAGTTCGAATAGTTTGTTCCACAGTTTAGTGTGATTTATGGAGTCAAACGCCTGTTTGAAGTCTACGAAGATTGCATACGTGTCCCGTTTTTCCAATAGACGCGACTGAATAACTGCATTTAATGTGAAAATATTGTCTAGACACGATCTTCCTTTCCTAAAGCCGCTTTGGGCTTCTGGCATGATATCAAAACTCTCAGCCCAAGTTTCAAGACGTTTAGAAATGATTTGTGTGAGTACTTTCAAAATAGTGTTTGATAGAGCTATACCCCTGTAGTTAAGAATACTGTTTTTGTCTCCTTTTTTGTGAATATGAATTAAATTGCTTTGTGTGAGTTTTGGAGGTACATGTTCGGAGCTCATACATTCATTAAAGAAAGCCAGTAGAGTTGCAAACCAATAATTCGTGAAACATTTCAAAATTTCATTGGGTATTAAATCTGGGCCTGATGCTTTGTTGGTTTTTAGATATCTCAGCGTGTGGCGTAGTTCGTATTCGGAAATAGTTGTATCTAGAAATGGGTGCATAACGTCAGTATATTCTATGTTATCTTTCTCATTCGTTCTAAAATGATTTTTGTAGAAGGTTTCCCATTCTATAATGTTTATTGGGTTCGCTTTATGTTTTTTTGGTTTCAGATTATTGTATAATGTCCAGAATTGTTTGCAGTCTCTAATATTATTAATTGTTTCTTGCAATTTTGCCTCATATATTTTCTTCTTTTGTGACAGAATAGATTTATATAACTTTTTGTCACCCAAATATAAGTTGAGACTGGTTTTATTTGTTCTGTCTTTTTGAAATATGAAGTAGCTTTTCCTCATTTGCTTCTTTGCATCTTTGCATTGCCAGTCATACCAGGGCTTGTCTTTGTAGTGTTTGTGATTTGTCTTAATTGTACATTTTATTTCCAAATTATCAGCAATTTTATAACATGATTCCAGGATTTTTTCATATAGATTTAAGGTCGTGTCTACTGTCGTTAGTTCAGCCCGTGTGCCTTCTGTTTCCATCATTTCTATAAATTCAAACGTTTTATCCGGGTCCCATTTAATTTTTGTCCGGGGTTTATATTTTGAATCGGAGTCATTTTTGTTTCTGAGTTCGACGTTTTTAATTTCATGTATTTTTAAGTGACAAAGAAGGTGGTCTGATATAAGAATAATGTTGTCAACCTCGAAGTCTTTTATTAAATTGATACAGTTCGTATTTATCCATACATAATCAATAATGCTTTGACCTACACTGCTTATATATGTATATTTCGCTGGGGAATCGCTCTGACTTCTTCCGTTTAGTGCGTAGAAGCCTTCATTTTCCATGATTTCTATTAATGCTTTACCTTTTGGGTTAATCTTCAGGTCTGCTCTCCGTTCATGGCTAAGTTCGGAAGATTCAAATATAATTTCTTCTGCCTGGTTTAGGTTCCCGATATGGGCATTAAAGTCACCTCCGATTATAATAGGCATATTTACGAATTTATAATTAATGTCACTTAATGTGATCGAGAATAATTCCAAGACAGAGTTAAAGTCATAACTTGGCGAGAAGTATACAAGGCATAATAATAATTCTGTGCTGCTAGCGCTAAATTTTATTTTTAATATTATCCAATGAACGGATTTATCAATAAGTATAATATTACATGTATCTTTCTTTATGTAAATTGTTAGACCTCCTTTGGCTCTACCCCTACTTGCATCTCTCGTAGCATCGCTAGAGTAGTCGCTGTAGTTATTCAGGAACCTAGGCTTCTTGTAATAGGATTCTTCTAACCAAGTCTCACAGACACATATGATGTCCATACTTTGTATATATTCTACTTGTTTATGGTCGAGTCTACCGAAGTTTTTATGTCCTTGCATATTCCAGAAAGCAATTGAAACTAGTTCTTCTTTACAGTATTGTGTACAGATTGGTGTATGAATTACTTTTCTTAGTTTTTTGAAGGAGTTGCTTGTACTCTTGGGCGTAAAAGTCTGTCCATTGGTCCTTCGATCTTTTTTTGGACCTTCTTTATTTTATCTGGTTTCGTTGTTTTATCGTGTTGTGAATTAAAATTATTTCTATTTAATTTAATTTCCATATTTTCCTGTGCATCTTGAGTTTGAAAATCTTCTTCATTCACGTTACGATTTTCCTCCTGCATGGTTATAAAAATATTGTCTTCGAGTTGATCCGGCGTGAATTTTTCGCTATTTATATATAGGTAGGAATCTTTGATATATGCTTTATGGCCCAATTTCCGTGCTTCTTTGAGGTGAGGCTGTAATTTATTTCTTATAGTTATCTGTCTTTTAGTAAGTTCCTCCTCGATGTATATATTTGTACCCTTTAGTAGTTTTTTATATCTTAATATTTCGGTTTTCATGATTTGGTTACAAAGAGTTATAATGACTGCACGATTTTTCTGAGTATTTCTTGATCCTATTCTGTATATATTGTCAACATCTTCATATTTGATCTCTATTTTTAGATTGGTTTGAATTAAATTAATTATGCGCTCTCGGAGCTTGGATTTTGTCTCGTTTTCATGCTCTGGAATACCGTGGAGGACCAGATTCTTTATTTTAGTAAATTTTTCAAGATGTTCAATTCTATTATCTTTTTCTCCTAGGGCCAATTTAAGTTCTTTATTTTCTGCCTTCAGTATTATTATATCTTTCTCAATAGCCGCTACCTTCTCGTTTGTTTGCTCGATTGAAAGAAGTATTTCTATTTTGGAGTCATTAATAGCCTTCATTGTTTCGCTTTTGCTTTCTTGAATTCTTTTTAAAATTAATTCTGTATTGTCTGTCATTGTGTACTTAGATTTTTTGTGTATTTGTAGTATTATTAATTTCGATTATTTTGTTTTTTGTTACTACTTTTTTTCTGCTAAGTTTGGCAACACTGAGAACGATTTACAATTTTGTGTTTCTTGGTTTTACTACACTGCTTGACTGAGACGCGCTGAGTAAGATTAATTAGATGTTAAGTAGATATTTCCAAGGTTAAGCGAAATATGTTTTAGGTTGTGTTCGAATATATTGTGTGTGTTATTAGAAGTAATAAAAATTACTCACGCTTAATTTCCAGCACTGCAGTAGAAGAAATCCTATGTACTCGATGTTTAATTCGCTGTTTAAATGTTATATTTCACAGAATTAATATTTTACGGTTAAGATACGTTCTCATCAAATCAGTGTTGCCACTCCACTCCCAATTTAATGAAATTAATAATTATAATAATTCATTATTTTCCGCCTACTCTTTTTATTGTTACGTATAGTGCTTGCAATTTGTTTTAAATATTGTAATATGTCACTGTCATCATGAATATATTAAATGTCGAAAACCGTGTAATAGTATATTCTACAACAAGTAATGGAATGGCACATATTCCACGCGAGCAAAAAGTTTGTAGTCTGAGCAGAAGGCGAGGGCTACGGTTTGCGTATGGAACGATAGTTGTTCCAATACAGTTTTTAGTTGTAGAATATGCAGTTTCCAAAACAGTGTTACAGGAATATTATTAGAATGTATTGTGGGAAGGCGCAGTGCAAGACAAATAGGAGAATACTTCACAGGAATGAATGCCGAATGGTTTCTATTGCCAGAAATTAACAGTGACAGATTAAAATATTTAAAACAAATTGAAAGCACTACCCGTCAGTACCAATAAAAAGAGTAGGCGTAAAATTAGGAATTATTATTATTAATTTCATTAAATTGCGGTATCAAAATAAAGTAATCTGTATTAAATAAGATGTCGGGATATGGCACTACGGTGATATACAATTTGGATGTATAATTTTTTGCCGGACACTTTTTATTTACAAAAAACTGATTTCACATATTAACTGCCTATGCCAACATTTACATGAAACACACGGTATAAGAAGAAATTATGCCGGGAGTTTTTCTTTATCAGTATTCATAGGGATGGGTTATTACTATAGTTACAGTTAAAGTGATTGACAACATTGTATTATAGTGTTTTTTTTTTTTATTAGTAAACATAGGGATAACTTACAATAATTAAAACTAATAATTCCTACCAATTTAATGTAATTTATTTTGTACTAAAGTAAATAAAACAAATTTCTTATTTGCTTAAACTTGCATCATTTGTTTCATTATGATTGACTATTATTAATAATCCATGTAAAATATCCCTATGTTTACGCTTTAATACATTGCTATCAATTATTTTAACTGTAACTATAGTTAATGACACACCCCTATGTTTAGGTACTGACAAAAAAAAACTTCCGGTATTATTAATCTCGTTAATTTGTCGAAATAAAAGTTTTTGTTATATTTTTTTATATTATACTAAGGTACATCTGGAATTATAAAAAGTAATTATAATTCATAGCCCAGACAAATGACCACAGATGGGTCTAAATGATTTGGAGGTCACTATAAGTCTACAGTCCCTTGCAGTTGTCTGTTGACTGACTACTAACAACTTCGCTAATGTAAGCAAAACATTTCGTCAATGAAACCGGAGAAATTCCGTCCCTATGTTCCACAATAGGAATTCAATTACGAAATTATGGACAGTGATTGCTGACTCATTTTGACGAAATTTATTCTTTTTACAATTGTGCTATTTTGGACGAAATTTTTGGATCCTGTACTAGCTTTGTAGAGACACAAAAAGAAAACATTTTTTTTTTGTAATTTTTTAAAGTAATCATACTTTTTACACCCATGAAATTATGTAAGTTTTCTCATAATGCTAATTGAATGAAATTAAATTATTGATAATTATGATAGAAATTCTAGTTGTGTTTATACTTTTCCAATGATGAAAATTATTCAATTAAATTACGATAACACTCATACACCTAGGCTGTCACTAGTAAACGAATTGAGTTTATGAATTAAACTTATTTATATTTTAAATTATCTTACCTCGTCGCATTTCATTGTATATTCGTAACATCTTGAAATTACATGTAATTTTTAGAAGAGAAAAAAGTCGCAGAGGGCGAAATCTTAAAAGTGGAATGTGGGACTTTTAGCACAATGCTGCTTCGCAAGTATCTGTTGCACAAAATATACTGGATAAAAAGGCGTATCGTCATTATAGAGTTATCACTTGTTCCTTTGATGCATGGCTGGCATTTTTCAATTAATGGCGTCACTCTCACTCAAATATAGACAATAATACTATATAAATATAGACAATATTTTTTATTATAGATATAAAGTTTTTAATAATTTTTTTTCTGAAATTATATCAAGCAATGGATCATAAAAAGGAAATGCTGCTGTAAAAAAAGGCAAACAGAGAACACGTGACTCACGTGACATTTCTGTAGGTTTCTAATGGAAATTTGTGTTTTCCGTTTTTAGTTATCAGCGCTGAATATTTTTGATTATACCTCCATATAGGAGATTGGATTTAAAAGCCGATTACAGTCTACAAAATTAATTTCGATGTTTATGTACTAACCATATTAATATTGCAAATAAATATAATTAACTAATAATGTCTGTTCAAGTAAGAGCACAGTTATTTGTGCCCTAATTAAAACGCTCTCCCTGTATTTCAAACTTGAAATGTTCTCTGCAATAGAGGTTTCTTATTTACCTACTTAGATAGAAGGCTATTAATAGAGTGAAAAATCGTTTGGATATATACTCGAGTTGAGATATTATTATTAAATTTAAGTCCTTAATATCGTTATAAAGAAATCACCGTAGTAATCGCGTATCAATTGAAAAGAAAATGAGAGTATTCGTTATAACCCAGATTAATTTGTATTGATTCATATAAAATTCAGACAATGGAATTTAGGAATTGAGTAATTCAGAACCCCACAACTATATTTCAAATTCCATTAATTAGAGTAATATATCATTTTCATTTTCCAGTTATTTTCTTTTCAGCTGCTACTTGCGCACTTTATACAAGTTAATTTGCATATTTCGTTCAAATTTTGGTTTTATATAAATACAAACAGTATTATCTAATAAATAAATAATTAACAAAATGTAAGTAACACAAAATTTTACATATTTTTAAATATCTACAAGTATCATTCATAACAATGATAATTGGAAATGATTTTTAAACATCAAATCGTTTTTAAATAAAAGGCCTCAATATCTCTATAAAATAATTTATTTCACAAAATAAAAGGTACCCTCATTGCTACACTTTCGCGAACACCTTGAGATATGGCGGGATTTGACGCCTAGTAACAACACTTAACTTGCACAAAGCTATCAAGAAATGGCTAAATGATGTGACAATATGAGAATTTATTTGTTTAATGTGGTTCTTCTGCCACTAAAATATCTGGAAGCCGTGATTTGACGGCTGGTAACCGTATCTAAATATCACATATCGAGATATGCGAAAGCAGAGTATCACACCCATAATAAGCAAATGGTGTGATGATATATTTGTTTTTCGACGACTGCTGTAGACAACAAAGGAAAGCCTACATAAAATTTATATCATAACGGGTAAAATTATAAAATTTAATCTATTTATTATCGTCAAAATGGAATTAAATATTGTACATACCACGTCGTAAATTAAATTAATAAATCAATGGCATAAATGTCAACCTTTAAATTATCATAATAATCATTCGGTTTCTGAGGTGACTATCAGTCAATATGTTTGAGTATAGCATTTTACAGGCAGATTCATCAAAGGGATTAGCGTTAACTCCATTTTTTCAATCATCTGTAACTTCGTTTCTAAATTAATTATATTATCGAAATATGTCAAATTTTGTGCTAACCAATCTTGATTATAACCTTAGTTAAAATAATTATGTTCTGAGATTGAAGTATGAAGTTACGAGTAATAATGCCTGTTTGAATTTAGGTACGATGGATGAAATCACCTTATAAATTCTTAAAATTATTTAAGCTGCCTGAAATAGTTGATCATCATATTGCTGTAAAATGATGGACTGTTTTATGTAGCGTATATTTCCCTAGCTAGGAAGTTCTTCAAAATTTATAATGAATTTTGTTTCAATTTTTTCTTAATTTTCAAAATTATGGCAGATTAACAAACAAATAAACTATTAATCATTCAAACAGGTGGAAATTTGAACTTTCGTAGTTAATTTAAATCTGTTCAAAATATGTATTTTTCTTTTGGTTTCTATATTCATTATTAGTGTTGATAAAATCCCGTCAATGACGTGTTATCATTTAAGATACGCCCGTAAAAACATTATTAATGCTTATCGAAATGTTTCCGTTTCCAATAATATTATATCTCTCGTAATGGTCTTCAGAGAAATATACATGGAAAGGTTTGAGGGTCACTGATCACCACCATTGTTTTTCTTTATCTGGTGAAATTGCGATGCCCTCGCCGAGTGAACAGGGAAACAGGGGAGAAAAATAAGCCACGTTGCGAATGTGTTTCCAGGATGTTTATCTTCTATTAAATTTTTACGGCTCTTAAAATATGCTGTTACATATTAAGTACACTTTCACCTCTCAGGTACTTTATCTCGTTATTTCACCCAAGGTGTTCTTCTTCTTCTTCTTTTACGGCACATCACAAGATTCATTTTAAAAATATATCTGCAGGTGGAGCAAATGTATTTTTATGTCAAATATAAAATAATATATAAAGATATTATATAGAGAATTACCAATTACATTATTTTATATCAGATAATTTTATAAACACTGTCTAAAATTAGGGTGAACAAAAATCAGTGTCGCAGTTATATATACAATACAATTGTTTTCTATGACACTGTATACAGGCTTAAAGAAGGAGATTTCATTTTCGACAATTGTGGTTTGTTTTAATCATCTCGAGTGACAGTAGAATGAAAGGTTGGTGAAACTAATATACATATAAACCAGCGAAATAAGGATGAAAGATTGCGTGGGGGTCTGGTGAATATATAGTTAGGTTGAGGAATGCTTCGTCGTTTGTTGCGTGAATGAATTATTTCGAGTATAGGTACAGAATAGACGTGTATGTATGAATCGAAAATATGATTGTAGACAAGGTGTTGTGCCAAGATAGGAATGAAATTTATTGTTTGTTAACTGTGTTTTAGGGTTCATGTTATCTTTGTTTGTGGGATAAAGCGTGATGTTTAGCCTTTTGCATTCTTTCAACAATCTTATCAAGAATATATATATATATATATATATATATATATATATATATATATATATATATATATATATATATCAAAAAATTTAGACTAGTATAATACAGTCAGTCAATCGGTGCCACTGCTTTACAGCAGTTGGCGGGTTACACTACACTGATGAGCTCCAATAAGAACGAAACGCGTCTGTAGTTACCGATTGATTGGTTTGGCCGGCCTCTGTGAATTAATAACTTTGTTATTATTCTTAGACTGTATTTTTTGAAAAAGTTGACAATTTTTATTGTCTTCATATTTTTTATTTATAGTATAATACAGTTTTTCATTTTGATCTTTGTATTTAAACAAAAGTTCTATATTTAGTAGGGAGTCATTGCTGCCTTCCGAAAATTTTTCATTAAAAATATACAAATAAATAAAAAATATTTAAATTTATTAGTAATAAACCTAGTATTTGTATGTAGCACTACCATTCATACAAGAACCCATAAAAAATTCCTGGGTTCTAGAATTAGACAGTTATAAAATAGATCTGGTCTTTAAGTAAGGAATAAACAGCCATTGCCATGTACACTGTAAAAATACGTACCTTTTTTATTTGACACATTTATCTAAATTTGCAATAGCTTAGAAATTATTTAATAATGAAATAAATCAACGGGAACAGGATTTTTTGTCCATATTTAGTAACCTATGCATTTTTTATTAAAACAAAAAGATCACTGAAGTAGCCTACTAGTGTGGCAAATTTTGTCTAATTTTACCGAAGTCGTATCTTTTCTAGTTCTCAAGATCCCAATGGTGAACATTGAAATTGATACAAATTGTATACTCGTATGTTTACTCGTAGTAGTGCCTTTCGCACAGTCCTGCTGATAGCAATAGTTCACAGTTCGATTCTCACAACCAACAGTCATCGCCACTTTTTAACTCTTCCCTTGTGATTCCCCCTCTACTAACACCTTTAAATGGCAGCTTTTTGATAGCTTGTAACTACACAACAAGTGAAGGAATGTGTCACTTACCCAAGATCAAAATTTGACATACAAAGTATCACTTATACTTCTAATAAATAACACAATTATACTATTATCTTTTTTTGTTTTTCTGATGTTGATTTTATTTGAAATAATTTCTATACTTCTTTATATTACATTGAGCACCCAATACCCAATACCAAAATTTCGTTATCTCGTAATCCCGAAGTTTTTTCCCTGTGTTTGAACCTTGTACAAATATTTTCTATATCGGAATTTTCAATATTAATATTTGTTAATACGTCTAGTGCCTAGCTAATATCCACAATAATAAGCTGTGTTAAATGTTGTCACTCTTGCTTGTATAGTACGATTAATTCTCATTTATTTTTAAGATCATATTTTTAGAAAAATTAAATTCTTTTACATTTAGTATAACTTTACGATTCTGTATTTATCTATTACCAAAGAGAATAAATATATGAATTATATTAAATTTACTTATCTCTGCTATTACTTTGTATTTATATGTAAAAAATTGGGAATTTTAAGAGAGTTAATTATCTAAAATCGGGTACTGAATATCGAACTCCGAACTCAATTTCTTTGAAAACATAATCCCGGGATTAATTATTCTGTTCGGTATTTGATACCCTAACTACGCATGAGACAGGGGCGCCGACTATATAATATATGGGGGTGCTCTTACTCATAGACCATAATTGTTAGGGGGCGGAGGGCTGTTTCTATTCCGAGCTTTGCTGATGCAGTATTTTATTTAACTTTGTTTTGTTTAAAATTTCCTATGTTATTTATATTTTTAAATCTTTGACTACTCACCTGAGGTTGACCCAGGTGGGGCTCGAAACTGGTCGAGGTTGAGTTAAATAAATATTTTCTGACTGAACTCCAGCAGTTTTCTTCTTTTACCTTCATTGTCAGTCAAGAAGTTTTTCCATCAATTAATGATAGACTTAAAACTAAAATTTAATTGTTCTCATTGATCAATACCCGGGTGAATTTTATTTATTGTTCCAATTCGATCTTTATTTTGTATAACTATAATTTTCTGATCTTTTGAAATTTGATCTATAAGGTTGTGCTAAGAGCTTTCATTTTAAACCGTTTTGTTCGTTCGGACCTTGGTCGTTTAGGTTGATTAGATTATGTTAGGTTTGGAGTTTTTGTTTTAAGTCTTTCTGCTCGTTTAGGCCCAGGTAGATTATATTTTTTAGGTTTATAATTTTAGTTTTGAGCCATTCAATTAGTCTGGACACCGGTCTGTTAAGTTATGCTTTTGTTTTGAGCTTTTCTACTAGTTCGTGTCTTGGTCAATATGTTACGCTTGGTTTAGATTTTTAGTTGTATCTTATTCTGTCATATTTATTATTCTTCTATTATTTGCATGGGTGCTCAGCACCCTCACAAATTTATCGGGGTTGCTCGAGCACCAGAGTACCCTGGTATAACATTAAATATGTTTTCTGTTCCTAGTAAAGAACAATGACTGCTAAAGTTGTTTAGAGTTCTACATTAAATATGTATTTTGAACGAGCTAAACTAATTATAGTCTTTACTAAAACGAATACAAGGGATTGATTTAATTTGAGCAATATAGATTGGCGACGATGTCTAGACAAAGCTTATTCTTTTGAATATTATCAACTTTCAGTGTAACATAAGTTAATGCACAATCTTCTAAAACATAAATGTAATTTATCTTAGTTTGTAGTCAGGCGCATTTCGTTGCAAATAAAAACTTATGAAAGTTTCCATAAAACTTTAACACAACTTATAAAAATTTTGTTCTCACGCGTATTAGCGTTAGTTGCTTTTTGCGCGATCAGTCATTTCAGTTAATACCTCGGATGAAACTTCTCTTTATGTGGCAAAAAATTCTGAACAAGAAAACACCATTGTAAAATCCATCGAATGGTATTTTTATATTTTATTTTTATACTTATAAAACGCTCTCAAAGCTATCGATCAAAAACATAACAATATCTTGTATCAGTGAGAATAAAAATTACAAAAAATGTTTTGAAATAAAGATAGTTATCTTATCGTTTCATATTTATATTTTATTTTTGCTTTTACGTTATAAGCGGAAACAATTGCTTTGAACTTCTTAATCAAAAAAGAACGAAATGAAACAAATTACCTAGGCGGAAATCAAACGGGGTATTCAAAAATAAAAATATAGCCTGTAACAGGACCACAATTGCTAGACCCTTAAGGTCAAACATACGCTTTGAAGAACGAATCCTTTTTTTTTTTTATCAGCAAATTCTGTATTCTTCATTTATTTTTGTCTTTGTTCTTTATGGTCCAACAACCTCCATCCGTCAAAATTCCATGGATTTTTTACAGTGACTTGTACATTGCAATGACAGATGAAGTACATTTCACATGCTAAAAACGAATATTTTCGTTGGGTTCGTTTACTCCCATGAATTTTGTTTTGCAAATTCAAATTTGAATAAATTATTTCTTACAACTATTCTTATCGAAAAACAAAACAATTATTGATGTGAGGTCTTTGAACATGCTAGTATTTATATATGTGGATGAAAAGGATAGCTATATCATTAAACTATAAAAAAATATTCGTTGAAGTCTAGTTGGATAAATTCAGAAATTTGAAACTGTATTTCTCATTCCCGTGAACGACTACAGTAATGAAAATAATTCGTATATTTATAAATATGGTCATCTTTAACATACTAAGTTTATTTTCAATTTGAATTTACTGTTTTTGAGAAACAAATAAAAATATACCAAAAAACACACTTTTTGGTATGTTCATGTTGAGCTATCTGCAGCCCGTATAGTTGACCTTAACAATAGAATGATATTTAGACAATGTTAAAAACAAGGACATAGCTAGAATTGATATTATGGATTATGGATTATAGTTGAGTAGTAGTATAGACATAAATCATTATATATTATAGTAGCATAGGTCTGCGGTAATAGCTTTTAGCAAAGCATTCATTGTACATACCAGGGTAAGAGTCTCTTTGCTATTTCTAGGGATGGGGGGCTGCCCCTCCTTGACTAGGCCCTTGGTTTAAAAATTAATTTTAACCCAATTTTTCCTTGTCAAATAATCAATAAACAGTTGTATTTAATTATAAAGTATTCTAAATAGAACAATCTTATAAATGGCTTTATTGTGTAATCGGCTGTGTTAACTTTTTTTATATATAAAATCTACATCACATAATACATGATTAGGGAATACACATGTCTGTTAAAGTTAGGTTAGGTTGAGAAAAAAAAATCGATTAATTTTAGTTTTTCAACATTATCAAACTTATCAATAATAAATAGCTCCGTGATAACGCATCGGACTGTGGATCGTGAGATTTAAAATTATGTGGAGTATTCGTCATTCATTTAAATACATACAACTGTTAACTGATACATGAATATAGGCAAGCGTTTACATGAATGTAGAAAAATATTTATACAAGTAGATTACTGTTTATATAAATTAAATTTGTACACGAATCACGTGTGATGCGTTTGTGATTCATTCAAAAATATCATTCAGCTACATTTGTGTGAACAATATAGAATCTCGTAAATATTTTCCATTTACTTAACGTTTGTATGTATATAAATTAATGAAAACCACTCCATTCAAATTTAAGTTAATGTACACACACGTAAACATTCGCCTATATTTTTTGGGCGGGACTTAATTAATATGCGGTAAATATATATTTTTTTAAGCCGTAAACTCAAAAAACCCCAGATAAATTGCCTTCATCACTCATCAAGTCCGGTAGCAAAAATATAATAGCGGCGTACTTCAGTTGATACAGATATGCATGCTAAAATTGCTAAAATAAATATTTTGTACAAAAAAAAAAACACAATAATAATGATTTAGGCAGTGAACTCTTGGTTTATTCCAACAAAAAGAACACCGATAACTTAAAAGCAATGCACTTTATGATAAAAAATTATAAAATGAAATATAGACTTCTACAAAATTTTACTTATTATTATTGTCTTATTATTAAGCTACGCTTGAGAGTAGAAACAAGCTTATTATACTTATAATAAATTATTAAAAAATAGAAATTAAAATTTCCTGAAAATTATGTGGTGGCCACATCAGATTCTAATGACAATATAACCTAGCACTTCCGGTTGGTGGTCAGCCACCAAAATCTAATCAGCTTTAAATTTTAACGTTTAAGGTCTAAATATGAAATTTAAAAATTAAATACGTAACTGAGAATAAATATGAAAAACCATGAAAACTAGCTGCACAAAGTTAAATTTTGACATATCCTTATGCAAAAATAACAAAATGCGCTCTTTTCTATGACTGTTCAAGCTGATTGTGAATGATGATGCGTTGAACTTAAATTTCAAATTGGTGAAAATCCATTTGATAAATCACGCCTTTTTATGGTCTGTCTATACTGTCTAGTTTAATAATTCTAATAATTACGAGTAATTTAATTTAGAAGTGTGAAACAAATGCTATTTTCAAAATCAATATAAATTATAATCACAATATTTTATGAAATGCATTTAGATCGGTTCATTAAATTACTTATATTAATTATATTTAAATTAAATTTATTTTATTTACACCCGTGAGTTAAATATCGTTTATCCCACTCATTTTGCATTAGTTAAAAGTTTCATTACCGCTCTCGTATTCATTAACTTACTATTTATTATAAATGTTCACAATTGTTTCAATTATTTAGTATTTAATTAATTAATAATTTTTGAAGCTTGTTCTTCTATATTAGACAAAATACTTTCTAAATCACTCAATTTCACGAAATGATTCAAAACCTTAAAAATTATATGAAAAACAAGTACATAATTGATTAATGTCAAATTGTGGTAGACATGGATTAAAAACATTTTTACAGCAACTACTTTGATTAATTTTCTACTTGTCAAAAAAATAAAGTCAAATTTTTTTAAATTTTAAACTTTGGGCGGCCGTAGATAAAATATTGTACAATACACATGTGATAATGCATTTTTAATATACTTATGTGATTAAACAACTCGGCTTATAGCCTCGTTGTGCAAATTTCACATGCATATCTTAATAATGCTCTCATCTCACTTATATCGTAAATGATGAAAAACTTCTTGAGTGGCAAGTGTATGGTAAATAAATACGTTTTTTGGAATTCAGTCAAATTTCACGTAAGTGTTACTAAAATGTTTTTAGATATACAGTTTTTGTTTTTCATGTTTCATATTGTAATGTGTATTATTTTTGTACATCAGCTCCTGATGGCGTTCGAAACCGGTCGAGGTTGAAAATATATTAATTTGACTGAATTCCAAAAATTGTTTTTATTTACCATCTATTAATATATCCAATCACTTCTAATTTCTTTTAAGAAGACTGTTTATGGCTTCCTACTGTCGTGGTTCTCGGCATAGAAAGATGTTTTGGAACGAAAACCAGACTTTTTAAATATCGCATTTTATACGTAAATATAATTAAATCTTAGTGGTAAATATATAAGTGCTTTTGACGTAAAATTTTGTTTAAGAGTAGGTTTTTCAACTTTATTCGTGAAGTAATATGTTTTCTCCAACGCAAAATCAACTTTTTAAGGTAGAGTTAATTTGTTGATGGTCACAGCCGAAAATTTAGCTCAAATTTATATGTGCAAATTATAGAATTTGGTCATAATAACAATTATAGGTAACTATTGAAATAACGATGAACAGCATGTCGCACATGCGCAGTGAAGAGTGGCGTGAACTGGTAACGTTACGATCAACATTTCGGCGTGAGATATAATTTACGAATGTTTAGAAAATTCATTACTGATTTATTTCGCCCGCAATATTGTAGATGAAGTAAGAAAAATGTGTAGCATAAAATAGTAGAAAAAAAAGTTATGTTACGCCTTTAACATACAAAACCTTGGAGGAAAGAATTTAAAGGAGAGAGCGTTAGCAAGCGAAAGTGAAGCCCTTGCCACTAATATAAGGTTATGCTCTCTCCTTCTTTCCTCCAAGTACAAAACCAAAGTTTCCATATTGCTTGGCTGGATTTTTCATATGGATACTACTGAATTCGTACAAAGAAATTAATTGAATAAGAAGAGGTAAACCATATTTGGTTTTTATCAATTAATACAATATTATTTTACCCTGTTTTAAAGTAACAATTTAATTCAATGAGTTTAAATATAATGACCTAGATACTTGATTAGGGATGTCACGGATTTGCTACATTAAGGAATAAATTGAACGCTAACTTTTAATATAATTTTTTTTTTATTATAAAATAACGTCTTTCTTGTAATTTATCATTTTTCCTTCATAAATCTGGGCTGTAGATTGACGGCTGGTACCTGCATATTACGTAGCGTAATGCGGTATATTTTTGCTTTTATTTACTTTTTATTGGTTTTATTTCCAACTGCTTATCAGAGATTTAAATATTCAAAAAAGAACCATTGCAATATTTTAATTTTTACCTAACCTACTAAAAAATAGGCGTTCTTAATAATATTTTGTTATCAAAGTTCTTTATAAAGAAATTGTTTTTCTTCTTTAGATCGATTTAGAAATAACAAAGTGAATTTGCTTTGTCAACTCATTACAGTTTTAATCAACTCATATTACTAGCAAAACAAAGTTTGCCAATAAAATGGTCGGTTTCGCGTTTCTGGCTGGTTCACCCTCGGCTCGACTTGAAAAACTTGCACGCCAGATTCAATTTCGTTTCCGCGTATCCCTCAATTTGATCGAAAAATAAAACACGCGACTTAGGCCTTTTAGCCGCGCCGAAATTCAATCCGTTGCTCCTTTTATTGCGGAGTAAAGATATCGAAGATCTAAGATGGCCGGTGTAAATGCAATCACGTGCGCATCATGTGACTCACCCCCTCGTGTAAGTGGGTACGGTGACTTGTATGGCGATCGGCAAGGATGATAATCGTACTACATGCCTGAGAGAGGCGGTGAATACAAACGACTGCTTTTGCCCGCTTTCGATGTATTTTTATTGGATTTTTGCTGGTATTTTTATATGCCGGGGTTGTTGTTTATTTGACATAAAAAGTTATTGTAATTTCTGCCAAGGCGATACTGTGCATATCGCTGGAGATTCAGTGTTTGTCCGGAACCCTATTATATATTCTTGTACAAAGTCACATACAGAGATATCTTATTCCGCTTCCTGTACAAATTACATTTTAGAATTGCATAATACGCTGTTCTACTATTATGTACAAAAAATTAACAAATTGGGAAACAGATATTTCTTAAATAAAAAGTCCGACAATAGTTACCTATTTCATATCCATGTTGAATATATACACAACATTTTTTCTACGATCTGAAATTAATATCATATTAATGGAAATTTTTTAATTTTATACTCATCTCATCACATCTATGAAAGCTTATAATTTTAATGTATTTAAGGCAACAGGGAAACAAAAATTCAAACAAAAATTATTTTGACATTTTCTCAGTTGTATGAAGACATTTTTCTTAGCAATGGTCTGTAAACTCTTTTCGAGGGATCCTCGGAAACAAAGGGCTCCCAACTGACGAATGCGACTGCAGAGCGACCCTTTTCAAAATTGAAACTCAAAAATTATCTGCGAAATTCGATGGGGGCAAGAACGACTGATGGACTTGAGTACCTATATTAAGAGTAAGATAACGAATACCGAAGTTTAATGTAAAAAAGTAAAATGTCCGAGAATTTCTGTTTGATTTAAAAAAAAAATTGAAGGGGGGCTACTACGTTTCTGCCTCAGGGGCCCGGATGGGATAGTTGCACCACTGCATTTAATTTGACATTAAACTCGGTTAAATTCATTTATTGAATGTAAACAAAAAAATAACAGCTGATGATAGTTTTAAATTCATTTCTAATATTTTAATTTAACTCTGCATCCTGAGCCCTTAATTCGGTGCTAAATTCGGAAGATTTGGTAAACATGTATACTATACAAATCAATTGATGGTCGTTCAAAGTTGCTTTCTGATATATGACTTCAAATCTTCACCATAAGACTTTTTATTCGGTAGAAAACTAAATAGGGTTTATCAATATTTATTATGAGTTATTTTAATCATATAATTAGTTTTCTCTAAAGCAGAAGCAGGCAAGGGATAATTGCAAATAATATTTTATATGTCAAATTCCAAATAATATTGCTAACATCTTTTATTTGAAAAGTTTTTCACTGTGGATTTAATAAAATAAAATTATTGTTTTTTGTGACGAATAAACCTTCTTTTCCTGTTTTGCAATTGTTATCAAAATCAATTAAGTTCTAAGTTTATAGTTGCTCCATCTTTTCACCTTCGTGAGTTATTGAACACATGGACACACATTCCATCCATCCATCCATCCATCCATCCACAGAAATGTCATTGAGAAAATTGTCAAAGAGGAATCAGAGGACCTCAAATAATGTATTTTCATGATTAATATGCTGGTACTTCCTTACACTAACTGCAAAAAATAAAAACATTAGTAATGTTTGTTATTTTACTAAAAATTTGACACCAAACTTAACCGGATTCAATGCAATATTTAAAAAAAGAATTTTTGACTATAGCCCTGAATTTTTTGGCATTTTAATTTAATTCTACTTCCTGAAATCTTTAATTTTTTACGCGGTACGAACGATGCAAAGTATTGTTATAAAAATATCCGACGAGTTACCATAATTAAAAATAATATAAATTCTAGATGGGATAAATATAGCTCCGTGGTAACTCACCGGTTTGTGGATCGTGAGATCCTCAGTTCGAATCCCACAGACGACAGTTGCCAATTTACATTTACCCCTGTGGTTCCTCTTCCATTAACAACTTTGTGGGCTATGACTTGACGGCTGGTTACCTAATTTCATACGCAAAAATATATCACCTACCGAGCTCGGTGGAAGCAGAATGCCACACCTTTAATGTGTAAAAGGCGTGATGACATATTTATATTTATTTATTTATATAAATTATAAAATATGTATTGAAACTTACTTCTTGATACCTTAATTTGATACCCAACTCAAATTAAAGTTATTTTTCAAATACCTACATAGAATTAAACAAAATAATGTTGAGGAAATTGTCAAAACGAATTGAGGGATTCCTACAGTTATACTGTGTGTAATAAAGTAATAAATTACTTTTCACGTCATAGTTTTATATCATGCATTGAACGATATTACCTTAATAAATTTCTTTCTTATTTAATCCTACAGGTAACCGTTCTAAAGATCATATTTTACATTATTCGCATATCTGTTCTCCAAAATTTCATATTTGTTACTTTGAATTATTTCGAAAGTAATATAAAAGTATTTCATTTCGAATGACATTAATTAAATATTGCGATAAATTTACGATTTCAATATCTCCAAATTTTCTCAGACATTTCAAAAATGAAACTTGATTTAATATTTCTTGTTAGGCATAATTTCTTTTTCCTTCCTTCTACGAAAATATTGGAACAAGTGAAAAAGAAACTTGAACGAAATAAATAATTTCAGGAAGAGGAAAATTTCATTAAAGATTTATAAAGTGGTACCCCGTTAAATGTCATCTCAAAACCTGTCATCAGCAGAGAGGCGCTTTTGGTATCACGGCCGTCGTCACTTTCAAAAGAATTCTTTATGTCAAATTAAATATTTCACACAGCTACGATCGACCGGTTCCAAGTGTCATTTTATTTTCATGTTTCGAAACTTTACTGAAATATCAGAGAATGTGAGAAAACACAACAATGCAATAAAGAGGTTTATATTTCAATCTTTATTTTGGAAACCTTCACGTAATAATATAATATTCTACGTTTATATGCAGTTTATAGGTTAAATATTTACTTGATATTTATATATTTAAATTATTTGCCTCGTGTTTTTTTTTACTCGTATTTATTATTTTTCAAGACCTTAGTTTATTTTGGTTTTAAAACTTATTTAAACATATCGGTTAGTGACGTCATGGATGCTAGCTACTTTTTCGATGGCATGCATGCTTATATGCGACGCGATTATACCACCCATGCCACCCATACTATGAAACAAACAAATAACTAAAATATTTTTTTCACGACCGGGAGAGAAACTTAATTTATCTGATACTAAAATCATGACAGAAACGGCCAATTTCATATCATATTTGTGCACTTTCTCTCCCGTCGTGAGGGAAAGTGCTCAAATAATGTGAAAAATGAACAAAATTATACAAATCAAAGGTAACTAAAATACAATTCAAATAATTTTGAAATACATTAAAAACGTGACAGAGAAACAGACAATTTGTCGTATAGTTATAGTTAATTAACATTCAATGATTTTGAAATAAAATGTTTAATATAAAAATTAAATAATGCATTAATAAAAGTGAGTATGACTAACTACTATGTTTGTGAATTTAAGGGAGTTTTCAAATAATTAAACAATACACTGTAAATAGTTATTTGTATACCTAGGCCGCGAAATCACTCTTTAGTGTACCGAGAGAAAAATTGTCGCCGAGGCCGCTTGCGGCTGAGGCAGGACAATCTCGAGGGCGATAAAGGATTTCGCGGACAAGGTGTACACACTATTTTTTGTGCAACTGTAAAAAATATTCATTACAAATTTTATTGTAGGATTGGGATTGACATTTGATAAACAAAAAAATTAGTTTTGAAAAAATAATGTCAATTCTCAAGTGTCAAAATAATAATAACGGCCGCGAAATAGGGTAAAAAACAATCATAGTGAATTTCGCGGCCGTTACAATAACACGCGAAATTCAATTTCGCGGTCTATATGGCGACTGCAAAATGCCTTTTTTGCGTCCGGTTGCACAAAAATATTATTTATTACTTTTGGACAATACTGCGCAACATGTTTTTACATAACAACCGTTCAACAAACGCATAACAACCGCTAATATACCCACAGTAACCGCTCTATAAACAAGTGTTAGGCGAAGGCGGATAAACCACGACATCTATCTGTCTCAGGCTCGTTTTTCTGTTTCATATAAGTCAACTAGTGCATGTTCCAGAATTACTATATTTCAGTGTTCGAAACATAATATTTCATCCTATTCATAGAGGTTCCCAAACTTATTTAATCTACCACTCCATTTTCATAAATGATTTATTCAGCGGGTCCCTAATTTTGTCTGTATATTTTTATAAATAATACTGTAACGTTCGTGGGTTTTAAACGTTTTTATTTAAACAAAAACTAATATTATTAATAACAAATAATTATAATAATGAGTAAAATGTTAATTACACTAGGTGTGTAACACTAAAATAACGAATACAAAAACTTATAAACAAACACTTATCACTACTATGAATAAACACTATTAACTATAACTATAAACTAGCCGAGCGATATTTATTTAAGACGATATATTTATGTTTAGACCGAGAGATATATTTATGTTCACAAATTCTTCTTAGTAGCTCGGGAGTCAACTAACTGACTGACTCAACTCGACTAAATGAGTCCGAGTCAACTAACTGACTGCCTGGTCCCGGTGATTCGCTCCTTTATATACCACGTTCCTTGTTTCTAGAAGGGTCTGGAACAATCTTTATTGTGGAGCAAACGACTTGTCCGAACTCGCTAGCGTTGCGTCATTCACTCGGCGGCGCGGCGTAGGCCGGCAAGCTTCAACTTGTCGCTACCGCGTCCGTTACAATACTAAAACAAATAAACGAATTCCATTCTGTGCGCCAAATTTTGTTACACTTGATACAGAAGTTTGAACGAAACTTGGCAAATAATTTTTTGTATTTAACTCGAATAAAATCAAATAAATTAGAATTTGCATAACTTGTAATGTAAAATTCGAAATAGTTGTCGAACGTATCTATTTGTTGGGAATCGTCTGCTGCCCTGATCGATTTAGATGAATAGAAATGCAGAATTTAACTTTCTGAATCATAAAAATTATTAATTTTAATGTATTTATTATTATTTTCTTAATATATATACACAGTGATTACCTTAACGCTTCAAAATTACAACCCGCTAACGCCTCCCTATGAAAGGTTTCTATTCCCATTGTGACAATAAGCCCCACTTTAGGAATCACTATATGCTGTCTGTACCTCCTTCCCCCTTATGATGTGTGGCTATTAAATAACGAAACTAATACTGTAAAATTTTTCTTTCAAATATATACATATTTAATTATCACCCACTTCAATATACACTCCTCCTCTATACTTACACCGCTCTACGCGAATTTCCATTGTATAAAAACAGGGTTGAAAGTCTTCTTCTGGAAGCTCGTTCATGATGCGTGCCGGTTTTTTTTCACGGCTACAGCGGTCTGAAATCTTTTTTTTTTAGGCAGATTTGACCTTGTGAAACAGATATAAGTCACATTGTGCCAGTTTTGGCGAATAATGAGAATGATCTAACACTAGGATGTTATACTTGGTTAGAAACGAGCTACATTTTGTTCATTTGTGAAAATTTTCTGCACCAATTTCGCGCACTCTTTTTGAATGTTGAAATTCTCATGTAAAATTTTCTTTATGCATTCTTTGTCAATTCCTACAGTTTCAGCAATCACATAAATAGTTAAGCGACTGTCAAAACGGATCAGATTACCGATATTTATTAATATTTTGATGTTTTTGACGGGAAAGGGCGCCCCGGGCGTGAGTCACCTTCAACGTTCCCTGGGCCATTTTGGAAACGCTTTATACCATTCAAATACCCACGCATGAGATAAACATTCATTGCTACATACTTATTTTAATAAAAGCTAAGCTCCAGTAGCCGAAATTTGTACGACATTTCGTGGATTTATTAAAACAAATGATTTTTCGGCAAAACAAAAAATTTTATTTTATACAAATGAAGGCCACGGTTAGGTGAATACATATACAGACACGGGATGGGTGGCAATCGAAAGAGAAGGCTTCACACTACACAGTAGTCTGTCATACGATTTTGCAGCATGTGTAGTTCATCTGTAGTATCATCAGTCTCGTTATTGTTTAGCCACACCTCGTATAGTAATTCAGCAAAGCACAGAGTAGCGGTTTTAATGCTAATAGTTTTTTAAAGACCCTGAAAATTAAAGTTTTCACTGCAGATTCACTTATTGAACACATCTGTTCATTGTTTCAGTTGCCTGAACCGAGCCGACTTGATTAAAGTGCACGACGGGCGAACACCAAACGCGCCAACGGTCGTAATGCTGTGCAACGAAGTGACAGAGGTAGAGGTATTGTCCACCACCCCAGATCTCTTCATTGAGTTCGTCGCCAACTCCGACTGGCCGGGTCAAGGATTTAAGGCCAAGTTTGAGTTCCAGCCGGTCGAAGATGACGCAGGTTTGAATTTGATATATTTTAAAAATAGGAACAGTGGTGATTATTTGTTTAGAATTTATTCTGACTCTGAAGCTTCGCAATGGTAATAGATTTCTGAAGTTGTAATTTTATTATATCCTTTTTTAAACGTCAAATAACTAGCTGGAAAGAAATCAAAATAAAACAGTTACAGGTGACTATATTTTTTCGATGGAAATTGAATAAATCGGAGAATTTTCAAAACTTTAAAATTAATTTACAAATATCCAGGAGGGGAGGGTGCAGTAGTCACCGAACCACATTCTACAATAGAACAAATACACAAAATAACCAAAACAATTAATGAAACACCTGTAAAAAAATAAATTTTAATCTGCAGCTTTTTTTTACATATTTTGCAGTATTTCGATAGAGATTGGTATACAAACCTATTATACAAACCGAATAATATGTAACTTTCCCTGCAATCATACCTTAATGATAGATTCTTTCAGGAAAATATAAAAATGATACCACCACACTACACCTCGCAATACACCTTATAAATTCAGGAGTACCCTGGGGCATTAAAGTCGAATACCACTGCCAACAGTTACCAATTTAAATTTACTTCTGTGGTTTCCTCTCCACTAACATCTTTGGGAACTATGATTTAACGGCTGTTAACCGCTCTTCATACGAAAAAATATATCACTTACTGAGATCTGCGTAAGTAAAGTGCCATACTCATAATGGGTAAAAGGCGTGATGATATATTTATTTTTATTTATTTAAATAATGGAGCAAACATAGCCAGCGAAAGATATGTAAGCCGGTTATAAAATCACTCATATCATACAGGACTATATATTTTAGTTATCAGCCAAGAAATAAGACGACTAAATAGACACAAACCTATAAATATGCTATTCAGATTTTACAATAATATAAAAGAAAAATCTAGACCGATGGGGAAACTCCTGCCAAATAATATTGTACAATTTACTCATTATCTGCATTTAATAGATTATAAATATAAAAAACGAATAAATCTGGGAGTGACTAAAGAAATAGAATCATAAATATGAAAACATATTGTGAAAACAATTAGCTCAAATATCAGTGCTATTTTATCTAAATTGTAGCTCATATATTCTCGATATTCTACCGCTGTGCATGATATCTTAGATATATTATATTATATTGTCTGTGATAATTTACAAACTTGTCCAGTATTTTCCACAGTACTTTATACGTAAAATATTATCACATTACTTGCCTGCAGCACATATCTCCACCACATAGAAAAATATACAAGTTGTTATCTCTTTCAAAATGTTTATGCTGTGATTTTACAGAGCAAAAGTTCCATTTGTACTGTTTTTGAATACTTTTTAAATTAATTTTTTTGTAAAAGTTGTGCATTAACTATTCATGATAAAATCATGTACTGTAAGCGTTTTGTGCTTTTTAGTTAAAATCCTGTTTTTTCAACAGGAAGTTTTATTTGTTATAACTCCATCTATTTTTAGCAGATTTAATAATTTCGTGTAACCTTATAATAGAAGGAACAATTAAACTAGGATATAATATTTTGTAAACTTTTGAAAATAAGTTCTAGTAAAAAGTTAATAAATTATAGAAATAAATGAAACACATTTTCATTTACGAAACGGTAGCAATTTATCGGTTTAATTTGTGTAACAAAAGTTTATTTGAATTTGCAGATTATTGGAATTATTAGTCAATATAAACTTACCGCAAATGAGCAATCTGATAAATTGATACAAAATTAATAAATAAAATGTAAATTCAATCAATGGAACAATATGAATCAGTTCATTATAATTTTGCTTTTTTCATCATTTTATATTGCTATATTTCTGATTGTGTAAGAAATTATGATAACGTGTAGGTACCATATGTAAATATAATATTTTGAAAAGTATGAATAATAAGTACTTAACTAAGATGCAATAAATCTTTTTTGATATAGCCTCCTCCGAAATTTATATCAGTAAACTTTTAACTAATCACATGACTCAATAATTTTGTAAAGCATGTCTTTATTGATAAGCGTTATTCTTTTTTGAAAATTAATTTCGGAACAAATATTTTTACTTTTATAATACATATAAATTTTAAAAAAAGATATAAATTTCAGAAATTCATTTGCAAATTTTTAATTTTTACAAATTTTGGGTAGGGCATGGCATTCTGCTTTCACAGATTTCGGTAAGAGTTACCAACTGTTATGGAACATCCCCCAAAAGTGTAACTGGGGGGAGACAGAGGTACTATTATTATCGAATGCAGTATTCGAAATGAGAATTTCACGATTCCTTTGCGAAAAATTTGGCAGGTTGCATTATAGTACATAGCTGGTATGGTAATAGAAATATAGAAAAAGATTTTAAGGATAAATAAAAATAACCCATTTGTTTTAAGCTCAAGTAAATTATATTTGGCATTTTAAAATATCTCCTGTAAATAAATAAACCGAATCGATTACAATTAAGTATCTCATGCACTTTGTTTACAAATATGTTTTAATAGATTTTGCACTTTTAATTCTTTAAATATGTTACTAATTTTTTTTGTGTCTTATAACTACTTGCACATCCATGATGTAGAAATGGAGATTGAACATCATACAATAGTCCTGTGTACTACGTCCTTTTCAGAATCAAATCTGTAGCACGGAGAGATGCGCTAAAAGTTAGGGTTAGCATAACACAACACTTTTATGGATGATATAAATGATAATTTAATAAAAAGGTTAAAACAATGAATTAAACAGAATGACAAAACAGATACAAATATTATAATTGACGACAACGTATGAATATGTTGAATAGTTACAAAAACATTTTTCAAACAATAATGACATAAAATTATACACCTTGCAGTGCACTGCAGACGTGTAAAGACGTCTGTTAATTTCAAACACAAAAAAACCAACTGTCTGTCTCCGTGATGGCCAAGCAAAACAAACCCCGGTGTGGGGCAACACAAAAATTACTTAAAAATAAAAACCTAATTTAGGGTTCGACCAGGCCTAACTGTAAATCTGTTAACCCCATATGACATCTCAAGCCGACATTTCAGAATATTTGCCGCGATAATCTCAAATGACAATTTATGATAACTAAAATTCTAACTTCTAACATCTATGGCAATAAATTTAACTCAAGAAATTCTGTCAAGACGATTTTAGATGCATTTAAGAACAAACTCAGTGTGAAACTTGATATTTTAAAATCGTTTTGACAGTAAAACAATAAATCGTATTCTGAATATTCGCTTTGTTACAAATCTGTGCTTCAGAGAGCGTTGTTTCTATTTAGATTCGCAACTTTTCTCGACTTCTATAGTATACTTTCAGAGCTGATCACAGTAATGATATACCCATATAATTATTACAATCTTTAGTGTCTCTTTTTACGTACTTATAAAAGATATTTCCCAATCTTTTGGCACTTCATTCAATATTTATTTCGTAACAAAATTACATTTTCTTACGCTATCGAAGATAATAATTCTTAATTTGAAGAAAATATCACAGCATGACAAGAACTCACAAAAACTTTTATCTCTGTCCCTGAACTTGGTAATTTCATTGACTTGATTGATGGCTTATGGTATCCCGGCATCAAAAGTACTCAACGGGATTTACATTTGACACAAATCATTACCTATATTGATATCAATCTAATTTGGTACATTAAAACAGAATCCCTGGTGATCCACATTATCTAATGCTAAATAAGAATAATAATGCGAAATGCTACAGAAACATGAATTTAAATTGCTAATGGTGTCGATAACAATAGGGCTAAACTGGCAGATTTGTATACAAATCAATAACGCATTAATTACAATTGTTAATGACAGGAATTAATTCACCGAGAAATCGATAGAGTGGGACTGGTCAGTGCGACAGTGTGTTTCTGTATCTGTTTTGTATAATTAGTTCAATTTCATTATCATATGAATAAATATGAATAAATTATTATTAATTATCTTTTAGAGAATTTAATTCGAAAAGTGTTATTTATTATAATAGCAATGATCGAGGCAATGATTGACTTTATGAGTCATTGATTACTGATTTAATTTAACTAGGTACCAGTATTAAGCGTCTGTATAATTATTAAATAGCTCATTTAAATATTTACTTTTAATGTATCCAACGAATCAATTTAATTAAAATTCTTGCTAGTCAAAAATGGGGAGCGCATAAATCAACACTCATAAATCTTTACAAAGCGACTATTCTATCAAAAATTGACTATGGATGCATCGCATACTCTACAGCAAAACAGTCACACCTGAAAGCATTAAATACAATTCAAAACAGAGCTCTAAGAATAATATGTGGCGCATTTAGAACAAGCCCGGTACAAAGCATACTATGTGTTGCAAACGAACTCCCACTATCCTTGAGACGTATCCAAATAACCTTAAACTATATTACGAACTTAGCTAGCCGTCCAAACATCCCTCTATACAGTAACATGTTCCTACAACACAACGGAAAAACTTATATTCAAAATCAGACTCCCCTCCAAAAAACCATCAACTACCACCTTAACCAACTTAATATACAATTCCCAGACATCTACCCAAACCTCCCTTCTGGTACCCCTCCTTGGAATAAAATTCTCCCAAAATAAATACTAATCTCACCCAACTTAAAAAGATGATACCCATCCAGAGCTCTACCGTCAAGCATTTATATCAGAGAAGAACAAATACGAACATTTCAAAACCATTTACACAGATGGCTCAAAAATTAACAACAAAACTGGCGGAGCATCAATAATACAAGTTACTATTCTCAAATTCCATCTTCCAAAATACTTCAGCAACTTTTTAGCAGAAAGTTTCAGTATAACAGAAACAATAAAATATATAAACAACAACGATATAGCAAATAAATATCTAATATGCACATATTCCCTCAGCGCAATTCATGAAATAAGGAACATATACTCTAAAAAAACAACAATATTGCAAATACAGGAACAAATAAATACTAGCGCAAAAAAACGCAACGAAATAGTTCTCATGTGGATCCCAAGCCATATAGGAATATTCGGAAACGAAAAGGCAGACAAGGAAGCGAAGAATGCGACAGAAGAAACCCAACTAAACATACCACCAATGTGTGATCTATGTAACACACAAACAACAATAAAACACATCATACTGGAATGCCCAACATTCGCCAACGAACGAAGATAAATGAACGACCCAAAGACGCTCAAAGAAGCCCTAGGAAACGACCGCGACACACTAGACAAGACCCTAAAATTCTTACAAACAATTAACGTATATAATAATATATAGTTTCAAACAAACAAAATGTAAATACAATATCAAAATGTAACAAAATCAATGTACCTGGGAGTTAATGGTCACAGTTACCGAAACTCCCATTATAATTATCAAAATAAAAAAAATATATTTACTTTTATACCTATGCTCTAGTTCAATTATTACAACAAATACACCAGTTTCAATCAATATTTTATTAATCACATAAACTGAATTCAGAAGATTGTAAATTATGTGTGTACCTATATTAGGCAATAGGGTGTGTATGCTATAAACAGGATAAAATAAAATGATATGATATTCGGACCGGTAATCACCACTGAAATATATTAATACTAGAACGCCAACAGACGCCAAATGGCATCCGAGAGACATAACCAGTCGTTGGGCCACCTGATGTCTTTGTTATACAGTTGATAAGACAATATAAAAAATTAACATACAGTGATTTTAAAATAAAATGTTTAATATGAAAATTAAATAATAAAACATTATAGAAATGTATTCAATTAACTATTATGTATGTGAATTTAAAGGAATTTTCAAGTAATTGAACAATATACTTTAAAATTTTATTTATTACTTTTGATCAAGATTGTACAACATGTACTTATTTTCATAGCAACCTTTCTACAAACAAGTAGTCATACAGAGAAGGGTAATCCTAACGCGTGCATTACACGATGAAGTTTTTCTTTTCATGTGATTTTAAAAGTTGTCTCTGTCTCACACACAATTACTTAAATATAAGAGAAATAGATAAATCGAAAAAGCAATATGCGGTACTACACTTGCGCATTACCGTATTACCATTCAAGTGCTTGTTTTGCAGTGAATTAGCTCTCATATGACATTTTAATTAAAAATAAACTTCATTGTGTATTTCCCGCTTAAGACACCTATGTGTCTCTGGCTCGTTTTTCTCTTTCATTAAAGCCTATAACTTAGCATGGCTAGAACAAATGCAAAAACATATCACTTACTGATACCTGCGTACGAAGAGTACCACATCCATATAGTAAGTACGAGGAGCATTCAAATATAAACGATCCTTTTACTTCTGAGGACTTAGAAATTGTGTTGGAGGTTGGTAGAGCATTAGGAAGGATAGGAGGGTTCCCCTCCAGATAACTAAAGGCCCAGCCGACCGCCCGACCTGTTTCGTTAGTTGTCCTTACAATGAGAGCCAAACAGGCTCATGTATCGGTTGCGCAATGTGCTAAACCAGCCGATATTCGTGAGCAATTACGTGCGCAGTTCGGGGAGAATACACTTTCATGGCCACGATTGAAAATCTGGCCAGTATGAGTAGAGAGAAAAAGGGGAGCCAGGTACATCAAAAGCCAAAACTCGCTTTTCAGCCAGGAAGGTGATGTCAACTGTGTTTTGGGATTCTCAAGGAGTTTTACACGTTGATTTTCTTCACGATCGTCGCACAATAAACGCAGAGTAATACTGTGACCTTCTTGACCAGGTACGAGCAGCATATCGGTCAAAAAGGTGCCGTAAGCCCATCCGAGACGTCCTGCTCCTGCATGACAATGCAAGACCTCACATAGTGGCCTTAACAACCCAAAAATTGGCTGAAATGCACTGGACTACACTTGATCGTCCTCCCTGCCTTGATCTTTCACCATGCAATCTTTACATGTTTGAGCCTGTCAAGGAAGCACTTGAAGGAAAGCGTTTTTCGAACGATCAAGAGGTTGAACAGCTTCTGCGCAATTAGTTGTATGCCCGCCCGAAGTCATTCTTCGAAACGGGCATGGAAAAACTACCTGTTTAATGGGAAAAATGCACATCTAGGAAGGGGAACCATGTAGAAAAATAATTTTAAAGTGTGTTTTCTGCCTGAATGTAAAATAAATTTTCTTTTGCAAAAGGCTCGTTTATATTTGAGTGGCCCTTATAAAAGGCGTAATTATATATTTTCTATTTATTTTAGGTATAATAATTAATATTAGCAATAGGGGGTTTCTAATTTAATCTTGTGTCATATAAGCACAGCGCACAGTTAATTTCTAGGTTCTAGGGTTTGCCCCTGTATCAAATCATCAAAACATAATAATTATATTTGCACAAGAAAAATTCATCGATCATGTAATGTTTGGAAGATAAATATTAATATTAACCTCACGATCAAATCGATCTTGAAAAATATGCAAACATTTAATAGATATATTTTCTAGACTTCCTCGTATATACCCAACTGTGTAGATGACTATAAAATGTTGTTAATCTCGCAAAATATATTTCATTAAGTACAATTATTTATAATCCGCCGTGTCGTAATACAATTTTATAATATAAATCTTTATTTATGTGATGTAATGTCATTTAATATTAGCCAGGAACCATAATATATCCACTATGATGCCAATAACAGTAGTTTATACTAAGTTAACTCAAAAATAGCATACAGATTCTATTTTTTTTTTTTTCAAAACTTTAAATAATCATAGATTTAGTAGACTGAATCACAACACATCGGTACTAGAACGTTATGATCTTGAAGCTTTTAGTTTAATGACACATAGTACATAGTGTTGCTTTTGTAAGTTCATAACACTGTGTGCGCAGATGACTCATTGTGTTGCGGCGTACAACAGGTGAATCATAATGATAGCAGTGAGGAGATTCAAGAATGTTCCAGCAAAGTGGGTGGTATTATGACACAAGTCTTAAATGAATATTCAGGAATTAGTAGGTACAAGTAAAAATGAAGAGTGTTCGGAAGATATAAATATAATATTAATATATCTTTCATTACCGAGTACAGCATAAAAACCTGGCCATATGCATTTCATATGGTAAATTAGATTTTCTTTGCACAAAAGCGTGAGAATCTTAGACAAAAATGCTTCAAATAAATGTTGTGATAATTAAATATTGTATCTAAGTCAGTAATCACATTATAATTTGCAGTGCTTGTAATTGATTTAATCGGATTTAAGAATTTATAAAAATTGCTTTTTTATTGTGATAGATGTTTTCTTTCATTAGTCGATCCAATCCGATCTGACTGAACCTCGGACTGAACAGATACGACTGCACGTTGTCACAAGTGAATAAAATAGTGATTCAAAAGAAACGTAAAGTATCCAGTTTGAAATTAGAAAAAATTCGAAAAAAAAAATTGCCTTAACATCAATAATTTAAAATGAATTTTTGAGTTTTTTTATGATATGGCATCAACTGTTTTGGTTATAAGCCGGGGTGATAGGTGATATGAAGATGGAAGTGTCTGCGTTGTGCTCAACAGCAGACACTGTTTAGTGCCAGCCCAATTCGGGAATCGAACTCGGGACCTCTGGGTCCATACCGTAGGTAGTACTGAACCACAGAGGCGGGCTTTTTTGAGTTTTCTATTACGTTTATTATTACTTTAAATTTTACACGTAAAAATTAAAAATTGTTTTGGAAGATGGTAGTCAAACAGACGTTTACTAATCCCAGCAATCCAACCGACGGCGACGTGATCACTGTTTTGAAGTGTTTCGATAATTCATATTACAATTCAGAATTTTGTGGTGGGGGGTATATGATCGAAAACAGAAAGAACGTACACAATCCGATCCAATTGGTATTGCTCAAACTGACGAAAGAAGAAACTGAAAAGCGAATAATAAAATAAATCTTTTTAGTCATATTAACTAATTTTGAGTCAGCGCCAAACAAACAAACAACGAACGCAACTCAAAATTAGTTACTTGCATGAGTTTAGGAGCATAGTTATTAAGACTAAGAAGGTTTATTTTATTTTCTGCTTTTCAGTACATTTTTTTCGTCGATTTAATTTTTTGTTCAAGAGATTTTATTAACAAAAAAAGAATTAATTAGTACTCGTAGTTAACGAGGCTAATTCTTAGGGGTGGGAGGATACACTATCCGATAAAAAAGAACATCAAAATCGAACTTCTCTGTAACAAGTTATGCGTGGTAATACATAAAAAAATATGCGCGTCGACTTGAGAGTCGTAATTTATTGAAAATCCGGTATCCGCCGGATAGTTGCCGGGTATCCGTTTCATCTCTAATTTTATTTATTTTTGAATGAGTAACATTAAATTATGAAATTCTAAACTATTACAAAAATATCAAAATATTATAATTTAAACTTTCTTAACAGTTAAAATGTACATTTATTGTTTTAATTTAATAGCTCTCACTATAAAGAAGCAATTCTTATAAAAAATTAAGTCCGATTATTTATATTACAAAAAATGCAAAAATAAATATCTATACCATTCCTCTCCCGAAATAGTGAGGAAAATGTGTTGTTCCTCTCTAGAGAGGAAAATATAGAAGTGCTACCAATATAAATGTTATTTACAAAAAATATATTATAAAAATTATAAATAAACTCCTATTTTTATTGAAAATCCTTATTTTGGTGATATACATAATTTAAATTGTCTTACAATTATGTCTTATATTTTTCTTTTTCTTATTTAATCACAAATTTGACAACTTATTAAAGATATTTAAGATTAGTTCATTGGCAACACTGCAGCACCACCTTGTGTCTGATAACCTAACTTTTAACTTGTCAGTCTGTCACTTGTGTTCTCAAAGTGTATTTTAGGTCCGAACAAATCGTTTTTAGAAACATGTCGTGAAAAAAATGTTGTGTCTAACACGAGAGGAAGCTCTTCTTCCACTCTCGTTCGAAATGCCTCACTCGCTGCGCTCATGAGGAAACTTCGAACTCGAGGGGGAAAAAGATACGCTTTCCTCTCTAGTTTGACAAATAACTATTACACAACTGTTTTTACTTTCAACTAATATATTTAATGATTCAAATTGTGAAACAAATGTACGACTAGATCCTAATATAATAACATTATTTAATAATTTTACTACACTAATTTATTGTGTTCCTTATAATTAAATTTTAATATTAACAAACTTTTATTCTGATACTAGAACTAATTAAATAGTTTACTTGTTTAATTGGTTATGAATAACGTTAAATATTTCCATGAAATCATTTCCATTTCTATTGTTCGAATTTTTTATATTTTTGAATGTGTTTTTACTAGCCCTTATGAAATAAGGAAAAAGAAAATTTCTTCTCAGATTCAGATGCAGATATTAAATATTTTTCTCCAAAATGATTAGGGAAGCAGGAAATTGCAAAAATATTAAATAACATGTAAAACACCAATAACCTGCTGATCAGTCAGTATGTATACTCATTATAGGTACAAGGTGTATAATTGAAATGTGGATTATAGGAAATTCAAGACTAATATTGCTGTTAATTTATACCTATTCACTTTAGAGCAAAAGTGTGAATACAAAAGTTGTTCTGAACTTTAAAATGCATGAAAATTCCCATTTAGTTTCCTTTACGGACATATCAGTCAAATTAAAATCAATATTTATTTCCATTTCAAATGCAAGTTAAGAATTATTTATTTATTTAACAGAAAAAAATGGAAAACATTTTACTCTCATATCATTACAATCTTCTAAATTTCCACAAAAAATAATACAGCACTGTAATTAATAATAATAATAATATATCATCACGCCTTTTACCCATTAAGGGTGTGGTACTCTGCTTACGCAGATCTCGGTAGGTGATATATTTTGGCGTATGAAATGCGGTTACCAGCCGTCAAGTCATGGCCCCCAAAGTTGTTAGTGGAGGGGGAACCACAGGGGTAAATTTAAATTTGTAACTGTCGGCAGTGGGATTCGAACTGAGGATCTCACGATCCACAGTCCGACACGTTACCACGGAGCTATTTACCCCATAGCACTGTAATTAACAAATCTATTTATCTAATTCCGTTTTGTAAAGTTGAATTTTACCTAATCTTATGACGTTATGAAATGTCACTTTTTATATAATTGCTACAAAACTAGTTTTGTAAAAATCTTTACGTAACTGAGTTACGTAAAGGATTTTACACAACCGATATTCAATTAAATCAAATGCCATGTAGATGCCTACTTTAATAATAAATAAAATAATTTATTGCTTGTCAAATATTTACAATGAATAATTTGGAAGGTAGAGGAATGAAATTATGGCATTAGAAAGAATATTGTACGTAATACGTTAAACAATATCGCTCTTTTCGTAACTGATTACGTAAATAACTATTACAGTTTTGCTGTAAAGTAAATAGGTTAAATCGAGGGTAAAAATTTAAAGCAATATAAAAAAATAGCATTGAAATTCCTAAAATCCATATTTTATTTTTACACACGGTATAAATCTACTTACAATGCAGTTTTAAGAAAACTTTTTTCTGAAGATTTCATCCCGATCAAAACGTGCGTAGTTAGTACTTTGAAAAATCAATTTTTTCTGAATATATATTTTTGACACCATTTTGAATTTCGTAAGCGGCATATTAGGAAATCTAGCAGAAGGAGGATTGTAGTTATATATTGCGTAAGTACCCTATGAATAATTTTGTTTACATCTTCAAAATATGTGTTATTTCAAATACAACTTACCTTTTTTAACGGGCAACTTGTAGGAAAATAATAAGGCCCGCAGTCGGCAGCAAAAAATATTTTATATTCGGATGAGAGAAAATCACAAAATAATTTTCTGTATCGTATACCAAATGGTCTGTACTCATTGTTAAGGAATTCGTAAGTCTTGACGTCCACCTTAATGTTTTTATAGTTATTTACATTACAAGCAAGGTAAACCAGTTATTACTGCTGAATGGAGGAAATGAACGGCGAGCTGATTAGGCAAGCCTGTCACCTCCTTGAAGCAGAAAAAACAGTTACCTTGTGTATTGTACAATATTTTACTTGTTACTCATTTGTAAATCAAAATAAAAATTAAAAAATTATAATCAAATCTTGTCAGTTACAAACAACTGTTCTGTCAAAAATTATTTGAAATGATTTCGTATAAGCCTATTTAATGACTTGAACTGGAGTTATAAACAGAAAAATTATATGGCAGTATGCAGTGAATCCTGTTTCAACACTTCTACATTGTTGTATGGATTTTGTTTTATATTATTGTAACCAGTTGTCAAATCCAAATACAATAGAAAATCATGGCGAATAGAAAATAAGATATGATGTACGTAATTGTACAAAATTTGACATGATTTCATTATTATTCTAACAATTTAAGAGTGGAAATATACATTTTTCTACTTTTTCAAAAATATTATGTTACGATTGAAAATAATTCATACCGAAAATTTATTGGCTCAATATAATTTGTAATCTGAATTTATTTAACATTACTGTCATTATTCCAACGAAAATAAACGATTCGGTTAGAGTGATTATTTGACTTCACAAGGTTTATCTATGTATTAAAATTTAGAGTATTTTACGTGCGAAATACAAATATTTACTTACTATAAAATCCGGGCGATTATACAAATCCTTAAAAATTTGAAAAGTTACATTGAAAACTGTCATGGTACGATTATATTTATATGACACAAAGTCTCCTAAAATTATACTTGGATCATAATTTTTACATGTCGTACGTTCCAAATGTAATTCATAAACATCCTGAAAATTATTGTATTAAACCTGGTTTCTCTGTTGATGTATTTAATTGTAACTAACAATTGTTAATATCTCATTAACAAATAAAATAATTAACGTTGTATATTTGTAATATTGCATTTTTTCATATGAAAAGTTAAAAATATATTATTTAGCAATTTTGTCTCTATTTAATACTTATTTCCAGCAGGTAAATACATTTATGTATTGACGAGTATACTCATGAAAAATATATTTACGTTATCGTCCACTTATCACAAAACAGACTTTGGTAGCGCATAATTACCAGGAAATTGTAACTACTATATTTTGGTGATTTGGTGCACTAAGTACATAATATTAAAAGTGAATACAATCATTTTAATTTTAAATTACCTTCTTCACATCTAAATAAATACGAGTATTTGATAAAAATGATATATTCAGGGTCACAAAATAAAATTTTATACTTTTTCAGTAATGATATATTTATTTTTCGACAATGTCGTTGAATATTTAATTTTCCTTCATAAAAAAACAATGTTTGGTTAAGATGCATTTATAACCACCCAATTAGAAATTACTATTAGTAAGTAAAAGTAACAGTTCCGCTTTGACTTATAGGAACCAGCATTTATAATAATGGGGTTCTAAATTTTCTAATTTTTTTTTTCCTGGAAATTTTAGTTTTCTAATCTTCTGCCACCGGCCTCATACTACGTCACACTTTCACGATTCGATATGTTTCCCTCAGCCGGAAGAAATTGTAACTATAATTATTTAGTTTTGACTTTTGATATTGACAGCTACAGGTAACCACGTGATTTTATTTCATTTGTTTTAATTAGTTATTGAAATTACTATGGGAACTGGTTACGAAGAAGCAAATTCGAATAATCAAAGGAAGAAAGAACCACTTGTTGCCACCAAAATTATAAACTAGCTGAAATTTGACATTTTAGTTACAGTATATGTATGTGTGGACTGTGATACAGTATGCGCATGAAAGTGTGAAGTCAGCGTTTTCAAATCTCGAAAGTTATTAAACAAATCTTAAATGAAAAATATGATTTTTAAAAACTATTTCTCTTGAGATATGAATATTATAAGCTTAATTTTCGCTAAATGTAAATATATCAATACATTTCTTTTTTTTTTTTTGACAACCCCATTCATATTTTAAATCGACAGTTTTAAGATGCTTCAACTGAATGCTAATTCTAAATAAGAATTGTAGTTGTTAGTTAAGTGCTCTGATTGCATCTTTTTGCACTAAAGTTTTTTCATGTCACATTGTTTTGATTCTAATGAAATGCGAATCATGAAGAAAATTATGTTTTTCTTTCTCATTTGAAAAACATTTACAAACATGTTTTATACTATTTTAATTAAGAATGTAGTTTTGACATTTGTTTGAAATGTCAATAGATATAATTTACAAAGTATAATGCTGTAATACGAATAATGAGATCTATTATTTAACTAACAGCTAACAGTGCGTAAAATGTTACTTTTACAAAGCAACCGATCAACATACGCATAGAAACCGTCAACAAATGCATGTACAATCGTAATTTGATGGTGATAACCTTCAAAATATATATTAAAAATAATCACTAAATTAATATTAATTCCAAATCTACATAAAAATAATAGGTTCAACATGACACCAAACACAGATTTACAGCTCAGCCTCTGCTGTAAATTTGGTATTTTGGTGCCTAGTTAAATAAATATTAACAAAATTTTACGAAAATATAAAGGCGAATAAATATTCATTAATTCAACAAATGACAATGTCGTATTTACCTGTTTGATTTGATATCTAAAGCATATAAATCATAGATGTATTTATTTTACACTACCCGTATGTCTTGTAATAATATTCCTGAGTGTAATTAAATAATGCAGCAAGATTTTTAATAGAGTAAAATGACACTTGGGCCGAGTTGAATTAACAGTAATCCCAGTTTATTCCCATTACAGTGAATCCACCTAATTCTACTATAATCTACTTTGCGTGTAAATCAAGACGCCTGTGTTTAAATTAAGACTTTTAATCTCGATAATTACACTCTGTACATGTTTACGCCACAATGAAAATTGTTTCCTTTATGTGTTGCCACGTCCACGTCCGACACAGAATATAGTTTTTTGACTTGAAACTAATTTCAGCAAGAAATTGACTTCAATTTTGTTTTTAACCTAGTGGTTCGGACACAAGTGCAGATACACAAAAATAAGAAAGAGCAAATAAGTCAGAGGCTGAATTTCTAAGTGATTCGAAGAGAAAATAAATGAAATCTCGGCGAATCCTTTATGTGCAATAAAGCTTTGAATTTTCTCTTTTGACGAAGAAAATGCATTTAAATAGTGAATTTTTCTGTCGAGTGAAACCTAACGAAGTTCTTTCTGAATTTAGTTCTATTTTACTACTTCGTCTCATCACAGATTCCATGATTTTTTTCAATTACAAACAGTTGTTAAATTTTTATTTTACTTTTATTTATTATATCAAACAAATGTGTTCTTATTAAACTTATATGGTGATCCGAGAATATAATAGGTAGCAAAAATGCATAAATTAAGGTTACTAAGATATATAACGACACTAGAAATTATTTTAAATTATGTTTATATACAAGAAGAAGTAGCTGCAGTTAAATCGGTATTAAAACAAAAAAGTATAGTTGTTACTGGACAGTCAAAATAAATAACAGAAAATTGGCGTGAAGTCGTCACCAAAGCCATAGACCAACATGGATATTATATTCAAATAAGTTGAGCTGAAAATGACTTCACAACAATGGTGGTATTTCAGCCACTTTATTTTGGAAGAGGGAAGCAATTGTCGGAGATCCGTTTTAGGAGCCAGGCCTGTGATTTAAATGAAGAGGGGTGTGTGTGTGTGTGTGTGTGTGTGTGTTAATATGTACGTATTTTTAAATATTTTTTTTTCATTGTAAATTATTTTTGTGTATAAGAGTAAATTTTCAAACACGGATAAATTATTAATAAAAAATATTGTCAATTTATTTTTATATAGTAGATCGGATTAAATTAAATAAATTTGTAGATATTATTTCATGAATGATAGGTTTTTCTCCTATGACAATTTAAGTGTCAATAAATAAGGTGTATTAGTTTTCAACTATAGAATTCTTAAACATAAAGTGAAAGAGAAATTAGGATTTACAGTAAAATAGCTGGTTGGTTAATATCATACTAAATTTAATATACTACTATTTGTGTGGGTATTATAAACAAAAATTTTATTCGATTATCTACTTATTAGTTAGTCGAATCTCCCTCGAAAACGTACTAAATCATAATAAATTTAGTCTGTAGGTTATAGGGATGGGTATCGAAGTCATAACCATCGATAGTTGACATCGATTGTTTTTTTTATGCTGTAACATCGATGGCTAGAAAACATTGAAGGAAAAACATCGATGTTTTTTCGTCAGCCAGCAAAAGAAATTCAAATCATGAAATTAAAGAAAAAAATTCTGAAAATTTTTTTTATTGTAACACATATGTAAATACAGTATAGTACACAACACATATAAATATAAATTATATACAGGGTGTAAATCAAAAAGTGGGCCATAGGCGTTAAACATGGGAAATCAGTTTTTCCGTGCGCAAAAGTTCCCAAATGGTTTTAGACGAAAATAGTTCATATAAAAATTGTAGAGAATTTAATTCTGCATCAAAATCACTAATCAGATTTATTTTACACGTCTTATAATCCGTAAAATCGACTTTAAAGTTTTATAAATATTACTTATATGTAGTGATAACCATGGCTAGTGGAGGAACACAGAACAGTCCATTTCGCTCTCACCAATAACAGCTTTGACAGTTCGTTAAAAAAATAATTTCTTATTTTTCGTTGCGAATTCTAATATAAAATAAATATAGATAACATCGGTACTAAAACATCGATTTGATAAAAACATCGATAGTAAAAACATCGATGTTTCAATAACATCGAGTACTCGATACCCATCCCTAGTAGGTTAGAATCTCTGTAAGAAATATATACAGGGTATATAATTGAAATGTAGTGTATAGGAATTGCAATACTATTTGTTTGATATTGCTGTAAAATTTTATTTGTTCACTTTACAACAAAAGTGTAAACACTAGAATTTAAAAATACATTTAATAAGGTACACTTGGTTACCTAAATGTTACTATTTAACGATATATCGATCAAATTAAAATCAATATTTATAAGGAAAATTGTAACAAGGCTATAAAAATTTAAAACAAAAAAGTAAAATATTTATTAGATTTAAATTTATTTATTATACAGCGTTGTATTATTTTCTGTGGGAATTTCGCAGAAGATTGTAATGTTATAATGGCGAATTTCCATTTCTTTCTGTTAAATTAATGAATAATTTTTAACATGTTTTTGAAATGTCAAATAATTTTCGTTTTTGTTTAATTTTCCATGCCCATGTTGAAATTTTTCTAATAAATATTGATTTAAATTTGATTGATATATTGTGAAAGAATAACAATTAGGCAACAAATAGAACTTATTGCATGCATTTATAAATTCTGAGCAACTTTTGTATTTACACTTTTAAAAACTTACAGCAATATCAAAAAAATTGCATTTATTAAACGCATTGCATTATTAAATGGTCAATGTTTGTATAAAATCTAGATTTTTTTATTGTCATCAGTTTCTGATACCAGAATTATATTTATCAAATATATTGTCATAAATAGAGAAAAGAGATCGAGTTAAAAATTAGAGTGAAACAGAAAAATTTGTATTATTAGAAAATATGTTCTATTTCCGAGACATTATTGAAAACAAAAAAAAAACATACGCAGTGAATATGCAAGCTAATATAAAATAACTGTAATTTAATTCAATATGCCGGTCAAAACAAAGAAATAAAATACATTTGAGATTACTGTACGAGACTATAAAATCTAAACTTTATTTAACATTGGATACGTGAAATAAAGAATATATTTTTATTTACATGTAACTTATAAAACTGGAGGAGGGAGCTTAAAATATAATATATCATCATCATCATCACGCCATTTACCCATTTCTAGATGAAGCACTCTATTCAAGTGCGGTTACCAGCCGTCCAATCACGGCCTCCAAGTTGTGGAGGAACCACAGGGGTAATTTTATGTTGTGGTTGTGAGGCTCGAACCGAGAACCATATTTTCCACAGTCCGCTGCATTACCACTTACTTATTTACCTCAATAAATGATATGTCATATTCGAGAATATCTATGTAAATAGGTAAATACCCATAAAATTTTGAAGATATAAATTAAACTACTATTTAACAATAATTATCTTTATTTTCTACTTTCCATACATTATCTGAAAAATAAAATTATAAAATAACATTAAAATATACTTTTTGTAGCTACTAATTCAATTTAATATCACCAAGAGAAATCTACGGTTACTTTGCAAAACACTAAATATGCTTCGCATTTTACATTTCTAACAAATATAATTATAAATAAAATTTAATCAAATCTTTTCAGTACCATTAATCTATTTACGCTGATATTTAATTTATAATATTTTTCATCCTTTTATTGTGCAGGATGTTGCCTTTAAAACAACCAGCTCTTTTTTGGGCGAACTAATGACTTTAGAGAAAAATGTTATATACAAAAAATAACCAGGAAAAAGGACCCTATTTAATAGATATAACAAACTGAAAATTAAACCAGTGATTCTCAAACGATAGAATCAAATTATATTTTTACCTCCCGCCACATTCTGTGAGGGATGTATAAGAATGATGCTAAAAATTGGGTACTGAGTTTTCAGTGGATGAGCACGTTTTAGGGTCCCTAGAATACCATTTAAATAGTCTCGCGATGATGTCTGTGTGTGTGTGTCTGTCTGTCTATCTGTCTATCTATCTGTTTGTCAGTCTGTCAGTCTGGCAGTCTGTCAGTCTAGCTGGCAGTCTGTCAATCTATCTGGTAGTCTGTCAGTCTATCTGTCAGTCTGTGTGGATCTCTGGAGTTACGGTTTCTCAAAAACTAGTTAACCGAAATTTTTGATATTTTGTATATTTCAATTGAATTCCCTTTGGAAGAGCTGATTAGTTTTTGGTGATAATCCAATAACCGAAAGTGGTAGTTTACTTGAAGCCCTACTAAGTTATTTTGAAATATCTCTCTGAAAATTTTGTTAATAGAATAATGTTTAAAATATTATTATTCACAGTTATTGTTTAAAATATTTTTCTCTTATTGTCACTATTTTTGAATTACAACACGTTAAAGAAAATTATATTTTGATATTTTCGTTTAAATCTGTTAACCTGTGTTTAAAAAAAAAAACAAAACAACGGTTGAAAAATGTCATTGTTTGACATGTGTCATAATTTTTTGATGGGATGAGCGTTTCTTGAAAGTGGTGGTCCGTATTCCTACATTGTTCGATAAGAGATCTATGGCGTCCTTAACAGATTTAAAAAAAAAGTAATTTATATAAATTTATAGTCCATTACATAGAGAATATTCTTTTTTATTCGATATAATATGATATGAGGTTGTATTACAATTATTTTGAGAAAAATGGTATTAAAAATCAGAAATAATTTTACAATATTGAAGTAGGCTATGCAATAAACGAATGCAAACAAATTATACAGGTGATAGACAGTTTTGTTACTTACGTTACTAAGGGCCAGTTTATCAATCGACTGTTATGTTGCTGTTATGGTAACCGTCCTGTTAAATATAGAGAAATATGTATTATTTATGTTGTTGTTAGTTAACATTTGATTAAAAGTCGACTGATAAATCGGGCATAAGTGTTTGTTGTAGTAATTTCACGGTCATGAAAAATTAAACAAAAATGAAAAATATTTCAGAAACAGATTTAGATCTATTTATTGCATTGTATTATATTCTGTGGATATTTCGTAGAAATTGATATAATGGAGAATTTTAGAGTTTATATAGCTTTCTATTTCTTTTTGTAAAATAAATAAATATTAACCTTCTTTAGAAATGTCAAATAATTTTTATTTTTGTCTATTTTCTACGGCCATGTTACAATTTTTTTAATAAATATTGATTTAAATAGGTCTTATTGCATGCATTTTTAAATTCTGAACTTCTTTTGTATTTACACTTTTGCTGTAAACTTAACAGGTAAAAATTTTCTGCAATATCAAAAAAATTGCATTGAAATCCCTATATTCAACATTTAAATTCTACAGCCTGTAAAAACAAATTTAAATTTTTTTGCATATTTCAACATAATTTACCCAAGCTTGATTATATTTTTAGGATGATTGATTTACGATTGTAAGACCGTCGCTTTTATACTAAAAAAATATGTAGAACACATATTAAATTCGTTATGCAAAATGATATTTAATAATTACCTACACGGTAATTTCAACACTAATATTAGTTCATTTTACTGTTATTGGCTTCCACTATTGACAAAAGTACATTTTTTTTATAAATGTTTATAATTTAGCTAATTTATATCAAATTAAAATTTATCTATGTATGCATTGACAACGTGATGTACTACTTTATGTTGTGTATCCATATTAGGTACTATACTCGATTAGTGTATGATTCTTTATATGAAATAATTGTAAAATGTCAGAGATTCAATTCAACCAAATTTCGCATAAAGCGATAACGACAATTTGAAAAACGTAAACATCCAAATGTTTTATTATTCATGAAAGACAATTTTATAAAATGAATACTTGGTTTCATATGCAAACATTTTTAAATAGGCGGTGTTAAAGATTTGTATCTCTTATAAAGCAGCGCTGTTTATTAATAAAAGCAATATAATACTCATTTATTGTCCTGTTTTATTCGCTCTTTTTTTGATAAAATATTTGTACCTTTTGGTTTCATATTCTCTAGAAGTGTCATAAAGTTCTCAGTATGCAAATTATGTTCTTAATTACAAAGTGAAAAGAATGCAATTATTTCTCAACTCTTCCGCTTGACAGGTCGCAGCGTTTGCACAGTGCAGCGGACAAGCATGAAACTAACCTCGAAAATGCGACACTAGTTCAGAAAAGCTCAAACAGATGGCGCTGGCGTTGTTTTAGCGTCGCCTGCTTTATTGAGCTTCTGGATGAAGCTCAAATATGGGTTTGTAACAGAGATGTGGCGCCTCTAGTGAGGAGAAGCTGAACTATTAAAGTTGATAAAACCGAAATTATTAAATTTTATAATTGGCACTGTTTTTCTACATAGATGATTGTATGCACAACATATATTTTCTTTCTACACAAATTAAATTGATTATAAAGTTTTAAACTGCAAAATTATATTTTTATTGTGACGGAATTTTATTGTGACGGAATTTTATTGTGACGGAATTTTATTGTTGAAATATAGCTTATTATTTTACCTTTTTACTTCTATCGACTTATTATTATATTTTGTATAAACAAATGATTAAGAGTTCACTGGTTCTTCTAGCACTATATAATATAAATTGAACATCTGTCGAATTTATTTTATGTTATATGGTTCTAGGGCTACTATATGAACCTGTTATCATTTGTTTATACAAATTTATTTGTTAATTCAAATGCAACTTGAATCATTATTATTTCTGTGAAACTACGTTAAAAACTCATCGTCAGACATTCAAAAATTAGCATTAAATTGTTTTCACTTAAAATATTGTTAGAAGTGTACAAAGCGAGGTATAAAGTTATATATCGTTAAAATTATAATAAAATAGTTTTATAGAGTGATATTTTTTTATTATGATTATTACGAAGATAGGAAGCGGACTAACTACTCAGGTCATATGTCGCCTCATGAGTGGATGATAATGAATTTTATGAACAATACAAACGACTATGCTCTTCAGTGGGGATTCGAACCCACGCCCTCTGGAGTGCTAGGCTAGTGACATAACCACTATACCATTGAGATCGGTATGTGATATTTATTACCATTGATTCTATTTAAAAATTATGAATTAATATTATATCTTGAAAATAAGCCGTAGAATAATTATTTTTCAACACCACTGCTTAAAGTAAATCTATGTAGGTACCCTTTTTAATTGAAATATTTTTCAAAATAAGCGAATGTTTATAAATTATTCCAAAATTAAAAATCAACGAGAATTGGCCGAGTAGTGTGGCAATTTTTGTCTAATTAAGTCAAAGTCTTACAAGATCTTATAGTCATAAGATCTCAATGGTGAACCTCGAAATTGAAATTCACTTTATATACGAATATCAGTATTAAAAAATTACACGCGAATAGAACATGTAAATATTATTATATATGAATGTATAATTATAATTAATTTACAATTTACAGATACACAGAATATACTTTTACATTGATACAGATTGTGATGCATAGAAGATGTGGTAAGAAGGCTTGTCTCTGAATAATTTAAGCTGCCATACATTGTCTATGACCATCACTATCTTCGAGTTGACCAATGCACTCGCCAGTATCCCTTGAGTGTAAGTTGCGGGGGTATGGGAATCTCTACAAGGGTTAACTGAGAGATTACATAAGAAAATATAAGCTTAGGATGGGCTCTACCAGCTTAACCCGAACACGTGAACATGTCAACACAGATGACGCCGTAAGACGAAATTCCATAAGTCGCGTTTTTCTCAAATGACATTGTATTTTTCTAAGCTAAAAATCTGCTTAATTAATGCAAACATGTGCGGTAACAAATTAAAACCTAAGAAACCACTGTTATGACAATTAGTTTCCTATGAGATACACATTTAATACGTATTATCTTTCGTAGACGCTTTGACAGTAAAAATAATAAATCTTACACTATATAACTCCACCAGATTCAAAAGTGTGTATATGATATCCAGTTGATCCTAAGATAATTACAATACAACTTACCTACGTTCATCATAACATGGAGATTTACAGAAATATTATAATTAAAATATATTATAGATAAAATTTTACCGCCGACGTTAGTAATATTTGTAAAAAATTAAGATATTCGAGTAATTTAATTAAATTTCTGAAAATAATAGTACAAAAAGAAAAAAAATATTGAAAAATATGTAACAAATTAGTGGTAATAGCATTAAATTCTCAATTACTGTCCTCTTCTTTTTCATAATAATCGGCACTTGGAAAATGAGGAACATGTGCAAACTATTGCATCGAAATTTTTAAACATACAGAGAGGTTTGCATCTAGCATCGGTTTCCTACTCTCAATAACACAATAAATGCATATTTTTACATTCACCAGATATAGCTAATGATACGAGGATACAGCCGCAGGGCTCAGTTTTTGAATATTTGGCATAAACACACTTGCATCTATTGGACTCGTACAGGATGATTAATAACGTACGGATAAGATTGCACGTGTAGCTAGAGGTTCCCAAAATAATATATTTTCCTTAATAAACTTTTAATAAAATCTCAATAACAAAAAAATACAGCTAATTAAAGTTAAATCAATTAATTAGCGGCTGTTACAAACTAGAGAAGTTAAATATGTTTTAAATATAAATTGGGAATATCTTTAAGTTAGTTGAATAATGTCTAGTTTCATTAATTAAAAAGATTTCTACAATTCATCGCTTTTGTCATTATTTTTTGTTGTGTATGTAATTTAAAATTAAAATAACAACAAATTGCAAGATTTGAAAGAAATATAAGAATTTTAATTTGCTGTATCTTTTTGGTTATTAAGTTTAGTTAAAAAAATTATTAAGGATAAATCATTATTTTGGGTCCCCATATTTACAATTTAAATCTTTTCTGTACGTTATTAATCTGTCTGTATATACATAGGTACATATTTTTAGAACTTAATTAAACCTTACCTTTATAATTTACTAGAACAGTCACTAAATATACTAGTCAAAGAGGACGATAAAGATAAATATAACTTCGATGAAAAATTCTTGATGAGTTTATTTATAATTAATTTTCCCTCTTTTTTTATCAAACTTGTAGTGATTGAAAACATACAGTTTCATCTTTTCACAATCTATTAAATTGACAGGAAGTCATTTTTCATATAGACACCTCAAATAAAGTATGTTATTTTTATCTTGAGGTATTCCAAAAATAAAATATGTTTTGCTCATTTACCAAAACCTGCAGCAAATTCATCTTGATTTCTTAGATATCTGTCTTATGTCTCATTATGCTTTTGTTTCATCTTCTGCGTTAATGTTCAGTAGTAATTAATGCCGAGTTTCAGAATCCCTTTCATTTTGTTCAATTTAATCTTGAGTCTCAAGAATAATGTAGGCTGCTCAAACTTTGTACACTCTTATTTCTAGATTCTATATTAACTTATCTGTAAGTAGGGATATTAAAAATTTACGAACAAAATTTATAACTAGATCCAATTAGAGATTAATTGGAAATGTGAATAAGATATAGAATACTCATCCTTATTATTCCAGTTAGTGTAATTTCTGTATGACGACCTAATACAGATATCATTTTAAAATTTTATTTTTATAGTTTGGATGTTCAAGTTACGACCTAATTTGATTTTGGTAGCGGGCTATAAACCGGAATTAGTACTTTATTTGACGGCCTGAAACATTTTTCAAACAAATTTCAGTAAATAATTGACTTATGCCCAGTTGCACCACAAAATTACAACTGGCAAGTATGCTACTATGTTCGTAAATTTCTGTTGTGTGTTACAGATAACTTGCATATTAATCAAGAAATTATGATTTTCTAATCTTAAATACTTATATAAAATTATTACCTTACAAAAAAATACCATGTAATAATAATGATACATGTAAATTGTGAATTAAATAATTTAACACCGTTCTCTTTGTCAAACTAAGCCTCTCGAAAAACTTTTCATCAGAACATTGACAACAGTAATCGGTCCATTCATATTCAGGTTGGTGACTGATTCGGTCGATCTTACGCGTTTTCCATGTTGAAATACTTGTGCAATTTTCTGCTTCCTTGAATCATCAATAAAAGTAGAATATATTTAATATCTACATATGAATTAGTGTACAAATTTCATTTTACTTTTGAATAAAGGCTAAAACTACGTTAAAAATATCAATAATCCGTGTTTAATAATAACATAACGGACATATTACAGCTCGACATATGTTAAATGTGCTGACAAATTTTGACGGAAGATATGGGTTTTGATTGGAGAACTATAGACATGTGTTTGACTATATGATCTAAACTTTTATGTTTTGTGTTTCTTATAATTGAATGACAACAAATTTTTATTCTGATACTGAAATTTAATGAATAAATGGTTTACTTACTTACCTACTTGATTATGAATAAGAATAACGTTAAATACGAACCCAGAATATATCAGTAGGCCCAGTTAAAATCATACAAAGGAAAATTGTTTAATTCACTACATTTATATATTAAATTCTATCATTTTTATCTCCCACACATAAATATATGCAAGGGAAGTATTATGTTTATGTTACGAATTGGTTAGATTTTGAGAACAATTCATCAACAGTAAGTGGTAGATTATTTAAAAGCCTATCAGGGTTTTTGGACATCTTAGTAAATAAATGAAATAGAGTAAATTTCATTGCAATCGAAAAGATGTAAAATAATATTACCTACAATTTTTATTTGAAACATTTTTCTGTATTTTATTATTCAAAAACAGTGTTCGTGGTACCAACCAATATTTTTGGGCCAAATGAGATGTTTATGTTATTGATTTTTGGTAATTTTTTATTATTTCGGTTGTTATATTTCCTTAAAATATTCCTAAAATTAACAGAATTTAAGATACATATAAATTGGGAACTGCAATTTCCCCATTGTAAGACTAGAACAAATTTTCTTAAATTATTCAAAAGGCACTAATTGGGCCAAATGATATGATTCTGGGCTCGTATTTGCTCGAAAACAATTCCATTTCCATTGTATCCATTATAATAGTTGAATTTTTGATAATATTGATCATCTTTTTATCCTTTATTAAATAATAAAAATGGAATATGTTCACTGATTTAGAAGTAGATATTAAATCCCTTCAACTTTTATTTTAAACATTTTTCAATTCCATTTTCATTGTATCCATTATAATAATTGAATTTTTGATAATATTGAACATCAATTTAGCCTTTATTAAATAATAAAAATGAAATTTGTTCACTGATTCAGAAGCAGATATTAAATCATTCAACTTTGATTTTAAACATTTTTCAATAAATTATTAGGAAAGCAGGAAATTGTGTAAGTATTATTTAACATGTAAAACGTCTATAATCGGCAAGATCATAAATATATGTTCATTATTTCTATTAATGAGAACTTTACTCTCAAGTGTTACTTTAAATAATTGCTACTAAGCCACCGATTTTGGCAGCTTAATTTAAGCATTACTTTGTGCCTTGCTTCACGCTGTACTTAGTAGTCCTTTTAAAGTTTAAGACGTTGGTGCAACTACGCTCGTGTATATCTTCAAATGATATGATATTTTTGTTTAGATTATGCTATTACCATTTCACTAAAGTCGATGTTTTTAAGATAATACGCTCATTTATGTATTTCTTTACCATTTTTTAATTATTATTAGTACTAAATTCCTTCGACGTAGTGTTAAAAGCGCATTAATATTCTCAACATCTATACAGACAACTTCATTTAGCGTTGGAAATTGAACTCATTCAACTCGGTATAATGTGCAAACAGAAAATTAATTACATGAGGCGTCAGTGTTATTGGTTCAGTTTTGTTGATTATAGATATTTAACTGTTTGAATTTCGAACTTTGACCCGCATTTTGTGGTGACAGGTTTACATGGAATTTTTTCAAATATGTTAATATTAAGAAAATAATTTTATTTATTTTCCCACATAACAGTTAAGAATTAAATGATTAAATCATTTTTAAGTATTTGCATTAGCCTTTAGTGAGCAAGTATTGCTTAGTAATTTTTTGTTCTTATTAGAAATATTTTATGTTGCTTTGTTTTCAATTATAATGTAAAAAATATGTGAACAATAAATTTGTTTTTGTTGTTTCACTAAACCCTATGCACTTTTCTTGAACCTATTAACTGATAAATATTATTCTAAGCAATTTAACGCATTTGTTTAGTTATACTTTCAAATAACTAATTCAAAATAGTCAACCGTCCATTTGAAGGTCATGGCAACAAAAAGTTAAATTTGCAAATATCGGCGATTATATTTTCACTTAAAAATTTGAACCAAATAAACTATAGTATTAAAGATTTTTCACGAATATGAAATATAGTTGCCGAAGCCCGTAGAACCGAGGAAAATAAACCATGTGAGTGATAAAAAGGAACTTCAGTGCCGCGGGACATATTCAATTTTATTTGAAATAAAATATTAGAAAATAACTAAATTAAATATTATATAGGTCAGTTGTCATTTGCAACTGACACTCAGTGTTGTCAATCTCGAACATTAAAGTTATGGTAAATAACAATAAAACTTCTTCTTGCACATATTGTTTTATTTTACGTATACATTTACTACAATACGCCATATATCTGTCAAAATTATCCTACTTGCACAATAATAATTTGACGGTTGCCAACACTGCGTTGCTTTAAATCGTCGTATAATGGGTTACTTTAGTCACGATTTCTGAGCTTTTAGTGACGATTTTTGAGCACTTGATTGCCGATTTCAAATAAAAATATTTATTTTCAATGACTGAAAACAAAATAAAAGTATGTATAAACAGCATCGTAGCGTTTTATGCTACTTGAACTACTGAAAAAACATTTAGTTTATGTTGATATTTTGGGCCTTCAATTCGTGTTCTACAACCGGGGTGTGTTAATTTGGTCAGCCAGCCTAAAAACAATTATCTCATTTCACACTTGATTTGCCATCCCCACTGACCCTCTCATCTACAACAACTGTAGTGAAGCACTTTCTATCGAGCACGAACATCAAACACAACTTCACCATGCATCATTCACCCTCACCGACCGAACTCTCGTCCTAGATTCTGCACTCGCTGGTCACTCGGCGGCGTCAAATGACCCTTGACCGATTAAATTCATCCAATTTCCTCTGCTGGTGCTGGACGCTGATCTGTAATGTGGATGTTGTGATGTTTCAGACTCCAAGGCGAAGCTGCCTGCTCACTATTCCTCGGCGATTGGAGGACCGGCTGTCAGCGCCGCAAGTAAGTGATTCAGATATTTTCAAAATAGATTAGTTGCTTCGTTAGAGGATGCGATGATAGATGGGGTAATAGCTTTGGGGGTGTTACTAAATTGTTTAATAATACTGATTGTGTTGCAAAAATTAGAATATGTTCGTTTGATTTATGAAGGTACGTTTAAAATAACTAGTAATTCCATAATATTATATTGTTATCCTGGAATAAAATATATTTATAGAGCAACAAAATAATATCCTATAATATAGGCGACAACTGTAATTAAGCACATTTTATTTATTCCAGTCTTTCTGTCAAAACCTCGGTGAAAACCATTATAGACTGACGAAGATTGCTACCAGAATCATACGTAATAATAATTAAAATTAGTCTAAACTTTAGATATTGTAGGTTAGGAAAAACATAACCACACATAAGCATACATATCGAGTTTTATGAACTCTTTATCCATGCCTAAGGAAAAACACAGAAAATAGGATATTATCGCAGTTAAAAACTTTAAGTCAAATAATAAAAATGATTAAATAAATACATATGAAGAATAACATTCGCTATCAACAATTATTGCAGAATAACTAAGCAAACATGAACCGAAGATAAGAAAGACACTTAACATAAGTCATATACAAAGTAACTATCAAAATATATTTTTTTAGACATTTTCCTAATTCATTGTTTTTGTTTTTGAGCCCCTTTGCTGCAAATTTGATTTCTTTTGACAAATTTTCTGTTTCTCTTCTCTTGGAAGAGGATGATTTATTTCCTAAGTGAGGATAAACTTAATGTTTAAATTTGTTAGTTTTAAATTCCGAGATTTTGCACTTTCTTATGACATTTTTTAATGATAAATTTGCATAAGTAAACATTTTTTTTTTGGCCCTCCAGGATGGGGGTTATGCTTAAGGCTAATCACCTTAACATGAAAAAACCAGATGATTCAGGAACCTTTACATAGGCCTCGGAACGGACGGAATAGAATGGAGGAAAGTAGTAAAGAAAGCGTATATCCATCTTGGATAGTAGGGCTATAGAAGAAACATTTTTTTTATCTAAATATTTATAAGTTACTGGTATAAACTTTTATTTGCCATATGGAGGTCATAGTAAGCCATGACAATTTAGAATAGAGATTTTTTTTTCTTTACAATGATATAAAACAGTAAAAATAAATTTTTAAAGTTAATAGAAAAATTAATAAAATTTGTTATTTATAATAAAATTGAAATAAAATTAGTGAATAGTAGGCTGCTATGGATACATTTAATAATAAATAATAGTATCTCGCCATCGGGTGATATTTTAGTTTAAATGTATGGTGTAGTATACTAGGAATTCCATTAATTGGCCCAATCATAGCAACGAAATTTTAAATGGCTCTAGATATTTAAATATGTAAGAAAATGATATTACAGATATTTGAGATACATTGCCACTTCGTCAAATAAAAAAATACTTGCTTTCGGCAGGTCGGTTCTGCTCACAATTCACAGGTCATAGTACAATAATTATATATTCGATATGGAGGACAATGGATAAGATACGTAAATAATTCTTGATTTGCCTAAAATTGTTATTTTCTTTCTTTAATTCGCTCTTTTTAATTCGATTTTATTATAAATAACGAATTTCTTTAATTTTTCTATTAATTATAAAAATTTATTATTACTGTTTTATTTCGTTGTTAAGCAAAAAAAAATCTCTACTCAAAATTGTCATGGGTCACTATGACCTCCATATGAAAAATGAAAGTTGATATCAGTAAGATATAAAAAAAATTGAGTACTTTTACAAATTCACCATTAAAAAATCTGATATGGCCAGCACATAACCTCCCGCCCAATACTACTCTTAAACGGTACAAAATAGTATTTGTTGGTACAGAAACATACCTTCTTATTTATTTAATTTCTATTTATATTTGAGAATTTAATGTTCTTTCGTATCTTTATTGAATTTTTTGACATATATTTCACTAATAAAACAGCTACTCAATCACAATGACATGTGTCACATTTCGTAAAAAATTGAAAATTTTTAAATTGTTCCATGGTGTACTAGGAATTCAAGATTTATGAAATCTAATTTCTTTATATTATATTATCTCTAAATCTAATGAAAATTAATAAAATTAGTGTAATCAAAATACATGTAAAATTAAATATTCTTCAACTTTCGAAATAACATTGTTGAAAAAGGAAATTTAATCGTGTTTTTCACGAAAAACTGTTAAGGTCTTCAAGTAAACTGCTACTTCCGGTTGACCAATTTTATCCAAAATCTAATCAGCTCTTCATTTAAATATAAGAAGCAATAATTCACAAAATTGTATTTTTTGGTATTATAGTATTTGAGTTATGCGGGCCAAAAAAAAAAAAACACACATATACATACATACATACAGACATCATCGCGAAAATAGTAAAATCGTATTGTAGGGACTCTAAAACCTGCTTATTCATTGAAAACTCACTACCCATTTTTTTTGACCAAAAACAATACCTCCCTTACCTAGAGGTAGGCGGGAGGTAAAAGTATCATAAGATGGATCTTGTATCATCGGATATAACAAATTATCAGCAAAAAAAAGAAAATCGCTACATTTTCATTTCAGCCAATATCTAGTGACCTATGCATTCAATTGAGAAAACAAATACATTTTCAAACTGCCCTACTAAAGAGGCAATTTTCATCTAATTTAACCAACCACGAATCTCTTACAGTTTGCGAGATCCCAATGCATTCGTACCTAAATGGGACACACTGTATATCTTTCGGTGTACATTCTACATATTTCGTGTATAATGTTGATATTTAATAAAAAATAACTAGTGAAGTGTTCTAATTTTGAGATAACTCGACATACCTAACAATTGGCGTATTGGCCAGGATAGTGAAATGTGAGTGTCTGCAGGGTGAGATTGCAAGGTATTGGGTCCACACATTGATGTATAGTTCTGAATGCTGGGTGTGTGTGGATGAAGAAGCATGAAGCATGAACTATTTATAACTACTGTAGAAAAGAAGTATTTGAGAGGAAGGTGTATTAAGAAGAAAGTTGTCAAAAATTGGGAATGAGTCAGTTGAGGTGCTTTAGTCATCTTGACTGGATGTCGAATAAAAGGTTGGTGTCGACATCCGAGGAAAAAGAGGATAGGCTTGAGTGATGGTTTATTGCATGAACGAATGATACCGACAATGGAGATTAGACGATAATGTAAAAATCGTATTAAATGTGGATATGACAAAAGTGGTGTACCAGGATAGAAATGTTTGGAGGAGATTGATTGTTCGTTGATTGTATTTTTTAATTTTGTATTCTTGAAGTACATAAAAATTTAAGAGCACATGTGAAAATCCGAGTTAAAATTTCTTCCAAATTAGCAAGATATTAAACTCTGAATTTCAAATTACACTGATGACGTAGGATGTGTATTATACCAGAAATAAACAAACGGTGGTTCACAGACTTTCGAAAAAAGTTGAGAAAATGCATAATAATATAAATATTTAAATTGTAATATTATATTTCATTATTAGAGATATAAAATTAATTAATATACTTAATTAATTTCACTTTTTGTCTCATTTTACAATAACATTTTGACATTCTGGAAGTTAGGTAGTTGGTGGCGCTGGTATCGTACAGTTTTGCATTGAGCGCTGCATAAATGTATATTTTAAAAATATTCTACTATATTAAGGATTTTTCCATTTTCATAGTTTATAAATAATATTTACACTAAAAAGTGCATCGAGGAACAAAAGAAGACTTCAGCAACATAAACATTCTTCAACTTTTTATTCGTTTAACTCGGAACCTTTTCATTAAAAAAAAGAAGATGTTTCATAATAAAACATCTTTGATATGCGACCAACAACTTTGTAGTTATATGTATATTAGGGTCCATCTCTAAATAACGATAAGTTTGTCCCTGATAGAATATTTCCCTGTAAAAACAAGAAATCGCATTCCCATTTTGTTGCTTCTAATTAAGATATATAATGAGATTATGCACTACCTACTACACGCACAGATTATGCAAAAATTTAAATGTGAAAGAATTATTGTTGTATCTTTATAAATAGGGAAGATATCATGAAGTAAAGTTAAAAAAGTATTAGCGCAAATAAATTATAATTTTTATGTAGTAATTTATAATAAAAAATATGGAATTTTCCGCATCCTTTAATTCTTATCTTTCATATTTTCAATTAACTTTTACCATTTTTGTTTATGGTGGAATAGTCTATTCATTTACTATTGGTGGTAACTGTAGAAATTAAATACGAAAATTTACAAAATTACTATGTATTAGTGTTCGCCTTGGAATAAAACAAAATAACAAACAAATGTGTACTGTTATCCTGTCAAATATATTGACATTGTTTTTAAAATCAAGGCAAACATTTAATAATGTTAAACACGTATGACCTTCTACATATTCTTGGGAGTGTTAGACCCTTCGGATTGGTCTAGCTCTGGCTTCTTAAACATTGGCTTAAAATGGTTATTTAAACATAATATATAAATCCCAGATTTTATATTTTATGAAAGTAAGCCCATTTTTAACACACCTTTATTACCTGATACCTGTGTAAGGCACCGTTAGTCACAATTTGTAACATTGTTACCTACAGTAGTGAAAATACACACACAACATTTTAGCCTTTATACTTTGACGAATGTCTGGCAGGCGCTGGCTCTCACTATATTGAAGGATATTTACAATCATACATTTATGCGCATTTGACTGTTTATCACTTCACACGAAATACCAGTGTTATAAGCATGCATGCAATAAAAAATATTCATAACAAAAGCATTGCAATTAGAATTAATTAAAATTTCAGGGAAGAGCATAATTAGTGAAGATAAGCGTAGCTAGTACTCGTTCACGCTTTCCACATGTATGGTCTCAATATTGAATTTCGTTTTACCAAATTCACAACGCAAGTTCACGTTTTTGTAAATTAAACGATAATTTGTAGTTGGTGCTGACATACATGTGCGGTGTTGTAATTTTCAAGCAGGCCATAGAATGGGGAGACGCGTACTCATATGTTTTAATCATCATCGTGTACGCGGAATGAAAATTAAACACTGACTACTGCCTGTTTTCTGGTTTTTTACAATGCTGTTCCGCACTGGTAAATTCAAATGTGAATTCTCATATGCGTGGTGCAGTTTTCAATTTAAATTATTACGAATTACGACGCATTCTACTAAATATTTAAAACTTGTTGTTAGTTAGGTAGATGTAGCTACCAATTAATTTCTGAATTAATACAGTTCGATATATGTGATAATTTAATTCTTGTCAAATATTCAATTAATATTCTTTCTCTTATAATATAAATATTTTGAGTAGCATGCGAGTACAAAATTTATATAGGTAGGGGATATATTTTTGCGCGTAAAGTTCGATTTCTAACCTCCATATATATTAGTGAAGGAGCAATCATAGGGGTAAAATTAACCTGGCAACAAACTCTAGGCTGTAAGATACGAAATGTGGATCTTATGAGTTATAATCTACAATTCGATGTGTTACTATGGATCTATTGTACTTTGAGTCAGTTTATTCTTCTAAAATGTTTAATTTGGCTAGTTATCATTACGCAATTTATTCAATTGATAATATGCTTTGTGATTAAAGCAGAGACCATGAGTATAAGATATATGTTTAAGTTTGAAATGGAATCACGGCTCTCAGATTTGTTATTAGGGTGGGAGTGGGAAATATATAAAATGTAGCTTTTTGTGGTGATAATCGAAATTATTTTCTAAAAAGTTGTTTCTGTGTGGATCATAGTCCGATGCGTTATTAAATATGATAATAAAACATTCATATTGCATAAAAGTATATTTTTCCCAAATGACAACAATAGTGTGATTTTTTTTTTACACCAACAACTATAGCCCTTGTTGTAAATCTGGTATTTTGGTGCCTATTCGAACAAGTAACTATTACATGTAGAAAAGGAAATTACTATTTGTATTTGTTAGCATGTGAGATTTGAAGCAATTATATTATTCTCGTTTAAAAGAGGTGTCCTTTGTACTCTCTATATTATCTAGATTAATGTTTATATTCTTTACAAGGACAGAAATTATTATTATTATTAATTTGTATGTAACTACTTATTTCGTAAAAAAAACCGCTATAATTAATAATTCATTATGTTTACTGTCAAAATAATTAACTAATGTTGCGTTTAAAAACTAGGAATATTTTCGATTTAGTACCATTTATGGTTGCTCTCTTTACGTTCGGTTATATCACGATTAAAGTTACCTACACGTAGTTTAATTCAAGGTTACACTTAAAATCGGTTTCCTTCACCCTCACCAATCTCCGGTTAGGATTTAAACATCGATTGTAGTTATGCGGCGATTCTTAACCGATTATCTACAGCAGCACGTACATGTTTATAGAAGAAGTGTTGATAAATTCGGCGTGATAAATTAAAATATGAATGCATTAATGAACGTTTAAGTTTTTTCGGATCACGATAGTGATGAGATAAATGAATTCGCAGAAAATATTCCTAGACAATACAATACTAATTGCAATCATGTTTTGATCAAGATTGGATAAAATAATTATAAAATTTAATTATATTAATTTTTTGGGTACTGTATTTGTACACAAAAATAATGCACTTTGGTAGTGAGACATGTCCTCCACTGACTATTTTTGCCACTAACCATGTTTTCCACCGACCATATTTTCTACATTTTTTTTCCTAGTTAGTTTTATTTTATAATAAATCACAAAACATTTAAAATTTAATATTGTGGCCAATAGCACAGAGATACTCTCAGTAATTTAGCTCTCCTCTTTTCTAAACATTTTTCATTATAAATGAGTAGGTACTGTGATTCGATTTTGTCGAGCATGAGATGTGTATGCTTAGGGTTTGTTTGTTTAAAGTGGGAGCGAAATTATCTAACCTACAGATAACATGCTTTTGTCAGTTGAATATTCATATTTTCGAATTTGTTCAAACGATTGTCCAACTTAAAAAATTAAACTTTTGAAATGGAAAAAAAATTAGTGGAAAAAAGCACTGCAGGAAAAAATTGTCAGTGGAAAAAACTGCAGAAAAAAAAATTCAGTTAAAAAATGGAATGCAGAAAGTATCGTTAAATCATTCACTTTTATTATTCTTAATCTAATATGCGATATACAGTTTTAGTTCAAAACTGAAATATTTCAAAAATTCTTTCAATTTCTACCCATATATTCAGATCTAGGGTGGGCGTCGCCCCTCCTGATTTTTTTACGGTGGGGGCGTACGGTCCCCCCTGATCCCGACTTCCGACGACCTTGATTGTTACCGATGAACCAACTACTGTTGAATCTAAGGTTCTACGCCCCAGGAAATTTTCTGCGCGCATGTATACCCATATATTATTATATATTTACGCTTCTCTTGCGTTCGAAATGTAATAATATATCTTAAAACATGCAAACTTATATTCTTCTGAATATACAAATTGTAGGTTATCTCAATCATAAAATCTAAACAAATGTCCAGCTCAGCAATGACACTAGTCAAGAATAAGTTTTGAGACAATGTCATAGTTTTTTCTAGTATTTCCTAGCCGTAGATTTAGTAATTATAAATGCAAATGAAGAAAACCGACAAATCATTAAATAAGAAGTGAAGAAATCGGGCAATTATCTTGCTCTGTTGTAAAGTAAATACAAATTGATATTTTATACACATCATGAATTTTCACAATATATATAAAATTTTTGAACTTATAATTTTAAGTAGAACATATTTTTTGGAAGCAATCCATTATATACATTTTAACCTCATAGAAACCCTGGAATCCTGAAATGAAGACGCACTATCATTTCCGTCTGGAAAAATTCTCGATTGACGGGCATATTTTTTACGACGCCGTCGATTGAATCCGAATGAAATATTCGCGTTGGTGGATCTTTTCATTGCAAAAAGCGCTTCTACTTGCGCGAACGACCAGCCGGAAGAAAAAAGAAGTTTGACGGCAATGTAGTGCTTCTACACTTCGTTCCGTAATAGACAAATATCTACAGTAAAAATAAATGAGCCACATTAGCGCGTACTGGTTCTTTGTTTCCGTTTTTAGCTACGAATTCTAGTTGTAGTTACGGAGAAGATATTCTGAGAGGTTTGCCTGTTGGTTTCAAACCAGTGGCTTCTAAACATTATTGAGCATTCTGCCACTGAACATGACATGTGCATATTTATTATTTATTTTAGGGATAGAAATGTATAGTTTTAAGCCGAGAGGAAAATAAAGATTATTTACTACTACTACTACTAAACATTATTGAATGAACATATCTTTATTGATCCTATTAGTCATGTGAGCTGAGTTATTATACTTAAATATAGCTTTTATTAAAAACATTATTAAAATTAGTGAAATAATAAAGAAAACAGCTAATAAATGTAATTTTATTAATAATATTGATTACATCCCTCTTATTCATAGAATGTTAACTATAATTTAGTATCTCCGAAATATTCCAATTCAAAATTAGGAATGCGAAATAAGATATCAAAAAAATTTGGAGATTTCGATCATACTTTCGTTTGTTTGAAGAAAATATAAAAATAATTCCATAATTTTAGTCAATTTTTAAATGCTTTACGTAACGTTTTTTTTTTTATATTAGAAGAGACAAGCGTAAATCCGTTGTTAAAGTTACAATGTGATTAACCTATAAAAATTCCACATTTTTCTTTTACCAAGGAAATGGATTTATAAGATGATTTTTGCTAATTACATTCTTACATTAACAACAGAGTTAATAACGCTTTATGCACCTGAGCATTAGTCTATCACAATACTCTATGAAATTAATGCTCTAATATATAATATTTGTAATTTCGCTCTTAACCACTTGAAGATAGAAAGCTATAATGAATTGTTATTTTATATTTACAGATGCTGGCAGTTCTTTAATTGTACAATTACAGTACGAATTATCGATATTGATTAATATTATTTTATTTATTTACATAGTAGGTATTTATTATCTTTAAATATGAAATGTCTTAATTTCTATGTCTCGGTAAAACAGGGTATTTGATGCACAGTTGCCGGAAAATTTCAAAGTTGTTTTGATTTTCCTTAAAATTCTCGAAGGTTAAAGATATTGGAATAATAGTTTTTTAAGTCATAAATAGGAAAATGCAGGTTCTTGGACGACTATGAACAATTTCGGAACCAAATAAAACTTAATTTTTATTCGTTCATGATCTTACAATATTTTATTTCGCCTAAAATACGTAAGATATTATCATTATTATATATTGTCATAAATTTTCATTCAGTAGCTTTTGAAATAATCAGAACAATAAACTAATAAAATATAAAAATTATGCAATTGCATGAAATACAGTTTTTATTTAATATGAAATGTACTTTATGTACTCATATATTAAAAAGTGTTAAATATTTATTTCCCAAATCTCCAGTAGGAAAGCGTGCGAGAAAATTTAGAAAAACACTTCAATTTCTGAAGCATTTAATAAGAATCTATATTTATAAAAAAGTGTATTTTTTCAAACGCCTTTTTGCATAATAATAATAAAACAAACTATTTGAACATTGAACGAAAAATAATAAATTTCGTTCAGTTGATTTACCAACAAACATTATTAAGTTGTAATGAAGTAGATAAGAAATTAAACATGTTTATTAAATTTAAATTAACAACTAGATTTGGTAAGGAATAAAAATAAATGATTTGCTTTTTCATATATTAGATTATTATATACGTCCATATTTTCTGATTAAGGGAGGGAATTTATAGATTAAAGTATCTATTATTTTTAAGAACTTTTGAAGTGATATTCAAAGTAGATTTAACGAAGAACTTCTTATCTTCACATCGCCCTCCAATTAACTTACAATTGCAGAGACTTAATTAAATCGAAAATGCTGTTCAAACAAAACTAAAAAGCATCCATTCTTCCTCTCACGTAAACTCAAGTTCCCTTGTAATTTAAAACGTTTTTGCACCCAATTAGAGCCACTTTCTAACTACCCGCCACTTAACGCCAACATTTAACAAAATTACAGACGAGCGCGAACTATTTGAGCGTCGCAGGTTTCACTGATGAGTTGTTACAGCAATAACAATAGAACAACCCAGTCTTGAACTGCGACCGCACAGCTTTGTCAGGGCCTGGCCTCGTATTTGATAGCGGCGAACAAAGTTCACATCTAGAAATCAAGATACAGATACTATACAGGAAGGTTTCGCTTATATAAGCAAACATGAAAATGAAACGCGAAGATATTGCGAGATGTCGCAATCTACTGCATGTTTATTTTGCGTATTGAGGATATGTATACTGGGTATTTATTTTTTTTATGAATCATAGGAAATATATTGGTAAAATTTCATAAGGTAGTTATTTAGATACATTGATTTTGTAAATTAAAATTTGATAATGGGCACATAAACCATAAACGAAATATTACAAATTTATATCAAAATCGTGTAACACTTACGGATAATTAGTAGTAAAGTTTTGTTTTCTTTTAAATATTTTGCAGTAAAGCAATATAACGAATTGAACATATTTTGTCGGCACGGGTATTTGCATTGATTCTATTGGTCAGAAATATGAATCGTGCAAGTCACGCTTGTGCCGTTGCGCCAAACGCCTATTGTAGGCTAAAATAGAACTACGAAATGTCATTTCATTTTATTGTTTGTGGGTATTTAAGATTATATTTGTTGGGCTTCTATTACTTGTTTCATAATTTCACTGTTTTATTGTGCTGTGTTGAAAATCTATTAAATAAAATTGTGTGTTGAGGTTAGGTTAGCGCCATTGTTCTCAAACTTTTGTATGTCATTTACTCGAATATCAAGTAAAATACCCTAAAGTTGTCAAAGGAACTTTATCTTTATTTATAGTAAATTTAATTGTTGTAAATTAAGACTTATAATATGAAAATATTATTTTTACATTAAAAATTATAATATCTACTATCATGAAAAATTGTTGTTTTAGTGCCACTAGAGCAATACCAATGACGTCACACAAACTTTGAAAAATCATATCTCGGGTAATATATGAAATTTTCACATCAAGTTTTCACTGATCGTCATATAGTTTGAAAAAGTTTCACAAAAAAAAAATTGGTTTATGGGCCAGTTGTTTTATTTTTCTTCATCGAACCCGTATAACGTAAACGTGACAATATATTCCAGTCATGAAACAGATGTAAAATAATATCTGCGAATTTTTAAAAAATAACAATTAATAAACATTTATTTGCCAAACCCAAACAATTCACCTGTTTGAATTGTATGTTTTGTTTTACATGGCCCCTGTAAACAACTTAACGATAAACATGTAAATCTACGTTTATCTTCTGACAGGAAACTATTATATCAATAAATTTTGGTTTAATTAATGTAGTAACATTTTGAACATTTTTTGTATTTATACATTTGTTCTGTAATTAAATTTTAGACATCAGTTTACGCTCGGAATATAGTTTAAGAAAAGAGGGATATATGAATGTTTTTATGCAAGTCGCTTATTTATTTTGGCAAGAAGAATAACTGTTGACCTAAATAGGGTATGTAACAATTTTTTTTAAGTGAATCTTGAGTAAAAAATAAGTTATACGTATTTTCTATTTTTCTCAATTTTTATTAATTTCGAAGAAATTAATTATTTAATATTTGTAGAGGGGATATGTAACGTGATCACGGGTTACCGTATAAAAAGAATACTACATCCTGATAGAAAGATATAAAAAACAACTATCATATCATGATATAGGTATCCCGCGATGCGCTATAAATCAGTATTTCATTTTGTAAAATGAAAGTATCAGGAATAGCTATTAACATACATAGGGATGTTATGAGTATCATAACAGCCGCAGATGTCAGTTTGATATTTTAAGATATCTAAGGCTTGTTATGAGTCATAACATCCGTGGTTTGTTCAATAGTTTACCGGTTTCAGAATATGAACACGTTAACTTCATTAATAAATATTATTTCTTTAAATTTTTTTTATGAATATCGTCTGTCATAATTTTGGAAGGTGATCAAGTAAGTTTGTTACTTAAGCGTTAAACGTGTTAGATAAAAAATTTATATTGGCGATGTTGAAATTCCTGAAAATATTTGGAACGCAGCAGGTAAAGCTCTGAACAGCTTATTTCCGCCTGTATTAAAAAATAGCGTTATATTATTATTGTAATGGGGTAAATAGCTCCATGGTAACGCGTCAGACTGTGGATCGTGAGATCCTCAGTTCGAATCCCACAGCTGACAGTTGCCAATTTAAACATACCCCTATGGTTCCTCCTCAACTTCTTTGGGGGCTATGATTTGCCGGCTGGTAACCGCACTTCATACGCAAAAATATATCACCTACCGTGATCTGCGTAAGCAGACTGCCACACCCAAAAAGAGTAAAATTCGTGATGATATATTTATTTATTTTATTTTATATTATCATTGTGTTTGTCATTTTCTTGACTTTTTGACAGGTCAGTATGGTAATATTACCGTACAGCAAAGAGTTATTACTTAACAGCCTACTTTCGTGCATGTAAACATAAGTTTAATCTCCTGAAACCGGTAAATATTATTTACTGCCCTATATGAATGCAATACATAACTATTACGGGTTTATTCTAAAAATTCAACGTATTTTATTGTACAATTATTTGTCAGTTATTAGCAGATACCTTCAGGAACCTGTGATCACAACATAAAATTATGGAACTTGAAATATGTAAAATTACAATTATGGAAAAAATAAATAAAATAACAGTAAACATAATTTTTATTTTATGTACAGGACAAAACAATGCCATATTATCCTGCTATATTACTGTTTTGTTTAAATTTCATTATTGTCACACACCCACTATTGAAGTATCAATATACGTAGGGATCGATAACATGAAAACGGTTTTCAGTTTAAAAGGTTAAATTTTTGAAGAGGTTTTATAAACATATAAATCAAGCAAATGTCACGTAAGATTGAAAATCGATAACCACGGCCGTTCGAACTATTCCCTTGCCGAGACTCTTTTAGCCATCATTTATTCATAAATTTAAGTGAATTAATTTCAGATTGGATTTTAGAATTTAGGAAATAGTAGGTCATTGTTCATCCTTTCCAAATCACATATCACTAATCACTTAATATCATATTAAACTTTTTCTCTTATTACGTATTCCGTCACAAGTAAATGAGATATGAGTTGTTTGTTTATTAATCTTATTGTATAATTTTGTATTTTTGCTATGGTGATCTACGAACACAAGAAATAAAGAAAGTAGCGAACATAATATGTAGCACAAAAAAATATGGATCCACTATTAGACTTTCTTCTATGCATCCTATCATCCTAAATTTGAATAACTAGTAATCACATTTGATACAAGTTGTTTATTTTATTTTGTCCACTATTGCTACCTCGAGAACTATAAGAGCTACGAGGTCGGTTAAATTAGAAAACAATTCCTATTAAGACTATTTTAATGAGCATAAAAATTTTTATTTTCAACCAGTGGTTCACAAACTGTGGATAACAACTTTGTTATTTTAAATAAAAATAATTTTATGTATTTGCTTATTCGATAGAGAATTTTATTCTGAATTTGGTGATATAATACTTATATAACCTTGGGTTACAATTTTTATGAGAAAAATGCATGTTTAGATTTATATCTGTTTTATTTGAAAATGGCTGAAATAAGTTTGCCGTGGACGATACAAATGAATATGAAAATCAATTATTTTGAAACAAAAACACAACAAATATATAAATTTATAAATACTACTCCATTTTCTTTATTACATAATTGATATCTTCGAAACAAATTACTTCTGACTGATCCATGGCACGCTTATTTTGCAATTTTAAAATAAAACATAAATTAAACATTCATTTTTCTCATAAATATTGTTATATAAAAGTATACAAATATTATATCACTGAATTCAGAATAAAATTCTCTATCTAATAAGCAAATAAAGAAAAATATATTTCCATTAAAAATAACAAAGTTGGTACCCACAGTTTGTAAACCACTGGTTGAAAATAAAAAAAATTATGTTCATCAAAATAGTCTTGTAAAATAGAAAGTGTTTGTTAATTAAACCGACATTGTAGCTCTTATAATTCTCGAGATAGCAATAGTGAACAAAATAATATGAGCACATATTGCAACTGACAGAAATACGTAATTCCTGAACAACTTCGATCCTCTATATGGACTATGTTAATTATTAGTTTATACTTTTCGTAACAAAAATACTGTACAATCTATTTGCGTGAAATCGGTTTTTCACTTGTTATGTAATAGCTTTTTTTAAGATATCTAAGGCCTATTATGACTCATACCATCCGTGGATTGTTCAATAGTTTAATGGTCATTAATAAATATTATTGAATAACGTGTGTCATAATTTTATAAAGTGATCAAGTAAATCTGTTTGTTTTTATTGAACACCAGGGTTACACTTGTATCATATTTAAAAATATTTTTTTTTACTTAAACGTCAAAAGTGGATTTTGGCGATGCTGAATTGCCTGAAAATATTTGAAACGCAGCAGGTGAAGCTCTGAACAGATTAATTCCGTATGTATTAATAAATAGCGTTATATTATCATTGTGTTTTATTTTCATTTTCTTGATTGTTTTGAAAGGTTGGTATGGTAACATTACCGTACAGCATAGAGTTATAACATACTTACCCTGCCAACTTTTGTGCATGTAAACATAGGTTTAATCTCCTGAAACTGGTAAATATTTATTCTACTGGTATATCAACTATTATTGGCTAAATGTTTTATTTAATATTTTATTTTATTTCTAATTCTATCTACTATAATTTGGTCTTAAAAAAAGAGGGTAAGTATTAAATATTTTAACTTAATATGTCACATAAATTATTATAATCCTTGAAGAAATAGAACAAGCATTTTAAATAACACTAGAAGAAATTTGGTGGAAGCACTGAAAGTCTGTACAATTCAAATCTACCGTCCGTATTTTCACTTCTTCAGCAAGCTCGACCAATCTATCCCTATTCAACATTCACAGATAGATTTCAATTCACGAGTGCTACATATGTTCAATTTCTCCCGTGGAATTGAAATTTGCGTTCATCCTGCCGGGAGCAGCTCGCGTTTTTCACGTACGAACAAAAAAAAAATCCCCAGGCACGGTAAAAAGAAACGATGGTAAGGTGCTGATTAAGCCTTTGTTGTTTGGAATGAGCGGGTTTTTGTTCCAGGCGAGGTAATAAAGATTACATCCACGATGTGAAATTGGTTTGACGCTTGTGTGTTGTGTACGCCTCGGGCAACGAGGCTGCAAAGCACGGTGGTGGCGGAAGTTAACGTGGGAAATAAGAAATAAATCGCTCTGTCGGATGTAGTTAGCTGGGATAAGTGATATTTAGGTGCCGTGATATGAATTAATGAAATTTTTATGCGATTTAAGACGTAAAATGTTATAATACGCCACACGTATATCAGGAGATGGTTCCATAAATTCATAAATTACATTTTGTCTCTTTTATAGTGATTTAGCTCAACACGCCGATTTAAGTTCCTAAGACGTGTTGTTTCGGGTTCGGAGCACCTCACCGACAAAAGTTAAGTTTATAAAACAAATGTTTATCACAACACAAATAACTAAATGATTACATAATACATCTATATTGTAGCCAATAATAAAGAAATTTTACAATTTTTTTTTACTCATTTTGTGTCATAAATTTAAAAATATAAATTCAATTTACATACAAATATGGCAACATTCATTTAACTGATGTAGTAGCTGCCTTAAATGTTTAGATTCCAAAGTTGTGTTCTGTTCAATACTATAAACATCATTAAAATTATTAACAATCACATAAAAATTAATAAATATTATTCAAAAGATATTCATGAATGAAGTATATAATTTAGGGTTTTATGAGACGAATTTCTATAGCCGAGATTGATCTATAGTCAGCTAAGAATATACTATTGGGCTAGGCAGGGCTTAAAATTCCAGGTGTCTGACATTAATTCGCGAATTCATAATTGAATCCATTGAAACTAAAAGTTTTATTCGCGTCTCGAACGTAGTAGTAGAAATATTGGAAATGGAGGTCTGTGACCTTAATAGAATTAAAAAAAAACAATATCATGTTATCTGATAATAATAATAATAATAAAAACTACAAATAATTATCTTACAATTATATAGTATTTTTTATTTGCAATTAAATTTAATACAAGAGTTGAGGTTACGTCTTACGTCAGACAAGCTCAGTTGGGGTAGGTCATGAAAATACATAAATTGAGGTAGGTTACAGTTTAAATCGATGGATGACAGTAATAAAATGGATATAACAATTATGTTTTGCTGCTTTGATTAAACGAATCAACTAATTGTTTGCCATCATCAATTTAAAATAAAAATAAAAATAAATTTAGAGGTAAGTATATACAATAGATTACACTTCGCAAAAGTAACAGGTTATATTTGTATCTTTCTCTCAACATGTCTATCTTTTTCTTAGCTCGTTCAGAGCTTGCATGACGTTACATATCTCTTCCACAATTAAATTTTTTTTTTAATAATTATTCTATTTAAAAAAAACGGGTATTTTATTTATCTGTCAAGATTTATATATAAGAAAATAAAAATTTGGTCACAAATTCCATTTGTCCAGGAAATTCATTGCATTATTAGACATAATTTAAGAGCATAGTTTTATTTGTTTCACATCCTAGTAAAAAGAAATAATTTAGAACATTATTCCGTAAATATAAGTACAATATACCATTTTAAAAACCAGACGATACAGTATAATGTGAATCCGTAGATTCGTCGGCTGGAAATAAACGTTTCTAGTATAAAAATATAAGTTCGGCTCTATTTTTCTACTCGATTTTCATGCTGGATACATTGTGCGCATGCGTTCTTGAAATACCAACATACATTTATTTGTTTTTGGTTGAGGTTAGTTTTGTTAGCTCGTTCGTCGTTCGTGTTTATTGTTTTGTATACAATTACTTTAAACAAAAATATATAAATGGTACAAAGAGAATGGTCGTCCCAAATGACAAAATCTTTGGTAGAGGGCTACGAACTGCAACATATTTTCTGGCCTCCTGAACTGTAAACAGAACAATCACACATCATTTACGTTTGCGGTAACTACGATTTTACAGTTTCCATGCTCTTTGAAACACCGCGGTGCGGGAACGCGCACCGATATTTTTTAGCTTTTTGAGGCCATTAAAATACAAAGTAACTTTGTAATAATAAAGAATGATTAAAAAAACTCTAGTTACCGCCAAAATCGTTAAATAAAGTAACATAGAAATAAATAAAACTAAAAATTTTATATAAAAATGACATTTGCCAGCAGCACCATCTCTTAACACTTATCCTAACTAAGTGCCGATATTTCACAGTTGGTAACTGTCACATATTTAATAAAATGTCAAAAGATAAAACTGATTGATTGGATTGATGAGAATTGGTGATTTATTTTATTTTAATTATATTAAATTAATTGTAATACAGAATATCGAGAAAGGTAGGTGAATCGCTCATGTAATCTATGCGGGAATTATTAAATTGTCATATTTTTTAGGTTATAATTGTCGCCTTTTTTCTCGTCACACCACACCACAAAAACTTGAAATGTAATGTAATGTAATTTATATTTTCAGGGAGTGGTTTTACTTTTGTTTATGACACTTTATACAAATTGTTGATTATTTTCACGTTCCACAGTTTTTTAAAGCGTCTTGATGCACAGCTTACTATAAATATCAATTAGGAAAATTTATGGAAAATACATAGATATAAATAAATATAGTAAAAAGGTATGTCGGCCCGAAAATGTAATACATTATGTGTGCGTTAAGTTTATTATACATCGCTCAGTTTTATTAAAGCACTCCGCTCCGCGTCGTGCTTCAATACAAAACTTCGCGCTGTAAAACTAAACTTACCGCACGTATAATGTAAATAACTATTGTATCAAGTAAGGAGATTATTCAATTATTTTATTTTAAATATACTTCAGTGTTGCCGATTGTACGATAATTATTGTTTGAAATTGAGACAAAGGCCATAATTTTGAGTGTCAAGAACTGTCACTTGCTCTTGAACCACTGATTGACTTAAATTTATCTTTAGTTGGCCACTTGAACTGGTATCGTATTATTTCGGTATAAAATGAAGTAATCCGTTTAAAACAAAAAAAAAGTATAAAATTAAAATAAACTCGGATGGATTTAGACAAATAAGTATGGAAATAGACGAAAAAAGTATAATGTAAAACAGGCTTAAGGTTTAACTTTTTCTTGTATTTGTACTTCTAAATACAAATATATAGAAGTACCTAAATGTAGAAGAAATAAAGAAATATCGCTTTCAAAATAAAATCAATAAAACAGAGACCAATTTCTCGCCAAAGATCTTAAAAATGACATTTTTTGCTGTTCAATTACCGGCACTAGTACCTAACCTACTTTTTACGAGAAATCCACTTACTAAAGTTGTCGAGTTGGACGAATAAGACGAAGAGGAGCAAAGCAGGAAAAAGGTGCTTGTCTTGTCACTGGGCAGGTACTCCTCCCACGGGATTCTTGTGCAGTAAATAAAACAATAAATCGAATAAAAATCTTTCAGGGCTCTTAGCGAGTTTCTCGCTTCCTCAGAGAGATAGGTGGCTTCGGTCCGATCCAGAACGTCATTTGTTACGGCGAATCCGATTAGGTGGGACCGTTAGATGTCACGAGGCGCGCTTGCCGACCTAAGCTCGGATAATACTGCCGCTGTTGGATAAACACCATCTATCTGTTTTATCTGCAACTAGATACATGATAATGGAGATGATAAGCGTATCACGTGGTTTCGTTTTAACTTATCGCGGTGTTAACATGTTGCGCACGTATTTTTCGACATTAATTCTTTTTATTTCTTGTTTTGAAGTTGGGAAGAAATATGTCTGCACAATATTTTCACGGTCGTGGAAAAATAAACAAATATACATGATTTATCTCTGAATTTTGAACTGCGGGTATAAATAAATAAAAAGTATTTCATGCACTTTTGAGAACAAGAGTTTCAATGCAATTCTTTTACATAGAATAATAATATATAGTTTTAAATCCGTAAATATGTCGTTTTGAAATATTTTCGTTAATTTTTTAAGTATAAAAATTTATATGTTTGTATTTAAAAAGACTTTTTAATAGCAAGAAAAAATTATTGTCATTTAGGAAGCATGGTTTGGACGTTCTTGTAATCGATTTGTGAAAGTAAGGAAAAAGTTTTGAAATTAATTGGAGATGATCAGCCTTCAACAGAAGTTGTTCCACCAATTACGGATGATGTCGTTTAGTAAAACTTCCGATCTAAAAAACTACACTTGCTTTAATGATTAAAGATAAAAAAAATACTTACCAAACTTAACAAATATCCTAAAAAAAATTATTCCATCAATCAAATATATTCCTCCAATTAGATCGAAATTTGAGGTACTAAAAATAACAATAATTTCTATCTTACACCTATATATACCGGATGTCGAAGTGTCTACTTTTAGTAGAACATAGGAAATTCAATATTAATATTTTCATCAGGCAATAATTCGTTCCCTGAATGAATGAATTTTAGTGCAAAAATTGTAAATATAAAAAATACTCAGAAACAACATCTTCATCAAACGAGCCTAAATTTATTGATAAATTACATTTTCCTACAACTGTCAAAAAAACTTGACATTTTTTCATTGTTTTCAATACGCAAAATATGCTATTTCTTGGTTATATATAAACAACACTTGTGTTTCCCAGGCAACGTGAAAAAAAGTATTTTGCGCACATGGGCTACAAACTCTTTTCCGCACTGTAAGAAGATTGAATAAAAATACGTATATTTGAAATGTATCCAATAATTTTTGTTGTAAATTAAACATGCGCAAACGCACAGCTCTTAAATCTTTGCAACTGACTGAACGCGCCCTACGTGCTAAATGAATCAGTTACTTGTTAATTTTTGAATTTTTCTTTAGTTATTGAACACAAACTTGCAACTAATTAAAAACAGAAACGACATAATAGAAATTAAAGGATGATTGACAAATTCGATAAATAAAAGATTGAATTAAATTAATAATTTATGACATTAACCTAACCTAACCTAATCTAACCTAAGAAAAATTATACAATTGGTAATAAAAAAACTTATTTAAGGTAACGTTAAGTATAATTATTTATTAATATTTAAGGTAATGCTGCAGTTTTTATACGAGTAATGGTTAATATTTATTAATGCCCGATAATTTATTGGTTGAAGCCCAGAATTTGGTTTTCTATGTTGATGTTGACAGGTACGTGTTGAGTGTTTTTGTTGCTTAGTAACATCAAAATGTATCAATAAATTAGTATGAAAAATATAATAATTTTACATATTTATTTAATTCATTTCTTTTATTTGAATAGTAAGAAAGTTGTAGGAAAAATATTGTGTGTATTACGGGTGCAAAATGCTGCATTGCTGCTCTCGCATAATTGAAGCTCTCAGCTGCGCTTCGAGCTTCAAACTTTATGCTCGTGCTACAATGCAGCATTTTGCACCCTTAATACACAAATAACTATTTCCTACAACTGTCAAAAAAACTTGACATTTTTTCATTGTTTTCAATACGCAAAATATGCTATTTCTTGGTTATATATAAACAACACTTGTGTTTCTCAGGCAACGTGAAAAAAAGTATTTTGCGCACATGGGCTACAAACTCTTTTCCGCACTGTAAGAAGATTTAATAAAAATACGTATATTTGAAATGTATCCAATAATTTTTTTGTAAATTAAACATGCGCAAACGCACAGCTCTTAAATCTTTGCAACTGACTGAACGCGCCCTATGTGCTAAATGAATCAGTTACTTGTAAATTTTTTATTTTTTTTTATTTATTGAACTCAAACTTGCAACTAATTAAGAACAGAAACGACGTAATAGAAATTAAAGGATGATTGACAAATTCGATAAATAAAAGATTGAATTAAATTAATAATTTATGACATTAACTTAACCTAATCTAACCTAAGAAAAATTATACAATTGGTAATAAAAAAACTTATTTAAGGTAACGTTAAGTCTAATTATTTATTAATATTTAAGGTAATACTGCAGTTTTTGTACGAGTAATGGTTAATATTTATTAATGCCCGATAATTTATTGGTTGAAGCCCAGAATTTGGTTTTCTATGTTGATGTTGACAGGTACGTGTTGAGTGTTTTTGTTGCTTAGTAACATCAAAATGTATCAATAAATTAGTATGAAAAATATTATAATTTTACATATTTATTTAATTAATTTCTTTTATTTGAATATTAAGAAAGTTGTAGGAAAAATATTGTGTGTATTACGGGTGCAAAATGGCATTGCTGCTCTCGCATAATTGAAGCTCTCAGCTGCGCTTCGAGCTTCAAACTTTATGCTCGTGCTACAATGCAGCATTTTGCACCCTTAATACACAAATAACTATTCTGTCATGAAGTAGACGTAAAATAAAATTTATAATTTTTAGTTATTTACAGAGCGCCATGGAAGACAAAACATACAATTCAACCAGTCGTATTGTTTGAGTAAAACAGATGATATTTAGCATAAAGTTTTAATGATTATTGACATGTTTATTTATCAGAAATTATGAATATAATTACCATTTAATGCAACAAAATTTATTTAGCTATAGCAATATGTAAACTTTATACTATCAACAGTTGCTTACATTAATTACAACAGCAAATTGACGCATGCTTTTATGTCGATTACGTGCAGGAAAAGGGCTGTCCTGAAATAATGTGCTATAAATCTTTCACTTAACGAATTTCCTGCAAAATACCATTTTATCCAATGATATTTTCTTGAGACGGTATCCGTAATTATTCATTATTAATTTAAGTTAGTAGTTATTTAAACTTTAAGACAAAGAAAAATATCATCTGACTGTTTGAATTGTTTTTTTTTTCTTGGCAGTCTGTAAATCCTCCAATAAAAAAAATATATATTGTATTTTCTATGTCCTATAAAAAAGTACACACCCGTACTTATACAGGGTGGTCCAGAACACCCGCCCACCCATTTTATAACTCAGGAGCTTGAAACTTTTCAACAGGTAGCCAGGGGACTAATATTGTTATTCTCTATCGAATGAACCGAAATTTGGAAACACCCTCAACTCCTTGGTGGAGGCAAGAGGGCAACTTTGTAATTACAAATGGGAACCCCAATTTTTTTCCATATCTCGATTCTAAACATAAAAATATGAATAATTTATTCGAAATTTTTTTTTGTCCGGGCAACAGATGGCGCAGTGATCGCTTTCTCACTGAAGATTTACAGGCGCACAAGAATATGTACAATTGTAAATATTATTTTTTTTTGTTCTTTTTCAATTGTAATATCAAAACGTTGCTAATGTTTATGTTTATCAGACAACATTATTGAAAACAAAAAATCAACACCCGCTGTAGGGAGGTTACGGAAAATGATATTTTTGATATTATATGGTATGTTACAAATATCGTTTTGCGATTACGGCGCCATTTGTTGCCCGGACAAAAAATGTTTCGAATGAATTCTTCATATTTTTATGTTTATAATTGAGATATGGAAAAAAATTGGCTTTTCCATTTCAAATTACAAAGTTGTCTCCTTTACCCTGTACAAGGGGTGATGGGGAGCCCCCAAGTTTCGATTCATTCGATAGAGAATAAGAATATTAGTAAGGTCCCCTGACTACTTGTTGAAAATTTTCAAGCCCCTGAATTATAAAATAGGTGGACAGTTTTTTGGACCAACCTGTATGTTTGTGACATCGATCATCCACCATATATTATTTTTTTCTTCAGATATTTAAACATTCTGTAAATAGATGAAAATCAAATAGTCTTATTCAATAACATGTTTACTTTGGTTTCAGCAATAAGAACTGGAATCAGGTTATGTAAATACAAAAAAAATGGGACACTTTTTTACGAGTGTTATTAAATTTTACTAAAACGATTGATTGTAGTTTGTAAAAGTTTAAAGACGATAAAATGAAAGTGTAATAATGAAGGAAAATGAGATTAACTAAAGTTAAACTGAAACTTATAAAATAGTTAATCAGAAGTATTCAAACATGTATATAATTTATATCTAAAATCGAAAGAAACCTATTTCATACAAGCTAATCACTAAACACTTACGCGTTATAAAGCACTGTGTTTTTAACCGAAACTAAGCTAGTGAGACGATACGACAATTTCTAAATATATTTATTAAAATAATTAGGTTAATACTGTTTTCTGCTGTGTAACTGTTGTTTGTTTACGTTAATCTCAAGTGTCTCCGAGGGTGGAGTGCACGAGGTCGCCGCAACAAGACACCAGGCTATTAGGAAAAAAGCCACTAGACAGAGGCGAAATTTTAAAACGAAGATGATTAAGTGGAAAGAATTATTGCAGGTCATAGGGTGTATTGTGACCCCGCTTTTTTGTTTTTGTTTGTTGTTATTAGAAGACTGACGGAATGAAAAGGTTAAAACATCTGGATCGCAACAGGCGCCAAGAACTACCTCGGAGCGGGGGAGGAAAACGAACTTCACGTCCCACCTTGAGACTCCTGAGGGAACGAGAGGGAAATCTTTGTATATAAACTGAGCAATCTGCTTCAATCGAGGAGACCATTCGTGGTCTCCACTATGACTCCATGTTAGCGTAAGTCTGGGAGTTCTCACTGTCCTATAACCACCTAGTTGCTCTTGGACCGTCTGGCGCTTGTCGCTCTTGGCACACCTGGCACGGGTGATCCTTAATTAATTCCCTCACCTAGCTGCTCTTGGACCGCCTGGCGCTTGTCGCTCTTGGCACACCTGACACGGGTGATCCTTAATTAATTCCCTCACCTAGCTGCTCTTGGACCGTCTGGCGCTTGTCGCTCTTGGCACACCTGGCACGGGTAATCCTTAATTAATCCACTCCTCTAGTTGCTCTTGAACCGCCTGGCACTTTGCTCTTGGCACACCTGGCACGGCTAATTCTTAAATATTTTTCCCATCTTTATTAGTGGAAATCTCTCGATTTAATGACATGATTCAGTTTTAAGAATGGTTATTTCTCACAAAAGTAACAATTCACTTTGGGACACGATTAGTTTGCGATACTGACAACAGCCACAATGAGTTAATTATTGAGTCTTGAGTAATTCATTGATCAAGTGTTTTCTGTTAATTATGGGCATTTAACTGCACCTAAAAATAGCAAACTTCTCCAGGTGGAGACATTCTGTGCGTAGCGCAGACTTTTAAACTTCTCTGTAAAGAGACAACTGTACATGCAATTACACTTGTACAGTCAACTACAAACTTCTCTGTAAAGAGACCCCTGTACATGCAATTACACTTGTACAGTCAACTACAAACTTCTCTGTAAAGGGACCCCTGTACATGCAATTACACTTGTACAGGCTACGATACAAATATCTCAACGATAACAGAAAACATTGATTCATCAATTTAACTATAAATAATCTGAGTGTTGAATACACTATGATATTATTGTGACTAGTTTGGAAGTATCAGCGTTATTCAGTTTATGATATGTTTAAATCTATAAAATGTAATCTTGATTCATTGGTATTTCAACAATATTTATAATTTTGTTCGCTCTCTGCTTGAGGTTTTTTGTCGTGGTTTCCCTCTTGCGATTAAAGGCGAATGTTATTTATTTTTCCACGACAGAACTTTGCGTTCAGATCACTCAGTTCGTTCTAAATTATAATAATAATATTATGATGATTTTATTTTATTCTGCATATTTATTAGTTTCAATAAATGCACAAGGTGTGACGTCACAGTCATGTCTTTTGGAAGGAATTAATTTATTTCATTTCAACTGAACCTATCCCGATTCCCCCACCATTGATAGATACTTCGTATTACGAACACTTGCGCAGAAGAAAAACAAAGAAATTGAAACTAATAAACGCCAGCAATATTTCCGCTCATCCTCATTTCAAAATGTTTCTGAAATGAAATCAAGCGTGATTTTATTTATATGCAAACAAAGATTCCAACTCCAAGACTTGTGGACTGAGAGTGGAGAACCATACCGGAAAAAACTTTTACATTTGCAGAATATGTATGTATCTAGGAGGCTGTTGTACTGCGCTGCCATCTCTACGCGCTCGCGAGTGTCATAAGCCGTAAGCAAACGCGAAATGACTGCCTACATTATTCATAAGAACGTGCAATTTGTCGCGACGTAACGTTTCCACGACACTGTTTTGTCAGAGTGGTATTGGAGCGTGATGCGGTGCGGTCATAGCTTTTCGCATTAATTTTATTATGCTTTGAATATAATAGTTCAACTGTCAGAATGGGGTCGAATTAAAAAAATCTAATTATAAAATAAGTAACTTTGTATTATACAGGTTATGTATCTTTACATATATGCATTTTGTTGCTTTGATTAAACGTTGATTACATTTGTAAGTAAAATATTTGTAATTTCGTAAAAGTCCATTTCATTTATATCTATCTGCTAATTTTTATTAATAAATATATATAAATTATGTTTTCGATCTCGATGATTGTTAAAAACAAATAATACTATGGGGTAAATAGCTCCGTGGAAACGCATCAAACTGTAGATCGCGAGGTCCTCAGTTCGAATCCCACAGCCGACAGTTGCCAATTTAAATTTACCCTTGTGGTTCCGCCTCCACTAACATCTTTGGGGGCTATGACTTGGCGGCTGGTAACCGCATTTCATACGCAAAAATATATCACTTACCTAGATCTGCGTAAGCAGAGTGCCACACCCATAATGGGTAAAATGCGTGATATCTTTATTTTTATTTTTTTAATTTAAAAGGTATTTATTCGAACAATGCACTAGCTTGTTTCAGCTTGACAATCTGATACAAGACTCATCCACATACATTCTGTCTGTAACTCTTACTTATAATAACATTTCATTACTTCTCATATTTCTTACATCCTGCATCCTGAGATAAAGAAATGACGTTGTTTATGGAATCTACCTATTGTGTCGGTGTTTCGGGATCATAATTTAGATCATTACGCCATTTATTTATTTTGGTTGGACAGTTTGCTGTTGGAGATCTCGGTAATTGATACATTTGTATGGGTGAAGTGCAATTACCAAAGATATGAAAAGAGAGAAACAACAGCGGTAAAATTAAAATATGAACTGTCGGATTTGAACTGAGTATCTCATAATCCAGAGTTTGGTCTATTTATGTTTATAGAACATGACAACATTTGAATATTATTTATGGATTATTTTCTTTAAATTGAGCACTCCAAGGATAAAAATCTTGTTATTCAGATATGCATCGGAGTATTTTTAGAACGTCCAACGAGATTTCCTTTTGAATGTATTCCGTATCAAAATGATCAATATCTAGAGACCTTTCAAATCATACAGAAACAGAAAGTTTTGTAACCCGAACTTCTTCAGTTTTACGCACTGAAACACACCAAACGCTCGTCTATAAAAATTAAATTAAACTGAAAACGTATTATACTTTCATCAAAGATCACTCAATAATATTTCCTTTTTTGGAGAAAACCATCTTTTTTTATAGAATGTAAGAGAAAATAAATATTTTATAAGAATTCTGCATTATATTAGTGACTAGTGGAGTAAAAGTGCGGTCAGTTTTTATCGGTTGAGGATCACACGTTCTAGTCTCCAAAAATTAATTGATAACTTCAAATAAAATAAATAAATATATCTGAACGCCTGTTATCCATTGTGGATGTGCCACTCTGCTCATGCAGATCTCGGAAACTGATATATTTTTGCTCATAAACTGCGAATCCCAGCTGTCAAATAATAGCCCCCAAAGTTGTTAGTGGAAGTGGAACTACAGAGGTAAATTTAAATTGGCATCTGTCAGAAATACTTTAGAACATTATTCCGTAAATATAAGTAGAATATATCATTTTAATAACCAGTATTAAATATATTTCTGTAAAACTGGAATGTAAAATATTGTTAAAATAGTAACTGTCGACTGTGGCATACGAACTAAGGATCTCACGATTCACAGTCCGATGCATTATTACTTTAAAATATTTTTTTCACGACCGGAAAGAAACTCGGTTTCTTTGGTACCAAAATCATGACAATTTCATATCTACGGGAGATCAAATAATGTGAGAAAAGAACAAAATGAAACAGATCAAAGGTAACTATCATAAATTACATTACAATACAAATACAGTACAAATAAATATTGGGGTTGTGAAAAAAATACTATATTCACCGCAGGAGAGAAATGTATTTTTCCCTTGTTGTATTGTAGCCCAAGCCTACAGTTCGTGCTTCGATTTACTCCGCGGGAAAAAAATGTACCCTTCTGTCCCTTAATGCATAATATACTATTATCTACGATCGATGTTAAAAGCGACCTTTTCAACGGTTGCTTGGCAAGTTAAAAGCGTCATTTTCTGACATTAGTTTTGAAAGTAACACAGCAGCTTTTTAAAAGTGATTTATTTCGTTCGTGGGGTTGTTTCACTCGGCTTCGCCTCGTTTCAAAAACTTCTCTACTTACTCATAAAATGTCAGTTTTAACACTTATATCATAAATAACTATATTATAAATTTATTTTGTTTTTGTTATAAAATATTGCTATTTTAATAATAATTAATTACATTAATAAACAATGTAATAATGTGTTAAGCGAGGTGTTAAGTAAATGTAAGACTTGTCTAATTTGTTTGTATTGTTAGGCATAATTTAAAGGTGAACTATACAGTTTGTCCCACTTTTGTCAGTTATGCGGCAAATAAATCTACCAGAAAAATAAGAATAACTTGACTATAGACTTTATACGTGTAGCGAAACTTATCTCTCCAATAATAGAAATAATTTGTTCCTTTTCTCCTATCGCGGAGCGTAGAGCCGGAATTTCACCAGTTTCAGTGACCAAATGTTTTACTTGCATTAGCGAAGTTGCTGATGGTCAGTCAACAGACAACTGCAAGGGACCGTCGACTTATAGTGACCTCCGAATTACTCAGATCCATCTGCGGCCGTTTAGTAGAGCTACGAAGTATAATTATTTGTATATGTATCGTGCGGGACGCGAACCCCGACCGTCAGATTACAGACTGTAAACCCGAGCGCTTTTAGCCACTTGACCACCAATGGCTGCCCAATAATAAAAATACAGGTATAGCTTGTACAAATTTGCGTGGCGATTGATTCCATTAGTGTTTCTCAGCAGGTATTCCATAAGAGGATTAAAGAAATTTATGAGGGACTACTTTACAGGGTTGTACTAGATAATAATTTCAAATGAGTTTTACACAAACAGACACAAGTAATATCAAAATAAGAAAAATTTTAATAAAATTAAATATGAATACAGTATTGTCATTGTCGTTCAGTAAATATAAACATATATTGATAAAAAAACTTATGTTTTATTTTACATCTATGTTGTTTTACTTAGGTGATTAATTGATAACAATATCATCATCAGTGTCGTCACTTGACTGTCCAACATTTATAATAAATTCATCAATAATATTATTGAAATTTAAGTAACTGTTTTGTATGTCTATCACATGCCGAACACTACTAGCCCAATTTAAGTCACTAATATTATTTATTTCATTGTAAAGCGAATATATTTTCCGACGAATAACATCTTTTTGAAAATCATTCAAAATTCTCGATTTTCCAGCATCACTTCTTTGTTTTTTAACCGGTATACCTTCTTTTATTATTCTTCTTACTGTAGTATATGACACTTGAGTCATTTCAGCAGTTTTTGATATTGGCGCATTTTCGAAATTATCACTTTGTAGAAAGTTAAACACATTCAGAACTATTTCTTTTGCGTCGTTTGATAAATATTTTTGTGTTGGATTCGCGACCGTGGTAATTTCTTCAAAATCTTCGTATTCAACTTGCGACATTGTGTTCACTGTTACAGTGCTGCTGAACTAATGAATTTTAAATGTCGTTTTCTGAAGGGTATATATGTATAAAATTATTTTACTTAACAGTTTTCGGGGAAACTATTGAAAAGATAATCGTATTAAAAATTTCGGAGATTTGAAGCATCTAAGCCCAAAATTATAATAATCCACTCCTGAACATCAGACAAACTTGCACCCCGCTGGCTAGGGCTGGCTTATCCCATTAGCAAGTCAAGTCAATCGCCACGCAAATTTGTACAAGCTATATATACGTTCCTATATTCCCTTTTGGACCGCAGATAGAATTTTCTAGAATTATTGGCTTATGTATTTATATAATTATATTATATTACCCAATTTAAAAGTGGTGATGTTTCGATTTACTTCGGCCTTCACTTGAGCCTATACTAATTCCATTAAATTGAGTTTGTAGTGAGAGGGCGGTAAACAAAATACTGTATTAAGTATTATTATTTATGTTTAAGGAATTTTGCGGTACATCTCGTTCTAATTTAATCTTTCCGACTATCCATGAGTAAACAATGGACGCATAAACCATAAACGAAATATGACAAATTTATATCAAAATCGTGTTACACTTACGGAATAATTAGTAATAAAGTTTGTTTTTTTTTTTTAATATTTTGCTGTAAAGCGATATAACGAATTGAACATATTTTGAAGTCACGGGTACTTACATTGATGCTATTGGCCAGAAATATTAAAAATGTAAATCGCGCGTCTGCCGCTGCGCCCAACGACTATTTTGGGCTAAAATAGTACTACGAAATGTTATTTTATTTGTTCTGTTTGTTGGTATTTAAAATTATATTTGTTGGGATTCTATTGTTCTCTAATTTCACTGTTTTATTGTGCCGTGTTGAAAATCTATTGAATAAAATTTTGTGATGAGGTTAGGTTACCTTAATACCAGCGCCACTGTTCTCAAACTTTCGTATGTTATTTACTCGAATATCAAGTAAAATACTCTATAGTTGCCAAAGAAATTATATCTTTATTTATTTTAAGTTTAATTGTTGCAAATTAAGACTTATAATTTGTAAATATTATTTTTACATTAAAACATATATGATATCTACTATCATGAAAAATCGTTGTTTTAGTGCCACTGGAGCAGTACTAGTGACGTCACACAAACTTTAAAAAATCATATCTCTGGTAATATATGGAATTTTTTCATCGTGTTTTCACTAATTGTCGTAGAAGCTAATATAGTTTCATAAAAAATATTTTAAATAATTGGTTTATGGGCCCGCTATTGGCGCACCACTGATATATATATATATATATATATATATATATATATATATATATATATATATATATATATTTTACAAACAATGCATTACTCTTTTTCGCATATACCTGTATCATAATTACAAACTAGAGTTGTAACGTTTTCTTATATTATGTTTATTTTTTAATTATGTTTTATTTGGGTACAGCTAGGCTCTTTTCGTAATATATACACAGAACAAAAAATAAAGAAATTTTAATAATAAACATTCACATAAATGATGAAATAAAATAACTACGTATGTACTTGCAAAATATAAATAAAAAAAGTATTATATAGAAATGCTAGTTAGTATGTAAATTGATATTAGAAGCTTGCACAACAAACAGTTGATTCAAAGTATATAGAAATGATATGCAAAAGCAGATGTATCGTATTGCACTGCACAATATAATGTTAATAGGAATTATCAATTATATCAATTTAGTAAAATATTCTATACTACTTACTAACAGTGTAATTAATTATATAATTTATAAAGCTCAAATAATGCTTTAATTATGGTTTTCGATACGATCTGATTATTATAAATATAGCTAATTAATTTCACTAAATCCGATAAAATTCAAATTATCCATGTACTAATAATATTATACAAAGGATATAAACTTTCGTGGATAATTCTATTTTGTTACGCTTTAATGTTGACAACATTCCCAAAGCTTTCTAATTTGCTCGGGTTTGATTGAAGTTGGAAGTGTGTGGTACTTGATCGGGATAGCGAATTATCCTTTCCGAACTCGATGCATAACTTAATTTGCATTTTGATGGGGTAAAAACAATGTGTTATCGAGTAGTTAATGACAATAATCCCGTAATAATGCTTTTTAATTTATCTGAGCTTGTCGGTTTTTGTTTTTGTGAATTTTATTGCATTTGTTGCATATTTGTAATATTTTATTGGCTATACAACTCATAGGAAAATAAGATAAATTTTACTTAGTTACGCTGTATAATATCGGTTATTTGCGTTGCTAACTAGTTGTGTTTCTGTCGCAAGCAAATAAATAATATGTAATTATATAATCCAATAATGGAACTTAACCAAACCGGTCAAGATTGAATCCTGATTTACAAGTTGTGTACTCTTAATTTTATCCCTGTTTATTTTTATTTCTACTCCTGATGATAACTTAGTCATTGTATTGTCCCATTGTTCGTTATTTGTTTATTTATCCGGCCCGCTAAAATTAATCAGTAGTAACTTTGGTTGCAGAATATGAAAACGTTGGGCATCACTGATTTAATCCATTAATATAAACTAACAATTAATATTTTTGACATAAATAAATAATGTGTTTAATGTAATTGGTTAATTCGTTGGTCTTAACATACACATCTCGTCCTCTCAACTGTATATTCGATTATTTTCGAACCTCTTGTTGTATAAGTACTAATTATTCAACGCCATAGTAAATAGCCCAATTACAGGCTTACACGTAATCTATTTTGACCAATCAAAGCAGTATATCAGCTAATATGCGAGTCCCAGCAGCATATCCCTTTAGCATGACAATTTTTTAAATGAATAATTCTTTTCATTTTAACGTTAGTGTCACTTTATTGCAAAATGTGTCATAATTTACGTTTTGGAAGTGATTCTAATAATAAAATTAATGAAAATAGTGTATCTTGTTGAATAATCTTTCCCAATACCACTCGAGGTAAATATTTGTTTCAAGACATAACTTGCAAATTATTACAAATTTGGCTCATCCAAAATTTCTCAAATACCAGTCGACCTTCGGTCTCGTGTTGTTTTATAGTAAATTTTTGAATCGCGAAATTTTGACGTAATAATTTGCAAAACAAAAAAAAATATTCAACTCTAGTGGTATTACCCTTGAATATCTCAAAACTATCAATATCATTACTAAAAAATTGAATTACAACGGACCTTTTGTCTTTATTGTACTTGTACAAAAGTTGAACGACAAAAGATGCTTTACATTATGTTACAGCGGTATATATAAATATTTCTTATCTATGTATCTTATTTCTACTGAATAGGCAGGTTACTCTCTATAACTAGTTGCTTATTTCTAATTTAAATTTTAGCTGTTCCGAACATTTTCTTAAATATTTGTTGTATTATGTACACAACCCCTGTAAACTTATCGATGAATGTGGTTTGAAAAAAGTAATCATTTCGAGCAATTGAATTTCATTTATGTTGGATATTACGAATAAAGTCAGAGTCAGGCTGGTATGCTAGTATGGGGTAAATAGCACCGTGGTAACGCTTCGGACTGTGGATCGTGAGATCCTTAATTCGAATCCCACAGCAGACAGTTGCCAATTTTATTTTACTCCTGTGGTTCTCCCTCGACTAACATCTTTGGGGGCTATGATTTGACGGCTGGTAACCGCACTTCATACGTAAAAATATACTTACCGAGATCTTCGTAAGCAGAGTGCCACACATTCGATGGTTAAATGGCTTGATTTATTTATTATTATGAATGAAATATGGCTGCTATTCACAAGTCTATACTAAGGGCTATTAACTAGGGCATTTTTAAGATTTAACACTGTTGCTATGATATGATTGTTGACCTCCAAGTTAAAGATTACTGTAACTTTAAGTGATATATGTTCATGTCACCTTGTTTCACTTTCACGAAAATCAACCCATGAGAGTAATTATTTAATATGATTTATTAGAAAGTATATAAAAATATAGGATTCTGATTCTTACAGCATTTATTCTTCTTATATAACCAACGTTTCGTTTTACACTTCGACCTTCTTCAGAGAACTTGAATGTGTCTGTGTTATGCTTTAGTACGTACGAAAAAACGGAATGATTGTTAACGAACATATTTGTTACATGATTGTTTGCTGTAACATCTTACTAGTAAATGTGTCGCTTGTGTATACTATATTTTGTTGTAACGATTATTGTTTAGACCCGGAAGGTTTAAGTGTAAACCGAAACATCGGTTATGTAAGAATAGTAAATACTGCATGATTGATTTCGATAATTTTTTTCACACTTTCCAATAAACAAATTCAAAAAACATCTAGCTAATTAATTTATTACGTATACATATTCTTTGAAGTCAATTTCGACGATGTGGAGACCTTTTTACTTGAAATAGAGTTACAGTTATATTGTTAAACTAGTTGAATCAAAATGCTTGTAAAAGAACCATGACGAAGTCATTAAGAATTCAAAATGTACTCGTATAACTCAAACAAAAAGTACGATCAAATTCCACACCGTATAATGTAAAATATTTAATCCTCGTCCCAGATTCAGCTTAAAGTCTCGAACAACCCAAATTTTCATCCCAAAACCAACAAAAACATCAAGTTTCCACACGGCTAATCGGTACGTGCGTATAACTCGCGCGCAACAATGATTTCCCAGTTAATCTAGTTAGAGAAGTAGCTTTTTGCGGCCGCGCTGCCGCTAATACCAATCAATGCAGCGATAGCGGCAGTTGCCGCGAATAATAAAGTCAACCACAGAGCGACGGAACACCGTCTCTTTCATATTTTACAAAGCCCGAATGGGGATTGGCTATTATTATTTGAGGATTACGTTATTTAGGTGGAAATTAATTTATGAAGCGTTCAATTTACGTGCGTGGATTGTACGTGTGTCACTGAGGGCTTGAAATTTTCATCGGCAATGGGAATAATACTGTGAACATGCGAAGGGAGATTCAAGTTAATTGGAAACAATATGTTGGGGCTTAAAATTTGGTCGATAATGCTGTACTTACACGATTAAATTAGATACCTCGATCGTAAGTTCATAACTACCTCAAATTTGCTTGATTAAACAAAACATTTATATCAGATAGATATTAGAATTGATATGCAAACTGTTTTGTATCTACATAATATTCGTTATTATTTCTGAGCTTCTAATAATAACAGTTTAATTTGCTATTACTTTAACTATGATTAAAATATTTAAGACATAAAATGGTGCAGACTATAGAAATGTGTCGTTCGCGAACGATTCATTTAAAGTGAAAGAATTGTACAGGTGATTCAAATTAATCGAATCAGTATTTTGAAAAAGATTTGTTCAATTAAAAGAATCATCAGTGAAAGAGTGATTTGAAAAAAACTTTGTTTTTTGTTTTACAAGATGATTCCATATCAAACTTCTTTGTCTATCATTAATATTAGTACTCATTATTATGCAGTATGGCAAAGCAAGTGAGATACAAATACGAACTAAACATATTATCATCATCAACGCCGGACGAATGAATCGAGTTGCGCAATGCGTAGTGCGCACCGATTCGGTACCACATAATATCATTGGTTCGCAACGAACGATTCGTTAATAAATTACTCACTGTACAAAATTATAAATGATTCGGTGAACGAATCACTTTACTGAACTGAATCAAACGATTCGAATCAGTAAAAAGATTCAGATTTCCCATCTCTAGTATCGGCAAACATTATTTTTAAAACAAAACCATCTGATATGGGCAATAAATACTAATTTTATTTTAATTGATATATCATGAAACAATAACAATTAGGTACCCAAATGTGCCTTATTGTATACATTTTTAAATTCTGCACAACTTTTGTATCTACAGGTTTGTTGTAAAATTAATAGATAAAAATTTACAGCAATATAAAAAGAAATAGCATTGAAATCCCTATATACACTAAATTACAATTCTACATCCAGTACATTGTGTATTGGCTCTACAATTACAGTGGAAAAATTTTGATTCCTCTGTTAATTAATACATTAACATGAAATTCAGTAATGTAACTAGGTATTGTGATCTTAGCAGTCATTGCTAAGGAAACTATTATTCGGAGGACGATACATTGGAACTAAGACTAGATGTTTGAATTAATATGTATAAATATGTCACGCAGAGTAGGTTACTTCTATAATAACAGGTGTCATCTTCATTATTGACGTCACGAATGTGTTGCGCTGTGATAAATTATTATTCGCTGATGATCTTAAGATTTTTTTTATCGAGTACCTTCCCTAACACATTGATCTTTGCTACAAGAGGACTAGAATAAGCTATTTAATTGGTGTTCTGCTAATAATCTACAAGTTAATATAAAAAATGTACTTTAATGTCCTTCTCTTGAAAACAGTCTGTGTTAATGTATGACTATTCAATTAACATTGTCAAATTAACGCGTTCTCACTTAGTTAAAGATCTTGGTGTTATATTCGATCATAAATTTACATTCATTCCTTACATTCGTGACATTCATAACTCCGCTATGAGAATGCTGGGCTTCGTAATTACTAATTAGGAATACCCGTGACTTTCCTAACATATCTGATATTTTTTCCTTTACTATGCTTTTGTTAGAGCTAAATTAGGTTATTGTGCCATCATTTGAAATCCTCATTACGAAGATCTCATTGAAATAGTTCAAAAGAAGTTCCTTAAACATATTTATTTTTAAATTATTAAAATATACCCTGCTCGACATGTCATACAAATCACTCATTGACATGTTTAATGTTAAAAGTCTTTTGGAACGTCGTGATAATAACCTTATCCTTCATGTTCATAAACTCTTACATAACAGTATTGATGACCTTCGTTGTCTTGCTTTCATTAACCTGCATGCACCGTCTGTTACCACAATATTCCCTTCCACTTATCACTCTTCTTATTCTCTTCCTTATTCTCGCACCAAATTTCTTTTGTTCTTTCCAATCTATCGTTTACCATTTATAATAATAAATTTTCGCATCACGACATTTTTCATTTGGAATTTAAATAGTTTTTTGAGCTTGTCCTGTAAGGAAGATTATTTAAATAAATTGTTGTAACCTGGATTGATTGGCTACAATAAATACAACATTAATATTTAGTTTTAATTCCGGGGAATGGGTGAGAGCAGGATCTAAGGGCCAAACCCACTAATAAAGATCGTGTCGGTTAAATATAAGTTTATTAACTAATATTCAATACTTTGTACAGTTATTTACAGATGATTACAACTTAGAGCCGATGATTTAGTTAATTGAGTCGCTGATGTTAGCAGACTCTAGGTCTTAATTGAGTCGAGGATGGCAACAGACTGACTTCTCGATTCACGTCTCAGCCTTAGGTAGCCGAGACAAATATTCATACTCAGCATTCTTACGGGGGCATACATTATCAAAAATCTCTAGACAATAACAGTTCTAAGAATGCTGCAGGGGATGCTAAAGGCATCAACAGGATGTGATATCATTAATAAAAATAAAACAGAAATGAATACGTGACATTCCATCGACGTAAGCAGAATATACGTCTCATAAATAACTAAAAGATAAATAATTCTTATAATTATATAGGGAGATTACAACAAAATAAATAATTTTGTGCGCGATATCTTCCCAAACTGGGCTTGAAATAAACGTACTACGTCCAAAATTCTTAAACAATATTTCTCATAATGGTAAGAAAGTCCTTCGACGAAAGAAGTTTTAGCAAATGGAAACTAATAAAAAAATATCTAAGATAAACAACGGGACAAGGACGAATACCATCGCTAACACTTTCACTTATCGAACATGAGATATATACTTATTTTGGCATATTAATAGGGGAAAGAAAATCCAGACTTTAATAAAAACATTCGTTCCTGTATGTGGGTGAGAATTATTATGATTTGTACTATGTACATAATAATTTTTTTATTATAAATATATAATGCTAAATCCATGCAACCTTTTCAATTTCATTTAATTTAATTTTAAATTTTAATTTAACTCTAATTTATCTTTTTTAAATTATCATTCATGGAACACTGCAATATTAAATTAAATGAAAACGAACGCATGCAGCAAAGCACGTCATGTGTCACATTTAAGTCTGTTAATCTTAAATATTGGTACGCGATTTTTTATTTGCAAGCATAAACTTTATTTAAGTGATTATGTGCTCTGCCATATAATTTAAAAATGAAGAAACGAAGAGCCAATTAAGTCGTTTGTCCGACAAACATATTCTATAGGGAAAATGATTCTTCAATAACCTTTTGAAATTGAAATCTATGTAACTACATTCTGTTGAAAAGGGCTTCTTTATTTTAGAATAAAATTTCATTGTTATCATACAGAAAAATATATTTTATCATTTCTGATCAATTCTACTAAAGTCAAATCATCAAAATCATTTATATTTTAACAAAGAATTTCAATTCTCCACGATTTAAAATATAACCTTTTCAATCACAAACGTCAAAATTTATCATTTTCATTTAAAAGATAAAAGTTGGTTATATTATAATTGTAAATTAAATTAAATGAAAATGAAAATGAGAACATAAATTAAATGATTGCATGAATGCTTACATTTTATAATGCGTATTTATTTTTTAAATTCAATTAAAATTAAATTAAATGTAAATTAAAATGGCTGCATGAATTCGGCATAAGAGAAATTCCTGTATTCTAATATATCATACCTTTCCTCCCACTTAGGAATCTTTACAAATCTATACATATATTTATGTTTTTGAGGCGATTCTAATAATCTAGAATTAAATAGACGTCATTCAGAGATGTCCAGAAATAAATATACCAAATCATCAATGTTCATCTAAAATTTAAAAAATTTACATTTCTTGCTTTTTCTTCTTAGCCTTAAATTATGAAAACTACAAGTAAGTGTAACAAAGTACTTATTTACTTTATACACATATGCATAAACAAATTAAATTAAAATAAAATTTTGAAATTCGACCTTATGAGTTCCGAATTCAATTAGGTTATTTTGGATAGCATCTTCAAAAGGTATAGAAACGCTGCTATGAAGAGGACGCACATTTGAGTAATGACTTGTCCTATTTATATTCTATACGACATCCATTTCACTTTCATATGAGTATTCTGGAAAAAGCATATCTATTATTTCCTATATTTGGTTTAAGAAAAGGAGAATATTTCTATAGAATTATTTATATTGTATTTTACAAAAAAAACGCTAAGATATACTGTCTATTGTGCTAAAACGCAAAAATATGAAAAGTAATAAAAAGTTTGCACTTGAATTTTATTTCGTACTTTATTTATCTGTCGAACTTTGTTGCCGACTTTGAAAATATATATTTTTCTGCCAATGTCAGGTTTTAGAATTCTCACATTTAACGAAAAGCTTTTATCTGATTACTGTGTCAGGGATGCTATTTTTAAATTGTTTTCTGCCGAATTCTTTCTTCTCTACAGTTCCTTAGAGCTAAGTGCACAGATATCTTTATATAAATAAAATAAATATTTACTCCTGTCCCTGCTCTGTTGTTGCAGACTTTTTTCTGCAAGAAAATAGGAATTATTGTTGCAATTAGTAACGAAATAAGTATTCAAAATGTAGAAATATATCGGGTTTCTACTTTTTTATAAGGTATACGATAGGAAATAAAATGTTATTGGGTAGAGTAGTAAGATGTATCTCGGGACACGGTGTGACACTGTGTTTCCTATGTCCTATAATAATAATAATAATGTATTTATTGGTTGTCAAAGAGTATACTTTATACCAAGTGGTTGACAATAATTATACAACAAAATAGTAATATATACATATAAATACAAATAAAGAATACAGAAATTGTAATAAGTAATAAATTTAACTACAAGAACCACATTTAATAATAGCTAATATTGAAAATACATACAATCACAGTACATAAAGATAATAAATATCCTTTCGTTTCATTCATTAAGCAGAAACTCCTTATTTTTAAAGCATTAACTGTTTAGAAAAATATATCGTTAATTTTATTTCGTGTTAAATTAGTTAATAATTGATATACCATATAGTCTTTTGAAAATGCTTCTAAATTATACTTCCATAAATAGAAATTTCTACTAGCAATGTACATTGGGCAGGCGATTAAAAATGGGAAAGAGTCTCTGGCTGGTGGAGGTTACTAATTGTACAGTTTTCTGATGCATTTAATAGTTATTTACTTTACAAGTGGGCAAAGTAAGGAATTACCCACGAGAGAAATTTTAGATCACGAAGCCGAAGGCTGAGTGTGATTATTTTATCGAGTGGATATTTCCACTTTGCCCACGTGTGAAGTAGGTATAACGTTTTATCCAACATCTCTTAATAAATGCAAAATTTATTAAAGAAATATTATTTGACAATGACATATGCTTTAAATTGTCTAAATTAAAATGTCAATCGAAGAGGTTACCAAGGTGTTGTATGTTATTATAATTAAATTTAAAAAATACTCACTAGTCGCTTTTCTCAAAATTATACCCACTAGTGGGTAATCTGTTACTTTCCTTGTTTAGAATCGCCATAGTTATAGAGCATTTATTGAGAGGTGTTGGATAAAACATATTTAATATTTTTATATTTTATTATTATAATAATTTTACTTGATAATCTTAGTTGGGATATTAATCTTATTTTAGTTATAGACATATTAAAATTTAAATATTCGGAAAAGTTAAATTCAGCTTTCAATCAAATAAATATTATACTAAATTTAGAGTTCTTTAAATTGTGTAAGTCTCTTTCAACCTATGTCCTACTAAAAAAAAAAATACATACCTGGTATGTAGTTTTATGTGTTGTTTAAATATTTTGAACACTTTAACTTCATTCATTTTATTTCCCTTTTGCTTATCTCCTTACTTTAATTTTAGTTGAATTCATGTTTTCTAACATTTTATATATTAATTTCATTCTGTATGTCTGTCCCACGTGCTATACGACAAGTTGAAGCGACCCCTATGTATATTTTATTTATATCTGGCTGAAATAAGAGAGAAGTCGATTGAACATGTTTTTTTAGATAACATTCTTTTTTTATGAAGATGATAAGCGGACTGACTACTTTGGTCGTATACAGCCTCAAGAGTGAATGATTGTGAATTATGTAACATAAACGACCATGTAGTATTCGAACCCACAAACTCTGATGTGCTACGCTAGTGACATAGCCACTACATCACCGAAATCGGTATAACATTCTTTTAAGAATTGTTATGTCCTCATACCGTCTATTTTAAGAAGAAAATGGGCAACGGCTTGTCAGGTAGCGTTAAAGCCGGATCACTCAATAACGCAAGTTAGTTAATAGGTGGATGGGTGACCGCTTTGTGAAAACCCATACCAGCAAATACTGCGTGCCGTTGTCACACAACTGAAAACGAGGTTCCGAGGTAGCATATAACCTCGGCAGTTGTGACCGCTTAATAATAATTAAAAAAAGAAGAAATAAATCAATCATTTTCTCATTATATTAGTCTTCAAAACATAATTTGTTCGCAAATTTAACCTTGTAGCTCTAATAGTTCTAAGAATAGTAATGGTGGTAAACTTTAATTGAACAACCTCCATAAATTTGATTTGTGAATAAATTTTATAGTACAATTTATACATTTTACTTCTGTGTAAACTTTTTTTTTTACAAATTTTCGTCCCTCTGATACAAAATCATGTTTAATATTATAGTTATTTTAATTAGTATCCACATGAACATGGCATTTAATTATTAACATTTAAAATGAAATACAAAATATATTTTTAGATTTGAAATTAAAATACAGGTAACAAATTTGAAACAATGCATACATAACATACATTTACAAATTATAATATCATGACAGTAAATTATTTAATAAATTTGCTTTGAAATGATTTCAAATTCGTATTCCTCGAATTCGCCATTGTACAAATTTGCGAATAGCTTAAAACAAGCGCATACCAAATTCAGAGTATAAATTGCTTACACCACTATTTACCGACCTATTCAAACAACGCAAAGTTAGAAAACACGTGAGTAAGGAAAACAATCTACCATCGTCCACAGTTTCCACTGTTTCCAGAAGCGCAACTCACTTTACATTTCCCTAGGAACCTCACAGCCTAACGTCTAAGCTACATGCAAAGTGTAAGTGCACGAGCAGCACGAATGTGCAGATGTTGAATAGTAACAACGTGGGGGTAGCAACAGTATGAAGCTTGATTTGCATTATACTTTTCTCCTTCAGAAGTTTGAAGCTGCTTTTATATTCTCTGTAGAGGACCAAATAAATAGACGCACGATCAAAGGGTTAAAAATTGTATTTTTAAATCCTTGTTGTACCGAGAACTTTATTGCCAACTACAATGCTCGAATCATTTTATTAAAATTTTATATTTCTAGGAATTTGCAGGAATGCCGCTTATTTTAAAATAAAACAAGTGACGTTGACATTTATTTATTCAATTTTTAATACAATAGATCATTTTACGAGCCCGGTTTTTTATGTCTATCTAGCTATATTTTAAATATTAAAAGTTCTATCTTATCACAGTTAGAGACCATATTCGTAGTACAAGGCAATGTATTTATTTAATCAGTATAAAAAAACAGTGAGTAAATTTCGTTAAGTTAATATTATTGTAAATTTTTTAGTGTATCTAAATTTAACTTACCTACATCAATCATTTACTGAGATATGTGTGAAAAATCTTACAGGCCCATGATGTAGGACTTACGGTTGATGGATTAACATCAAATTATAAATAAATATATACACAAATCAACTAAAATTGTCATTTAAAAACTATAATCTTATTAGATTTTAAGTCATAGTAGACGAAAAAAATCGTCATATGGTACCATACACATACGTATTCACTAGGGTGAGTTGAAAAAACAAAATTTAAGACAAATAGTGCAAAAATAAAAAATTTTGTGACTCTATAAAAGGAGAGTTACATGAGTTCACACCCAGCCAGCGCAAACGCCTCAAAAATGGCCATTTTTGGTGTTTTTCTATATTTCATCAATTAGACCATACTATTCACGTTATACGAGATGCAGCTTTTTCATACACAAATTACTCCTGAGACCTTAAGCTTTAAGTTTAGTATAAGGGGGAAAGGTGGAACTTTCTCGATTTGACGTAACAAGCAATAGTTCGCGAGTAGAAATTTCGTTTACTTTTATATTTTAACATAAGATACAGCTGTATTTGAGAGTTTCGAATTTCACTATAACCCAGAGAAAATGAGAGAATTTTGAAATATTTCAGTTTTGTACTGAAACTGTATTTATTTTAATCAAATATTAGGTTAAGAATAGTAAAAGTGCCTGATTTTACTATACTTTTTGCATTCTATTTTTTCACTGGATTTTTTTGCAATTTCTTTCCATGACAACTTTTTCTTTTAGTTCTTTTTACCTCCCGCCTACCTCTAGGTAAGGGAGGTATTGTTTTTGGTCAAAAAATTGGGTAGTGAGTTTTCAATGAATAAGCACGTTTTAGGGTCCCTACAATACGATTTTACTATTTTCGCGATGATGTCTGTATGTATGTATGTATGTATGTATGTATGTGTGTGTGTGTGTAGTCTGTGGCAATTTTTTCGTCTCGCATAACTCAAATACTATAATACCAAAAAATACAATTTTGTGAATTATTGCTTCTTATATTTAAATGAAGAGCTGATTAGATTTTGGATAAAATTGGTCAACCGGAAGTAGCAGTTTACTTGAAGCCCTTAACAGTTTTTCGTGAAAAACACGGTTAAATTTCCTTTTTTAACAATTTATGTTATTTTGAAAGTTAAAGAATATTTAATTTTACATGTGGTTTGATTACACTAATTTTATAAATTTTCATTAGATTTAGAGATAATAAAATATAAAGAAATTATATTTTACAAATCTTGCATTCCTAGTACACCATGAAAACATTTAAAAATTTTCAATTTTTTACGAAATGTAACACATGTCATTATGATTGTGTAGCTGTTTTCTTAGTGAAATATATGTAACAAAATTAAATAAATATACGAAAGAACATTAAAATTTTCAAACATAAAGAAAATAAGCAAGTAAGAAGGTATGTTTCTGTATCATCAAATACTATTTTGTACCGTTTAAGAGTAGTATTGGGCGGGAGGTTATGTGCTGGCCACATCAGATTTTTTTCATTGATTTCTTTTTCCATTTCAAAAGTTTTCATTTTTTTTAAGTTGGACATTCGTTCGAACAAATTCGAAAATATGAATTTTCAACTGACAAAAGCATATTATTTGTAGGTAAGATTATTTCGCTCGCACTTTTAACAAACAAACCCTAAGTCTACACGACTCCGACTCGACAAACTCGGATCACAGTATTAATTTTTAATGGATATTATTTGCAGGTTAGCTCGCTTCGCTCGGACATTTAACAAACAAATCCTAAGCCAATATTTCACTCTCGACAAACTCGAATCACAGTACCTACTCATTTTTAATGAAAAATGTTTAGAAAAGAGGAGGGCTAAATTACTGAGTGTATCTCCGTACCATTGGCCATAATATTAAATTTAAAATGTATTGTGATTTATTATAAAATAAAACTTAATAGGAAAAAAATAGTCAGTGGAAAAAATGGAGTGGAAATGTAAAAAATGGAATGAAAAAAGTTTCTCACTACCAAAGTGCATTATTTTTGTGTACAAATGCAGTACCTAAAAATCTGATGTGGCCAGCACATAACCTCCCGCCCAATAGTACTCTTAAACGGTACAAAATAGTATTTGATGATACAGAAACATACCTTGTTATTTGTTTATTTTCTTTATATTTGAGAATTTTAATGTTCTTTCGTATATTTATTTAATTTTATGACATATATTTCACTAAGAAAACAGCTTCACAATCACAATGACATGTGTCACATTTCATAAAAAATTGAAAAATTTTAAATGTTTTCATGGTGTACTAGGAATGCAAGATTTGTAAAATCTAATTTTTTATTATCTCCAAATCTAAAGGAAATTAATAAAATTAGTGTAATCAAAACATATGTAAAATTAAATATTCTTCAACTTTCAAAATAACATAAATTGTTGAAAAAGGAAATTTAACCGTGTTTTTCACGAAAAACTGTTAAGGGCTTCAAGTAAACTGCTACTTCCGGTTGACCAATTATATCCAAAATCTAATCAGCTCTTCATTTAAATATAAGAAGCAATAATTCACAAAATTGAATTTTTTGGTATTATAGTATTTGAGTTATGCGAGACGAAAAAATTGCCACAGACTACACACACACACACACACACACACACACACACACACACACACACACACACACACACACACACACACACACACACATACATACATACATACATACATACATACATACATACATACAGACATCATCGCGAAAATATTAAAATCGTATTGTAGGGACCTTAAAACGTGCTTATTCATTGAAAACTCACTACCCAATTTTTTGACCAAAAACAATACCTCCCTTACCTAGAGGTAGGCGGGAGGTAAAAAGTAGTATATCTCAAATTTTTAAATTATTTGATCCAAGAATATTCTTGCAAGTTCGCCCCCCCCCTCACCCCCTCTGACAAAAATTACTTCCGTCGTCCCTCCTATAACCTTTAGGTCGCTAAAGCTGTAATTGGTATAAACCCAGTACAATGTATTTGTAAATTATGCATTATCTAACCTAACCAAGGCACTTACAAATTTATGAATGTATTCTATGTCAAACTCAATCAAGGGTAGTCATAATTAGATTTTGCAGTTCGGTATTCGCTCGAGTCGCTGAATAAACGAGATGAGAAATTAACTGGATGTGTGCTAAAATTTGACAGAAAATCTAATGATAAACGTTAGACAATAACATCAGATTTACCCAGAACAAATTGCGCATTGGTTCTGATGTACACGTCATTGTTCTAGAACTAATTAATTAATATATGGGAAAAATTAAATTTCAAAAATTCGACTATATAAAATTACTCCTGTGGCTTCTTCACCACTACCTTCTTTCATAATACCAGGACCTGCTTTGAGCAGAGTGCCATACGCAGAAATGGGTAATGGCGTAAACTCTAGAACAGGGGTGGGCAACCTATAACCTATAACAGGGGCCAGAATAAGATTTACGTTTCGTACGCGGGCCGTAGTTGTTAATTGGCATATTTTTGTTACTTATAATTTTTTTCTGAAAATTTAAAAAGCAATAATAAAACAAAATTAACTAAGTACTACATTTATTTCTTAATTTAAACTAGACGAATTATATCGAAAATTATACAGTAAATCTCCCCTTTTTCTTTATATTGGATATTAACTTAATTTAAAATTTTTGTTTTTGAAAATATTTATTTATTATTTCTTCTAAAGATCTCGCGGGCCGGATTGGAACTATACGCGGGCCGGAGTTGGCCCGCGGGCCGGAGGTTGCCCACCCCTGCTCTAGAAGATACTTCGGCATAAGAATTTGACGAATTTTCCTAACATTTCTATAAACGATTTTACTGTCTATCTAATTGTTAAAAGATAAGTTAAACAAGGTTTTATCTTTTGCAAAAACCTACCTCCTTTTTATCTCCTGTTAAATCAATAAAATTTATTTTTGTTCATAGCTAACTTTTTATTAAAATTAAATCTATCCCTAAATTGGATCAAATATGTCCCGCGAATGGCCATTACTTTAGTTGAGACTTGTTCAAAGATTTGAACAGATATCGAAATAAAAATCTCAGTGGCATCATCTGTTAAATTATGTTCGCATCGCTCATTTAATAATGTTTGTTATATGCGCCATTAATCGATGAATCAATCATAAAATAAGAAAAAAAATCATTTTATTCACAGCAAAAACCCTAATATGTATTTTTTATTTATACGTAGGTACACTATATTTATGTAACAAACTTACTGTACTGGAAGACTGAAATTCCATTTTCCCGTGCACGTGTTTTATACCTGTTACTGGAAGTTTCTATAAACTGCGCTACGATAGATCTGTACATGTCATATTGTCCCCTCCGGATGTTTCGTCCTAAAACTGTCATTGACATGACAATATCTGCACATGATCATGATGCTCTGTTAAAGTAACATTCCATAGGGATTGTTGATGCCCAAAGGATCTCGATATCCGCGTCTGTCTGTCGATCCGTGTAGATCTCTGGAGTTACGGTTTCTCAAAATCTACAAAATTGAAAATTTTGATATTTTGTATATATCAACTTATTCCGTTTGGAAGAGCTGATTAGTTTTTGTTGATAATCCAGTAATCGGAAGTGGTAGTTTACTTGAAGTCTTAACAAGTCAATTATGGTTGAATGACTATTTTTGTTATTAGAATAATGTTTCAAATATTAATCTGTAATTGTTGTTTGAAACATTTTTCTCTTACTGTCTTCATTTACAAATAACAACACGTTAAAGGAAAATTATATTATGACATTTTCGTTTAAATCTGCTAACCTGTGTTAAAAAAAAAAACAAAACAACGATTGAAAAATGTCAGTTTTTTACCTCCCACCTACCTCTAGGTAAGGGAGGTATTGTTTTTGGTCAAAAAATTGGGTAGTTAGTTTTCAATGAATAAGCACGTTTTAGGGTCCCTACAATACGATTTTACTATTTTCGCGATGATGTCTGTATGTAACTCAAATACTATAATACCAAAAAATACAATTTTGTGAATTATTGTTTCTTATATTTAAATAATAAGCTGATTAGATTTTGGATAAAATTAGTCTACCGGAAGTAGCAGTTTACTTGAAGCCGTTAACAGTTTTTCGTGAAAAACACGGTTAAATTTCCTTTTTCAACAATTGAAGAATATTTAATTTTACATATATTTTGATTACACTAATTTTATTAATTTTCCTTAGATTTAGAGATAATAAAATATAAAGAAATTAGATTTCACAAATCTTGCATTCCTACACACCATGGAAATATTTAAAAATCGAAATGTGACATGTCATTGTGATTGTGATGCTGTTTTCTTATTGAAATATATGTCAAAAAATTTAATAAATATACGAAAGAATATTAAAATTCTCAAATATAAATAGAAAATAAACAAAAAAGAAGGTACGTTTCTGTATCATCAAATACTATTTTGTACCGTTTAAGAGTAGTATTGGGCGGGAGGTTATGTGCTGGCTACATCAGATTTTTTTAAAGGGATGAGCGTTTCTTGATAGTTGTGGCCCCTGTTTCTGCCTTGTTGGATAATAAATCTATGGCGTGAGGTGTTGTGGTGCCCACAATAGATTTTTTTGTTATGCCATAATGTGCCTTGTGACCTGAAGACTAAGAGGACTAAACTCTTAAAAGGTTTTTTCAGATACTTGCGATTGAGTTGACGGATTCCGTTAATGTTGTTGCTATCAGTAAAGGGAGCCAACAGATTAAAATGAACCACTTTTGGTTTTCCGCTAATACTTTTCGGAATCGGATAGATGACGTCGCTCATTTGTTTCAATACTCATACTTCGTTATTTCCTTCTCAGAATGTTTGCAACTTTGGTGATAGTCCAGTCACTGTTGATTAAACGATAAAACTAGATCCTCAGCATAGCAATCACCGTCTTGAGTTTTGATGTCGCAGGTCTCCTTTTTCTGTCGCTGGTGCTTTGGATGTTAGAGATCATAGACGTCATACATTTTTATCGAAGTTTTATGGCGTAATCCTCGCCTGCTAAATCTTCTTCGGGTTTACTGCCTAACTAGAGATCTTGGGATAAACTCGTTACAATAGTTGTAGAATAGTTAATAAATATGTTATGAAAAAAAAAAATAATTAAGAAATAACTCCGTGGTAACACATTAAGCTGTAGATCATGAGATCTGCAGTTCCCACAACTGACAGTTGCCATATTATCTAGCCTTGTTGTTCGTCCCCCACTAACATCTTTAAAAGGCGTGATTTGACGGCACATTGTAAATGTGTATATTGAGTTGTGATATTATTTTATTTTAAATTCATAACGTTTGACAAGTAGAATTGCCAACTGTCCACCATTTCGGTGGGCGTCCACCATTCAGGCTATATTGTTCAGTGTCCTGTCGGCATTCGTCGGTGGACGCCATTTATTCACCATTTTAAATATGACAAATATTATCGTCACATATTTTTTGTTTCAATATAAATTTTGTCAAACAAAAGAAGCAACTAAAGTAGATTGAAACTAGATAAATGTCCTGTGATGTTTAATTGTTCCTTTCAAAATTTTGTAATATTTAAATATTTTAACTGCATAATGCAGAAATACTTATTTTTTGCCGATTGACATTCAAGATAACACTTCACAGACTGCTAGCAGTCTGTAAAGTGTCACTTTTATGCCTACGCTGTAAATTTTTTTAACATAATAACCGCTCAACAAACGCATAGCAATCGTTAATACATAGCAACCGTTCAACACATGCATGGCAACGTAATTTGTCAGCAATAACCTTCAAAATATCTATATAAAATAATCATTAAATTAACATTAATTCCAAATCGGCAAAAAATCATGTGTTCAATTCGGCATCAAACACAGATTTATAGCTTCGGCAGCATTCATTGCCTCGGCATCGCCTCGTCAATGAAACGGAAGCCTCTGCTGTAAATCTGGTATTTTGATACCTAGTTAAACAAATAACTATTATTTGAAGTTAATTTCTGTTCTGTATTAATTCTTTATTTGATATTGTAATATATGTTTTACAAATATGTCCATAATTTTTTTTTTCATGTCCACCATTTTTATCTACTATACTATACAACACTTCACTAAGTGGCAACCCTGTTTAACAAGACACAAATTCATTGAATACTGTGTACCTGGTTAATTACGCCATTGTAAAATATTGGTGAACTTTCATGTTTCAGTAGTAATTACACTTGCATAATAGTTACGATATTCCAACCTTCGAAACTCTTAAGCTTCAGGAAACAAGAAAGCATGATCATGATAGACACGTAATTTCAAATTTCATAGCGTCTAAAATACGGAAATTACACTTGCTAGTTCATATTCGAATTATTATTTCCATAAATAAGCGAGCACGTCTCATATATACGTATAGTGCCTTGATTCGTGTTTGCGCTCTATTACGTTTTTCGATACTTTTCACGAAAGATAAATTTTAGAAAAATTTGATCTAAACAAAAAAGCATTCATGCTAAGTAAGCATCGTTCGAAGAAAAAGGGGTTTTTTACACGGACTTTTCTTTGATGAGTCAGTTAAAAGCTAGACCATATTATTAATACTCGTATCTTCGTTTTTCTAGAAAATTAGTGCGTCATTAAATATGAATAAAAAATTATAACCAAAGTATCGATAGTTAGTTTTAAAGAAATAAGTACGTTTTGGGGTCTATAGAACACGATTATACTTTTTTATACGAGAACATCTGCATGTGTATGACGATTTTTATCCATGATAACTGAAATTCTAATGATATCAGTTTCAAATATCATATTTAAAATTTGGATATCCAAGTTACGAGACACATTTTAGTACTAATCCAACAACCGAAGTGGTAGTTTACTTGAAGTGCTGTAAGGTTTTTCAAGCATACGAGTATTTCAGTAAATAACTGTATTATTAACTAAACTTATTTATTTATGATTAAAAGACAAATTGGATAATTTTAGTATACAGGCTGGTCCATCGGTCTGTCTTTTTATTTTATGCGATTATTATAAATATTACCGAAAATTTTTTTAGACAAAGTTTATTTTGCATTAAAATGCCTATGTATCTGCAGTAAAAGTTTTTCAATTGGTTGCTCCATTTTCGCGAAATCGTATGCAACTTAGTATTTTTAAATGGAATATATATATATATATATATATATATATATATATATATATATAAAATTTTAAAGATCTTATGTTTCTCTTTAAATAAGTTCTTATTCAATACAGTTCTAAAATGATCAGTACAGAAATTATTTAAGTTTATATGATTCAATAATAGTTGCTGTCAGATTTGTAATAAATATTATTTACTATTTTCACTTAGTTTAACAACTTTTTTTTGTTATATTTTGTTTAGTAGTTGAACTAATGTTTAATTCGAACATTTTTTATAACTTTATTTATTGTTTTTAATTTCATGGCATACTTTCTGTGTGTCATTCTTCATGAATAAAAATGTGAATAGTTTCTGTACTGATCATTTTAGGACTATAATGGATAAGAACTATTTTAAAGAGAAATAAAAGGTCTTTCAAATTTTGTAAAAATATAAAGTTGCATACCATTGCGAGAAAATGAAACAACCGGTATAAAAACTTATACTGCAGATACATGGGCATTTTAATGTAAAATAAACTTTGTCTGAAAACATTTTCGGTAATATTTATAATAATCGAATAAAATAAAAAATACAGACCGATGGACCAGCCTGTATATATTTCTACTAATAACCTGTGTACACTGTAGTACACTGTAGTATCCAAAATGATTGTTTTTACACTTGCGAATTGACAATTTTTCCAAAACTTATTGTCTTGTTTATCAAATATCACTTCAACAGCCACTTTCTATTTACTATAAAACTATTTAAAATTTGTATTTACATATTTTTACGGTTGCACAAAAAATAGTGTGTACGTACACCTTGTCCGCGAAATCTTTTATCGCCCTCGAGATTGTCCTGCCTCGGTCGCAAGCGGCCTCGGCGACTATGTTTCTCTCGGTACACTAAAGAGTGATTTCGCGGCCTTGTTATACAAATAACTATTGTTTACCAAGTCCACTTCTAAAATTTGGCTAACAATTATCGTTAGAAAGAATATAAAAAATATGTGATTTTAATGTTCCTTGATTAAAAAATTTAATCAATAGAGAGTACTTGATAATAGTATAACATTAAAATCCCACAGTTCTAATTAAATATCTATGTTATTCTGTCAACTTCACCGAACTCGTATGGCTATAGGTAAACGTTATAATATTTTATTTACAACGAAAATAATTCGATTATTTGAAAAAATTGTACATAAACAACATTACTTTATTATAAAAGAATAAAAAAAATATAAATTTCCGAAAATACATATTTTGTTTCATATTTGGTAACCCCTAATACAATAAGTTTTTAGCCTATTTTATTAAACTTCTTGTTTAAAATAGCACAATTTGTTACTTTAATCAACCTCGTAACTCTGTAAATACATACGTTACTAATAGTGACCAAGCTTGTTTAAAAATTCTGTCAAAAAAAATATATAAATTTATCAGGTTAATTTACTTTTATAAGAAATTTCTTTTGTTTATCGTGTTTTCAACTGTTATATCAGTAACCGACACTTGTACAGAAAATAACACTAGTTCTTAAAGTATATAACCTTCCTGGAAGACATTATTTTTGAGGAATAATTTTAAAACGGATGTAATCGTATAATATCATGTAATTAAAATAGGTTATAAATAATAATAATAATAATATATCATCACGCCTTTTACCCATTATGGATATGGCACTCTGCTTACGCAGATCTCTGTAGGTGATATATATATATATATTTTTTCGTATGAAGTGCAGTTACCAGCAGTCAAATCATAGCCCCCAAAGATGTTAGTAGAGGGGGAACCACAGGGATAAATGTAAATTGGCAACTGTCAGCTGTGGGATTCGAACTGAGGATCTCATGATGCACAGTCCGACATGTTATCACGGAGCTATTTACCCCATATAAAATAGGTTATACATCATAAAAAAAATATCTTAATATAAAATACTGCACATTAAGTATTTATTTGAAAACCAGGAAACCATGATGCTTCATTTAATAATATTTATACATACCCATACATTTACGTTACGTTTATTATGTACCTGTATACCTTCTTCCAACATTACAGTACCCGTACTTATACCCAAAAACGCCATCCATCCCCATCAATTCCAAAAAAAGTGTAATGTAAAACCTACTTAACTCCCTTTGCCGCTTCCGTGCTCCTCATGTGCCGTATGGCACATTGTTTGCGCAACTTCGCACTGTTCGTGCACTGTTCCCTGCTTCGAACTTTACGGCAGAGCTGGGACCTCCGTCGCGGCGCCGCTGACGACGCGGGACGCAATGCGGTTCCTGCGACCGCACCGGCTTGGAGGCGGCAGAGGCGACGGTATGCTGCCTGTCGACACACTACAGCCAAGCAGAATGTAAGAGCAGGTTTTTAACGGTGGAATTTGTTACACGGAACAACGCGGAAGCAGCAAATTCCCTGGATGGTGGTACAACGTATGAGAGTAAAGAGTGTGGATTGTGGATTGAATTAGAGGTGGAATGGAATTGAATTGTGTGAGTGTGAACTGATTTATTATGGAGGAATGTGCAGTTGATATATTTGTTAAATTATGAATAGTTCAATTATTTTAATAAGATGAAAAAACTTTCAGAAATCATTGTAAAATTATAAGGCTTTTGGATTAAGTTCTGTAAATTTTTTTCTGGCCTCCTGAACTGTAAACATAACAAACAACCATCATTTAGATTTGCGGTAACTACGATTTTACAGTGTTCATGATTTTTGAAACACCGCGGTGCGGGAACGCGCACCGATATTTTTTAGCTTTTTGATGCCATTAAAATAAAAAGTAACTTTGTAATAATAAAGAATGATTTAAAAAACTCTAGTTACCGCAAAAATCGTTAAATAAAGTAACATAGAAATAAATAAAACTAAAAATTTTATATAAAAATGACATTTGCTAGCAGCGCCATCTCTCAACACTTATCCTAACTAAGTACAGATATTTCACAGTTGGTAAATGTGACATAACTAATAAAATGTCAAAAGATAAAACTGATTGATTGGATTGATGAGAATTGGTGATTTATTTTATTTTAATTATATTAAATGAATTGTAATACAGAATATCGAGAAAGGTAGGTAACATTTGAATCGCTCATGTAGTCTATGCGGGAATTATTAAATAGTCATATTTTTAGGTTATAAATGGAAATCTAACTTTTCAAGTAGTAGGTATATCGGCCAGAAAATGTAATACATTATGTGTGCGTTAAGTTTATTATACATCGCTCAGTTTTATTAAAGCACTCCGCTGCGCGTCGTGCTTCAATACAAAACTTCGCGCTGTAAAACTAAACTTACCGCACGTATAATGTAAATAACTATTTTCAAACACAATATTTTTACAGAACATAAGTTTTTTAAATTTTACTGTGAGTTTGAAAGTTTATTGAGGCATCTCTATGGTGAGAATATAATTAAATAATAGTTACTTACTTTACAAATGGGCAAAGTAAGGAATTGCCCACGAAAGAAATTTTAGCACACGAAGCCAAAGTTGGTAATTCCACTTTACCCGCGTGTGAAGTACGTTTTATTCAACATCTCTTAATAAATGTCAATCGAAGTAGTTACCAAGGTGTTGTCTGTTATTATATTGTTATAAATATATAATTACTCACTAGTAACTTTTCTCAAAAATATACCCACTAGTGGCTACTCTGTTACTTTCCTTGTTTAAAATCGCCACAGTTATAGAGCATTTTGGAAACTACATATTCTACAACTAAAAATTGTATTGGAACAATTAACATTTGATGCGCCGCGTATGGAATAATTTCGACAAATCAGAACCGCATATTAGAACGATATATGAAGTATCTTAATTCAGTTACTATGGTTACGTCTGTTGGTTTTAATTTAATTTATTTGAGTTTGACGATTTCAACCACTTTATATTTGTATTTTTTGTATAATTTCCAAAATCTTGTTATAGAAAGTACAGTCTACATACAACATGTAACGGAATATGTGCCATTCCATTTTTTTCTCATACTAACAGAAATTATCCAAATATAAATAGGCACACAGACGACACTGAAAAAGGAACTTTAAAAAGTAAATGATATTATATTATACACTCTTCATAAATAAAAATTTTGACAAGTTTATGTCTCCTCCTTTTGGCCTTTAATTTCATACCCTACTTGATAATAAGTCATTATTAAATGTCTGTCCGAAATATATTATTAAACATATAATAATTTATTATTCTTCATACCAAGCAAACTTCTATATCCGATTTTACAATTATGACCAAAATCAACTAAGTTCTTTAAATTAGAATGAAACTTATAATTGTCAAGTTTCGTTTCTTTATCTTTTGTAGTTTGAGAGATATTGAACATATGGACACATATCTATCCACCTATAACTCATTAATAAAATGGTCAAAACGTTATCAGTGAACCTCAGAACATGTATTTATTGCTGATTGTTATATATACGTGTAACAAAGTAAAAAAAAAGAATTAATTTTTAATTGAAATATAGGTATAGATTCGAAAACACCAAATAATGCGTCATATATTTTATTTCCAAAATTGAATGTTTACTACATAAATAATTCATGTTTTAGAAACCCTAAAATGCTGTATTTGACATTTCTTAAATTTAATATTAAAATTTATTTAACTTTTTATACTGGTAAACTTTTTCAGATAAACTTTTTTCTAACTCGTATTAATTTCAAAATTCATATATCTTATTGTGTGATGCGTGAAGGTAACTCAAAGACTTTTTATAACCTAAGTTGAATCCCCCTGTGAAAAAAATATTACTTGTGAGAATTATAAATTAGGAATTTGTTACTTGTGGGACGCATTTTGGTGGCAGCGCCGATAAATTCTCAACTCTGGTTGCAGACACAGCGCGGGTTGTCCGTGATCGTGTTTTACGTTCTGAGTTCCACGTCCCGCTGTTTCGCGTCTCGCTCGCTAGAGGCACGAGACATAAGACTCCAAGAAGTGACAAACGACTCCAAATGAAACGTTGATCTTTTAATTCCTACCTCAGGGTTTTTGCTCTGTGATTACGTATCATTTCTCCTGACTTTTTTTGAAACTGGAGTTTATTATTATTTTTTTTCTTTTTGCTGAGAGTGAAATGTTATTCGTTATTCTAGACATCTAATTCCAGATGCCTTGTGTTTATGAAATGCCCGATGACTTTACGAAAGACAGATTCGTTGCAGCAATTGTTGTACATTTGAAGATATGCTTTTAAACATCTGACATCAGTTTATATCAAAAAAGACATGAATAAGAGCAACCTGGAATATTTCACTTTTCACAAAACCGTTTATAATTTGTAGCTATTTACGAGTACATGGTGCCATGGAAAACAGAACATACAATTCATACAGTCGTATTGTTTTAGTTTGACACATGATATTGTTTTTGTTCTAAAGTTTTAAATAACTATTAAGGTTATTCACATAAATATTAGTTTAACGTTTAAGATTAACACAACAAGAGTGTTCACTTATAAGATTTTAAATATATAGTTGTGACCCTACTAGTGCCATCTATGAGCAGTTTAGAAAAATTGTGCCAATCTCCCTGCTTGTAACTTTTCTGCATTATAGGCCGATCCTTTTTTTTTAAATATATATTCAGAATGAACGTACTTGCGAAAATTATTCTATTTTAATTAACGATTCATAATAATACAAACAACTTTGAGGTTGTGAATATTGTTGACATTTCATAAAGAGAGATAACTATATAGTTGTATTTCATTCTATATGCGTTGCTATTGGTTAATTCCTAAACATAACGTAAACCTAAATCAAAAGTTTGAAGTTTTTAAACATTAGTTTTAACTGTACACCGTAATTGGGTAGTGTGAACACTCTCGTATGGTAACATGGACACAACATAATATTAACATTAAATTATGCAAAATCGAATTCTGAATAAAGGAAAACTTTACTATCTATTTCTTTGTATTATACTTCAATGATCATTATGAAGTCGGTGAAAAAACTACATAAGACTAACACCTCTCCATATTCTCTACCTTGGAATCAAATAATTGTAATCGATTTCGTTGTAGTAGGAATTAGTCGGCATTGTTGGAATAATTACTTGAAAACAAATTTTCCTTTGTAATAGTAAAATGAAAATAAATTAATTAAAAATGAATGAGAAATACGAAAGAGAAAATTGGAGCTACAAAACTATTGACATACCGCGTCGTTAGCTTTGAGTAATGAAGAAGAAAAGTTCTAATGTTTTTTCAGCGGTACTAAAATTATGATGTACAAATTATATTTATGTGAAATTTATCTGTATGTTAGCTTGCTCCGCTTTCACTTTGGACAAACAAATCTTAAGTCAACCAACTCACGATCGATAAACTCGTATCACAGTATCAATTTTTAATGGAAATTATCTTAAGATAAGCTCTTTGCTCGAACTTTTAACAAACAAACCCTAAGTTTACACAACTCACGCTCGACAAACTCGAATCTCATGACTTATTTGTAATGGAACCTTTCTATAGGTACTCATTTTCTGTGAATATGCAACCGCAAACAAACACCAATACCCGATTATTCATTTATAGATTTATATATCGATTCGCATTCCTCAAGCATGCATTCGTTATGTATTTGGATAAGTGGAGTTAAATCGATTTATCACGGTAAATCTAAATTTATTAGTTATTTTAATAAGCATAGCTACAGAGTTTTCTACTTCAAAGTGATTCAATTAGTTAATTAATTTAATTGTAAATATTTAGGATCGCCACATAGTTTAAAAATAATTAAGATTACTTTGTTTAATTAAAGAAATGAATAATTCATGCAAAGAGAAGAAATTGTCATAAGCTTTTGGAGAAGGTAGCTAATATAAGAAGCTATGAGAACAGCTGACAATCGACTTGTCGGGTGGCGAGAACTCGACTCTAACCTAACTGTACCGTGTAAATCAAGTTTACATATTTAATACGGGCCTGTCCATTGCCGCGAGCCCCTTCGGGCGGTGAATAATTCAGCAGCGGCCCGATCGGGACCACTGGAATATTGAGGTACGGCCGCGTGAATGTTTCATGGCCACTGGTGTGATGTGCGTATGAACTTACAGATGACATATGTAAATAATTTATGCGCGAAACGTGCAGACGCATGCCGACAAATCTCGCTGACCGCCCGAAAAGTTAGATTGACTTTGCTCGGCCGGAATTAAGTGCTGACCAAACTAGCTGAATTAGAGAGGATACTCCCAGTCGTATGTTTGGCGAATCCGCAACTTTTCAATTACCGTTGGGGTTAGTTTTTCGTTTAGTTATTCTACACGAATACGCGGGGATTTGTCACGTAAATATTTAACTGTGCCATTAAAACTTTATTACGTACACAAGTAAAACAACATACATTAAATTAACACTTGATATATGGTACATATTTCGGTGTCGTAAATTCCAAAAATATCCCGCAGTTTATAAATCTCCTATTTACGTAACTACCTATAAATTCGATTTATTTTCTAATTAATTTTTGAGGGGGTTTGGGAATAAATCGTATGCGTACTTTAAATTTATGGCTATCATAAAATTTATTGCTTTTATTTCTTGGACGTAATGTAGAATAAAACTAACTCTACGTCTATTAAGTTTACTTGTATTACTAAAATTTACCAATGTTCACCTGACCCAGAAAATAGCAACTAGAACTTACTGTTAATAAATACATACGAAATTTATTTTGTTTATTTGTGAGAATTTTCGGCACCAATTTCGCACACTCTTTTTGAATGTAGAAATTCTCATGTTAAATTTTCTTTATACATTATTTGTCAGTTCCTACAATTTCAGCAATCGCACAAATAGTTTAGCGACGGTCAAATCGGATCAGATTACCGATTTTTTTTCAATATTTTTATCTGTTCTTGACTGGAAAGGGCATCCCGGGCGTGAGTCATCTTCAACGTCCTCTCGGCCATTTTGGAAACGCTTTAAACCACTCAAATGTCAAATATACACGCATGAGATAAACATTCATTGCCACATACTTCTTTTAATAAAAGATAAGTTCCAGTAGCCGAAACTTAACAACAATTCGTGGATTTATTAAAAGGCTTATAGTTTTTCGACGAAACAAAAAATTTGATTTTATACAAACGAAGACCACGGCCAGGTGAATACGTCTACAGACACGGGAGGGGTGGCATTCTACACAATAGTCAGTCATACGATTTTGCCGCATGTGTAGTTCGTCTGTAGTAGCATCAGTCTCGTTATTTAATAGCCACACCTCGTATGTAAATATTTGAAAAAATGTATATTTTTCCACAACAACTTACTCAATGGGAGTAATAATATTAATAATAAAATATTTATTTATACTGAAAATATACAGGAAAACCCAATTACATGCTAACAGTGCCATCACATTTACAAATTGCTGTTGTAACGTGTTTTTGTTACAACAGAACATATCAACATCACAATCCGTAGCACTAAGTTGATTATCTAGTTTCATACAATTATATATTAGCGACCTAGATTCTTTAATATTGAAAACTATAGAGCGATGCCTTAATCTGACGCAAGGAACATGAAATGGTAACATAAATAATAATTGTGGTGCATCAATCACATGATTTACATTCCAAATAATGCAGACTATGTTAATCTCACGTCTACATTCTAGAATACACATGTTAAATAATTTTACTTGTGTTACATAGGAAATTTACAATGGTGATACATTATAATTCTTATTATATACATATCTCAGAAATCTTTTTTGAACTTTCTCAATTAGATCAGAGCTAGTACAAGTTGATGGTCTCCAGATAATACGGCCATATTCAGTATTGATAAAATAAGTATTAAATAAAATAATAATAGTATATACGCTAAAGTTTCTCCCTATTCTTATAATAGTACTTGTTCTATAAGCATTTTGTACCTACTCTAATATCAATTAGAAATCTAATTGCCTTTCACCCAAAAGTAATGTAGATAGTACAAGTCTCCTCTGCGCGACCTATAATTGGACAACAACTCAACAGGATTCAATAACTACTGTGAAAAAACAATAGACTATCGTTTAAAATTATCTTTTGAAATTGGAGTTCAAGTCTCTTCCTTTATATCATTAATTAAATACCAATCCCGATAGGGTTTAATCATATTACATATAATTTTTTTTTCAAATATAAGCATATTACTAAGTTATCCTCTAATTGAAAAGCAGATAGAAGAAAATTGCAAAAACATTTTATTATTACAAACATATTATTTTTTAACTTTTTTACTTATTCGAGATAAACTTAACTTATTATGACCAAAATCAAATCAGTTCTTGACATTGTTATAAAATTTTAATTACGGTGTTTTTTTTTAATTTATTTTTTCTCGTTTTTGAATTATTAAACATACGGACAAACGTCTATAAATCCATACATCCACACAGACGACATTGCCTCAATGGTTAGTTAGTTAGTTAGTCTTGCTATCTAATAGTTTTTTTTTTTTCAAATGCGAATAATTAAATAAATGCATGTGCACAAAATAAAGATGTTTTATGCCTGGGCAAATTTTCAGTTGTTTAAATATAACACCTTTTAATAATAAGGTATGTGAATAAACTCATTTTCTGACATATTATATTTTATAAATCAAAGTCGTAGTCAACATAGAATCATATTATTTTGAACGAAATCGTAAATATTGTACCTGTAAATTAAACAAAAAAGAATATTTAATTACATAATTTCGTAGTCGGGCCATTTTGTTAGAATATGTGAAGATTGAATTATATTTATTACATAAGAATTCGTCATTGCAATTATAATTATTGAAAGATAAGAGAATTCAATTTACGCTGAAGCGTTGAAAATTAATCAAACAGATTTCAATTTCACCGATGAATGGTCTACAATTCAATCGTATGTACAGCAGTTGATTTCACTCCACCACTTCTATTTAATTGACTGGTGTTGATTTTTCGTTCGATATACGGCAATAAAAAATTCGTCAAAAACTGAACTTAATAATTCTAAAGTGAACAGTGAAACTGGTTTCAAATGATGCATAATTACTATACACTAACCACACAATTATGTTAAATTAAGTAAACAAACCCAACAAACAACTCACCGGTATTGCACAACCACGAATATGAAAACAAATTATTCACACCACCTTAATGATCAAAACTGCATACAAAATATAAACATGAATAAATAAAAAATTCATATGACCTATTTCAAACGCACTGGGGTGCAGTGAATAGCAAATGCCCGACTGTAAACCATGGCAGCCGTCAGGGGTGCAGAGCAGGGGGTGAAGACATTGCGCTGGTCTGCACGAAGGAAGATGGATAACGCAGACAGAGATGGATGCACGGTAAGGTGAAGGAGCACGAACTGTGATCCAAGAAGGCCGGATTTGCAATTACCGGCCATGGGGAATTCGCGCAGTGCCCGGCCAAATTGTATTCCGCTTCTTGGATTTAAATTCAGGATTCAATGAAATTATTTTTAAATGAATTTTTTCTTCGATTTCTGTATTTGTGGAGGAATAAATGAGGATGGATTTTATACTTTATATTTCAATATTAAAGAAAATTTAAGCCACTCTGTAAGTACTGTTTCAATTTTAACTTTTTCTACATATACCTACTACAATATAGCAGTAATAGTAAATAGGTATTTATTTGTTAGAGTAATTTCATATATTTATAATACTATAAAACTATTACTATGTACATATATCTAATGTATTTCGAAGCACTCTCTTCACACAATAATTGTCTAACTCTTCGTCGTGTTGTTTCTGTTGTGTAGATTTATCATTTCTTAGGTCTTCTGTATAGTCTCTTCTTAAGGGTATGTGATTTGTTGTCTCAAAGTTTCATCCACAAATTCTGTATTATCAGTCGTCGACTCTTATCCAGTAATTATTGCCTTTTTTCGACACCTATTCTAATGAGATTCTGTGCACATCTGTACTATCTGTAGTATGAATTTAATGAATCTATAAGAGCTACAAAAAAATTGGAATTACAAGTAGCTTACATATTTACAAATTTTTATATTTCTTCATGTAAATAGTTATCAGGAACAGATATTTTTTATAAGTTTTTATTGTACAAGTCATGAATAATAATAATAATAATAATAATCGATTGGTTTTGATAATTGGAATGTTTGAAAGACATCATGTTCTTTTGAAACGCTCAATAACTATTTCGACTCAATATACGAAATTTTATTACTGGTTACTAGAATTTTTACCACTTCTATGATTCAAGTGTGGATGATATTTTTTTTATTATTAACTGAATACGTTATAAAAAATAGAGAAAGAGCGATGATCTATTGTGATGATAAATAGAATATAAAAATTTTTTGCATTCCGAAGAGAATTTTTAAATTTTATTATAAAGGATATTTTCAAGCCTAGCTACACTCAATTTTCAGTTCCCTTCAGCTGGCGCAACCGAATCATAAACAAAAATGTGGCACCATACGGAAAATTATAAGGTAATTATATGCTAATTAAAAGCCCCATTCCCCAATTTTAGGCTTTTTAATTTTTAGGTTTTTGGGAACTATTATTCTAATTCTATTCTAAAAATGAAGTTAAACTAGGGTATGTATTTTTACTTCCAATGACTTTATAAGGCATATTTATTATATTGAGAAATTAAAGATTTACTGAAAAAGTAGGGACAAGAGGGTAATTCGGGGTTATAAATGGCGCATATACGAAAATTCTAGCCCCTCAAATGACCGAGCAAATTCATCCACCATTTGCCTATATTAGAATGAATTAGGTAAAACATTTAATTAATATAATGCTAGTAAGTTTTGTTGGTTTGAATTTCTTAGCAATATTTGGATGTTCAATAATTTTATGAAATCTTTTTAAGATTTCAGATAGTAATGCAAAAAAATTCAACTAATTTCATTGATATGTCCGCTATAATTTCCATTGTACTTAGTTTTGTTGTATTTTGTTCTAATATATTCTTCGCATATTTTGTGAGGACCTAGGGGTATATTGTCAATATTTAATTAATTTTAACCATGGGCTAGTTGGACTACTTTAGATACAAGTATTAGTTTGGTGATGGTCAAATATACACTCGAAAGTATTGACAATCTTTAGAAATTGGAGAGCAGCAGCAATCTGTTCTGCGTTTCTTATGCAAATATCATCCATTTGCAGAGAAGATAATTATTCTTATTGTATTAGCTTTGTTTACAAATGAAGTAGTCAAACATCCAGCATACCAAAATTTGAGGAATAATATTTAATATTAAACTCTTTAGTAAAGGTGTACAGAAAAGACCGCTCCTTGCCGCCCATTACTGCTGCCCTGTTATATGGGGTTCTCTCATTAGATCATGAACTTTCAAGAGTTAAACAAATTTGCTCATGCAAGTGGAAAACTCTCAACTACAGAATAATTTTATATCAAACTTCTATTTTTTATAATGTTTCAATTTCTTTCACTCATATTCTTACATCGCCATTTCGAAAAAATTCAAGTAGTGCTATTTCGCTTTGTACTTGTTATTTGTATATACCATTAAATTATGGCAAAATAGCGCTGCTTGAAATTTTGCTCGAAATATCGAGGTGAAAATATGGGTTTTTGTTTTTTTATTGGAAATGTTGATATAACATGTAATAATAACGCCCAATAATTTTCGCTGCTCCTAGTTTTGTAGGTAAATACGGCCTTGGATGCATATAGAAACTATACCAAATGTTCTTCCTTGGGTAATTCTTAGTTGTATTTGGTCAATAAAATGATGTCGTAATTTTTAAGTATTTACGACTAGTAAAACGTGCGGTCTGGTATTTTTGTGTATTAAAAGAAAATTGGACGACTCCATCTTGAAGCATATCTTCAATATTCTATGGATGTTAAAAGTACCATTTTCAACAAATACGAGGTAGGTGTATTCTTCCTTAGAGATACAGATACTTGACCATCTCAAAATAGGACCACCGTTACAAAATAGCCGTATATATGCAGTGCAGTTCGCACATCATGCGTTTCATCTTCTCTGCACCCCTTCTCGACGACCAGGTATTCGGAAACTTGTAATGAAAAGCGCAATTTATAAATGGAGGGAACGTCACTCCATTGTCGAGGAGTCCAATTTGCATGTAATCGCGCAAGTTTAAGACGTGCCCTTCGATACTTAGATAGTAACTGAAGTTCTGTGCCAGGTCTTTGCGAAGTTGAACCACTTTCGACAAGTTTTCGCCTAATCGTCCTCGCACTTATTTTAACCCTTCGAAATGTTTGTGAGCAATGTTGAAGTTATACCACTGTTGTTTTGCGATATCACAATAAAACAATCATCAATCGCGGTTGTAGCTCTTTTTTTCCGAGCCCTGATCGCCTCGTCCTCAGAAACCGGAATACACTCTAGGGGCAAATTCGTTGCCGTTCAGACACGCCAGAAACTATTCAAGAAAAATTTGAAGCAATTCCTCAAATTTTATCAACTCAGTGCCATGGTATAGTTTGAACTTGGGAAGGACATACCCGTTATTAGTAGGTAATTTCCAGGATCTCTATCGAAACGAAGTTACCCCTATATTTTTAATAATTAAGCCAAAAATCGGTTTGTATTTTCATCGTTACTATAATAAATTAAATTTATTTCATACTGGGTACTTATGTTACATTTTTATCGTACAAAAAGTAAAAAAAAAGAAAAAGTCCTAGGACTTTGAAGTAAAATTTGACTTTTAATTGGTTCATTATTTATAAACGAATACTTATTCTACAGAAATTATTATTTAGCCTACTTATATCAACCCATATTTCTACAAATTTTTGAATATTTCTTTTTTGTGCAACCGGACTCGAAATAAGCATTTCGCAGCCGCCTTATTGTTATGGTAACGGCCGCGAAATCCAAAATGATTGTTTTGTACCCTATTTCGCGTCCGTTACCATTAATAACGGACGCGAAATAGGGTAAAAAACAATCATTTGGCACTTGAGAATTGATATTATTTTTTCAATAGTTATTTGTATATCAAGGCCGCGAAATGACCCGTTAGCGTACCGAGAGAAAAATTGTCGCCGAGGCCGCTTGCGGCCGAGGCAGGACCATCTCGAGGGCGATAAAGGATTTCGCGGCCAAGATATACACACTATTTTTTGTGCAACCGTAGAAAATTTTAATTACGAATTTTAAATAGTTTTATTGTAAATAAATTCTTAGGAATTGAGGAAAACAAAACAAACGTATAAATAATGGTTTAAATATATGAAATTTGAAAATGACTTCATATACCACAAAATGAAAAAACCGGTATTCATAATATTACTATTTTAAATTAAATTTATTGCGGAGCTAATTTGAGCAACCAGTATATATTTAAAACTGAATTAAGCATCTTAAAGCATTGATAACTAAAAACAGTCAGTTCAATTCTAAAATTTAATTGTATATCTAGTTAGAGGAGATTTAAGAAAATATTTCAAAGTGGCCGGTTTTTAAATAAAAAACATAAATAACAACGTGGTAATGCATCGGAATGTGGATCATCAAATTCTCAGTTTAAATCCTATGCCGTCAGTTGCTATAATTTAACTTAACCCCTTTGATTTCCCTTCAAAAATATTTCTGGGAGCTACTATTTAACGGCTGGTAAACGAATTTCACGCGTAAGATCTCCAATAGCAGAGGGTACCGGCCAATATGGATTTAAAATTTTTTTTTTTAAAGATTCTATTATGAGACTCAAGAATATTTTAAAGTAACAGCCATTTGCATTGATAGATACACAAAAATTTATTTTTTGCCTATTGACATTAAAGATAACACTTCACGGACTGCTAACAATCTGTAAAGTGTCATTTTTATGCCTAGGCTGTAAAAATATTTTTTCTACGACTACTACTGAAAGTATGTCATTACAGAACAAACTACAATCAATTTAAATGCGTTGTTACGAATAGTGTTACGTAATGTTCATTACGTAACACTTGAAAATAAAATTTAAGTTGGCATTACTGACTGTCACATTACCAATATAATTAAAATTTGATGCATCAAATCTTAGATTTAAATGTTATGGATTCCAAGGCTAACTGATAAAATTTTATAACTAAATTCATATTTGGATTTATTATAAATTATGACACCAATAAATATTTCAATAATATATGTAGAGGGGACTATGTTTCGTCATGTATCCCTACGCTCAATAATTGTCGTTTATTTTTATAAACACAAACAAAGCTTGTTTGACATTTAGGTTATGTGTGTAATTATTACATGTAAACTGGTAATATTTTATAGTCTCCCATCTGCATCTATAGTTTATAATCTGTGTTTTATTGTAAAGTAAATATATACTACTAAATATTATTATCCTTTACTTATATTTATTAATATTTTAAGTAAGGAATGTCAAGCGACAGTGATATTTCAATTGGAACACCACTGGAGATACAAGCTAAAGCTAAAAGTGCAACAAATAATCATTTGGTGACAAAATCTCGAGAACGATACGAATTTGTGTATCAAAAATTCATGGATTAGAGAAAACAAAAAAGCATAATAAATTTCTAACTGTTTGAATATTGTTCTTAATTTAGAAATAGTATTGAGTGGTCGTAGAAAAAGTATAGTACAAAACTCAAGATGTAAAGCAATTACGCCCTCCTGAAATTACAAACTCGCCGCTACGCGGCTCGTGTGTCAATTTTTTTCACTCGTGCGTAAATTGCTTCTTACTTCTCTCGTTATGTAATATACTATTATATAACAACCGCTCAACAAACTTATAGCAACCGTCAATAAATACATAGCAACCGTTTAACACACGCATGAAAAATTACCAGCGATAACCTTCAAAATATCTATATAAAATAATCACTAAATTAATATTAATTCCAAATCGGCAAAAAAATTATATGTTCAACTCAGCATTAAACACAGATTTATAGCTTCGGCGGCCTTCATTGCCTCGGCTTCGCCACAGCAGCCTCTGCTGTAAATCTGGTATTTTGATGCCTAGTTAAACAAATAACTATTGTTTTCATTTACCAAAACATGCTACAAAGTATTTTAATTATATGTACAATTATAATTTATTTGCACAATTCATTCCCTACTTCGTAAACCTCAGTAATTTGATATTAATTTTGCAAAGAGATGTTTGCTTTGAACTAATTGCATATAATGATTAATTAATTAATTATTAATGAACTTGAATATAAATTTGAGTGGAAATATGTATTTGAGAAACAAGCAGTGGTGTAAAATTTCCGAATTAATAATGGACATAGCGGTTTGCGTCGGGCAACAGGAGAGAAAAGGGCGGATATAGGGTCGGTAGTAGTCATTTATTAATTCATATCTAGCTTGCTTTGGAACGCGTAAACACGAACATAAAAATAAACAATGGTTGCCCGTGATAGATTGTCGATAATAGCCGGACCGCGACCAAACATTTACGGTGAAACAAAAGCAGGAACAATAGAAATAGATACCACTGTTTGCTATCTAGATCATAAAATTGCAATACAGATGTATTTCATACGGTGCTGGTGTTCCAATCAATAATCGGATTATAAACTATAAAACATTTTGTAGTTATTGGAACAGGTGCAAGATTATTTCTGTTTAAATCTCGATGTATATTTTGTAATGCGAATACCTACCTGTCGTTTGTAAAGTGGTATTAACGGGGGGCTTTGTTACACCGATTTTCAGTTTAGCTACTCGTACTGTACTGTTTTAAAAAAAAATATCTGTATTTATTATAAAACCCAAGGATTTATTTATTCGCGTTAATGGAAAAACAACTTACGTTATAACAACGAGAGAATTGAGTGAATAATTACATATATTTATTTTGTTAAAATTATCCACAGAAATAATTAGTAACTCTATCAGTTAACATGAACTAGTGTCACTTGTGTTAAATATTTTGCACTATAACGATAAAAATTCTACGGTTATATTTGCAACGTGGGTAATGAACTGCAATATTATTTCTTGTGTGTTACAATAACGAACTATTGACTCGGAAAATACGGTTGAAACTTCTACATGTATACATTAACGCTATTCATTATTTGTACACACGTGGATGACTATAATACGCATTTCTATCATGAACACATATCGCCTTAGGTCAAAACAGGCTTGATTATTACTTAACAGGGTTTTCTGCTGAAGAAAATTATGAATTATCATATAATTAAATGCAGATTTTTTTCTCTACGAAAACAAAAAACTATTTAACAGTTCAAATGAGAAACAATTAGAGGAAGCCAATATTTTAATATTTCAAAATTAACTATGGTATGTCCCCTAACGCTGTATAATGTGAAAAAGGCGTTACTTCTAACATAATGTAACGTTCATGGGTTTGAAAAGTTTTTATTTAAACAAACTGAAATATTATTAATAATTATAATAAAGAGTAAAAGTTAATTAACACTATATTTAAAAATTAAAATAACAATTACAAAAACTTATACATTAGCACTTATCACTACTGTAAACAAACACTATTATTTATATAAACTAGCCGAGGGATATTTATTTATGACGATATATTTTAATTATGTTTAGACCGAGCGATATATTTATGTTCATCTGTTCTTCATAGCATAGCATATTATAGCACGGGCTGACTAGTTCAAACAGGTCGGTGCTGCGTCTATTTACTCGGCGGCATAAGTCGACAAGTTTCAGCTTGTCGGTGTCTTGTCCGTTACAATAACTTTAGCACAAACTAGTATTACTGAACAGTCAAAATGTAGCTTTTGTTTTTCTTGACAAATGGCAGAGAGGTAGGTTAGGTTAGCATGACAATGATATTTAACACATGTTACGTTACCTACTTTTGTTTTGAATTTGTGGACCAAAAAACATTCTAATTAAATGTAATTCGAGAGTTCGATAAATTTGAAAATAATTCTCCAGTTATTTTTTTGTTACAAACTTGTTGTCACTTGGCAATAGTCACTCACTTAAACTCTATGGGCTTTCATGATAATTATCTAGGAACACAAATTCGAAAATTATATAAATTATTTTCAATTTATTCTCGCTCTCTTGTTATATATCATAACTTATATTTTCTTGATTATCAGTTTTACTTTTTTAAACTGTAATGAATTAACAAATTTCCTTTATATAACAAGACTTTTTACGAGCAACAGAGTTTGATTATTTATTGAGTGTAAAGTTCCCGCGTTAATTAGATTAATTAAATTGGGACAACATTTTCATGGCATTCAAGAGAGAATTAAAAAAATACGAGTGTAGGGATATTTCTGTCGAGTTTAATCTTACATTATTTACACTTTTATTTGTTCTTTACTTCCTTCTTTCTGAGAAAATCTGCTTCTATGTAGCAAAAATTATATACTTTCGCATTGCTCCGTACAATAATAAAATAAGGATTACCATGGGCGTAACAAAGTCTAGAGGGTAACTGTTTAAAACGTACTTATTTTTGCTCTACCTTCTTAGGTTTACTAAAATTACACTATATTTCATCTACTTTCATTTTATAGGTACCATGCTCATGTGTGATTATTAGTAATATGAATCCTTTTAAAAGGAAAATATGTAGGCACAGTTTGTGCGTCTATGGGTAATCCGAAGGTTTTTTTAAACCGTCAGGTGTAATAAGAAATACAGGAAGACAATTCTTGTGTCATTAAAATGTTTAGGACGCCGTTATTTTTTATTTTACGGGTATTGTGAGAGCTGAAATTTTGCCGCAACATTCACGAATTATTAGCAAGCAAATGGTGTGCTTTTGTTTTCGTGTTCGCATGGAAACAAATTCATTTCAATATTTAGCCAACTGCCTTTTAATAACATTTACGATGTTGACAATAACATGAGTAAACAAAACTAAAATTACAGAATGTTATAACATTTAAACAGAAAAAACTTACATAGCTGACGCTTTTAGCGAAATATAATAATTGTGTATAATTCGACAGATAAATATTACACAATAAATACATTTATACAGAAAATACAGAAGATATTTGTTTATTTTATGTTTGTGAAAATACTTCAAATATATCTAGTAAAATTCCTATTCTATTCTGCATCCTAATAAGATTCACAATTAATGTTTATGCAAAGTTTAAAATATTTCAAAATTTCAATTTTTTTAGTGTTGTCACCAGAATTTAACAAAATAATGCCTTGATTCTGTACGTAACTATGGAAATGTATCACTGTAAGTCAAACAGCGATTACCTATTTTTCAAATATCACTGTAAGCGCTACAGAAATGAAAATATTGTCTGTAACGTTATAGTGAGATAAATGTCACCATAAGTCCTTACAGACTGAGTAAAAATCTTAAAATATGAGTTTTTATAATATATTAACTTGCCTTTATTAAGTTTTAAAGAAGATTATAAGAGATAAATATGAGACGTTATTGGGATCTGACATGGGGGCGTGGCCTTTCCAAGATGGCGTCAATTAGGGTGAAGATGTGAATGTGACATTAGTACTGTTCACGTATAAAATATAAAAAATGAGTCTCACGATTAATAATATTTCCGAATGCGCTACAACAGATCCTGCAAACTAAATTTTAAAGAAGCTGCACGCATTTTATATAATTGACAATTGATTAAATGTGGGAAAAAATTTAATGTAAGTGACAGTGGCTGTGGGTGTAGTGGCTTTCTGTATGTCAACGTCGAATTTACGAGGTGATCCCTATCAAATTAATAGGAAAATTGCAGGAGATGAACAAGTGATGAGTGTTGTTTGTTCCTGCATGGCTGGTTTTGGGTGAAAAATGCAAAAATTGCATCGCTACGTTGTTGTACTGTTATAGGTTAGTTGTACGTTTTTTGATCTAAATCAACTAAATACACAAATAACTAAAAATGATCAAATATTAGGAACATTAGCTTTGAATACAGATTTAATTTAATTCATGAACTTAGTTAAATACAAAGTGAAAAGATTTCGGAGCAAATTCGTCTTATAACCTAAAATTTTACTTACTTAGATGTACATAACCGTCTGGTACAAAATATACCTGAGCGTATTATTTATTGTAAACACATTCATATTGTTTACTTTTGTTAGCTTTTTCCAAGGATTTTTCGCACTACAAATTGGTTTACTTTATAAATAAAATGTTTGTCCAGCTTCGGAAAATAGTAGAATGTAACGCCCAGATTTTTACGGGACTTATTATTACACCCTTTTACTGCGCAATATACTCTATTTTTCGATTTTTCGCGGTCTACAATTTCGGTCATTTTTTAATCTCAAAAATCGTTATTTCCATTTGAGGTAATGTATTTCTAACGGAATCTTCACCCTACTTTGTGTTCGAAAATAATCCGCTAGATGGCATATTGCTACATGTCAGATCCCAATATAAGAAGAAAGATTTTTACTTCATGATATGCAAGATTCGCTTCATATACCTGATGTCGCATTTATAAGCATTTTTCAATTAAGTAAAGATATTACGAGAATTAATAGATATTCTAGAAGCACCAGCAAAACCACTAATTCGAAAAACTAGGATTCTACTTTATTTACGGTTCACGGTTAAAGTTTTATGTTCTCTACCAAAAGTTTACAATATAAATTGATGATTCCCGCACTATTAATTGTGTAGCATATACATCGTATGAGTAATTTTTGTATCAGCAGGTGTTGAAACCATTAAACTTTTTTGATGGTGAATCATACCAGAGAAAAACTTAATGACATAATTTAACATGAATAGGACAAACACGTGTTCGTCGTGAAATAACTGAAATTTCAAAATTAATTATTCAACGTATGATGCCTAATAATATATTTCCAACAACAGCATTTAGAATAATTACTTCTCACATTTGTTCTATATAATTTTCCCCCAAAGTAGGATTCGAAAGTATAATTCGATTCTAGAACGTTAAATATATTTCATACTGTTCTTTAGATGTGTGGAATGTTCTTCTTCTCCTGATATGTAAATAATTTTTGCGGTTATGTGTTGTAGATTAAGTAAATGAGTACATAGTTACTATTAAACGGTAACAAAATGTGTTTTGTAATTTTTAATTTGTAAAGGTATCGTTTTACTCACTTTTTATGTATATGTTATCCAATCTGCTTCTTTATCATAACTTATGTCAAAATTGTATAAATTGTTCTCTGTCAAAAATCATAGTTGTGAAGTTAGCGTCACTGTAACTATTAAGTTACAGATTGATACAGATTGCATAGTTACAGATATACATACAGAATCGCGCATTACAGTAATCTGTATGTTTCTAACTAACAAATATCTGTAAGCTACATATCGTACAGATTTACATTATTACATTTCATTTATAAAGAGGCACAAAGTAGTTAATGGTATTAAAATCGTATTATTTTATCTAAAATCAACTATATAGGAATTGCAATGAGTAGCGTTTTCTAATTTGCATTGTGTTTGGCACATAAAATATAATATATTTCTTTCTCTTTTAATTAAATTTCATTACTAGTCGTTCTATTAATAAGAATTTTTGTGATAACATTTAAAAACTCAATCCAAATATTTACAGTTATTGATGTACTTTGTTAGCAGATATAGATACAGGAGTTAATTAATAAAGTATCTTCTACTAACTTGTTTATCCCCAAATGATAAATAATAATGTATACTACTACTACTACCCTCGTCATGGTCAAATCTTCGCTCACGATGGAATGTGCCGAAAAAGTGTTAAGCGGGATTTATAATGAAGTAACGCAAGAAGCAACGCGGTTGAAGTAAAGTAACGCAAAAGATAAATATACGGGACTGCACTTACTGCTTTATAACAAAACGCAACGCAGAGACGCAGAAGCAACGCAACGCAATAGTTGACCAACTCCCAACTTCTTGCGTTACTTTTCTACCTCTGGCCAATCCGGATGCACTATTTCAAACTACAATGCAGAAAGCTATATTACCGACATGTTTATTTGTCCAGAACTTTTAATTTTATTTTTTCTGATTTGCAGTTTGCGCTATTAACAATTTAGTTAATTTTCAAGTATTTGTAAAGGCGCTTAAAAGATTTCATTTCTGTATGATCAGTTTATTGCCTTTGTATGCATTTAATGCCAGGCAGACTGCCGCCTAAGCTGTTAATTACCGTCTGTGCGAACATCTGCAAATTCATAAATTCCCAGAAAGTTGGAATTGGGAATTTTTCATGCCTCTTTCGTGGCCTGTTCAGCCCTACCATTTGAAGGGTACATTACTGTTACCATCCTCAACTTTAGCATTCCACTTAAAAAACGATTCTGTTCTACATTCGACTAGCAAGTGCTCTCTCTGTACAGTACAAACGTCAAATTGAAACAGCTGAAGAAGCAACACGCACTAGCACTGTGATTGGCTGCAAGCAGTCACGGATACTTCATTATAAAGCCTACCGAAGTTTCTTGCTTTACTTCTGCGTCACCGCCTGCGTTGCATCTTGCGTTACTTCTTACTTTACTTCATTATAAATCCCGCTTTTTAATGCCCACCTCTTCCGCAATTTTTCGGATAGTCACACGATGGTCCTGTATCACCAAAGCGTTCACTTTGGCAATGACTTGGTCATTTTGACATGTTGATGGCCGACCTGAGCGTGACTCGCCTTCCACCGATGTGCGGCCGTCTTTAAACTGGTTGGATAACTCCTTAATATGTGTGACTGTGATGCCCATAGCATCGTCACCGAAAGCCGTTTGAATCTGACGCATGGTTTCCACCTGGCTGTCGCTCAGTTTCTGGCAAAATTTTATGCAATAGCAATGTCCCAGTCGTTCCGTCATTTTCCTTGAAATGAAAAACCGACGAGAGCACACTATCTCATACAAATGCTGTTTGCCAGCAAAAGACGCTATCGACAGGCGGGAAAAAATTCACGCATATGCACGAAGGTTCAAGGTCGGCTCGTGCAAGCGCGCTTGATTCAAATCCAACAGGTTTTCGTAAAAAAAATTAAGTCGTATACTTTTCTAACAGGCCTCGTAAAGTTTTTTTATACATACAATTACCTAGTTTTTAAAACTGAAAATATTAATGTTTATGGCGTGCGTCAAGATATATAAATTTCTACCTTGTGCAATCCAAGCAGTCTTGTGGCTTTAATCAGATTACAAGGATAACAGAACATGGTTGTAATGAAATATAGGGTTCCCCGTCTTCTGGTCGCCACATTTTTTTTTTCTTCTACCTGTTTACAATCACTGAAGAACAAGTCTATAAGTTACATACATTCGAAGTAATAGAACATTTTTAATAATTTCATGTAGAACTAAATACAGTTTGGAGTGTTTGGACGATAGACCTTAGCGAGTTGAAATAATTTAGATTTTCTCTCCTTTTAAGAGAAAAGTTATGAAAACTATAGGCGCACCACAAAAATTTCAAGGTAATCAATTTACAAACATTATAGAAAATTATAATAAAAATTATACAGACTAGTGATTGGAAGTAATCATTTAATTCTAATTTACCTGCAGTTATTTTCTAATTTTCTAATACAAAGGTACTATAATATTAATCATCTTTAAAGTGTAATTCTAAGAAGATTTTAGCTTAAATTATAGAATGTTAATTTCCATTTTACTACTAAACAACAAAATGTAAATGTTTGTTGTTAAATAACGTAATATGTGAAATAAATATAAAAATAAGTGAATCAGTATTGTGTTGAGCATAAAAAAGTGGTAAAATTATATATTTAACAAAAAATATTATAGGACTAGTAATAAATCAGTCTGTCAAAGATATTCTAGTACGCGGTAATAATAGTTTGTAGGGTAATAGCCGGGAAGACTTAATTAGATAGAGATCTATTTCTTAATTACTTAAACATAAATATGTACATCATGTTATTGACAATATGGCAGCTAATCGGAGTAATATGTTAATTTGTTTACCACCCTGTCACTACGAACTCAATATAACTGAATTAGTGTAGACTCAAGTGAAAGGTGAAGTAGCGCGAAACACGACCAATTTAGATAATGTAATAAAATATAATAATGTATATACTTAAACAGATCACTCTGAAAAATTGTATATACGTCTATGTTACGGTCGAAAAGGGATTATATGAAAGTTTATCGCTATTTTTCTATTGTTGGTGAAGTAAGTTTCATTCTAGAAATAAAGCGAGCGTCCTAGTGTAGATATATCATCTATTTCTGGTGGATTTATTTGCCGCTTAGCTAATAGTGTTAGAATACGTAATAAGAAGGGTAAACAAAGGAACACTAAGGGGTAGAGGATGTCAGATAGTTGCGTATGTAAATGACATAGTCCTTGCAATAAAAAATATAAAAATAATGGAGGGAATGCTCGATGAGATAATAGAAGGAGAAAAAATAGGATTAAAAATAAATATGAATGAAACAAAAATAATGCGATTGGGAAAAAAGGTGGGGAACACTGAAATACAAATTGGGGAACATTCTTTTGAAGATGTTGGTAAATTTAAGTATTTGGGGATAATAATGTCTAATAAAGGAGACTGAGAGACAGAAATTCGGGAGAAAGTAAGGACAACAAACAGAGCACTACACGCACACAAGAAACTATTAATAAATAAATTACTGTCAAAATGTACGACGAGAATCTACAGGACTATAATAAGTCCAATAATGTTATATTCTGCAGAAACGATGACAATAACGAAAAAAGATGAAGAAGACCTAAGAATAGCAGAAAGTAAAATACTAAGAACTATACTAGGGAAAGTAAAAGTTACAGAAGAGGAACACAGATTAATGATGAACCATGAAATTGAACAAGCTATATATGGGGAAAATATTGTAATAAAAATTAAACAACAAAGAGTCAAAGATTAGGACACAATAAAAGCAATAATGCAATGGATACCAGGCGGAAAAAGAAGAAAAGGAAGACCGAGGAAGAAATGGATATACGAAATAGAAGAGGACCTCAGAAATATAGGATTTAAAAAATGGAAAGACAAAACAGAAGATGGAAATAATTGGAGAGAAATTTGCGATAAAATAAAATAAATTAATTAAAAAAGAACATGGTGACTGATCCACATCAAAAAATGGATCTAATTAGCTTCTAAGAAGCGGCGTTTCCCCCACGAAGATGTATAAGACACTACATATAGCTAATAAAAAACTATTTTTATACAGCAAAAAATTTGTAATCAGAATTAACAAAACATAGATCCACCGATAATTTTTGTTAACTTAAGACGTTTCAAACTTGTTAGCAAGTAACAAAATATATTTATGAATATTATTAGTATTCTCTTTCGTTCTTAAATAGAATATAGTAAACCGAACTGCATTCTTTCTACTCGCCAAGTAAAATAATTCGAAAATATATTAAATACAGGAAACACGTTCATAGTAATAAAACGACAAATCAGTGCATAATAATTAAATATATTTATTATACTTAAATTCTATAAACAAGAACAATATCACAATATTATTTAGTAGTAATTCATTTCCTAATCATTTCTGTGCGCCTCGATCCACGGACGTAAGGCAGCGATGCTGGTGTAGACTCCGGGGTATGCCGGGCGCGCGCAGCCGTATCCCCAGGACACAACTCCGACTAATTTGTTGTTGGCCACTAGAGGACCGCCCGAATCACCCTAAAAATTGAATCAGCAAACTATTACCGAATTACTTCCTCATAGGGACATAGCTTTATAGTCCAAGGTTAGCATTTTGATGATGTGTATATTTTAATATTGTTGGAATATTGTGGAATAATGAAATTAGATGAAAGTCTGTCAAGAATATGCAACTTATTCTACATAAACAATGAATTTTGAATTGCCAGTTGCCAATCGCAATAAAGGATACAAATTTGGTGTGGTGATGTCCATAAATAGCTTTATTGAAATATAACTTGTAGAAGGCAGCCTATTTGAAATTCGGACACGAGCCACTTAACAACGAATCTTGTAATGATTATTTTACACTATTTTCTCTGTTTCGGCGCTAATTTACATCATTTATTTATAAGAATTAGTTGAAAATTTACATCAAGGGGAATTCCTGGCTTAGCTGTCTGGAATTGTCCGTTGCCTTGGTTTCTTATATATTATTTTCACAGTATAAGAATTCAAACAGTAGCGACACTTCAAATATTTTCATGATTCCAATATTTCAGTGGTGCGCAGCCGGGAAGATGGCCGCTTAGTGTTCGCTGATAGGCTATCTTAGTAACCATAGAAAAGAAAATATAATATGTCAGTGGCAGTTATATCTGTCAAATATCAAGCCAATGCGACATAAAGATCAAAGGAACCGACAGTGAATGTCGCTACTGTGTGAATTCTTATACTGTGTTATTATTTTGTCTGTGGCCTAGATATTTTGTATAAGGGGATTGTTTGTATTAGTATACGTAGAATATATATCGTCACCACAGGTACAGTTAAATTGATCGACATCAATGGGTTTTTATTTAAAGAAAAATATAAAGATAATTTGCATAGATTATTAATAATAGTCAATACATAATTCAAGTTTATATAAATAAACAAATTTGTTTCACTACTTTAGTACTTAATAAATTATATTAAATTGGTAGTAATTATTATTTCGAATTATTGTAATTTATCCCTATACGTTTACTTTTGAAAAGAAACGGTTTAATACATTGCTATCAATCCAAACTATGGTAATGGCATATACTATATATTCTTGGTATAGGGTGATTCATAATTGAAAGTGTATATGAAAAAAAAGTACAATAAAATTTACTGAACTATTCGGTAATCTGAGGATACAAGATGCTTTTTCTGAAATATTACCAAATTTTTTGGTAAATATTAATTGCTCAGTAAATAATGGTGATTATTTTCTTAATTGTGATGAAATTAAAAAAAAAAGTGCTTCTTAAATCCTCAGCTTACGAATATATTCTATGGTACATTTTTTTCTTGTAGCTAGGTGGGCCCAATAATATTTTTTCCTCGTAATAATTAAAAAAAAACAAAAACAATAACAAAGGAAGTTACAGCAGCCTAAAATCCTCTTAAATTAACGCCCATTAACTGAGAGCCGATGAAGTAAATAATGAGGAACACGTAACATCATTATATTTTCCTATTCAAAGAAATCCATGTATTTCTTACAAAATTTTATAACCTTAATTCAAAATTATGCACCTAATAACCAATTATAGCAAAAGCAGTGAAACTGAAAATACAATTGTATCATTAAATTAATTCTAAATTAATAATGGATCCAACTGACTTTAAATGTTTTGTTATTTAAATTACTTCGTAGGAAACTTATTTTCTAGTTGTATCTTGCTATTAAGTGGCTCTCAACCATAACGTTAGTTATTAATTGTAGAAAAATTTTAAGTAAACATTGTCAAGTATGACCTCAATTTAAACATCATTTACTGCTACCGTTTGTAGCGTTTATTTATTAATGGTTCAACTTTAAGTTACTGTAACTTTTTCATAATTGAGTTTTTGTCGAAAATTTATTAAAGAAAATCAATATATATTGGGCTACCTTTTATTTATTGTAGTCATACCAATCCGAGATAACAACACAATACCAAATATCGTTTAAGAATGAAATTCCTCCTAAGCATCAACAAACTTGCATGAATGTCATTCATCATCATTGAAATGCCGAATAAAACTTAATCCAAAAGGCTTTATAATTTAATACGAGTTAAAAGTTTTTTTCAACTTATTAATTATCTTCCCTTACGTACAGCAAACTTTCAATCATACCCATGAATGTCATTGATTAATATGGAAAAGAAATTAATTTTTGCTCTCCAACAGCCACATCGTTAAAATAATCTCGCGTTATCAGTTTGAAAAAAACATCTCCATTCATCAACTCCACATCTTTTTCATTTCGCCAGAAGGATCTCTGGCACTAGCCCATCACAGCGCTCACATTGTTGTACTTACTTGGCAAGAGTCCCGGCCAGGGGCCTGAGCACACATCATGCTGTTCGTGAGTTTGCCACTGTAACGGACTTCGCAGTCTGCTCGAGACAAGACAGACACGGTAGTTTTGCGGAGCGCGAAAGGACCTGTAGGGTTTGGTTTGCCTTCCTGTAATTCAAGAATTGGAATTAGTTTCATTCAAAATGGCAACAAAAGATGACAGCTAGAATAAAAATCATCATCTAAGCTGTGATTTTGATGCGATATTTTTTGTTTATGCCACTGCTAAATTTATTCTCTAGTTTATCTTGGTTGGGAATAACGGACCTTAAAGAAATATTTATAAAAATGAAATGCTTCCAAAATTTAAGCACTTGAAAATAGGCCACATGTGCTGAATTATAAATTGAAAGCTTGCATTAACTTAAAGAAAAATAGAACTTAAAAAGGGTGTTCTTTTGTTTAAGAAAGAGTACTTATCTGTTATGTTATGAATCAGTCATAATTCACTACAGTGATTTTATAATTTCATGAGTTTCAGTTAAGATACAATACGAGTATTTATTATTCTGTCATTAATGTGTTATTGTGGATACCAATAATTATCTATACATATATCACCGAACAGTCCAAGATAAAATGCAACATAGACTGTCAATGCCAAATGAACTTGGTCATCATACAGGTTTCCTACTAAGAAAAAAATTATATGATTACTTCTAAATTTGTGTAATTCAATTAAAACAAATTCACTTAACATTGACAACCTATTCTGTATTTTATCTGGGACCATACGATGATATGTATAACAGGTATCCATATTAATATTTTAATAACTGACTTCTAAATATAGCATCTTAGCTGAAACTCACGGTATTTAATAGTTAAGTGTGCATTTGTTATGTGTCAATACTCACGTGCGAGTCAAAAGTGTATAAAAAGATGAAAAGTTATCTAGTTTTGAAATTGAACACTTAACTAGTAAGTTCTCAACATTCTAAATTTTATGCGGCCTTCCAACTTTGACGCCTTATCAATAAGGTATTTAATGCTACTACAGGAAATTTACATATTAGCAATAATAATAATTTTTAATAACGGATCTTTCAATCATTGTAATGAAAAATGCAAAAGAAACTTAATAAACTGTTTTAGCAAGAACAGTGATACATTATTGTTCGAAATATTTGTGAATTACATCAGACTTTATTATGAAAATTGCTTCGTTCCAACAAGCAGTACATATACTGGTCTCGAAGTAGTTCCTGAACGATTTGATGCGTTTGCGTGAGAAAAGTACGCGTACTGAACTAGTTCTTTGTTCTAGTTGGAACTTAAACACGTGCAACAAACTTAAAAAACAAAAGCTTTGCTTGTAGTGAGCGCCAAGAAATATAAAAAATGAATGTATTGCAGGGTGCCACAATATTCAACATTTTATTTAAGTTTTTTTTTTGTAATTTTATGTTAAAATAATGTGAAAGTTTTAAATAACAGTCCATGTTTTATTGTCATCATTTTCTGTCTTAAATAGATGTGTTTCTAATTTATCCCGTAAACACCACTGCGCCAATTTAAATTTACCCCAGTGGTTCCCCCTCCACTAACATTTTGGGGGATATGATTTGACGGCTGGTAACCGCACTTCATACGCAAAAATATATCACACCGAGATCTGCGTAAGCAGAGTGCCACACCCATATTGGGTAAAAGGCGTGATGATATATTTTTTAATACCACTGCGCTTGATCTCTAAGAAATAACAAACAATCTAACGTTTAACTGGATATCACCGTGGGCACAACAACGATCATTACGCATGCGCTGTATAATCCTCAAAGAGTTCTCGTTCAGAACCAAGAACTGATGTCACCGTCCTTGAACTGGTGCAGGAGCTAGTTCCTACTTTGTAGGAACACTCTGGCATTCGGTACTAGGATCAGTTCAGTGTTGGAACGCTCATTTTAATCTACGCATGCTCAGAACAGTTCTAAACTCATTCGGGTGTTTGTTGGAACGGAGCTTAATACCTTAATGTTTTAAATCTATATATTAAATGAATTTTTATACTCTAAATAAAAGTTTTACTAGATCAACTAAATTGAGAATAAATATTCATAAAATATATAATAATCAATTCATATTTTGGAAGTATTTGTATATTTTGCGTAAATTAAACATAAAACTTCAATGGAATTATTTTCTTAACTTTTGTTTCAGTACTAATCAATCAATAATGATGCTTGAACTTTTTATTTTATTTCATGTATGTACATGATGAAATTTAAGTTCAATTAAATTGCTGCTATACTGAATATTTTTTTTAAAGTTTATACAAGCTTTTGTAGTAAAATATATAAATTATTGTTGTTTGAGCTCAGCAAATATCTTGTGATCATTGAGTACTTTTTCCTAATTTTCGCAATTATGAACCAAAATTAGAGTTAATAAACTGTTTACAAGAAATAATATGTATGTATATAAAGATTTGTGATCATTAAGAAAATTTATCCAGAACAGTGAGGGTATTTATCGTGCACAATGCTGATAATCTATTCAAACTTTTTCCATTTTAATAACAAACAACAATAAATTCTGGTAAAACGACCTCATCCAATTTATTATCCAAATAAAGTACTCTTGGCTGCTTCTTTAACTTGGCTAATTTATCAATGGAAATATGTGGATTTTATTTAATACAAAGCCTGGTAATAAATGCGAAAGCAGTGACAATGGACCATATATTTATCTACGGTCTACAAATGTGTAGATATTTCTTTTTATGTTCTTGACTATTAGATAAGAACAAAAAAGAATTCTGAAATTCCTTTTCCCTTGAGTAAATTCGAAGCATTTCATTCGACAAATACAATTTATCTTTTTTACTTGCCAAAACTTTTTGTCTAAGAGAAATATTGAAATGGAGGGATAAACAGAATGTTCTTGAATATTCGACAACAAAACATAGCCCAAGGGAATTAATTGAAGATAATATTAAAATATCATGTTACAAATGTAAATTCGTGTTTACACAAAATTAATTAGACGTTGTTTTTCGAGAATATAAATAATTTGAATCAAGATGTAAATTTAAAATCAACAGTACTGCGAAATTCGATTCCAGAATTACAACATGATTATTTTATGAAAACAACGAACACAATATTGTTGAAGAGCACACAAGATTCAAATTTTGAAGTGGTATTGCCTCGTTTTATGATAAATTAGTTTTGGTTTTACTACAAATATGAGTTATATTTAACTGCAGGTCATGTACAAATGCATTAATTTTTAGTTAATTAAAACTGATTTACAACGTACGCTATAATGAGATTTCATGTTTTTGTTTGGTGCATTTTAATTTGTATTCCAACTTGCAATTAAAATTATTGACGATTCAAATAATTAATTAAATTTTTCACAGAACTGAATGTCAAGATCAATACTAAACTTTTCCAATTTCGAATTGTATTCCATCACAGGCAAAATTCAAATGATTGTAATACAGAATTAGATAATTAAACGTAAATAATTAATATAAACTCAATAATTAAATTATCTATATTTACTGAATATTAATTTAATGTTTTAATATCAATTTTTTTTTAATAACTTTACTATTAGATGTATATTCGTTTCCAATTTTAAGGGTTCAAAATTTTCCTCTTTCATTACTTTTGCAGAACTACCTACTTTAGATTTCAGATGACCTCGAATAAGAATAGTATAGCGATATCTGTTTTTATAAACAATTTACGTTATTTTGAAAATTGTATAATATTTAATTTTACATCTGTTTTATTATATTAATTGTCATTAGATTTACAAAAAATAAAATTTAAAGAAATTAATTTTCACAATTCTTTCATTCCATATACATTGCACACCATAGAAACACTTAAAAATTTTCAATTTGCTACGAAATGTGACACATGTCATTGTGATTATGAAGCTGTTTTCTTAGTGAAATATATGTCAACAAATTAAATAAATATACGAAAGAAAATTTAATTTCATATAAATAGAAAATAAACAAGTAAGAATGTATTTTCCTATATCATTAAATACTATTTTGTACCGTTTAAGAGTTGCATTGGGCAGGAGGTTATGTGTTGGCCACATCAGAATTTTTGATATAAAGATTTGATTTGGTACATATTTTTTCTTATCTCTAACTACATAATAATTTGCATCACAACATATTAAGTTGATACTTTATTCATAAAATGTGTAATTTCTTATATATAAATTGAAACTATTTATATATAATTTTGCTTTTTTATAAATATACTACCGCACCCGGTAGGCTAACGTGTCCTGTCACAGACTCTCTATATATAAAATTCCGGTGTTCGTAATTCATCTCCTCCTAAACGGCTTGACCGATTTTTATGAAATTTTATTTATAGGGTCACCTGGATGGTCTAATGCATAACTAATGAATAGGTACTGATCAGGAAAATTAATAAAAATTCTGGATCTCGACAACAGCGCCACCTACCGGGTTCAACTGTAGCTAAGAACCATCCAAGTACAAAAAAAATCATCATAATAAAGCCCTTGTCACACGGTCAGTGTTTCCACCGTTTGACAAAACTTTTGAATGACAAACACAGAAACGTGACGTCACGTCATACAGTTTGGTCAAATGCTCTAAATAGAAACGTTTCTTATTCTGTCATACATTTTGATTCGACTTTTGTAGTTTTGACAGATCGAGTGACATTTGATAGTAGTAATGAATAAAGTAAGTATTTTAATAAGACTTTATTTATACAAATATTAATAATTCTTCAATTATTCTGGATTGGAATATATATTAAATAAATAGGTTTCAAAAAATATTTTTATCTAACCTGGTTGGTAATGTTAAAATTTAATGTTATTGAAATGAGAAATGAAAAATAAATTAATTTTGTAGGATACAAAACAAATACTGGTGTTCTCATTGGCACCGCTAGGTATTATGAAAATAAAATCAACTTCATCAACAAACAACTGTCATTTCTGTTATCACATGACCGACAGCGATGCCCTCTATGCATATAAGTTTCTGTTTGACAAACTTCACTCTAGTGAAAAGAATGACCGTCTGACACACCTTCTTTTCATCATGCATCAAACTGAATGATATGATGTCATCATACATAGTTTGACAAACAAAAATGAAGTAATGATTGACCATGTGACAAGGGCTTAACCGGTCAAGCCTTTAGGAGGAAAATTATAATAAACACACGCACACCAGAATTTTGTATATAATGATGGCCGAAATGAAATGAGTATATATTTCAAAACTAAATTCATACCGAAATATGTATGCCATAAAAATATGGCAATATTACATATTTAATCACCCTCGGGTACTACAGGCTGACCACTTGTTCATCTTAAATGTAGTTCTGTTCTGGCCGCATAAAAACCTCTCTAATGCCGCTTTTATTAAACTAGTAACCAAAGCACATGTCTGAGATTCGAACTGCACAAAGATGAAATGGTTGCGATTCAAGTACCTCCGTACTTGAGGCCCTGATGCTACAATTGTTGATGATATAGAACCAAATTACACTGTTTTATAAATTTCCTAGACCTCATGAATCATTTGTCCGATATTTTTATATATTTATTGAAAAATTCAATGAACTCTAATCGATAGGTACCTAGTGATGTAAAATACCCAGAAATTTATTTTTCAAGGTAAATACCCGGGTATTTACCCATAAGTGGGTGTATATTTATTGATTAATAATAGTGTAAATATGGGTATTCAATATCATTGAAAAATATATCAAGCCACATAAAAAGAGATTATCTATATAATTTATTTTACTAAAGGCTGGTATGCCCAACCTGAAATAAACAACAGAATTAAAGTGCAATAAAAAAAATATCGCATGAAAAGATGACAGATGACAGAATTATTATTCAAGCTATGATTTTGTTGCGATTTTTTTTTTTGTTTATACCACAGATAAATATTTTCTCTAGTTTATCTGAGATTGAAAATACCGGTCCTTATAAAAAAAAACTTGAAACATTTTTCTAATTCCACAGGACACTTCATACATTTAATAATGTGATTTTCCATTTTTTTGCGTGTGTTTGAAGATATACGAAACAATATTTGAAAACTACTCTTTTCTCCTTCGAAAGGAAAAGCTCCACACAAAATTTTTTTCTTATCATTTTAATCAAGTTTTGTTTTTGTCACTCAAAATACAAATAGTAATTGTCGATCGGTCAGGCACAACCTGCATTTATATGTTCAAAAGCTAATTATAATAGCTATAGACATGTTTCGTAGAAATTTAACATATTTGTACTACATTATAACCAAAATGTAATTTTGGGTAGGTAAATAGACCTTGGGTAAATACCGGGTAAATACCCAAAGTTTATTTACCTACCTATTGGGTATTAACCCGACTCACATCACTATAGGTACCTGCTATATCCAATTAGGTATATTAAAAGTTATAAAATAATGCAATCTTACATCAACTCTGCCCCATCCGGAGACCACCGCCCCCGTTTGAGGCGACACTGCGCTCCCACTGTCCTGCAGAGCAATCGGCTTTATCTTGTCACTGAACTGGAGCGGCATGAAGAGCTGGAACCACATAAATTACTATAAAAATATTATCATACACCCTGCGCCAAAAAATAAATAAGCTCCTCGGCGCGGCAACGTGGAGACAGTTCAACATTGCGGCAAAATAAAACAAAAACAAATTGAATGTCATGTCTCGTTTGTTTCCTTTTACGATTTCTGCTTTCTGTTGGGAGCGTGGAGGGGGAAAAGGGTAAAACATCGGGCTACTTGCTGACGCGAATTGGCTGCATGCTAAGAAATGTGACAGTTCTAACCGAGCGTGTCTGTTTCACGTTATTTTCACCAAGATATTACTAAATTTAAATATCTGAACCTGTCTGAATATTGTATAAAATCATTTATACGATATATCAATATGTTGTGATACTAATAATAAAACAATTTTAAAATAAAATTTGAAAGAAATTATAGTTATTGATGTATTTTTTTTTTTTAATCATTAAAATATTGTATACTTATCTTAATAAATACGCCACCAATTTAAATATTTAAAATCATTCATTATTTTTTTCACGACATGCCAGGAAACCCCACCGTACTTCTCTCGAAATAATGAGAAAAATGTGTTTTTCTTCTCTAGGGAGGAAAATATAGAAGTGTTACCAATATGAATGTTATTAACAAAAAATATTTTTAAAAAATTATAAATAAATTCCTAATTTTATTGAAAATCCTTTTTTTAGTAACTTACATACTTTAAATTATCTTACAATTATGTATTATATTTTTCTTTTTCTAGATTAAATCACAATTTGAAATTTTAATTTAGATTTAAGATTGGTGGCAACACTGCTGTCCCGCCTTACATCTGATAACCTAACTTTTAACGTGTCAGTTGTGTTTTCAAAGTGTACTTTAGGTCCGAACAAATCATTTTTCGGAACATGTCGTGAAAAAAATGTTGTATCTAACGCGAGAAGAAAGCTCTCTTTCCACTTTCGTACGAATTGCCTCATTCGATGGGCTGATGAGGCAAACTTCGAGCTCGAGTGGGAAAAGAAGCACTTTCCTCTCTAATTTTATAAACAACTATTGATATTAGTTTTTGATAAAAGAAATAATAATAAGTTTGGACTCGCGTATCGCCCGTGTTGCACACCATTCTTTATGTAACACGTGCAAGGTCATTGATGCTTTACCGACCTATTTTTAGTGTGTAATGGCATTTAATTTACTTAATAAATGCCATATAACCCTAAAATTGATCAGTAAAGCAAAAGCATCCATAACCGTACACATGTTACAACAATAATTAAAATTAAGTCTCACGAATACAATTAAATTGTAGATGTTTATTTTCATAAGTCGCAATCACTTAAATATTGATTTCAAGTAAGTTATAGCAGCATAAGTAATAAATAAAACTAAATATATAGGTTAAAAAAATAATTATATCGATATTATTTATTCGAATCTCTGTAAAAAATTTAATTTAATGTCCGACCGCTACGTTATTGTTATCATAATGACCCGGCTATCCGGGCTGTTATATACCAAATAACGCCCTAAGGCGTTAAAATTTGTCGTTGTTGCTATTGGGTACATAATACACTGGCTTTTATTGGCAGATAGAAACAAACCCTGACTTCTATTAGCAGATAGAAATATTCAAATAAACAAATCGGTATTGTAAACAAATAAGAAAATCGATAAAAATCTTTTTTTAAATAATATATCGGTCGGACATTAAACGTTAAATACACCACGGGCGTTAAACGGACAATAATGCTTTCGGTCAACGTAGATCCTCGAGCCTTCATACTTTAGTTACTATAACGATTGGTCAAACCCGGTTTGATATTTAACATAATTACTTACACGCCAACAAATCTACATATAGGTTCACAAACCGATATGCGTCGCCGGCAGGGGTGAGTGTAAACTTCATCCACATAAATACACAACGAGTAGGTAGGTTAGCGTATACAAACACAAGTTTAAATTGTACATTCTTAGGCAAAATTAATTAATGTAATGTTGAAGATGCAAATATTTTATAGCATTTTTTAGTAATTCAGTGAAATAGAAATATATTCGTTTATTATATGCTATTGTTTCAATTTGAATTTATATAAGAATATTTTGAATTGAAAATTGTACAAGTGAGAAGCCATAATGCCACTATATCGGTTTATCAAACTATTGTCCCATTTTCTTGAATCAGCGATCTTTTCACAAATTTAAATAGATAGCAATTATCCATATATAAATTCAAATAGCATAAGTAATAATCCTTACTATCTGCGTAATACAATTATTAATTTAAGTTTAAATAGGTATGATGTATGTAAAATCAAATTAATATCAACAAACATTGTAATTTGCACAAGTACATCTTTTATCAAAGAAATTCTGTATTTATAACAGCATAATTTTCAAATTTAATAAACTTTTAGAAAGAATTGCTACACCTAAATATAAAGAAGTACTTTGGAAATCTGCGCCAGTCTAAGCAGAAAATTAAGAACGTAAAACCAAAGAGGACATAAATTACTTCAGCAGAATCTTCGATAATTTTGATCTGATCTAAGCTTAAATTTCGCCATGCTTAGCTAAACACAACATTGATTAAATAAGCTACAAAGTTTAGGATCTCTGCGCTGTACTTAAACTATTGTCTACTATAAAATTGATTATTATCCGCTATTTGAACAATTGCATCATTAGATAAAGCGATTTGCAAAGATAAAATTTATCATTTTCCAAAAGATTTTATTATAGCTAGTATGCGTAATCTCAGTGATAAGGAGTTTTTAAGTGAGCACCACGTGCAAAAATAGAATAACAAGTTCTCGAAATAGAATCTAATGATCTGATAAAAGAAAGTTGCAGTAACAGATTTCGTTTATGCTGTAGCTGCAGAAAACAATCTGCGTTAGGGACAATGGTAAAGGCTATTTCCTTACCTTGAGGATGGCGATATCATTATCCTGCGAAGTCGTGTTGTAGCCCTCGTGGATTATAACCCTGTCCACGAAGGACAATTTGCCGGGGTGTGTGTTGTCGTTTATATACGTGGTACCAGACAGCAGCGTGAAACTGCTTGAGCGCCGGCTGAAATAAAACAGTCGTTGTACTGTCAACGTATATAAGAAAGTTCCGAAACAGACATTAATAATAATAAGAGAATTTTTGTAGGTATATACTTCTTTTAAATGAAAAGAATGTTTATCGCCTTTAAAAGGAAAATGGTAATTTTCTATTTGTTTTCCAAAAATTTTTGTATCCATTTATTCTATTAGAAAAAGTTTTAAATTAAATTCATAGAGCAAAAAATTCTGCTCCCAAATCAATCTACATTACAAAATTGGACAAGAGTATATAGTTTTTGTTTAGATGTGGTGCTGTGGTACTGTCACAAAATAAAATAAATTTATACCTAACGCTTTATCTCGTATTAACTGGTATTAACAAATTTATTTGGGAAAGATAGAAAACCGCTCTTAAAACAATGTTCAATATTTGACAGCTGTTGGAAAAGTTTAGCATATTTACTTATTTGTACAAAGTATAAAAATTTTCATAATTGAAATATTATTTCATATCTTTAGAATTTTTTTATTTTCGGGTAATACGACATTTATATTTTATTTCTATTATTAAATATGGGTTAAGTAGCTCCGAGGTAACGCATTAGATTCAAAATGTGCGTCATGAGATCCTTAGAAGATCGAATCCTTCCGCCGATATTTCCCGTTTTGATGATATATTTATTTATTCATATTTACATTCTAGGAAATTCTAAAAAATATTGACTTTAAAAGCTTTATACATTCATAATAAAAATTCAAAGGATTTTTAGCTTTTTTATTACCCATTCGGCAACTATGTGGGGTATCTTACATACCCCACAGACTTATCTTTAAAACTGGTTAAGAACGGTATATTTTTAACATTTGTCGTTTCATGTATTTGTCCATTATTGGTCTGATGTTCCATTAACAATTGTAAGTTTATGCCATGAAATATATGAAAATAACTATTAAATATAGTAGTGGGGTATGACATACAATATATAATAAAATTGCATTTGTCAGAATTATGGACTGAAAACGAGCTTTTTTTGCAAACTATTTTCAAACAGAAACAATGAATGTTCACAAAATTAACAGTAAATATATTAATGTTATTGATAAAAACATTTGTAAACCCATTTTATTTTTATTATTGATTACATATGTCAACTTTACAATTTACAATTTTTGTATAAGTAATTAACTAAAGATTATTCTCAAAACAGAAGCGCATAGTCAAAATGATTAAAAACGAGAAATATATATATATATTTTTAATTGGGATATTAAATATACCCCATTTACCACAGACGATCGTAAATTATTTTGTTTCAACATTTTGAAAAACTACATCTTTGGGGGCTGTGAGTATGTGAGTTAAATGGTAGCCTCACAAATTTGTTGAAGCTCGAATAAGCTTAATTACTAAACGTGTTGTATTGCCATACGAGAATCACGAATTGGCAGGAGTGCATTAAGTACATAAAATATTCAAAAGCCGAATATATCATTGTCATCAATCGAAATATTCTAAAACACTCGTTACAGAAGGCTATTCAAGTACTTCCAATCCTATTTAAATATTGCTTGGCAACGATACAGTACCGTAAAAATAATAATACTGTAAAGTTTTACTTACTGGTCTGAAATCAGCCCAGTAATCGATGAGCGTCGATGAGCTTAATTGAAATCATCGATGAAACAATAGAACGTACCCGCCTTTCAAAATTTTTAATTTCATCAATGACGAATACAGGGAATTTTCTTGCGGAAAAAGCGTAACATGAAATGAGACACAAAAGATATGTCTGAAATGAGAGACACAAGTTTGTTCTGTTGTTTCATCGATGAGCATCGATGCTCATCGACACTCATCGACCAATGTGCCATAGACATAATGGAGTATGAAATTAAAGAAACTTATTGATCTGTAGTGAATACAGGATTGTAAAATTACTTTTTATACATGCCATATATCATGAGACCTATTATAGCACTCGTCCTTTATAAAACTTGGACTCATGCGTTAACAGACTAACTATGAAACTTGTTTTTTAATGCTATTCAACTTTTAATAAAATCAAAATATTTACGTAAATAATTCTTACCCATATACACAATGTGCAGCAGTTATAACAGTATTCTCATCAATAATAGCAGCGCCACATGTATGTGACGTAATGTACCGCAATGACACCTGATAGGGCAGATCTTCTATTGTTGTTTCCACGCCTCCTATGATTTTCTCATCTATACGTTGAGGTTTATGAGGGTGATAGTGATCACGGATAGGTGGTTGATGAGGATGATAGTGGTCACCTGTGTTAAAAATATTATCTTTTGTAGTGTTTATATAGTCAGGCTGCAGAACTAGACAGAGTTTTAAAATCACTGAAGGGTGTAGTCATTTATTTAAAATTTTTGTTAATTATAATAATGACATCCGTCTAATAGTAACCGTGATAAATTATTATGATATAACAAATTGGTAAACATATTTTTATTTAATTGGTTTATGAAAGCAAAGACACAAATTAAATAAAGTATATTTTCGATATATTTATTCTTTTGTACTATATTAATCTAACTTTGAAATAAATGTTTTTGAAGTTAAAAATTATTTTTTTTTTAAATTGTATGCAATTAATAAAAGAATATGACTATCAAATCAATTCTATATAATTTTTAGAAATGTTTATTCTTGACAGACTTCTGCAAATAATCACATATGCTTCGAAATTACCATTAGATGACTTATGTTTACGAAATTAAATATATCGCTTTCATAGAGATTTGCAGTACATACATTTGTTAAATTTTGTCAATTGGTTCGAAATTTCAAGAACTATGTTTTATTCTATTTATTTTGAAAGCGTTTGTGACAGATAATGGTAATTCTCTGAAATGCAGTCACGCATTGATTGATCTTTAAAATTTAATTAAATTAAGACATTTTTTTGCAGTACTTCCTTCAAAGTTTAACAAAGTACAAACGCAAATATTTACAGAAAGTGGAAGATTTATCTATTTGTTTACTTGAAAAATACTTTGAAAACTAAGAAACGAATTTATGTAGAACGTGTGATACAAATAATGTGAATAACGCAATGGTTTTCCTTTTAGAATAAAAAGTTAAATGCATTTTCAAGTGACTCAATTCAAGTTATTTTTAAAAAACCTTGACATAATATGTACTGCTCAATTAAACATTTTTTTATTTTAATATATTTATGATGCAAGTAAATATTTCGGAAAAATTATCTACAAATATTGCTTCGTTGGACTTACCACAAACTGCAGACAAAAATCCAAGAATAAGTACCAACTTATACATTTTGAACAACAGAATATATCAAACTAAAATAACCAGTTTGGCAGACAGTATATTTATATGAAACCTTATCACATTAATAGTACTAGAATATATTATTAAGCAATTAACTTTTTGTAGATTTTTAGATCAAAAATATCATCAACACTTGAAATATTATAAACAACAAAGATTTGATAAATTACAAGATACAAAATTTTTTATAAGAATTTTTTATTACGTTTTTGATACCGTCTGAGGCCATTGACAACGTAGTAGTTTTCCTATTGAGATCAATCGATTATTTGATTATTGAGGAAATTTGCATCCTGAACTTTTTAAAAGTTCAAAGTCTCCATAGAAACTAAAACTATTGGAAAACAACAACCCAATTTACAAGATTGTATTTTACAATGTTCGTATTTTAAAATTAAATAAAAGCATTGTAAAAAACGGTCTATGTAATTCTAACGAAAGGTCGGAATTAATTTAGGTAATTATTTTCCACATTAAAAACAACATTAAAATTTAATTAAAAAACAGTTTTATTTTGTAGGGGAGAGTTGCTTAAATCGTACTCCTTAAGAAAATTTTATCTTCGGGCAAATTTGATTTATTTATTTAAACATGTATTTAGACCAAACAATAGAGTTACGTTTTTTCTTTACACTTAGGGACAATAAATTTATTTATAATAACATATTAATGATATTTGCCTTATTTATTAAAATGTGTCAAAAGGTACGATTATGACAACCGGTATCATAAATCATACCGACTTATCTCCAAATTCGTACCTGTTTTTTTTAATAGTAAAATAAATAAAATAAAGTAAATAATATGCAATTAGCAGTACATTACCTAATAATTTATATATTCAATATTACATTGCAAAATTATTTAACCATTAATTATAAATTAAATTAAATTCAATTGGGACATCTGGGACAATAGCAAATTTTATCATCGACCAAGATACCATCATAAACCTCTTGCACCCATATTTTACTACATTCAATATATAGATTTATAATTTTAATTCGTGGTTCTTTGCACAATATACCTTGTCTTTTTTCAATACTGTGAAAAAATAGAAATTTTAGCTTGTTTTTTAAATGAAATTAAAGTTATTATAGAAACTCTGTAGAGGTACGATTTAAGAAACTTAGCAAACTTGTTAAAATACCAACATAACTTCCGCAGAACATATAAAAAAAATCAAAATAATGCTTACAAATAATACAATAATCGTAGTGTTATAAAAATATAAGAATGTAAGGAACACAATTACTGTGCAATTATTATCAGCTAAATAGTGTCGTTAAAATTTTGCATTAAACTCACCTCATTTTTTGATATTTCTAGATCTCACACATACCAACATATTTTACTTAGATTTTTTGCCTATATTATTGATATATTATTTACTTCATCCATGTAACACTAAATGTCGCCAGCAGTTTGTAACTACAGAAAACTTCACCAGGTACGATTTAGGTGACCAGTCCGCATTAGGCAACTCTACCCTAGAATTTTTAAGAATTTTGTTAGGGACAAGATCTTTCATATATCTAATTGAATCTGAGTGAATGAAGAAGAAAGAGGTAGTAGTAGGTATGTATTAAATATAAGGCTATAATTTGTTTCTAGTAGTGGAAATATGAAATAAATATAATTTATTTAATATTGTTCCTGCAGTATTTTTTCTCCTACACACACACACACACACACACAAACACACACACACACACACACACAAACACACACACACACACACACACACACACACACACACACACAAATCTACTTGGTTTATAAGATATGGGAAATACTATAAAAAAAATGTTAACCTATTGATCAATCCTTATGAATTTTAGAACAAAAACGTAAATACAAAAAAAAGTTCAAAAACAAGAACTGCATCAAATGAGCATAAATTTATTGATAATACATTTCTGTCATGAGGTAAACAAAATAATAATCATTTATATTACTAGTGAGGTAAAAACCTTAAGAACCCATGAGTGGTTTAAGCCTCTCTCACTTTTATTCAACACCTCTCAATATAAATGCTCTATAACTATGGCGATTTTGCACAAGGAAAGTAACAGATTACCCACTAGTGGGTATAATTTTGAGAAATGCCACTAGTGAGTATTTTTTTATTTATAACAATAATAATAACACAGAACACCTTGGTATACTCAAAATGATTTTGGAGAAGACGCACGTCATAAAAAATACTAGATAATGACGTCACTATGAAACATCGTTTATATGGGGTACTATGTTTTGTTGAAATGAAAATGCAATGCGTGTTGCATCACACGTGCCGCCATTTTTGGATTTGATTTGTTGCAATAAACACAATATATTTATACATACATATTATAAAACACTGGATCACGAGGAGCACAAATTTTAACAACACAGTAAAGTGACAGTTTGATATGAATTTTGTATGCAAACGTGATCATTTACCAATAGCAACAACATAGCGAACAAAAAATGAACTAGAATTATTTTTAATAATTTAAAATTTCATTAAATGAATAAAATTGACCATAAAATCACTGTACATTGCATTAATATATACTTTTCTTAATGCTAGTATTTTTTACGTTTTTTTTTTTAACATTATTTTTCACTTTATAAAGTTTTTTTTCAGGTTGATGACGTGCGTCTTCTCCAAAATCATTTTGAGTATAACTACTTCGATTGACATTCTAATTTCAAAAATTTAAAGCATTTGTCACTGTCAAATAATATTTCTGTAATGAATTTTTTGTTATTAAGAGATGTTGGATAAAACGTTATACTGACACGGGGGCAAAGTGGAATTACCCACTCGATAAAATTATCACACTCAGCCTTCGGTTTCGTGAGCTAAAATTTCTGTCGTGGGTAATTCCATACTTTGCCCACTTGTAAAGTAAATAACTATTATTCACAATCACTATAGTAATATGTCTATTCCTAACCTTTTAGGGCCGATTGTACATTGCGAGCTTAAGCCTGGTTTAATCTTAAACCGTAAATGAACTTCAGTTTTTCAAAAACATGAGTTGTACAATACGAGTTTAGTACTGCAAGGAAGTTTAAGGTTGGTTCAATTTGAGCCGCCGAATTTGAGGGCTTAAGCTTTATTTAACGGAATCGAACCTCAGTTTTGTTTTATTTTTAATGAATATTCCTTTTTATTCTCTAACTTCGTAATTTTATTGTTACTAAAATATGGAAAGATTCCATGATACAGATGAAGAGAGAGAAGAGCTGGTATATATTATGGATCGACACCGAGCTCATTTCGTCTTCGTGAAAACTTCATAATTTAGAAAATGGAATGAGTTCAGAGATTTAGTTTTTCAAAAAAAATTGAGAACGTTTTATTTTAGAGAATACGAGCTCAGAATCATATCGCTTAACAGTTAAAATCATACGAAGGAAAATTCATCATTTTTACCTCCTATGTGTAAGGGAGGTATTATGTTCTTGTTATGAATTGATTAGATTTTTGGGAACAATTCATCAACAGTAAATGCTAGATTATTTGAAGGCCTGTCAAGGTTTTTGGGCATATCTTAGTAAATAAATGAGATAGAGTAAATTTCATTGAAATCAAAAACATGTAGAATAATATAACCTACAAATTTTATTTGAAACATTTTTCTATATTTATTATGTCATCAGATTCACATACCTTTGGGCAAAATGAAATCTTTATGTTAGTCATTTTTGTTAATTTGTTATTATTTCAGTTACAAATAAATTAAGTACAGCAGTACAAAGTCATAATTAAACCAAATGATATGACCCTACAGTGTCAAACCTGACATTCTAAAACACCTTAGTATATTTTGACCAAGTTCATCAACAAAGTTTCTTCTTTTGCGATAAACTTGGCTGCCTTTTTTAACACTCATAATTTATCCAGGTACTTTGCGAACAGCACTCCATATATATTGATATCTATGCTACACGATAATCTCTACTGAAAGCAATGTATTCCAATCTAAAATAATCTTTATTACTATTATTTAGTAATATAAATTACCCTTTTTTGTATTTATTGAGGTTAATTCAACATTTGACATCTGTCAGCACTCTACTTTATTCTCAAAATTATGCAAAACGCGCATGCGTGGCATCTACTAACCACATAAAAACATTGCTCTCTGTAGTTTAGCTAAGCTCGATGTAAACACGATTTGTACAACAGATCAAAATGTTAAACTTAAGTTCAGTTAAACTTCAGTTTAGCTAAGCTTCAGCTGAACTCGCATTTGTACAATCGGGCCTTAGAGGTTGGGAAATACGTAATTCCTTATGCCTGATTTATAGATTGAGTAGAAGAGAAGTGGAATAGAATAGCACAGGAATAGAAATTTAAAATAATATAAATACATTCAACTATTTATAGATTGCATAGAATGGAATAGAGTGCACAGAACAGCACAGAATTTAACCAAATTTTATTTTCTATTCCATTCCTGTGCCATTTGAGTTACTTCGTCTTAATTCGTGTTAGTTCTTCGCAAGAATTACTCTTTTATACACTTTGTCACTTTTTAAATAACTGCACCAAGAACCGCGAAGCAACGCTGATGTAAATAATTGTAAAAAATGACGTCATTCTATTCCATTCCTGTGCAAACTATAAATGTATTTGACAAGTTTCTATTCCAAAACAATTCCTACACCTATTCTATGCAATCTATAAATCAGGCTTTACTCATATGACAATCTCTTGGGTGGGAAGTGACAGATTTATCCCATGGGTGGGAAGTGTTTATATATAGAATTGCCTAGCAACACAGTCATAAATTTCTGAAAATATGTTGAACAGTGCTGTCAAACATATTGATAAAACCTTATAATTACAATAAAAGATCAATAAATACAGTATAAATATTGAAAAGAAGCATTTTTATTATAAAGTAATATAAAATTATAATGTAAGGCTGTTTTATTACGATTTGAGTTTCCTGAACTATTGACACATGCCAAATTATTAAAATAAATTTAAACATTTGTTTTCATAGACTACTATATACCATACATCACTTTTTTTGTTGGATATACGAGTAGAATGAGAAGTGATTTTGGATAATTAAGGATGATTGTGAATAAAATAGTATACATAGTTCGGAGGGAGTTTCATTCCAGCTTTGCACTATATCTGAGCCTTGAGGCTTCGCCTCTCGGTTATATAATAAGCCCTCGGCCTCGGCTAGAATGAAACATTTCCCACCTCACATGTAATATACTATTTCCATGAAGTATAGTAGAGGGAACGAGTAAGGTAATAGACAAAAACGCATCAAGTTACCTCACTGAGTGGCATAATATGTTAGATTACTCCTCTAAAAAGATGTAAATAATATGTTTCTATAACACTGTTTTGGAAACTGGGCATTCCACTACTATAAATTGTTATGGAATCACTAAAATTCCATACGCGGCGTATGGAATATTTTCGACTAATCAGAACCGCTTATTAGCGCGACATATGAAGTATCTTGATTCAGTTACTATGGTTACGTCTGTTTGTTTTAATTTGATTTATTTGAGTTTGACGTTTTCAACAGTTTTATATTTGTATTTTTGTATAATTTCCAAAACCTTTTTATAGAAAGTATAGTCTACAACATGTAACGGAATGGCCTATCCCACGCTCGTAAACCGTAGGCCTCGCCTTTGGCTCGGGCTACAAACTTTTTGCTCGCGTGGAATATGTGCCATTCCATTACTTGTTGTAGAATATACTATTCTTATATCTGTGGCGTAGATAAAATTTATAATTTTTAGCTACTTACATATTGTCATAGAAAACAAATCAAATAAAACAGTCGTATTGTTTGAGTATGACATTTGCCATGAAGTTTTAATGATTGAGGTAAGTGGGGTAAATGGGACAATTAATAGAATTATAAAGCTGTTAAAAAATGTTATTCCTTTTTAAAGAAATGCAGGGTAATAAACTAAAATTATAAACCAAATGAAGGAATTAGATTGCACGATTAGAAACTAAATGTACTTGTATGCGTAACAGAAAATTTAAATAAAGGAGAACATCAGATTGCTGCTGAGATAAATGTTGATAATATAAATAAATTTACATATTACGGAAACTAAATATTAAGTTTTATTTTATTTTATTAAATTGTAAATGTACCCATAATTACTGATAAATAATTTAAACAAACCAATGATTATTAAAACTATGTTAAATATCATCTGTCATACTCAAGACGATTGTTTGAATTGTTTTTTTTTAATAGCTAAAAATTAAAAATTTTATTTTATATCTATCCCATGATAGAAATATATTCTATCAACAATTAATTGGGCTAATTTGATGTTGTTTTAGTTTTTGAAGTTTTTTTTTTGGTTATTATAATTTTGTTCTAAAATTCATAGGGACCGGACTGTGGTCTAATGAACAATTTAACATTGTATTTCTTATATCCTATAAAAAATGTAGACACCGGTTATGTAAAGGGATATTCGCGCCTATTCTCTAAAAAAAATTGCGACTTAAAAAATTGCTAATCGTGACAAAAGTGTATCATTTTTTTTACAGCTAATAAAATATTCTCCAATAAACATGAAGTTTTGATACAATTTTGTCACAATTAGCAAGTTGCTACATTAACAACTTCCTTAGAGAATTGGGTCGATTTGTGAAATACGATTCCATTCTTTTCACGATGACGTCTATACCGGGTGTCTGTCTTAAAGGTGTACATAGGAGATTAACATGGGAAATCAGTTTTTTACGTGCTGTTGCTCGGTGTTCTATTGGACAACAATGATTGTAGTACCAATCGAAAGATATCATTTTTCTGAATCAAATGATGTAAAATACATTACAATTTAGTAGTAATTTGGTTCCGTAAATTAATTTTTAAATTTTGAAAATCCTCCGATTTATTCAGTTTTTATCGAAAATAAATGTAGTTACCTATGACTGTTTTGTTTTGATTTCTGTCAAGCTATTTATTTGACGTTTCTGTCAATTTGTAAAATATGGTTATATTCAGTAATGACAAGCGTACTTTTATAATTTTTGCGTAAAGATTTTATTAAATAAATTAAAGTCTAAAAACCAGTTTTCTTTAAATAATATTAATTTATTAAGAGTTAAGTTTTTTTTTAAATCGATGACAAAAAATTTCATTTTTATTAGCTCTGTTTTTTATATCTTCACAAAATATTCTTCCACTTTTTTCGTCAAATGGAAAAAAGTTTTTGATTGCAGTGCATTTTGTAGGAATAAAAAGAAATTTTTTTAAAAAATATGAACAATGTACACCCAATTCATTTCCAAAAAATCTAGTGCTATACGTAGGATCTACATGTATCATTCCTAAAACCCTTTCTTCCAATAAAGCACGTTCTTCTGCTTTTGCTAAATTGCAATTACTGAGCTCACGTGTATTTTTCATGGATACTGGCATTTGTGGTTGCACTTGGATTCGGTCGATTCATAAACTTATAGAAAATAGATCTCGCACTCAGAGCTATTTCCTCCAAAAAATAGTTTTACTATAAAAATACGCTCTTCAGTAGTATAACTAGCCATATTTTTACAAATTGTCTTAAACAAGTCCAAAAGTCAGAAACTTCAAATAAATAGCTTGACAAAAATCAAAACAAAACAGTCATAGGTGATTATATTTATTTACGATAAAAATTGAATAAACCGGAGAATTCTCAAAATTTAAAAATTAATTTACGGAACCAAATTACTACTAAATAGTAGTGTATTTTATATCGTTTGATTCAGAAAAATGTGATCTTTCGATTGGTACTACAATCATTGTTGTCCAGTAGAACACCGAGCAACAGCATGTAAAAAACTGATTTCCCATGTTAATCTCCTATGTACACCTTTAAGACAGACACCCGGTATACTGTGTATATGTATGCTTGTGTGCCTTTTTTTTCATCAACGACAACGATGACTCAAAATCTAATGACGTCACCATTTTGAAGTTATGTATTTGGAATTTGAACGTTCAAATTTCGAGCTGATTAGATTTTGGCAATCCGTCAACTGGAAGTGGTAGTATACTTGAGTTTATTTATATCAGGTTTTTTTTATATTTCAGTAAGTAATTTACATCAAGTAAATTTTGTTGTATCCAAATATTATATTACCAATAACTTTTCTGTAAAACTTTTTTTCAATTTTGTATTACTTAAAAGTTGTTTATCTAAAAGGTTAACTGTGGCGCCATCAGATTTTTTCAAATTATTCAATTTGATATTGGCCAAAAAATCCTTGCATGTGTTTACAATATTGTGATTGACATTGGTGATCTCGTTAGATAGGGCACTCCGAATTTACGTACTACTGTCTCGTGTGAGACAAACAGTTATCAAATTTACATATTAGCACGAGAACATCACACTCAGCACACCAATAAACACTCAGCTCGCAGCACCATAAATGTTAATCACAACAGAACAGAAAGATGACAGAAAAGAGACAATTCCAGGTGGAATGGCGCAAGTACGTTTAATGCATATCATATTGCGACACGTTGTGGAGCCATGCAGGTCCGGCAAATTAATCTGTTCACCCTAATATGCTGCGGGCGAGCACCTTGCATTATTAACGCCCTGTGTGCTCCTGTGTGAAACTGGCTTACTGCAGACTAACATGTAATATTCAACTGCGCAGAAATGTTTCGCGCAGGAATGCAGACTCAGGTTGTTTCGTTTTTATTATTATTGTTTTGAAGTATTTGAGTTATTATCGCAGACTGAGCGTCATTTCTACCTGGATATACCTGAAATATGATTCTATTTTTTGTTACTAATATTTAAATATTTTAAAGTATTTTGGGATATACTGAACAAAAAATGTCTACTATAACATTTTATCTCTAACTGAACAACACATTTCGTTGTCAGTTCGATACAAATTTAGGTGACACAGGTGCAGACGACCGTAAGGTTTGCGTCCTGAGAAAGCACGATCTTATCTTGGACTTGATGTCATAAAAATAAGCAAAATCATGATCTTGGAAGTCTTGATATTGATTTTATTCTAAGGTTAAATAAAATTCAAGAGTAGCTATTTTATAATCATATCTAGAAAAGTGTAAATAACTCCGCGGTAACACATTGGACTATGGGTTATGAGTTCCTCAGTTCGAACCCCACGTTTGACAGTTGTTATTTTAACTTTATCCTTGTGGTTTTCGCTCCTCTAACAACTTTTAGGGCTGTGACTTGACGGCTGGTAACTACTCTTCACGGGTACAAATATATGCCTTAGTGGAGTGCTGCACCCAAAATATGTAAATGACATAATGAAATATTTATTTTACAAAACGTTTCTAAGAACCTGGATTCTTGGAAATATACACTTCCAATTAATTTTAATTACAAAATGTAATTAGTTAATGTATCAATTCTTAACTTAACTTCAATTTAATATTATGACTTCATTATAAAAATATATTTTGTAATTTAAATTAGACCTGAAGATGGCTGTAATCACGGCCAAAACATCGTCATAGACAGTATAATTTGAAATAAATTTATCTAAAGCCATATTATCCAATAATATATAGTGATTTATTTACTATTTTCCTCAAGTTTCTAAAAACCATTTGCTCGGGCCTTAGATACATTTTGACAACAAAACACACCACTGACAAAAGTTAGGTTATCAGACGCAAGGCGGTGTAACAGTGTTGCGAATGAACCAATCTTAAATCTAAATTATAATTGTCAAATTGTGATTTAATCTAGAAAAATAGGAATATAAGACATAATTTTAATATAATTTTAAAGTATGTATATCACTAAAATAAGGACTTTCAATAAAATTATTAATTGTCTGTAATTTTTCCAATATATTTTTTTATAAATAACATTCTTATTGGTAACACTTTTATATTTTCCTCGGAAGAGGAAAGGTAGGGTTTCCTGGCATGTCGTGAAAAAATTATTAATGTTGTACTCACAACCTTTGTAATATTTGATGCTGGTTTTCCCCAAACATATTCTACAACAAATACAAAATTTAGTTCATAAAATATTACTTTCACCGGTTTTCGTGTATCAAAACCTACAATATTTTCGATAATTTTCAATAATTCAAAGAAAAATGTGTATACAAATTGTTTTTACAAGAGTTATATCACAAATTCCGTAGCAACCGGTTTGCTGATGGAATATAAGTAGTTTGATTAAATTTTAATCGCATTAATAAAAAATTGTAATTGTGCAAACCTCATGCGGGAAGATGTCTTCCACATATTCACACAAATGATGCACTCGCTCTCAAGCTCTCTCGTGGTTCAAATAAGCGCATTTGCGGAAAAAATGGCTTCACACTCTTGGTATGTAATAGTATATTACAATACGAGTAAATAACCTTAGAATTTTGCTCATACATGTGTCAGTTTTGAACACGAGGCGTTAGCCGAGTGGGTAAAGACACAAAAGTGGCGAATTCGTTTCTTCACGAGTGTTGTATACCGTTTTGTTCAATTTTGCTATTATAACTACGCGTCAATTTGGTAATGACAAGTGAGTGGGCGAAAGTAGTGAGCAGAAGCGACCACCTGTCATTACCCACCCGTTGCCATAGGAATGAGTGGAGTGGACAAAACAGAAGGTTTCGAGTTCTGTATCGGTATCTGTATCTGTAAAAATTTCAGAAAAAATGTCCCGATGAATAAATAGAAATTGCAACTGCATATTATTAAATTTACACTGCAACTCACATTCTTTGCCCATCATGTGTCAATAAATATGAAACAATGTTGAAGTGAAATAGAACTACATTTTGTCTCTATCTTTTTAATCAAAGGTAAATCTAGTACTAAATTCGTAATTAAAGGTTTCGCATGTTGAGCGAATGCACCCCTGCACACAATCAAATTTTTCTTATCGAAGTTAGTTAGCCGAGTTCATTTGGGTTCATTAGATCTATTTGCCTGGATCAAAGTAAACTGGCATGCTCGTTGGACGTTAACCGAACGTTTGGTTTCAATGCAGCTATTTAAATTCCAAATTAAACTAGGCTTATAATCTCGTCTACCCTGACGTTACATGTTACGTTGCTGTAACGTGCTGTTTTTACTAAAACGTCGAGTTTGCCTTTATGTCCAATTCAGGTTATATTAGTTTATATTAATATCATAAGCTTTACGGAACGTTTACTGTTGTAAAGTTTGTTATATAACTAAACAGTTACTAAATTGTCTTTTCAAGTTGAACATTCATGTTTCCGTACTTCTGAAACAGGTTTCGATGTAACATACATACACAGCAGCACGTACTGAGCGGAAAATGTAAAAGAAATGCAATATGAGCCCGACAGCTTTCTCCCTACATTTATTCGATTTATCCACTGCTCTCTGTAAGTATTTCATCTGTTTCTACAATGCTTCGATTGTACAGTGATTTTGACAAAAACATTTTATCTTCCTTCTGTGGATTGAAGATAAATAGCAAGAATTTGTGGAATTCTTATTTAAAAGTCCGCAGTTAACATATTACTAACCGATTTAGAATAAAATATTTTACTGGTTTTCTGTAATAATCTTAATCTTTTCCCCTTTTCGACCCTTGCACTGCCCCATTCGAATTTTTAATTGGTCGGCAATGCTATAAATAATAATTTGAAAGTATGTTCATGGTCTTTTTCTTTTTCTGAGACAGCTTTAACTGTCTCAAATCTGTTTCTTTCAATGCTGATTTGACCTTGAAGAATATCCAAAAGTCACATGAGGCAAGATAAGGTGAATAACCACCGTTACTGTTATAGCGATTACCGTAAAAATATATTACAGTTTATTGGTTTGTGTATTTGCTTAGTAATTGTTTATTGCTTCTTCCGTTATATTCTTATTTCATTGCGGCCACCTCCAATATTTAGAGAATGTCAATGTGCATTACCAGAAATTTCATATTGTTTACCACTAGACAATGTCTTAAAAATATTGAAATACGCAGTTCTATGCATCTTTTGTGCATGCAATATATGCAATTAATAATTAACATTAATTAACCTTAATCAATGTAAGTAATTCATTCAGATAATTTATTTTGTTTCAAGATATGCAAAAATTAAAATATATGCACTTTATATGTAATACACTGTCTAGTTATTAGTTTAACTAGGACCAAAATACAAGATTTACAGCAGAGGCTGCTGAAAGTTTGAATGAATGAATGCAGCGCGCGTTCTTCTCCCGAAATAGTGAGGAAAATATGTTTTTCCTCTCTAGGGAGGAAAATATAGAAGTGTTACCAATATGAATGTTTTTACAAGAAATATATTATAAAAAATATAAATAAATATCTAATTTTATTGAAAATCTTTATTTTAATTACATATATACTTTAAATTGTCTTACAATTACGTCTTATATTTTTATTTTTCTAGATTAAATCACAATTTGACAACTTTAATTTATATTTAAGATTGGTACACTGCCTTGCATCTGATAGCCTAACTTTCAACGTGTCAATTGTGCTGTCAAAGTGTATTTTAGGCCAGAGCAATTCGTTTTTAGAAATATATCGTGAAAAAAATGTTGTGTTTAACACGAGAAGAAAGCCATTTTTCCACTCTCGCACGAGCTTCGAGCTCAAGTGGGAAAAAGAAGAGATTTCTTCTATAGTTTGACAAATAACTATTTTTGTTGGTTTAGAATTAATATTAATTTAGTGATTATTTTAATACCTGGTTTAAAAGTTATCACCATAAAATCATGTTCTATTATTTTTCTAATAGATTTATAAGATTAAATAAAGAGTGGTGATAAATATGTTTTAACTTGTATATTTGGAAGATACAAATTGCGAAAATGTTGAAGAAAAACAGAAATATCAGATTTGTTCTTTCACCATAGCAACAGCAGACAGTAAAAGTGATATTTTACAGAGTTTTAACTGTAAAAAATATGCACTCTTTGTCAATAAATACAAATATTTATTTATTTAACTAGGCACCAAAATACCAGATTTACAGCAGATGTTGCCGTTCCAATACAATGAAAGAAATTTCAGTTCACTTTAGTTGTATACATATGTACTATATAAAGATCTGGGTAAAATTATAATTGTTTTAGTATTTTAAAGCTTAATTTATTTCTGAACTTAACTTCTAAATAATATTCTAATATAATCATTTTAAATATTCGAAAAATTTCAGAAACAATTGTAAAACATCGATCTCTGTTTCTAATTTAAATTTTGTCCTTTAGCGAAACTATCTCTTTAGTAAAACGCAGTGTTACCGCACAACAGATTCGAATTAAATTCTGGGCTTTAACCATTTCAGCGTAACATTGACTACTTTACAATCATGGAAATTTTGGATAATCCCCTCCACTTGTATTTAGGGTAAATTTGAATATATAGTAGTATCTAATTTAAACTAACGCAAGCACACTGAATTACTAATACATTCAATACGTATTTTATGCTAAATTATACAGTATTTTAGAATTTACATTACGACTAATTGATCGTGTCACTATAAATATTTGCCTATTTGATTCGCATACACAATAATTATCTATTATAGTGGAATTATATACAGATTAGCTTAATTTATATAGATTCATCAGTCATTAGGGAAATACATATATAAAGTCATTAATTAAAAAAAAAAAATAATGTCTGTGCCGATCTCGGTGGCGTAGTGGCTATGTCACTAGCCTAGCACGCCAGAGGTCGAGGGTTCGAATCCCACTGAAGAGCATGGTCGTTTGTGATGTTTTCATAAATTCACAATCACCCAATCATGAGGCGGCATATGACCATAGTAGTTAGTCCGCCTCTCATCTTCGTAATGAAAAATAAAAAATAATAATAATATCTGTGTGCACCATACGACTTTCATGTACCAAACCTGAAATTATTTGTTTAATTATTACAGTTGACACATGTTTGATATATAGAATAATTATTTGTTTGTTCTTATAGCAACTATCCAACAATAATTATTGAAGTATACTATTGACTATTTCCCTCATAAAAATGAAGCCAATTAGAATTCTGACATTTCTGAATGTCGTCCAATCAACGTAGAATTACACGATAATTTTGCACTAGTGCAAATTATCGATAATTCGCAGTCAAATGAAGTTTTTAAATTTAGCTTAATTTGTTATGAGAGAAACAGCGTACATGTAATTGTCAATTTTACATGGATATTAAATATGAATATTTCCTTCAAAAAATTTCAACCAACCATGTTGCAGTAGTTTCTGAATTTCGACCAATGATAATCGAATACAGTAAAAATTTTACATATCGAGTATTTGCACAAGTGCGATACCTGAATTTTTATAATAATTGTAAACACAATGAGGAATAGTTTAATTTCTTCTTTTTAAAAAGACAAAGGGGATAATATCTTCAATTTTTCATTTAATTTTTTCAAAAAGATTACTTTCAAAACGCTGATAACTCATTTTTAACGTAATTGGACAAATGACATTTATCAAAGTCTGACGTTTATGTGACATTAAAATAAAGTTATGTTCAATAATTTAAAATAATGACAAATCTTTCTCGAGAAATATTCGTCTAATATATCCCTCGTGCATGGCAAATATAATCAGAATATTTTCTCTCGTGCACGTTCGTGCACTGGAAAAAATGTTCTGCTACTTGAGATATAACTACTGAATATATAATTATATTTCTCTTAAATTACTGCGAATAGGACAGGAGTTTGATTGTTAGTTAAATTTGACCGTGAGTTGTTGCCTTGCTGCCTTGCCATCAACTATTAAACGGTACAAAATAGGAGAAAAAGTTTCAAATATTTTATTCTTAATATCAGAATTTACTCTACCTCAATTATTTACTGCGATATGCTCAAAAAAATGTGACAGGTTTTTAAGAAAACTACTACTTTCGGTTTATCTAACCACTTCTTAACTTCGACATTCAAATTCTCAATATATAATTTAAAATGATGTTATTAGTTATCGTTACGGGAAAAAATGGCACACATATTCGAGGTCAGCCCCAAAAGTATTCCAACTTTATATTTCCCTCGCGAAATAATAATGGTAAGGCGGCGACACTTTCCACAATGGAATGAGAGACCTTCGTGGACATGTCTGATTTTTTGTTTCGCCTTCGTTTGCGTACTTCTCTACTTAGCAGCTGAAGAGTGGTGTTATTCCATGTGTTTGGCGCATTTTCATTTCGCTCGAAATGTCTGAAAGTATTGAGCAAAATTTGCACCAAGTTTTGTCAAAAGCTTTTGTAAAATACGCCAAGTATTTGGGGATGTTGCCATGGGTTTAGTTTAGTTTAGTTGAAAGTGTGCACGGAACATATACAGGTCCCAATTTCTTCAGCAATCTCCCGTACAGACAAACGACGATTTCAGTATGAAATTTTGCACAGTTTCAACAAAAGTGCACCGCGAGCGGATTATGGACGCCCAGAACATAGGTCACTCTCAATCACCTCTCAACCGATGTGCAGCCATTTTTGAATCGGGTAAACCACTTTTTATTTGTGTAGTTCTCATGGCATTATCCCTAAACACTTGAGCAAATCTTAAGAATTGTTTCGGCTTGAGAATAATTATCAAGCTTTTGACAAAACTTGATGTAACATATTTTGATCGAAATGAAAATGCAATGAAAACACATCATTTTGTAAAGAGTGAACTATTTTTCTAGGGATCCCATAACATACTTATCTGTAGAAGACACAATATGTCCCTTATATGTATGTAAAGGAGGTAAAAATATATGATCTTTAATAACTCATGAATGTCTTATTAAATGCAATGTCTCTACTCCAAAAACTCTTTTCTACGAGGAAATTATTGATTATGCTGCTTGAAAAGTTATTATACATATTCTTTGCTCCCATAAAAATTAATGTTCCTGTCTCATAATGAAAAATGTAGAGCAATTTGATTCCTATTATATAAGATTGTTGGAATCTAACATTCTAATGAATTATTTTGCCTGCAGTCCATTCGTCAATGTTCTTTCAAATGAAAATACATTACAATTCCGACAGTTTAAACCAATATTAAATTGGGAGTGGAATTAATTCCAACACCATTATCAACTGATGAAAATTCCATAAATATGGATAAGCCATTCAAAAATTTATAATCGGTCGAAATAGTACTTTAATTTCCGGATGATAATTTGTGAAATTTGATGTTTATGTATTAAATATTTTATTATTAACGCTCGTAAATTATGCATGAGTGCATGACTGCATAATTAATTGTTATCTCTCTATTATATCTATATACACAAATGTACTACATGATATGATGATACTACTTACCAAATTTTCGAAATGCCAGCACAGTTGCACATCATCAAACTTTAAGTCGCGGTATCCAGTTATTGAAAATTATTGTAGAATTAAAAAAAGTTGTACAATTACCGAAAGAAACTACACTAGGATTCTGAAGAGATTATTCCATGAAACTTTATGCTTAAGAATTAAATGCATAAGAACATACATAGGGGCCTATTCTGTAAATAACCTGTTAATTTTTAACAGCTTGTTAAAAATACTAACCAATGATAACAAACGTAACTAAATACAAATTTGAAAATATTTCAAAATATTGTTGGAAAACTCTTTAGAAATTTATTACATTCATTTTTATATTTGTGCATGCAAATAACTTTTTATAGATTTTAGTAATTAATACAATCTTCTGCATAATTATGATCATATCCAATTTTTAGATTTCTTGTGTTCGTTTCTGGTTTTTTTAGATATCTATAAAGTAATTACAGTAACCTAAAATTTAAATAAATAAAGTTATAAAAGATTAGTGGCACTATTTTATGTGTGAGTTGGAAGATAACAAACCTCAATTTATGTTAATTTTATTTTAATACAATATTTTCCAACAATTTTGTTGCTTCAACAGAGAAAAATTGTTTTAGCAAAATTTTTATTGTAAAATTTTGACAAGAATAATAAATAGAATGAAATTACATTCCAGCAGTATACGAATAGTAAAAACAACTGTTTTTTTAAATAATAAGTATCTACAGTCATTTTCAAATGATATTTAAATTACAATTTTAATTGAAGTTAAATTCTTTCCTTTTGAACAAAGATAATTTGTTAACATAAAGATAAAATCTAAAATATTTACTGCTTTATCTGTACTTATATAATTCGAATTATACGATATTATTGAAAACATACTGTAATAAAAAGAATAATTTATGTCAATAAATTTAAACATAAAAAATCCCTATCAAAATAGTTCGCTTGATTTTATGTGCTACCTAGCATCTTTTAAAACTTTGTATATAAACAATACCTTGCTTATAGAAAAATATATGTTTTGACATCCCTCAAATCCATTTTGATTACTCTAACTCATGACTAAGAAAAGATAAATTAACGAAATTTTATACTTATAAGTATCATAACAATACGCAAAACTGTATTCTAAATTTAAAATAAAAATATGCTATGAATGACATATGGTATAAATGTATTGTATATATCAATCATTTATAAGATATAAATATTAATTATTCAAATTCAAATTTATATTCTGCCGTATGGTGACCTAACTAAATTCCATGTGTTTCATTTTAACGTTTTATTATTGAAATTGGTGCATATTAGATTCACTAATCACCTATAACTATATTAAATTTGTAATCAATCTCTTCCGAATCCAAACATTTCTATCATGGCATATTACTTTCAGCTCGTCCATATTCATAGTTCGATTCATATTTATTAATGCCGCAAGTTTATACTTTCCACTGCGACTCATGAACTGAGAATAAAAATTTAATATGTTTGACATACATGTAATATTAAATAACCTCTCTGCATATTTCCTGTTGAAATTAACTCAGCAGCACAATATTCATTCTGGAGTCTTTTCATAAATATTATCCAGCCGAACAATTTTCCATTTTCATTTAAATACTCTCAACAAGACTTCATTATTTAAACCCAAAATTCCACATTCCAGCAATAAATAAGAATCCGGATCTTTTGTATCGAAAGAACGAATTCATAATTTATACTTTTCCGTTCGCACCCGAGAAAGACACCGGATATACCGCGATCATGTCCTCACAATGGGTACAGTTACACCGGAAAGGCGGTTCGGGTTGCCAGAAGGCAGCGCCTCTCGCGTCGTGCATAAAAAGTAGGATTCTCCCTTCCGGAATGAAATAAATATCGGCAATGTAGCCTGTTATAATTCCCGTATTTTTGGAATTGATTGCTGGTATTATCCAGTGCAGGAACTCGAGTGGATCATCACTTACGGTATTGATTCTCGGCTACCAACGATTTCAACTTGGAATTTTAGGTCAATGGTAGAGAACTGTGCATTTATGTGCTCTATACGTTTCTATTCAGCGATAATTATCTCCTTATAGCTGTTTTTACATGACCTGATATTCAAATTTCATGTTTAATTAGCCTACAGAGTAATTTCAAGCGTATTAATCTACTATCTGTCAACATTCATGACGCTAATTTTAATTTATGTTTGGATTAATTGAACTTGTGTGAAAATATATTTCTACGGCGGGATAGTTGACAATTTCACTTCTATTATTTATGTGACTAAGCTTTTAATGTTTTCTTAGCTAGTGAAAGGTTCCTAGATTTTGGTATCTTTATTTTAGTTACCTACTGATAGCTGTATTAAGCAGTCTTTCATACTTTGAGTTCAGTTCCAGTTTATAAGTTCCAAGTATTGGCGCAATGATTTACTGGATAGTGTCTGTAGTACATCTGTTCAACAAAAATTTGGTAAGTTGGAACCCGTTTCAGCAAGAATCGTTACTAGTTATTAGTAGAAATTACACTTAGTTGAAGCTATTAAAATAAACTTTAATATAATAATATAATGGGGTAAATAGCTCCGTGGTAACGTGTCGGACTGTGGATCGTGAGATCCTCAGTTCGAATCCCACTGCCGACAGTTACAAATTTAAATTTACCCCTGTGGTTCCCCCTTCACTAACATCCTTGGGGGCTATGATTTGACGGCTGGTAACCGCACTTCATACGAAAAAATATATCACCTACCGAGATCTGCGTAAGCAGAGTGCCACACCCGTAATGGGTAAAAGGCGTGATGATATATTTATATGATACCTATATTGTCACTTAACTATATGGATCACGATTTTCAGTAGCAAAATAGAAATTCTTAAAAAAAATTATGCTCGAAACAGGAAGTAGAAAATACGCGTGAATGTTTTTACAGACAGACACAAATTTTGAACGTCAAATCGAGTAGATCTAATTGTTCAAACTTTGGCTTCGAAGTCCTCTTGATACATAAGTTAGTTTAGTAAGTGGTATAAGTCATGGAGAAAAAAGTATAGTCCACAATGACTCTAACTCACTCGTAAAGTAAAATGCTTTATCTAACATCTTTCAATAAATGAAAACGAAGTAACAAATGTCTGTAGGCATTTAAAAGTGTAATAAAATTCAGTACGTTTTAAAATAGTTCAAGAATTGTAGGAATTACTTAATTTCTATATAGTATAATATGCTTGTATTAGAAGATGTATGTGAGCTAGAAGACGTTGAGCAAAAAGTATAATATAATTTTTAACCAAAGAAAACCAAAAGCAAGTATATAAACCACTAACATAAATGAAAATATGATGCTCGGCCAAAAGGAGAATTTCATTTACAGCAATTTTTTGTTGTTGTCTAATATTGACGAAGAACAAATACAATATTGTACTAATAATATTAATAAATGAATATGTCATCACATCATTCATTCACATTTGGGTTTAACATTTTGCTGTTCCTGATATCGGTGAAAGATATATGCACATTAACTGCGGTTAAGACACGGTCCTCAAATAAATTATTATAAGAAAACCCACTGGGGTAAAGTTGAAACGGCAAGTATAGGCTTTGGGATTGAAACTGAGGATCTTATGATTATTTTATTGAAATTTGAAGAAATTAATTATTCCAATTGATCCTTTTGACACGGTTAAATATTACAGTTTATTTTAATAGTTTCAACTACGTGTAATCTCCACTAATAATTACTAACGACTCTTGCTGAGACGAGTTTTTAGCTTACCTATACCAAATTTTTATTTGAAATTTGAAGATATAAATTTTCCAGTTGTTGCTTTGACACGGTAAATATTAATAAATATATACCTACAGGTAATAGTTATCTGATAAATTTATTGTTTCATATCTTCTAGTAAATCGGTGTACCCTTTCTGCTTTTCTTGAAGAACGTAAGAATGTCACCAGATATGTTCAAAACTAAAAAATTTTTCGAATTCGATTCGATGTACACGGAAAGCCAAAATTTAGTAAGTTTGAAACAGGGTTAAGTTAATAGTGGTGACAGTCGGCTGTGGAATTTGAACTGAGAATCGTAAGATCAATAGTCCGATGCGTTACCACGGAGCATTTTAATATTTAACCCTTTTAAAAAGTAATATTTTGTACTTAAAAATTAAACATTTTTTTACTAGAAAAAAGCACTCTATTCTACACCCAAACTATATATCCAATATCTTGGTCTAGTACACATGGTCGACCGACACCATGAAAGATCTGCTTATGGGCATTTCTGTTCACGCTTGCATAGTAGTAGAACTCACTCACTTTTGTGTTATGAATTGTTTATTAGCTTACTATAATACATAAACAGAGTGGCATCAGGTGCATAATTAATGCATTTGAAACTCGTTGTCTGTATCATCCGGTCATGTGATATTAAATTTATCTCATCTATTCTCTACCTTCATTTTCTGCAATTGGATTAATGTATCCAGCGATTTATCTGTCTAAAAGTCTCGCATTTCTACAATTCAATAATATGTTAATGGATGTTGTGCTCTAGAAAAGAATAACGTTGATAGATTTTTCATTCCTGAAGGAAAAGATTGCACGTTTCTATTTCTGTGAAAAATATCACTAAACTGTTCTGAAAATAATTGTATCATATTTTATACGTCCACTTTCCTGAAACAGAAAACACAAATCAAGCTAAAAGTCTTTAAATAAAATGAAGTTATGAACATTTCCGGCTTTTTAAAACTATTATTTTTATGTGCAAAAGACGTAAAAAGCTCCATTTATTTCATGAAGATACCAGAACAGTATAAATAAACCAAAATGAAACACAATCAAAATAAGACCAGAATGATGAGATTTTGTAGTCGAATAAAAGCAGGACATTTGTTGTTTAGATTGCGTAATAAACTTATTCATCCGTTTCTCTGGTGAATATCTAGAGTGCTGCGATGCACTGCAATTGTCCTATAACTCTTAAACAAAGGACAGCACATACAAACTGTGACACTGGTTGCTTGTGATTGTAAGCAAATCCTGTGCAACTATATAACACAGTTGAATAGTAAATAGTTTTTAACAAATGGGACTATGATTACAATTTTTTTATAAACAATATCCATTGTTCAAAGTAATTGTAATACAAATCTAGGTATGAATTATAATTTATTAGCATAAATTATGTAAATTGTATTACTACTTACAGTATTTCTCTACAGCAATTGGTATGCGTGCCGCTTTCTCAATGTAATATTTATTATTTTATCTCAGAGAAAAATACGTTCTAAGATATATTTTATATAATATTATTTGTTCCCCTAAAATTGTTTTCATAATACAATAATTACAAATATATCGAGTATCTATTTTTTATGATTAATGTAATTATAAATTTGTATATATCATTTTCTTTACACTCTCATTGTCAGTGTCATGGCCCCTTTCTGCTCTTTACAATTTTCTTTATCCAGTCTAATCCTGTACCCTTCTCGTTTAGCACATTTATGTTACTTCTAATCTCTCTGTTTCTTTGTAGTAGAGTGTTAGGTGTTCTATTATCTCTTCTCCTCTTCCATATATTCTGCAGCTTCTCTCATCGGCGGTCAACCAGTATTTCTTATTTTTTCTTCACTGTCACATCTATATCTTGCGATTTAAATTACAGAAGACATTTGGAAATTTCATTTGTTTGTATATATTTATATCTTTTTATAGTTAGACTCTTCCATTCTATTGTATTTTGTATTGTATGTTTTTAGTTTTTGCAGTATTTTTACAGGAATAGTGTTTCTTCGCTTTCTTTAATCTATGACGTATATTTTCTATATCAATTTTTGAATATACATTTCCTTCGTAGTATTTTTCATTTAGTCCCTCATTTTAAAAATTTATTTCTATAACTCCTTTTCCTTTATTTATAATTTTTTAGCATTTCTATTCAAAATTTTTTAGCCGAAGTTTTCCGCTCAATACATTAAAATGCTCTTTATTACATACTCAAACATCATCCATATAATTTGTAAGTTTCTCTTGATTTTTCTATCCCATATACTCCAAACTTGTTTCGTGCAACTATTATTTTCCTAGTTAAATTAATAATACCCGTGTATATTTCTTCAACTGTTTCTTTGAAAAGCTTCTCCTAGATAAGTTTTTTACTTCTTCTATATCTTGATTGTCCCATCCCACAGAAATTTTACTCTTACGTCTCTACCTCACCCTTTTTAAAATTTCATTACTTTTGATTTTTCAACGTTGCGAATAAGTTTTTTCCTCCAAAAATTCGATAGTGAATTCTTAGTGGATGAGCATGTTTTAGGATCCCTTAAAACCCTATCAAGTTATCTTGAAATATCTCAGTATGACTATATTTCCCATCTGTTCTTACTTAGTTAATTTTATTTATTCATGCCTTTCGGCCTATAATCTACACAAATTTTTACATCTTATTTCTATGGTGATTACATTATATAAGTTAACAATTATATTACACGTTTTCTTCTTGGTCATTTAATAAGAAAATTTCCTCTCTTTTTCTGTTTTCGTCTCTCTGCAATACAGTCGTAAATGTTTTAGAGATTCCTCTTCTCTACCACATAATCTACATCACATTTCTTCTGTTGACAACCAGTACATGTTACTTATTTCCTCGTTCCCATCTGCTCATTACTCCGATATTCTTTCATATCCGCTGTGAATAACGCAAATAATGTTACATTTAACGGGCATTTCTGTCTTAAACATTTTTCAGAAAATTCATTCATGTATTCATGCTATTTGTTTGCTACATTGGCTAATATGCATATTTTTCTGCTTTTATAATTCTCCCCGATCCACATTATAAAATACAGTTTTAAGATCTACTTGTTTTGGAATAAAAGTATTTCAAAAATGGACAAAAATTATATTGGTAGAAACAGTATAGAATACGTCTCGTGCAGAATTACTTATTTACGCTTGTGTGAATTAGACACTTAACTTTGTCTGTCTCTCCGCATACAATAGGTAACATTCTTCATTATTTGCATAATATAAGTTCTGGAACAAAATAAGTGAACTCTCCAAACTAACTCTACAACTACTAGTGATACTGTATATGTATACTCGTAAATAATTTGTATTATGACATTTAATACTGCACAAAAATTTTGTACATACTTAAAATTAAATTTGTAATAAAAATTTTGACAAGGACAATATTTAGTATATATAGTTTCGCTATTATAAAATTTAAATTTTATATTGTAAGTCTTATATATATATATATATATATATATATATATATATATATATACAGGGTGTTGACCGCGACCCCGGAACATAGGACTTTAACATGTAAAATCATACTTTCGTAATTTCCTGCTTAACAAATTATATTAGACAAAAAAGGTTCAAATAAAGATGAGAGATCATAAAATTCGTCATCAGAACAGAATTAAATTTACATGCCCCATAACGCCAGAAATTAAATATGAAAATATTAAAAATTAGCTCAAAAATCGGATTAGCCTTGGAAATGAAACAAAATTGTATTCAATAGGAAATGAAAATTGTATTTTTTATTAATTATTATTATATATTGCATAATTGACTATTTTTTTTAGGAATTTTGTTTCATTTCCAAGGCTAATCCGATTTTTGAGCTAATTTTTTATATATTCATATTTAATTTCTGGCGTTATGGGGCATGTAAATTTAATTCTATTTATTGATTCTGATGTAGAATTTTATGATCTCTCATCTTTATTTGAACCTTTTTTGTCTAATATAATTTGTTAAGCAGGAAATTACGAAAGTATGATTTTACATGTTAAAGTCCTATGTTCCGGGGTCGCGGTCAACACCCGGTATATATATATATATATATATATATATATATATATATATATATATATATATATATATATATATATATATTAGGGTGGGTCGAAAAAAATAGATTTCGTTCTCTAGGGTCTAAAATGAAAGAGTTCCATCTGAAAAGTTGTGGAGATGTGCTGAAACATTTTTCTGATGAATACCCAGGCAGCACCGAGCACCTCAAAACACCGTTTTTTGCACTTTTTTTAGATTCTGGCCAATAACTTTTTTCAGTTTGCTTCAAATTGGCTGAATTTTTTTTCTGGTATTCCCAGATCAATACCGAATAAGTCAATATAACAGACATTGGGGTTTACCCTTTCCTAAAGGCGAAGAATAAATCCTCAAAGTACCAAAAAATCGGGTTTTTCAGGTATTTTGTTATTCCGTCGATTGGAATAATTATATTTTGTTTCTGTGTTAAATCCAGAACATTAGATTCATCAATTGTATGATCTACAGAACAGTTTCAGATCATATAAGTATGAAGTTAGGTGGCAGCACCTAATTAAATCCAATAACGATTCCAATCGACGGAATAACAAAATACCTGAAAAACCCGATTTTGGGTATTTTGAGGATTTCCATTCGTAAGCGTGTATTACACGATGAAGTTTTTATTTTCAAGTAACATTAAAAAGTTTTCTCTCTTGCACAATAACGTAAGTTCAAGAGAGATGAATGCATCGACAAAAAGAATATGGGGTACTTTTTCTTAAAACTTCTTAAAAAATTGACCGGACACTTGCACATTGCTGCTTTTCCGCATTACCATCTATCCGCATGTTTTGATAAACGAATTAGCTGTCAAATATAATTTTAAAATTACTTAAAAATAAAAGCTTCATCGTTTAGTGCCTGCTTTAGACCGCTCGTAAATATAAGCTTAAATTATTTTTTCGTCTACTACTTTTGCATTCTTCATATTTCTCCACTCACAAAACTGCATGCATTCTTTTTTGTTATATCTTTATATTATATCTATTTAGATTTCATTGGCACTACTTTCTCCACCGCTTCACTTGCTTCATTTATAATGGTCTCAAGAACGACAACATCACTTTCAAAACAATCTTTATCTAGCATTTTCATTTTTCACTCAAATAAAAAATAATGCATTTAAACAACCGACTTGTCACACACAGACTACTAATTGATTAGTTTTATTAATAAATTAAATGTTTATCCAACACCATCAACAAAGTTAATAATGATTTTCAGGTTATACGTCATTAATCTATCGGTTTTAAATACATTCATACCAATAGTATAAGATGAAAAGCACCACAAACAGTGCGCTTATAAATCTTCTCAACAGCCTGTTTCGTTTGCAGTGCATTTATAACCATATATAAGAATACCTAAATAGAAAATATAATACATAAGTATTGATAATGCCAACATTTGTTTTGAATGGAAGTTTAAGCAATATATTTTTGCCAAAACTTTACATGTTACATTAGCAAAGAGAACAATATAAGATTTCATTTCATTCGAAATATTAGTTTTGATAAAGGAATAAATAATTGGGTGGGAATTAATACTTTTAATAAAATATTAGTCCTTTTATAAAATATTAATCACTATGAGTGATTAATATTTTACGAAAAGGATTGATACCTTCCTAATTATTTATTCCTTTATAACTTCTTCAATCCAGTCATATTCAAACCTTCTTAATAAGAATAATATAATTAGTCCTGCTTCGTTTAAAGCCACGACCATAATTAATTATAATCCGGTAAAGTTGAATTTATCCAAAGTAATTATGTTCATATTCTTTTATTATTATTATCCCTTATCCCTCCTTAAAATGTATTTGATTTGTATATATGACATTGACAAGTAAATATATACAAATTTAAGGTGTTAAAAATTTTTATTTTTATTTTGTTCATTACAGAGACTTTGTTTTGATTTTATGTAATATTGAAGAATTTTCTTACAGTGTGACATGTATCCAGTAGCACAGATGTCTGGATTTGGAGGTAAGTATTTGGTCTCATGTTAAGTTCTTCTTATTATTATTATTATTATTATTAAGCGGAATGGAAAGATTTAATAAACAAAATAGGAGAATAAAACAAGAGGAAAAATCAATCTCGGCACCCGAAAGGGTACTAAGAGATTTAAATAGATTATATATATATATATATATATATATATATATATATATATATATATATATATATATATATTAAGCGGTCTCAAGAGCTGAGGTTATTTTCGAAACCTCGTTTTCGTTGATGTAACAACGTCACTCAGTATTTGCTGGTATGGGTTTTCGCAAAGCAGTCACCCATCCAGTTACCGACCGCGGATAGCATTGTTTAACTTACGTTATTAAATGTACCGGCTTTAACGCTACCTGCCAAGCCGTTGCCTATGTTCATATTCATATATTTTCTTGTTATATTACATAATCATTTTCCCGAAACAATTTTCAAAATTTTAGTACAAATGTTAAAGGTTAAGTGTAAGAACAGTTTCAGCTGAACTTGGCCACAATAAAGAAATTATTATTATGATGTCACACTAGTTAACACTAACTTATGTTCGCCTGGAGGGCAATCAGCAATCTATAAACTTCCTAACAATGTTTGCTGTACGTTCGTGCGCCGTATTATTTCCTGTCCATCTTTCTGCACTTCCACAAACCATCAATACTACCCCTGCTTCAACAAACGACAATCAATTCCGCAGCCACCTTTCCCCAAACAAAGAGCAGCAGTCAGCATGAAGGATTCCGTACAAAATGGAGATGTAAACAAGTGGTGATGTGGTTTATGGTCTGTTGCTCCCCTTCTTTACTCTTCTGCCTCCGAGGCCCCGCGTGGGTATAAAAGGCACGAGCGCCATCTCCGTCGAGTGATTTATATACAGCGAGTGTCCGGATATCGGTGCGCGGAGAGCGGTGTCCGGTCGAGTGCACTATATTGTCGGGAAATGCTACTTTGGCTACTGCTGAAGAGTTTGGTTGTTAGGGCAACGAGAGAATTAAGTTGCGGAATAAAAATATGGCGAGGATTTATATAATGATTTAACGATGGAGTTCTCGGCAAGGGAGGCATTTAGAGCGAAAGGAAACCATGTTTTGAAAATAAGTTCACTCATAACTATCATAGAAGCATTTGTTATTCCTATTATTTGATGGTTCAGAATAAAAACTGGTACCGACCACTCGTTCAGTCACTTCACAGAATAGTCTATTAATTTGCGCTCAGTTGAAGAATTCAATAAAAGTTATGTTCTATGGTAATTAAATCGTCCTTTGCTTTATTATAATATAAAATGATACACACAAGTTAAAATAACAGTAAACATTTTAGTTCATTAACTCTTACTTCAAATCAATCAAAAGTTCAGTTACTTATGTTAAACTGAAAACCTGAGAATGTTTAAGTTATTCGTGAAACAACTGACTTTAATAGTTGAGCAGCATACAGCTGACATGTCTCAGTTGAAATAATTGAAAATTCAGTAGGTCTCAGTGCAATCAACTAAGAGCTAGTTGCGAAGAAATTTCGTATCAATTATTCGTAAAAATTTTGGAGATTTTTATTTATTATTGTAAAATTATCTAACAGGCAGATTCATCAAAGGGATTAGCGCTAACTCCATTTTTATTATTACTCGTAACTTCATTCTCCAATCTCAGAACATAATTATTTTAACTAAGGTTATAATCAAGATTGGTTAGCACAAAATTTGACAAATTTTGATAATATAATTAATTTAGAAACGAAGTTACAGATGATTGAAAAAATGGAGTTAACGCTAATCCCTTTGATGAATCTGTCTGCAAATGTTTTAATTATGCATTAAAATTTACCATTAGTAAATTCTACTGAATTTTTAATTATTTCAATTAAGAAATATCAGTTGCGCTGTCCACTGATTCATTCAGTTATTTCTAGATAACTTAAGTATTCTATAAATACAATCGAAGTTCTCAATTATACATAAATACATACTATATTATTGATTTATTCAGTAAAACTGATTGAATAATACAGTGAGAGTAAGTGAATTACTTTTAGCGGAATATTTGGTGTAATTTTAATCGACCCAATGTTTGACATAGTGTCTGTGATACAAGTAAAATGGGAGATTAGTCAATCCATAAGCATTTAATAAATTGTTTTTCTATATAATTAACTAATAGTTCCTACATTATCACAGGTTATATTATGAACATATTAAACATCGACAGGTAGGTACCACTAAAATCGTACTTTGACAATTAAAATCACAAATTTTCTTTTACTAATATTACATTATTTTAACTGTGCAATTAATATTAGATATACTTTATTGATACAATCAATTTTCTAATAAGTTAATAACTATGTAGCAGAAATAATTTTTATGGATTATATAATTTTAATGTTTGTACGTATGCACATTTATGACCCAGATTGAACCAACGATACTATAATACGAGGGGAGACCCAGAAATAACCGGAAGTGTAAGCGGGATGCTACGCATCGTGTAATTGTAGTACCAGGTTGCGCCATCAGAGGGCTGTTGTGGGACATCTCCTGAGTCATCCTGCCAGGCGGCGTCACCCAACAGTGACTAGTTTGATTTTTCTAGCAATTTTGTTAGTGAGCGTATAGTGCAGATGTGACACGAGAAAATGGCTACTTTTTACGAACAGCGAAGATCGACGCAGGACAACCGACCAACTCGAAGACTTATCCGGGTTGTCCTGGAGCTCAATTCAGCGCATTTTGACCGTAGATTTGGGGTGCAAAGAGTGGCAGCAAAGTTCGTGCCGTGACTTTTCACCGGAGATCAAAGGGATCGTCGTGTTCAAGCCTGTCATGAAATGAAGGACGGATTCAAAGACGATCCAAATTTTTACTCTTGCCGAGTAAAAAACAAATTTTTACAGTCGCACGTTGTTCGTAATTTAGGTCATTACATTATATATTAGACAACAAATTGTAACATATAAATTAGTGAATATTATGAAATTTATTTGTTATTTCCTGTTTTAATACATCAAATTAAACAAAAAAAAATTGAGACAAGGCTGATAAATCGAACCTACACTAGACATTTCGTTATATTTTAAAAATTCTAGTTTGTGCTGCATAAACTTGATTCCCATCTTACATTTCGTTAGACCAATGAAAATCAAGGATAAATAAATCATATTCTGTGACGACGTGAGATCTTAACGGAACGAAACGAGAGTCGCATATTTCTCGTCTCGATTTTTCGTGCCGAGACGAGAATAATATTCAAGATTGCGAGTTTTTCCACTTCTTTGTATTCTATGTACCTTTTCATGATATGAATTCACGTAAATATTATAACATACAAAGAAAAACAACACTATGATATAGCGAAGCCCTTGATTCATATTAAAAAAAAAAAAACTTAAACTAAAATTTTACAAAATTCGCTAATATAAATGTATATGAAAATTAGAAATAAGTTTATCTATGAAATTCGAGAAAATTTTAAAATTTATGAAAACATGACATGTAAATCTGATCGGACTGTTCAATAATTATACTTGATTACTTGAAACATGCTTAACATATAAAGGAAAGTGAAAATAAAATTTAAAAAAATATTTTTTAGATTTTCTTTTTAAATAGTTATTGAATCTTGTCGAATTTGGTGCTAAACTAATGTTATCCCAAAAAAGAGTTGCACAATGGGGTCATACACTTTAAAAAAAAAGTTGTGGTTTTTTACAAATTATAAAAATTTAGATCATTTCAGTCACATATTTCTTATAATTTGTGATGTCATCTTGTAAAAGAATGTACACGGGATTGTTTATCCTGAAGTTAGCTGTATGCGTTGTGATGTCACAGTTTGATTATTAAATATTTGATAAATTTTTTTAAAATCATGTCTAACGTAATAATTTTATTTTCATACAAAATTTCATATTTGCATTACTAGTGACGCAAACTGATGAAAAAAAAAAAAACGAATACATCGGAATCTCCCATTCTAATGAGGGTTAAGTAATACTTGAAATTAGTTTCGGTAAATTTAAATCATTTACAGGAAAATAACATTCTTGATGATTATAAGAATACAGGTGAATGATGATATACTCGTAGTTATATCGGATTTTCTTTCTGATAAGGATATTAACTAGGTTTACAGTTCCTAAATTATAAACACCGTTACGAATGATATCGAAAGTGATGATGAACCATCGACGCAGAATGATTTTCAGCTATTTTCGAACGATTTCGTTAAAAATTGTTTACAAATATGGAATTTATATTTGCAAGGAAATGGAGATACATCAATATTGTTGTTCATAGAGATTTAAATAGAATTGAAGCACACAAATAGAAATATGTAGAATGTAGTTTATATGTAATGCACTATTATATTATGCTTTTCTTCGAAATATGTAGTTTTTTTTTTACCAAAATAAATAAATTATGTACATTCGTAATTCTTATACAATTTCTTGATTACTGGAGCCTTTTGATAAACCAAACTTTTTTGTAGCAAGTCATGGTTTGAATTATTGAAGTTCTACTGTATTTACATACACAGTTACTTATTTAGTGTAAGTCTTATTGCAAAACTGAAGTATCAAATCCACTTGAACGAGGCTTAAATGAATTTTCTTTCGTAACGCAATTAAAAAATAAACACAGGAAAAGTTTCCATCGATAGCAATAACTATTTTTTGCACTCTCATCTAATTTATCTGGAAGCACGCAACAAAACCTTCAAAGGACCAAAAAGCGCGAAAATCAATTGAAAAAATCCAATAAAAGTGGCGGAAAAACCACGATAGCGGAGAAAAGATACTTGCAGCATCGCATCATGATCGATCTAGTGGGCCTTGGTGGAGAACGAACACACGAACAGTTGAGCAACGCGTCCGCGCGCAAGTTTGGAGCCGGAGCGCGCGTCGCGGCCAGTGTTGATTCGGACGCCGGTGACGTCGTGCGTCGCTAGATAGTAGATCCGCAGCAGCAGATCACTTGATGCCGTGAACGCGCAGTGACAATTGCCATTTGTTACAGCGAGCGTGTGACGCGCGCGACATAACCTCAACAAGATGTTACCTGTGCGTTTTCCCGCCAAAACTGCGGCCGTGTTTGCGTTCATTCTCGTGTGCCAAACTTATGCCAAGGATGTTGCCGAACTCAGAGGTAAATTTTTACACTTTACGTCGTTTTAGTCTTTCCCATCATCTTCATGAAATTTATTCAACCATTTTACTCTATAATCACCTCTTACCGAAACTTTCAAACTTCTTAAAGTACCTAGAAAATAACTGAGCGTATACTTAGAACATTTATTGGCATGGTATATACAGCTGTCAATTACAATTTGAATAAATGAATATTATTTATAGTCAGATAATGTACTGTTCTGAAAATGGACAAGAATGGAATATTCATGTTTCCGAATGTTTATTTTTATAGTTTGAGAAACTAAATGGTTATAGATAAAGTTAGATAAACAGACAATAAGTAACATTAATTCGCGAAAACAACGTACAGCGTATCACTCAATTTAAATATTGAAATATTATTGTTTTTTGTGTTTCTACCAATCTTTTCTATTTATTTATCAAATATTTTCATTGTAATTTTAATTTAAATCTATCATGAGATTAGTAAATACATATTTATTAATTTTACGCTGCTAAAATATTGGAATTTATGTAAATTAATTTACATAAAATAATTATTATGTCATGCGTTCATTTATGTATGGATATTACGACTTTACGAGATAAAAGTGTTGTTTTATTTTAATATTGTTTGTTTATTCTGTGAAATTATCATTTGCTTCAGATAAATTACGCCGAAATGCATGTTTTGTAAATACAATTTCATTTTTATCGTTTTTAATGGTTCCGAGTTTTGATAAGATTCGTTTTTGACATTTTAATATTTACAGTAGTAAATACTATATTTTAGTTATTTCTTATTTATCAATTTTTATATTTTTCTCAGTAAAATTTAATGTAAACATGCAAGCGAACACAACATGAGCGTAGATATCGACTATTAAATTCCTTATTATACGGCAATTGCATGTAATCTTGTAAAATGCTACATGTTAATCTGAATAATAAGCATTGGTGGTCATGATATAAAATACATTAGATTTCGGTTTTTTTTAAATTGTTTTCTTCTAGAAAGAGTAATTTATTAATTTTTTTCCATTATATTTTCTACATGAAATAGTAAACATGTAGCTTTTGAATTTTGGGGTTATATTCATTTCGCCGATATTGTATGTTCATATTTCATAACAAAGCTATATGCAGAAAGAGGTCAGTAGTTTTCTTTTAGATTGACGTTAGTTTTAAGTTTGCTTCATCAAATAATGTAACTTTAACTTTTATATAAAACATATTTCTAAATCTTCTATACATTGTGGATCAATCCGACTTCTTTTTAAATGGCAATTATCATTAATTTTTTGTTTTATTTTTAAATTGTTGGGAATTTTAAATATTTCTTAAAAAAATCTAAATAAGCCATAAAAACTTTACATCATTTTGTCTATTTAACCGAAGTACTTGCTACATACTTTCCGAGATCCCAGTGGGACCCAATCAATTTTGTACAATTACAATCTGTACTCATATATAATTAAATAGTAATTTATATAAAAAGAAAGTAAAGTTCTTCATTACTTGTAGAGAGCCAGGATTTAATTCTAAGGGCGTACACCGGGGGATGCAATCGCTTGAGGCAAATAATAACACTTTACTCATGAATTACATACAAACGAAAAATGCGTTATTTTGCCAAAGAGACTGTTGCAGCACGTAAATCTAGTAAGAATGATGACCTTTCTTATAAACTTACTATTAAAATATTTACTTCAGTACCGAACACATATATAACTATACTTTAGGTTAGGTAAAACTTGAAATAAATGAAAAGACCAAACAAAATAACTGCTATGACAGAAGATTTCCCTTGGTAAATAATTAACCACATTAAGTAATGATTTTGATAAAAATAAAGTTAACATTATATATTGGATGTATATAAATAAAATAAGGGTTTTTGTTAATTAACTACAAATAATAATTAAGATATTCTATAAACTTCAAGTTTGTTGTATACAGAATTTCAGATGCAGTTATCTCTATTGCTAACTTCTTAAATATAAAAGCTAGGATTTCGGTTGAATGGAGCTTTTGATGTGCCTTTCGGGGTCTGCTACAGATTAAGTGTTCAGTTGTCCGAAATAATCATTCAAGTGTTAGAGATATGTACAGGTTACCATAATTTCGATATGCCACAATTGCTAACTTCTAAGCTATAAACTGGTTTATTTTCTACGTGAAGTATATGGCCTAGAAAAATATTTACCTACACAAACTTTTATATAATATAGATAAGTTCTTTTTTAATTTGAAGCATGTTTAAAAAAATGTTTCTCAATTATTTAACAAAGAAAAAATTTGGTGTGCCATTACACAATTTTCTGTTCACATAATTCTGATTTATAATTTACCATTATAGAATAGATATTTGAGATATTTGCTTTTCTTATAGCATCCATGAATATTGATATATGCTGCATTTAAATTAGTTGGAAAATTTAAATCAGTTAGATCTATATTAAAAAAAAATGAAAGTATTTTTTTCTGTGTTTTGTAAACTACCTCTTCCGGTTTTGAATTTATAACAACTTGCGCAAGTTTTGTTACCCGTATTTTTGTCGTTCGTAAGTATAATTGAACATACAGCACACATCCATTGCTACGTTCATATATTAATCTATCCATACATACGCACAGCCATACATACATTCAGAAAATGGTCAAGACAAATTAATTCATTTTTTTTTTCTGTACGTCCTAAAACTACTTGTACGTTCGAACCAATTTATTTTCCCCACCTTTCTTCTTCCAAAATAGTGAGAAAATGTATTTTTTCTCTCTAGAAAGGAAAATTTAGAAGTGTTACCAATATTAATGTTATTTAAAAAAAATATATTGTAACGGACGCGGTACCGACAAGTTGAATCTTGTTGTTGTTTACCATTTGAATAGACGCAGCTACGACTTGTTTGAACTAGTCCACTCGCGTCACAATAGGGTATATTCCCGAAGCTTCTCGAAACAAGAAAAGCAATATAAAAGAGCGAATCACCGGCAGCCGTTACTCTGGAGTTACTATGAAGAACTTGTGAACATAAATATATCGCACTGTCTGAACATAAATAAATCGTCATAAATAAATATCACTCGACTAGTGTATATAAATAATAGTGTTTGTTTATAGTAGTGATAAGTTTTAGTGTATAAGTTTTAGTATTCGTTATTTTAGTGTTAAATAACTTTTATTCTTTATTATAATTATTTGGTATTAATAATATTTCTTTTTGTTTAAATAAAAACGTTTAAAACCCACGAACGTTACAATATTATAAAAATTATAAATAAATTCTTAAATTTATTGAAAATCTTTATTTTAGTAATATACATACCTTAAATTATCTTACAATATTGTCTTATCTGTTTCTTTGCCTACATTAAATCACAATTTGACAACTTTAATTTAGATTTAAGATAGGTTCATTGGTAACATTGTTATACCGCCTTGCCTCTGACAACCGAACTTTTGTCGTGTCAGTTGTTTGTTGTGTCGTCAAGGTGTATTTAAGGTCCGAGCAAATCGTTTTTATAAACATGACGTGAACAAATTTTTTTGTCTAACGAGAAGAAAGCGCTTCTTCCACTCGCGCTCGAATTGCCTCATTCGCTCGAGCTCGAATAGGAAAAGGAAGCGATTTCCTGTCTAGTTTGACAAATAACTATTTTTTGCCTTTATATAGTGGGGAAAGGCATGCCTGAAACACCTTTACCTTGCAATATTTAATCGATTTTACCATGTATATCATCATTTAATTATTAATGTTTTGCCAGTTTTAAGAAGTTTGTTAGAATGACATTATCTGATATTATTTGTACATTTCATTTGGACGTCAACGAATTGTGCATTTTAGAGAAAAATAAATATTGCAAGTGCATAAATGCATAACGTACGCTCGTTATATTGCGGAAATTGGCAGAGATTTTTCCTATCTAGTTCCATGCACTGATATTTTCAACTATAGCCTTCTGCTCTTCTGCATGACCTCGTAGTCGTAACCCAACTTTCTGATACTAAATAGAAGTTTCAAAATTAAATAAGTCAGTCATATGTTGCACTGAAGCCTCGAGCGGCAGTCAAGAACTTCAAAATTAAAGAAGTTAATATGAGTCTACCCTAGAAAATAGAAAATTATATTTATAATCTATGACCCAGATGGAACATGAATTCATGGAAAAAGTGTTCTACTTAGCGACTTGTAAACTTGATTGGAAAATTTTTCAGATTTCCAAAGTTATGTATAAAAATGAAAACTTGAACCAAGTTCTTAAAGAGTGTGTAGATGGGCTACATGTCACCTCATGTACCTTAGTACTTCTTTAAGTTTTATTTAAAAGTCTCTAGTTGTCCTTACTATTATTAATTTGTTGTAAATTGTATTAAATATTAAAATATGTTCTAAGAGTGATCAAATTCTAGGTGTGAAAATGATAATATGTATTAAATTAACCCTAAAATATCTTATTTTATTGTTTTTGTAAATATCTTTAATTAATTTCTCATTTGCTCCTTATTCATGCCTAAAAAACAAATTTGGTCAGCAAATATATATCTTATTTCGAATTATTCATTGATGTTATTATATTATACAAAAAATGAATGAAATGTAAATGCAATAAATTAATATGTAAAGTTATATTGTTTATAGGTCGTATAACGACATTTATTAGCTTATAAGTATATCTTTGGTTTATTCTTCATTAACATCTGATTATCATGATTTGCCAGCTTGTGATCTCATGAAAGTTTCACACAGAATTACGTTAATTAAAATTTATTTAAGGTTCCTTGTCGCACTCTTTTCATATAGTGCTAAATTAGATGAGTATGCTGCAATGGACATTTCAGAGTTTCATGATATAATTATCTAGTATAATGTAGTAGTTTATTAATTCCCTAATTCCGTCCTAATTTACTTAAAACTTCTTGCAATTAATCTAAAAATCAAAAACAAACAAAAGGCACTACCTCTGCACTGAACGACAATTATATCGCCTAAGCACATGAAACCTTCCAGAGTAATTAAAACTTTCCACTAATTCCGCATTAATTTATTTTCAAAGCCGGCATAATTGAAATCTTTCAGAAATCGCACCCATACTCTGCGTACCTACAGCAGCTATTATTTTCCAGTTTGTTCAGGGAGGAAGACAATACGCGTTAGTAATTAATTAAAAGCCCGTTTTAATTGAATAACGTATAGCAGGCGAACTAATGAACTGAATTATCTGATCTGTTTGGCAATGTTCTGACTGTAGCTGACTTCGTTTCATTGGGCTGAAGGCAACGTGAAGTGTGTGATTCCCACACTTTCTGTGTGTCTTCAGTGTGAAATTAGCAACGTGTTAATTACGGAATAGTGCACGTCGGCCTGTGATAGGAGTTAATGGAAGTTTAATGAGATGTTCGAACGTGGCTGATGCTTCTGTTCGAGGATCAAAATAGGTTGACAACGCTGGCGTTTGGCGTTTGTTGCCGCGACTAACTTTATTTCATTAATATGTATTAGTTTGTCGCCGACTGAATTTCTTAATTTTCTAAATTGGCAACAAAGTGACAGTCAACAGCACAAATTAGAATTAGATAAGAGCTGATTGAATACTAATACTTTTACTGGTCTTTAAGAAAATGATAACATATTGTTTTCTAAAAATAATCTTTCTAATACCTATCAAGTTCAAGAATATGTCAAAAAATTTCATATTGACAGAAACATAAAATTTATTTTATTGTTTGAAACAGAGTAAAAAATATGTAGTAAGAATAGAGTTAGATAATATATTCCGAATCCCAAAATTATTGTGTGATTGTTATTAGACCAAAATTTATATCAATAAGATACTAAAACCTTACTATCTGAAAATATCCTTAATTTAATCAGATCCTTTCGAAACAAAATTCATTATACTTTTCCCATTAAAAAAAAATTGCTACATCTAAAAAAGATGGAGTCTATATATATTTAATATTTTTGTCTAAGAATAACCTTAAAAAGTAGTTGATACTATTACATAATAACTATGTTTGAAACACCTTGTAAATATTAAGCTGTATATTTATGTAGGAAAATACAAGGAGTCCTCTAAGTTGGCGGAAAAACAAAAAAAAAAGATATTCGAGTACGATATGACGTGTACCTGACGTAAAAAGACGATTTATGAAAACAGTGAACAAGTTAATTACAAATATACAATTTAATCTGTGTATTTGGTGTGCTAATTATATTCTGTTAAAAATTAAATAAAAGTGTGTATTTTAATTGAATAATCCTACATTTATATATAGGATGGTACCTAGAATGACGCAGCATAGGAATTTCAATGGTAAATTATTAGTGTGCAAGTATGCTCTCCTAATTATTTTAGAGCCAAAGTTTATTTAGATTTTATCTAGAGAAAAATATTCTGTAGGGATATCTAGAGTTCACTACGCTTGCTTTTTATATCACAAAACATTAAGCTCTTCTGCTACATGCGGTAAAACTATTCTTTAAACTTATATAATTATATTCATACCATTATTCATAAATTTCCATTGTCCGGAAAAGGAGAAATCGAAAAAATTATATTTGAAATTTTTCAAAAATCAATGATGCCATGGAACAACGTGTTGAGAAAATGGTCAAAATGGATCTAGGTGAAATCAAAATATGTGCAAGTATTGCCACAAAAATCTTGTCATCAATTTATTTTTTCATGTTTCATATTGTACGTTTTTACATCTTAACAACGTATATGAAAGAAAAAGTTTAATGAAACATTCCACTCTTTTAAAACAGTCAAAGAACGAAAGTTGTTATAAATATTTGTAGAACTTCTTATTTTACATTATGTATCTCTAGATCTTCATTTTCTCCTTTTACAATTTGTGAATACATGTAACAATGTGTAACAAGCGCGTATTTTCAAATTGTTCATTCAGCATTTTGTAGTTCAGCATCAACGCTTGTACGAATATTGCAAATATTAATTGTAATTATTGCACAAGTAGGTATCTATTGCATGTGCAAAGAAATTCCTTTGATATTTGCAGACACATCTAATGATGACACGATCAACTTGATGACAATACTTTTTGCTGTTTAAAAGGACAGTCTTTGGCAGTCCAAAGGAAAGTTATTTTTTGAAAATCGGAAGAGTTCTGTTTTGAAATTCGAGGAAACTCAGACATGCTCTCACATCCTACAAGATGTAGCTATAAAGTAATATCGTTTGTTAAATATTTTGGTAACTGTAACTAGGTAACATATTTAGACGTTCGCATTTGTATTTGTTTAGCAATTTGTTGTTTAGTTTAATCATTTTAATATTATATTAAAAATAACCCTTGGTCATCACCAGTAAAGTATTTTTAGAAAATTTTACACATTTGCATCTCGGCCGCGTGCACTGTTACAAATGTTAACAATGAAAAAAATGCTTGATTGAGACAAGTTTAGAATCACCTATATATTATATTAAGATACTGCTATATAAAGTTTATTTTAATTACAAAATGACATGGAATTATAAATTATAGAGTTTAAGAGTAATAAAAATAATATAAACGGCAATTGGAAAATGTCAAGCAATTTACTGAAAATGTTGAAAACAAAAAGGAAGTATATCGTCATCTACTGTGTGCGACAAGCCAATTCAGAAACCATTAGCTTTTTATTATTTGCACGCTGAAATGGATCTTACTTATAATCAATATACGTCAACATATAATAACGACATCTTTAATAACTAAAATTTTGTGAAAGGTTTTATATTTTATGATATTACTTCACGTAATCAATTTACAGGAAATTAAATGTAAGGTTATCATCTATACTGCTTAATATTTAATATCAAAGAGAAATAGTGAGTCTTAGCAAAATGGTTATACGTTTATCCCAAAACTAGACTTACCTGATTCGAATTTAAAGCAACGTGCATTCGTCACTTTCGCCTATAAAAGATCCATGCATACGCCATATGGCACTGCTAAATGTGACAATTATGTTTAATAATAAAATAAAATAAATCAGCACTCTTTATGTCCATTCAAGATGTCGTATTCTTCTTTAACATATTTCGGTAAGTGATCCTCGGTTACCAGTGGTCAAGTCACGGCCTCTAAAGTTAGTGGATAGGGAGAATCACACAACCGCAAGAATAAAATTTAAATGGCACCTGTCCGGCTGTGGAACATGATCGGAGGATTCCATGATCACAGTCCTATGCGTTACCATAAAGGTATTTAAGGCAAGGACACATTATTCTAATGCGGTACCATACCTCGCCATCCGACATGATGCGTCAGATATGCTCTGTGTACACACTATTCGAACTCCATCTGGTAAATTGGCTGACCCAAACTGTAGGTATCTGTAGAAATCTTGCCTTGCTCAATTCTTGGCGACGTATTTCTTGGCTTGTTTCAAGAATTCTTGATATTTCTTGATTCTTGATATTCTAGGGGAATCCCCTTCTTCTTTCACTTGATCCAATCCGAGCGTTCCTTTTAGTTAAAAGTTTCTCAAATCTTAAATGTTGGTCGCGTCGCGATGAAATTCGATATTCTATGCTTCGTATTTAAAACAATGAGTGTTAAAAGTAATATAAATCAGATTTACTCGGATAGTGATGAAACCGATATAACAAAATCTAGCTAAACTTAACTTGATCCACCTTCTTCCACTAGCCGAGAATTGGCATCCGTTTTATCCCATAATAATATTTCTCCCACTCATTCTAATAAAAAAAGTAATAGATTTTTTTTGAAAATTAGCGTGGAAAAGATTACGAAACGTTGTACTCAATTGTACATGTAAATAAAATGTTTACGAGCTCATAGGATAATTTTTTTTAATCATAATCATAGCTTCAAATTTTTATATTTCAATCATAAATGCGAAATACAAAAATTTATTATCAAGATTTCTTGATAAGAAATCTTGAATCTTGATGAATGATGATACTTTATTATCTTGCCTTGGGAAATGGAAAATGCTTCTTGTCTTGGTCTTGTCTTGATTTCAAGACATGATCAAGAGTATATCTTGATTCTTGTGAAACACTAACTGTGTTTAAAATTAATTGTCGTGTTTTACCAAAAATTTCCAAATTTCTTCCCAATTTCTTCCCAGGTTTGTCCTCTCTTATTCTGGTATTTATTTGTAGTGCTTAATTTTTTACTTTCTTATACAAAGTATAAGGAAGTATTGCAATCATGAAAAAAATCGTTGACCAGATTTTTAGGGAAATACATATTTTGATGTCCACTAAATCCGTTGTCTTGTGAATTGTCAAAAATATGTGTTTGTTTGAAATATTAACAATATTTGTATTGTTAGAAAGATTTAAAGAATTGATATTAATACCTATTTAAAAATAAAATCACAGTTACAATGAGAAGAAAAAATTGAACAGGTGTAACATCTATATGTCAAATAATTGTCAAAATAAAGTCATATGCAAGGAACAAGTCATGCGTGTTCAGTCGGTTTTATAGGTATGTATAAGAAAGTAGTGTGATGCCCACACCAGATTTTTTATATTATAAAGACATTCATGCTTCTGAACCAAGTCAATTATCAGGATTTTTATCGTAATTTTGTACATATGGCAAAACTGGGGTATTTTTTAATTTTTAATGGGGTAAATAGCTCCGTGGTAACGCATCGAACTGTGGATCGTGAGATCCTCATTTCGAATCCCACTACCGATAATTGTCAATTTAAATTTACCCCTGTGGTTCTCCCTCCACTAACAACCTTGGGGGCTATGACTTGACGGCTGGTAACCGCATTTCATACGCAAAAATATATCACCTACCGAGATCTGCGTTAGCAGAGTGCCACACCCTTTATGGGTATAAGGCGTGATGGTATATTTTTTTTATTTATTTTTTATTTTTTGCTCTGATTCAATTAACAAAATACATTCATTATAAATTGGATTCATTAAATTGATTAATTTTGGTTTGTAACACAAGAGCAATTTTTCGGATAAGGCAGTAATTACATATTGTTAGAAATAATATTTAAGATACGATTTATTTAAAATCAATATCACAACTGTTCATATTTCCCTACAAGAATATTTGTTGAAAAGTTCTGAAAATTTGCATGTCAATCTTAAGCTCTATCCCATTTTACATAATTCAAGACATACATAATACATATTTCTTATTGGTTGCGCACAGTGAGTTCATTTTATCTTTAAATATCTTTATATATTATAAAATTCCGGAGTGCGTGTATGGTTGTAATTATTCTCCTCCTAAACGGCTTGACTGATATTGATGAAATTTTTTCTTGTACTTAGGGATCACTTGGATGGTTTTTAGTTAGAGTTGGACCCGTAGTTGGCGTTGTTGTCGAGATCCGGATTTTTTTTAATTTTCCTGGTTTATATTGTAACAGCTACCCTGCACTAGGTGCCAATGAGTACTGACAAGTGTTTATTTTACTTGACCGAAATATTAATCAAAATATTAGAAAATTAATCAATTAATCGACCAAGGGTAGCGAAAATCCGCCGGCCACCACAGAACAGTTATAACTCCGTTCTGAAGAGTTAAATATTCGAGAAAAATACTTACGTCGTTAATTACTGGGTAGGACAAGGCTCGCTAAATAATCTCAACACTAAACTTGGAAGTAAGGCAGTATAAATGAAAATCAAATTCTCAAAACAATAACAATTTACTAACAAAAAATAAAAATAGAAAAATCCCAATAAACAGGTTACAAAATTATTAAACTACTTTGCTCAACTCGACACGATCAACCACAGTTTACCTACTTGAACCTATTATCAACTTTAGAATATGCTATCACCGCAACGTACGTACAAGTACAAATATCAAATTATCAATCTACTTACAGTTCATTCCTTCGCTGACTGGCCGTTCTTTCGTGCACTGGTACGCGAACATAAACGCACAATTAATCAAGAGATTCAAGTTAATCTAACTTAGCATTAGCAACTTAACCCGAAATTTACTTGATTCAAAATTGGACTTTAGTTTAGACTTCGCAACTTAATCTGAACACAAACAACTCAATTCGACTCTACTCGATAAACAAAATAATCAATTCTCAAAACGCAACAACAAATATCTTTCAAGAAAACTTTACCCAATATTCAACTATTTACTCACAACTCTAAAAACGACAGGAGATGAACACAAAACTTGTAAACTGTTTCGATCAGTGTCTAAAACAAGACTGTCGAAGTGAAATCACACATGAACCCTCGATGGGTGATTTCACCCCCACTTAACTTAACTTGAGCATCTTAAAACTACTTCACAATTGGCTAAACAGTTCTTTAACAAAATCTAATTGGTCAAGTGATTCTAGATTTCTCGGGGTTGGAAGGGTGCGGAACTTGACTAACCTTTTAACGGACTTTTTACTTCTAAGAACTGAATCTTCGGAAATCTTAACAATCACTAACCCACCCAAAACCGCCTTCCGTTTCCTTCGCAATAATCATAAATAACTTACTCTTTACTTGAACCCGACTTTACTTGACATCTGTCTCATAACTCTAAACGGCAATTAACTAAAATTCTCTAAACTGTAATACAATGGGAAAGCGATTTTTGAAGCGTTACAAATCTCCAAAAAAATATCTATACACAAGCCGGATGGCGCACGGCATGGCGTCTTCTGGTTTTAGGCACGAAATCTCATCTTCTTCTAGTTGAACACAAAATGCGTGTTACAACTTCCCTTACCCCTTAAGGATAAATTATACTTCTGAAGGAAATATAATTTATAAAACAAAACTTGGAACTAAAGTCTTTCGGGGGCCGTAGAAAACACTAATCTGCATGGGGGTCGTTGGCCTCCATCTGCTGCTGGGCACGCGTCCACGCTGACCTGGATGCTCGTGATGATCCTCGATGGTTGGGTTGTCCCGAAACCGCTACTCGCTGCTCTTTCTCCTGGGCTCTCGCTCGCTGTGCTGTGGCTACTCTTACTTTATGGGACTCCATTGGGTACCGACCCGATGTCCTAAAACCATAAAACTCCGGCAGAATCCTTGTCCCCAAATTTTACACTAACTACTGTTATCTACTTTAATTACTCAATCATATTCGCGACAACAAAACTAATATCGGAAATAATCATAGAAATTTTAATCTTACTCTGATTTACAATTGAACTACTTTTAATAAATACTTTCTTTAATCTTGAATTGGCATCCAATCATATTTTACTTTTAAAATCCTCTCATTTAATACTTTCTGTTTACTCACTTAGTTTTTAACTTCTCGATGTCCTTCCATAGTTTTCTCACTATTTCCAATTGGACTCCAACTGCTTACAATGTGGTCTTCTTTCTTCCTACTGGACTACTGATCTTCTTTCACAACATTTTCCTGGTTGCTCTGGCTAACTGGCTGACTATCTTCGGCTACTACTCTTACAAAAATTTCTGCGAACTAACTAACATTCTAATTAATATGTGTAAAATACTAAAAACACCTTCGAAACCTGAAAAGTCTTTAACTACACGCTTCTATTAGAATCTACTTCTAGGATTCCACGGCACATACGGTGCTGGACCGCAACTACGTAACGAATATCTATGACTCGGTGTCTGAATATTTTCTATCTGTGGATTATTATGAATTTCTGCTTCTACAACAACTGTAATGCTACCTATTTCTTCTTCTGAACTTGAATCTAACACACTATTATTATTATTACTCAATTCTTGCGATTCTACTACATACTCATTATTAACACGCTCAGTATGAATACTAAAAGGTGGTGCATACGCAAAATCTAACTCATTTCTCAAAATTCTATTTCCTTGCACTGGAATTGGCGTATCCGGTCGCTCTACTCGTTCATTAATTGGCTCTAAATACAACTTTAATCTATTCACATTAACTACCATTTCTTTATCACTCGTCATATCTTTAATAACAAAATTAACTGGACTCGTTTGTTTAATTATTCTATATGGACCTATCCACGGCTTTACAAATTTTCTACTTAACCCTTGCTTTACAACTTCATTGTGTAACAAAACTAAATCTCCTACTTTTAACTTGCACGGTGCTGCTTTCTTATCATACTGTATCTGATTTCTACTCTGAGCTTTATTAATTCGTTCTTTAACAATTTCGTAAACATCTTTTAATCTAGTCTGTATTTCTGAATTATAGTCTGTACTATTCTCTCTACTTAAAGGTGCTATGATATCATCAAATGGTAATTCGAACTCGCGACCATACATTAAGAAAAATGGTGTTTCACCGGTTGAATTATGAACTGAATTTCTAACCGCTGTTAAAACATAAGGGATCCATAAGTCCCAATCTTTATGATCTTTTGCAATATAATGCGACATAGTGTCTGCAAACGTTCTATGAAAACGCTCTATACCTCCGTTTCCCATAGGGTGATACGCGGTTGTTTGCAACTTTTTAATTCCAAATAATCTACAAACGCCTTTAAACAATTTTGACGTAAAATTAGAACCTCTATCTGTTAATAACTGTCGAGGAACACCATGCCTCGAAATAATTTGCTCTACAAACGCATTAGCTACCGTTGCTGCTGAATCATCTGGTATTGCTATAGCCTCTGGATATCGAGTAAATGCATCTATAAAAGTTAAAATGTACTTGCTTCCACTATTAGTTAAGGGTAAAGGACCCACAATATCCATTGAAACACGTTCAAATGGCTTCGATAGTTCACTAAACTGCTGTAAAGGTGCTGGTTTTAAATGCGGAGATGTTTTTCTCTGATTACATGAAAGACAACGTAAACAATACTCTTTAATCTGTGACGACATATTTTTCCAATAAAACTTTTTCTTAATTAAATTATAAGTCTTTTCAAATCCTGGATGTCCTGCATGAGGCACATCATGATACATTCTCAAAACTTTATTAACCATACTCTTAGGAACAACTAATCTATCTTCACGTTCTGTATTACTTCTCAACTTGTAAACTACTCCATCATTGTCTCTATAAAATTCAAAATCTTTATTAATCTCTTTATTAACTAACTTTTGGACTTCTATATCTTTATTTTGCTCTGATTTTATATGCTCTCTATCCCAAACTGGTTCAAATTCATTAACACAATTAATTTCTATGCGCGAAAGCGCATCTGCAACATAATTCTGCTTCCCTGGTTTGTATACAACTTCAAACTCATACTCTGCTAATTTCAATGACCAATTAACTAACCTACTACTTTTATCTTTAAATTTATTCAAATAAACTAATGGTCTATGATCTGTAACTAATACAAACTTTCTGCCATATAAATAACATCTGAAAAACTTTATAGCCCATATTATAGCTAAACATTCTTGCTCAACTGTTGCGTAATTACTCTCTGCTTTATTCAATGTTCTACTTGCATACGCAATTGGATGATCTTGTCCAAAACGATTTTGACTTAACACTGCACCTACTGCAATCTTTGACGCATCTGTCGTTAACGTAAAAGTCTCACTAAAATCTGGATAAATTAATATTGGACTTGTAATTAATGCAGTTCTCAACTTATCAAACGCAACTTGAGTTGCCTCATTCCACACAAATGGTGTATCTTTCTTCGTTAAATGATTTAACGGTTTAGCTACTTCTGAGAATGAATCTATAAATCTACGATAAAATCCTACTAGCCCTAGAAATGATTTAATATTTCGAACTGTTTTCGGTACTGGAAACTTTTTAATAGCTTCTATTTTAGATGGATCGGGTTTTACACCTTCTCCCGAAATAATATGCCCTAAATATGCAGTCTCTTTCTTAACAAATTCACATTTACTTGGCTTTAACTTTAAATTAAATTTCTTCAATCTATCAAAAACTTCTTTAATTTTACCAATATGCTCATTAATATCGTCTCGTGAAAAAATACAAATATCATCTAAATACACATAACACTTTTCTCCTACTAAACCACTTAAAACACAATACATTAATCTTTGGAAAGTACTGGGCGCATTACATAAGCCGAAAGGCATTCTGTTCCATTGATAATGACCCCAGGGGGTGCTAAAACCTGTCTTTTCCTTATCTTCGTCCGCAATAGCTACCTGATGATACCCTGACGCTAAATCTAAAGTTGTAAACAATGCGGCACCATTCATCTGAGATATTGTATCTTGCAAATTAGGTAAAGGTAAAAAATCTTTCTTCGTAATGTTATTTAATGCCCGAAAATCTACACACAATCTAACTTTCGTTGAACCGTCAGATAAAACACGGTTAACTAATATTACAGGAGCTGACCATGGTGAATCACTCTCTGTTATTATGTCATCTTTTAACAATTCTTTAATCTGTTCTTCTAAAACCTCTTTCTGCTGATAAGCTACACGATATGGTCGTTTCGCGATCGGGTGAACATTCTCCGTAATAATTTTATGCTTTACTTTTGAAGTACAACCTAACTTTACTCCTGGACTCATGAAAATATCTTTATATTCTTTCAACAAATCTTGCATCTTGCTTCTATCAGGTACATTCAGATGATCTAATTTAAACAAACTCATAAAATCTACTTCTTCAACTTTCCTAACTGAATCTACTATTTTGGCATTACTATCAATATCTAACTTAACCCTTTGTTCGTAGCCTACTATTGTTTTCGCGGGTATATCTAACCTTTCTTCGCTAATATTCATAATTTTAACTGGTACTTCTCTTTTGTCTCCGTTTACAATAACTCTTGCAGCAATTATTCCATGAACATTAATTTCTGTTGGTTCAATCAAAATACTATCATTTAAAACCTCTTTGCTTTGCCTGTAACCTATACAAACTGCTTCAGATCTTGCAGGAATGCTCAAACTTTCTTTGATACGAACTGAACGTTCATCACTACTATTCAAATAATCTTTTAACTCTTTGTTAACTATATTACACTTTTCCATACTTTTAATTTCAACTTTACCAGCTTTAACTTTTTCACAACTTTGAGATTTGTTTTGGTTTTCCATACTACTGCTTGAACATAGCGAACTGACTATATTACGGTTTTCCGCAACGAATCCTTTACAATTATTAACATCATCTACTTTATTAACCATTAATTTTACATCTCTATCTTTATGATTAGACAAAACTTTTTCACTTTCAATGTTTTCAACTGGCTGCTTTTCAACAATTCTACTAGGAGCAAATATTTTTGAATCTTTGTTTACTTTTATGGGACTTTCCGAGTTTACTCGACACACAAATTTACTACCTGCTTCTTTTTCTTGGCTATCGACTGACTTAACCGAGCTAGCTTCAACCTCTTTTACAAACATTTTACTATTATTTACTGCACTCTCTGTATCCTTCGCTTTAGCAATACCCACACTTTTTACACAATTACTTTTACAACTCTGAACTTCGACAACTTTATTGCATCGTGCACGGCTGATCTCATCTTCACGCATATTAGGAGTTTTCCTGTGACAAACTGAACCTAGCGAACTTTTTGTTACAAGATTATCCGCAATATTTGTTCCGAATTTTGATTGCTGTTTACGGCAATTATTTAAATTAACTAAATCGCTTCTCCGTGCAACCAAAGGTGCACCAACAACACATCTCTCTTTCATGCTCTCTCTATTTCGCTCTGCCAACTGATAATCTACACTGCGTCCCCCAACACGACTCAAACATAGCGAATTAGCCGTATTACGTTTCACAGGCAAATAATCGCGATCTCCACTTTTTACTTGTCTAGTGTTAACATCTTCAACGTTTCTAAAGTGCTCTGAAGTGGTTGATATTGTCAGTCTTTCTCCAATGATACTTATTTCGTTACGCGCATAATTAATTTCTGCTTTATAATCCGTAAGGAAGTCTAAACCAATTAATCCATCTGTTGCTAAGCTTAATCCATCATCACATACTATAAAATTATGCCAAATACTTCTCAAACCCATTTTAATTTCTACATCCGTAGAACCGATAACAGGTAACTCTTGACCCGAAATACCTACAATTGAACGATTTCGTGCGATTCTTTCTAAACGCTGTCCCTCTACAACATATCGTTTTAAAATGCTAACATTGGCTCCCGTATCAATCAAAAATTCAAAAATTTTACCATTTACATTCAACTTAACTTTATTGTGCCTTTTATTACTATTAACGGCCGGTACTATTTCTTTAAACGATATGTTATTCCGACCGTCAGATTCGGGACTGTGATCTACGGTCTTTGATAGTTTAAATGACTCTGGCTTTTATTCTCATTACTACGTTGCTGATTTCTTTCATCTCTATTTGATAGGTATACTCTGCAATATTTAATACTGTGTCCAGGCTTATGACACCTACTACATATAATTTCCTTTCTTACATTGCATTCTCGAGCTATATGACCAAATTTTTGACATTTAAAGCAAAGAATGTCTCTGTTTACATTACTCTGTTCTCGCGACCTATAATTCGTTCTGTTCTCATATCGAGAAGGACTCTCACTATTACTGTAATTATTACGCGATCTACTTTGATTCGCTTTGCCCTCATATATCTTATTTTCTTTCATGTTACTTGTACTACTTTTTGATACGGCCATTGCTTCTATTAATTTATTAAAAGTATCCAAAACATTTGAATCTGACTTTTCAACTGAACTTTCTACTTTGCTAATTACTTCTATTTCATCTCTCCTCGGGTACGCAAAAACCCTCTCTGAATTTTTAGCAACTTCGACTGCATCTTTAAATGTAGTCGGATTTCTATATAAAATATCGCGCTGGATATGTGGCAATACACCCTCTGTAAACTGATTCAACAACTGTTTTTCCAAATATTTTTCGTTCACTGATTTAATCACTGGATCTGTACTTTGATCTACTAACTGATTGCCAATAGCTACTAACCGCGACACATACGCTAAAACGCTTTCGTTTCTAAGTTGATAGCATGTATTAAAATGTCTTAAAACTGTTCTACTGTCTTGTCTTGGAGCAAATCTTTCTAAAAGTGCCTTTTTAACATCCTCCCAATTATCTGACTTACTAGCCTCCTGATTGTTTTTCATATAACTTGCGGCATCACCGCCTAAACTTAATCTTGCTGTAGCAATCTTTACATTATCGTCCCAATTTCCAATTTTGCTGCAATACTCAATTTTTTCTATAAATTCTCCAACGTTTTCATCTGTTTTACCATTAAATTTAGGAATCTTTGAATTTATCCCCGACATAGACGTCACTGCAATTAACGTGTTCAACAATTGAGACTCACTCATACCAACAAAAGAGTTTTCTCCGGTTTGTGGCATTTTATTACTGATAACACACAATTACTTTACAAAATACAAAATATATCTTAAATGCTTCAAATTCGTACACCGCTGGTACCAATTATGTAACAATAAACTTTATTAAAAATTCCAAAGGCCTACTGATTTGAGGGATTCGAACACCGCTGCCAACAATTATGTAGCAATAAAAATTATATCAAGATTCCCAAAGGCTTACTGGTTTGAAAGGTTCGCTTGCCGCTGCCACCAATTATGTAGCAATAAAATATATCAAAATCTACAGGCTACTGGTTTGAAAGGTTCGACCACCGCTGACATCAATTATGTAACAGCTACCCTGCACTAGGTGCCAATGAGTACTGACAAGTGTTTATTTTACTTGACCGAAATATTAATCAAAATATTAGAAAATTAATCAATTAATCGACCAAGGGTAGCGAAAATCCGCCGGCCACCACAGAACAGTTATAACTCCGTTCTGAAGAGTTAAATATTCGAGAAAAATACTTACGTCGTTAATTACTGGGTAGGACAAGGCTCGCTAAATAATCTCAACACTAAACTTGGAAGTAAGGCAGTATAAATGAAAATCAAATTCTCAAAACAATAACAATTTACTAACAAAAAATAAAAATAGAAAAATCCCAATAAACAGGTTACAAAATTATTAAACTACTTTGCTCAACTCGACACGATCAACCACAGTTTACCTACTTGAACCTATTATCAACTTTAGAATATGCTATCACCGCAACGTACGTACAAGTACAAATATCAAATTATCAATCTACTTACAGTTCATTCCTTCGCTGACTGGCCGTTCTTTCGTGCACTGGTACGCGAACATAAACGCACAATTAATCAAGAGATTCAAGTTAATCTAACTTAGCATTAGCAACTTAACCCGAAATTTACTTGATTCAAAATTGGACTTTAGTTTAGACTTCGCAACTTAATCTGAACACAAACAACTCAATTCGACTCTACTCGATAAACAAAATAATCAATTCTCAAAACGCAACAACAAATATCTTTCAAGAAAACTTTACCCAATATTCAACTATTTACTCACAACTCTAAAAACGACAGGAGATGAACACAAAACTTGTAAACTGTTTCGATCAGTGTCTAAAACAAGACTGTCGAAGTGAAATCACACATGAACCCTCGATGGGTGATTTCACCCCCACTTAACTTAACTTGAGCATCTTAAAACTACTTCACAATTGGCTAAACAGTTCTTTAACAAAATCTAATTGGTCAAGTGATTCTAGATTTCTCGGGGTTGGAAGGGTGCGGAACTTGACTAACCTTTTAACGGACTTTTTACTTCTAAGAACTGAATCTTCGGAAATCTTAACAATCACTAACCCACCCAAAACCGCCTTCCGTTTCCTTCGCAATAATCATAAATAACTTACTCTTTACTTGAACCCGACTTTACTTGACATCTGTCTCATAACTCTAAACGGCAATTAACTAAAATTCTCTAAACTGTAATACAATGGGAAAGCGATTTTTGAAGCGTTACAAATCTCCAAAAAAATATCTATACACAAGCCGGATGGCGCACGGCATGGCGTCTTCTGGTTTTAGGCACGAAATCTCATCTTCTTCTAGTTGAACACAAAATGCGTGTTACAATATTCGTGACTTATGATGCATTTGACCATCATCAAAATCGGTCAAGCCGTTTAAGAGGAGAAGATTAAATATTTAAAATCCATGTTTCTCACACAGACAACTGTAGATTGCATGTTCACGGGTCAGCAAACCGTCAAACCTGTAACATTTATACACCAGAAGAAGGAATAACCAAAAATATTGTACATACATTAGCATTAATAAAAATTCATTTCAACATTTATTATTACTTATGTTACATTTCAGGTCAACAACATTCGTTATTTAGAATTAAGAGATTTAGTTTTCTTATATTTGTTCTTCGTTATCTAAATCATTAATGTATTTGAAGTATTTCAATTATACTGAATAAAAGATTTTATTTCAAAAAATATATTTTGCTAGCGAGGTCTGTGGCAGGACAACGTCTGCCTTCCGGGTCCGCTAGTTAAACTATAAAGTTGTAAAAACGTTGCTATATAATTTTCAGCACTATAAATTGGCAGATAATAAAACAATGTTGTAACCCTATGAACATCCAAAGGTCAAAATTTTTTCGAGCAGGACGAGAAAAAAAATTCTCAGGGATTTTGAGCAATATGAGCGGAACCACAAAAATAAATAATTGCACTTTGATAAATCCTTCTCGTATATGAAATCTTTGAGCTATTATAACTGAAGTAGTAACGATGATAGTATTTAAACAGAGGGCATAATCTTCTCTAGAAAATTCACGAACACCAAGATACATACATACTTCACTAAAACTTAAATCATACATATAAACAAAACAATACAGAAAGCACTCTTTACCATAAAACAAGTTTACTCATTACTCTGCAGAAATAGTACACTCACGTCAGACACCACGAAACTAATATACTCGTATAATACACAAATTAGACCAGTCATGTCATAACATATGCAGCCCCAATATTAGCACACTTATCAAATTTAACACTTTGAGCCTTTGCAAGCAATACAGAACAACATGCTTCGACTTGTCACAGGTCAAAATCACTGTACTCGCATCGCATATTTACATGAACAAACAAATATCCCACTACAAGATTACATTATAAAAATCGCATCCAAATTCTTCACAAAAACGTTGCTCATCCCCGCTGATGACAGTGCAATAATTAGCAATCTGACTTAGATCCGTTATGATGTTTCTGCACGACATACTCACAAGTTGACCTATCAGTCACAATCAATATTTCATGAAAGCTTTCAGGAATAGTGCACACTAAATAACAAAATCTAATTTATAATTTAAATTTATTGTTTATTATTATTTTTATTGTTTATAGTAGCTATAAGTCATTTCCCAAAAGTAATTCCTAGTTTGTAAGTTTTCATTTACTTCAAATGTTAATAATAATAATTTATTTACATTTATAATTACAACCACAATATACAAATCACTCACACTAATTTTAACAAATCTTGTAACCAAACATAATGTGATTACACAGTCACCGCATTTGTACACTTTTAGCAATGGCGCATCTAGGATTCATACATGGAAGGGGTTACGCAGAGATTTTTTTTAAATATGTTAAAAATTAACATACTCGTACACACATACCGTGTGTCTGTCTTAAAAGTGTACATAGGATATTTATATGGGAAATCAGTTTTTTGCGTGCTGTTATTCGGTGTTCTATCGGACAACAAAGATTGTAGTACTAATCGAAAGATATAATTTTTCTGAATCAAACGATGTAACCTACATTACAATTTAGTAGTAATTTAGCTCAGTAAATTAATTTTAAAATTTTGAAATTTATCCGCTTTATTCAATTTTTATCGGAAATTAATTATATTCACCTATGACTGTTTTGATTTGATTTCTTTGAAGCTATTTATTTGACGATTAAAAATTAATTTAGGGAAGCAATTTACTATTAAATTGTAATGTACTTTACATCGTTTGATTCATAAAAATGAGTTCTTTCGATTGATACCACAATCATTATTGTACGGTAGAACATCAAGCAACAGCACGCCAAAAACTGATTTCCCATGCTAATCTCCTATGTACACGTTTAAGACAGGCACACGGTATACATACACTAAAATATACAAACATGTTTAATCTCCAATAATAAAATATAATAGTAATAATAAACTAAAAATAATATTCTTAAAAATAATAAACATATATTATTATAACATTAAACTAATACGTCGTTTTCTTTTTGCCAATTCGTCATATGTTTCGTCCGTTAATGGTGTTAAGTTTCTGTGTATATTTCGTAAAGCCAAACAAGTAAAGCAGTTTTTGGACATTGAATTTCGTAAATAAGATTTTAATTGACTCAAAGTAGAAAACGAACCTTTACTTGTACAGGATGTTGCGGGTAATGTTGCCAAAATAATAAAAATTTGAAAAATATTGGGGTATATATTTTCAATACATATTTGTAATCCTTTATAGCAAATTTTCTTTATTTCAAATTAAAAAAGTAAAATTTTTATTTTATAAAGAATAGCAGTATATAGATTTATCAATGTTGGGGGGGGGGGGGGGGGGGGGGGGGCGTTGAATCCTAAATACGCCACTAACTCTTAGATTAAGTCTATCTTTGTATATTAATATCAGATAAGGTAAATAATAACACTTGGTTAAGTTTCACAGTTGATATATTTTTCTTCATCGCGATGGTGTAAAAGCCGAAATCGCGATAAAGAAAAATATATTAACTGTGAAACTTAGCCAAGTGTTATTATTTACCTTATTTTTACAATGTTTTACCTAGCGCCAACGACGGATTCAATCAAGTATATTAATATCAGATTTGAAAAAACTAAATTGTTAAAAAAATAGTACCTATCCTGTTTAAATCCATAGAAATGTACTTTGGAAACTTTAGATTTATGACAAATATTTCAACATTCACATAAAACAAAGTTACGTAGGGAATTAACAAGTTCTATTGTAAGATCACGCAGTTTTTTGACCTCATTTGTCTAGTGAGCCAGGACTACGGACTCTCTTAGTCAGGATTTAGATAATGCCTTTTCTGTCTACTCTTCCACTCAATGGTCCATAGTCTTATTTTTTCAAGCAAATAATATCATTTGTCTTTTAGAATTGACACTTTCTTTTGCTAAAAGAACGCTACATCCATAATGATAGAAATCGTCTTGTTTTTATAAAATTGAAAATGGTGTTTTGTTTTGTATTATATATTCTAATGATTTTCTTAACTTTGTACAGCCCTGCGTAGTCCCCTTTGATGATGATACCACTCTAATGAGCAAACGTAAAAATATGAATATTCCTCATCAAGTTAGCGAGGTTAATTTATCAAAGGCTTTGTTATGGTTTGCTGTATACAAGTTACTTTTAAAAATAAAGCACAATATTTGTTTGTTCAAGTTACAAATTCTTTGTTAGAACTCAATCAGTTTCTTCTTGGAACGAAAGTCGATAATATTAATTGTTTGTGTGGTTGGCACTTGGTGAAACATTTTAATTATAATAATAAAAACCCTCTGTAAGTTTCACAAAAAAAGTCGATAATTTTGTGAATGGTAAGAATACCAATTAAAAAGAAAATGAGAAAAATAATTGTGATAATAGGCATATTCTCTCTAAAATCTGTTTATTTTATACAGTTTTTCTCCGCGTACGGCATAATATGGTCGAATATTTTTTTTTTACAGTAACTAAGATTTTTAGAATCCAGAAACAAATATTTAAATCATTTCTAATAGAGGATTATAGTGATCACTGTAAATCTAACCTAACCTACCTTTACTGAATTACGTATTATCGTAGTTTCTTATATCTTTATTTGTTTCACTCTACAAGAAGTTCATAGAACAATATTTTATATTCCTAAAAAGGAAAATTTTATCCCTCTAGCATACTTGTTCTGGCAGACTCTAACGTAAATCTCGTTAGGCCCCTAAAATATATTAACAATTCACTAAATATTGATTGAGTTAACGCTAATCCCTTTGTGAATCTACTTGTAAGATATTAATAATAAATATACAGCAAATAAAATTATTTTTCTACTCTTGTAAATATATCCAAATTATTTCAATTTTTTCGATGAATTTTAGTACCCGTAATTCACGATAGTGAATTATGATTCATAATTCACTCTTCTTCACCAATTCCAGAGCCAGAAATCCATAATTCACGGTTATTTTTAAGTTGTCATTTTGTATTTTTATGTCGATGTTTTTCAACGTGTGTTTTCAACGAATTTCGATTATTTTCAAAAGTGATTTCCGAATTTACAGGAGTAGAAAAAGTATAGTATTATAATCGGGATTATGGTCATTATTCATTCAGATGATTTGCACTACTCGCCTACGGCTCATGCAGCAAACTTCATCTTCGTGAATAATGATAATAACATAATCCTTCATATAATAATATACTATGCTTTGTCTCTAATCAACAGCACAATATTTTAAATTTAATATTTTCGAATTTTTACATATAATGCACCTACTTATTTCTACATTTCAATTGATAACAATGTAAGTTATTATAATTTCTGTTTGTATCATTGCTCTTCCTTTTTTAAAACTTAATGTAAACACATGTGTGGGAATCGTACTGAAATAAAATATGAAATAAAACTGCAATTTTGTAATTTTTATTTGGTTACTATCAAAAATTGTCGCCGGAGAAGCGAAAGTACACTGATTCAAACCCCGGTCACATCAATTTATATAACCAAAGAGAAATCTGCGACCGAATGATTGAAGTGCAATAAAAAATAACCACACAGCCCTTCTGTTCCGTAATGGGGTGTTACTTTCTATTGTACAAAATAACAAATTAATAAATAAAAGTTCTAATAGCTTCAATATAATTAACATACTCTTTGACGAGCCGTGCTCTAGTTGTGCTTCTGTCGTTTTCCGCGATGCTTCGTTAAAAGATAATTTAATAGATCTAAAATGGATGGCAAACCACAACACGATTCCTGTACGGAGAAATCCGCCCTCATTACGTACTACGCTTACATTACAGGATCTGATTTTGCTTTCATCTTTAATTTTCCTTCTAACGATGAACGAAACTCCTATTTACTTTCAAGTACTCACAATACCCTTTGAATTTAGTCTCTAATTTAAGTACATCATATTAGCAATTGCAGATGAATGTAAAACTATGATAGGTGGTCGAAGGTCAACCTTGACAGTATTAAGTAGTGCTTACTAAGCACGTGCAAAATTACAAAAAAAAAAACAGTTCCAACAACGAGTTCCAGCACACAGACACCGCCAACAATCAAGTAAGGCAGTGCTCTCTTTCATATTCATCAGGGGATGCTCAGCATGCCCACTCAACAAAAAACAAACAATACGCCTTCCATCTCCCATCATTAACATCGTCGTACACGGCAGAAAAATTCGTAATAATGAAAAATTAGCGAAATCATCTTATCATCGTCCAATAAAAATGTTGTCATCTGCACATACTCAAGAAGTACAATACAAAATATAGGAAATAAGTATAACAAAGATAACATGATCAAACAAATACAAGAAAACCTACATAAATCCATACAAAATAATAAAAACATAATACTACTGTGGATACCATCACACATCGGTATAAATGGCAACGAGAAAGCAAACCAACTAGCAAAACAAGCCACAGATGGAAAAACAATACAAATAAAACTACCAGCTGAAGACACCATATCCAATATAAATTTCAAGACTAAACAAAAACAAATGGAAAATTGGACTCGAACAACAAACAATAAATTAAGAAACATCAAGAGCGACATACAAAGATGGTCTACAAACAAAAACAGAAAACATCAAATCACACTAGATTGAGAACAGGACATACGCTAATAACGCATAGTTACTTAATGAACAAATCCAATCCACCTACATGCACAGAATGTAACTGCCCTCTATCAATTGAACACATAATAACCCAGTGCAGAAAATATACTGAAGAGCGAAAAAACAACACCATCCCCAACAACATTAAAGAAGCCCTACAAAACAACCCGGACATGGAAGACAAAATTATCAAATTTCTACAAGAAACATCTGTATATAACAAAATTTAACTTAAATCAAATGTAAAAACAAAATTGTACACTACAGCACTAATGACCTTGCAGTTGAAGTGCTTTTCTATAAATAAAAAAAAGGGGAAAAACCTTAACAATATCACTAAAAACCTACAAAAAATAATAACGAAAATTGAAGATTGGTCCAATAAAACAGGCTTCATATTTGCAGAAGGAAAAACGAAAGCAATACATTTCACAAGATTAAGGAAAAACCACATACCAAACAAGCTAAAAATCCATAATAAAAACATCGATTACGTTGATAAAGTTAAATTTTTAGGTATGATAATTGACAGAAAATTAACCTGGAGACAACTCATAAGAGTGAATTGAATGCCAAAAAAGAGTACATTTAAATCACAACTGGGGAGCAGACGAAGACTCTCTAATGAATATCTACAGGAGCATAATATGATCAAAACTGGATTATGGATGGTTTATGGAACAGCAAAGAAAACTTATCTAAAACACCTTGACTCAGTACAATCTAGCGCAATACTGCTAATAATAGGCGCCTTTCGAAGCAGCCCCACAGAAAGTATACCTGCACTAGAAACACGGAGAATCTAACTAACCGCAAATTACATAGTTAAATGATCAAAAAACCCCAAACAACACTTATACACTAAAAAGACACTATCCCTTCTGGATATTAACATACCTACAATCGCCACACCCGAAAACCCCCCTAAAATCCCACCCTGGGAACCAGTTATTTAACCTAACACTAAATAACTACCCGAAAGAGAGCACTAGCGGGTAAAAATACGTTTCACTTTTTAGTAAAATAATTAAAAATAATAAACATCGTGAAAATATCTACACCGACGGCTCACACATAAACAACAAAACTGGAGCTGCATTTGTTACCAAAGACGAAATATTTAAATACCGACTTCCAACACTGTCAAGCATATACTCTGCAGAACTTTACGCAATACTCCAATCCTTAGCATATATAATCCATAACCACCTGCATACCCCCTACCTAATATGTACAGACTCCCTAAGTTCATTACTATCTATACAAAAACTGTATCCAGAACATCCTATTGCCAGAAACATCCGTGAATATCTACAATTCCAAACAAAACACAACAACACTATCACCTTCTTATGGATCCCTTTCCATGTCAATATACCTGACAATGAAACCGCAGACACCATTGCAAAAGAAGCTACACAGATGGACACCATTAACATACCAATATCAAATGAAGAACTGAAACGCCATGTTAGATCTCAAACATCTAAATACTGAACAAGCAAATGGTGACAAACAAACAATAAATTAAGAACAATAAAAACAGATACGACCACATGGAAAACACATGGAACAAAATCCGAGCAAATAATAATAACCCGGCTCCGCGTAGGCCACATCAGACTCACATGGACACCTGATGGCTAGAAAACAACCCAAAACCTGCGAAACCTGCAACACTAAGCTTTCTATCAAACACATAATCGAAACCTGACCGATACACCACTGCCCGAAATACACACAGTATCCCAACATAAACCGAGCGCTCGCCAACTGCGACCAACAAGAAAAAAAAATGATTGAATTCCTCTAATGTATCCAAATCTACAACCAAATTTAATATAACTATCTATTTGTAACTTATTAAGTAATACAACAAAACAGAACCTCAATAATGTAACACAACTGTAACGGGTTAAAAAAACTATAGATGTTGAAGAACCTAAATAAATAAATAAAAAAAAAAAAACTATGATATCTAGTTTCAGAACTTGTATTTTTACAGTGCAAAATATCTTCAAATTTTCTTGTCAAGATTATTCTTGGGATTTTAAAGAAATTGCTTACGTAACATTTTACACCAACCTTAAACCATACAATAAATCTTCTGTGAAAAGTTCCTCGCGTTTGAGCTAAAGAAACCTGAAAAATCGATGCAGAACAAAGCTGTAATCGCATGATCTGCACAGCATAAAGTATTTAACACACTAAATTAATGATGCAACAAAGGAAGTCTTCCTTTTTCTACATCTAAAAAGAAGGCCATAAATCAGAATCAAATGCGCTTCACACCTGCTTCGCCTCAATCTTAAACGAAAACAGGATGAATTTGTCTTCCTCGGGAAAATGATAAATTACACTGGCCTGCGGATCGCGAACAGGATACTCCGTGACCGGCGCCGCACATTTTCGTTCAATGCTAAATTAACCTATAAGTAAACATTTATCCGAGCTACCTTCGATTCATTCTCTCCCTATATTTAACTGTAGTAAAAGAATTATATAATGTGAAAATAAATACATTAATGTGACTTTTATACCACAATTTTTCCAAAGCAAATTTTGCAGCGCTAGTTTTTTCGACAAATGGCGTCATTCAATCCAGAACTTAACAATTATTTATCGATATAATTTTTTTCATACTTGAAATATATAATGAGCAAATAAAAGGAACAAAATGCTCCTGCAAATAAACAAGTCAAACGGGACACACATGGCTATAGGGTTCAGGGTTCATTTCAAACTTACGACATCAATCTCACTTCGCAGGGTATGTTTTAAAATTGATATGACTTTTGATTGATGTTCAGCGTATAGGAAAGGTAAAAACTAAGCCTGAGGAAACGTACACCAAGCTAAATATGGGAAATTATAATTTAAATATGTTGTTCTATTTTGTGTTCTTAAAAATATATAAGGCTATAAAAGCACTGTTTTCAGTGCTTTAAATTTTTAGTGGTGGTATGAATGCCATAAATATTGTTAGATGAATTACATAACCTCAAAATATTAAGTTTTTGGTGATGGGCGACCCATCCAGCGAATACTGCGGGCTTTCCTGGCTATTCCCTGGCAACAAGTTTTCGAAAGATCTGTCAAAATTATTTTTAATTTATTCTGATTCTCTTGTTATATTATTACTGAGGATTAAAATTATGTTGTACTTTTTTATCTATAAAATAACTAAAAAATTAAATTAATGTGATTTTTTAACATATCACTTATAACAAAGTTCGGTTATAACGAACCTATTTTGCCGGTCCCTTGAGGTTCGTTTTAAGCGAATATTACTGTTCTATTATATTGTGACTCTTCTTTTAATTAGCTAACTGAGTAATATATTCCTTCCTTTTGAAACTCGCATAATGTAGTCATTGTTAAAGAATTCAATTATCGGGCGTCAAATAATGTTACCTACATACCTAAATGATAGTGGAACGTGAGTTACAAATGTGATTTTAATCTTTTGAAAACTTTTTAACATACGACCATTTGGAATCGAACATAGGAAATAGAGGCCATTACCTCGATGTGTTCAGATAGCTATGCTGATATCTTTATCTATATTGACATAAAATAAATGTGAAAGTGAAAAATAGTTTTAACTTAGGATGGCTGAATAGAAACATAAATGACAAAATCCGAAAGGTTAAAACAGAACCACTAAGACAAGAACTCATGCGAACTTGTAATCAAATGGATGAACTCCTACATATTCAAAACTTTAATGTATTGCTAAATTCGAGTATGACATCTTCAGAATAACTAACGTGTGACAACAAGGGTGACGCAAGAAACATAAGTAGTAAGTTCTACTAATAAAATGAGGCCCTATTAATGTGTTTAAGGATGTTGCTATCCTGTTATATTTGCTTACAATTCTGTACAGTAAAACTACACTGCAACTACACTAATTCCTGTATATGTGAATGGTACTATAAAGGAAGGCAATAATGTTTGGTCGTAAACTTCGTAGAATGTATCCTTGCTCGCAGCTATGTTAGAAATTGTTTTATCGTTGTATGTACATCGGGTCTTGTACAGTCGGCCCATGTTCTACTCTACATCTATGGAAGCTTTGATTTCACAGCTGTTAACTTGACAAAATAAGCAGATAATCCGAAACAAGTGCATAGCCAAGTTAGCAAGCAGCTTGTACCAAGTAAGTTGTCACTTGAGAACTTTAGAGAGTACTTGTATCTTTTCTCAATAAGAACAAGATACGTAACACACAGGTTACTCGACATCACTCCATTTATCTATTTCTGAGTGCGGTGCTCTGCTTTCGCGGATCTTGGTAAATAATATATTTTTTGCTCTAACTAGCAAATTAAACTTCCGAATACCCCAAGAGTGAAATGGGAACATTATATAAACTTTGTCAATTGCCAATTAGGTTAATCCTCCTAATATGTCCAACATACAAAAAAAAAAATTGTGTTAAAAAATGTAAAATTTTAAGTAATCAGCTTATTACCTGCTGATATATTACAGCTAAATACACCTTACAAAATTTCCAAATTTTTTTTTATCTGATATATTCCTAGAAGAGGTTGTTCATCAAACAATTTTATATAGTACGCAAACACGACCCAATAGACCATAATTCTATTGCAAGTTGAATTTATTCATAATGTTTCCAAAAGTGAAAAAAATTATTTTAAGAAAATATTTATGTAACACACTTATTTACAATATATGAATAATTATTTTGTAAAAAAATAATTTTTTGTGCGCTTATTTAAAAAAAAATATAATTCATGCAATAGAGGGTTAAAAGCTGTGGCAATTTTTGTCAGCTTATACATGTCGATGTATTTTTTGGTGATATTTATCCAATTTATTTACTAAATTAAACGTTATAACGTTTCGTTTTTATTGTAGCTTTTCATACATGTGTGTCTCACAACATCATGTTTTTTTTTATGAAGAAGTTAAGCAGATTGTGAATTTATGTGAACAGAAACTACCATGCTCTTCCGTAGGATTCGAACCCACGACCTTTGGCGTGCTAGGTTAGTGATAGCCACTATGCTACTGAGATCGGCAGGAGCAATATTAAATAATGAAGTGTTTCTCTTCTATATTTACATGTTATAATATACAAGTTAGTAGATAATCACAAATTTGATGACAATGTCATTTGCCTGGTTATTATGTTCTGATGCTATACAGTGTGGTTCAATTTAGAGGCTCAATTATGTAGATTTTAAAGTTATTATATGGTACGAGGATAACTAAGTGAACTATTAATCATTTAGGTATTAAATTTTATTTATTAATTCAAAAGGAACTGCGCTTATTTCCGAAAAAATAGTTCATATACTCAACAACAATAAATTAGTACTTAATTATTCACACGTAAAATTTTATTAGAAGGGTACAAAGTTATACATCATTAATATAAAAAATAATCTAATGTGGCCAGCACATAAACTCTCGCTTAAAAGATTATTAAACGGTACAAAATAAAAAAAATTCAAATAATAATTGTAGCTCATATTATTTAATATCTTTTTTATTACAATAAAATTTACTGTAACTCAATTATTTACAGAGACCTTCAAGGAAACTACCATTTTCGGTAGATGATCAGTCACCAAACCTAATCAGCCCTATTAATTTCCTTCAAGTAGATATAATGGTATATATAGACTTCACAGACTACTATCTAAAAACTGTGGAGGTGTAATAATATATACTGGCAAGCAAAAAAACTGGGACATTTTTTAAAATATTTGTTATTGTCATTGTAATTGTAATACTTAAATAGAGCGTTTGATGTTTTACGAAGCAAGTTAAAATTAGTTGCAGAAAAAACTGCATAATGCTATTTATCGGTCTATTTAATGAACAATATTAAATAACCATTGAAAATCTTTAAATTTAATTTATAATTATTATTATTCATTAAATAAACTGATAAGTACAGCAAGCTATTTTTTCTACAACATAATAGTCCACTGAATCGTAAAACAACAAAAATAATGTTATTAGCAGAAATTTCAAAATTAAATAATAGTAGTGTCATAATTTTTTGCACGTTTTCGTAAAAGTTATCTGGAAAATATTATTTCAATACGTAGAAATAGTAGAAAAAAATAAGTTCAATTCGAATAAATTGGTCAATAATAGTTATTTATGTATCAAAGCACTGAAGTTCAATTTTTTATCACGAATATGGAATTTAGTTGCCGAGAACTACAGTGCCGAGGTACATATTAAGTTTTATTTGAAATCTAAAATTCGAAAAAACTAAAAAAATACAATATAGTTTAAGTTTATACATCTGTCAGTTGTCAATTGAAACTGACAGTCAGTGTTGCCAACCTCGAGAAGTGAAATTATCGTAAATAACACTCAAAATTATGTGTTTTGTCCTCAATTTCGTCATCAGAATTAATTAGTTAATTCTTCTTGCAAATTTTGTTTCATGTTACGCCCAAATTTACTATAGTACGTCAATATATCGTATAATGGGTTACTTTAGTGACGATTTCTGAGCTTTTAATGACGATTTTCGATCACTTTAGTGGCGATTTCAAATAAAAAATATTATTGACGTCTAGTTTACAGAGAGCTATTTTATGGTTTTTAAACAATATCATAAACAAGTATTTATAATAAGGTTGAACACAAAAGTATTTAATATCTATAACTATAATTCAATATAGTTTGCTAATTACAATTGACTCACAAATGCCCATGTACGCAGATCATGAAATAAAGTATTTGAATGATCAGCCTGTTTTGATTTTGGGATGAAATCAAACGGAATGAATATGCTAGAAATCTTCATGAACGGGCAGCTAATCCACTGAGCAGGAATATACTATCATACCTACGCGATGAACATCGAACATCTAACGAATAAAAATAGAATAGACTATTATAACGGCACTTAATTTATCTTTTACAGACATGCATAACTCGGTTAAGCTTCTCACGCGAACTTTCAATCCCATCGGAGGCTGAAGATCTCATTTTCAGGTCACGATTATCTCGCACAACGACGACATTATTATACACGCTCAACGCTCCCGTCACCCTAATTCTCTTATGCTACCGCTGTAAATATTAAACGAGTTGTTAAATTAGCTTCAGTGGGATTTACGGAACTTTGATTTTATTAACTGTTAATAGAGTTGTTAGTTGTTCCGAACCTGTTAAATATTAATTTAAACGGACAGTTTCGTCTCGCTGGGAAACTTTGCGGTGTCAACCCACTGGAAATTTGTTTTGCGGGTACTTCTTATTTTATGTAAATGGTCGTTACTTTATGAAGGTCTTTCATCCATATTTATCTTTTTACTGCATTTTACAATTAATTAGGTGAAGCTAAACTTCAAGTTAATTTAGTAGAACTTATAAACTAGTATACAATTTTTCTTATATTTCTCATTTACCTGCAGGATATTAGATAATTTTTCGCGCCGCCGTCCGACATTGACACAATTACATATCTCTATAGCGGTCGGAAATTATGTTTTTGCCGAACTAGTTCGACTAATTTTAGCTAACTTCTGACGCTAGAAATGTCAAAGTATTACATTGACTTAAAAATATTATGGCAATATATCTACAATTGAGTATTTGCAATACAAGAAAACAGAATATTTATGGATTTTAAACATATTTGTAAGTAATTATAATTGAATTTGCAGTGTATAATCCAAATAAAAATATGTAGATATTTTTTGTTATGATATTGGAAAATAAACAGAATTGACATTCAAATAATGTGAAGTTAGCAACATAAAAAAATTCCCAGTCATTAAGAAAATGAGTAATAAATTAAATTTATTTATTAAATTTACATAAATGTTGGCGCGAAAAATCTTGTGTATCCCTCGGCTGGAAACTATTTTGCGAGTGCTCGTATTTGTAGAACTCGCCTACGGCTCGTCCTATCAAAATAAACTCGCATTCTCAAAATAGCAGTTTCCAACCTTGTGATACAAATAACTATTGTTATATGAATGATACGACAAATAATAGTTATTTGTTTAACTAGGCTACCGTTTTATTGACGAGGCGAACCTGAAGCAAGAACTGCAGCCAAAGTTGTAAATCTGTGTTTGGTGCCGTGTTGATCACATATTTTTTTTTAGCAAATTGGAATTAATATTAATTTAGTGATTATTTTTAAAACATATTTTGAAAGTGATCGCCACCAAATTACGTTGCCATGAGTTTATTTAACGGTTTTTATGCATTTGTTGACGGTTACTATGCGTTTGTTGAGCGGTTGCTACGTAAAATATTCTTACAGCCTGCGCAATAAAATTTAAACTTTACAGACTGTTAGCAATCTAGTGTCATGAAATAAATTTATTGCGAGATTTTTATGCTTTATGTCAACTGATTCAGATTTGACTATTTTCTTAATGATATCTGTGTATGAATGGATGGATGATGGATGGATGAATGTGTGTTCGTATATTTCATAATTATAAGTATCATAACAATGTGAAGAACTGAGTTGATTTTGGTAACAACTCCAAAACCAGATGTGGAAGATTATTCAATAAAAAATCATAAATTTCAATTAATAGTTATATGTTTAACTAGGCACCAAAATAGCAGATTTACAGCAGAGGCTACTGTTTCATTGACGAGGCGAAGCTGAAGCAATAAATGCTGCCGAAAAGTTGAACACATAATTTTTTTGTCGATTTAGATTTAATATTAATTTAGTATTTTTTTTTATATAAGGTACATATTTTGAAAGTTATTCCTGTCAAATCACGTTGCCATGCGTTTGTTGAACGGTTGCTATTATTTGTTAATAATTTTATAGCTAGGCATAACGCTTTACAGACTGTTAGCAGCCCTTAAAGTGTCACCTTTTATGTCAATCGGCAAAAAAAATGTTAGTAATATTATTTCGAATATAGAATGTTATTTGCAATTTTCTCATATACATATATTACCAGTTTTAAGAAAATTAATTATATCTTTGTTTTATAACATATTTTGAATAATTATAAGAAAAAAAGTAAATTTTTAACGATCGTCAATTATTTTATATAGATTTTGACTGATTTTGGTATTAAATTACTAGCTTTGTGCTAACGCATCGGACTGTGAATCGTGAGATCCCCAGTTCGAATCACATAGTCGACATTTGCCAATTTAAATTTACCCCTGTGTATCCTCCTCCACTAACATCTTTGGTGGCTACAATTTGACTGTTGGTATCCTCTCTTCATACGCAAAAATATATCACTTACCGAGATCTATATAAGCAGAGTTTCACACGTAGAATGAGTAAAAGGCGTGATGATATATTTTATTTATTTTTAAATTAATTTTGATTGATTGTCAATTGATTTTTTTAAATTGTTAATGTAATCTTGTCGAGTATGATGTCAAATTAAAGATGTTACACTAAAATATCAAAATTAGTTTTGAACGATTGTCAGTTATTTTATAATAGCTATTAGAATTGTTTCATGTTTGATATCAAATCCAGATTTCTGATACCATACATTTTCTAAATGTCTCTTATATATTACTCGAATATATGTTTTAATTATCATAGCTACCATGAGAATGAACGAAAATAATATTTTTCGTAAATCAGTTTTATGAGACAATCAGCTGGTAACATGAACATGAGGCCTTTAATTTCAGTTCAATAAATATTTTATGATCATTTTCAAAAATATATTATTAAAAATATAATTAAGTTTTCTGCAAATTGATATCAGATACAACATTATAAATAATCTTTTTTTTGCATATTGACATTAAAGGTGATACTTTATGCCTCGGCTGTAAAAATAGTTTACATAAAAACCGCTTAACAAACGCATAGTAACCGACAACAAATGCATAGCAATCGTTCAACAAATACAGGGCAACGTAATTTGATAGCAATAACCTTCCAAATATGTACCTATATAAAAAAATCACTAAATTAATATTAATTCCAAATCGGCAAAATATGATATATTCAACGCGGCACCAAACACAGATTTATAGCTTCGGCAGTATTCATTACCTCTGCTTCGTCTCGTCAATAAAACGGCATCCTCTGCTGTAAATCAAGTATTTTGGTACCTAGTTAAACAAATAACTATTCATTATGTGATTACTAAAAACTTTCAATCCATACTTTTTTCGCATTTTATTCTAAATTCGAAATAAATTAAATTCATTGCTTTGTGTTATTTTTTCCATTTGAAATTATTATGATATTTCCTCTGTTTAAAAGTTTTAATTATGAAATTTCTTTATTCAAGTTTTTTTATTGTTTGTGAGTTATTGTTAGCTATGAACATACGGACGTACACCCACTATTATGTGTAAGAAAGTAAAAGGTATTTAACTGAAATGTATAAGAAGCTCGAGTATTGTCCCATTTTCTCGCTAGGTTTGTAATTAAATTTCTGTCAAACTGTTTGATGTATGTAAACGAATTTAAAAGGTTTAAAAGATTAGGTACACGTGTATCATAAATAGCTGCGGTACCACTCCGTACTGATTTCAATTGAACTTGCTTTTATTGTACAAGTAATAACAGATTAAGTACCTTTGGTTCGTTTTTCATTATGAATAACGATTATTTCAAATGTGAAGCAGGTTATATTCGTGAAAATTTTGAAATAAATTTTGTCTTCATTTGTTATATTTGAATTAATTATTAAAATAATAAAATTCAGGTAACTGATGAATTTGAATATGTAACATATATTGTGTACATATACATAATATATAGTAATATGCACACGTAACAAATGCACACCTAATTTCATAATGAGAAGAGAAACGTGAGTAGACATACGAGATTAGGTCTCAATATTGTGAATAGAATTTTAAATTTGTGGCGCAAAATTCTTATAATTCAGATACGAGATATCCTAAAATCTGTTACAACAACCTAATCCAATTAAATCAAAACAATTCAATTCCTGATGAAAAATAGAACAGGTACAACTGGGAGTAGAAACTTGCAAATTATAATGCGCAAAGTCAACTTTTCTATGGTATGGGAGCAACGAGATTTCAAAAAATTGAAACAAGAAGTTACACTTAATATTCTGATCTCCTACAATAATATTCAATATAATAAAGATACACAGAGAATATCGTACTCCTAGAACCCAGAATTCAAATTCTATTAATTTCCTATCATTTAACGTCCTCTACAAAATGCTAAGATTAATTGGTCAACTCCTCACAGAGATTACATGAAATCCTCGCCTATTCCATAATGGCTCTTCTCACAGATTTTTCCAAGGTGAAATCTGTACTCTTTGCAAAATGATCTGCACCATTTCTTTTTTTCCTGCCCGAGGTTCTCCTGCAACACTACGTATACGATATGCCGCCCCAAAAACTTTACTTGTACAACATTTATTATTTTGTAAATACTGCATTGAAAATAAGAGTATTTATTTTGTTTATATAAACCAAATATCTAATTCTTTATGTAAATAATATATTAGGTACTCATTGTATGTATATATTTAATAATGTACCTTCCTCTTTGTATGAGTTATCTCGAAGCAAATATCTGTATTATTATTAAATAGTAATATATTTAAGATAAACGAAAAATTTTGAATTTAGCCCCTTTTATTTATTCTTCTTTTAATTAATAATGTGTATTTAATTTTAGATCTTTATCATCACACGCATTTAAAATACCTATTAAGTCAATGTTTATTATATAATTATAAAAAATTTTCACGTTTTAATGCTATTTTGATGTATCTTATATTATTATCAATGACCTATATGTAATTGTTATTTATTTCTTATAATTTTGATACTGTGCTACGCTACTTGATTTTTCTCATACTGCTATTGTTTTATAATTATATATTTCATTGTATGGTTAGGTTGAAGATCAGCCTCTGGCTGAACCTCGCCATTGACTGACTGTCAATAAAGTTATATTATTATTATTATTATTCATAAATTCATGTACAAACATTTACATATATTCAATTCAGTTTAATATAAATATTTATATTGACTATCCAGTTCATAATTAAGAATCAGTAACGGTAAAACTTTATAGAATGTCTGTATTTTCACTTCCCGCACATATACACAACGAAGGTATTATATTTTTTCATGCACGTTAACTCAAAATATAATGACGATATTACTTTCAAATATCATGATTAAAATTTTCATATTATTTTTATCAACACCACGCCTTTAACCCATTATGGGTGTGACACTCTGCTTATTCAGATTTCGATAAGTTTGCTCAGTGGCGGCTCGTAGGTAAGGGCTGCGGGGCTGCAGCCATGTGTTAAAAATGATCTATTTATATACATTTATAATAATTAATAAATAATCAACAATAAATATATTGTATAAATTATATAATATATTTTGTTAAATTTAAATATGTTATCCTTGTGATATATACTATTTGTTATACACCGATGCATAGAGTTGCTATACGCAGCACCTTATTCCCCACCACACTAAGAGCTGTTCTCAAAACAGCTCCGAGATATATCAAAAGTCATGGCACGGCGGGGCGTGTAGTGAAGGGAACACTGTGTAGTTTAGCTTGCGTGTGGGGCTGCGAATATCGCAGCGCCATATCCATAATAGATGGTATGAGCGTAGTAAAAGCAAAGTTTGTAGACTCAAATACGCATTTTTTAAAGGTATGTTGTTATTAAATTGTTATATAAGAACTAAGTTTTAATATTTTAGATTAAATCAATAACTAATTAATAATACATAAATAATTAAAGGATAATTATTATATAAAAAAAAAGATAAAATGAATTCAGTACAGTCTTTATTGGAAAAATTATTGAATAGAAGAACTGTTTAAATATTCGTGTCATAGAGCATTTCGTTATGCAAAAAGAGCGAGAAATGATTTTATTTTCAAAAAATTTAAAAAAATCCACTTAGCTTTAATGACTAGGTTTTTACTTACAAAATAAAATAATATTAAAGGAATGTCAATATTTTTTTTACAGCCCTTACCTAAATAAAGTCACGAGCCGCCACTGTTTGCGCTTGTTATTTACGAGCGATTACATTTTGGTAATAATCCACCAACTAATGTAAAATGATATTAACTATGCATCTTCCTATTTCAAACTTTTTCTCTATTTTGTACCGTTTAAAATTGGGAGGTTATGTGTTGATACATCAATTTTTTTTACTATATTTAAAGTATTTACAATGATCCACATCGATGAATTTCAGAGTTGAAAGTTTTTCATCGCACTCTGGTGAGATATAGTTTTTGGTTATTTCCTATTCGACTACTGGGTTTAACTGAGGATATAGAATTGTACATGCAGAAAACATGAAAATAAATTATAATTATTAGGTAATAGTTATAAGATGATGCTTAACCCGACTCCTCCAAGCTTAGAAGCTATGGAAATGGTTTTTTTTTAGTTTTGATTCCTATGAATCATTTTCAAAACCTGTCGTCACAATTTAAATCAAGTAATATACAAATTTTCATTATTTAGTAAGTTTATATGAGAAATTAGAATAACCGATTTCATGTAAAAAATCAGATTAATTTATGAATTGTTTTCTGTGTTATGGTAAAATTTCCGAATTAAAAATTATGTGTCCTTGTGGTTTTAGTTACAGGTATACAGAGTAAGTATTTTAATTTTTTTGGTAAAGCGGTCTCAACAGCTGAGGTTGTATTCCGCCTGTTCCTCGTTTTCGATGGTAATATGACAACGACACAGTGTTCGCTGGTATGAATTTTCGCAAAGCGGTCACCCATCCAACTACTAACCGCGGGCAGCCTTGCTTAACTTGCGTTTTCGGGTAAACCGGCATCAACGCTCTCTGTCATGCCGTTGCAAGTATTTATTTTGTGAAACCATGTATTATTGTCTCATTTATCACAAACGAAATAGTGTTTTATGGAACATCAAGTGATTTTCTTATTATGTTGCACATTCGGCTCAAGGTAAAAAAAAACTTTTTAAAGTTTCTATTTCTGTTCATATTATTTCGCGGCTATAACAAAGCTTTAATTTTATTGTATTTTAGATTATCATTTAATTCCTCTAATTATATGTTAATCTAAAATGTTCATCCATTCTCAAACACTCTAGTCTAACGGGTCATACTTAGCTAGTCTTCGATTTTCATCTAACTTTCAATTAGTCGTACTTTTGTTCTGGTTTCATATTTTACATACTTTACATTAATTTCATAATTGATCGTAAAAATACTATAATTAGAGCCTCTCGCTGGTAGTTAGGTGTTTCTAAATCTGAAAAATATGTTTCTTATTTCTCTAGCCTTCCATACACATTCTTTACTTTCCTCATAAATAATGTTCAGGTCTTTAGCCATAAAAATATGCATACTTATCATAATTTTAATGAGAACAAGGCACGAGGAAATAACTAGTCTAATTTTTATTAAATTAAAATAGGTACCAAGGTACCTTGTATGGTACGTTATTATCATCCATTATAAAAGTTTTGTAGTACCCTATACGTACTTAAATCCATTACCAACTAATTATTAACTTTACAATGTAGCTGGAACGCTGGAAGCATAGAATAACATAGCAACCGGTAAATTGTCATTTATATTATCCAAGTTTCCCGCAATCTTGACATAAATTTGGAGTAAGATTTGCGATACAGATTTCTGCAAATTACATTTGCATTATTTATGATATATGGAATGTAATTTTAATATGATTAATACCTAGTCCTTTCCTTAGACCTACACTAACATTCTCGGGTACGCTGATGCGTTCGCTTTGAAACCGCATACAGCATCATGCATAATATCGGTGCTGCCAGATGGCACACACACAAGCAAACAGTGGTTGAAATACTCATATTTACATTTTCAGCATTTAGCAGGATGTTTTATATACATGTTGCCCGAAAAATTTGCTCGCAAACTATTTTATTCCGAGGTATTTACAAAAATAATTCATATTCCTAATGAAAGTAAGCCTAATATTTATGAATATTTTATGTAATTATTTTTTATTATTTTGATAAAAGCTCTGAAATAGACTTCCTTATATACAGGTTGTTCATTTTAACAGTCTACTATTTTTGTCTACCAGTGGTTCTCAAAATACTCCATCATACAACTTTCTTATTTTAAATAGGAATACCATTCTGAATTTAATGCATACGATTCAGCGTGCTAGAAAGAAACAACTGAATAATTTTTGTTTGTTGGGATAAATAATAATTGTCAATTCGATTATTTTTTTATAAATTACGTTTATTTGATTTAAAAATGCATCATTTAACACATGATCTAAATTTAGATATGTTTGAAGCACATTTATATATTTTTATGCCGTAAAATATAAGAGCTGGGGTGATAATTTTTGCGTTTTAATAATTTAAAGCTAATATAAAAGCTGCTGACTGTAAATTAAATGTGGGAATGGTGCATTGCTACTCCTATTTAAGGAAACGTAAGTACAAAATCATTTGAATGTCAAAAAATTCAAGTTCATCCCGGCGAGTATAACGGCATTTAGAATTTTCCATTTTTCTTATTAATGAAGAAAGAAATATTATAAAATCTATATTTAGGACTGATGACGCAAACTTTTGAAACAATTGTATGTTTAACAGAAAAAGTACATACTATTAGAGTCGAGAAAATCCGTTTTTAGTGCTTGCTGGTAGATATCAACTTTCTTTTTATACATAATTTTATACATATGAAGCTATTTTAACAAGTGATTGCCTTTCTGCAAGATGAAGCGTTTTTAAGGGTTACTTAGCAAGTTAAAACCTGATACTTGTATTAAAAGTAACATAACGTATTAAAAGTTACTTTATTTTTACTTTTACCACGTTGCTAACGATTTGTATAAATAAGTCAACAAATATAACACTACCTTGCAAAATATAATTCTACATTTTTTAGTATTTACTAATATACTATGAAGATAGTATAGATAAAATTTTATATGATATACGTGTTAAAAGTGATTTGTTTCATTCGGCTTCGCCTCGTATCGCAAACTTCCCCACTCACTCATAAAATGTCACTTTTAACATTTATATCATAATTAACAGTTATAGCACTGTAGATTAAATCGTCCAATATTCAAAACAGTATTTCAAATATTAGAGCTCTATTTTAGGGTATTTTAAGAGAAAGGTTTTAGCCTCGGTTTTAGCACTTTACAATGTTTTAAAATTATTTTATAAAAAAATGCTCCAAATACAAGTTATATATAGAAATATATTATGTACAACTTTCATTTGAAGTATATTTTTTTAACATTAAACAGCGCAAAAACCGTTAAAACCGGGGCTAAAACACTTATCTCAAAACACCCAAAACAGAGGTCGTGGTACCAATGATTATATCTAATATTGATGGGAGAAAAGTGAAACAAATACAAAACTTTACTTAAAATGATTGAATAGTGTATTAAACAGAATGGTAGCAATTTTGCACAATATTTTAATATGTGTAACTAAAATTGTCTGTCATAGAATTAAACTGTTAATTAAATTTTGATATTCCTTTATTTCTTTAATAGCAAGCTGATTCAGTGGCAATTTTAAAGAAACTTATGTCATTTTAGTACACAACTTTCTCACAGTACTAATCTTCGTTGAATCTGTAATAAAACAAGCATAAAAAAAATTTCTATTTAAAAAAAAGTTGAAACCAATATCTTGAGAACCACTGGTGGGAGAAATTGTTGTCAATAGTTTTGTAATTGACTTGAAAAATTGTATTTCTTTGGTAATTTAACCAACTTCATAGCTCTTATAGTTCTATCAATGGTGGTACGCTTAAAATGAATAACCTGTATTATTAAACAGATCACAAAATAACACAAAAATATAAAAATGCAAACTAATAGTAAAAATATATAATCATTATTCTTGGAAAATACCTAAGAACAAAATTATTTGTTGGTAAGTTCCTTAGACACTAATTATATCAAAATAAAATATGTCGACAATATTATAATCTTTTGCAAGAGACGATAATTTTACGCCTGTGAGTGAAAAAAAAAATTAGGATTTTCACTTGTTTGTTGACCTTATTTGTTCGTGTTTACTGTTGGTGTTAATTTTAATCGAATGAAAACATTCTCCAATATTTATTTATTGAAGTATAAAGTCCTGTACGTTTAAATTTGTCAATCTAAAAACTGTTTACGAATATAAATAATCTAAAAACTAGTTATATCTTCGCGTTATTTGTCATTTTCTGACTAGAGAAGATCTGAGTAGGTATCTATTAATTTTGCGTGTTAAATGTGATTACTGTAGACCTCAAATCAAACACCATTAGAAAAGAAAAAAAATGCGATCCAAATTTTGTAAAAGTATAGTTTACAGACAAAACTGAAGTTGGCTGCGGATTGCTGGTGATTTTTAGTAGAAACGATAGATCCTGGCTGTGCAAGTCAAACGTACAAAAACCCGAAATACTTGAATTCTGAAATTGCAAATTGCCTTTGAACAAACTCATGTTTATTCAACATCAGAACTAGTAAACATTCGTTCTAAACAATGGTTTATGTTTTTTTTTTAAGTCATTTATAGGTTATCTTGCTTCGCTCTCTCTTTTGATAAACAGACCTAATGCCCGTAGATCTCACGCCAGACAAACTCACACTACTCATTTTTAATGGAAACTTTTCATACACATTTACTATAAGTATATTTCAGTATCACTTACTCTGTTATTAACTAATACCAACTGCCCCTGTTATTCTTGCCAAAAGTATCTAGGATCCGTAGCCAACTTCAATTCTGCCCGTCAACGAATTAGTCCAGGCAATGAGTACTTTCGGGGTTACAAAAGGTCAGGGAGTGTTCATTTTTGGTAGATTTTTACAGTTCAGTGTCCTAATTAATATTCTGAGTTTGCGACCTTGAGCGACCGCCGCTCGCGCCGCCATATTGAAAAAAAGGTACTAAAAAACAGTTTTTCGAGAATAACTTCTCTCCAGCGGCACCAAAGTTGAAAATAGTTATTATAAAAATTATAGATCATAAAATTCTCTAGAGAAAAGGTTCTTAATAGTTTTTGTGTATGTGTTATAGTTTTCAAGAAAAACGAGAAAATAAAAATATAAAATTCTCAGTCTGTGTAAACCAAGTCATAAATTTGTGTTAATACACAAAAACGGCTGACATTTTTTAACGGACTGAAATATCGACTACCGGTTATCAACATTCGATTGCCCGGACATTTTTGTATTAGCACCATTATTTTTACACTTTTGGGAAGTCTAGTTCAGTTGTAATATATACATATTTCCCGAGGAAACATAAATAAATTAAAATAATAATCTTAAAATTTTGTGTTTAAATTACTGTAAATCTTGAACGGAATAAAATATCGACTTCCGGTTTTCAGCATTTGATTGCTTAGACATTTATCTATTAGCACCATAATATTTTCATTTTTGGTAAGTCTAGTTCAGCTATAATGTATATATATTCCCCGTGAAAAAAAAATAAATTTAATGATTTTTCTTAAAATGTTGTGTTTAAATTACTGCAAATCTTGAACGGAATCAAATAGCGACTTCAGGTTTTAGGCATTCGATTTCTCGGACAATTATCTATTTGGACCATTATTTTTACACTTCTGGGAAGTCTAGTTCAACTGTAAAATATACATATTTCCCGAGAACACATAAATAAATTTAAGTAATTTTCTTAAAATTTTGTGTTTAAATTACTGTAAATTTTAAACGGAATCAAATAGTGACTCCCGGTTTTCGGCAATCGATTGCTCGGACATATATCTATTAGCATCATCATTTTCACAGTTTTGGTAAGTCTAGTTCAGCTGTAATATATACATATTACCCGAAAAAACGTAAATAAATTTAAGTAATTTTCTTAAATTTTTGTATTTAAATTATAGTCCAGGCAATGAGTACTTTCGGAGTTATAAAAGGTCAAGGATTGTTTGTTTTTGGTAGATTTTTACAGTTCGGTATCCTAATTAAAAAAATATAGCGATTTTGCGAATTGCAGAAATTTGCAGGTTAACTCCGCTGTAACTCGTGTACTACTCATCCGATTGGAAAATGTTTAAAACAGAAGTTGTAGGGAATTTTATGCTCTATAATATTTGTAATAACTATTTGCAACCTAAGTTTCGCTGGAGAGAAGATATTTTTGAAAAACTGATTTTTTGTACCATTTTTCCAATATGGCGGCGCGAGCGGCGGTCGCTCTAGGTCGCAAACTCAGAATATTAATTAGGACATCGAACTGTAAAAATCTACCAAAGATGAAAACTCCTTGACCTTCTGTAATGAAAGCCCATTTTTATGTCTTCATTGCCTGGACTAAATACCTATTTATCAAAAAAAAAATTTTTATCCCAAGCCACATACCTGATAAATCATGATAAAAATTTGGTAGTAAGTTGTTAGTGGATGAGCACGTTTTAGTGCTCCTAGAAAACGATTTTAATAGTTTCTTGATGATGCCTGTCTGTCGGTCTGTGTGGATCTCTGGAGTTACGGTTTTTCGAAAACTACCTATTAAATTGAACAATTTGATATTTTGTGTACATCAATTGAATGGAAAGAGCTGATTATTTTTTTGTGTTAATCCAATAACCGGAATTGGAAGTTTACTTGAAGCCCTATCGAATTATTTTGAAATATCTCAGTAAATAATGGTTTTATGACAAATTTTATTATCAGAATAATGTTTCAAATATTTGTTAGAACGATCGCACCTTTCTATGCCTAGCGGTACAACGAATAAACCATAATACCCAATCCAAGAACAGGGGAAGACGCGATCTGTGAACTATTAAACGATTTTGTAGTTGTTTTATGTATTTTGTTATGATCCAAATAACATTGTGTGTGTACATTTGTTTTGTATTATTAAAAACGTACTGAATGACTGCGACTGAATAAGATTTGAGTTGTATTTTCTTGTAACCTAACCTAACAATATTATTATCTAAAATTGTTGTAACATTTTTATCTTACTATCTTCATTTACGAATTACCAATACGTTAAAGAAAATAATATTTGAAATTATCGTATAAATCTGCTGACCCGAGAAAAAAACCAACAATTGAAAAATGTCATTTTTTGAAGGGATGAGCATTTCTTGATAGTCGTGCCTGTGGTGGTCCGTGTTCTTGCTTTTTTTGATAAGAAATCTATGGCGGGAGGTATTGTGGAGCCCACAATAGTAAATTTGTAACAAAAAAAAATCATGATTGGTATAAACTTTTATAAATGTGCATTCATTAGGCACAAACATAAAAAGCATGTAATTTTTTATTACACAACATTTCAAGTTTTATAATTATAGTTACAAATTTTAAATTTGTATTTAAATTAATACCTTTGTGTCACCCCTAAAATGGTGCACCTGGAGAAGACTGCCAATACTCTTCTAAGTCTTTTGGATTATTTTATTTATTGAGATAAATTCAAAAACCTGATTGGCTTCCAAATTAAATACCATTTCTGATCAATGGATTGAACTAGTATTTCTAGATTTTAATACATGATATTTTGTATTGACAGCATCATTAAATTTTGAATTATCTGGGACATAATTGTAACACACAAACGTTACCGTGAAAATTAAGAAATCGTATTTCAGGTACCCTAAAACATGCTTGTCTATTGAAAAATTACAATCGAAATTTTTGACTCATCATAATAACTGCATGAAATGTTCGGGAGGTAAAAATAATGTAACCACAGGGATAATTTTTATGTGGTGAAAATTTGTCAAATGTCTATGTTTAAGTGATGGTATCATGACCCACAGTCCGATACGTTATCAATAGGGATCGCATTTTTAATAGGTGAATACGTCATTTATTTATTTATTTTAGGCAACAAATTGTTGGAAATAGGTAAAAAAAAAATTTTATAAACAAACATAATATATTCACTATATAACTTCCGGTTTCCGATTATGGAATCAGAGTAGCATATTTACCGCGGAAATAACAGCTATCATAGAAGCTCTGAATGATATCCTTATTCGATTAGAAACCATACAATACAACAACCAAATCAATAAAATTGTAATATTTACGGATTCATTAAGTAGCTTATCCTTTCTGGAAAGCGTATACGAAAATTTCTTATGTAATACCTATCAAGCATTTGCTGGCAAAGTGTGTAAGCTAATTGCGAAAAACATCTCAGTCGTCGTGTTCTGGGTCCCAAGTCACGTTGGTATCCCGGGAAATGAGACACCCGACAAACATGCTAGTGAAATCTTAAACACTAATAATCCCGAAATAACAGGAACTGTTACACTCTCCGATTTAATTAACAAAGGCATCAAATATATAATGACTATTTATCAACAACAGTGGACCGCTACGACTGCGGCAGCTCATTTTAAAATTGTTAAACCAACGATACATAGTTGGAAAGACAAACGATATATGGAACTAAGTCGACGAGAACAAGTTGTCATAACAAGACTGACTACTGGCCATACAAATGTCACTCACAGTTATATTTTACTCAATGAACCTAGACCCGAGTGTGGCGTCTGCAAAATACCACTTACAGTCAAACACCTTTTAGATGATTGTCCAATATATCAACAACACCGTATTAAACATCGTTCATCGACAAATAGCCTTCGTGATGAAGATGACGGCTCGAACGGTAGCAAGCGCATTCAAAATTTACTATCTTTTCTGAAAGACTCCAACCTGTATAAATTAATATAATATCGAAATGTTCGCAAATCAAATTATACTTATCATTATCTGAAGATACAAGAATTCATATTTATTAATTGAGACTCATTCGAAACTCTAAAAACATGTATACCTATGCATATATACATAAATTCGGTGCTTTCGCCGTCACCTGCCAGCAAAATAAACGTTACTGAAGAATATGGCGACTGCAAAAGGGTCTACAAATAACATAATTTCTTTCTGCATGGACGCAATGACCAGAGATGTCGCGCGTCCTTAAATGAAAAAAATACATATATATTCACTGTTACTTTGGTTAACATTATAAATATTACTTAATTGTTCTTTCAGATAGAGTAATCAGTCGATTACAGTATTTTGTTAAAAATGCGTAAAGTTTTGTATTTTCGATGTAATGCCAAGGAATATTATCAGAAATTAATGCCTTGCATATTTCAAATCAAATATTTATGTTGTGTTTGGCGGTAATTGGGAAAGTGAGTATTGTCTTTCGGAGGTTTTCATTCTCGGTTTGTGAATTGCAATATTTTCATGCTGTTCAATATGACATTTCTTGCTACATTTAATCAGTAGAATATTACAAAAAAATAAAAAACATCTAAAAATTTTAAAGTTACTAGTGAAAGTTACCGTTTTAAACCAAGCTCTACAAAAATTGTTTGACCTTCAATTATTTTATAGTGTTTTTTTTTTCAATCAATGTATTTAAGAAATCTATTCTTGTTTTCGGTGTATGTAATATTAGAATAATCTAGGCACTAAAAGTGTTACGGAAACGCAACAAATGTCAAGATGCGATGCGTTAATATAAACACTGCAGGATAAATATTCCATAATACATAAATATTACACAAAAAATAAACAGTCACTAAATTTTTATCAATATTTATTATTATTATTATTAGCAAAACTTGTGTATTTTTTTTGTAAAATATTTCTAAAAGAGACGAAAAAAAGTAACCATTTTGAGGCAATATCAGAGTGGGCCTTAAATTACTCAAAAAACTGTGAAACAAATAGGCATTTTGTCTAGAATCCGATTTCTAGTTATCAAAGAGTTATTTCCAAGTTCATTAATTAATATGCGGGCCAATATGTTTGAAATTTTATGACTATGAGTTTGATAATTTATTCGTGCTTCTGACACTGCGGAGGTCAGTATAAACCTAGAATTATGTTTTAGAATATATGCAAAGTATCACCCATTAATTAAATCAATACCTAAAAATAAATTCTCTTTAATTATGTACTGTAATTAAAATGACTAACGCAATCGAAAGAACATTCCCACGTATTCAACTTCAACAAAAGTTCTTTATTTTATTTCCAATATTCAAATAGGAAAGTTATACCTCCGTTATTTACTACGAATTTCCACAAAGGAGAAATAACATATTTATTCTCTTTGTTTCTCCCTTGTTACCATTGGCAATATATTTTTATTTTTTTCTATCTGCTGTTCTCAAATCACAAATCATGTGTAGTATTTTCGTTTGAAGTTGCTCTTTTTTTCAGATTTTATTACAGTATCAATAGGCGAATATAAAGTAGAATGTGAAAAGGATTCACGGAAGTTTAGGATAAAGTTTAGCGCCGTCGTTTTCGCTACTTAATGAAAACATGCAAATTTAGTCCTTTCCGTAGAACGTTTAAAGAGGAAAGCTTTTGAAACGCTGGCAAAATTTAAATATTATTTTTGCTCATTATCCTAAAACACAATATTTATATTCTTATTAACATTAAATTTGGAGTTAAAACTCTAGGTAATGTTTCAACATCACAGAAAATACAAATTAATCTTGGTTCTCGGTTAATGAAGAGACTTGTAAGGAAACTTCAATTTAACAAATTACAAACAAATGTTTTTATTTAAGGCATTTTATGTCGACGAACTTTGTTTATTATGTTATTATAATCCTCGTACCTATATCTTGTTTCACAAATTCTCACATTATACGATGTTCTTCAAAAGGACTCAGTTAATTGAAATTTCGTGTTAGTCAGTCTATTTAATCTTTACATTGCCTTTACGAGTATGTATATCATCGCTCTTAATGACTGTACTTCAAAAGTTAAAGCATTAATTCAACATTAAATAAGAATAATAAAATTAGACTGAATATATCAGTATTAATGATTTTATTACGATTTTTTTTTCAACAAATGAACTATTTATTTGTGCTACTGTATTTTCTGCATTAACATGTGTGTTGAAATAAGCTATGCAAAAATATTTTTGAAAATTAGAAGTTTGTATAACTATTTATTTTTTTCTCATATACCTATATGGAATTTATTTGGAAAATATAACATGTGAGTAATTAAAAACAAACCTTAGAGTCGCGGCACATATTAAATTGTATTTGAAATATAAAATTAGAACTAAATTCAAAACAATATTTTATAGTTTAAGTTTACGTATTTGTCAGTTCTCAGTTAAGTCAAAAAAATGAAACTTGCCAACCTCGAACATTGATGTGATCATGAAGAATACTTAAAATTATGTGTGTTTCCAACTTTTTCATCGGAATTAATTATATGTAGTATTAAATATAAAAACTGCTGTAATTCTTTAAATTATCGTACTTGTGCGTTATATCTTTATATATGTAAAAAAATTAAATTTAACCACTAACCTTTAAAGTGATAGAGAAAAAAATCTTTATCCGGGATTCAATCTTGATCACTTCCGTGGTTTACAAGTTGGACAAATTTAATTTTATTTTTTTGCTTCTACTGATGATAAATTAGTTATCCAAATAGTTATAAAGATATTTTTTATAACTTTAAGGCAGGCGTTAAATTATTTTTTAGATTGTTTGTAGCCTTAGAAATTAACAATTTATTTCATATGTTTGTAATTGGGATAATCCGTATATATGCCAAATAAATAAATAAAAGTTATTATTCTCATCGATTCGTTACAGGTATATACCTACATACAAATTTCCTATAGTACATCTGTGGAAATTATCCTACTTGTATACTAATTTCGTACGTTTACTTTTAGAGCTTTAATGATGATTATGATCTTCTTTAGTGCCGGTTAAATAAAATATAATAATAATGTTTCTTTTTTCAATCCCATTATTATAAGTATTACCTACTTTGTAGAGAGGATTGATTTTACTGAAAACATGTTGATTGCCATTGACGACGGTATGTAAGTAAGAATTATTTACCTAGAGAAGTAGTTAATAAGTACAATCGTTCACATTGTTGATAAATAAACAATAAATATTTTCGCAATAATAACACATAATTGGTTTTATAAGTAAAACAAAATTTTCATGATCTAATTTGGATCTATAGTTACTCCCGCCACTATTCCAAATTCGGATGAAATTAACTTAGCAAACACAAAGCTATCGAGAGCCGGCTATTAGTTGTAACAAGGGCTAGCACCGGGTGGACAACACACATTGCAACATTGTAAACTAAGTGGCAATTAAAAGTAATCATTAAGATGTTGTGTGTTGTGGTTCATCCAAGGGATATAAACCGTAATATTACATAATCCCGAAAGGTCGTATATACATACATATTTGGATGCTAGAAAAAAGGTTTTCAAAATTCATTATTTGTTATACTTTTTTAATATTGCTGCTTTGGTGATAATATTGGCATTACATGAATATTTACTATAGTGTCTAGCAGCATTTTAATTTCGGAAATACTTGTGTCTAACCTACCGTTACTTGATGTACTTTCACCATATTGGTGTATTTTCAAGTCATGAAGAAATATGCTACAATTAATTAAAAAATATATATTTCATTTTGAATTAAATTTTTAAGTACACAACAACTCCATAAATAAATATTTGTTTCGTGTAATTACTTCTTTGTCGTTTCTCGTTTAATTAGATTTCCGTTTCTTGTTCGGATTGTTAAACAACGACAAACAATTATATACAGAAAACAGTTCAGCTCTCTTTTTTGTTATTATATGCATTTGTTTTCTTCTTACAGCGAAACTCGGCTAAGGTTATAACAAATGTTAGTGCATCGTTATTCAGGGAATTCGCTAAAGAACTGGTCGGTAAAACGGGCAAAAATAAATACTAGATTCTTTCATAGAACGTAAAGGTATACAAGAAATTATGTCCGTTAAAATATTTTATATTTTAATAAAATATTATGCAGTGGGATTATTTGATTAAAATGTAATGGATATAAAATTTAAATTATTTAATTATTATAGGTTACTTAACCGAACCGCGGCTTTGTAAATAATAATTTAATTTCATAATTTATGCTTGTATTGGTTATTAATTATGTTTTTAATGTTTCGTTTTATCTAAATTATGTTGCAAATGCACAATAAATTATTTATTTTTATTCATTCTATCGAATCATTAATTATGTTATGCCTCGATTCTGTATAAATAGAATGTAAATATGTACGATCTGTAAGCTTAAAGATATCAATAAACCAAAAACATACCAGATTACTGTAATGTACGATTCTGTAGTTGTATCTGTAACCTTAGAATATGTATCTTAATAGTTTCAGTGACGCTAAAACTATTGTTTTTGACAGGGTACTTTTTAGACAATATTGACATTAGTTTTAGTAAAGGAGAATAACTAACACATCCTTAAAAAAGTGAGTAAAATGGTACCTTAACAAATTAAATATTACAAAACATATTTTTTTACCGTTTAATAGTAATTTAATTAATCTACAACACATAACCTCAAAAATATTTACGTATCAGTACGAGAAGAACATTCAACACATCTAAAGAACCTATTTGCGTTCTAGAATCGAATTATGCTTTCGAACCGTACTTTGAGGGAAAATTACATAGAAAAAATGTGAGAAATAACTGGTAAATGATGTAGAAAATGTTTCGCAATTAACTACTTTTTTCATCATTTGTTGAATAAGTTATTTTGAAATTTCTGATATTGCACGACGATAGATCTTAGGGAGAAAGGTAAAACCAATGACGTCTAATCCACTAGACACAGGATAGCGTTATTTGTTGTGAAGCAAAAAATATGGAATTATTTTATAAAACAAAAAACAATGTTATTTCATATCAGTCGTTCACTGCGGGTTTTTAACTGAACGAATTTTTCTCAAAATACTGATTCGATTCATTTGAATCACCCGTATGATTCGTTCATTTTGAACGAATCGTTCGCGATCGACACATCTCTAATGGCAGCCATTTGTATGTGTTGAGTATGTACGCAACGTACATTACAACATTTTAAGTACTATTATTATTGTTATCTTTATTGTAGTTATTCTATCCTTTTCTGATACAAAACATTGCATTGACTTGTAAACGACATTGCTCGTCTATAGATGAAACGTCATTGGGTAAAACGAAAAAATGAAAAATTCAATTTAAACGACTGTCAATTGTTTTTTAGTTATATAAGTCCTATCGCGTTTGGTGCTAAAGGTCTCAAGTATATACAAATTACTTCTGAGCGATCGTCATATGTTTTATGATTGTTATCTCAAACATTTCATAGTATATATTTTTTATATAAATAAAGATAAATATATCATTACGCATTTTACCCATTCTAGGTGTGGCACTGTGCGTTCGCAGGTTTCTTTAAGTGATATATTTCTGCGAATTAAGTGCTGTCAAATCATAACCCTCAAGGATTAGTAGTGTGTGAACCACATAGGTAAGGTTAAAATGGGAACTATTCTCTACAGTGGAATTCGAAATGAGGATCTCATAATCCAGTCTGATGGGTTAGCATGAAGCTATTTTCTCCATATTGTCAATATTATTGCAGTTTTATGAATTAATGTGTTATTTTCACCTATTTAGGTTTATTTTCTTTTCAACTACATATCATTATTGTTCTGTTTATATGCAAATATTCTAACGTAACAAGTAGACATTTATAGTGCAGTACCGGCTTGAATCGTTCTTGGAATTTCATCCATGACAATATCGCCCGCGCGAGAAGTTACAACGTCCGACATCCGGTGTCTGTTCGGATGTGGTTTTGGTTAGGTCAGTATTGGGTGGTTCAGTAGCGTACTTCCGCGGGATGCAGTGAATTATATTAAAAGTATTTAGTTTTCTCTTGAAATCGATACTTGATTTGGAATTTATAAACAGAATAAAGAGAATGTACGAGTATGCAATTTTGTTACTCTACGGGTTGCTATTTAAAGAATGCGTAGCGCTGCAAAGGTCTATGTCTATAGGAATAGAAGGTTCTTTTCGTCCGACGGTCTTTGATATCTTAAGCCTATTTTGCACAATTTATAAGTGATTCTCAGTGAATATGCAATAACATTCATATAAAATCACATTATTTAATGTTAAGTTGTAAATTAGTTCCAATTATAACATGTTCTAATTTTGAAGATCATTTTCTTGAAATTTTATATAAATTTAGGGATTTAATTACATATTGTTAGTGCTGTTTGTACAGTTTTATTTACTATAAATTTTATTTTCATATCAAAACACAAAGTTTCGAAGGTACCTACTATACAAATGTTTAATGTTGAATTGTTATTACAAATCGCATTATAAGAATTCGTACACAAAAATTATTATTTCCATTCCCCTATCCTGAAAATGACATTTTGAAATGAACAAATAAAATGTTGAATGTTAATTAACAAGTTAAATTATGATTTGATTGATTACTTTCGCGCACGTGATCAGAAATACAGGAATTCTGTTGGATATTTTTTTAACCAAAATGGATGCATGTATGTTCCTATATATTCCTAAAGCTTTCTTGACACACATAACAATAAATTATATTTATGTTGTATATGGAATCAACTGCGAATATAAGTTCCAAATAATAAATGTTAGTAATAATATTTATAATAAAAACTATTTATCTACGACCGTTGTTAAAAACGGCACTTTTAACGTTTGGTTAGCAAGTTAAAAGTATCACTTTCTGACATTAGTGTTAAAACAAGTAACATAGAAACGTGTTAAAAGTGATATTATATTTACTTTTAACACGTTGCTAACGAATATAACCCTATCTGTTAAAATATCATTCTACATTTTTTAGTATTTACTAATACACTAGGAAGATCGTGGATAAAATTTTGTATGATGTACGTGTAAAAAGTTATTTATTTCGTTCGTGGGGTTGTTTCACTCGACTTTGCCTCTTTTTACAAACTTCCACACTCTGGTTACAATTTCAAGAAAAAATTAATTATATTTATTCAATATGATGTACTCTGAGCTGATTTCCTGTTACTCCTGTTGTGGATCATAGATTTCCACCGGTTTCATTGACGAAAGTTTTACTTGCATTAGCGAAGTTGCTGATGGTCAGTCAACATACAACTGCAAGGGACCGCAGCCTTATAGTGACCTTCGAATTACTCAGACCCATCTGTGGCCATTAGTCGGAGCTACGAATTATAATTATATTTTTTGTTCGAGATGTATCGTGCGGGGATCGAACCCCGAGCGGCAGATTACATACTGTATACCTAAACGCTCTTAGCCTCTTGATTACCAATGACTGTTATATTTATTTGTATACCTATGTAATGTGTATTTAGAAATTTAATGAATATTTATTGAATCCTAATAAATTGAATCTCAGGGAGGAGACTTAATTACAAATGTAAAAAATTAAAATATTTTGGATGTTTATCAATTGTTTTAAAAGAAATAATTGAATCCTGTCTAGTTTGTTATTAAATTAAAAACATGAAAAAATGCTTTTGAGCGACAGTTAATTGTTTTCGTAACAGTTATTAAAATTCTATCGAATATGATACCTATTTAAATAAGTGGAACATTTATTCTGAGTCAAATATGTGTTTAAGTGTATATATCATACAATTAAATTTAGATTTACATGTAAAAGGAAATCATGTGTTGCTTATATTAAATTTTTAAAATTTTAGTCCACATTTACTTTTTATAATCACAACACGCAAGTAACAATTCAAATAACAAAATTAACAATAATCAAAGAAACGGTAAAAGGATAAATAAACGATATAAGACGTTTTCCTAAAAAGACCACTTAAATGAGTACATCGGCTTTAGAGAGGTATGCATTAGAGGAGCGAACAAATACAAACAAGGAGGGATTTATAGTGAATTTGTTTAATAATTCCTTTTTGACGTGCACAAACCCATTTATCTTTAATGTTCCATTATCTGGCGGGATAATAAATATCAGTCATAGGTAAGTTACATAGTTAAAATAAACATTAAATATTTAATATTTTTTAAATCACAAAATTGAAACAGATTGAGATAATTCCATCCGTTGAAAATGTATATCACTACTTGTTTACATATTGGGTAGGCATCTGTTCATCTCAATATATAAACCATATTGATTTCCATCAATATTCAACCTTTAAGAAAATGCGTTCACAGATATTTTTAGCAATAATAAAATATGCAGACAGGATTAATGTTAAACGCGGCGAGTACAGCCTTACTGAGACAAACATAAACGGTAGTTCATTTGTTTTGGGGCAGTGGTACTATTTTATTGATGACGTAACCCGACCCTGGCTATAACTCAGTGTGAAATTTTTATTATTTCTTGTTTAGGTAAGAGGCAGCAGTTGTTTCTTAAAAGAACGCATGCTGAAATATTCAACCCGTTCTTTAATTATTGAATGCATATGTTCCCAAAAGCTGACGAAGTTTTAACAAGGAAACTTTTGGGTAGACGCGTCACTTGATTAGAAGATGAATTTCTTATGGTATTTTTGATTGCCAGCAGATTTACTGCCAACTTCACCGTTCCCAAATCAAGGTTTGATCTACGCTGATCCGTGAATCAATCTAATTCACCATTGAAAATCAAGTTAATCCTGTAATAAAATTCAGTGATGAACTGATTATATTAATCAAGCGTTGATCACTCGTTTTGATCATTGTTTTGATATACATAAGAGAAACCGTGAATATCAATAACTCTCCGAAATTATAGGTATGATTTAATGTAGCCAGATTCATAAAATATTTGAACTGCTAATACCATATTGAATACTAAAGGTGTACTAGTATTAGTGGAGGTAGAAAAGTAATCGAAATGCAGTCAAAATTAATGTTTATTCACAAAACCGACGTTTCGGCTCACACTTGAGCCTTCTTCAGGGCTGCAAAACAACATACATGAAAATGTCCGTCGTTTTTTACTTGTTTAAGTTATTCAAAAATATTGTAACCAACTCACTCAGGAAATTGTTTATTTTTTCTTGTTTGGATTTACATACGATGTGTTTGTATACATTTTTAATTATATTTCTTCGTTCCTGATGAAGGCGTAATAAATGCCGAAACGTATGCATTGAAGAGTTGACTTTTTATTTGATCCTATTCCAATATCCGACGATCCTGATTACATACATGAAAATATGTACAGACATCATATGAAACTCAACTTACAAAGAGAAAAAATGTACAATTGACAACAGTTAGATGATATATCCGTCATATAAACTTCGTTAAACAGAATAAAAATATCCACATAACAACATCATATAAAACCACAATGGCGACTAGTATTAATTAAATATTGCAAAACAGTTGTAACAAAAAACTGTAACAACCAATCAAAAACTGTACAATTAAATTTATACTATGGCGGTACAAATTAAATAAATAAAAAGCTAAGTATGTGTTGTTCTTTTTAAACATCTCTAAGACCCTATAGTACACATTACTAAGACCCTGAACTTCAGTTCTAGAATAAATGTTACTGTCGTCTCTGATGTGTAGCATCACAAGAAACAATCTCTTGGACCAGTTATGTTCTTCTAGAATCGTAATATTGTCGAAGTCGAAGGTGTGATTATAGAGTTTAGCATGTTCATTGAGGGCACACATATTGGCGGACGATGCTCCTTCGCAAGATCTATTGTGTTCATAAATTTTGTTGTGATACTAAAGTTACTCGCATAATTGATCTTGTCTAATCTATTATTACCCTCTGTTTGTGTTTAGAGAATATTTTTGGTGAAGCAATATTTCACTTTATGATATTTATTACTTTCCGGGTTGAGAAAATTTCTGTAATTTTTTGCGGCGTGTTCATTAATTATGCTCAACAACTGTTTACTTTTTTTCTTTATAAATTGCTGGAATTTATAAACGCCATTTGCAATCTAAATTTTTAGTTTCATAAACATGAATTGGTTCATCCATAATCATGTCGGCTTTTAAAGTGCCTTTCAAAAGTAATTTAATATCTTGAACTTTCAGTTTAATATCATGCATTATAGTTTAAAATTTCGTGCTTTAAAATCTGTGCTTTATAAAATAAATAATTTGTCATCAAAGTTACTAAATTTTACTATTATGTAAAGTAAATGGTAATCACTTGAGAAACTGTTGATTTAGGTTAAAGAATTTGTGATTATAATTATTTAAATCTTCAAATTTAGATTACTTTTCCAATATAAATTAAAAGATTTACTCAGAACTTCTTACAATTCCATTAAAATGTTCCATTATTAAAATGTTGAGAGTTATATTGCAAATAAAGTTTTAAAATAAATAGTGCAGTATTCGTGAAATAATTCAACAGCACATGCAAACCAATTTCTCTCCCACTGCAGAAGTAACTTCAAGAAACTTGAATGATTTATAGCTGTCCCTCAGGAAGACTCAGCAAAACCAAATGTCGAAGGAGAAGCAAGTTACAATACATGCATTTGTGATTTATGTTCTGTCTTCTGTTAAACTTTGTACTGCTCGTAATTAACAAAATCTTAAGAACACTTTTGTAACCTAAATATAGACAAATTCAGTGTATGAGAAAACATGATACTAATTAAATGTGAGTGAGTAGGAAGGTGTTTCTTCTTTCTCTGCATTACGTGCTTTGGTGCTTATTTGAAGATTGGTATCCTTAACACACATACATAGAGAGTGTAGTACTGCCGTCCTGCCGGTAAGGTTTGGTAGCCAATGCTATATAGGTTGGTGAAACGTAGGACGCACCATTGAGTTGTCAATGCTACTTTTGAAATGTTTATTTATTGGCTTCCCTTCTAATTTTACATGAAAAGAGTTAATTCGATGATTGTAGAAGTAAAGGTACAATTTCTACATTTTCAGACACTAATATTTATTGGAAATTTCATAAAATAATTAAAAGTTATTGTTTTATGTGTCATCTGCTGTCGTCAGTGTTTGATATCAAGTGTTTTGATTTAAAATATATAATTTATTTCACACTGATTAGTTATGTTACATTTTTCGGATTATTTATTGTACGAAAAGTGAAACTTTAAAGTCCTGGGACTTTAAAGCAAAATTTTACTTTTAATTTGTTCATTATTTATAAACGAATACTTGTTCCTATAGAAATTGTTATTTAGTCTACTTATATCAACTCATATTTCTGTGAATTTTTGGTAATATCTGTTAATAAATACTAAGTTTAACAACTTTAGTAACCAGTATGAAATTAAATTTTGTATGTACCTCGAACGAAAAGTGACTCTTAGGTCCTCACAAGTAAACAACTTTCTAGTACCTTAAAGTTTCACTTTTCGTTCTAGATACATAAACAACTATTAGAAAAATGATTAGACAGAGTGAAATGGTGTAAAGGTCAAAATAGTGCTTGAAAAATATCTTTTTCTTTTTTTTTTTTTAATGTAAAGTAGCCAAATCGGCTCGTTCCAAATCATACAACTGTTAAAATATTAATTCAGTAATTTAAAAATCGAAACGTAGAACATAAAAATTAATTTAACGTTAGTATACAGTTGAAAAGAGATGTGAAATCGAGGCGAATTTTGTTTACAAATGATGAAAAGAGTTAACAATGGAGATAGAAACGTTTTAAAACAAAGCTTCGCAGACGAATGTACATTTACATTACGTATTGAGCCGAATGTTCAAAATTGGAGAACATGGGCTATAGAAAATCCCCATTGAGTAATATACTAGGACACAATATCCCCGTAAAATGAATGTGTGGGTAGGAATTCTCGGTCAACAGGTTATAGGGCCTTTTTTTATAAATGTAACTTGTTGAACGATTTTTTATAGAAGGGAAATGGCACAGGCAATTACTGAGTTGTTAATGAGGACACAGGCATGGTTATTTTACTAATTGGCCAGCGAGGTCCCCAGATCCTTCTTTCAAGAATTTTTTTTTTTCTTTGAGGTCATTTAAAATCTAGACTCTACAATGGCAGACAATTTCAGGTTGTCAATGACTTAAAAGATCTTATTAATACAGAATATCAAAATATATTTGCGTCAACCTTTCGATGTACTACTTCACCTCCGATTTGGATGATTCCTTCAAATTTCTGCTGACCTTGAAAACACAGTTTAATGGACCACTTTATTCGTTCAACATGGAACATAGAAGCAAGCTTGTTTTCATATAAGATTAATTAAAAATGAGTACTGTGATTGAATTTGTCGAACGTAAGTTGTGTAGGCTTAGGGTATGTTGTGTAAAGTGCGAATAAAGTAAGCTTACTTGTAGGTAAATTCCATATAAATAAAATTTGTACTTTATTATTGGAAATAGGAATGTTTTTCAGCTGTATTAAAAAAAAGATTCTCAAATTTTTTTTATTTTGGATTGTGGATCATAATGAGAATTTCAATTCGAATACCGTAGCCGACAATTGCAATTTTTACTGTATCTCTATAGACCTCTCTCCACTAACATTTTTGGGTACCCTGATTTGACGACTAGTAACCGAATTTCAAGCGTTAAAATATACATATAGTTAATAAAATATGCAAAAGTAAAGTGCCCCATCAAAAATATGTAAATGGGGTGATGGTTTATTTCTTTATATTTTTCACTTTATTTAATATATAAACTACATTTTATAGGTCGCATTATCTGCGATGAATATGGCGCAATCAAATCGAACTTATTATTAAAATTTTGATTATTTATTATAAATTGCGCAGATACATTTTTCTAGATATTGTACATTTTATATTAAATACATAAATAATCTAGAATATTCAATATAAATGTATTTGTAATTTAATTTTTTCATTTTGGTAGTCTATTAAGGCATTGCAAGCACGCCGGAAAGAAGATGCACTGTTTGAAGCTCTTTTCATTCTCTAGTAGTGGTATACATGCTTTAATAAATGATAGATGGTTAACATGTAACCTTCAAATAATAAGTTCTTGGTGAAGGGACTAAAGAAAATAAATTCAATGAAATGTTAGTCAACATTGAATTTTGATCTGTGAAAATCTTACTGTGTTAGTGAACAATCAAATTTTATATATAAAGCGCTTTCACCACGACTGATAAAAAACACCAAGTAATTTTTTTTTAAATCTATATTACTATAAAATTACTTTTATAGTAAAAATGTGTAAAGAACACGTTTCATAAGTCTTGTTATCGCTTTCGTCCTTTCTATCTAATAGTGATCTTTGTATTATTTCATTTAACAAGAATAATATTTAAAATTTTCTGCCCATACATTTTTATGTACGTAATTATAAAAAAAAGTTTTTCTCCCGCCAAAATATTTTGTGAACTACTTTTCAAAATCATGTTTGTGTGGCGGAAATTTGCAATAATATTGATTGTTAAATAAACAAAAGTTAAAGTAATTAGTTGATTAATTAATGGTAAATACAAGACTCGAAAGTTTTGGCGTGACAAACTGGAAACAAATCTCGGCTGTCTAAAGACGTAGACTGGTTTTGAGTTTCACGGCAACATTAATAACTGGAATGTCAATCATCGTTAAATATTAATCTTAATTTTTAATAAGAATTTACGAATTATAAAATTGTTTCTTTGAACAATAACGATTTCTGTGTTATTGTTATTTGCTTGTTAGTGTACCATTTCATTTTATATATTCGACGTAATTGAATTTTGCTGAAACAAAATTTTAACAAATTTTGTGTGTGCAGCATGCGACTTTCTTATCCATGTTACCTAATGACATCAGCGTTTCCTATCAGCCGCTATCTTCCCGCGAATTGAGGAAGAATCATATTTCTTTTATCTGTACACACATTCATATTACCTTGTATGTAGTTCAGTAGTCAGTCTAGATGAAAAGTTAAAGCAATAAACATCTAGAAACTTTGCTTCTGAACAAAAATAAAGTTTTTAGAAACCAATACCTAAGTTCTTATAAATTACGTTACATATAAATATATTAAACTAGCTAATACCCGGCATGCGTTGCAATGCCACTCAAAGTAAGATATTTATAACGTGTTCGAATTTGCCTGGCGATTGACATGACTTGCTAATGGTATAAGCCAGCCCTAGACAGCGGGGTGCAAGTTTGTCTGATGTCCAGGATTGAATTATTATAATTTTTGGCTTAGATGCTTCAAATCTCCGAAATTTTTAATACGATTATCTTTTCAATTGTTTCCTCGAAAACTGTTAAGTAAGATAATTTTATATATACCTTCAGAAAACGACATTTAAAATTCATTATAACACAATGTCGCAAGTTGAATACGAAGATTTTGAAGAAATTACCACGGTCGCGAAGCCAACACAAAAATATTTATCAAACGACGCAAAAGAAATAGTTCTGAATGTGTTTAACTTTTTAAAAAGTGATAATTACGAAAATGCGCCAATATCAAAATCTGCTGAAATGACTCAAGTGCCATATACTACAGTAAGAAGAACAATAAAAGAAGGTGTACCGGTTAAAAAACAAAGAAGTGATGCTGGAAAATCGAGAATTTTGAATCATTTTCAAAAAGATGTTATTCGTCGGAAAATATATTCGCTTTACAATGAAAATATATATCCTTTACTAAGATTATTGCATCAAAAATTGAAAGATGAATGTGATATTACTTGTGCAGTTAGTAGTCTTCGCAGTGTTCTCCTAAGCATGAAATTCAAGTTTAAAAAATTGATAAACGTCAAGTTTTGCTGGAAAGTAGGAGAATATGTCAATGGCGGCATCAATACTTGACAGATTTAAAAAAGTTTCGTGAGGAAGAACGCTCAATTATATACCTAGATGAACATGGTATGATACACACGACATTAAATCTAAAAGTTGGACTGATGGTAGTGAGAATTGTGTTGTACATATTCCAGTTTCACGGGATAAACGGATAATTATTCTTCACGCGGGGAGTGAGCAAGGATGGGTGAATGGTGCTGAATTATTGTCGAGTCACAACATGAGAAACGCTTGTCTGGATTACCATGATAATATGACGTCTAATATTTTTGTGGAGTGGTTTGGCGGTCAATTAATATCAAATATTCTAGCAAATTGGGTAATAGTTATGGATAACGCTAGTTACCATTCCAGGCAATTAATTAAAATACCCACTAAATCTAGTAATAAAACAGAAATTAAAGAATATTTGAATCATCATGATATATTTTTTGAAGAATCGTACAGTAAAAGTGAATTATTGGAAGTAGCACAAACAAAACTTGTTAAAAGAATGTACGTGTGCGATACAATGGCACAAAAATTTGGTCATACTGTATTAAGACTGCCTCCGCATTACTGTATATTAAATCCTATAGAACTAATTTGGGGACAATTAAAAACAAGTATTAGACGAAAAAATGTTACACCAACCGTGTGCGCTAATGTTGTGGAATTAATTAAAACTGAAATAAATAATATTAGTGACTTAAATTGGGCTAGTAGTGTTCGGCATGTGATAGACATAGAAAATAGTTACTTAAATTTCAATAATATTATTGATAAATTTATTATAAATGTTGGACAGTCAAGTGACGACACTGATGATGATATTGTTATCGATTAATCATCTAAGTAAAACAACATAGATGTAAAATAAAAATAAGTTTTTGTTATCAATATATGTTTATATTTACTGAACGACAATGACAATACAAATACAATTTTTCGAAATATCTAGACTCCTGTGTCACCTATCGGTCTAAACTAATTCAGAAACTCTCGCGACGGTGCTTACAATAACTCTGCAAAGTTTCATCGCAATCAAATGAATGGTATAGGAACGCATACTAGACAAACAAACATACAAACACAAATTTCCATCCCTATTTTATACCCTTAACTGATGAATTTTGATAAATGCTGATATACATGTTTCATCATTTTTATTAGAGTCTAAGAACAAAATTTCAAGTCAAAATATAATTGTTTTTTCATCCACCACATACAATCTTTCAACCTCTATTTTACACCCTTTAAGGCTGAATTTCCCAAAATTCTTTCTTACTGCTTACCTAGGCCATAAAAGGAACCTACTGTCCAAATTTTGTAGTTGTAGCTTTGGTAGTTTGGGTTCTGCTTTGATGAATCAGTCACGTGAAATATTAGTATAGATTACAGATATACATAGAATAGAGTACGGTGTGGATTGTAATTTGTTGGGAGCGATTCGAGCGTTGTATGAGGGAAGTGAGACTGCGGTGAAAGTTGATAGTAGATTGAGTGATTGGTTTCGTATAGATGTTGGTGTGAAAAGGGGTTGTGGAATATCTCCTTGGTTGTTTAAATTGTATATGAATGTGTTGTTACAAAAGGCATTGAATGGAATGGATGGTATACTTATTGGTGGACATATAGTGCCTGCGTTATCTTATGTTGTTGTGTTGAGTGAAACTGAGGAGCAATTGAGAAGAATGATTGTGAGCATAAATGAAGTAGGGCAAGGTTTAAATATGTTGTTGAATGTCGATATATGTAAAGTGTTGGTGTTTGAGAAGAATGATTTGGTGACTGTAATGTAGGGAAGTGAGGCTGCGGTGAAAGTTGATAGTAGATTGAGTGATTGGTTTCGTATAGATGTTGGTGTGAAAAGGGGTTGTGGAATGTCTCCTTGGTTGTTTAAATTGTATATGAATGTGTTGTTACGAAAGGCATTGAATGGAATGGATGGTATACTTATTGGTGGACATATAGTGCCTGGGGTAATCTTATGTTGTTGTGTTGAGTGAAACTGAGGAGCAATTGAGAAGAATGATTGTGAGCATAAATGAAGTAGGGCAAGGTTTAAATCTGTTGTTGAATGTCGATATATGTAAAGTGTTGGTGTTTGAGAAGAATGATTTGGTGACTGTAATGTTTCAGTGAATGTTGTGAGACTGAACATGTGAATGAATTAGTATATTTGGTTAGTATGTTTTCGAGGGATGGACGTATTGACCGGGAGATTGAAAGGCGGGTGTCTGCAGGGTGCAGGGTGATACTACGTATAAAAGAATTTCGATAACTATTAGCAAAACAATGCAATAGATTATTGAATCTTGTCATGTTTAGTATCAAATTAAATGTCTCTCAGATAGTAAACATATAACTAGAAGAATTTATTCTTTAATATATTTATATGTACAATAAAGTCGCGTGGTGCGCACACAATTTATTTTTATAGAATGGCAAACCTGTGCTCATCTCCGATTAAATTGTTCGTTAACTCGCCCACTCCAGTACAATACAAATGGCGTTAACATCTACTTGTATAAGTTTAATTTGTACATTCCCAGTTAAAAATTCATTAATATATCACACAAAAAAAAATAATGTTGAAGTTTATTGTTACCGTTGCAAATATTATAATAGTATTTTCAAGCTATATAATATAACGTACAATCCTAAACAAAAATAAGATGGCCTTAATATGAACATTCATAACACAAAAATCATTTTAACGAAGCATGTTTCAGATTTTTCTTTATAAAGTCAGCGTATATAGAAAAGAAAACCATAAGACGACGCGCGATCCGTCAAGCAGCTTTATTAATAAAAAATGAAGCTTCCGAAAATAAGACATAAAAGGTTCGATTGAACGCATCTAAAACAGGGCAGCAGCTGGCGTTACGAAAAAGTTGTTACACGTCCAGTGTTGTAAAGCTTTTTACGTCCCATCGTTGAAGCATCAGCAGGAAATACGACCCGGATATCTTCTAAATCAAAAGCGTGCAGAGAAAAAGAAAGAGAGAAGAGATTGCATCGCGTCACATGACCAGGCAAATAAACGCGCGCTATCTGTAGTGTGAGGTTATGTTTACGGTACGGGTCCCTGGTGTCTCGTCAATATTGGCACACAAAAATTTAGGTGTTTTTTATTAGTTACAGAGCTATGATGTATTGATTCTAAACAATGTGTTTCGATAATATTACGTTGTGTTTTCCTCTTTTTTTTTTCGCCTCGTTCTTCACAATCTCGTTAAATCACTGTTTTCTAGGCCTGAAGCTCGCTTGAGATTTTAACTTCACAATTATTTTTGAAATAAGGTAAATAAATGCAACATCACGCCATAGTCGTTTTCGTCGTCGTTTAAAACGTAGAAGGTTTTCTGTGTAAAGTAAAATATGCTGATGTGAAATACAATTTTGCGAAAATTAAACATATCATAAAGGATATTAAATGCTTTAAATGTCGACAAAGAACAGTGATTATTTTAAAATTAATTTCCATTTTTCATTGTACAAAATGGACTAACTAATAATACTATTTTATTTCTATAAGAATGTAAAGGCTCTTTTTTCTACAGCTGTCAACTGGTTAACTAATTTTAATTCGCGAAGTAGATTATTTTATCACTTTATATCTTGTTGTTGCTGTTGTCATGGTTTCTTTTTAGCTATTATAACAATCGTGAATAAATCTTTATTCCATAGTATTAGAAAACATTTCTTCATAGTTGCGGAATATTAATTTACATACAAGTGTGGGAACGCTTGGTTCCAGGAACCGAAGTCATGCAATAGGTACATACAACGTATTTGTACGAAAAGGGTAAAAAAATTAGCACAGTCCATTCAAAGAAACAAAATTGTTCCAAGAAGTACTATTACTAATTGGCAGTCACACTACAAATATATACATAATAATTCGACTAATATATCAGAAAACTATTAATAAATTTAAATTTTTTATCAAATTTACCTGTAGATTTCAAAATAATAAATATCTTTAATTTAAAAAGAGCTATCATATCGAATAGAAATTATTGGCAATATAAATAACCAAATGCACCAAATGTATTATTTTAAAATTAAATTTCATTCATATTTCACAATTTTTACATCCCGCCTACCTCTAGTAATGGAGGTATTCTTTTTGGTCACAATATTGGGTAGTGAGTTTTCAAAGAATAAGCACGTTTTAGCGTCCCTACAATACGATTTTACTATTTTTGCCATGATGTCTGCTATCCTGAGTATTTTCTACCTTTCATTGAGAAGAACATTGTTAAGAAAGTGGGAGTGAGTCAGTTGAAGTGGTTTGGCCATCTTGAGATCGAATCAAAGGTTGGTGAAACTAATATATGCGGGTGAGATTGAGGGTGAACAATTGCTTAAGTATCCGAGAAATAAGTGGTTAGGTATTATTATTATTATGAAGATGGTAAGAGGACTAACTGATATGCTCATGTACCACTTAATGAGTGGAGAATTGGGAATTTATGTTAACAACACAAACGACCGTGCTCTTCAGTGGGATACGAACCCACAACCTCTAGCGTATTAGGCAAGTTAGGTATGAATAATGAATTGTTGCGTGAGCGAATGATTTCGAATGTACAGACGAGCATGTATGAATTGCACTATAAATAGAGACGAGGCGAAAATGGTGTACCAGGATAGGAAAGTTTGGAGGAGATTGATTGTTGGTTGTCCACTGAGTGGAATATAGCGTAACGTTAAGTATGTAAGTATATAGTGATATGCCGCCGAAAAATTCCCATCGGGAATTTGTTTTTTCCCCGGGAAAATTTCATGAAATTCCTTCAGCCACAATTTACGAAAAAAAAAAAATTGTTACCTTGATGTCTGGTTGCACGCTTGAGCTTGCCTGTTAAATACCCCTACTCCATCAACAACAAATGTGATATTCGGTATATCACATCACATGTTATTACTAAATATACGTCTGCAGTGGTTTAGTGCATTTTGGATCATATTTAGAGTATTATAAAAACAATTTTAACAATAAGTGGAGTTAAAAAAAATTAAATTGTTATTCACGTTTGAAATTCCTTGGCAAATTTCCTGGGAATTTTCCCGTATCTTAAAATTTCGGGAATTGACCCATATCTATGTATATATGATATAATGAGAAAAGACAGGGGTGGGAGAGGTTAATTTATACATTCCGCCCCTTATTCGTTTCTTAAAAAATAATATATATTTTAAGAATATTGGCTGGTAACACAAGCTCTGTTTTTGGGTGTTTTAAGAGCAGTGTTTTAAGCTAGGTTTTAGCGCTGTATAATATTCTAAAATTATTTTATAAAAAATACTTCAAATAAAGTGGGAGATAATAAATTTCTCTGTAACTTCTATTTGAAGCATTTTTTATAAAATAATTTTAGAACATTGTACAGCGCAAATATCGAGCCTAAAACACTGCTCTTAAAACACCCAAAAACAGAGCTCGTAGTACTAACCATTGTGTATAGGCAACGTCATGGCAGGTAGCTTTAAAGCCGGATCACGATAACGCAAGCAATTTTTCCCGCGGTCAGTAGTTGGATGAGTAACAGCTTTGCTAAAACCCATACCAGCTAATACTGCGTGTCGTTGTCACACCACCGAAAAAGACGTATCGATAATAAATTTTTCACTTAAATTGAATAAGATTTTATATAAATGTCATATTTGCTGTCCTGTTATTTTCTCATTTCCCATTTTGGAAAAAGGTATAAGTAATAGGAATATTGTCATATTGAAATTATATATTATATTATTGTAGAATGGAAGCTAAGAAAAATAATTAATTACATTGCCCTTCACTTTCATTCTAATGTATCATATAATCTGTCAAAAACAGTTTATTAGTAAATATAATTCGCTATCTAAAATCATAAATAATTCAAAACCTTTACAATTAAATCTCAATTATCACTGCACTCAAAGAGCCTCTGAAAATCCGAATAATTTTCAGAGTAAAGTTTACAAAATAGCCAGTTAATTAAGAACGTCAAACTCATTTCTTACGCTAATAACCATTAATCCAAGTCATTTCAGCGCAAACGCCACGGGAATTTCAACGACGCGGCGAACATTCATCATTTTATAGTGAGTCGAGTGTTTGTTTAAAATTAATGAAACTATTTAACCGGCCGTATTATTTTAATGAGAACCCGGATGCGCCTTCGCACGATACCGAGATTACATGCTCTCGTTAATTGAGCTATCTCCTAGATTATGGATTTGTTAGATGCAGTGTAGTTAATTTTAATTACTTCATTTTGTAGGAAATATAACTGGTACTTATTAATAACATGATGATTAAAATAATGTCTGACGATTATTAAAGTAATACCAGACAGTAAGATTTAGAGTAAATTTATTTTCATAGTCCTTAACCTTCAGAACATAAACATGGAAAATAATGAACATTACAGAATTTCTTTTCAATGTTTCGGCTTTTCACACTTTTTGATTATAGAATGATTTTCATTCTAAAATGATTTTTGTTTTGGATTTTCTTAATTGAAATTGTCAATTATTTATATGTGAAGAAATGAGGTAAATTAATGCATAACATAAACTCGCTCGTCGCTGATTCCCAATTTAAAACAAAAATATTTTAAAACTGTCAAACATTGGAGTTAATCATGGGGGCCAAAGATGTGGTTAAGAATTTCGTAATGGAACCAGAAAATAATTCCAGATTTGTGACTGCTTTTTCGAGTGTGGTTCTCGAAAATTTGGGTTATTTTTTCATGTTCACATAATTATTAATGTATATTATATATTGTGAATATTCGCAACTGAAATGGACCCATAGCCATCTGGTGGTAAAATTAAACACTGCTATGAGGAGTAATGGTGTGTAAGACGCGTTTGACGCAACGTTAATAAAAGTGATCTTTGTGTAGTTGTTTATTGCAATATTATTCCATTTAATTTAATTTGTCATTTATTTGTTCTTCACCTATCTTATTAAATTTTATTCGTGTTATAATGAGATTCACAATCAAGAAAAGAGTCCCAACAGAAACTGTTGTGTAATGTGTAAATTCATGGTTGTCATTTTCGTGCTGGCAAGAATATGGGATTTAGTTTCCATTTATTTCCAAGAAAGGGTGCAAGTAAAGTGTAAATATTAAACTAATATGGAAAACTTGAATTGTCTGAGCATATGACAATTTTATATTAGTAGAATTTTTATATTAGCTTGTGCTATAACTAACCTTTTTCACCAATTTTAAGTGAAGATAAGTTTTTGGAATAAGTTTTTTAAGCAGTGAAATTGATTATTTTTAATACATAATTGTATTTTTTAATGTATTGTTGTAGTAAGTAATATCAATACAAACCATCGAAACCATTATTTATATATGTTTTATATTTTTGACTCTACCCATACCTAAAGATTAAGTAAGAAATAAACCATTTTTGTAATAAAGTGACTCGTTTGTTGGTAATTATAAAATATTATACAATATATACAAACATTTTATATAAAAAAGTTTTCCAAATCTAATGAACGAGTCTCCGAGTTTCCAACGACAAACTTGTCAATACTAAAAAATAAAAACAAAAAGGGTGGTATAACTGTATTCGACTCAATAGAATATGCAACAATACTTCTCTATAAAGAATATTAGACTTCAAAACTCCGTCTTTTCAAAATTAATAAAAAATTTTGATTCACTTTCCTATGCTGCACATGTTATCTAACAACGCCGATTACTCCTTTTAGTAGCCATTTTGAATGGTACAGTACTGCCGCCATTGGCAATTTCAGTCGCGAATATTATAAGACAATTAAAATGAGCGAAACAAGAATTTTATTAGACAAGTGCATATGATGCTGTTTTTGTTTCGACATTTTTTTTTTGTATTTATATCTCGATTTATACTTTTGTTCTAAAAAGTAACATCGCCTAATGAAAATTTTAACATTTTATATTCTACACACTCGGTAAATCATTCATAAGAGAAAAATATTAAGAAGATATAAAAGAATAACGCTCAAACTTTCTTCTACTTTTTTATATGATCCATGAAAATTTTTTCTGTAGAATATAATAAAAGTTATATTTAACTGAATTCGTTCCTCATACAATTTAGAAGTAACCCATCAAAGCATTAACAGTCGACGTAAATTGTAATATACGAGTATATTTTATTTGCAAATTAAATTGTAAATATTATTAAAACAAAAATTCCTTAATTTGATTACGCGAACAAATCTCAGATATAATTTAATTAGAGTAGATTTTATTAGCTGTAATATCTGTCGTATTTACTGCTATAATTGGAGTACATAACAATTAGAATTAACTAACAGTACTTAGCACAAAATTGAATTAAAGATCTTATCTTGCAAATGATAAGCTCCAATAGTTTGCGAGAGAAAAGCAAGGGATTTCTTGTTTTCATCCACTTCAATCAGAGTTATCTTACGCTTTTAATCTTTATTCATTTCAGGATCTTTAATTGTTTTCTTTAATTTAAAATAAATGTTTAACGCAGTCGTATTTTAAAGATCTAAATATCAGAATAATTTCCTCGTGCTATTTAGTCATTTTGGAGCAGATTTCGGTAATTGATGTATCTGCGCACAAAATGCGACCAAGTTACGTGTCATAAAGATATTATTAGAGGGGGAACTACAGGGATAAAGTTAAAAAGGCAATTATCAGCTGTGGGATTCGAACTGACTTCCACATAATCCATAGATCGATGCGATACCACGAAGTTTTAAACTATATTTACTGAAATGAGAATCCTTTCTATTATATATTTACAAAAGACTATTGTATTAAGTTCTATAAAAATATTGTATGTTCAACGTTCAAATTATTCTACGTAATTCTTCATCGGGAAAACAAATGAATAACGTAAACAAGTAAATAGAAACAGTAACTATGTAAACAACAAATTATGACTTATAAAACATATGAAGCCTTGTTTTGTTCAACTCGTTGCCTTTGTTCTTCTGCTTATAGATTTCTATGGCTTTTTTTATGAGTCTGCCATTCGTACATTTCGATCCTTGTTTTTGTTTCTGAAAAATGTATTTTATTCTTAAAAAATTCAATGGTAGTCACAGCAGATTTCTCTAGTTGTTTAAGACAAATGGCCCATTTATGTTTTATTTTCCAGAGGACTGAAGCACTTTGTATACGTTATAGTTTTAAGCATTTAATGCAAAAGTCTTTATAATTTAACTTCAAGTACAGATGAAACTTTTTTCAACTTTTACAAATATTGCTTATACTGAGAATTATTTAGATGAAACTAATGTTATTTACAAATATATTTACTAAATTATATATTTATACTAAAATTTACCTTCTGTGACATTTTGTATATAATCAAATATTACTCTCGCTATATATTAATACACCCCATTTTCTTCGGCGTCTAATAAAGTGTAACAAATGGGGTTGTATTTTTATTACAACAAAAAACCTACCGTGTAACTTCCATTTTATGTTTCAACGTGAATTATGGTGGGTTATAAGTAAAGTATGCATATAGTAAAGCAAAAAGCGGTTGTAACATATGTTTTTGGTACAAACATGCATCTTTCTTCTCAAAATGCACAAATTTTGTAGTCCCCCTTATTCACGTTTTATTTTTAGCTGCTCATATGCTTCATTAAAAATAATAGCACGTTAAAAACGGACGCGCGAAAGGCGTCTATTTCATCACCAGCGTAACGAGCTCTCCCTCATTTGTTTCAAAAAAAGTTGAATTACATTACTTCCCTCAGGAATGAAAACATTATTATATTGCATAATTAAAATATTATTCTTCCCTCTCTAAAATAAATTTGCAGTTTAATATTCAAACAGATTTTCAAATGTTTACAATAATTTTAAATGGTAGTTATTCGTGCGAGTAATTAGGATTTTAATTAAATTGATCGCTAGTTAAAAGTTCGGAATTAAATTAAAACGGTATGCATTATTTTAAGTGAACAAATTTAGTTTGTTCTCTATTACCCCTTTGAACAAAAGCTTTCAAAAGTTCTCGATCTCTAATGTAGGTAACTCTGAACTCCGACTACTGGATTAAGTTTCGACCGTTTATTCACTCTAGTTCTAGTTTATTACTAAGTTAATACTGCTGTAAATATATCTACCTCTTACCTCTTCATATCATGGCTCTTGGACCACTCGATAAATGAGGAGTTATGAGTATGTAGCTCATTACATAATTGAATGGAATTGAAACAATATTATTATACAATTCAGTGTTCTATTTTACGTGTTTGTGCTGTTAATTAACATGGTTAAAATTAATTTATGTTAATATGTATACATGTCTTTGGATAACACCTGGATACATAATTAATATGACGATAAACAGTTTCATTTTATAGCATCGCACTGTGAATCATGAAATAAAAAATATAACCGGCAAATTTTTAAGAACAGCATCCCAGTTGTTCATTGTACCTTTTTGTATACGTGCGATGCTTTTTTCGAGCAGAATATATCAATATAATAATGATATAATTTTCAAGTTTAGTATTTGAAAAAACGTGCAGAACTTATAATGACAGAAACAACATTTGATTTTTATTTCAGGAAATAACATACAACACTTGATCGACCTAACTTGACAAAGAGGAACGTCTACTACGACGAATTGTCCAAATTTTAAATAAAAAAGATAGAGATAAAAACCAAAAGTAGTTTTCTTTCATATTTAAATTTGGATGTTTTAGTTGATCTGACTTGGTTTTGGTGGCAATCCATTAGCTTTAAGAGGTAGTTTACTTAAAGGACTATATTTTTCTCAGGTTTAGAAGTTTAAAAGTTGTTTCGACTTTTTTTCAAGCTTGACGTCACATCAATGACATATTCCTGTCATTTTATCAACTTGTCCATTATAGCTACTTGCATTACCTAAATCTAAAGGAGCAAATGCTTTTAAATTTAGTCAAAATGTTTATATATTGAAGTATAATGAAGGAAAACAAACAATAGATTCCGTATATATTATTTTAAGTGGAAAAGTAAATAAAATTTTCTCTCTATTTCAGTTATGTTTATAATCCAATGTTATACATAAATATCCATGTTAAATAAAAGGTTATATAATTGCAGTAAATAATACTGTGAAAATAAAAGATTTATTATGCTTATGAAAGCAGAAAATAATGGAAGATGCGAGCATGTGGAAATGATTTTATTTTATTCCGCTAGTTTAATGAACAATATTTTTATAAACACGATAAATATGTCGTCACTCAATTTACCTATTTTGGGTGTAATGCGGGCCATTAAAAATGTAATAGTTTAGTAACCATAGGGGATAAGTTAAAATTGGCGACATCGTTGATTCTTTAAATAGATGTTAGTTCAGTATATAATTCACTATCCGATATTCTATCATGGAGCTACTATAGCACGGGGATTTTCTTGCTTACTAAGGCCTTGTCAAAGTAGCATTTTAACATCTAGTATTTAGGAATTAGGGAAAAATTAGAAATTCAGATAAACACAACTTAGAATAGTGCTAACTAACTAGAAAGTAGAATTGTTTGACAAACAAAGTGTAGACATGAATCTATGTTTATATAATAAATAGTTATGGAAAGTGTACTGATATAGTATTATTTCCATCCTAATTTTGCGCATCCTCTTTTTCCGAGAACATGCCATCAAACGTTGTTCTCAAACAAATTAATTCTTGGGTGCAATCATTTTTCCCTGAATTAAAAACACTACTTTTATGCAGTAAAATATTATTAAAGATATATTTTTAATGCCTACAAAAAATATACGAAGACACTTTTTCTTCAAGAAGATTCAAGTAACACAATCAACAAATTTTACAGCCTCTAAACGTCAAACAACACCAAAAATAATTCTCATTTGTGCGTAAAGCGCGTGTTCGTTAATTTAGTGCTTACGAACTTCAAGGCGTAGTGTGCTATTGCAAAACCCAAAATGTAATAGCCAAAACTCTAAATTATGTCGTCAGTTAGGCCACATCAATTTAGGATTTGGTATTTAGGGTAATCAAATGAACAAGGTCTAAATCTAAAACCAACTGACGCAATGATTAAACGGGAAAAAGAAGGCCTTAATGAATTAAACACATATGGAGGATGATATACCTAAGTTACTATTTAATAAAGTATTAGCCGATCTCGGTGGCGTAGTGGCTATGTTGATAGCCTAGCACGTCAGAGGTCGTGGATTCGAATCCCACTGAAGAGCATGGTCGTGTTTTTTACATAAATTCATAATCAGCATGTGACCATAGAAATTAGTCCACTTCTTATCTTCATAAAAAAATATGTTAAAAACTAAAAAAACTTTGTAAACTAAATGATAAATTAAATTAAACAATGATAACCGACGATAATAATATGCTAAACAGTTACATTTACCACCAAAGACGTGAGAACACGTCTAATCTTTTCTAAAATTAAAACACAACTTTTCTTTAAGTCGGCCAAAGTACCCAACTATCCCATACGCGGGTAGGTAGGTCTGGAAAATTTTTGCAAGGGTCTACTCAAAGATTGCCTAAAAATACTTAACTTAAACCCAAGGATCAGCGAAGCCTAACCCGGATACATAAATATTTCAACACCGATGATGCCCCAAAACGATATTTTAGAATATTTTCCGCGTTCATCTCAAATGGCCGTTTTTGAAAACTAGCAATCTTACAAAAGTAACTCAAACATGTGTGGTACTTCACTTTGCATGAGTTCCAAGATTTATAGTTCTTTTTCAATGAAATTCATAACTATTCCTGTTCTATTTCAGTTTTATCAATCGCTAGTTGTACTCAATTTTTTTAATACCGCTCTCATCAAGAGCATTTATTAAAATATCAGATAAATAAATTGCTAAGGTCCGGATTTGCACCGGGAACCTCTTGGTAATTAGATAAATATGAACCACCGACAACAAAGGTTTGTCTGGCTTTAGTTAATGCGGTAATTTCTTAGGTTAAAAATATTTATTTATTTTAAATATTGCCAGCACTTGAAACGTTTGAAACACAAATAGTATATCAAGTGTGTTCTAATTCTGAACGTGTTAATTCAAGACGGTCGTTTATTTCTAAATATTACATTCACAGAATAATCAGGATCAAAATAAACAGACGCTTTATAATTAACAGACTACGAGTATGCTAAGAATACAGTATTAGAAAAGAACAAATAGGGTTGATATCAAGTGTCCGAGAGATCTCTACTGAACTTCAGAATACAAATTAGCTTCTCTTGTGGATTAATCAACCGTCAGTAATTAACACCTTTGAATTCCATGATTAAATTCTATGCAGCCACTATATAGTATATACTATAAATATGTTATTTGCAAAACTGTCACATCCAGAAATAAGTAAAATTGTGTGCATATTACATATTAAATTACGGCAGTATGTTGATTTTAAAGTTGGCACAGTGAACAGAACGCGTGCATTATTAAACCTTATAACCAAACAGTAAAAAATTCTACGTTGGAGAGCCAATTACAATTTTTTACATATATACTGTCAAAATATTTTTAGATATATATTTTACAATTTTAATTCTCTACTTCATATTTCATAATTTTGAATTTTAATTTTACTCTTGGTAAGGTTTTTTATTAATTAATTAATATTGTTCGACAATTAATGATTTATATTTTTGTAGCTGATGATATATATATATATATATATATATATATATATATATATATATATATATATATATATATATATATATATATATATATATATATATATATATATATATATATTAGGGCGGGTCGAAAAAAATAGATTTCGTTCTCTAGGGTCTAAAATGAAAGGGTTCCATCCAAAAAGTTGTGGAGTTGTGTTGAAACATTTTTCTGATGAATACCCAGGCAGCACCGAGCACCTCAAAAAGCCGTTTTTTGCACTTTTTTTAGATTCTGGCCAATATTTTTTTTCAATTTGCTTCAAATTGGCTGAATTTTTTTTCTGGTATTCCCAGATCAATACCGAATAAGTCAATATAACAGACATTAGGGTTTATCCTTTCCTAAAGGCGAAGAAAAAATCCTCAAAGTACCCAAAAATCGGGTTTGCTGCTATTGGTGTCGAACAAATGAAATGTAATAGAAAGAAAATTCGAATTTCTTAAATTTTTAATTCAACATATCGAAAATAAAGCAATTCCCGTTTAGAAAAATAATATTGTAGAATAGAAATTCCTAATTTTATTTCATTTGAACTATTTTAAATCAAATATAGGAACCACATTTAGAAATATTTATATCAACATTAAATAGGCTATAAATATTGAATTTAACTAGATGCTGCCATCTATCTTCACATTTATATGATCTGAAACTATTCTTTAGATCATACAATGAATGAATCTGATGTTTTGGATCTACACAGAAACATAAGTACGGACGGAATAACAAAATACCTGAAAAACCCGATTTTTGAGTACTTTGAGGATTTTTTTTTTTTTCGCCTTTAGGAAAAGGTAAACCCCAATATCGGTTATATTGACTTATTCGGTATTGATCTGGGAATACCAGAAAAAAAATTCAGCCAATTTGAAGCAAATTGAAAAAAGTTATTGGTCAGAATCTAAAAAAAGTGCAAAAAACGGCGTTTTGAGGTGCTCGGTGCTGCCTGGGTATTCATCAGAAAAATTTTTCAGCACATCTCCACAGCTTTTAGGATGGAACTCTTTTATTTTAGACCCTAGAGAACGAAATCTATTTTTTTCGACCCACCCTAATATATATATATATATATATATATATATATATATATATATATATATATATATATATATATATATATATATATATATATATCTTTTTATTTTATTGATCCTGAAACCTACAACTTAAATTAATATTTGTAAAGGATTTAAAATATATTTTTAATTATATTTCATATTTGTAACATTTTTTGTATTTTATTTTTCTTATTCTACCATTTATAATTTGATTCCTTACTTCTTATTCTACAATTTATAATTTTATTACTACGTCCTAAATAAAAATATTATAAAATTTATATCTAACTTTAATCACTTCTTTTAGTGTTCACAACATCAGAATAAAATATATAGTCATCAAATAACCAAAAATATTGGTCTGTCTCAAAATTTATTAAAAATAAAATACTAATCTATCGAATATTTCCAAAAGAAATTAATATACTTTCATTACGTAACAAATTCAATATTGTGAACCAAATGCACAAAATTTACTATTTTAATAGTTTATTGTACAACGAGCATGGAATGGTACTCATTTCCTACGAGTGTGAAAAAAAATCATACGAGTACGAAATGGACATTCCATACGAGTTGCACACTATACTTTTTCTACGACCACGATATTATTTCCAAATTAATTTAATTTTAATAATAAATTTGTCCAGCTTTCACCATTTCAATATCTGACAATTCTAATTAAGTGTCCTAGCAATGGCACCTGTACTCAAATGAGCTGACCTGTATTGAAATACTCACAAAACAAATTCATTTCGCACGCTTGCAATGTACCTCATATCCCTAGCAACAACAAACATACAATGAGCAGATTTCTAAGTACTCGTAGAAAAAATTAATTTTCATGCATTATTCCATCATTTTCTTTTATTATTATAATGCAAAAGGGGGGTTTCCGAACTTTGCATCAAGCTTTTCTGGTGGAGATCAAAGAAATTAACATTTTAGATGTTGCTTAGGTAACGCAAGATAGTCTACATTTTAAAGTGTAAGTACAGAATAGTTATTTTCGTTATAAGTCGAATAATGATAGCAAACAATTTTGTTTTGTTAACATTTCTACCAACATTTTACAAAAATTAATCGGGAAAACAATATTGTGGATAAATTCCTATTAAAAATTGCTTAACAACGATACAGTACTGTAAAATATGACAACACTGTAAAGTCTTATTTACCGAACTGAAATTTATCCGCTATAAACATATAAATATAATACATTTTCGTCGGTGTGATTTGGGTTTCACTATAAAATACTACTTGCACATTGATGTTATATTTTTATTTAGAACTACTTGTTATTTTGAGTGTTACATAAATAATATTTTACAGAGTAGCAACAAGAGTTTTTGAAACTTGTCATGGGTTTAAAATCAAATAACGATGAAATTGAGGTTTTATATGAACACGGACTTATATTTTCTGTACTCTATTGCTTTCTTTACAACGTATAGTACAAACTTTTATCGCAGATCGAAAGAATCGAAAGAGAAACAATGCTATCCCTTGAGCTCTTGCACAACAATCTTCGTTAGTTATCGGAAAAGCGAAAATACGTTGAAAGCGGCATTCCGGATTCCGGTAACGTGCGGTAATAACCGTTTTGCCGTCGGCCACTGCACTCTCGAATGGGTGAAGCAAAATTAACTAGCATTTATTTAGAGCTCACGGCACTAGGACTACTGGAAATTCTGTCACGTTTCAGTAGACACGGATGCGATAGGTTCAAGCTTTTTCCACTTCTGTTTTATTTTTGCTTGTTTTTGTTTTTGAACATTTAACGGGAGTTTATCGACTGAGCAGAATTTTAACTCTGTATTGAATTTGTTTCTTGAGGCTTCATTTAATCAATCTGTTATTTTATTGCTTTGTTTTTGAATTAAGAGAAGACAGTTGCTACTTCAGTCATAAACAAATTTGTCAGTACCACAAAATAACACTTAAAGTTAAAACAAAATAAATAATTATCTATCGCTTCCTTCATACATTGGTAAAATTAAAATGTTATAACAGTGTTCAAAATTAATACATAGTTGTATATTAATTGACTGTAAGCAAATGAACATAAAGTAGTACATATTTTTCGGCATAATGCTAGAATAATATTGTAACGGACGCGGTACCGACCAGCTGAAACTTGTTGGCTTACGCCGCCGTTTAAAAATAGACGCAACGGTGACTTGTTTGAACTAGTCTCGAAACAAGAAAAGCAATATAAAAGAGCGAATCACCGGCAGTCGTCAGTCAGTCAGTTAGTAGATTCAGACTCAGTCAGTCAGTTGACTCAGTGGACTCCGAAGCTACTATGAAGAACAAGTGAACATTAATATATCTCTCGGTCTGAACATTAATATATCTTCGTAAATAAATATCGCTAGGCTAGTTTATATAATAATAGTGTTTGTTTACAGAAGTGATAAGTGTTAGTGTATAAGTTTTTGTATTCGTCATTTTAGTCTTTAAATATAGTGTTAATTAACTTATACTCTTTATTATAATTATTTGTTATTAATAATATTTCTTTTTGTTTAAATAAAAAAACGTTTAAAACCCACGAACGTTACAATATGTATACTAAATTTATAATTTTCGCAATTCATTTACTAGAATTAGTACATAAATGGTTATATAGACAACATATAGTTAGCAATGAGATGTAAATTTTGTTTCACGTTCGGTTCAATGCAATTTAGAAAATAAATTTAATTCTGTCGAATGAATTATAACGTAAAAAGTAAATTCCAAATTATATTCATACAAAAAAATCGGCCCTCTTCTACCTTTCGGTGTCGCCGAGCAAAATATATTGAATACAATTTATAATTTATTTCTTAAAGTTGGTATGCGCAAACTAAAGGGTAACCAATGATGCAAAAAGTGCGATAGGATACAATTAATTTATTATAATGATAATAATATTGGTGTCGGCTTTTGAAGTATTATAGACTTCTTCAAGCGTATTATAATTAGTGATACAACGATTATGAACATTTAAACGGTTAATCGTAATCGCCGATTATTAACAAAGATTATTAAAATAAGCATTATATTTCTCTGTCTAGTGTATGTACTCACTTGGTTCTATAGTCTGTAGCTCATTTTCTATTATTATAAATACTTATAACTAGTATTATACCGGGCGTAGAATTGAAATGTGGAATATAAGGATTTCAATATTCATTTTTTGATATTGTTGTAAATTTTTACCTATTTACCTTAGAGCAAAAGTGTAAATACAAAAGTTGTTCAGAAATAAATAATGCATGCAATAAGGCCCATTTAGTCATTGTTGACAGCACCTACAAGGACAACTGTGACGATTAACAGTTTTGTTGCAATTGGTTCTGTCATATTTTATACATTAAGCTCTCACGAGGCCCAGGAGCTTCGCCCCCGGGTCCCACAGGGTCCTAGACCCCGGACTCGACCCAAGGGCTCCGCCATCAAATGTTCGATAATTATGTTATTCGATTTGTTATTATTTTGTTACTGTCAGTATAATACAAGATATCAGTTTCTTGTATATAAATTGCGCAAAATTATCATCAAGGTTGTATTAAATAAAAATTGGAGCATCTCATAGAAAGTTTGCGCACTCCTGTTTTAAGTTTAAATAATTTTCATCTTATCTGCAAATATTAGTGGTCTGAACTACTCTGTATAATACATTATATAAAACTTGTATATTCGATTTTTTAATCACCAGAATAAAATTCCGATTTTCCGATTAATATAAAGTAAAGGGTACGAGATTAATAGAACAAATAATTCTTATTTTGTTGATATAAATCTAAATTGAAATTTAATCAGGAAAAACTAATAACACGACTTACCTATATCTATAAACGAATCGCAATTTTTTTAATACTATTGAATTATTTGCTGTTTCAAATACGTGTATATACACTTCTAAAGAAATAAAAACAAAAAATACTAACGCAGATATATTTGTTTTGTGTGGGCTGCATTTGCCAGTTGTGAAATTGTAAAGCCTCAATGCTGTTAGTGGTTAATAGGGAATCACAGGGATATAGTTAAAAGTGGAGACTGTATTTGTTTTTATGGCAGTAGAATTGAATCAAATCTCAAATTCCACAGTCCGGCGCTTTACCATAATTCGTATATTTAATTGACAACTACGTATATAAAATAAAATTATGTTTGACAATTGGTAATTGAAACAAAAATCTACTGATTATTTCAATCTTTTTAAATTTAAAAATTAAAAATATAATCAAAATAAAAAAAAAATTTCATTTCTTTTATGTATACATATACTTATTACCAATACCTAACAATAAAATTAAATGAGAACATATTATATTTCAGAACGTTTGAAAGTTGGTATCTAATATTAAAATAGGTTTAAGCTTGAAATGAATGATAATTTCCTGAATTATTTGGAAACGTGTAAATAAAGTTTTGTATAATTTGTTATAAATGAAACAAAACCACGAACAAATAAAGCCTGAAATCTTTGTCAATAATAATTTCGCAGCCTGTTTAATGAACTTTACATAATTTCAAACTAAAGTTAAATTGAGAAAGAAAAACAAAACAAAAGTAGCCTAGTTTTTACAGTATTGCAGTTGGCAAAAGTTTGAGGACGTGCTTATTGTCAACAGTGGCAAATAAAAATAAGAATGAATTTTACTTCAACATGAAATTATTTTATGGCTTTTCTTCTTACGTACCTCGTACTCGTACTCCATAAAAATCATTCACTTGTTTCAACAGAAATATAAAAATAGCAGAAGGATGTATACAATTTCTTCGAGAAGGTTGTAACAGAAATTCGATTTGATGTTATTTGTATTGTTTCACAGAGGAATTCAATAAATTATTATTCTATCTTTGGAATTTTGAAATACTTCCGGAAATCTGCAAGATATACTATTCGTCGAAATAAATTTGTATATTCTGAAACTATTGAAAGTTATCGGAAACAGAAAGGCTATAAAGCATTATCTGGGTCTAGTTTTGAATTTATTAGCCAAACATTCGTCGTTCGGTTTTCGCATCAATTTATGTCCACAGCCAAAGTCGATAAATCAAAACAAGACAGTGAAATAAACTAAAACAGCCCAGCAATTTACGTCAGTGTCCAGGGAGTATTAGTAACACAAGTAAAATAATGTTTTGGGGACATAAATCAAGCTTTCGTTCTCAAGTGGGGTCACTAGCTGGTTCGCTGTCAAATATCGGCTCGAACCAACTATTCGACCTAGTAAAAACATTAATCGTGCCTATTTTGCCGAGTTGGCACGGCTACAGGGCCGCAATATGTCATCGTGATAACACGATCGAAGTTGTCGGTAGGGATTATTTATTGAAGCTGACTCTTGAATTTTTATTCCCAGAAAAAGCTGACAATGCGTGAAAACCATTTTCGATACATCAACTCTGGTATAATATACCTACATTGTACGCACTAAACAGTGCAGCCACATGGGAATTGTAATGAACTTTAAAGCATTAAAGCGCATTGTATTTTTGACGCTAAGGGTACTCTTGTTTATGCACATTTTGATTACTTGTTTCATTGCTTTTTTTATATTGACGTTGGCAAGCTCGAAGTTCGTTGACATTGATAACCATCAATGTAAATTTACGTGAATTTATTGTCAAATTCAATGCTGACAGTCAAAAAATTAAATTTAATAATCTTAAAGTGATAAAGAAATTATCTATGTATTTCGATAACTAAGTTATCATCATCATTACAAACAAGAGAACTAATAAAATGTATGGAAGGAATATAGACAAAGATAGACTGTAATCAGCACAGCGCGAGAGAGATAGAGAGATGAAAGTCCACCCAACATGTGACTTTCATCTCAAGATGACAAGAACATGGTTTGACGTTTGACGTGTGAGTAGAATACTGTTTTGATAGACTTTTGTGCGAGCTTTTGTTCCTAATTTATAATTTTGTCAATTATTTATGTCATATTCAAAAATATCAAGCATGGTAAAATCCCATGGATTAACCCTAAATTTATAATTTTCAAAAGGTTAACACGCCTTTAACTTATTTTTCAAATCTGACCTTGAAAATCCTCAGAAATAGAAAAAAAAACAGTTTTTCGCGGACCGAAAAATTTTTTTGGATAAAAGCTTGATTTTTTACACCACTGAATCCGAATCTGCAATAAAAACTGGGGGTTCCCATATAAAATTTCGAAGTGACCACCCCCTTCCCCCCAAGGGGTGTGGGGGGAAACTCTCATTTGGTGTCATTCAATAGAACATTTAAAAATATTTTGGACGTATTTTTTTGTTTCTCAATCCGTTTTGTTGTTCGCGAAATAATTGGGGGGTACGGGTGGTCTGAAACACCCTATATAAGAGAGAGATAGTCATATCTTATGTTGGTTACAGATTAGTGCATTAAAAGCATAGCCAACGTTCCATCCATATATATTATTAAATCTATGAGAAATACAAATAAGATTACACAACTTGTAAACCAAGTCAGTGGTCAATTTCTTAGTTAAATGATTTGTTCATTTCTATATTTATATGGTCATCTATAACATACTAAGTTTATTTTCAATTTGAATTTACAGTTTTTGAGAAACAAATAAAAATATAACAAAAAAAACGCACTTTTTGGTATATTTTCATTTGTTACTCAAAAACTGTAAATTCAAATAAAAAATAATATTAGTATGTTATAGACGACAATATTTATAAATATACAAATTATTTGGGTTACTGTAGTCGTTCATGGGAATATGGGACATAAATTTTACCAATATGAAAATTATGTTCATGTATAATTTGTAAAAAAAATTAGCTTTTTAAAATTTATTACAAAACTTTGGACATTTATCTACAAATATAGGTTAAAACATTATTTGTTTCATTTATTATAATAATAATATATTATTTCAAAAAAGTCATGTTCATGTTGAGCTAACTTCAGCCCGTATGGTTAACCTTAACTCTGGCCTATGTCCCAAGTCCCATACCTAAAAGCAAATTGTTTGATTTATTATGGAATAGTAAAAGTTGATTGAAGCGGTTTTTTTTTTTTTTTAGTTATTTTCTTCATTATTATTTGACACGGTTGATTGTTTACATTTAAATTTTATTTTTTAAAGTCAGATATAATCTTAAACTGACGTGGTTTACAAGTTGTGTAACTTTTATTTTACTCCTTTTGTCTGATAATTTAGTTATAGAAATACGTATTTTGATATTTTTGCCAATTCATATTAACAGTACAATAACAAAGTTACTTTTACTGCGTAGAGTATGCCAGTCATTTACGTAAAGATGATTCTAGTGTAATTTGTGAAAAAAAAAATAGACGAAAAGAGGGGTTTGAGGGGAGGGGAACTCAAACATTTTTTTAAATGCTACTCTAAAGTTTTTTGTAATTCCACGAGGGGGCATTTTCACATTCTTATCCGGCTATAACCATTACTTAATGATAAAAACAGTGCGTTGTCATGATACTTTTAGCAATGGCATATTAAATATACATCAAGGACCTTGCTTAATTTATACGAGGGTTGCCTTTTATATTTCGGGATTCGGCAATCCTAGTGCTGCTATCTGGCAACTGACGTTCCTATAGTAAAGTTTGGCATTTTTGACAATATATGTACTCAGAACGTTTTGACATACGAACACTTTTTGTGTAGTTAACAGTAATTTGAAAAATTCATGTCGACCAAAAAATGGATTTAAATCGTGAACATTTTCATGCGATTATTTTTTACAACTTTAGACGTGGATTTAGTCAACAACAGTACATCGATGAACTTACTTCGATTTTTGTCGATGAAGCACCATCAGGGACCAGTGTTTATTGATGATTTACTGCATTCAATCGCGGCGGTAATTCGCTCAACGTCGAGTTTCGTGAAGGTGGTCAAAAATCGGTTGTTTTTCCGAAAAACATTGATTCTGTGCGCGAACTGATATTGCAAGATCGTCATGTAACTTATCGTGAGATTGAAGCAACCTTGGACATTAGTGGGACCAGCATACATACAATATTGCATAAACATTTGGCTGTAAAAAAAAATTTTTCATGTTGGATCCCACATAATTTGACAATCACTCAAAAAAAGGCTCGTGTCAATGGGTCGCAAGAAATGCTCAAAAAATACGATCGCGATGCTTCAAAACATGTATTTGCTATCGAGACAGGTGACGAATCGTGGATCCATGCGTATGAGCCCGAAAGTAAACAGCAGTCGACTGTATGGGTCTTCTAAGGCGAGCCAAACCCAACAAAAGTCGTTCGGGCACGAAGCACTTCGAAGCAAATGGTCGCCTGTTTTTTCGGAAAAACTGGACCTGTCTCAAACGTACCATTGGGGTAACGTAGAACGGTCCATTCTGAATGGTACACAACCATTTGTTTGCCAGAAGTCTTCGAAAAAATAAGAAAAACCAACCGCTGAAAACGGATCATTCTCCACTACGACAATGCGAGCTCGCACGCATCGGCTGAGACAAGGAAATTTTTGAGCCCTCAAAACGTCGATTTCATGAGTCATTCGCCGTATAGTCCATACTTGGCACTCAATGACTTCTTTTTATTCCCGAATATTAAAAATAAATTGCAAGGTCAACGTTTTTCGACACTTGATGAAGCGGTCGATGTGCTCAAAATGCATGTTTTGGAGGTACCTCAATCGGAAAGGAAAAAGTGCTTCGAAAATTGGTTCACACGTTGCAAAAGTGTATTGATCTACATAGTGAATATTTTTGAAAGCAATAAAGCCATTTTTGATGATTAATATTCATTTGTTTTCTCTAATCCCGAAATATAAAAGGCAACCCTCGTACTTGTATAATCAACCCCATTTAGTGAATTGTAAATTTGAGTACTAAACATACTTTGTACGTTTTGCAAATGCAAATCTTTAAGTCTTTCATTATCTTCTTTCTTGCAAGTAAATAAACCTTCGCTCTTCAAATTAAGTCCATTAGCTACTTAATTTCGACTCCCTTTAAAATTTAAGTGCAGGTGTGTCTTTCTGAAAATATTTTTCATCCATTAAGATCATTCCCAGTGGTTATTAAATTCATAGTTTTATCAAAAGTTTGTCTTAATCAGAAACATGTGCAGACTCTTTCTTTAAAATGTTGCAAAAATATATAGGTATATTCCACTTTATTTACAAATATAAAGTTGCATAATCATTGCGCGAAACACTAATACTGCAGATATGTAGCCATTTTGATGTAAAATAAACATTCTTTGAAAAAAATTTCAATAATGTTTAAAACATTCGCATAAAATAAAACATATAGACCGATGCACCATCCAGTATATAAACTTTCAAACAAATTTGCTAATATATCATTATTCCTTTCTTCAAAACAATTTCCTTCTTATCAAACTTGCGAAAGAAGTGAAAACCGTTTCCGCGCACTTAACACTTCTTATGCGAAAACAAATTTATTCTATAATTACTGAAATGCAATTTCAAAGTTCCATCTCCATCAGAAGCTGAGTTATCGACCTTCGTTGCTAAGATACGATAATCAAATTGTAACTCTACGCTTGCAGAATGAGTCGGGCCATCGTACACTCACTGTGACATCCTAATTCATCCTGTGCGCTTTTGTACGAATTGAATTTTTCACCGCATTGTAATGTACACTAGATATACTGTCTTAAAATGTAGCAATGGGCGCGTTCAGCCGAACCTAGCAGCTAGATCGCGAACCTAGCGGTCACAACTGAACGTATTGCTAAGTAACCCCTAGATTTCAGCAGCTAGACTAGCGACCTAACAAAATAAATTTGGGCTAGATGAGCTAGCGAACCTTCTAGAACTGTCAAATGTATAAAAATTCATTTGTTATGTCATCAATATTAACCATGTCTGCAAAAAAACTATAAAAATAAATTAAAATGTAGTGAAATATGTGAAGTATTTGATATCTATTACTTAACAATTTTGAAATACTGTTTTGGATTTGTCTACTATCAGATTTGAAGTTAATTCCACCTAACTTGACTGACACAAGATGACAATACCAGCAAAATTCCGTTTATGTTCATACTACTTTTCATCTGCTAGAATCTATCACTAGCAAACGCTAGCTAGCCGCTAGGTTCCGTTGAACGCGACCTATGCCATGGTTTTTACCTTTTCCGCTAATATTTTATAAATAAAGGAATTAGAAATGGAAGAAATAAGTCATAAAAGAAAATATTTTTAATGGGTAGCATGTAAAATGATCCTGATATTTATAAAATAATTTTATATTTTCTTACAGGATATTTACGTATATCATGTGAATAACAAAAATAATGAGCTATTTAATTATACAGCAAACCTTTGCAGTTATAATAGAAAAGTTTTACGAATATAGTAATTTTCATATATTCATTGTTTTTCAAGCATGTATCTGGTTCGAGATTTTGTTATTCTTCTCTAGGTTTTGATTTGGCCTCACTATTTCGAGTACGATTCTGAAATAGTGCTATATTGTTATTTATTATAATAAAGTAAAACGGTATTGTCTGAAATTGTGCTCGAAGTATTGGAGCAAGATTATTGGTTTTTAATTATATCATTCTTTCTCGGTCACTCGCGAATAATTTGCAAAAATTTTAATTCTTACTAGTTATCTTAATAAAAATGACTTATACACTCAGATTTATATGAAATTTTGTAAAATAAAAGTAAATAAAATTTAGATGTAGAATTTATTATTAAAACATATGAAGATTTTGATATGGCTTCGATGTTTTTGTCGAGACGTCGAGAATAATTTAGTAAGTAGTGTCTAAAAGGCTAAATATTTAATAACCTTAGAGAAAAGACGTCTAAACCAGTTTATCAAATTTTTACAATTCTGCCAAATCAGTTTATAACGTTCACCTTTAACAACATCAATTCGAATACAACGTGACCAAAATATTTATTCATAAAATCTAAAGTTGTAAATCATCCTGAAAATATAATATAGCGTTGTTACGTATCTATTTATAATTTATTTTCGATAAATTTTGGTAATTAACGGTTAGATTACATGGGAAAGTAACACCCCATTGGCAGTACTTTACTTACATTTACTTAATTATTATTATTATTAATATTATTTTATGAAGATGAGAAGCGGAATAACTACTATGGTCCTATTCCGCCTCATGAGTGGATGATTATGAAATTATATGAACAACACAAACGACCATGCTCTTCAGTGGGATTCGTACCCCTGGCGTGCTAGACTAGTGACATAGCCATTATGCCAGCGAGATCGGCTATTATTATTATTATTATAGTATATATTTATTTAGCTACATGCTAGTTACAACAATATATAATATTTAATCAAGAGTAACTTCACCAAAAACTGATAGAAACATATAAGAAAAAGTAACTATATTATAATTCACTAATGACATATTTCTGTTTCAAATTTGTTTATTTTCTACTCAAACAAATATTTAAAAATAGTTAACAAGTGATTTTTTTTTCCTTTTCTGTTTTGATATACAGTATGTCTCATTTAAGGTACGAATGCATTGGGATCTCGAGAACCGTAACAGATACGAAGTTGGTTAAATTAGACGAAAGCTGCCTCATTAGTATAGTAGTCTGAACATGTATTTGTTTTTCCAATTGAATGTATAGGTCACTAAATATTGGCTAAAATGTTAATTTTGCGATTTTTTTTTTTGCTGATAAATTCGTTGTATAAGATAATATGAGATTTTGGTTTACACTTTCTTATGACACTTTTTAATGGTGAATTTGCAGAAGTACTCAAATTTTTTTTATATATAAACATTTACGAGTCACTGGTATCAACTTTTGTTTTTCATATGGAGGTCATATAGTAATCTATGACATTTTTTAATAGAGATTTTTTTTCTTTAACGATATAAAACACTAATAAAATATTTTTATAAAACGAAATTTGTTATTTATAATAAAATTTAATTGAAAAAAGTGAATCATAGGCTGCTATGGAAGAAAATAACAATTTCAGACAATTCAAAAATAATTTACAAAAACTTTGCCATAAATATTCTATTAATTGGCTATTTCGATTCAAGCACTTCTGCGCTTTTCATTCTGTTTTTTCTAAAACTTTATTGGATTAATCTGATTTCGAATTCTTACTGTGGCATTTCGTATTACATTTTCATTCTAATATTCAGGAATAAAGAGTTTATTTTCTCATTAACTCTATAAAAAAATTTAATTGTGTTAAATCCCTATCTATTGTCCTCCAAATCGAACATTTAATTACTATACTATGACCTATGAATTGTGAGCTGAAGCTTCGCCCTACCGAAACCACATATTTTGTATTTTATGAAGTGGCAATGTATCTAAAATATCTGCAATATCATTTTGTTACATATTTAAATATCTAGGGCTATTTTAAATTTCGTTAATAATGATTGGGCCAATTAATGGAATTCTTAGTTTACCACACCAAACAATGAAACTAAATTTAACTCGATGGCGAGATTCTGTTATTAATTATTAAATTTTTTCCAAAACAGCCTACGATTCCCTTTTTTTTATTTCAATATTATTATATTATAAAAAATTTCGTTAATTTTTCAATTAATTATACAAGTTTATTATTACTGTTTTATATCATTGTAAAGCAAAAGAAAAATCTCTATTCAAAAATGTCATGGCTTACTATGACCCCCATATGAACAATTTGAGTTGATACCAGTAACTCGTAAATGTTTAGATATAAAAAAAATTTGAGTACTTCTGCAAATTCACTATTAAAATGTGTCATGAGAAAGTGCAAACCAAAATCTCGTGTTATGTTATATAGTTATCAAGCAAAAAAAGAAAATCGCTAAATTTACATTTTAGCCAATATCTAGTGATCTATGCATTCAATTGAAAAAACAAATTCATGTTCAGACTACCCTACTAATCAGGCAACTTTCGTCTAATTTAATCAACTTCGTATCTCTTACGGTTCACGAGATCCCAATGAATTCGTACCTTAAATGGGACACACTGTATGTTATACAAAAAAAAAGAGCGCTGTCCCAGCGGTCGACAAGTTTTTATGTCATTAAAATATCCCAATATCAGATATTTAGTAGTCACACTCGGGTGCTACAGGTTGACCACTTGTTCACCTTAAATGATGTTCTGGTCACATATCTCTGATGCTGCTTTAGATTAGTAACAAAAGCAAAAGGCGGCCGCACAGATTGAGACTGACTGCATAAGAACAAATTTGTCGCGAAGCAAGTATCACGGTATTTGAATCCCTGGTCCTCCTAGGACTGTCGTGCCATAGGAAGAAGAATTAGAAGAAGAAATTATACAAAAAAGTATTTACTTTGGACCAAAATACCCCATAAGTCGTTTTTTAAATAATGAAACTGGATATGTGAGTTTGGGATATCTAAGTTAAGACTATTACTCTCGTGTATTTAAACATGAAAAATGTGATTTTTTCCACGGTAATAACATGAGGACCAAACTTCTGTGGTTAGAAGATGGTTTTGTTTATTTACCTTCGATGCAACTAAGTTTCTTTTTGAGAGCCTTTTCATAACATAATATTCAACATCCACTGCACAAATCAGCACTGCATGTAACCTCAATCGCTCTCGTCATCTCAGCTCTACTCTCTAGTACACATCGTGGCACGTGGTCAAATCACTCGGCGTGAGTGGCGGGCCGTTTAGCCGCGTTCAGCGCGTTTCTCGGCGAAGCTGTGGCGTTGCGGCGCACATCAGTCCCTCGACGCCCGGCGTCAGCGCTTAAGAGGATTTACGGATTTCATCTTGTGCAGCGGACGTACTTGGCTAGGCCCTACAACCAAAGCACATGGAAGATGGGTAATGATAACGCTATCGGTTTAGTGCAGATTTGTCAGACGATGATGAATCAACATCTTGAGATGAAGATACTGTAACGTTTTTAAGCAGATTATCTGGCTTTTGTACATAAAAGGATAGTTTATTTTAACGAAAATCGCCAGGAATATAATGGTAATATTATTTTAAGCGGTAGATCAGTTTATTATCTTTTTCAGACATACGAGTATTCTTTTTTGTTTGTTTGGAAAGTTTTATTATTAAATAAGTCCTTAATAACTCATCGGACTGTAACGAATATAGACCTGCTGAAACCAGTTTGAGTGACGTCTCGCCCGTTCAGTACGCGGTAGCGTTTCTCGAAGTTTTGCGAAAGCGCCTGGAATGTTCGAGAGGTCGCCACCCATGAGTTTATAAGTGACTGCTGTGCTATCAGCGAGCAGTCTTCCATAATAGTCAGTCTAGTCTAGTCAGTCAGCTATAACACTGTTGTCTTCTAAAAAATGTGAATGTGTGATAAATCATGAGTATGTGATAAACCGTCAGCGTGCTTTTAGATAAAGACTGGACTGTTGAAGACTCAGTAAAAATATATAATTCAGGTGAAAATAAATGTAATTATTAGTGTTAAATAAAACATTTTAGTTAGTTATAATTAAACTTATGTGTATTCTTCGAACTTCATCGAACCAGACTAACGAGTAAAACATTGCAGGACGATGAAACATGATACCTTCCGTTCGATTTCCACGAAAATATTTTATAGGCTTTTGCTTTTATATCGTCTCGACAATACTTTTGACTCAACATTCGGTACGAGGCGAAACAAGATGTAAGTCGTCGAGAAAGGAACGAGACAAAAAAGACAATTAGTTGTCAAGAATGGGAAGAAATCTATACGAGTAAATGTAGGTTGTCGTTTGGTTGAAGTGGAAGAATGTCGAATGCTTTTTGGAAGTCTATGAATGACGCGAACATTCCTTCCTTCATTTTTAGCAATCGCTGTTGTATAATCGAGATAAAAGCAAACAGATATCCGTATATAATCTCATCTATAAAAATCCTAAGTGCACCCCTAAAAGGATATCGTAACTCTTGATCCAGATTTCTAGACGTTTGTTAATAATAAATGTAAGTTGTTTAAAAAAAGCATTATTTACCGCGTTGCCTCTAGTTATTTGATTCTATACGTTCATCTTTAAAAATACGATTTAGTACATTGTAAATTACTTCGTCTAGTGCTGACTACAGAAGCTTTCTTATTTTAATCGGTGAAAAATTAGGCACCTGATTTTTCATTATTAAAATAAGAATGAAGAACATGTAATACGTGTAAGAAGTTATGGTATGTTATTAACACATAATACCTACATAAAACTTTTGAAATTTAAAAACTGCTAGAGCTAAAAATATTATATAATTTTAATACATTTAATTAACATTTGTACTTCAAAATGTATAATAATAGGACTGTCGTAAATAAATATTCTTGTTATTCTTTTGTGCGTTTTAAGAAATGAAAACCGTCGATGAAAGGAAAAAATTTCTTATTAAAAATATTTTCAATTCTAGTACCTATCCTGTAAATAGAAATATTTTTATTATATATGCTTATATTATTGTATGTATAGGAAGTAGATTAAATAAAATTTCAATTTATTAATGATAAATGAAACTCTTGGAATTTAGCCAATGGTTTATTGTTAAGAAATTACCTCAACTAGTTTCGACGCTACATGCGTCTACATCAAGAAGTAATAAAAAATAACTATTACATAGGTTAAACCAATAAATAAATAATTATGGACAAAAAACACAGATAAATCTCTTCGATTAAAATTTAAAAAATAAATACATTATAAATAAATTTATTCATTCACAATTCGTAATGTTGTATTATTAGACAAACAAATATTGAATGTGGCAGTTATTAAAAATAAAATCAATAAAATTTGTCAATTTGTGCGTTTTTTACTTCATATACAAAGTATAAGGAAGTTTTGAAATCATGAAAAAATCACTGACGAGTTTTTTGCAGAAATACATATTTTGACGTCCATTGAATCCGTTAAGACCAATATTTCAATGATGTCTGTGTGTTAGGATGGATGGATGTCCGTGTTTCTTTTTTATTGTTTTTTTAATAGAATCAGCTATGAATAAACATTTCAAGTGAAAGATGTTAGAAAAAAATATTTGGAATATAAAATGTTCTTTGCCCTTTTCTTGTACAAGCTTCTAATTATGAGAAAAACTAATTACATATTTAATCATATATTTCAGCAATATTAGTTACAATGGAAGCAGAAACTAAAACATTTTTATCAGCTATATATCAAATAATTGTGAAGTGCCAAAAATATGTGTCGTTTGAAATATATATGCAATATTTGTATAACCAGTTAGCAAGTTTTAAAAACTAGATAATAAATAATACGACCTATTTTAAAATAAAATCAAAGAGATAAAAATAAACAGGTATAACATCTATATGAAAAATAGTTGTCAAAATAAAGTCATACGTGTTCAGTTGGTTTTATATGTACAAGAAAGTAGTGTGGTGCCATACCAGATTTTTTAATTATACCATGGCATTGTTGATTTTGTTAAAATAATTTAATATCTTCAATTTTCTGTTTGTGAATAAAGGAAAAAAATTATGAGGACCAATAATTAGGTAATTAGAAAATTATATTGAGGTTTTATGGATTTGTATTGGTGTCTATCCTATAAAAAGCTCGATATCCATTTTATATGAACTACTTCCACCTACGCCGTGCTTAGATCTTATTCTTAGAAAATTCCAAATAATATTTTGTTATTTTTAAAAGACGGATTAAGTTTAATTAAATATATATAATTGTACTGCGTCAATAGTGCAGCTATTAGCTTTGAATCCAAGGTACTTGTATATGCATTACTTTATTTTGATACGAGTTTCTTAAAATTTTGAAAAGAATTGAAGAATTGATTATTATTAATTTCTTTTGTATGTCCATTCTCTAGATTTCTCATAAAATGTAATTCTTAATTATATTATTTCTTATATTTTTTTGTAAATTTAAACTAAAAGTAATGTAATATATACCTCCCCATGTTCTACTGAGAATAAGGATTTTATTATAAAATGACTACATATTTCCATACATAATTCATATTATGACATTTTTTCTCACAATATTGTTCCCGGATGTCTAAACGACAGACAGAATTGGAATGCGGAATATGACAAAGATAATGTTCAAGAAAATGAAATTCTGCGTTTTGAAAGACGGTTTTTCATTTTAGTATATTTAAAATTGAAATTCGAAGGAAAAGCATATGGCAGACGTCAATTCTTATTCCCTATGTATGATTAATATTAAAATTTTACTTATTGTTTTTCAGGAAAATGTCAGAACTGTCTAAAACATTTATCTGTGTAAATAATTGATTTTTCCTTTAAATATTGTTTGCGTTTTAACTAGGAAAACTTACATATATTCGTAGTTTTATGGAGATAGCGATATTGAAATTTGAAAAATAAGTAAGAAAAAATAAAGAATTTTACATCATCGCGTCAAGACGGTAACAAACGATTTCCAATATGTAGCAGGAAGGAACATAGTTCCTTAGATAGCTTGACACATATGAAAGTTCAGCCAATCCAAATGATATATCGAACACTGGCCAAACCCTTGACTGTGTATTCTACCAGATCATCCACATGAATATTTTGCCCCACATACACTTTATCATAAGAATATGTTGACATAAGGAAAAAATAAGAAGAAGAGGACGCTTACGAAGGTTCTTTGATGATAAATGTATGTTTTGCAAAGGGAATATAGAAAAGTGAGTACATGTTTTAGAATTTAGAATATACTAATCCTGGCTTCAGTTTCAAATAATCTCTTTATCAATAGCATCAGTTTTATAAATAATGAAGTGATTGTGTACCAGTGTGAACTGTAATAATAAATAAGCGAGGTTTTTTTAACTTTTTCGTAATTACATTTCGAAGCATTTTTTACATGCTTATGCTATAGCCTTTATTATCCTGTTGAATAGATGGGTACAATGGGGTACGTTAGACCCCGTTTCATTCTGAACAAGGCCGATTATTAGTAACCGAACCACTCTGACTGGGTTGGCCTGTCATATCCAGGGGTCAGTTTCATTCCGGTGAACAGCTCAGAGACGTCAAATACCTATTTTCTAAAGATTCATATTTCACTGTTTTAAAATGAGGTTTTCACTCTATGACATTAGTAAATTACCCAAAAACTATTTTCTAGTAATTTGAAACTAAATTTATAGTTGGTGTTACACTGTTACACGACTTGTAAATATGACTTGACTGTAGTAATACCGGTAATACTGGTTAGCTAATTGCTAAAGTTAAGCATAATCACCAATTACAAGTTTATCGGTTTTGATTCATATCCGAGTAATATCTGTCAAGTTTTGTAATAAATATTCACACCGCTCTATTAAAAACAGTGTAACAGAATAGAATATTTCTGAAATGTGCATTTTTAAAAAATACATATACACGTCAAGTAAGTTTAGTTCAAATTTTAGAGATTTTCAAGGATTTTATTTCGAAAGGTTTGAAACTTTTACAGTTTGCTGCATTGACCTAAAACTGTCAGTGTGAAGCACGTTTAACCTACACAATTTTATTAGCAGTGTTAAGTTTAGGAAATATGCGATAGAATAAAATATTTGTTTGCAGAATACAATCACTATTATATAATACAGGATGTAGACAAACAAAGAACAGCATCACGTGAAAATCAGTTTTGCAGCTTTGTAACGCAGAGTTCATGTAAAATGTATAGAAAATTTGATAGGTACTATAGCAAAATTAGGTTACGAAATTAATTGAATTTGTCTACAAATATTATTATATAAATAAAAATACCATTGTGCCAACTACTGTCATAATCGACTTATGTAATACTCAGTAAGTGATATATTTTTACACGGGAAAAGTATCAACCATCAAGACACGGCCCCTAAAGATAAATTTAATGCCTGCTAATTATTTTGTGTCTGAGAAATAATATTTATTGTAATATAAATTGGCCAATTACGTATTTCCTTCTATCATTCTTTAGATTATTTTATAAATAATGAATACTCAACATTAATTTTAAAATATATATTTTTAATTCTAGAATAATAACAAATATTGCGAAATACTTGTCGATTCACTGTTAAATGGAATAAAATATAATATAATGATTTCTGCTGTTAAAAAGAAATAATGTTCAAATTAATAGAAGTCTATTAATCAGAAACAGCAACCTACTAACAATAATTTAAAAGTGGAAAGTTGAACTAGGAAGAAATAGGGCAACTGCAAATAATAAATATTTACTTTTATAAAATTGTGCTAGAAAATCTCCCACCAAATGTTTGTTTGTTGCATTTACGGAATTCATCCAACCTCGTTTTGGGCGTAGGCCTCCCCCATATGATGGCATTCTTTCCTGTTTTCTGTTAAGTGTCGTTCATGTTGTCCCAGCATGCTTCTTAATGTCGTCCTAATAGCGTTTAACTGGGCTACCTCTTCTTCTGATTTTATCTAGTGGTGTCCATATTGTCGTGGTTTTTGTCCATCTATCATCTGTGGTTCTTATAACGTGTTCAGCCCAGTTCCACTTTAATTGTTTTACTCTTTTTGTTACATTCGTGATGTTTGTTTTTCTTCTTATTTGTGTATTCCTTACTTTATCCTTAATGCTGATTCCAAGCAGTCATGTATCCTTTTTTTCGTACAGTAGTATTTAGTTTTTTCATATGATTCTGGGTTATACTCCAGGTTTGGCAGCTATTGATTAGACTCGGCAGTACACATGAGTCAAATACTTTCTTTTTTAGGTATGTTGGGAATTCTTCTTTGAAAATTTCTATATTTTCTCCTTGATAGTGTTATTCTTTTATCTATTTCTTTTGTTTATTTGTTATTAATCGACACTGTTTGTCCTAGATATATGCATTTATCCATATTCCACATATTGTACGTACGATCCTATAAGTTTAATGTTTCTTTTTGATCCATTGATCATAAGTTAGGTTTTATTTAGATTCATTTGTAGTCTCACATCATTGCTTTTACGTTGGATATCGTCCAGCATACATTCTAGAGTTTCCAGGTTTTCAGCCACAACAATGTCGTCTGCAAAATTAAGGTTAGATAGATATCTCCCGTCCATCTTCAAGCCTTTATCTTTCCTGTTCAGGTCTTTAAAGACAGATTCGAAAACACAAGAAAATAATGTTGGTAATAGAGGGTCAACTTGTCGTACTTACTCCTCTTGCTAAATTGAATATTTCTCCTGGCTTCTCTAGAATTATCCTAGCTTTACTTTTATCATAAATTACTTTTATTAATTTAAAGTATTTGTGTTCGATCCCTGCTTGACTTAACGATTTTATTATGGAGTTGTGTTTAATATTATCGAACGCCTTTTGAAAATCTATAAAGGCAAGATATACGAAGGGGGACCCAAAAGTAACGGTAATCGGCATGTGGAGGAGAGGGAAGGCAGGGGAACGAGTTCCCGCAGGCGAGGTTTTATCATGGCATCTCTCATGAGTCAGTGCCGTGAGGCCATCCGTTCGGGCGTAGTATTTTTTTTTTTAACCTCGATAACTTTTTCCTAGTTGGCGAAAAAGAGAGATGGCTGATCTTCGAAATCAACGCGCAGCGGTAAAATTTTGTTTCCTATTGGTTGAAAGAGGGCATCGGGAAGAGAAGGGCTATCTTTGGCGTACAGGGAATCGGTTTTTACATCATAACTACGCCTGACGCGTTGTCTTTGACGCAGTTTTTGAACAAAAATGGAATAACACCGATTGTTCACCTCACTGTGACGTTTTTTGATTCCCTAGACTCAAGAGGGACCTAAAAGGAAACATTTTTGGAACTGTGGGGGAGGTAAAACAAAATTCGCTGAAGGGATTAAAAGACGTCCCATTAAGTGAGTTCCAGAACTGTTTGGAACAATGGAAAAATCATTTAAACAAGCGCATATTGGGCAATGGAGAGTAAATTGGAAATAATCAAAATTAGTTTAAAAATAAAAATGTTATGAAGAAATTCCCGTTATTTTTGGGTCCCCCGCGTAGTGTCATTTTATACTTTCTTTTGAATGTAAATTACTGCTACTTTAAAATTTAATTGTTACAATTCATTCATTAACAAAATTAAATACTTCATTTACGTATATGATTAAGACAACTTGTCATAATAATAATGGTACATTTACATGTACACATGTACCCAAGTAAAACAAATATTATTGTTCAACAAAATATTTACTTCCCTTAAGGGCTTAGATGTTTAATTCCAACATCAAATAATGCGACAGTGTACAAATTAGGTTAATTAATCAATTATTCAGAGTTATTGATGTATGAACGATAAATGTATTAGCAAAATGAAATAATAATACATTTTTACATTATGTTACAATAAATGTAATTGTAGAATATGAGAAGTCTGCGAAGGTTGTTTATGTTTGGCTTATGAACATAATATGGGAGAGTATATCCACTGTGGTTGTATTATTTCAAACTGAAGAAAATCAGACATAAAAAACATAAAAGCTTTTAAATGTAAATAATTCAGCAAGAGAATTTTTTTATATATTCATAAAGATGTTATATTTGTTATATTTGTTTTTACTGTATTACTTTGTTACGCTTAAAAATTAAAATTTGAGGCAGATTATGTGCTGACAAAAACAAATTTTTGTTTCCTTTATGTTTATCAGTACAAGAAATTTAAATTAATTAATTTTTACACAGGTGATGTTGAAAAATCAGCTTTAATAATGTACTATAACATTGTTTTTTTGTCAATAATTTTATTTGTAATTCGTACTGGTAGTTAACACCATTAGCTATACATAATTTTTGTAATAGTTCTCTTTCTTGATTTTTGCTCCACTATATACATTATTTCATATTTTCTGTGTTTGCTCTTTGTTGCAGCATCAAGTTGTGACATGGTATTCAACAGCGACGGCGTTAAGAATGGTAGCATTGCCAGTCCGTCTTACCCCGCACCCTACGCACCGCGAACGCACTGCCGATACGACTTCCAAGGCCGTGGCAAGGAGCGAGTGCAGATCGTCTTCAGCGATTTCAATCTCTACCATCCTACGGATGATTCCAAAGAGTGAGTATGCTTTACATTGTTATAAATTTTATGAGTTGTGACTACACTACAAAATGTAATATAAACAGACTAGAAAAAGTTAGATGTGTTATAAAATATATTGACTATCAAAAGAGTTAAGAGTCCCGTAAGGTTTATTTTATGTTTTCTATACAAAGCACTCTTACATAGCCAAATATAAATAAAATAAAAATATCAGGTATAGAATTGAAATTTCAAAGTTATTTTTTAACCTTCTTAAGAATTTGAAAATGTATGCAATAAGGCTCATTCTACAGAAAATAAAACATAAATCTAAAACTGTTTTAGGAAATTTCTAATATGTTTCGTTTTAGTAAATTTCCACGGCGTCATACAGTTTTTCTAATAAATATGATTTTTAATTTAAAAGATATCGTGAAATATTACATTTAAGTAACGAAATGGGTCTCAATGCATACATACATTTTTAAATTCTGAACAAATTTTATATTTACACTTTCACTGTACAGTGAATAGATAATAAAATACAGCAATAATAAAATATAGGATTGAATGCCCTATACTTCACATATAACTTCTAGACTCTATATATAAAATTAATTTAAAATTTCCCAGTTATTTTATAAAAAAAAATAAATAAATATATCATCACGCCTTTTACCCATTCTAGGTGTGGCACTCTGCTTACGCAGATCTCGGTAAGTGATATATTTTTTCGTATGAAGTGCGGTTACCGGCCGTCAAGTCATAGCCCCCAAAGATGTTAGTGGAGGAGGAACCACAGGGGAAAATTTAAATTGGCAACTGTCAGCTGTGTGATTCGAACGGAGGATCTCACGATCCATAATGCGACACGTTACCACGGAGCTATTTACCCCATAGTGATATTTAGAAAAAAATATTTAATTGAAAAAAGGGCTAATAAATAGGTTCCCATTTAAATATAGTGGAGAAAAATACAAGAAAACTATTTTTGCTCAAAGTAATAACTAGAGAGCGGATTATGTGCAGAGTGCATATATTTTAATTTTTGCAAATCTTTAAATAACGTTAATTATCTGGACGAATTACATTGATTCGAGTTATTTAATGCTAATTATTAATTTGGACATTCTTATGCATATATTTATTGCATATAATTGCATATTTCAATATTTTGAAAATTTAGTTTAGTGATAAACAATATGAAATTGCTGGTAATGTACATTGATATTCACTAAACATTGGAGGAGACCGCAATAAATATAAGAATACAACGGAAGAAGCAATAAACAACAAAATAATCAAATACACGAACAAATCAACTTTAATATTGTTATGGAAATCCCGATATGTACCTATTTATTATATAGGGGTGTTCAAAAAGTTCCGGGGCGATGAAATATCTCGAGAAATATACATCGAATCAAAAAACAAAACAAAAAAACACAATATTTTTCAAAAATCTATCTTGTCACCTAGCACGATCCCCCACTGCCAACCCCTGGGGTGGGTGGGGGCGACTTTGAAATCTTAAATGGGAACCCCCATTTTTTTATTGCACATTCGAATAGTACGGCTGAATCTAAGTAGGTTTTGTATGAAACTTTTTTCGATTCGCGATAGATGGTGCTGTTATAAGAAAAATAATTATTTTCATGGTCCCGTTTAAGATTTCAAAGTGGCTCCCGCGCTACCCTCAGGAGATGGCGGTGGGAGATCGTGCTTGATGACATAAGAGAATTTTGAAAAATATTAAACATTTTTGTTTTTTGATTCGAAATGTATTTTTCGAGATAAATCACCGCCCCGGTACTTTTTGAACACATTGTATACACGAATGCTCGTAAAAGTAGGTACAGGGAATATAAGATCGAGAATTCTCGGCCGGATAGATCTTTTAGGTTTGTTTCACTTTTCTTTTATAATGTTTTTTTTTTTTTTATTGTAATTATGTCAATCTTCTAATATTATGTTTAAGTATCTAGGTTTAGTTGATACTATATTAATAGTGTATTCGATAATTGTGAATCAGGATTAAGACTGTTTTATGCAATAAAAATCATAATGCCTAATTTTTACTTAACGATTCCCGATATTTTTGTATATTTTGCTGCATATATTGTCAGCGAATGCACATTTCCCAAAAAAAAATCAGTGCATTGTGCTCATGTAATTCAGCTTTATCGTTCATGTAATCCACTCTCTAGTAATAACAACTAGCTTCGTGACTCTTAACGTTCTCGAAATAACAATGATAACTTGAATTGAACACCATATATGAAATCATATCTGATTTATTATATATTATTTATAATTTTATAACCAAAGAATCAAAATTTTATAATCACAGTAACTAATGTGGAGTACATATTTTTTTATTAATTTCGGACTTTTCAAGTGGATTTCTAAAAATTGAATCATTTTATTATTAACAAAAAATATGTGCGAGTATATTTAAAATAGAAATACTCTATGAACATGCATATTTTTAGCAATTTGAATTTTACTGTATTTAACAAATATATATATATATATATATATATATATATATATATATATATATATATATATATACAATCACGCCTTTTACCCACTATGGGTGTGGCACTCTGCTTGCGCAGATCTAGGTAGATAATAAATTTTTACGTATGAAGTGCGGTTACCAGCCGTCAAATCATAGCCCCCCAAAGATGGTGGGGGGACCACAGGGGTAAATTTAAATTGGTAACTGTCGGCAGTGGAATTCGAACTTAGGACCTCACGATCCATAGTCCGACGCGTTACCACGGAGCTATTTACCGCATGAAGAAATAAAATTTGTAAAAATGTACGTTTCCATATATTTAATCAAGGTAGGTTATATTATACTCGAAAGCTGGAGTAATATAAGAAATATTTTCGTACGAAGAATATTTGGCAAAGTTGGTAGATGATATTATGCAAAGAACGTGTGACAGTATAACTCAAGATATGTTGAAAGACGAAAAGAAATGTTATTCAAGGAAGATATTATGAGTGACGCCATAAGTGACTTTCCGTTAGATTCAGTATTTAAGTACATTCATATCATTTGCTAATCTTCTCACATGAGAGCTCTTGTCATGACGCTAGAATTGATTACGTTCGTGCATAAACGAAAAAAAATTTCAATATTTGCATTCTGATCTGTATTTTATCTGTACTGCACTACTTAAGCGAAATTTAATTACTACAAATCAATAAATCTAAAATGAAGATTTGTATTTAATTGCCTTCATTGTAATGTAATTGTGCCATGTTAATTAAGTTTTTATTTCCTGGTCCCAGTAGATTAATAAAGAAAGGTTTTATAATCGAATTACCTGTTTCTGCATTGTTACAGTCCTTTTATCTCAATAAAAAGTTAATTAAAGTTAAGTAAAGAAATTTCTGACATAATTTTTATTGCCTGAACAATGAACTTTTTCGTCCTCTTTTTTGCTCCATCGACAAAAATTCAATATATGTCACTACTAAAAATAACTGTAGAGATTCTTGACATACCCATATTGCCGGGGGCATTCTCTCAAAATCATTCGCAAGAGTATTAAAAGATAATGCCAATACTCTCGATTTTTTCTAATGTTTTATTTTTATAAAAACCTTTAATCTACTGCCCTACTATTAGTTTAAAGATATTTTTTTACTATTTTTGGTAAAATTAAATCAAAGCAAAATCATTAATGGATTATTTGTTACAATTTTTTTTATCACATGGGAAATGAGTTTTTTGTACCTATATAAAAACTGTCTAGCTAACAATTATGCTAAAATATTAATCAGGACAATGCTACATCTATTGCTTCATCTTATACATATAATACAGTGTAATTCAGAGAAATTAACAAAAGTAATTTTTAACTAACGCCTGTCAATTCGTAGTAATGTGGTTAGAGTATATTTTCATTTAAACGCGTGATCGACATAAAACCGTAATAGGCACTAAGACTACAAAAGAAAATCTACTGTATTACAGTTACGGTTATTAAAGCGAAAATTCACAATGAAATAAAAGTAAACACGTCAACAACGAGTGAATATGTAATTGATTAAATCTGAGGTAGATAATTACATACATAATTCATAACGTACGGAAAAGATTTAAAATATAGATAGGAGGGGCCCAAAATAATGTATTTTCTTTAATAAACTTTTTATGAAAAACTCAATAATAAAAAAAGTTACAACACAATAAAGTTGAATCAATTAATAAGCAGTCGCAACAAATTGCTGCAGTAAATTATGTTTTAAATATAAATTCAGAATACATTCAAGTTAGTTAAACAATGTTAACTTAAAAAAAATCATAGTATTACATTATTATAAAAGTTACGGCTATTACAATTTATCTTTTGTTGTTCAAAAATTGCTGTCCACATTGTTGAGAGCCACTTAAAATCAAAAACACAACTGGAAAACAAGTTGCCGTTGAAACTCATTTCTTTAATCGTAAAATAAAATATAATTGAGGGTAAAATTGTTAATACTTTCAGTAACGAGGAATATGTAGACATTGTTATGGTTCATGGTACAGGTTCATTATTAAAAAGATTTGTATAATTCATTGCTTTTGCAATTATTTATTATTTTTTTTTTTTTGAATGCATTATTTAAAAAATAACAGCAAATTGTCAGATTTGTGAGAAACTTGTATATTCTATGAAAACTCAAAAATAATGATTATTTTTAGCAGTATTCAATATGTGTATTCAAAAAATGAAATTTGTTTTTGGTTATTGAGTTTTTGTGAAAAGTTTATCCCCCCCCCCCCCCAGCTACACTTTCAATCATTTCCATGAGTTATGAATCACCCTGTAAATTATGTTGCGTAATGCATATATGTTTAGATATAAAATTCACTATTGTGAATATTTCATTTTAAATTCTGAATATAAAAATTGTAAAATGCAATGAATTCCTGAATAATTTAATGTATATACGTCGTTTCAATTTTCATTCTAAATTTATATTAAATTTTTGCCCTAACAACAGCTTCATATTGGTGCTTTACTTCCTAGTCTATTGATATATCAAATTTATAAGATGTTAAAAGTTAACTGGGGGTTCAGAAAAATCCCGTTCAGCGTTAGGTATGTACTTATATAAACTTATAAAAAATATTTAAGTATTGGTATACAATTTATTTCTCATTGGATGAGGCATACATCCTTGTGAAACCAATGACTGTTTCTTGTATTTTCATTTACTGCGGGACTTAGTTTGCTTGCCTTTGTAAAGATAATTGTGAGGCCTTCAATTGTTTCATGCTGATCGCTCGACTTCCAAGTGAAAATATTGTAACGATCTACTGAAATTAAGATTTCTAGTCGGATTATCACAGTTGGGATAATATTACTTTTTTATTCTTTTGATTATTTCTTATAAAATAATTATTATATTTTGTTTGAAAATCATTTAACACGTTCCCGCATTATAAAAATATATTTCTCTCACACGGACCGGCATTTTTATATTACGTTTATAATTTTTAAGATATTTTTTTAGTTTACAGTATTTTATCTAGGACATTTTAAAAGAAAGAACATTTCTAAATTTTAAAATTAAAAATCTTCTTGTATTTTCTAAAAATCGTTTTAAAATTAGTTTTATGTCAATCCTTCCCGAGCCGCTATATCTGGTATCTCTTCATGGGACCGGCGCATCGACTACTATCAGATATAAGTAAATTTAATTATATATTTATTCTCTTTGCTTATATACATAAATTGTGTTAAAATCGTGCCTATCGGTGCACACGCGGTCCCAAAGTAGGTAAAGCAGCGTGTCCATCGGTGGACATGCTGAACTCAACGTGTTAAATTGACAGCATATATTTGTAATTACTCGTATTTAGTAATTTACTAGGCATATTTTTGTGTGTGGAGCTGATTTTCACAGCTAGGTATTATAGTCCATTACTTCCTCCATATTTCTATACCACTTGACACTTCAAAATAAATTAAAGAATACAAAATGAATCAAAGCATAAATATTGTTTCCGTAGAAGCGAGTCTCTTATCTTCATCTCTTTTCCATTACAAACTGTTTCATTTTACAGCTATTCGAGTTCAGTCCTATTACACTTCGTGTATTATATCAAGTGCTAATAATTTCCTCAAAATGTAACCGAACCGTTAATCTGATAATTTTGTTTCACAAAACGTATTACTAAAAATTAGAACGAATAATTATAAACAATTTGTAAGTTTCATGAAATGTTTTTCCTTGTAAATCCAGAATAAATTTTAATTTCTTAAAAAATTATGGTAGAAATTCTAATATTTAATTAGTACAAGTATTTTTCCATTTAATATTAATTTATTTTTCCCTCAACTTAATAATCCGAAGTATAATTTAAACAAATGACAAAGAAGAAATAATTTTCTACTTTCTGAATATTTCCACGACTGAAAGTAAAAATTTTTCTTTGAAATGTCAGAAAAACGGAAATAATCTCTTCATTCGACAGCGCTCACCTTTTGTTGATTTTATTTCCGCGATTTACGAGTGGTGTGCGGTTGTACTGATTCCATTTCTCGGCAAAGAATCGTCTTCACATAGGACGGGAAGACGTGGATGAGAATTTTGAAATAAAATCTAGAAGTCAGGTTTTAAATGTTTTACTTGTATGCTTTATGTACTAAGGGTACAAATAAAATCACTATTATTCAGACACTGTATAAACCTTTGTGTGAACTACCTTCCTCATAATTCCTGTAACATAGTTCAAAGAAACATTACCATTTTTAATATGGAAAATAAAACTTTTGCTGGCCGTTGAACAATAGTTATTTTTCTACAATCATTGCACAATATCGACATTGTTATTCCATTTTTGGTTAGGAAATGTTATAATTGTCGCTCTAGGGCGACAAAGTGACATATTGTCGCACTAGTGCGACAAAAACAAAACAAAAATAAATTAGGTAAATGAAGTAAATGATGCATTGGATTTTTCTGGTAATAACCTTGCTATTGCAAATACAGTTGGCATATACGTACATACACTTCAACTTAATCACCATAAACGTATTCACTCTGTAGACTTTATGTCAAATGTACTCCATATGTCAAATGTACTCCATGTGTCAAATTATGATTTCTTTGAAAATTTTTATTTTGTTCATAAACGTTGTCATCCTACAAATTTCAAGAAAATTAGAAAATATTAATACATTTTTCTTTATTTACAATCACAATCAAAATGTGGCATACTAGCTTTGTCTTATTTAAAGGAAGGTATCTCTCAGGATCCTCGGAATCCCAATAGGCGTGTATGGAAAACATTGTGTATATTATATACACGAGTAATACATATTATTTTTTCTACAATCGTTGCACAATATCGACATTGTTATTCCATTTTTGGTTAGCAAATGTTCAAAATTGTCGCTCTAGGGCGACAAAGTGACATATTGTCGCACTAGCGCGACAAAAACAAAACAAAAATAAATTAGGTAAAAGAAGTAAATGATGCATTGGATTTTTCTGGTAATAACCTTGCTATTGCAAATACAGTGGCATATACGTACATACACTTCAACTTAATCACCATAAACGTATTCACTCTGTAGACTTTATGTCAAATGTACTCCATATGTCAAATGTACTCCATGTGTCAAATTATGATTTCTTTGAAACTTTTTATTTTGTTCATAAACGTTGTCATGATTACGGTGACATGGGTAACTACAATTTTACTGAATTGTTATAGGCGTGACCTAAGATAATTTTGAAAATAAATTTTTTTCTACAGCTTGACATTGTTCAACGATTGTAGAAAAAATATTGTGTGTATCTCGTCGGATAGAGCTTGTTCGGTGCACTTGTCGAGTGCAACAAACAATGCTCTATCCGCACTTGATACACAAATAACTATTGTAGTACTTCTTAATTTTTGCATAATAGATTTAATGGACTATTTTAATAAATTACTGTTTGAGACACCTGAACATTAAACTCATTTCAATATGTCACAGTATATTCTGACATAGATTCATCATAATCTGTACGAATAGTCCAACATGAATTATATTTTATGTCGTAATGTCTGCAATATATAATCACACATTTTGTTCTATTTCGGTTTTGGTGGCAGCAATTCTGTTTCAGAGATCTCAGTGTGTGATAGCCGGTAGTAGTAACTGTGATATATTGATGCTAAGATATGTGGTTTCCGCCAAATATATTACCCTTAAAGAAATGGTATAGAGGTAATTTTAGAAATGAAAAAAGTTTTAAATGTATTATATGTTATAACTATAACTATATTCCATTCTCTTATATCTGCATTTTCACCTCTGACAGCTTTTCGACTCCTATAAGCACTAATACGATGATAATTGTATACGACAATTAACTGACAGAAATATGATTGACAGTGAACATAGTTGCATAGGAAGGGATCTGTCTGTGAGATCCGTTCCGTTTGAAATGTGTCATGTTAATTGACATTAGCTAATTTGAGCTACTATAATCTGACGATTTGATACACATTAGTTCCATAAAACAATACATTTTTGTCAATAATACATTAGTACTTCAATCATTACTGACAATGACAACAAATTACCAAATGAAAATATTCGCTGATATATAAACATAGCTAAGGGAGATTAACCAATCATTAACTTGTGATTGATTAATTATTATTCAGTTGCCACACGTATTAAATTAATTTATTATAATAAATTGTTCAAATACGTAATACATGTATTTGAAACTCTGGTATTCTTATATAATTTAGGAACCTTTAATAACTGAAATAATAAATAAAATAAATATATCATCACGCCTTTTACCCATTATGGGTGTGGCACTCTGCTTACGCAGATCTCGGTAAGTGATATATTTTTGCGTATGAAGTGAACTGAAATCTAACTAAAATCGTTAAGCACCTTCTAATTAGTCACTCATCAATCTCCCTTTATCAAGTGTCACCCCAAATTTTTGAGAAATTCAAGATGAGAGTAGTTCAATTCAATTTTCGAAACTTCGAGATGGAATGAGGGTAACATAATTATGATACAAGAAATAGTTATTTGTATATCAAGGCTCTAAAGTATAAGGTTTTATTATGAATAAACCATGTGAGTAATAAAAAATACTTTAGTGCAGAGGTATATATTATATTTTTTCTTAGATCGTTAAATTATTAACTAAAATTATAAATAAATAGCGTTATGTTCTTTGACGTAGTCTGCATGTGATCTTCATTAAATCCGGTTTTTAAATTCTCCAATAGTATTACAGAATAATTTGTTTGTTATTTTAAGTTTGTAATTCAAGTTTAACATTGGAGTCTGTGAAGTAAAATTTTGATAAAAGAGTCTGTAAAGTTTAACTATAGCTACTATTTTGTCTAACTTCGGTTAGTAATATCATGTACTATAATATCGATTTCGATCTGTTTATTGTAGTAATACATCGTCTGCATACCTTTTTATAAAATGATTTAATGATATTATTATAATGCAACTCGCCCTGAAATTTTACCACTGACTTGATTAGCAAGTTGTGTTTTACTGATGGGAACTTGGTTTTCGAAATACTTATTTAGGTACCTTATCAGATATAGTATTAATATAGTTTTTTCTAAATACTGTGTGATATACTGCTGACTATTTAATTTAAATACTGAGCATTCTAAATAAAATACGTATTCGGTAATAACAATTTTCTTCTATAGAACATTTACGTATATCTTAAATAATTTTACTGATGTTCTGGTACTTTGTGTTGTGTAGATGCGAAAGCATAGACTCGTTGATGGCTTTCGTGCACATCGACGGGCGGATGGAGAAAATCGACGCGTTCTGCGGCAGCGCGTTGCCTAGGCCCGTCATGTCCAACGGGCCCAGACTCATGCTCGAGTTCCGTGGCATCTACTCCTCCCGATACTCTCGGGGGTTCAAGGCCACCTACTCCTTCACTGAAAGTAAGTAGACACGAATAAATACACTCTACCTGGTTGTAAATGTTTCAGCTGATATTGCTATATAGAAAACTTTTTTTGGTCTTGTAGTAAGGTTACCAACCATCAATAAAGCCACTCCAAACTGAATCAAAATGGACTGAATGCAGGGATAATTATTAGTACTAAATCGTTTATGATAACATGGAATTGTCAATCTATTATTACATTTTTTAAGAACTATAATTATGTGCTGAAGATTTGATAACTGTTAAGTGATACTAAAATAACTTAAACCACAAAAATTAACAAGAAATTTTCTGTATTACGTGTAATATTAGAACGTCGGATCATCAAATCTAATTTAGAATATTGTAACGAAATGGATTTTTTTTTTAAATATTATCATTGAAAAATGAATATATATGATATTTCTTATTCAATGCTCACAGCAGAAAGCAAATTAAGTTTATCATTTGTCGCAAATTGTCTTCAACAGATGTTATTTGGATTGAACTGTAAATTTATATATTTGTTATAACAATACATATCCTTCTGTCTAATGTAAAAAAAATATTAAATGGTAATTTTAAACGATACCTAATAGAGAATAAATTTCAAAATAATTGCAGTTAACATTAATTTACAACTTTTCCAGTAAAACAAAATTTTATGACTCAATGGGCTCTGTGACCAAATTATTTAATATACATTTCTAATTAAGAAAATTAAATGTCCGCATATTTTTATAAATCGATGAATTATTTATAGTTTACAAGAAATTTATTATTATAAAAAAGTAGACGGGATACCTGACGTTGTTTTGGTAACAGAAACATAGACATACTTGAAGAGAAAGAGGTACAAATGCTTTCTATTATAATAATTCTATACATTGAATAGTGTAAATAATCTTTACCGGTTTCAGGTGATTAAACCTATGTTTACATGCACAAAAGTAGGCAGGGTAAGTATGTCATAAGTCTATTCTGTACGGTAATATTACCATACTGACCTGTCAAAACAGTCAATAAAATGAAAATAATAAACAATGATAATATAACGCTATTTATTAATACACACGGAGTTAATCTGTTCAGAGCTTCACCTGCTGCGTTCCAACTATTTTCAGGCAATTCAGCATCGCCAAAATTAATTTTTTTATCTAGCTATTATGAACACATTTGTGGTTTAAGTAAAAAAAATAGTTATAAATATAATACAAAACAAGTGTAACCATTGTATTAAATAAAAACAAACTTACCTGATTACCTTCTAAAATAATGACAGACGTTATTCATAAAAGAATTTTAAAAATAATATTTATTAATGACATTACCGTCTTCATATTCTGAAACCGGTAAACTATTGAACAACCCACGGGTATTATGAGTCATAACAGGCCTTAGATGTCTTAAAATCCTCGCTCTACGAGCTTGGATTTCAAACTGACATCTGCGGCTGTTATGATATTCATTATTCATAACATCGCTAGAAATGTTAATAGCTATTAATCCTGGAAACTTTATTATTCAAAGTTTTCATGATATCAATTATCCGTAAATATACTTGTAAAATGTAAGTTTTATCATCCGATATATGACAAACGTTATTTTCAAAGAATCATGATCTACCTCAATTTATTCTCCACCATTTTAACGTCATGTCAGTGCTGTGACTTCCAATAAATATGATTTCAAACAGAAAATACCGTAAAATTAAAGGTTTTAGTACTGTTATAACTTAATTATTTATTTATGAAAGAGGTAAGCGGTCTAATTACTTCTGGTCATATGTCGCTTAATGAGAGAATGATTGTGAATTTATGTGAACGACACAAACAACCATGTTTTTCAGTGCGTTTCGAACCCGCGACTTTTGGCGCGTTTATTTAATTATTTTATAATTTATTTATTTAAAGTCGTCTGTTGTCACAGATTCCGTTATACACTGACCAATTGATGCATCAGTTTATAACGTAAATATGGGTATCTATTGAAAATTATCGAAAAATTTTATTCGCCACAATATCTCCTTTGTGAGTATATGTGCGGGAGGTAAAAATACCCCTGCGGATCTCAGTCTACTAAACAGCATGAATGGCTATAATTTGACGGTTGGTAACCGCATTTACATGCTGAAGGGTTATTAACATAATATATTTGCGAAATATACATGTATATTTCATTGCTTTAATACTGTAAAAATATAATCTTCTTTGTAAATTATTGTAGAGATCTAATATGAGTGTTGCTGTTGCAGATTTTGGCGTGACCACAGGTCGTCAATTATCCGAATTCCCATGTGCCTTTGTATTTAATAGTAGCGAGTCCCGAAACGGTACATTTTCAAGTCCTAATTATCCGGGCTTCTATCCCCGTGACACAGAATGTCACTACTTCTTTCATGGCAATCTTCATGAAAAGGTTCACCTGCATTTCTTGTATTTCGATGTTGAAGGAGTTTTACCGTAAGTATACAAACCTTTATGGCTATTTATTGTTTTTAAACTCGATGGTTTTTTTTTAATTAATGAGGAAGTTTTTCGAAGTGAAAAATGTCCGCATTCTCGTTGTTTGTGTTAATGGTTGTAATTAATAAGCGATTTATTTTCCAGTTCGTATCAATTTTATTTTGTTTTGCTTGAAAAATATCGTTTGGATGTTGGCCAATGAGCTCTATTATTGAGTGCCATTAAACCTAAGAGAAAAAAAATTCGCACAGCACATGTAGTGCTTACAGTCTATTTATTCGTGGAAATGAATTTCGAATTTTGCATTAATATAGCGTCTGTAACATTATTTATTTTTATGAAAAGAAGAATACAGATCTTTTTTGTAGCACACGTAATATTTTAAATATCTGTACAAAAAAACAGCATTAAACAAATTTAATAAGTTGGAACCCAAGGAAATTTTAATTGTGTGTAAGGTACTATATTTTATTTGGTGAAACAAACTTCCGTCTCATAATAAGAATTATAAGTCATTTGTCTGTTGATATTCCTAACATATACATATGTTATTGCATATATTTTAATAAAATATATACTAATGTTTTATGAATTTATGGATCAGACAGCAGCATATTTGTTCAAACAGTATCAAATTAATACTCATAAGCTTTCGTTTAATTATATTTATTTGAAATCGGCACTAAAATGATTAAAAATCGTCATTAAAAGCTCAGTAACCGTCACTAAAGTAACCCATTATACCACGATTTTAAGCAACCCAGTGTTGGCAACCGTTAAATAGTTATTGTATAAGTAGGATAATTTTGGCAGATATATTGACGTACTACAGTAAATTTGGACGTAACATGGGATAAAATGTGCAAGAAGAATTACTAATTAATTCCGATGAAGAAATAGAGGGCTAAACACATAATTTTGAGTGTTATTTACGATAATTTCTATGTTGGAGGTTGGCAACACTGAGTGTCAGTTTCAATTGACAACTGACAGATGTATAAACTAACTTATATACCTAATATTTTTTTAGTTTTTTCTAATTTTAGATTTCAAATAAAATTTAATATGTACCACGGCACTGAAGTTCCTTTTTATCACTCACATGGTTCACTTTAATCGGCCCTACGGGCCTCGGTAAATAAATTCCATATTCGTGATAAAAAGTTAAACTTCAGTGCCTTGATACATAAATAACTATTATTTGTTTAGGTTAGTCCAGATTAAAACGAAAGTTTCGTTGATGCAATATGCAAGTTCATTTTACGCAATTGTAGTTCGTTCGAAAATGAGCTAGAGTAATAAATCAATATTTGTAATAATATTGGATTTGTATCAGGAATGTGGCAAATAAATTCACTAGAAAAATGAGATATAAGTTTACGATGGAGGACATTGAATACTTTGTAAAGAATAACATAGTTGTAGGATTATACTCGTATATAGGTAGTTACATCTTAATTGCATTGCACCTGATAAAAAAAAAAAACAGAACTGATATGTCCAATCTCTATCGAGTTTCTTCCTGAGTACCTATTAACAAATAGCAGCCCCACAAAAAAAAATTTTTAACTGCTATCGATATAACTCTATAAGTACTTTTCGACGCTGGATGCGAATCCGAGGTAAAAAAAAAATCGTACACCCCCAAAATCTACAGTGTAAAATTGACTCAAAGCTACACGAATATATCTCAATATATCGAATTAAATATAAACATTCTAGTATATAACGCATAAACACAGAGCTTCCAATACTTTCCATTAAAATTCACCCAGTCATACAACAGAAAACTTTTAAAAATGCAGTTATTGCAAAAAAGATTACGATGCCCAGGTTTTTTTTTAAGGCTGAGTAAATGCATTAGTCTCGATGCAGTGCTCAAAATCTACCCCCATAGAGTGATAGAAACTACCCCTAAATTTAAATCTGAAAGAATACCGGTAAAATTTTTTTTGTAGGACTGCGAAATTATTGATGCACAACTGAAATATCTTTAACCTATTGATTTATTTCTCCGACTTATTTCCAAATGGTTTATTGACTTAGACATTTTTTTCCAAAACGTTGCAATTTAAACAAAAGTACATCACGTTACAAGAGTTGTAAGAAGCAAGTTAACGCACGTAGTGGAAAACTTGAATTATATACTATACTTTTTCAATAGCCACACAGAATTCACTAAAAACACAAACAGATGTTCATTGTACTGTCAGTTACGAGATCGTCATAGCTGCAGCGTTGTCAACAGTGAGAAACAACTAGTCACTAAATGATGGAAGTGAAACTAGTTAAACTAAAAAGAAAACTACAAAAAATAATTTTCAACTAAACGAAAACTTACTTTATATAATATTTCATGCGTATTTCTCTATGGTTGCAATGTCTTTAATTTAATACTGCTTATTTTTCTCTTGTAAGTTGGCAACATAATATCGATCAATTATAAATTCCCTAACCGTGCGATCGACGATTTTACGTACGACCGTGCGTAAGGAGAATCTTACATAGTATATGGATTGTACATAAATGCTCTTTTACAGCAGTGGTGGTAGAAAAAAGTTATTTATAAGCCCGAATAACTTACCTACTTACATAATGAGGATCTGATGGTGCCTACGGCGATATGCTCGGGTGTATGGTTCTTTGTTCGATTTTTATTTATCCTGAAGCGATCCGAAGTCGTTTCCGTGCAAATTTTTTTTTTTTAAAGTTGTAACCTTGTTAATTTGCGAAAATAACTGAAAAAGGGGTAAATTTGGCGAATATCCTTAATATAATTTTGTATGCTTTAAGACGGATATTTGAAAATAATTTCAGATTGAACACAAACAAGTTAGACATGAAAATGTATTAAAATGAGTAATTTTCGCAACTTCAAATAGCTATAACTTTCCAAAAACCAATTTTGCCCGGAAACGACTTCGGATCGGCTCAGGAAAAAATAATCGAATAGAAATCCATATTCCCGAGCAAATCGGCGTTAGCTTTATCAAGACCTTACCTTATTAGTTAACAAGAATATATTATTAATATTGTTACTATAAAATAACATCTGAATTGTGAAAACATATCTTACATACATCCTATCCGTTTGATATAATTAGTTGTTTTATGAATAACTAGCCAGTTCATGAAATGCAAAGAAATTTTGGAATAATTAAATATTTCAGTTATTGACTAAAAATCTTACATTACATGAATAGCCTAAATGATTTGGACACAAAGTAAATGGATAATATTTTTAGTCCTTCAAATGTTTCAGCATTTGTGTGTATTTCATGAATTGACGAATCATTGAAATGAAATGAAATGACTAATTACACCTAATTATATCGACATATTCATGCATGTCAATTAGTTATATACATGAGAGCCAGTATTAAATTATAATCTCAGGTCAGGGCCGATTTAACATATGACCCCAGTTAGGGGCCCAGGACTCCACATTTTTAGGGTCTCCAATAATTCAAAAACACATATTGTAAAAAAATTGCTTATTTCGATGATGAAATCACGACCAGTTTGATCATCTTATAAGATTAATAAAATATACTCGTATGTACATGTGGATATAAAATAAAAAAAACCTTTGTACAATTTGAGGCCCCTTATTGTGTTTGGCCCAGGGCTCCTCACAGTCACACTCCTAACTCTGGTAAGGTATCTTAATTTTAAACACATTTTAAGTAGCATTCCAGCAGGGCCAGATTTATGTTGCTGGAGGCTTTTGGACGAATTTTTAGTACGGTATCTTTTTTTAAACATGAAATAAAAAGTGAATATCAATATTTACTGGTCGGAAAAATGTTTAACCCTTAAGCCTACGATACTTTTTAGTTAATGAAAAATATTTTTGTAGGGTTAATCATATAATTATGAAATGTTTCATATCATTTCTTAATGTTAAATTAGTAAAATATGAGCTAAAGTATAAAAAAAAAAAAGTATAAAGTATGAAATATGAATATGTTTATTGATCTGTAATTATATTTATTTAAACTCAACGTGTCGAATTACTAAACCTTATTCTTCATCAGGAAACAAGTAAATAACAAAAAGTTTTTCAACACTGTTAAAATGGTTAAACAATCAAAAAAATAGAACGATAAAATTTTTCAAAATAATTGTTTGACCATTTACGCTATAAAATAGGTATTTAACATGATGATGAGCTCTTTGGGGGAGGGGGGGTTCCACGTATATATATATATATATATATATATATATATATATACAGGGTGTTGACCGCGACCCCGGAACATAGGACTTTAACATGTAAAATCATACTTTCGTAATTTCCTGCTTAACAAATTATATTAGACAAAAAAGGTTCAAATAAAGTTGAAAGATCATAAAATTCTACATCAGAATCAATAAATAGAATTAAATTTACATGCCCTATAACGCCAGAAATTAAATATGAAAATATTAAAAATTAGCTCAAAAATCGGGTTAGCCTTGGAAATGAAACAAAATTTAAAAAAAAATAGTCAATTATGCAATTTATAATAATAATTAATAAAAAATACAATTTTCATTTCCAATTGTACACAATTTTGTTTCATTTCCAAGGCTAACAATTGTATATTTTATCGCATCATCGACTGTTATAACGTTTTAGTATTAAACATTATTAATATTCGATATTTACGATATTAGTGGGATAAGAGCATTATTATTAAGATACTCATGTGAAATTTGCACTATAGCGACACACGTGTGATAATGCATTATTAATATACTTATATGATTATACAACTCAGCTGTCGCCTTATTGTGCAAATTTTACATGCGTAACTTAATAAATTCTCTTATTCCACTTATATCGCAAATATCTATTACGTAATTGTTTTTATATGACAATTTTTGAATCGCCTACCTCGATGATACAATGAAGCTTTGAATACAACTCGAATAATAGTGATTTAAACCTTCTCGGACGTTGTATAGTGATGTTTTCGAATATTATAAATCGCATAATATTCTTGTTATATTAATTGCTATTAGCTTGCATAATTTTTATGCACAGCGGTATATAGTTGTACAGTAGATTAAGTAAATGCTTCTTTCTATTTCCTTGATATTCGCACTGTAGTTTAGATTTACTAAAATCTATTTTCTGTTGGCAGATGTGAAGCAATATCCGCAAGTGACTACGTAGAGTTTTCGAATTTTATGGCGAGAGACCGAAAGTACCCAAGACATTGTGGGCAACTGAAGGAATTCGATATCGAATCAGACCGAAAATTCTTCAGAGTGACGTTTAGATCAAACGATAGGTTGGATGGAACTGGATTTAAAGCCACTTACCAATTCTTGGATGAAGTTGAAACATATACTGCGAAACCGGACCAAAAAAATAGCGCAGTTATCAATGGTGAGATAAATAACAAGTTAGATTCTGTATCCCAAAGCCCAACTAAATGTTTTGCTATGCATCTTAAGTGGGTCTAATTTATACTCCTGAAATGTATTCCGATCTACCACAATTAATCCTAATGTATTCTAAACTATTCCGAAATTATTCCAAGACAAGTGTCTCACATTACTCTAGTGTAAATATTTCACTTTAGCTTTTACTGATTACAAAAACTAGTATACTATTTTCATTTTAAACTGGAGGGATCGGCATAAAACGATTAAACGTCCCTATCCCATATAACTACAATGAAAGCCATTAGTGCGGTTACCGCAAATCGCTTCACGATGGTCACAAAAGGTAAAATTTCAAGGGTCGTATTCAGCTTAAAATTACTCTTACTTTTTTCCTATAATTGCAAATTTAAAAATTAATAATCCGGATTAAATTAAACAATTAGCAGTTATGTTACTTATTGTTCAATAACAAAATTAAATATCGTTATAATAACATATTTTTCCCATATATAAGGGGCCAATAAGTATATACAGCTATTTGTACTTCTAACTCCCTTGATAGTAAGGACAAATATATTTAAAAAGAAAAAATCATGTGACAGCCGTGGATATGTGAGAATGAAGTTGCTGGTACGAGTAACAACAATATTCGTTAATTGGATGAAATTGTGTACTACGGGTCAAAATCAAGAAGAAAGTGAAATAAATTTATCTAAAATTAATTTACATGAACATGCACAAGAAATAGTGATTAACGTATACAGAAAGTGCGTCAGTAAGTACGGCGAATTTCAAGCTATAAAAAAATAGCCAAATTTTGTAAATTTGAAGAGGGCCAAGACCTAAAACGGCACAAAAATAATTGTGTATTGTTGTAAATATTTTATGTATATAACGAAAATGTGAATAAAACATTTTTATTTTGAATTTGACATTTATCGTATGAATAAGGAAATATACTTATTTAAATATTGCAGTTTTCTTGTCTTTGTATTTATTATACACGTACCGGCGAATAGGGTCGTACAACCCTGTGCGAACCTTGTGAAATCAGTTATAGCGGGTCATATTTTGAGTTCCTTTGTAAACGTAATTGCGGTGCATTTAATCGTTTTATGCCGATCCCTCCAGTTTAAAATGAAAATAGTATAGAATTTCTGAAAATATAGCTATCGAATTTATGTTTCTCATTATTATTGCTACTGTTAGTCTGATAAGTTTAAGTATACTCAGGAGATCTTCCTTATGTCGCACCCTATTTGTGTTAGATTCCTCGATCAACTCAACAAGAAACGTTGTCTATAAATTATACTGTTACAAATTGCGGAAAGTATCAGTATTAATATGTAAGTTAACAATGCACAAAACAATTTTTATATCCGGTACAGAAACACGGGGTATATCACAGGGAAACGTAACACACTGACTATTATAAAATGAGTCCTGTAAACTTTTTTTTATTATTTTGCGCTTTTTATATCCACTTGAAATAAAAATCATATATTCAAAATTTAGGAAATTTTATGTAATTTGTTGATAAGTACTGTTATGATGAAAATTCGGTTGATTGAATTAGAAATTGTCGACTTATCACACAGCAACTTTATCATGAAATATTTAGTAAAAATAAGAAGTTCAGTTACTTTTAATTTATTGTTCTATCAATTTAACTTAATATTCAGTAATATAATATGTATTAAATACGTAAATTGTACTGCACTATTAAAACACTCAAATAAGCTATTAAAGAACTAATTTGGGTGCTGCAATGCAAAATATAAAAAAATAGCTTTATGAAAATTTTAACGTAAACCATTTGGAGCAATGTTATTGAAATCTCTGATAAATTCAAATTCGAGTAGTTGTTTAAGGATGATACTATTATAGGTTTCATTAATAAAAAAAATGGTCTATAACGGCTAGATCAAATTTTACGTGTCGACGACCATTACTTAATAAGTACAAAGTAATTTCAATAGTCGATGGAATGATAAATTAATAAATGACGATAAATCTCAACATAACAAACAAAACAAAAAAATATGGAGGAACATACTGAAAAGAGTTGTTCAGCTGCAACTAAAAGAAAATTTGTGTTTATATTTCAAAATTCTATTTTACATTTTGCATTTTGTATTTTATACGAACGGAAAACAAACAATATTAAATGACAGCGCTAGAGAGATACGGTTCTACAGAAAATGGATAATCGCAGACGAACAGTTAAAAACGTCTTTTTGACAATTATCAAGTTAAAAATCTTTCGAAATACTTCATTTTGTGCAAACGATAGTCAGAAATTTCTTAGACTTCATACATAAATATATACTTGATATATACATAAAAACAGAATACAACGTTTGCCATACTAGTTGGCTATTTCAGAAATATTTTTTTTATTTTCAGTGCCGTAACTATCCCTTCCAGAGCCCCGATGCAGTGTCGTAATAAAGAGCCCAAAAAAAATTATTAGAAAAAAAGGAAGACAAAATTTATGGACATCTTCATTTTTACATCAAACTTTATTAACACATTTACAATGTAACTGTAACAGTTCGTTATCTTACTCTCTAAGGACAGTATATTCAAGTCCACCAATTATCTCTTGTCCCATGGAATTTCGAAGATAATTTTTATATATTATATAAAAAGTGAATGTATTTTATTTGTGGTTTCACCAGAAGTTACCTTATCATTCTTATTTTAAATGATATTCTGAATTCAGCCATATATAAAAGTGCATTTTTCATTAAAATCCACACAAGAAATAAAACAAAATCTTTATATAAATTTGTACGTTAATAAGTTACTTAAGATAAAAGAACATAAAATAAAACAAATGCATTTTAATGCAAGCTTTGAACTAATTTTCAATCCAATTAGTATAATGCAATCTTCTTCCTGGATTAACATCCTGAAATAAATGTAAGTATAAGTGATACTTAAGAGAATTAAATTTATGTTTCTTCAAAATTCTCCACACAGATTGCCTTGCTGTTCCTGTTTCTCTACAAATTGTCTTATCGATGCACTTCAATTTAAAAGAATGCAATATACCAAAACATCAATTTTAACATTTTCATGAATTATAACACTTCTTATAGGTCCAATCTAAATTTGATTTCCAATTTTTTTTTTAAATGTCTACTTAAGTGCCTTCGATTAGGAAATCTTTCTCTGCCCAAACAAGAAACCGTCTTGCATTTTTTCTGCATTCATCATAAATTAGTGAAATATCTACCTGCTCGTTTTTTTGTGAAATATACCATAAAAATAATGTTTATTCAAGGAAATTTAACTTAAATACTAAATAATCTAACTGATACAGACATTAGATTAAAGATAATTACTATTGTCACAAGAAATCTCGATATAAGAACTAAGTTCACTAACTGTCATGGACACTAAAATAGTGCAATTTGTTTAATTTTTTTGCACTGTTCCCAGTCTCAATTTATTTAATTGAATAAAGAATCTAATTAATATAATTTTAATGTTTCTTTTTGGTTGGTTTATAATAAAAAAAATCCATTTGTTTATAACATGGTTGAAATCAGAATGTTATGTAGAATCCAAATTTTGAAAATATACAGGTTGTTACATTTAAATTAAGATAGTGTCCGGAAATATATTATTTTCACTTTTTATGTAGTTTGGCGCGCTTTTTGTGTAGTTTTTAAATCTAGAAAATGAATACAATTGCTTTACAATTTTTTTTTTGCAAAGAAAGCATTTTTTGAGACGCGCCATATGTGAAAGATACCAAGCCTCTTTTACATTGCAAAATAATCATATATTTTATTTATTACGAACCAAATTTACTTGTTTTTTAATTATACTTAAACTTAAAATTAAATTTGATATTTGATTAGTTCCCTACAACCAAGCTTTTTTCTCGTAATCAGAGAAACACAGTTATCGGTAACATTATTTCCATTTCCATTTTAATCGTTTATTTTCTGTGTAATGTATACACGCCTTTTTAAAAATTTCCTATTATTAGTTATATTTTTAAGTTGTAGTAAATAATCACTAACATATTTTAATGAATAAAAATAGTTACAGCAGATTTTAGAACGATTTGCATTTCCATTAATAGCTAGTTATCAAAAAATTTTATTATTACAATAATTTTTTACTTATTCTGCCAGGGTTGCCAACGTTACGCTGACATCACCACAAAGAAAAATAATTTGTGTGAATGTGCTGCCAGTCGAGATGAAAAACAATTAGTTTTAATATTGAATATATTTTATAATAATCATAATAAGGAATCAAATCAAATACAAAGTTTCATTATAAAAGTAAATTAATATGATCTTAATTTTTAAATAAATAAATAAATCCTATCATCCTTTCATGCAAAACTCATGATAGAAAAAATGTGTTCTTCAAACTGAATTATTTTGTTTCATACATTTCATTGATCGATTATTTTGTTATGTAGCATAATATATAGAGTGTCCCCTGGGGAAACCGACAAACTTTAATGATGTATTCTAGGGGTCATTTAAATAAATAAAGTTCAATTAGAGTATTTTTCTACGTTTTAGAGATATCAACAAAATTTATTTTTTAAAAAGTGTCTTTCGGCTACTGCGAGTATATTTGGCAAATGGTGTATGATGAGGAACTACACTATTTGGATATCGTCGACGGGATTCTGCTAAAGCAACTCGACCGATTCCATTACATGAACCATGAACCATACAGAAAGACTATGTCGGCATATTCCGCATTAGATGAAAGTTCTAGGCATAATTGATAAATAATTAGATACTTGAACAGTTTATGCTACAGATTAAAAATGTTTCATTCGCGAACGATTCGTTAAAAATTAAAGAAAAAAACATGTGTGATTCAAATGAATCGAATCAGTATTTTGAAAAAGATTCGTTCAGTTAAAAAGAATCAACAGACAACGAGTGATTTTAAATAATAATTTGTTTTGCAAAATGTATCCATATAAAACTTCTTTGTCTATCATTTAATATTAATACTCATTATTATGTAGTGTAGTAAAGCAAGAGATAGGAATAGCAACTAAACATATCTTCAACGTCGAAATACGCCGGGCGAAAAAATCGAGTTGCGCAATGCGCAGGGCGCACCGATTCGGTCCCATAGAGTTCATAACATCGGTTCGCTCGAACGATTCGTTTGTAAATGACTCATAGTACAAAACTAAAAGTGATGCGGTGAACGAATCTTTATGAACGAATCACTTTACTGAACTGAATCAATAGATTCGAATCAGTAAAAATATTCGAACCTCCCATCTCTACTACAGACACGTCAATAAAACAGTTTGTAAAAAATAGCTACTTTCCTAGCATTCTTACTGGAATATACCCACAATTAACCTTCTGATTATTTCATAAGGCGTGTATTTGTCGATACCTCTGAAATGAAGAATAATTGACCCATAGTTTAAAGCAACTTTTTCATTTGGAATAACTCCTATAATACATGGTTAAAGTTTGTCGGTTTCATCCTGGGACACTCTGTATTGTAAAATATAGAGCTACTGAAAATTCATATGTAAGTAGTAAAATTTAAATTTAAGAACATAAAATTTTCCTTGACTGGAAGGGTTGATGAAAACAAACGAAAATTACTGGATTTCAGCCAATTTTATTATAAAATTTCTCTGTCAACCGGTTTCGGCCCCACTTGAGCCTTCTTCAGGAGATGAGAAAATCTAAATTGATATTGTATTTGATATGTAACATAATTTAAAAGTAAATGCCATATGGAGCAAATGAATTACGTCCAAAGTATAAAACTTTAACATAAGTCAAAAATAACAAACTTTTGTTCTTAGTTTGTTATCTCCTGAAGAAGGCTCAAGTGGGGCCGAAACCGGTCGACAGAGAAATTTTATAATAAAATTGACTGAAATCCAGTAATTTTCGTTTGTCTTCATTTAAATTTAAATTTCGAAGGATGATAAAATACGGTATGGCATCACCTAACTTTATTGTATGTTTAAATCGAAATTTACATGTTTAATAAGAGTGGAAAGTTACTAAATATGGAATACCAGTTTGTTTTCTTGACAAAATAAAAAATTATTATATAAATTAGACTTTTAATGATAATTATATTGAGTCATACATTTTCGCAAAACTTAGTAACAGTTTTATGTTTCTAATATTAATTGTTATTTTCATAATTGTTCAAAAACCAAAATAACAATAAGTATCTTATTATGGAATAAACAGCCAAATATGGAACATTAGAATAAGGTAGGTACAACTTAGTTTATTGAAAATAACGAGTGTTGTGACTGATCTAGATCAAACGATCTAGATCAACTCGTAAGATATTTAATCTGATCTAAATCGTTTTATGTTTTCTGATCTTGCAAAAGAATAAGATCTATGATCAGATATTTCTCAGTTATCAGCCAGTGTGCCAGGGTATATTTGTCAAATTTCACTACAAATACGTTGAAATTTTACCACCTCGCCACCAATATTTTTCTTGCTATATTACAATATTTTACCAAAGTTCCGCTACCTCTGGCAACACTTCTGAAAAAAAAAATAACATTTTGATTTTGTTTTCTTTTTTGTTACTAAAATTGTCAATGAAGTATACCTACCTTTTTTTTATATACGTAACTTGAACTTAATAATGATTAAAAATTTTGAGAAAAATAATTACAAATTTTTTTTATGATTAAAAAAAATTTTATTACTGATCTGATCTTAACAAATAGATCCGATCATAAAAATTGATCTATGATCTGATCTAGAACATATTAAATGTAAAAATATTGATCTGTCACTGAAAATAACAAATAACAAAACTGGCCTTTTTCTTAAATAAAAAGTAACTTAATCTAGTTACAAAAATCCCAAATCCAAGTATCAAACTTTTTTGTGTACCTTGAGAAATTGTGTAGCATCGATAAATAAAAACACTCTTGTCACAGCGACAGCAATCGTCCGACAGGCGAGATGAAGTAAGTGAATAAAACAAAAGATACTCTTGTATTACATCTTCAACTATTTGTTCTAGAGAAATGGCGGTATTCCATTTCAAGATCTTATACCAAATTTGGTCACTTTGCTCTAATAATTACATGTATTTAAAAATAATTAAAATACCTAAAATGGATGTAAGGATAAAGGAGAAAAAGATACAATTCAGTTTTTCTCAAAGTAGATGGAGATATAAGAAATTTACAAATAATATTTTTATTTTTATTTATTTAGATAACCTGGCCAAAAAAACTCAATGGATTTTTTCGGCTAAAACCCACTTGAAAAAAACTCATAAAAAACACATAAAGACATATTTATTTTATATGTTAGATTGTAAGGATTGCAACAAAGAAAAATTAAAATAAAAATTTTCGAGTAGAATATGAAAAATAATAATTACAGTATGTTTTTAAAATACAAATTTATACCTCATTTCATTGTACTTGACTAGTATTATCTTTATCTTGTACCTTGTATTACATGTACAAAATAGAATGAAAAGTAACATCGAATCTTTTCAATCAGAAGAACAGGCTGGATTCAGGAAGAATAGATCTACACTAAACAATCTTCAAGCAGTAAACTAACTTACAGAGAAGGCAGTGGAGTACAATTTCAGAGTGTATTTATGTCTGATAGACTTTGAGAAGGCATTTGATTCTATTGAGCACGAAAACATATGGAATGTCTTAAAAATGTCAAATGTCGAAGAAGAATACATTGATCTTATTAAAATACTGTACGAAAACAACATTTTGTCGACAAATATGGATAGAGTAGGAAAATCATTCCCAATTTTAAAAGGAGTACGCCAAGGAGACCCTCTTTCACCTGACATATTTAACCGTGTGTTAGAGGAAAAAATGAGAACATTAGAAAATATAAGCAACACAGGAATTAAAACAAATTTAAACAACTTACAATTCGCTGACGACCTAATATTCGCGAAATCAGGTGAAGAGCTACAAACGCATCTAAGCAAACACTGCGAGAAGGCAGGACTGAAAATAAGACAAAAATAATTACCAATAGTATTGAAACCCCAATAACAATCGACAATGAACAAGTATAGTATGCAAAGGACTTCATGTATTTAGGCTAACTAATTTCCTTCGATATAAAGATGGAAAAAGAGACAAGTAGAAGAATAGATATGGCATGGAGAAAATACTGGTCTATGAAACATATTTTCAAAAACAGAAACATACAATTGACATTAAAAAGAAGCATATTTGATACATGCATTAGTCCTATAATCAGTTATGGCTGCCAGACAAAGGCACTAAGTGAAAAAAAACTAAAAATATAAAAATCTGCCAAAACAAAATGCTGAAAGTATATTAAATGTAAAATGGTATCACAAAAAGATAATAGAAGAAATATCTAATAAAATAAAAGTAGCATATATAACCAAAACAATAAAACACCTAAAATGGAGTTGGACAGGCCACCTTCTGAGAAAAAAAGACGGTTAGGATAAAATAAATACAGAATGGATACCATTGGACGAAAAAAAAAAAGGGAGACAAAAAAACAAGATGGAAAGACGACATAAAGAAAATTGCAGGAAAGTTGTGGCCAAGAGCGCCTAGAAATCGGAAAAAATGGAGAAGTTTGGGGAAGACCTATGTCCGTTAGGGGCGATATCCACCAAAATAATTCCAACTTTAATGTAAATTCCAATTGCAATATTTAATCTTTAATGACAATTTTTAGCAATCTAATCTCGATTACATTTTTATATTTATAATTATTATATTATCCACCTAGTGTAATTTAAATAATTCATGATACAACATGATAATGTAATACATTTTTTTCAAACCCTGCAATAGGTTGGTTTAAAAAAAAACGCATCGGACTGTGGATCGTGATAACCTAATTTCCCATTTTAAATTATCCTATGGGTCCCTCTTCCATTAACACCTTTAGGGCCATGACTTGACGGCTAATAATAGCACATCATACGATAAAATATAGATTATTGTAATCTTTCTAAAATGCCACACACAGAATGGGTAAAAGGTGTGATGATATATGTATTTATATTATTGATAATATCTTTTATTTGACACAATTTACCGCTGTTAATTTAAAATTTGAAATAGTGCTTAGTAAACTTCTAATTCCACTTTTACTACTATGACTACTTCAGTTTTGTGCATTGTTATAAAAACTTACAATCATGGAGTTTTGTTACTTTATTTTTATTTGTTCGAGAGTTACTGAACACATTCATCCTTTCATTCATTCATTCATCAATTCATTCACGCAAACCTTCTTTGAGATATTGGTCACAGCGGAATCAGGGATCCTCGAAACATTTAAATTATACTTCTTTTTAGTACATATAAAAAATTAAAATTGTATTTTAATTAAATTATGTTCAACTGAATGAGTGTGAAAAGTCGTACTAATAAGTGTTTGTCTTTTTTAGCGATGAATGCACCGTTGCTACTATCCATCCTCGCTTTTCTACTGATAAGGACAATACGAACAATCAAGAAGTAAATGTACGGACATAGAGTAAAGTGACATTTGATTTTAGTTACTGTTAATAGACTAGAAAAATAAATAATTTATAGAATCTCTTGATCAAATATCTGTGATTGACGATTTAAGATATAATAATCCATCAGAATCAGCTGTCACCCTAAAAACCATGTCAATATTGTCAACTGTTTATTGGTTTGAAACTCCCGTCATTTGATTCTTGCTATTTTCAAAGATAGAACAGTTGTTATAATGTTAAGTTGTTATCTAGGTTATTTTAATACTGGAGTATAAAAAATTACATATTTGTGCTTATATTAGTTAAATTATATAAATATTATTGTTCATAATTTTACAAGTATTGTAAATAAGTAAAATAATTTAGTAACATTATCAGAAAGAACATATGTTTGTTGTCTATCATATTCTACTTATATCATAAATCTAAAAATATTAAGTTAATTTGTATTTAAAATAATGTTAATAAATAAATAAGAGATGTTTTTAATAAATATCATCATTTATATTTAAACACTAGGATAAAATTCACACTAAAAATAAAACCTATTTATAAGTATACCTGGTGGTGAACTGATTTGCGCAATATCGTGAATACAATGTTAATTCTTAGTGATATACCGTTTTCTATTGATTTTAGAGCAAAATACTTGAAACAAATCTTGTACATAATTCAATTCTGCATTTAAGTCACTAATCATATTTTATTTTACTCCTTCTATAACATGCGAAATCAAGTTTTATGAAAATGCTCATTTGTAGTGATAGCCATGGAATTTAAACAAAAATTAGAATATAAAAATTTTCAATAGTTTACAGTTCGCGCATATGCATTGTATGTTTATATTTTTGTTTAAATTCCAAGGCTATCACTACAAATGAGCATTTTTATAGAATTTTGAACTTGATTTTACATGTTATCGAAGGTGTAAAATAAAATATGATTAGTGACTTAAATGCAGAATTCAATTATCTACAAGCTTTGTTTGAAGTATTTTGCTATCAATAGGAACGATATATTGCTATATGAAAAAATAACATTGTATTTTCTATATTGTTTAAAACAATTGACCACACTACATAAATTCAAAATATGATTTAATACCAACCAGAAATAGGCGAGTACTAATTATTTACTGCTTATAATTTTGGCTAAATTAATTTCTAATGCATAATTAAATACTTTTTTTTTTCGAACAGTGCAACTAAAACAACTACTGATGAAGAAATGTAAATAGTATATTTAAAATACAAAATTCGTAAGCAAATCTTTTAACGCAAAAACTTTCTATTGAAGTAATTTGATAATTCTATTAGATTTAAAGAAAATTCGACTTCGAAAAATATAACGATGTTTTTATCAATTATTTTTGAAGTACTTCACACAACATTGTAATCCCTGTTATGAACAAACAAGTAAGTACTAAAATATATTAATAGTTTTTCATATATTACCTTATATTTAATGAGTGTGTTTAATATAAATAAGTGTCACGAGTAATATCGACAAATTATTTGTTGAATACTTCTTCAAATCTACGTAAATGAGATTCAAAATAAAATCAAATTGCTTTTTATTGAGTGCCACAAAACTTTTCTTAATCGGCATCAAGATGAGTTTTAATGAATATTACACTCGAAAAATTTTAACCAATCCCGTTACAGTATTTTCTGAATTTCGACCAATGACAATCGAATATCAGTGAGTATTCTGTAATATCCTTCTTGGCTCCTACATAGACCTGTATAATTCGTGGGTTTCTTCTCGCTTGGAATTCAATAACCTCAGAATATATCATCATCTACTTCATCTTCTATCAAAACCAATACCGATAATCCGGATCCATTTTTATAAGCACTTTTTACTTCACAACTTTAGAATCGACTGTCGGAACGTAAACCCCAGACGTTTCAAGTAAATTATGCAACGGCTGGCCGTTACTACCGGACGTCGCAATGAAATCACACTTTTAACTGTCCCACCGAGCGTAACCAAGCCAATTTTATTGTAAAGTAAGTAGGTAAAAATTTACAGAACTATCAAAAAGAAAGTATTGAAATCTCTATATTTCACATTACAGTTCTACTCTCGGTATATTATTTATGTTAAAATGATTATTTTTTGAAGTTTTTTAAAACCAATGAAATGCTTTATTGTATGTCACGTGTCTGCGTTTTAACCAATCCTGTCATTATTATACTGAGAATAATGCTCTTGTGATTATTCCCGGCAATTTTCTCTGTAGCTTTTTTGTTTTTGTTGACAGATGTCAAATGTCAGATAGTTATCATCAACACAAGTAAAAATAAGCAAAAAAGATAGATTTAGTGGCGTGCCTGATGATGAAATCAAAAAATAATCTAATTAAATATAACTCGAGAGTTCGATAAATTAGAAAATAATTCTACAGTATCTTTCTCAAACTTGTCGCCATTTGGCAACAAGTTTTCGAAAGATCTGCCAAAATAATTTTCAATTTATTCTCACTCTCTTGTTATATTATTACTGATAATAAAATGCATTTTTAATAGTTATTTACGTAATAAGTTATGAAAAGAGCGATATTGTTCAACGAGTTGTAAGTTTGCCAAAACGAGCGTAGCGAGTTTTGCAAATTATGCGAGTTAAACAATATCGTTTTTCATAATGTATTACGTACAATGTTTTATCTAATTCCGTAATTTCATTCCTCTACCTTCCAAATTATTCATTGTCAATATTTGACAAGCAACAAATTATTTTATTTATTATTAAAGTAGGCATCTACACGGCATTTGATTTAATTGAATATCGGTTGTTTAAAACTCTTTACGTAACTCAGTTACGTAAAGATTTTTTCCTATTTCACGTACACAAAGTCAATTTTGTGGCACTGTTTTTCTCAAAAACAATGCTACAAAATTGAATTTTGTGCAACTGTTTTTGGGGAATTTATTATTTGTAAAATTAACAGTCTGTCAAACTTGGGGCTATCATTGCTCACGTAAAATTATTGAATCGGAGCCCCTGCGTCGGGGTTGCGGCCTGGGACCCGATAGGCCCCGCGGGCAAAACCCCTTGGTGACCAGTGGTATATTAAACATGCCGTACAATTTTATTGTATTTTTATTGAATTATGAACGTGAAATAGGAAAAGTAATATAAACAACTCGTGTTACAATGCCGAATTGTAATACTCGTATTTTGCGTAACTCGCCTGCAGCTCGTTTACGCAAACTATACTCATATTACAAAAAAGGTCATTGTAACACTAGTTGTTCAATATACTATTTCCTATTTCACGTACACAAAGTCAATTTTGTGACACTGTTTTTCTCAAAAACAATGCTACAAAATTGAATTTTGTGCAACTGTTTTTGGGGAATTTATTATTTGTAAAATTGACAGTCTGTCAAACTTGGGACTGGCATTGCTCACGTAAAATTAATGAATCGGAGCATCATACATCATTGATAACATGCATCTTTTTATTATTTCATGAATTTCTAAATTTAATTTTTGATTATACGCAGCACTAAAGTTAATTATCAGCAGATCTCGGAATACAACGTACAAGACTTATCCTTCAGTCTAATCTAACTTATCTTCCGAGTTGTAAGTTCGCCATCCTCGTACAGATGGAAGCAAGATTGAGGTTTACATCATGTAGGGAGGAGGTTTAACACCCGGGAGTTGTGACAGCGCTCGGCGCGCCGGAGAAAACATCGGTACTAAACAGCGTCAACCCTACTGACCAGGGTTGTCGCCAGCACAATGGTTGCCAACCGTAGCGATTTGTCGCCACTGCAAACAAATCAACCAAAAGTAGCGACTTTTCTAATTTTTGTGTTATTTTTAGAACATTTCTTTTAATCATCAAATTTACAGATATTTTCTTTATTTTAAAGCGCTCTGTGCCGGTGACTTTAAGCTAGATGGCGCACAAATGCATTAATAAAATTAATGGGCTGGGCCTTGTCGAACTAGTACAGTACAATGTACGCAGAAGGGCAAAAGTCAGCTTTACACATTACAAATTATGGTCAAATATGCGAACTCGTGTAGCTGGGTAAAACGGGTTACCAATAGTTTTATTCAAATATCGCGCTGGTTTGTGAGAGGAGTTGCTTGTGCAAACAGGGTAAGTCGAGCGTAAAATGTTATCCTGAGGTCATAAAAGGCGTTGTAGCAATTTTATGACATCATTTTCTGCAGTACAGTGAAGTCATACATATGTATAGTAATATTTGTTTTTTTTTTTTCGCTTCAGATAAATAAATCCAGTAAAAAGACAACAGTTATTGTTTGTTTATTGAATAGCGATAAAGTAGAGAATTTTAAAAAATAGCTAAAATGGTTACTTTTATTTATAATTATAGCGACATTTGGTTACGAACGGTTGACAATACTACGGGTAATGGTAGTACCCTTCTTGTTGCGCGCCTGTCGGGTCAACATTGATTTTATCCTTTTCTGCTTCAAAACATTGCATTTATTTTAATAAATACATTACTTTTTATGGATGAGACGTTTGTTAGATAGCGTTGGCGACAGTCAGTAGGTTTGATGCTTTGAACTGCCGACGAATTTCGAGCGAACCCTTAACTCACGTAGATGGACCACCGAATCTAGCCTTCTACCCTTCTAGGGTACCTCTCCTTCATGGTTTGAATAACATCCCTATTCCAAATAGCGGTACAACTTCAAAAAAAGCCTGTGTCAATACAGATCATTTTACAAATTTGTTATAAAGCGGAAAAATTTAAATTACTTATTAAAAATTTAACGACTTGAAACAACTTAAGATATATTTTCTGCGTACGGTATTTTATTTTTAAAAAAAGATACAACTAAAATGATACACGTATATAAGTATAAAAATTGTTTTTATTTTATTTAAGGCTAATACAAAATTAGATGAAGCATATTTACAGATAAAATACATAATTTTAAAGCTAAAACTAAATTACAGGAAACATATTTACTGGAGATATTGTTTTGGAACACTTTGCTTCGCCTTCTATATTTTCACTTTCACGTACAATTTATTATACAACAAATATATAATGTACCCTCGAGTATACCGTTACGTAAAAATAAAATAATTAAAACCGATAACAAACTTTACAAACTGTCCTGAAAATCAACTCGGTGCAACGAGTTGGAAACTGTCTGGTACCATGAGCTCTGTTTTTGGCTATTTTAAGAGCAGTATTTCAGACTCGGTTTTAACGATGTACAATGTCCTAAAATTATTTTATAAAAAAATGTTTCAAATAGAAGTTACAGAAAAATGTATTATATATCACTTTTATTTGAAGTATTTTTGTTATAAAATAATTTTAGAATATTGAACAGCGCTAAAACCGAGCCTAAAACACTACTTTTAACCCAAAAAACAGAGCTCGTGGTACCTGATCGTTGCAGAATTTTGTGCTGTGTAAATCCTACTCGTTAATTATCCTCTCCCAACCAATAGGATGATTTGGCGCGATTTGAGAGTTAGTTCCAAGTTGTACCGCTATTTGGAATAGCAAGTATTTTACTACTTCTTTTCAGTGTTTTACTAGTCTGTCATAGATGGAAGCAGTAATAAAAAATAATGTGCAATTCTTACTTTACTCTCTCTTTGTCACTCACTCTCACTCTCTTGAGTTCCCTATCCTTCAATAGATGGAGCATATAGTTAGATTGAGTGTTCAGTTATATTTTCCCAAAATATTTATACTTATATTTTATTTTTACTGCCTTCACATAGATAGCACTACAATATCAATTTGCGGTACAGTATTTTTAGGATATCAAATCAAAAAAGAAATTCTTTTTTCTGCAAATATCTAATTAAATTAAAAGGAAAAGAAGATAGTAGTTGTTTTTTAAAAATTATAATGCTGAACTGTTGTGACACGCAGTACTGTGTCGTATCACGGGTTGTGTGTATAACAGGCAATACCTTTTAATAGTAACCATGAACCATGAAAGTTAACTTCTACACATATGCAAATAATCATTGATTATCAATGAATCCTGTTAGAAATTTATTTTTAGTATCCCGAATTTCACTGCTAGATATTTCTAAAATGATAAACGATATTATTCAGTGTGGAATTAATTCCTGGATAGCAATAATTACTTAAATAATCAAGAAATCTTAATATTTTATGATTTGTGTTTGTATATTTCTACGAATTTATTATTAAAGAACGCACAATCATAGAAAAAATGTAAGTACAATTCAAGTCAATAGTGTCATTGTCAATATTGCACTCATTGATTTATATAAACTGGTAGTTTTACACGAGTAGCATAAATAAAACCAAAAATGATAATTTCATTGATTCACATATTGCAAATAATTATAGAATTCAAATTGAAATTAACATCAACAAAGCTAGTACCTCGTTTACATAAATATTGTGTCGAATATAATTCGCAATATGTGTTGAATGATAAATATAACTATACAGTGTGTCCTCTTATGATACGAATGGACTGAGATCTCGAGAACCATACGAGCTACGAGGTTGGTTAAATTAGATAAATGTTGCCCCAGAAATAGGGTAGTTTGAACATGTATTTGTTTTTTCAACTAAATGCAAGTCTCTAGATATGGTTAAAATGTAAATTTAGCGATTTTCATTTTTTGCTTATAATTTTGTTATATAAAATAGCGTGAGATTATGGTTTGCACTTTCTTATGACATTTTTAAATGATGAATCTAAACATTTACGATTCACTAATACCAACTTTTATTTTCATTTTTTTCAATTCAGTTTTATTAGGTATAAACTAGCAGACCCGGCAGGCATACGTTGTCCTGCCACAGGCTCGGATAACAACTGGTAAGAGCTTTCGACATGTAATTGAAAGGTTCTGGGTTCTAGTCCCAGTCCGGGCTACCCAATTTTTCTTTTCATCTTTGTAAGTATATAAAATTCTGGTGTTCGTAATTCTTCTCCTTCTAAACGGCTTGACCGATTTTGATGAAATTTTTTTGTACTTATGGGGTCACCTGGTTTGTCAAATGTATAAGTCATGAATATAATTGAGGAAAATTGAAAAAAAAATCTAGATTTCAACAACAGCATAACCTACCGGGTTCAACTGTAGTTAAAAACCTTCCAAGTGTAAATACAAAACAAAAATTTTATTCAGTCGTATAACAAGTATAACAAATTCCGTAAATTTTTCTGTTAATTATAAGAATATATTATAACTGTTTTAAATAGTTGTAATGAAAAAAAAATACCATGATTTACTATGATCTCCATATGAAAAATAAAAGTTGATATCATTATCTACCTAACTTGTAAATGTTCAGAAAAAAAAAAAAAATGTTTAAATTAACATTTTATCCAAAATCTAGTGACGTATGCATTCAATTTGAAAAACAAATACATGTTCATGCACAACTTACCCTATTAGGTCGCATAACGTAAGTCAGGACCATAATTAGAAATAAAAAAAAATACTTACCCTATTAATGAGGTAACTTTAGTCTAATTTAATCAACCTCGTAACTCTTACGGTTCATGAGATCCCAAAGCATTCGTACCTTAAATGGTCACTCTATAGATAAGTAAATGTTAAGCAAATATTAAATATCAATTTAAACTAGCTTTATTAACTATGATGTCTCGCTGTTGTTCTAATTTAATTACAATTATTCATATTTAAGCAAAACTGTGTGTTAATATTAATAAAAATTAATTTATAATTGATGTTCTGTCCTTGAAAATATATAGATTAATACGTCACATATAGAATTCGATACATTTAAACAAGTGTTCATTGGTAGAACAATAAACACTTCTAAATCAAATAGTAATCTACAGAAGCAGTAAGAATGAATGTCGTGCATAGCACTGAAATTAAATTTTTGTATTCTGTTGTGTGTCGTAGCTTTCTTTTACGATTTATGAACTTAATAGTATAGGTAAGAAATCAATAAACATTACCGACTATTTTTCTCTAAATTTATTACTGAAGTTAGTGTTGAATTTTATTTTATCCCATCGGGAATATTAATAAGTGTATATGAACATAATTCCTAACAATATTTGAAATAAAACATTTAACAAATGGTATTCAGTTTATGGATTCAACAAATATTTAATTTTATTGTATTTACAGTAAACAAAATTTATAATTAATACAATAATAACTGACATTTTTGCGGATTAGATCAGAAATTAAAAATTAAACAAATTAATGTCAGCAACAAGGGTATCGAAATACCGGATCAGGGAAGCGGTAGTCCGCCTCTCCTTTTAAAATCATCGGCGGCAGCGCCACCCCCCTCCCCGTTAATCCATAATCAAATCGGTAAAATATAAAACAGCTTTGTAATACAACTGTATTTTATTTTAATCGAATATTGGCTTAAGATTATTAAAAGTGCATTATTTTTAGGTATAAATTACAGTCCTCAAAAAGTTAGCCTAGTAAAAGCTTTTGCATTATTTTTTCCAAGAATTATCTTCTAAGTTCGTCCCCTTGACAAAAATTACCTCCGATATCTGTGATCAGCAGCTAATCAGTTTTATAATTCGGCATACTCAAAATAATTTCCTATGTATCGTATTTGATGATATTTTATATATCGGTAAGAACTTTGAAAATATGACAAAATTTCACAATTATTTATGAAGAAATGTATATTTACTTTTGCCGTCATAAGAAAAATACAAGTTTTATAAATTCATGGGTCCCATAACTGCATTAGATCATAATTCATCATTTTTAATTTGATGTATATGTTACCGGCCAAACCCGATTTCAGGATAAACTAGTTTTGCCTAGGCTAAACTAATTCTTCCTACATGCAATAGGATAAACTAGTATAGCCTAGGCTAAACTAGTTCGTTCTAAGCCCGATAGGATAAACCAGTTCAGCCTAGGCCAAACTAGTTTATCCTGACAGAAATAACACTCTCTTAGGATAAACTGGTATGGCCTAGTATAAACATTATAGAATACCTAGAAAGATAAACTAAATAGGTAAATTGAATAAAAAACTATTTAATTAAAAACAATCATTTTTATTAAAACGATAATGATTCGTCGCAATAACTATTGGATGATTGATAACACAATCAATCATATTGTAACAAATAATAAAGTGTTTTAATAGAAACAATAACTATACCTCAATAAAATAATTATTAAAATTATTATTTATTTTTACATGGTGTGCTTTGGTGGCACTTAGAATTGCAGAGTATCATTTATTTCTTGCACTTGCATCTGTTTGTGGAACAGTTTTTGTTACAGCTACATCTACAAAACAATTCAATAAAAAAATTGTACTGTAAAGTCCGATTTACCGGACTTAAGTATTACGTATAGTAATTTGAAACTTAGTATTTAATAATAATAAAAGTTTGTTGAGAGTGAGTTGTAAAGACCATAGCGAATGATTAGTAATTATGATATTTCTAGAAGTGACTTCTATAATTTTTAGGTTTATTTCATGATCAAAAACGACAATAAACTGGTCTTTTCAGCACATTTTACTTTTGAGAAAAACAAAAGATTATTCCCGAAAATAATCTGTAGAGCTTTATATTCAGTAATAATATAACAAGAGAGTGAGAATAAATTGAAAATAGTTTGACAGATCTTTCGGAAACTTGTTGCCAGGCAACTGCCAGAGGCTTTCGTGGCTATTGCCAAATGGGAACAAGTTTGAGAAAGATAATGGAGAATTATTTTCCAATTTATCGAACTGTTGAGTTATATTTAATTAGATAATATTTTATTCAATTTACCTATTTATTTTGTCTTTCTATAATGTTTATACTAGGCCATACCAGTTTATCCTAAGAGTATGTATTTCTGTCAGGATAAACTAGTTTAGCCTAGGCTAAACTGGTTTATCCTATCGGGCTTAGAACGAACTAGTTTAGCCTAGGCTATACCAGTTTATCCTATTGCATGTAGGAAGAATTAGTTTAGCCTAGGAAAAACTAGTTTATCCTGAAATCGGGTTTGGCCGGTAACATATACAGTCAGATTACTATCAAACTATTAACTTTGACATTAGTACAAAAAAATTGCTTTGCACCACACAACATTCTTATACATATAAATATGAAATTAATTATTGATTAACTATTTGACATATGTTTAAAATAAAGAAAATCTATGTCATTTATTTATTTACATACATATTTGAATAACTATACTACTATAATTATAACATATAATTTAATTTTTCTTATTACATTTCCATGCAAAAAGCTTGAATTTGATGTCAACTTTGATTGAAATTAAAAATCAGACAGACGAAACAAAAAATTTAGCATGGGTCATAAGAGAAGTTATATGCAGTAGACCAGGGGTGGGCAACCATTTGTATAACACGGGCCAGAATAAGATTTACGTTTCGTATGTGGGCCATAGTAGTTAATTAACACATATTTGTTACTTATACTTAAATATATAAAAAAACAATGAAAAAACAAAATTAATAAACAATAATAAAACTAAATTAAATAAGTACTACATTATATCAAATATTAAACTGTAAATCTCTCCTTTTTCTTTATGTTGGGTACTAACCTAATTTAAAATGTTTGTTTTTGTAAATATTTTTTTATTATTTCTTCTAAAGATCTCGCGGGCCGGACTGGAACTTTACACGGGCCGGAGGCTGCCCACCCCTGCAGTAGACCACAGCGAACCGGAATGAAAGCTTCGAGTTGTAAAAGACATGGCTTTCTAGTTTTATAAACAAATAACTGATCTAGATCAATTGTAAGATCTTTGATCTGATCTAGGCCGTTTTATGTTTTTTGATCTTGATCTTGATGTAAATTAAAAAAAATAAGATCTATAATCTTCAATAAGATCAGATATTTCTGTGCATCAAGTCAGTATTGCCAGCACAGATTAGTCAAATTCCGCCACAAAGAAAGTCATTCATCCATTAATCCATCTGTCCAACTGTCCATCCTTCTATCCATACAGACGTCATTGGAAAAATCAAAGTGGAATCAGGTGTAATATAATTTCCCTGAAAATCTCATCATCGATTTTATTCATGACTTACAATACGTATGAGATAGTAAAGCTGTTTGTACAGAAAATTATCTTTTTTACTTTTACATTTACCGTTTCTTAATATAACTACACACATACATACATAACATGTCCCACTTAGTGGGGTAGCACGAACTCAGAAACACAGTCAACCAACAATCAATCTCCTCCAAACATTCCTATCCTGACACACCACTTTCGCCTCGTCCACATTCATAGTGCGATTCATACATCCTCGATTATTCTTCACACTCGGAATCATTCGTTCACGCAACAAACCATCAATCATACCCAACCAGTTATTCCTCGGACGCCCACGCAATCGTTCACCTTCAATCTCACCAACATATATAAGTTTCACCAACCTTTCTTTCGACATTCGCTCAACATATCCAAACCACCTCAACTGACTCACTCCCACTTTCTTAACAACATTCTTCTCAATCTCACACTCATCTTACACCAATGTATCCGTACGATAACTTCTCTTATACCCACATACTCCTCTCAAATATCTCATTTCTACAGCAGTTATACATCGTTCATGTTTCTTCATCCACACCCAACATTCAGAACCATACATCAAAGTAGGCACTAACACACCATTATAAACATTCAATTGAGCATCAGTAGATACATTCTCGTTTCGAACAAATGTACCCAAAGCACCCAATACCTTGCACCCTGCAGATATTCGCCTTTCAATCTCGCGGTCAATACGTCCATTCCTTCGAGAACATACAACCCAAATATACAAATTCATTTACTTGTTCCAGTCTCACACCATTCACTGTAACATTACAATCAGTCACCAAATGATTCTTCTCAAACACCAACACTTTACATTTATCGACATTCAATAGCACATTTAAACCCTTCCCTACTTCATTTATGCTCACAATCATTCTTCTCAATTGCTCCTCAGTTTCACTCAACACAATAACATCATCCGCATAAGCTAACGCAGGCACTATACATCCACCAATACGTACACCATCATTTCCATTCAAATCCTTTCTTAACAACACATCCGCATACAAATTAGACAACCTTACTTTAACTACATAACATAATCTAAATAAATTAATTAAATATATCAACATGCCATATACGCATTTTTGGCTGTGACACTCAGATCAAAGTAGATCTCGATATTATGATATATTTTTGCGCGTGAAGTGCTGTTATCAACCGTCAAATCACGGCCTCTAAGGATGGTAGTGGTAGAGGATCTAATGATCCACAGTCCGATGATTTATCACGGAACTCGCCATCGCCACGGAGCTATATACTTCTTAATACATATTATAATATAAATAAATAAATCTATCATCACGACTTTTACCCATTATGGGTGTGGCACTCTGTTTGCGTAGATCTCGGTAAGTGATATATTTTTGTATATGAAGTGCGGTTACCAGCCGTCAAATTATAGCCCCCAAAGATGTTAGTGGAAGGGCAACCACAGGGGTAAATGTAAATTGGCAACTGTGAGCTGTGGCATTCAAACTGAGAATCTCACGATCCACAGTCCGACACGTTACCACGAAGCTATTTACCCCATACATAATAATATAATCAACTATAACCCATAGCTCCATTATTTAATTGGCTTCATACAAAATACATTTATAAATGATTCAATACAATGAAGACATCAAAACCCTAAGCAAAGGTCTACCATACAAATGCTATGGTACGCATATGCTCGGAATGTGTTTAAACCAAGAAATTAATAAGACTTTAATTTGTTTTCTCCTTAGTTTAGTTTAGATATTAATTTAGTTATACCTCCACAACCTGATTTTAGTCCCTGAGATGTGGTTTTGGTGGCCGCTAGCGTCGTTTTAAAGTTAAATGGCAGGGAACAAATGGTCTACATAGTACGATGTAACTATTACATTTAATTAATGCAACACATTTGTGTATTAGAACGTAAATAACTAAATTATTACATAAAACATGTATTTAAAAAAAATTATACATGTATTTTTTATTTGATATGTTCTCACCACTATACTGGCAAACTAAAACTAATATATATTTTCTAAACTGTACATTTCACTGATGGTGCACGATAAAGTCATGTCATATATTATGTACACCTATATATGGGCGAACTTATCGTGCTTTCTTGCTGAGGACTCATGTTGGTTTGTCGAGGTAGAGGTATTTTTCTGTATAAACCTATACGAGCCCAGAATCAAATCATCTGGCCCAATAAAAGTCATACAAAGGAAATTTGTTTAATTCACCAGATTTATATTTTAAATTCATTTATTTTTACCTTCCGCACATACATATATGTTAGGGAGTTATTGTTTATGTTACGAATTAATTAGATTTTGGGAACAATTCATCAACAGTAAGTAGTAGATTATTTGAAGATATGTCAGGGTTTTTGGGCGTAACTTAATAAATAAATTAGATAGAGTTAATTTCATTGAAATAAAAAAGACGTAGAATAATATTTTTTACAATATTATTTGAAACAATTTAGTTAACATCAGATTTAAAAATAGTGTTAGTGGTACCAATACTTCTGTGCCAAATTGTTAATTTATTATTGATTCAGTTGTTATTTTTTCTTAAAATGATCTTAAAAGGTACAGAAATTAAGATACAAATAAATTGAGTACAATAATTTTCCCTTTGTTACATCAGAAATATTTTTTAAAGCTATTATAAAAGTCTTAATTGGGCCAAATGATATGATTCTGGGCTCGTATGAATTTGTACAACGATGTAAGTTTGTAATATCGTGTTTAATACAATTATTCTTACTCTGTACACTCATCAGACCAGTTGTCTAATATACAGCTGAAAAAGGGAGACAAACACAAATCAAGAGAACATTGGATGATTATTTCTCAGTAAGACACACAAAATATATTTCTGTGGCAGATTAATTGTTTCCACAATACATACTAATAGATCTAGTGCGAAAATTGTGAATAGATTGCACTAGTGAAATTGTATAGTTTCAACACGAACCGTACACTAATATTACAAATCTTTGTACTTTTAAGAGGAGTTGTATAGTTTTATTCTACGGTTGCACTTCATTTAACAATACAAACAAAAAATCATCTTTAAATTAAATTTTGAACATTAAATATTTACAACTTTTAATTACCTAACAAGCAACCTTTGGCCTTATTTACGATCGTACAAAAGCTAAGTCATTTCGTAGGTATATATTTTTATGCATATAAGGTAACTGCAATGAAATAATTATAATATAATTACAGTAGAGCGTCGATTTTTCGAACTAATTGAGGGACATGGGTGTTCGGATACCGGTTTATTCGGATAATCGAACTGTATTCTTTTATAATCAATGTGCCAATCAAAACATATTTATAATATGAATCTTGTTTATTACTGTGGAATGTAGGAATATATGAAGTACAGAGCGAGAACTAGCAGGTCGGTTAAGCGGTCGCTCAAATTCAAGTAAATTGTCTTAAACTTAAAGGAATACAAATTATCAAATTAAAAAAACCACACATGGTTTTATTATTTTCAGGATATTACGAGTAATACATGATAGGGCAAACGGAAATGAAAAGGTGTTAATGTTAATCCACCTCTGCAATAGTCGAATCAGATTCAAGGATATGATCACCCTATCTTACCCTACACTGTTTTCTAAACTGGAATGACTTATAGATAATAAATATTTTCAACCTTTAAGCGATTTAAATATTAAAAAGATATAAAAACTACAAAATATCAAATGTTATTATCAGATATTCCATATTTATAAATATGTATGAAGTAATATTTCTGAATGAATTTCTGAAGTCCATGTCCACAATGTTATTGTATTCAAATGAAGCATTTAATTAATATAAATGAAAGATTTTGAAGTTGTTTAGCTACAAAATAGTTTAAATAAGTATTAACTAACATGCAATTTCCTAGATTAAATGAGTTGTCATAAAAGAATATTTTAAAATACGCCTCAAGGTAAATACGACTTGCAGTCACGCTATGAATTTTTATTCAAGTCAGGTCGATTCAGTATCAGCTTCATAAATTATTGAAAAGTTTAACTATTTTTAACAAGAGTGTTTACTAACCCGCCAAATTTTGTTCTATTCAATAAATTTTTTGTTTATTGTAGTATATATTGTTTGTATTATAACTCTAATATTATTGAATAAGGAACATTTTCCTTCTGGGTGTTCATCATTTCTATTTGCAACGTTTAACATTTTTTTTATTATCTTTCATTTACCCAAAATAATCTCATTAAATCATCAATCATAAGAAATATAGATGACGTTGATCTATGTTCACCTGAAACGATCGATGGATGTGTGAAAAAAGATTTCTAATTATCTTATAAGGTTCGTGACAAAGCGCAGAACTGATTAGAGTGGTATAAGCTTACTGGACATACAAAACAATACATTCAAAAAATAAAACAGCTCAAATGTTTTAAAACTATCAATATTATTTGGATTAAAATTATTAATTCTTTTGAAATACTCAATATTGCAAGTAATATAGACTTGTTGAAACCAGTCGAAATGACGTCACGCCAGATCAGGGACCGTTTCTCGTAGCTTCGAGAGAAGCGTAGAACGTTCAAGAAGCCGCCACACAGGAATATATAAGTGACTGCCGGGCTAACGGCGAGCAATCTTCTATTAACCGTGAGTTTGTGATGAACCATGAGTATGTATTTTACCGTGAGTCTGTAATAAACCATGAGTATAAACCGTCAGTGAGTGTGGATAAATATACGACGTGTAAAGATAAATAAACTGATTGAAATAAATAGCTGTAACTAAATAAAATATTTAGTGTAGTAATATTTATTTGTTTGTTGCCTTTCGGCTTTCAAATCTACAAAAAATATTTTACAATTTTTTTTTAATTTTTAGTGTTTTTGTGGGTTAAATAAATAACTGGAAATATATATAATATTTTTGTTTGTTATAATTAAACTTTTGTGTTTCCTTTCAACTTCACAGAACCCGAGTAACGAGTAAAAACGTTACAATATTGTATTTCATTTTCAATAGCTATATATGCTATGGGAACAAACAAATAACTGAATCATACATTCAATATATGAATCAAGTGTTAAATATAATTATTAAGCAATAAAATTCATATTTATATGTATATGAAAGTCTTGTGGTGCCCATATAAGACTACATTCATATTTTCAAATATTTAGGGTCAGTTAAACCAAAATACTTAAATTAATTCGACAAAAGTAAATCGAACGTTTTACAGCAATGTCAATTATTCCATATGACATGTAACTTTGATTTGCTTTTATTTATTTATTTAAGTTTAAAGTTAAATTTTTCATTATACAATTGACCATTAAAAACGATAGATTTCAGCAGACAACTATGTCTTCTTTGGTGGAATAAATCACAGATGTAACATTCCGTAAAAAAGTGACAAAATGAATACAAAAAAAATCAGCAAGACAGATTTTCTCGCAAATGTTGCAAAAATATCTCGTCCACTGGCCGGATACATTTTTCGACTTGTATGATAGTAGCAATCATCGGACCTAAATACACAGTATACTAGTATATAAATACATATTTTGAAATTCTACATTAAGATAAGGTGTGATGTTTGCTTGATTTTATTTATTTATTCTGTACTATTGTAATTTCTACATAAATACAGTTCAACGCCTAAAAATAAAACTTAAGTTTTCGATTACTAAAATTGGCATTAAAAACGTTACTACAGCGTGCACACTTTTATTTTTTAAAGGCCTCTTGGTGAATTGGCAAAACAGATAGCTAAATCATAGTTTACTATTACAAAAAGGAATGTACAGTACATACATTTGACCACGTATAACATGTGCAAATGATTACAAACAATTTTCGATTATTGATATGATTAAATAGAACACGCCTCTTTTGAAGCAGTCTGCATATGACAGTGTTAAGCAAAAGATCTCAACAAATTGCTTAGCAGATAAATCCAGTAATCATTTCTCAGTCTACGCAAGTAATTTATTCATAAAATTAATTCTAAAATGACATAATTTTCAAGTAAGAATGCAGATAAGTTTATAAATTGTAAAATTAGTGTTAGTGCTGAATCCTACATCAGCGAAACCGTTGCAAAAGATTTGTGAGATCATGTGGAATGTATGAAATGGAAATTTTCCGTACGTTTTACAATCAAAATGGAGATCGAACGTTAAGCAGGTATTTTTTTTTTACTTATTAGCCTACGATTTACCTGACACGTGAACATTCTCTATTAATTCTGGTGTTCTAGTGAGGGTTAAATAATGGTAAAATTAAAATTAGTGAAAAATTTTAAACACTAAAATTTATAATTTATTTACTATGCAGGCTAACAAATTTATTGACAGGTAGGTACATAGTTTAAGGTAAAATATCGTTAAAAGTTACCCTATGTAATTCTGGAGTACTCTCTATCCTTGAATGGTTGTCACTTTACAAACTTCGTATTGTAATTATTGATAAATTCTGTTTGTATTATTATTTAAACATTTTTGAAAATCATTTTTATTTGACGCTTGCATTTAACACGACAAAGATACTTGAGAATAAAAGGTTCTCGAATTTATCCTTCCAACGTAAGTGAACTCCTTGATGCAGTCAAACGACTTTTGATAAAATGGCGATGACAAAGTTGGAAGATATTTTCGTACCTGTGCAAACATGTATTAAAAATGTTTGCTGAATGTAGTGCTTATATACATACGAATTAGGGAACAGTATTTAGTAAAATATCTTTATCTTTTTGTCTCCCAATGAACAATACCGAAGCAATTTAAAATACTTAAACACTCGTTTTTGTTTTCAGTATTCCTTTTTTCTAACATTAAAACTAATTTTAAATAATATATATGTAAACAATAAGGAAAAACTTACAATATGTGAGCTATGTTATGGAAATATTATGAAAAAAAAATGGTTCACTTTTTGATAATACATACAGGAATAAAAGTCCTCGCTATCGAATTGAAGTAACCGAATAAGTTCATGCGGCATTTATAAAACGGTAGGTCGATACATTCTAGTATTAAAGTAAAACTATTCTTTAATTATTTCACATGATGACGTTAACTTTTCTATGTAATTTTCCAGTATTCAACTGGTTAAATGATAAAATTAGGAATAAGGAAAAATACTTTAGTTCACTAGAATTGTCCAAAATTGTTGAGATTGACGAAACGTGCACGTCTTCGTCCATTTACCCTGTACAAAAAATTAATTGCTCTTTCTTTATTCGCGTGTAATTGTGAATATAATCGCATGATTTACGGGAACGTTCCCTTTCCAGTATCAGTATCGCAGTGTGGTAGTGAAGGTGGTTCGGTGTGGGCTGCGGGCCTAGGAGAATCCCATCGTGCTGTCCGTGGTCCGTGCCCGTGGTAGCCGCGACGTCACGGATGCGTTATTGACCGTCACCCGGTCGCGAGCGCGTGGGCGGAGGGAGGTCCCGCGGTAACAAATGAACGCCACGCAGCCAATGAAGAAGGCCCTCGAGCAACCAATCCAGGCATGCGGCGCGCTGACGTCACGGCGTCCAGGATCAATACAGTAAGGCTGGCGCCCGGCGTCGTAGCAGCGAGCACCGAGCACCGAGCAGTGCGACGAGCCCCGAGCGAGTGTAGCGTGTGAGCGACGGCGGCGTGTGATGCATCCAGTGCGTGCCCATGTGCGGTCTAGGGTTTAGGACAAGGAACAGTCCCTCGCAGAAGACGTCGCTTCGCTGGGGGGACTGTTGTCCCCTGCATCGCCACCGCTCTCAGCGGAGCAACAAAACCACGCACTAACAAATAAACGTACTGTTGCATAGTTTATATATTTTATTAGATGTTTATACAAAAAGTTGCCTAAACTTAACTATAAGAGTGTAGTAGTCAAACCTAGTGTCAATCATGTTGTGCGGAAGGTAGAGCAGTGATCTGTAGACTCAAAAGGTAACGCGCACCGGTCTACGGCTCTGTCCTCCAGGTCCTCTAAGTGCTGTTGCTTGCAGCTCCAGCATGATTAACATCGCGGGAGTCATCTCCATCATCCTCTTCTACATCCTGATTCTGGCCGTGGGGATCTGGGCCGGCAGGAAGAAGGAACATGGCAACGACTCCGAAGAGGAGGTCATGCTCGCAGGCAGAAGCATTGGCTTGTTCGTCGGCATCTTCACCATGACAGGTGATCACCCTAACTATTTAATATTTTACTACTTTTCCTTTTCACTTTAATCGCGCTAATGCACGAACACCATGATTCATTTAATGAATGAGTGTGACCTATTTTAAACGTTATCGAGCAGCATCTGCTTCTGTCGTTCTACTGTTTAATATAGCTTTACATATGAGTAAATCACTTGATTATTTATTCAAAGGGTTTACGTCTTGGAAGTGGAATGGACCAATACAAATAAATGTACAAATATTCTTTCCCTGAATTTTCCATTTAACTAATTAAAAAAGAAACACGTATAATATGTAGGTTCCATTTAAGAGACGAAAATAATAGTAATCAATAACTGGTTAAATATAAAACAATGAATAGAAAGTAACTTAATTTTCATTAGCGTTGGTATCGATCCAGTTCCAAATCTACATAGGACAATTAATACAAAAAGAAAGTGGTTCATTACGCATTCTTCGGCTAATTTAATGAAAATTTCAACACGATGCGTTTTAAGGAAAAAAATCACACGCAAATTTATTTTTACATAAGATTGATTATATGTTTGCAATCTGAGTCAAGGACAAGCTTACTACAACACGGCACAAATTTAATAATTACATGGTTTATCCGTTATCAAAAACTTCAGTGCGCAGCGAATCTGAAGTCATTAACGCAACTTTTTGCACGTTTTATTCATTCTCTTTAACAATTATACGCTTTCAAACTATCAAATTAAATAGATAACTGTTGTATTCAATGAAATAAATAGACAAGTAAAGAAATTTAAAACTTGTCATTTCATAATATTTCGCTAGGATTTAATTACATATTTCTTTATCATTAAGTAACGGTTTGATAAACAAATAAATAAAAATTCTTTTCGAAACATATCATCTTAAAACAATCGAATTTATTATATTGTTTCTTTAGTAAATAAAAGACAATAGAAAACTTATTAATCCTCTTGTAGAACATAGTTGGATTCAGTACATTATTTCAGTCTTGATTAAAATTTGTATTTCTCTTCAGCTACATGGGTGGGAGGAGGCTATATCAACGGAACAGCGGAAGCTATATACACATCAGGATTAGTTTGGTGCCAGGCACCTTTCGGTTATGCCCTTAGTTTAGTTTTCGGTAAGAATTTCCTGATGTAAATATCTTACAAATATCATACATCATTCTTTTAATAGGGGGTATTTTCTTTGCAAATCCTATGAGAAAACAGGGTTACATCACTATGTTAGACCCTCTACAAGACTCTTTCGGCGAGAGAATGGGTGGATTACTTTTCCTACCAGCTTTGTGTGGTGAAGTATTTTGGGCTGCCGGTATATTAGCAGCGTTGGGTCAGTTAACATTTAAGTCAAATGGAAAGAATTAACACTAAACGAAAATTTATTCTACAGGCGCAACTCTTAGTGTTATCATAGATATGGATCACAGAACGAGTGTAATTTTCAGTTCTTGCATAGCAGTCTTTTACACCTTATTTGGAGGGCTATACAGTGTGGCCTACACAGATGTCATTCAATTGTTTTGTATATTTATTGGACTTTGGATGTGCATACCTTTCGCCTGGACGAACGAACACGTCGCCTCCTTATCTTCCATGGATGTAGACTGGATAGGCGAGATTCAATCCTCAGAGTATTTTTATTATATTGATTACGGGTTACTGTTGATATTTGGTGGAATTCCTTGGCAGGTATAGGATTATAAATAATTCCCAAATGATTACAAATTAATTGTGTAAATTTACCAGGTTTATTTCCAAAGAGTATTGTCTAGTAAAACAGCCGGCAGAGCTCAAATCTTATCATACGTAGCTGCCTTTGGCTGTATCCTCATGGCAATACCACCAGTTATGATTGGAGCCATCGCGAAAGCTACTGGTAAACGATTAATTATTCAAACTTCATTACAAAGACATTTATTATTAATGTTCTCTTTAGCTTGGAATGAAACTGCGTATAAAGGCCCCTACCCACTAACAGAGGCTGAAACAAGCATGATCCTACCCATGGTGCTTCAGTACCTAACGCCTGATTTCGTTTCTTTCTTCGGACTGGGAGCAGTATCAGCAGCAGTAATGTCTTCAGCGGATTCCAGTGTCCTTTCCGCAAGTTCTATGTTTGCTAGAAATGTCTATAAATTAATATTCCGACAAAGGGCATCAGAGATGGAGATTATATGGGTTATGAGGGTTTCTATTTTAGTTGTTGGGGTCCTTGCGACCATTATGGCTTTAACAATACCTTCGATTTACGGATTATGGTAAACAGACCCTGATTTAACTTGAGATAAAAATGATCAATATTGTTTTGTTTCTAGGTCAATGTGTTCTGACTTAGTGTACGTTATTCTGTTTCCACAATTGTTAATGGTTGTACATTTTAAGAATCATTGTAATACGTACGGCAGTCTTGCTGCTTACATAGTGGCATTCCTTGTACGCTTATCTGGAGGGGAACCTTTAATGGGTTTACCGGCGCTCATCAAGTATCCTGGATATGATTACGATGGAGGAAGACAGATGTTTCCATTCAGGACTATGGCTATGATAATGTCGTTGGTTACATTAATATCTGTATCTTGGTGGACAAAGTAAGATGTCATTATAATTAAAGAGGTTATGTACTATACTAACTTGTTTCTCATTTGTAGGTGGGTATTTGAATCCGGTCGTCTGGCTCCGGGCTACGATGTTTTCCGTTGCGTAGTCAACATTCCCGAAGACGTGCAAAGAGTTGGCGAACCGTCGGAAGTGGGCGAACAGATGTCGGTTCTTGCCTCAGGTACTTGAGATCGATCGGTTCGCTAACCTTCACTTGACTGATCGACTTTTATTTTAGGCATGATGGGCAAGATGTACGGCGCAGCGACGATGGTTGGCAAGGACGAAATGAACGGTCGAATAAATCCGGCACTCGAAGCGGACGACGACATCCCCACGGAAGAGGTGGAGAAGCTGAAGGCGATGGGAGGGGGGAAAGGTCAGTCAGCGGGCGGAGGTGGGGGTTTTAAAACAGGAACCAACCCTGCAGTGGACAGGGGACATCAAGGACAGACGTCTTTGTAAATATTCTCTACATAGCCCGACGTAATCCCTCCGACTATTCTATAAATTTATTCTTGTGAGACTTCCGGCAAGGATAGGCAAAGGTTTAGAAAAGAAACAATTATGGATAGGTGCTAGTATTAGGTCAAAAGTTGTTATCACTTGCTTTGGGCTGCTGGACGGCCTAGGATGTGTTTCACCTATGGTCAAGTGCAGGATTCTGTTGTTTTTTATTATATTCCATTCTATAATTGTTAAGAATCATTAATATGATTTGTACTTGGCCGAGAAGTAAATAAGTAGAATGCATATTAGTTATCATATCACAGATGTATAGACCCTGCATTCGTTAGATAAAAAAAAAAACAATACATATCAGGTAATATATATTTACAGAATGGTATACATTCTAGTTGAGATTTAGATGTTTATTAAACGTTTCGACGAACAGTATTAATTCTTAAAGAAATTATTTAAAGTTGTGAGATGCGCGTTAATTTATTGTAAAGGATATAGCTGTTGTTTGTAAATTGAAACAACGAATTGTTGATCCGAGTGTGTCCTGTCCTGATCCTGGTCGGATGATGGATGAAGGTCTGTGGTTTGAATCTTGCCGAACATGTCTTTCTATACGACGATCCCATGGCTACCTATAATAATGGACAATAGAACCATCAATTGTTTCATGTAGAAGTAGGCAGGCTTCTGTATGTATTGAGCACAATATATCACGCACACGTTTTGTTCACGTAAGGGTTTCTAGTAGTAATGGTTGCGATATTTTTGAGCTGTCATTAACAATATATCTACATCATGTGAAAAGTGTAACTTAACATATCTACTAATAATAATTGTACGTGATGATTGTTGCTCTGAAATTATTTTAAGAATATTTTAATGTATAGATGTTCCAAAGAGATATTTTTTGTGTAAACCTTGTTGGTTGTTGAGTATGATGGAAGAAATCATAGAGAACTTTACATATCAATATCAGCAATATTGAAAGACGTTCGAAATGTAATAATTCACGTAAATGTTTTGGTCAAACAATATTCGTTTAATAAAAGGTCGAAATAAATTTCGATCGAAAGGTTTCAAATGATTTTTCCCAACGAAGATGAAAATAAATATATAACATAATATAAATAAAATAAATAAGTGTAATATAGATGTATATATTGTATACCCGCAAAACCCAACAGACTGTGTAACTAAAAATACATGAGAGTATCTTTCTCAAAATAGCCGTAATATTATTCTTGTTGTATACCTGTGAGGTGTTCAGTGTATTATAGTATTAGGCACTGACTCGTGCCTCTGTTGTTGTCGAAAAAATAAAACGTGCAGTATACATTTGTTTTGTTTATTTATACAAAAGCAGTTACTATAAAACAATTCATACAAATCTAAATAATACTGTTGTGAATTATATTACAATAAATAAATAGTAATTTATAATTATACATTTAGTTATCTTTTATTACATTTATGGAGTATTATCAGAGACTTTAGACAACTTGTTGCGGGTAGTCATAGTTGTACATTGGTGGTTTAGTAGACGTATCCGCCGTCGCTGGAATACTGCTGGCCGCCGCCACCGTTGCCTCCGCCGCCACCGCCGCCGTGGCCCCCACCGCCGGACGCTGGTGCGCCGTAACTAGATGATGGCCTTGAGGGTGCTGGCGCGCCGTAGCTGGATGAGGGTCGGCCTCCGCCGCCGGCGCCGCCGCTAGGGTAGCCACCAGCGCCGCCGGAGCCGCCTCCGCCTCCAAAGCCTCCACCGACACCACCTCCAAATCCGCCGTTTCCTCCGCCAGATGAAGGAGCTCCGTAGCTAGAAGACGGGCGAGACGGCGCGCCGTAGCTGCTGGAGGGAGCGCCGCCAGCTCCGCCGCCGAAACTAGACGAGCCGAAACCACCGGATGGGGCTCCGTAACTTCCAGAGGGAGCGCCTCCGCCTCCCCCACCAGAGCTCCTGCCAGGGGCGCCGTACTGCGATGATGGTCTGGAAGGAGCACCGTACGATGAGGATGGTCTACCACCGCCGTTACCGCCGCTGCTGGGGGCGCCATAGTTTGAGGAGGGGCGAGAGGGTGCAGGGGCTGGTGCACCGTAGCCAGATGAGGGTCTGCCGCCGTTTCCGCCGCTGGGATAGCCACCAGCTCCGCCGCCACCACCGCTGGGGTAGCCGCCGGCACCACCACCTCCGCCGCCGCCGCCGCTAGGGTATCCGCCAGCACCGCCGTTTCCGCCGCTGGGATAGCCACCAGCTCCGCCGCCACCGCCGCTTGGGTATCCGCCTGCACCGCCTCCACCGCCGCCGGAGTAGCCGCCACCGTTACCGCCGCTGGAAGGAGCACCGTAGGAAGAGGAGGGTCTGGACGGAGCAGGAGCAGGGGCACCGTAAGAGGAGGAAGGTTTACCGCCGCCGCTGCCGCCGCCGTTGCCGCCGCCAAATCCGCCACCGAAACCACCTCCGTTTCCACCGCCAAATCCGCCAGATGGTGCGCCATAACTAGAAGAGGGACGAGAGGGTGCTGGTGCGCCGTAGCCTCCCGAAGGTCTGGATGGAGCACCGTAACTGCTGGAAGGGGCACCACCGCCGCCGCCGCCGCCGCTGGGATATCCGCCAGCACCACCACCTCCGCCGCCGCTGTATCCGCCGCTTCCACCACTTCCGCCACCGCTGTAGCCACCGCTTCCGCTGCCGCCGCCGCCGCCGCTGTATCCACCGTTTCCGCCGCCGCCGCCGCCATGTCCGCCGCCGCCGCCGCCATGTCCGCCGCCGCCGCCGCCTGAGGACGGAGCACCATACGAGCTGGATGGTGGACGAGATGGTCCGGCAGGGGTACCGTAGCTAGTGGAAGGGGGAGCGGGAGCGGGAGCGCCGTAACTGCCCGAGGGTGAAGAGCCACCGAAGCCACCAGAACCACCGCCGAATCCACCAGAACCTCCACCGCCACCGCCGCCGCCACTATATCCGCCCGACGGCGCACCGTACGACTGCGATGGGCCGGACGACGGAGGTAGGTACGAGTTCACCGGGGCTGCAAAAAATGTGCCATAAGTACCACTACACCATGGAAGGCAGAAAGTCTCACGCTACGCTAATTCATTAAAGGAAGAAAAACGTGTTGGTCTACGTGACACTTAAAAGTCGTAATGAGTGCATGCAAAATTATTATGAATTAAAAATTTAAGTTTCGTTATACCATCACGCTTGACGATGGCGCCTCCCACTTGGCTCAGGCAAACTGCTGCCAGACCCTGCAACAACACATATTTTTATCACACCACACTTTATTATTAACCGATTTTTAGAATTATTTTCAATTCGCAGCAAATTTCAAGTTTATGTCTAAAATATTGAAATTATTAATCTATCGATTAAGATTTCACAGGATAATAAAAATTCCGGGAACCACAAAATATTACTTATTAGAAATATTAAATCAGTTAAAAAATTTTCTACTACAACTTTATTTAAATACGTAAATAAAAATTCTAATTAATGAAATCAAAAGAAATATATTAAAACTCCGCACAAATTGTAAAATCTTCAACTTACCACAAACACTAAAAGCCTCATGTCTAACTCCAAAAGAAGATCACACAATTCCGATGCTACCACTGAGTGGATCGTCGGAAGATGTCTGCTTTGAGCTTGGGCGCCGCGGCTTATATACAAGCGCGTGCAGCGGTGGGTGAAAGTCTCCGGTCTTTGAGCAAGACGTGTGGGAGATTCGCTCCGCTAATGAGACACTCCGAATGAACGTCAGGTAAGTTAGAATTGACCCGATGTTATATCATCCATTGCATTTGACCTAGACCATTTGATAATATGTTCAAGGACGCGATTTTTCAATACAGTTATGTTTATTTGAACTAATTTGACGGATATTTTGAGGATCCCGTGAGTACACTTATTTGTCATAAGTCAAAATCAAGCACATCACGAAGAACACTTAACATTTAAATACGTGCCAAATTCTATTATGATCTCATCATCCATATCATTATTAAAATGTACAGAGAAAATTATTCAAGTTACAACTCTACCTAAAATATATTGCTACTGCGCTTGAATAAACGTTATTCTTCTCATTTCTGATAATGTTTAAGTAAAAACTCTCGTATACACATACAAAATATTTTTACTAAAAATTTAGAAATCTATTATACTTTTTAAATTATTCAGTTCATTTTGCGATGATAAAATATCACTAAAAATATAAGTGATGCCTTGCCTTAATTATATATATTAAATAAAGGAAAAATAAAAAAAATATGATAGCTGAAGATCATAACCTAAGTAACTCAGAAATTTTAGTTTTTCGCCTGTAGTAATTAAATTTAATTATTATACATCATATATTTATAAACATATCTAGAAGTTAATAATAATTTTCTATAAATACTAAATCTTCTAAACAAAAAAATATAATAAAATAATTTGGAAAAATTGCTTAAAATTTGTAAACAATATTTATTTTGAAATAAATTGAAATGAAACAGTACTGTTTATGAAACTTATATTTGGAATTACCATAACATAGAAGTAACGTCAACAATAGCTTATCATAATTATTATTTATAATAACTAAAAGAACATGGGAAACTTTTCTAGACTCATGTACGTCTAGATTCAATCAGAGAATGAAAAGCAAGAATTATAAGTATAGGTGTACTCGTATACAATTACACCACGGCATGAAGTCTATGACATGTATAGAAAAATAATGCGGGATGTACTGGATTTTGTCTCGTATTGTCGCACACCATTTTTGCCAATTCCATGCATGTTGGTTGTTTTTTATTGCTTTATATATTTAGATTTGTTTACGAGAAGAATGATGAAGTGATAAGCACATGAAATGTATTTTTTAACATCATGGGTTTCCTAATTATTTTGAATAAAATTTCAAATCAGATATACAGATAGCAATTTTGCGTCCTAAATCACTAGCGCATTTATTTATTAATTACACGTTCATGTCTGTAGGTAAATTTTGTTATCCAGCTAGCACAAATTATAAGTATAACATGGAAGTATATTGCCGCCCTAAGGAAGAGAGTCATATCTAGCATTTTTATAGTTTTGAGATATTTAAAGTTTTAGATTTTCATTCATGTTCATCCATTCATGATGAAATAACCTATAAGTAATTAAGAAATTTTAGGAATCATCTCATCGAATGAGTATAATTTTAGGGCAGAATTATTTATCAAAATCTACTGGTATTTTGAAAAAAAATGCAGATAGGACTTTTTATCATAGTAACTTATACAAACCAGTCCAAATGGGACATTTGAAATAAAATACTATACGTAATTTTTTGAATATATCCTTCAGTTGAACAAGTTTTCAACCTAGAAAAGAAGTGATCTATAAAACTAGAACATTTAATAAATTTAAAAATATAATCTATCAGGAATTATCGGTTTTAACTTATTGATTAAATTATTTTTCCTAGCACTATCTATTCCTTCTCTCTGTTGTTTTTTGTTTGTTTTTTAGATAGGACTCTTTTCCTTAGGACGGTGGTATAGGTAGTGATAGAAAAATAAAAATTATTAAATTAGTATCTATAGTTACCAAATTATATTATCAGTAATTAAATTACATACAATTTACCGCAACTTCAAAAATATTGTTGCTTGTAATTTACAATTCTAATACATCAAAGATACAGCAAAAAAACTTTAGGAAAATTGCACCATGTTCCCTTATGATATCAGATAATTTGAGAATCTAAATAAATTTAAAGTGTTTCTAATTACAGTTTTCTTGCATATGAAATTGTATCTTCATCAAAAAATTTCAGGGTGAAAGTGGCACTTATTAAACTATTTACAAATCCTAATAAAAATAACTTCTCCGTCACAATTAAATTTTGTTGTGTCGAGACATGTAAGCTAGCGACACCGTAAATGTTGCTACCGGCCGTGTGTCCTATAAAATTTTTCTGTACCCTCAACAACTGTTTTAAAAGCAAATAATTTCGAATTATTTAATTAAAATCTTTGCGTTTGCTTTGATGAGTTGTTATTGATACAAATACCTACCGGACGTTGCCAAGATAGTTGCTATGTATGTACTACCGGCCTAGTCCTAAGAATTTTACCTACCGGACTCGTTGCTATGTACTACCAGCCTAGACGTTCAAATCATACCTACCAGGCTCGTTGCTTGGAAGGTAGATAGTTGTTTACAGTACAGTATACAAAAAAAAAAAATAACCAATAAAAATCCATGTGTCAAATGAAATTTTCAACTTTTATTTAGTGTAAAATTATTAACACGTCGTTAAAAATTAATAGCTAACTTACAGAAAAGGCTCCTTGAAAGTAAAATTATTTTATGGATACGACCTTTTTTTTCAAATAGAATTGTGAAAAGTTTACAACCCCTGTCTACATTGTCGGTAATGAGGTTACAACAGATAAGCATGTTCTGGGGTCCCTAGAATACAATTTCACTGTTTTTACGATGACGATCGATTGTGCGATTTCTTTGTGCACAATAACTCAAATATTAATTACGTTGTTATTTTGAAATAGCACAAGTAGAATTTGGGTGTTCAAATTACGAGCTGATTTGATTTTATTAGGAATCTATTAACCGGAAGTGGTAGTTTACTTGAATGCCTATCAGGTTTTTGTGAATATTCTAGTAAATAATTGATTTAGAATTAATTTTGTTATATTCTAAAAATAATGTAAAATAATATTTGTTACCAAATTTTGTACTGGTTAAAAGTTGTTTAAGCAAACAATGTTACATATATTCCTAATGTTTTCATTTCTGTCTGCTGTTAATTTTTCCTTTTTTGATTACACATATACAGTTGATATAAATAAATTTAAATTAAAACTGAGTTTATCATGCACTCTAATTATACAAATTTCCATAATTTTTCATGTACAACTAAAATCCAAACAAATAAAATTCACAAAGTGTAATCATAGATTCAAGAAAGTTTTATGTACGTATGTAGTGAATATATTGAATTTACATTATGTAAGAATTAGCATATTACGGGTACGTTTGTAATCCAAACATACAACAGCTGAGCTCATATGCGAGTAAGCTTCACGCTGAGTAATGACATTAGGAAATGTGTTTGTTTCATGAAGATATCAAGATCACTGGTTGATGATAATTTAATAATTCATAATTTACTATGACGTTTCTTACGTAATGCAAAAAATTGGGTAATTAATGAAATTATAAGCCTACGTTTTCATTAATTCATAAATATACGTTTTATTACGTTAAAAATTTTACATATTCATGTAAACTCATTCAAATGTTTTGAATTTAAATTGTATTCGCAAGTTTATCAATATTGAATACATTTATGAAATATTTTAAACTTCAGAAATAATATTGATAAAATTGTAATATTTAGCTAGTGTATTGTTAATGCGGTAAGTATTGATATTTTAAGTGATTCGCTTCGTTTTTAAGAGAAGAGTTAGTGAATTTCTGAAAGTTTGAATACTTTCTTGACTTTTTTTCTTTGATTGATTTTTCTAATTTGTTTTATTGCAGAAATTTTCAAAATGTCAAAGTTAAATTTTTGTGTGTTTCTACGTGAAAAAAATGTATTTTACTCACGAAGAAAGAATTGATTCGTATGAAATTTTGTATTTTGTCTGCTACAGCATTCTTATTTGTATCATTACATTGAATTAATAATAATTCTTATTTACATTTGTTATATCGTTGTATTCAGAAAAAAATAATAAGCCAATAAAAAAGGTAGGTTCTAAATATAAAATAAAAAATTGGGTCTCATATTTTGAAAACCACTGGTTAATAAAAAGTTTTGTTTGGTTCATTTTAATATTCACATAATTTAGAAATTGTTTGCTAATTTAACGAACTTCATATCTCTTATAATTCTCGAGATAGTGTAGCACTTAAATGGAATACCCTGCATATATTAAATAAATAAATAAAGTGTACCTATTGTTCAATATTTAATTTATATGAAAAGTAGTTAATTGACAGGAAAAAATATGAAAGCATTTACTTTAATTATATAATGTTACCAAATATTAATTTAGTAATAAATTTTTAATAACCGGTGCATGCTAGTACGAACTGTGCCACAAATGATAAACCGTTTGTCAAAGAGGAAAATTGTGAAACACCTTTTTGGAATAAACTAAATTTGTCTATTGTATTTCTGTCTCTATTATAAAATATTGCATTATGTAAATTTGTAAATGAACTGAAATAATGAAATAAATGTGAATATTGTCACATGACAATAAAAATTTATTGACCGGAATACAGACGTATGTTAGTCAATATATTAAATAATGAATTAGTATTATGCAAAATTTACTATAAGAGGAAATATGTTTTGTACAAAGTGTGTAGATCTGTCTAATCGTACTATAATTATATTACTTTCTATGCCGTTGCTATTGTATTAGTTTCTTCATTTTTAATGAGCCAATAACAAATTATTACTAAACAGCTACTGGTTTACTCATTTAATAAATCCATAATTAAAAAAATAACATCAATCAAATCTCAATTTTATGAGATTTAATTCGCACTGAAGAGATTTTTTTCTCGCGCCGTGAACTCCAACTTCCTTAATTGCAGCTCATTACAAGAAGCAGCCACACCTATGCTCCATATTATTCGCTCTTATATAAGTTATAAGATGTAGATATCAAAAAATTTCGCTATTGTTCTGCATAGAAGTAAAAGAGAAACATAGCTAGTGAACTTCCGATTCAAGTACTTGAAGATCTTATTTTTTCAGTGTCAAACGAGCCCAAAATATTTCAAAGAAAAATGTTAAGCAGGTTTCATTGTGAAAAGAAAGTAGTGAAAACAGGAAAATCATTTAAATATCAATAATTTTTAAGGTGATATGGTTCCTAGGTATTAATGGCAAGTGAATTTACTTTTGGAGAAACAACACACCATGCTTAACTAATATTTTGTAGGTATAAACTGCTTATAAGAATAGAAATAAATTCACTGTTTTTCAATTACAAAAATCGTAAATAATTTTGAAATAACTCTTTATTTTATATGTACGCAAATAATGAATTTTAAATACGATTGATAAAAATAAAATTCTACATATTACGTAGGTACTATGTATACTTTTATAAGAAGAAACTAACGGTTGTTTTTTAGAGGTTTGTTTTTTGAATTGGCAACACTTTTTACAGCCAATGGAGACCGCTGTAGAGCCATGATTACTGATTTTTAGTTTCCCAATGAATGGCATTAATGTGGCAGAGCGGTGGTTTCAACAAGCGTGCGCATCAATCGTTTTATTGAATGACACATTCGATGAACTAAAGAGGATGGGCGACATGTAAGAAAACATTTGTCGCGTTATTGTCGATATACGACTCTAGCTGCCTCAAAAAGTGATCGGGAATTAGACTTCCAAATTGCGATTTAATCGAGTCAACCGCGGCGTCCATCTTTCCGAAATCATATTCAGACACAAATGGCATAAAATTGTCTTTCCAAAAAAACCAATACCATAACCATTACGTCGATTTTTTGTGCTTTGTTTCATTTTAAAGTTCTATGCCTCTAATGTTAAGAGAAAATATATACTTAAAGGTGCTCTATGTTTGGGTCAATATTCAGTTTATCTGAATTATACCCAGGCAGTTCTGAACATTATTTACTTCATACCAATTATATTTGTATGAATATTTCATTTGCAGGAACCACAAGCTCTGTTTTTCGGTATACTACGAGTGTAAATGTTTTTGCGCAGTACAATATTCCACAATTATTAAAAAAATACTCAAATAAAATTTATAGATGATATATGTCTTTGTAATTTTTATTCGAAGCATTTTTTATAACACAAAGTTTGGAACATATGACAGCGCTAAAACACATCTCTTGGTATACCTACCCAGTATTACAGTATACTTAAGATTAAAAAATTTAAATAAATTATGTACATACAATACATATCGTATAATAAGTTACATTCATTCTAATCACGATATTATGATTCACAAAAAATATTTGTCTTATAGTTAACTGATTTTAACTTCATAGCACAATATAAGAATTAAAACAGTAGCGATACTTCCTGTCCCACAATTTCTCATTACACAAATAAGTTTTCTTCTCTGTTTTGCAGCCATTTTACAGTATTTAACCCAATTAAAATGAACTAAACGTGCTTGACAATGTAGAACGTCACTGACATTCTATAATCTTAGTTTTTTGGTCACTGATATATGCAGCCTATCAATCTAACGATGAGCGGCCATCTTCTCAGTAGCTCACTGAAATATTGGGATTATGAAATAATTGAAGTGTCTTTACTGTTTTAATTCTTATACTGTGTTTATAGTGCGTGGTTCCTATAATTATACAGTTGCCAGAATGATAAATTATAATAATAAGCGGTTTCATAATTTCAAAAATATAATATCATATAAATATATCATCACCCTATGTACATATTTTATTCGTGGCATTCTGCTTTAGCAGATCTCGGTAAGTGATATACTTTTTTATGCGTGAAGTGCATTGTTTCATAATTAAAATAATTACTGCCGATCTCGGTGGCCTAGTACGCCTGGAGTTGTGGTTCATAGAAATTCACACTCGAATTCGCAATCATCCTAAAATAATTACTTTATTTGACGGTTCAATTAAGAGTATCAAATGTTTAACTAACTACCCCTAGTTGCAACTAGTCTAGACACTAGCTAGAAAAGTTACCAACCTAATTATTAAGAAGATAAGTGCATAGAAGGAAAAAAGAAATATATATTTGTACATATTTTGACAAATCCGATGCGTCCACGGGATTAACCCCGACCTTCTAAGTATGAAACGAAGGTCGTATATTAAACTCCGAATCAAACCAGCCAACAATAATTCTCCTCGATACATTTCTACCCTTGTATATTACTTTCATCTTAGTCATCTAGTCCCTGGGCCCACCCCTGGGTCGGCAACCTTTTTTATAACAGGGACCAGAATAAGATTTACGTTTCGTACGGGGGCCGTAGTAGTTATAATTTTTTTATAAGTTGCTGCGTTACGACTTTCTATGTTATGATATGTATTTAGTGTAAACAAGACGAATTATATCGAAAATTAATCTTCTTTTTCTTTATGTTAGGTACTAACCTAATTTAAAATTGTTGTTTTCGAAAATATTTATTTCTTCTACAGATCTCGCGGGGCGGATTGGAACTTTACGCGAGCCGGAGTTATCTCGCCGGCCGGAGGTTGCCTACCGCTGATCTAGTCCATATTTACAGTTCGAATAATACATGTACGTCTATTTTTCGCACTCAGAATCGCAAGAAACCAATAGTTATTTGTAAACCAAGGCCTCGAAATCACTCTTTAGCGTACCGAGAAAAAAATTGTCGCCGAGGTAGGGCAACCTCGAGGGCGATGAAGGATTTCGCGGACAAGGTGTACACACTATTTTTTGTGCAACTGTAAAAAATATGTAATTATAAATTTTAAACAGTTTCATTGTAAATAGAAAGTGGCTATGGAATTGACATTTGATAAACAAAATAATAAGTTTAGAAAAAATAATGTTAACTCTCAAGTGTCAAAATAATTGTTTTTTACCCTATTTCGCGGCCGTTGCCATAACAACAGCCGCAAAATTCAATTTCTCGGTCTATTTTGCGGCTGCAAAATGCTTATTTCGCGTCCGGTTACACAAAAAAATATATACAGGTGTCCCATTTTACATTATATCCTTGAATATCTCGAAATGAAAGCATTTTACCGAAAAGTATGCCGAATCATAATCGTCTTGGTTTTGAAGGGGACATCGGATTTTGACAAAACGGCCCCTCTAGTTCCCCAAGGGGGCCCGGGAGGGGGGTCAAATTAAATATTTTAAATAGGAACCCCTATTTTTTATTGCAGATTCTGAAAGAGCGTTAAAAAATATGTAGGGTTTATTCGGATACTTTTTCAATTTCCAACAGGTGGCGCTGTAATCGTGGTGCACATTGGGTAACGCTAATGCCGACGGCACGCAAACTCTAACGAAAAAATGATTTTTTGACATTTAGGGTCAAATGGATAAATTTGACCTGTTAAAGTTATCTATTATCTAATGTAAAATGGGACACTCTGTATGTTACTATAAAAGCACGAGTTACGGTAAATCATAAGATTTTCCAGTAAAACCTAAGGTTTATCAACTTTTAATGGTATCAGTCCAACAGTTCGGTGATAATCGTTTATTTCTAAATTTTACCAGCATTCCCTTGTTAAATCTTCGGATTTACCACAAAGACACGGTAAATAACCTGATCTAACCTAACCTGTCAAAGCCCATAAATTGGTTAATTTGAGTTTTTTACCAGTAAATCATTACATGTACCAACTAATGTCTGTTAATCCTAAGATTTACTAGTAAAACCAAAGATTAACCAATATACGGGCTTTTAAAAAAACATTATTGATGTGGCACTCTTCCTTTGTAAATCTTGATATGATATATTTTTTTTGAAGCGTGAAATGTAGTTACCGTCCTTCAAGTCAAACCATTTACTTTTCGATCACTCACTCATTCGCCTTATAATCAATCAGCCCGCAAACCAAATATCTTTTTAGTATTTATTTTAGCTAATAATTTTTTACCTCTGGTCTATAAGTAGTCTATAATATATTTGAGCTATATTCAGCCTATGTCATATTGTTATTAATCTGATTCTGAAACGTGTCATCACATGAGGAAAAAGATGTACATAATCGTGTCGTCGCCGTCGTGTCATTCAAATATAGAAGCACTTCTTTGTTTCTCTTTATGTTTGTTTTTATGATATGACATTTACTAATACTACTGAATTCACTTGCACTTTAATTCCGGTAACCTAAATACCCACAACTCTTAAGAGATATTTTTGTTCTATTTAAACAATTTAACATATATATTAAAAATATAAGCATGTTGAATCTAGATGATCACATATTAAAATATTTATTAATTTTATATTCATCAATGAAAGTAAGATGATCATCCCATCTAGGTTCAATTCTGTTATAAAATATTATCTTCACTAAAAAGCTTAAATCTCAATTTCACAGAAAAATAAAAGTGATGATTCATTGACGATGACAATATTATTTATTAACTCCTGTATTTCATTGAGCAGAGATAAAATGTAATAACATTTTTTTATAATAATGTTCAGCAGTAATATAACAAGAGATTGAGAATAACTTGAAAATAATTTGACAGATCTTTCGAAAACTTGTTGCCAGGCAATAGCCACGATTTATAGAACTCTCGAGTTATATTTATTAAGATTATTTTTTTTATTTATCATCAGGCACGGTACTTAATCTATCTTTATTGTATATTTTTTTTTGTGTTGCTGATAACTATCTGACAACAAAAACAAAAAAGCTACAAATTATTCCCGAGAATAATCTATAGACCTTTATTCTCAGTAATAATGACGGGATTGGTTAAAAGACAGACACGTGACATATAAGGAAGCATTTCATTGGTTTTAAGAACCGTAAAAAATAATCAATATAATTTATATCTTCAAAAAAGTATTTAGTGATATCTAAGTAATTTAATAAATAATTTAATGTGAAAATTATCCATTCCACTTACAACTCGGGGAAGTACGATTTGATAACTAGTAAGTGTACTTTACAAGCATAAATATACCATTTATCGAAATTCACATACAATAATGGACGAATAGCGTGATTTTATATATTATTCCCATAACAAAAGAAAGCCATTAGTGGTACTGCTTAAATCTGCAGTATAGAACATTGTGAGTCATTGTTTTAAAATTCAATATTCTTACAATCATATCATCTTCATACTTAACACTTGAAACGATAAACTCACATTATACTAATTTAATAAAAAATCTGGTGAGGGCACCACACTACTTTCATGTACATATAAAACCATCTGAACACGTAGATTTGTTCCGTGCGTATGACTGTATTTCGACAATTATTTGACATATAGATGTCAAATCTGTTTTCTTTCATTTTCACTTCCCGTTTTTTTTTTTTTTAGGTCATATTAATTTAAAATGTACCAAAATAATTTTATTTCCCTATTTCAAACCCGTGCGGTAAATAATTTAGAAAACAAGAATGTGTATTGCTTCCAAATGCATTGAAATATATAATACGTTTTCGTATCATTTTAATTATTTTTATCCAGAATTAAAAGATTTAGAAATTTTATATTCTAATGTTAGTATTAATTTTAGCTTTTCGCTAAACTACTAATCTAGGATTTAATGCTGTACAAGTGCCATAGATTTAGATTATAAGTTTAACAATATAATAGAACTATCGATAACGACCGACATCTCGCAAATTTTTATAAATGTGTTTGAGCTTAGCATATTAAAATTTAATAAAAATAGCAAATGTAAGTGAGATGAAAAAATCAGTATCCAGCGTGCAATGAAAGTAATATTTCTCCTTGAAGGTAAGTACTCAAATTCAATTTCTTTTCAACTGATAATTATTCCGTCTATTTTAATTAGTGTCTGCTAGCATCATTTACAAGTTAATAACAGTATGTCGTGCATATTTACAAATTAAAAACAGTAAATTATTAACTATTATTTTTAAAATATTCGATGAGATAATATTCTCTTGTGCTAGCAAAAATATTTTCCAAAATAATAATATAAATTTGATGACTTTCTTATACATATATCAGATCAACCCGAAATGTATTCGTACCTACTGTACTGAAAAATAAGTTCTCAGAAAAAAATAAATACAAGAAACAAAAGTGGGCGTATTAAAAAAAGTAGCAATTCCAATCTTAACGTACGGTAGTGAGTCCTGGACGAGAAACACAAAAGTAAATTAAGAAATATTGAAATGAGATTCCTCAGAAAAATATAAGAATTGACAAGATAAATTTAAACATAAAACCAGTAGAGCATATCATATCATAGATAAAGGACAGTTAAGATGGGCAGGATACCTGCATAGAATGAAGGACGAAAGATTAGTAAAACAAGTACACCAAGCAAGATCACATCACAAAAAAGATTAGAAAATTGGAAGGAAGAGATAAAAAGTGCAACAAAAAGAAGAGGTCTACTTTAGAAAGAAGCCACACAGACAATGAATGGTCGAAAAATATGGAGAAAAGTATGGAAGAAAAACCCCAGGGACAACATAGAAGAAGAAACATGAACTATTAAATATTCATTTAATTATTACATACGTTATTAGTACAGTGCACTGAATCTAAATACATTATTTATTAAAGAATTTCTCATTATAACAATATTCTATGAGCGGTTCAAAAATTATTACCTATCTCAAATAAATAAATATACTGGTACTTATTTTAAAACAGGTCTAATTTATTAGCTGACGTAAATATCTAGACACCAATTAATTGAATGGGGTAAATAGCTCCGTGGTAACGTGTCGGACTGTGGATCGTGAGATCCTCAGTTCGAATCCCACTGCCGACAGTTACAAATTTAAATTTACCCCTGTGGTTCCCCCTCCACTAACATCCTTGGGGGCTATGATTTGACGGCTGGTAACCGCACTTCATACGAAAAAATATATCACCTACCGAGATCTGCGTAAGCAGAGTGCCACACCCGTAATGGGTAAAAGGCGTGATGATATATTTATTTATTTATTTATTTAATTAATTGAATATCGTTTTGAATTATACATAATACGTTCAAAATATTTTCATTGTTGCCGCGGACGAGCGTTAGGTACTGATTTACGAAAAAGTATTGTGATCCCATTAAGACGATAAATCTTATAATTATTATAAACCAAAGAGTATTATAAATTTCATTATACCACATATTTTAAACTGATTATTTAATATAACAATTACACTTGATACTTGTTCAACATAAAGAATTGATTCAATTTTGTTAGGTACACTACCTTATCTTGTGTATGAGTTATAGAACATACGGATACACATCTATCCATCCACAGACGTCATTGAGAAAATAATAAAAACGGAATGAAGAGTCCTAAAACATGTATTTATGTAAAAATCTAGATTTTTTTTATGATTGCTGTACTTCTTTATATAATTTTTTGATGGTTGAGTCTTCTCCCTGGGTCTGAGAACTAAGAACTTTAATTTGATATCAAACTCGATAAAATTAAATCAATATTTATTGCAAGTCATATTCATGATATTTTATTATTAAACATGTAATTTAATTTATCTCGAAACCGAAGTAAACTAGAAAATTGCAAAATATTTTTATATATGGTAAGAAAAGAAATGAAAAAATATACCAGAAATAATGGAGAGAAGGAAATTATCAATACATTCGGGAAATAAATTTAAAGAAATTTTAAATTCAATTGCAGATTTCCAAGGAAACTTCCGAAGAATTTCCATGAATATCGACGATTTAAAATGTTCGAATCATAAATTTTAAAATAAAGCGAAACTGCATACCATTGCCCGGAAATTAAAAATTACAGAGAATTTATAAAATACGGTAAAAATAATTGCTTTTCCGGCTTATAAATTACCTACTATTATACATGAACATAATCATTTATATGAATGAAATTCAAAAGGCGACGAACCAAGTAAACAGTTTGTAGCACGCCAACTTAAAAAACGATAAAAGCTCATTGAGTAATTTGTTAGTTAATTTTCTGCAAGTAGAACAACATAATTGTTTTTTTTAAATTAACACTCAAGATTATGTATATCTGTCCTAAACAACTTTGAATTACTTATAATTATAGGCTTTTAATATTTATATATTTATCAGTCGTTAGGAGGTTCAAAAGGATACTAGTTTCGCAATCAATCATGAAACATCGTGTTTTATGGAATTATTAGAAACTGATCGCTAAATTTTCGCAGATACCCGCATAACCACAATATTATAACCACTAATGAATATGACTTGATATGAAAAGTAAACCCGTAAACGGGTAAATAGCTCAGTGGCAACTCAACGGACTGTGGATCGTGAGATCCTCAGTTCGAATCCCACTACCAACAGTTGCCAATTTAAATTTACCCCTATGGTTCCCCCTCCATTAACATCTTTGGGGGCCATGGCTTGACGGCTTTTAACCGCATTTCATACGAAAAAAATATATCATTTAACGAGATCTGCGTGAGCAAAGTGCCACACCCATAATGGGTAAAAGGCGTGATGAATTTCAGTTATTTGTTTGTTCTCATAGCTACTAATCAAATGTAAACACAAACACACATGATATTAAGAAAATACAGAAGACCTCAAAAAAAAATATTGCCTTTGATACCTTTCTAGAACTAATATGTAATTTAAAAATAACTACTAAGCGACGATGATAGTATAAATTGTCTATTTGTTCATATTGAACAATTTTAAAATCCTTTAATAAAGTGTATATTTGTTTATTGTGGTGCGCAAGTAGATGTTATAGCAGTTCCATATATAAAATTTCAACAATCTAAGGATAACCCTTTTAGAATTGTAAGAAAAAATAATAAAAAAAAACCTTTTGGTAAAGTGCCCTTTTGGTCCAGTTGATTGTTATTAAAAAGAAACACAACTACAAGCTACAAAATTTCATCATTCTACGGTTAATCTTTTTGGAATAATGCGAGATACATATGTATATATACTAGTCAAAATGGATTCAAGATACAAGGATGGTCAAAATGGATATTACCGATGAAAACCGAAATTATTCGCGATTAAAAACTTCCTTTTCTTCGTAATAGGAAGTAAATAGTCCTTACCAAAATGTTAATACATTATCCTAAAGGTCCTGCTGTCATCCATATAATTCTTAATGTATGATAATTTAATATAAGCATAAAAATTCTTGTCATAAAATTTAAAAGAGCTCGTATTTTTATATCATGTTCTTCTGAATGGATAAGTGTAAAAAAGACTTACAGTTTAATAACGAAATTTATTTGTAATATTTGCAATGGAAGTTTCTGAAAGTATTGAATTCTTTTTATCTAAGTGTCAAAATTATATTTGTATGTTTTCTGTTGTTATTGACAAACAAATTTTTATTACACGAATATCTACACTCGTACAACAAATACAACACTCATAATAGCAATACTTAATGCATTTCCTAATATAATGAAGTGACGTTAATTAAGTTGTTTGCAATATGTTTCACATAAGGATTAAACATTTATGAGTAATAATTCTTAGATTAAGCAATTTTTTAAAAAGGTACAATTTCATACGGCGATAATTTCTACTCTATTGATAATATATGTTTACGTATGAAATGCGGTTACCAGCCGTCAAGTCATAGCTCCCAAAGTTGTTAGTGGAGGGGGAATCACAGGGGTAAATTTAAATTGGCATCTATGGGCTGTGGGATTCGAACTGAGGATCTCACGATCCACAGTCCGATACGTTACCACGGAGCTATTTACCCCATATTTAGAATGAATACTGCTTCAAATAAAAACTTAATTTATTTCAATAATATGTCATGAAGCAAACATAATCTGAAATGTTTCACTGTTTTAATTCTCAATTTCGTCTAATGTTGGAAACTATAGAATTGAATAATAATTTGTAATAATATATTTTATATACAACCGATAAATAATTTATTCTTATCAAAATCATTACCGAGGTAAATAAAAATGACAAGTACTCCCTTTTGAAATAAAGTGATTCAAGGTCATTGGCAATGCCATCTAAATCGAATTTCATTTTCTTAGTATTCATTATGAATTAATATTTTTGTGTCGAAAATTATTATATATAATATCTCAAGTGTATGGCATTTGCGCACTTGAGAAAATTATCGACAATTACATGCACGAGGGATATTCGAAGGACTATTTCCCGATTAAAATTTAGCCAAACGCTTTTTCTCGTAAAAAACAAAAACTTTATTTGACAGCAAGTCAGAATCACATTGGTAATTTGCACTAGTGCGAATTATCGATAATTTGCGCTAGTGCAAAATTATCGTGTAATTCTATGTCGATTGGACGACATTCAGAAATGCCAGAATTCTGATTGGCTTAAATTTTATGAGGGAAATAGTCAATTATATTTACTTTTTAAGAAAAAACTAAAGATTTTTGTAAAAGTAAATTGGATCCTACTAATTTTTATATTTTTTTATACATGGAGTAAGCTTCTCCCATAGCAGTTATTTTGTTTGGTCTTTACTTTCATTTCAAGTTTGATCTAACCTAAAATATAGTCATATTGGTATACATTTGATTGTGAATTAAATAGGTATTGAGAATTAGACAAGCAGAAAGTAGTTTACCATTCTTACTGGATTAATAACATATTTCGTTAACTTATTTTTGCGGTTGTATATAACACATGAGTAAAGTGTCATTATTGTCTCAAGCGATTGCATCCGTCTAGCTATGCCCTCAGGATTCAATCTTTGCTCTCAACAAACAATGACAAACCTTACTTCCTTAACATACATGTAAGTTTTATAAGGTGTACCCGAGATACAAAATTTCTTGGAATATTTGACTGGAGTATTTTTTATATACCTGATATATTTAAATCCATGGCTGCAAATCCAAATGACTATAATATTGAATAAAAATTCATTCATATTGTGAAGAAAATTTTATCCAGAAACTTCCTGATATCTTATTTTTGCAATCTCTCTTTGCGCCCTGCAATTAACCTACACTGTTTGTCCGTCCTTCCTAAGAAATATTGCATTTTTTTTCTCTTTTTAAGTTCAACAATTTAATACAAATGAATATTTAAGTTAACTTGACTAAACTAAGTACAAAATAACTATTCATATTTGAATAACAAAGTTTATTGCCTAAATTGTCAGAACTCCCACTGCCAGATAAACAAAATGAAAATAGCAAAAAAACCTTGTTGTGAAATTGATTTCGCAATTTTTCTTTTATATTAGAATTATTAATGGATTACAAATATCGTATTTCAAGACGAAGAGTATTTAATTAATTTAATTATCGTTCATATTTTATTGCTGCGGCGTCCATGAAATATAATTTTAGACGATGCTCTGCTGATTATCCCTCGGCACATTTTTGTGTAAAATACTAAGCTGAAAAATAAAAATCCCCAAACATATTTGCGCAAGAAGAGCTTAAAGTAAAAAAAATTGTGGTTATGGGATTTACACTAGGTTTTTCTTTTCACAGTCAGACCAGGAATAAAAAAGTTGATGGAAACTAAAACAAAAGTTCATAGAAGAAAATATAATGCTGTATAATATGTAAAACCTTTATTATTTGCCTTGCAGCTTTAAATCTATATATTTCATAACCTTTCTTTCTACAACATAATTCAGTTTAATATATACAATATATTTATAATAACAACAAATTAATTAAATTTTAATTTTCACTACTGTTTTCATCCATGCTAGGCCTCTCGTCTACAAGCACTTCTTCCAAGTTCATTCCCTCCTGTCTTAACTCTTCACATGTGTGGGAAGTGTTCCAAAGTCTCCCATTGTTTCCTACATAATCTGATTTAGTATAGGTTAAAATTATTACGCCACAGCGGGAATGGTTAAAAAGTGCTAATTGATGACTAGTGTCTCTGCGATCCTAAATTTAAATTATTTATTTTATTATATATCCATGACAAAAAAATAGTTGATATGCTGTTGTGTAAATATTTGTCAAAAGATATTTTATGTGTGTGAATTAGTTAAAGGTATTTATCTAAAAACCAGCGCAATCGTTTCATTTCTCATACATAAATTTGGTCCTTCGAGCCGGATAAGTGACATTCGACCGAGAATTGGTATTATTAGCGAGTGAATTCCAATATGTCTACCAAAAGACTACCCCAATTAGAAAATAAATATGACATTCTGATATCCCGTTTATCAAATATAAGCACCAGTTCTTCTACCGACAAAGATGATATATCCTTAACTTGGAAATTGGTATTATTGCGAGACATCAAACAGGAATATGAAGAAGTAGTTCAGAACTATTCTACAAAATTATCCAAAAACCAGCGAAATCATTTCATTTCGCATACATAAATTTGGTCCTTCGAGCCGGATCAAATTTATGTATGCGAAATGAAACGATTGCGCTGGTTTTTAGATAAATACCTTTAACCAATTCACACACATAAAATATCTTTTGACAAATATTTACACATCAGCATATCAACTATTTTTTTTATCATGAATATATATTAAAATAAATAATTTAAATTCAGAATCGTAGAGACAACTAGTTTGTAGGGTTTCAGAAAAGCGAAATTTAATATTTGCTTTAACCAAATGCTCCTTAAAAATATCAGGGTAAAATCCGGTCAATAAAACGAATAAGAGTTGAATTAAAAGATATTGGAAATAAAAATTCGATTTAAGACCAATTATTCATTATAGTAATAATCGGTTAAACTGAATTAGCAGTCTCTAAAGTGACTTTTAATCAATCAGTTTTAAAATTATTATTTTATACTGTCAATAACGAACTATTTTATAATTTATAGTTCGTTTTTTATTTCTAAAAACATGTGCCCCAATTGTTATATTTCCGACATGTTCTGTAATTTCATAATTTAATTTAATAGCCTGTACCTACATGCTCAAGTGAATTTAAAATTTTGGACCTATACGAGATAAAATAAGATGTAACTATGTACAATAAAAATTCAATATTTATAACCCTTATGTCAGTATTTCCCAAACTTTCGACCCACCCGTACCACTTTCATATATTTTGTAACTTTTTGTACCTTATTTCTGAAATGTTCTATTAAAAACAAAAACTGTTCTAATTTTTTTTTAGTAATGTTCATTGTGTCCCCGGGTGGGTTCAAAGAAAAGAACATTTTTTAATCCTGATTCTGGGGAAAATGTTATTCTTTATAAGAGTTTCTGTTTGTCTAGCTCTACAGAATCTTGAGCTCATTTTATCTTCAAAATAAAATATTGGTTATTATATTAGATATAAAAGAAAAAGAAAATTCGCCTAAAAACAGAAATAGTTTTGATGTCCCAGATATACAGCTAAACACAATGATCGCTAGTAAGAATGCTGATTAAGGGCGACTAACTAGCAGTTGACTATCTGTGTTTTTCAGCTGTCAAACCTTCTTACATGATTATTGAGAAAAATATTTGAAATAGAAGTGGTAGAATATTTAATTCTGTATGTCTTTTATTCGAAGCTTATATCTCTAAAATAATTTAGGAACGCTTGACAGCGTAAAATAAAGTTAGCCAACTGCTTGTTAATCACTCTTAATCGGTTGTTCTTACTAGCAGTCTATGAAGTTAATTTTTAAGCGCTCTTAAAACTTTTCTTTTATAATATTTAAATAATCAATATTTATTTGAAACCGTTGATAATAAAATGGTTTAAAGATTGTTTTTAGAATTTCAACATAGACAAAACTTTTAAAAGAAAACATCTTTCCCTAATATCAGAAATATAATTTTTCTTATCTATAGAGACGCTGTCTTATATCGCATATCTTTATACATAAAATTTCGGTATGCGTGAGTTCGTAATTCTTCTGCTCCTAAGCAGCTTGACCGATGTTTATGAATTTTTTTTGTACTTATGGAGTCACTTGGATGGTTCTTAACTACAGTTGGACCCGGTTGGTGGCGCAGTTGTCGAGATTAAGATTTTTTTAAAATTTTCTTGACTGATATTTATGAAATTCATTTGACCATCCAGATGACCAGATAAGTGCAAAAATATATATTTTTTTTCATTTTAATGTAGGAGGGAAAGAATTACGAACACCGGAATTTTATATATAAAAATATTTCAATTTAGGAGAATAAGAATTATTACGAACATCGGAATTTTATAGAAATGAGAAAAAATTTCGGATAGTCCGGACTGGGACTCGAACCCTGAACCCTTATATTACATGTCTTTGTTAGGACAACGTCTTCTACCGGGTCCACTAGTACGTACATAAAATTGTATATATGTAAATAATTCATGTGGGATATGGTAACGTCGCACCCCAGCCAACAACCAGAACAAATGGGAGAAAAACATTAATTAATACTAAAAAAATCTGGTGTGGGCTCCATACTACTTTCTTATACAAATAAAACCAACTGAACACGTATGACTTGTTCCTTGTGTATGACTTTATTTTGATAATTATTTGATATATAGATGTTAAACCTCTTTCTTGATCTCATTGCAACTATGCATTTTGTTTTAAAATAGAAATTAATTAATATCTAGTCTTCAAAACTTTCTAACTAATAATACAAATATTTCTTTTATAATATTTCACACGACACATATTTTGACACTTCACAATTATATGACACGTTTGACACATAGATATTAAAAATGTTTTGGATTTTGTTCCCATTGTAACTAATAACAGAAATATATTTTTAAATATATAATTTAATTTTTCTCAAAATTAGAAGCATGTAGAAGAAAAGTGCATATAACATTTTATATTCCAAATATTTTTGCTAACATCTTTCTTTGGAAACTTTTTTTCACAACTGATTCTATTTTTGAAATAAATGGAATTTATTGTTTTGTGTGTCGAGTAAACTTCCTCTTCCGGTTTTTAAATTTCATTCAAAATCAACTCAGCTCTTAATTTTTTCATAAAACTGATAAATTCGAAGTTTCGTTAACAAATCTTGTCTCGTTCATGAGATATTGCGCACACGGACATCCATCCATCCATCCATCTATCCATCCTCACACACAGACATCACTTAAAAATTGGTCTTAATGGATTCAGTGGATGTTAAAATATGTATTTCCGCAAAAATCTCGTCAACGATTTTTTTTCGTGATTCCAATACTTCCTTATACTTTGTATAAGAAAGTTAAAATCGTGGATTAGGTTATTCAAGTTAAAATTGAAGCAGCAAAAAAAGTAAATTAAAGGCGGATTTGCACAGCCATTTACATTTAATTTAATAAAATTTAGGATTATATTTATGAGTAACGATTCCAATAGGGCAGAATTAACTTATTTTTAAAAATAAATAAATAAAAAATATATCATCACGCCTTTTACCCATTACGGGTGTGGCACTCTGCTTACGCAGATCTCAGTAAGTGATATATTTTTTCGTATGAAGTGCGGTTACCAGCCGTCAAATCATAGCCCCCAAGGATGTTAGTGGAGGAGGAACCACAGAGGTAAATTTAAATTTGTAACTGTCGGCAGTGGGATTCGAACTGAGGATCTCACGATCCACAGTCCGACACAATACCTCGGAGCTATTTACCCCAAAAGAAGCATAAAATATAACTATAATTATAAAAATATAATTCTAGTAATCGGTGATAACTTTACAAAAAACTAAACACAACCAGCTGATCATTCGCGACTACTCGTAAACGCATGCGCCATTTATAATTTTCATTTTAAGTTAAAAGTTGGCCAACTTATAAATTAAATGAAGATGAAAGGATAAATTAAAATGTACATACATTTATCTGTTAAATGAAAATTAAAATAAATGTAAATATAAATGGCTGCATAAATCCGGCTTTAGATGATAAATTTCAAAAAATTCCGAATTTCTTTGAATTTTCTTTTCAACTTTGAAGAATAAATAATATATGAATATCCGAATTAATTCCGATTGCACCTTTAGACGTGATAATTCTTTTGGTTTCACTTCAGTAAAATTTATTCTTGGATCATTTGTGCTATTACCAAACTCGTATCTTGTATGTGTACATACAATGTACCTACAATGAAGTCTACATATATTTATCCTTTTGAAAACGTGACAACACGAAAAGAGATTTTGCATATCCCATATGAATTCCTGCATGACATCCATGTTTACGGCATTGTCACGTCACCATATGCATAGATTTTGAAACATTCGACTCATTTCGCTGTGTATTAGTCAACAACTTAGCTGGATCTCGGACATCTGAATTCAGGATGCGTTACAAAAGAATAATTGTCCACGTACGACACACGTGTGCTAGACACGGTTTGTTATTGTGCGTGCACGTAGTGCCAAGACACTAGAGAGACTCGTCGCCAGAGACGAACATTGGGTGATTATCTGCAGCTATAAACATGCGTAAGTGTGGCATTGTTCCAGACACGGAGTAAGCCTCATTATTAAACGATTAATCATGATAGTGTCATATGTTACTTAACATTTTGAAAGAATGCAGACTGTTGACAAACTGGACTTATCGATGCAAAATATGTCCGGTATTGGTAAGCATTATGAATATCATCATTTAATTAATAATAGGAACACTAAGATACTTATTAAATGCTTTGGCTGTGTTTTGGTGCGTTACCTTAAGTAATTAAATGAATTATTAATCCGGCTCGGAAAGACCGAATTATCAGAACATATATTATTTTTATTTTCCAAAATATGTAAGTCACAAATCACAATTATTATTATTATTTTTTTTTATCAACAACTATTTTTTTATATCTCAGACTACGCTACTTTTAAAAAAATTACAAAACAATATTAAAATATGTGAAATTAATATATTGACATATGTCATCAACACTGATGACATTGACGTGTGTAATCACTCATCAACAGGCTGTATTTTGGGTGTTTTAAGAGACGTGTTTTAGTCTCGGTTTTAGCGTTGTATAGTGTTCGAAACTCTTTTATAACAAAGTACGTCAAACAAAAGAATTAGAAAATACATGTTTCTTTCTCTGTAACTTATATTCGCATTTTTTTTGTAAAGTAATTTCAGAATATTGTAGAGCGCTAAAACTAGAATACTGAACATTAATTTATAAATTAATTTTGTTAAAAATTAAATATTCTAAATGAATTCCTTTAGTTCACCAACCTAAAATTGTAATAATAATCCTTTAGCTCCTTCGGGGAATAGGGCATCTTTAAGATGATTCACCAACATTTTTATTTGATTGCAAGATAGCTAGTCTTGCATTATCGTGTCTTCTATTCTATATCATAATTTTTCTATTATCTTTTCCCCTCCTTCTTATCTTTGGCTTTCATTTTTGTGCAATTCCAGGTGTATCCAATTTCTCTGTGATCCTGGTGTACCTGTCTTATTCATGTATAAACTGGTTGTCCTTTTCTTCTTTTTCCTTTTATTGTGTATTCCAGTGCTTGTTTTGTAATATCTTCATTTTCTTTTCCTTAGTGTGTGTCCTATCCATCGCCATTTCCATCCCATTGGATTAAGTGGAGCATGTAGAACGGAAGAACGAAAGGATTTACTTATAGAAAATGTAACTAATAATTTGATCAAGATCAAGGTTTTCGATTTGTTATTCCCAACACTAAAACTAAAATTGCTCGGGAATTTTTTGTTACATCTGGGAGTATTGAAAGTTGTGAATAAGTTTTGAATATGGTATTAAGAAAATATGCTGCCTTGCGTCCAAAGCATGCCGCCCATCCTAGTTTATTTTTTGTGTCATAGAAACAATATACCGTCTTAAAGGTGTACATAGGAGATTAACATGGGAAATGTGTTTTTTGCGTGCCGAAAAAGTTCTTGATTACAGTGCATTTTGTGGGAATAATAACTTTTTTTTCAATATATGAACGATGTACACCCAATTCTTTTCCAAAAAATCTAGTGCTATACGAAGGATCTACATGTATCATTCCTAAAACCCTTTCTTCCAATAAAGCACGTTCTTCTGCTCTTGCTAAATTGCAATTACTAAGCTCACGTGTATTTTTCATTAATGCTGGTATTTGTAGTTGCACTTGGATTCGGTCGATTCATAAACTTAATAGAAAATAGATCTCGCATTCTGAGCTAACTATTTCCTCACAAAATAGTTTTACTATAAAAATACGCTCTTCAGTAGTATAACTAGCCACATTTTTACAAATTGTCTTAAACAAGTCCAAAAGTCAGAAACGTCAAATAAATAGCTTGGCAGAAATCAAAACAAAACAGTCATAGGTGACTATATTTATTTACGATAAAAATTGAATAAACTGGAGAATTCTCAAAATTTAAAAATTAATTTACGGAAACAAATTAATACTAAATAGTAGTGTATTTTACATCGTTTGATTCAGAAAAATGATATCTTTCGAATGGTACTACAATCATTGTTGTCCGATAGAACACCAAGCAACAGCACGGAAAAAACTGATTTCCCATGTTAATCTCCTATGTACACCTTTAAGACAGACACACGGTATGTATGTACAACGCTACCAGTAGGAATTCACATATTTTGAAATATGTATGCCTAAAAACATCGCTATGTTTCTTAAGCTTCCTAACCCGGAGGAATATACTGGCCACTGCTTTAGGAGATCTTCCGTCTCCTTGTTAGCAGATATACAAACTGTTAAACGTAATGGAGGATGGAAAAGTAATACTGTTGCAGAAGGATACATAGAAAATTCCACAGAAAATAATAAAAAAAATTCTGCAGCAATTCTACATAAAAAAAAATCAAACAAATGAAATATTTTCGACTTCCTTGTTTGGTGTTACGCTTACCAATTGTAGAAAATGTGTTATAAATATTAACAATAATTAAACTGTAGTTAAATAAAACATGTTTCTACGAATATTACCCCATGTCTTATTCTACTTCTAATAATAGCAAAATAGTATGTTTTCAAGGTGAAAGGATTGACTGAATTTCTTACTTTATATATCATGTAAAATTCTAAAGAGAATTTGCTGTACATACAGATATTCCACATGCGCATGCCATTTAAGATTTGGATCCACTACCATACCTAAGAATTTAGTGGTCAGTGTAACCGGAATTGGCTTATTATTAATGCGTACTAGAGGAATTTCAATAGGATTAAAGCGTGAATTTAAAGTTAATAGACCCGTTTTATCGAAATTTAATATTAAGCCATTTCGGTTACACCAATCTGTCATAGTACTGGTACAACGTTAGGCAAGTACAGAGAAATGAGTCATAGGATCTGCAGCGAATTGGCAAATTTTGTCACAAGTTACATTATCCTGAAGATCATTTACATATAATATGAACGGACAGAATTGATCCTTGTGGCAAACCACGAACATTGGAGGACACTTTAGATTTTACATATTCTTTGCTACCATCAAGCTCACTACGTTGTATTGTAACATATTGCTTTCTTCCCGAGAAGTAAGAAGGAAACTACTTATTTGCTATTCCTCTAATGCCAATACTACTTAATTTCTCAAGAAGTAGATCGGGATTTATAGTATCAAACGCTTTGCTGAGATCGAAGTACACAGCGCCTACTGTTTTCCTTTTATCAATACAATCAGTAATGAAATGGAAAGTTTGAAACAGTGCATCAATAGTACTTTTATTGGGTACGAAACTGAACTGATTTGCAGACAAAATACTGAGTTTTGTTCAGTTATGACATACGAGTAAATAGACTATGAATTCATATTGTTAATTATTATGTGCTTATCCTGAAATTGGGAACGACATTTTTGTGTCGGTTTTCGAAGAAAAACAGTTTGATTAAAAAACCGGTTTTTAAAATCGGTAAGTTAACCGGTTTTAAAAGCCAGTTAATTAAACCGGTTTATTAAAATAATAAATAAATATTATTTAACAATAAACAAGAAAAACGACATAAACAATTATGGACTGGTGACTAGTGTTTGCTTAGTGTTCTATTACGTCGTTGTACGTTGTAAATTTATAGGTATTTAAGTAAAATGCTACTTCCGTTGTTGATGGATTGCTTCCAAAATCTAATCAGTTCGTAATATAAATATGTTAAATCTAAATAAGCAGATTAATTAAATTTGAGTTATCGTGGGCACACAAATGTTTTTCTTCTTGTTAGGAAAAGCCGCATCATGAATGGATGATTAAGAATTTATGTGAACAAAAACGAACATGGTCTTCAGTAGGATTCGAACCCACGATCTCTAGTGTGCTAGGCTAGTGACATAGACACTACGCCAGCGAGATCGGCTATCGAATTATTATTTTCATTCTTGCATTGATAATTATTTACATGAACGATCAGAACAAAAATTTCACTACGAACAGCAGTAAGCTACTTGTGTATGTATGACGCATGAGTAACTATATTTTAGGCTTAACTCATTCTGCGTGCTAAGCCGGGTCTGGCCAAGCGCCTAGTTGTAGTTTGCTTGAAGCAATCGACCGTTAGAATTTGTGCAACAGCACATCTAACTTTCCACGGAGGCGACGACAGCAGTAGCAGCAACCAGCGGTTGCACTGCCGCCGCCACCGGGTCATATTGTCTTCTTTGTCTAATTAAACGTGAGAATTCGTGTAAGTCGGCAATTAATTTAATGCCACTTTACAAAATAGGCTTTAGGTGTCGCAAGGAGATGGTGTTTGCATGTTAGCTACCGGGACAAATAGATGCAAGATTTGTGGCGAGTGACTTCGTGGTAAAGAGTTAGTTTTGTAATCTTTCTTCCTTACTAGATTGAAACTAAACTTCATATTAATATTGAGAACTGTTATATATTTTATGAATTCATTAGTTTGCTTAGCTATTAGCTAGAAGTGAAGCAAATCTCCAATACAACTTGAATGTATGGAATCATAATTTACGGAGGTATAATAATAAATAAATAATAAACGTTAGTAAGACAAAAGTTGTGACAATATCAATTGACAACGATACAATCAACCTAAAGATTGAAAATGACATAGAACAAGTAGAGAAATCTGAGTATTGAGGCGTATTAACAGAAAGAACTGAAATACAAAAGAATAAACCAGCCAGCAAAAATATACATAATGCTGAAAAACTGCTTCATAGGCAAGAAAGAAATATCACAGAAAACAAAGATAGGTAAAAGTTTTCAATACAATTTACCGAGCGATATTAACTTGTGGCTGTGAGGCATGGGTTCTATCAAGAAAAATCAAAAGTAAAATAAAAGCACTCGAAATGAAATACTTGATAAGAGTCAGAGGGATAATGATTGTAGATAAAATAAGAAATAAAGGCAAAACAGGAAGAATTGGGAACGAAATCGATAAAAGAATACACAGACCAAAGAAAATTGGAGTTGGTTAAGCCACCTGGTGAGGATGAACGACAATGGATCTACGAAAAAAGTTAGGACTGCGAAAATAATTAAAAAGAAAGGAAGAGGAAGAGGCAGTGTAAGAGAATAACGGGACGATATCATAGAGAGACACTAAAGAAGAAAGGAACCATAATACCACAAGCAAAAATTCGTGCTAGAAACAAAAACCAGTGTTCTAAGTAGGTAAATGTACAAAAATTAAAACCCTACACTTAACGGTATAAGGGTCCTGATGCTGACTATATACTAGCATATATTAGTTCGCTTTATTTAATAATGAAAAATATTGTCGCAGATTTTCATTCCTACCTCTAAATCTTATGAGCTAAAAATGTTTATTAATACTAATGACGATAATATTTATAAATTAAAATTCACTGAAATATGAAAAACACACGATTTCGATTAAAATGAGTAAATTTGTTATCTTCACGTGAGAAATACACATCAAATAAAAAAAACTCGTGTTTAATACTTTTCAAAAACCTATCACTAAGCACGATCCCACAGTGCCACCCCCTGGGGGTGAAATCGTTTTCGTATTTTTTTCTGGAATCATGACAATAATTATTTTTCTGTTTACAGCGCCATCTATTGCGAATCTGAAAAAAAATTCATACAAAACATGCTTAGTTTTAGCCGTACTATCCGAATGTACAATAAAAATGGGGATTCCCATTTAAGAAGTGGCCCCCGCCCCACTCCCAGAGGGTGGCGGTGGGAGATGGTGCTTGGTGACATAAGATAGGTTTATGAAAAATATTACACATATGATTTTTTGTTTCTAAATTCGATGTGTATTTCTCGAGATATTCCACCGTCCCGGAACTTTTTAAACTTCCAGTATATTGTGAGGTCGTAATGTTACAAATTATCTGTATATTCATGGAGTAATTTTAATAAACAAATTAATTTTTCCTTGATTTAAAAATATTATTAGTAAAATTTCTTATAATTTTAAATATTGAAAAAAGCTTTCAGAACTCATGGTATATGTAAATAACAATAACTGGGTTTAAGTTCTGTATAAATTTTATTAACACAACGTTTCGGCAGCAAAGTGCTGCCTTCTTCAGGTGAAATATAATTGTAAACAAATAAATATGTAGTCAAGGATACAAGTGACAAAATAAATCAGGGTAACATGGATCAAAGTAAACAATTTATAAACAGAAAATTAACGAAGAATAACAGTTAACCATGACTTATTGATCTCAAAGCCTGTATTCAAGTTCAGATTATTTGAAGATCTCTTGATTTCAATAGCTTCTCTAATAAGTCTTCTCAACCAGTTATTTTCTCTTACTATAATCCTTGTTTTTTCAAAATCAATACCATGTAGTTCTTGAATGGCATGCTCAGCGACTGCAGATTTTTCTGGTTGATTTAATCTCATATGTCTTTCATGTTCTTTCAATCTTGTAGCAACAGTTCTGCCAGTTTGGCCAATATAAACTTTACCACACTGGCATGGAATCTCATAAATGCCAGAACAATTTAGAGGCACCATATCTTTAAAATTGCCCAGAAGATCACGGATTTTTAAATTTGACTTAAATGACGTTTTAATGTCAAATTTATTAAGAATCCTGCCAATTTTGTCGGTAACATTAGCAATGTAAGGTAAAGTGGCAAATAATTTCTTCTCATTAACAACCTGGGGAACTTGTACAGGTTTATGTTTCACTTTCAGTGCTCTTTTTATCTGCGCTTTGCTGTATCCATTTTTTAAGAAAACATCATCCAAAAAATCAATTTCTTCTTGAAGCTTACTGGGATGACATAAAGTTGAAGCTCTCTTGTATAATGTTTTAATCGTACACGCTTTTTGGGCAGGGTGGTGGTTAGAGGTCTCATGAAGATATTGATTAGTATGTGTTGGCTTCCTATAAACTGAAGAAATAAGTTTACCATCATCTTGTTTTTCCAAAAGTACATCAAGAAATGGAAGACAATTATTTTCTTCTACTTCAATAGTAAAATTAATGTTCTCGTGTTGCGTATTCAGATGATTAAGAAAATTGTTTAATTCATCTCGTCCATGAGGCCAAATAGCAAAAATATCATCAACATAACGAAGCCAGACGGTGGGTTTCTTATTTGCTGTGCTAAGTGCTTTTTCTTCAAATTTCTCCATGTAGAAATTAGCAATAGAAGGAGATATCGGAGAGCCCATGGCAACACCATCAACTTGTTTGTAATAATTACCGTTGAAAAGGAAATAACAGGATGTCAAACAGTGTTTAAACAGTTTGATTATGTCAGCAGTAAAATGATCTTCTAATAATTTTAACGTTTCAAGAATAGGAACTTTCGTAAATAAAGATGAAACGTCAAAACTGACAAGTAAATCATTACTTGTCAAAATTATGTCACCAATCAATTCTACAAAATGTCTAGAGTCTTTGACGTACGAAGACGAATGACCAATTAAAGGTTTCAATAATCTGTCCAGATATCTTGCCAATTCGTAAGTTGTAGAACCAATAGAATTAACAACAGGTCTTAACGGGACGTCTTTCTTATGAATTTTTGGAAGACCATAAAACCTTGAAATGACAGGATCTTGGGGAATAATTTTCTTCAAAACTTCTTGAGGTAACGACGATTCCTTCAATAGTTTAGTCGTTTGATATTTAGAAGAACCTAGCGGGTTACTCTTGACTTTGACATAAGCAGGGTCATCTAACAAAGCGTTGGCTTTATTAATATAATCTTCTTTGTTCAAAATTACTGTAGCTTTGCCCTTGTCTGCTGGTAAGACAACAATATTCTTATTGTTCTTTATTTCTTTCAAACTTAAAAATTCTTTTTTTGTCATATTGGGTTTCACTGACGTAGCTCTCTTTAGTATACGTGCAGTTACATATACCATGAGTTCTGAAAGCTTTTTTCAATATTTAAAACGCTTCTATGGGGAAGAAATTTATAAGAAAGTCAATGAATATGAAAAAGTCAAGTTGAAGAAAACATCCCGATTGTGTGATTTAACTTTTTTGAAAAGATGCAGAGATAATGATATAATTCCTAGCTGCGCTCGTGTTAATAGTTACATAAAAACTGAACAAGCAAGAAGAATTTTAAATCGAGCTAGTTCTAATTTGCTCCGTGAAAGAATCCAATTTACAAGAAGAGAGATTGCTCGCTTAGACAAGGAATGTTTGTTTCTACACTTATATTTGTCATCTAAGTTGGTTCAAGAGAATTGGTCTACATTGGATAATATTGTATCACTTCGTTTAATAGAACATCAACAAAAGTTAAGTTCCTCACAAAAATCTAAATTTGATAATTTACGTAGTAAACAGAAAACTCACACACAGAACCTTACATTTTCTAAAAACAAACTAGTCATTAATTTAAGTTCTCATTCTTTGTCAGATACTGCTTGTTCTGTTTTATGTAAAGGTTTTGGTTTTGGAATAACTCCCAGCCGGATACCTACTGAAGAAATTATTACGAGTGTTGAAGCTGCCATTCAGAGGCTACCTGCAGAAAAGTCCCAAGAGATTCGTCATGAAACTGCACGTATACTAAAGAGAGCTACGTCAGTGAAACCCAATATGACAAAAAAAGAATTTTTAAGTTTGAAAGAAATAAAGAACAATAAGAATATTGTTGTCTTACCAGCAGACAAGGGCAAAACTACAGTAATTTTGAACAAAGAAGATTATATTAATAAAGCCAACGCTTTGTTAGATGACCCTGCTTATGTCAAAGTCAAGAGTAACCCGCTAGGTTCTTCTAAATATCAAACGACTAAACTATTGAAGGAATCGTCGTTACCTCAAGAAGTTTTGAAGAAAATTATTCCCCAAGATCCTGTCATTTCAAGGTTTTATGGTCTTCCAAAAATTCATAAGAAAGACGTCCCGTTAAGACCTGTTGTTAATTCTATTGGTTCTACAACTTACGAATTGGCAAGATATCTGGACAGATTATTGAAACCTTTAATTGGTCATTCGTCTTCGTACGTCAAAGACTCTAGACATTTTGTAGAATTGATTGGTGACATAATTTTGACAAGTAATGATTTACTTGTCAGTTTTGACGTTTCATCTTTATTTACGAAAGTTCCTATTCTTGAAACGTTAAAATTATTAGAAGATCATTTTACTGCTGACATAATCAAACTGTTTAAACACTGTTTGACATCCTGTTATTTCCTTTTCAACGGTAGTTATTACAAACAAGTTGATGGTGTTGCCATGGGCTCTCCGATATCTCCTTCTATTGCTAATTTCTACATGGAGAAATTTGAAGAAAAAGCACTTAGCACAGCAAATAAGAAACCCACCGTCTGGCTTCGTTATGTTGATGATATTTTTGCTATTTGGCCTCATGGACGAGATGAATTAAACAATTTTCTTAATCATCTGAATACGCAACACGAGAACATTAATTTTACTATTGAAGTAGAAGAAAATAATTGTCTTCTATTTCTTGATGTACTTTTGGAAAAACAAGATGATGGTAAACTTATTTCTTCAGTTTATAGGAAGCCAACACATACTAATCAATATCTTCATGAGACCTCTAACCACCACCCTGCCCAAAAAGCGTGTACGATTAAAACATTATACAAGAGAGCTTCAACTTTATGTCATCCCAGTAAGCTTCAAGAAGAAATTGATTTTTTGGATGACGTTTTCTTAAAAAATGGATACAGCAAAGCGCAGATAAAAAGAGCACTGAAAGTGAAACATAAACCTGTACAAGTTCCCCAGGTTGTTAATGAGAAGAAATTATTTGCCACTTTACCTTACATTGCTAATGTTACCGACAAAATTGGCAGGATTCTTAATAAATTTGACATTAAAACGTCATTTAAGTCAAATTTAAAGATCCGTGATCTTCTGGGCAATTTTAAAGATATGGTGCCTCTAAATTGTTCTGGCATTTATGAGATTCCATGCCAGTGTGGTAAAGTTTATATTGGCCAAACTGGCAGAACTGTTGCTACAAGATTGAAAGAACATGAAAGACATATGAGATTAAATCAACCAGAAAAATCTGCAGTCGCTGAGCATGCCATTCAAGAACTACATGGTATTGATTTTGAAAAAACAAGGATTATAGTAAGAGAAAATAACTGGTTGAGAAGACTTATTAGAGAAGCTATTGAAATCAAGAGATCTTCAAATAATCTGAACTTGAATACAGGCTTTGAGATCAATAAGTCATGGTTAACTGTTATTCTTCGTTAATTTTCTGTTTATAAATTGTTTACTTTGATCCATGTTACCCTGATTTATTTTGTCACTTGTATCCTTGACTACATATTTATTTGTTTACAATTATATTTCACCTGAAGAAGGCAGCACTTTGCTGCCGAAACGTTGTGTTAATAAAATTTATAAAGAACTTAAACCCAGTTATTGTTATTTTCTTATAATTTTATTAACATTTTTTGTTAATTTCAATTAGAATATAAAACATTAACCTACTAGCGGAATTCACCAACATTCCATTAATATGTAATGAATTGACCCGGGAATCAAGATGATCATTGGATCAACCGTTGTTCTATTTCACAACTTGATTCATGAATTGGGTTGATCGACTGATTCACATATATGTTTTGTTTTTTGATAATTTTCCTTGTGTAAATGATTCTTTTTACCTAAGATAAAGTAATACATTTATATAAGATTTATTTAAATTTATAATAATATATTATTTTATACTTTATTGGGTTAATATATCCGAATTGATCCACAGCGTTTTTAATTTAACCCCTGGGTTCCCCCTTCACTAACACTAACAGTAATCGCACTTTACATTTAATAAATATGTGGCGTACCGAAATATGCGAAAGCAGAGTGTCCACCTGATATGAGTAAAAGACGTGATGATATATTTTACCTAAGTGTAATTATTATTTAAGTTGAATTATTTAAAAGCTACTTTCTTCACGTTTATTAATATTACATAATACTCGTAATGTATATTTTGTTTTCGGAGAATAACTAATATTAACGATTTCTCTCTAAAAAATTAGATACACTTTTCAAAATTACAAATGACAAAACGAGTTACATTCCTGAAATCTGACGAATTAGTTGATCACTGAATTTGATTACAAGATTAACTTGATTTTTAGTAGTGAATTGGATTGATTGGGAATGGTGAATTCGGCTGTAATTACTACATCTAAGAAAACATATGCTATTGAATGCTTTTATGTTCATATCCATTTAATAGTAAATTAATGAACGCATGTATAGCCTCTAGGCTCCGCGACACTGAAGAAGATTATATATAGAAATATAAATTGAGTAGTCGTAAGTACTTTTCATTCGATACCAAGCAATTGGCAAAGCAAGCTCGTCACTTCGTTCCTCGCTTCCATGTTAGTACTTTTTGACGCTTGAATTCAAATCTCCTCCGTGAGACCTTCAATTTCATACCTAAAACTGTAGGATTTAAATAACATTAATAAAAAACAATTGACAATCGGCCAAAACAACTATTTGACCCATGAGTTTAAATATCCTCCATGAGACCTTTAATTCTATACCAAACACGGTAGGACATAAAATATTTATAAAAAACAATTGATAATCGTCCAAAACAACTTTTTGACACTCGAGTTCAAATCTCCTGCGTGGATACCAAACACGGTAGGATGAACAACTTTCATAATTGTCACTTTAGTTTGTGAGAATTTTTCAAACAAAATAATCGGTTTTAATGAAGAAAGTATTTTATACCTGCCATTTTTTTCTATTTTGCACGTATAGGTTTTAATAAAACACTGTATTTAAAAATTTATCGAATTTTGTGTTACACATTCCTACTGGTGTGACCTTTGAACATTATATTTTTTAATTAGATTGGACTTCTCGAATGTGAGATTGATTGAATTGGACTATTTTGGCATCAGTCATGGAAAGAAGCAAATTAAAAACTTATGTTTTTATTTTCGCAAACATTTCGACTGTACATTAGTCATCATCAGTGCAACAAAACTTACAATGTATAATGTAATGATAAATAGCCAAAATACATAAGAACAAAAATAACATATCTGTAGAGCAGTCACACAACAGAAACTGTCGTTAAATATTATAATATGATTAGGCACTTTTAGTCAGAGGAATACTTTTATCAGTCATTTTGTTTTATGCATAAAAAGAAATACATTGTTTTCCATTAAAGATAAAAATAACAATGAAAAAATTAAATTCGTCTCGATGATGTTAAATGAGCAATAATTTACAAAATTTATATGTAGTTTCAAACAGAAAGATCTAGGCAAAGAAATTTGTGACACTTTCGTCAATATTCATTAATAGGAAATGGAAAGTATCATATATTTTATAAACTCATAACTTATGGGTATTAAAACATCCTGGAAAACAAAATCAAGATACAGAGTATGAATTTTTAGTAGAATTTTAATTTAATATTATAATTAAACTGTTGCGCTGGTTAGACGCTCACACTGCCATGAAAATGTGTTGATATGTTAATAATATACATTTTAGAATACATATTTCCAGTACTTTTCTTAAAGAAATTAAACAGGAAATTTAATTAATACAGAAAACACTAAAATATTCATGTACATAAATATCAAATGTAACGAACGGAAAAGTGAAAAGTTAGTACGCCTTCAGTTGGACGCATGAAATATTTACCAAGAAAAATAGATCAATATTTTTACGATGTTAGATGTTTGTTTTCTACTGTTATTAATAGGAAATATGCATGCCTACTTATGATTTTGTAGGTTAGATAACTAAATGACTTTAAACTATACAAACTCAAAAAAATAAGACACATATAATTGGGATCTGACATGTTGCGATATGCCATCTAGCGGATTATTTTCGAAAATAAAGTAGGGTGAAGATTCCGTTAGAAATACATTACTTCAAATGGGAACAACGATTTTTGAGATAAAAAATTACCGAAATTGCAGTTAGGCACCCCGAAAAATCGAAAACTAAAGTGTACTGTGCAGTAAAAGTGTGTAATAATAAGTCCCGTAAAAATCTGGACGTTACATTCCATTATTTTCCGAAGCTGGACAAACGTTTTATTTATAAAGTAAACCAATTTGGAGTGCGAAAAACCTTGGAAAAAACTAACAAAAGTAAACAGCATGTATGCGTTTACAATAAATAATATGCTGGGTATATTTTGTACCAAACGGTTATGTACATCTAAGTAAAATTTTAGGTTATAATACGAATTTGCTCCGAAATCTTTTCACTTTGTATTTAACTAAGTTCATAAATTAAATCTGAATTCAACGTTAGTGTTCCTTATATTTATTCATTTTTGGTTATTTGTTTATTTAGTTGATTTAGATCAAGAAACGTACAACTAACCTATAACAGTTCAACAACGTAGCAATGCAGTTTTTGCATTTTTCACCCAAAACCAGCCATGCACGAACAAACAACACTCATCACTTGTTCATCTCCTGCAATTTTCCTATTAATTTGTTGGGGATCACCTCCGTAAATTCGACTTTGACATACACTACACGCACAGCCACTGTCACTTTCATTTAATTTTTTCCCGCATTTAATCAGTTGTCAAGTATATAAAATGCGTTCAGCTTCTTTAAAATGTAGTTTGCAGGATCTGTTGTACCGCATTCGTAAATATTATTAATCGTGAGACTCATTTTGTATATTTTATACGCGAACAGTACTAATGTCACATTCGATTCTTCACCCTAATTGACGCCATCTTGGATAGGCCACGCCCCCATGTCAGATCCCAATAGGTACTTATTTTTATATTAATATATAATTCCATATTGTGTGTCAGAAGTTAAAAAAAATGGAACAAAACTTTTAAAACTACAATATATTTTTCACTTTTCAATGATGAAGTACGTAACGAATTTTTATACTTTTATTTTTAAGTTGCCATAAGAAATTGTATTTAGAACGCTGATATAGTTTCTGAAGAAAACACAATATTAAACATTCTGTATAGCCATTGTGAGTTTAGTACGACTTAAGTTTTAAAGAATACAAATATGCATTACTGAAAATGATTGATGTAGAATTTATAACATAAACTTTCATATAAGTTTATATATCGCGGGATTAAATTTGAAATTTAATCCATCCGAGATTAAAAGTGACATTTATGTCCATGAAAAGGATGAAGATATTAGGGCATTTATAGTCGTATCTGTTAAAATACTATTGCCTCCCGAACATGTATGAGTAGTATGTAGGTGTAATATGTGATGGTAGCATCCGTTACTGGAAATTTAGTTAAAACGTTTTTTTTTTTTGGCACATCGCACTAAATTATTGATTTAGAATAAATTTTGTTATGTATCTAGGAGTTTATGTGCTGGACACATGACTTATATACTAAACAAGATATAACAATCATTCATTTGATGATAATAATTTCATTAAATTTCACACTTGCGTCATCGTTGGAAAACAATGAATTTTAGCAAATTAACTTGTCAAAAGCTGTTGTAACCGTAAACGTCTTTGAAGAGTTAGCGAAATAAAAATGGTTCCTGTTAAGACTGGGAGACAGTATCAATAATTAGCTAAATTATGAAAGTACCGAAAAGATATATTTAGATAAGTTTCTTATACATACTTTACAGATTATTATGTACACTATTTTAACAGTTCAAACACTATTGAAACTGGAATTATCAGAAATTACTGGAACTCTTAACCGTACATAGACACTAACTACTAGGACTTGTATATGTATATCTGTGCAGGTCGTAAGTCAGCAAAACAAGGGTCACTATAATAAATAAAACATACTTTTAATTATTTAATAAACTCTTTAAACATCTACATTTAATATAGTTCTTTTTTTTTAATGCTAGAGTTTTACTTTATTTTATAACAATATTTTATTCATATATCTTTGTTTTTTTTAATGTACAAGAATATGAATTAAAAATATACAAATACCCGTTAATATTTTTTTTGCAATACCTGTACTGTAAGTTACCCATTAATAACAAAATTTAAACACAGTAAGTGGAACTTTTATTGCACAATTGGTTTCCATGGTTACATCATTTACTTACCGTTCACGGTGGATGGGAAGTGAAACTTACCGTGCAAGGTGGACGGTAAGTAAATATATATCATTCAAATTTTATTTCTAACCTCAATCTGTCAGCTGTTAATTTTTATACCTATTTTTCCTTTTCTTATATTTACGCAGGTATTGCAAAAAATATCTTACTAACCTCGAACTGTAAGTGATTTATTAGGTCTCGAATGTTTAGGAAATCTCGACCCTACGGGTCTCGACATCCAAACTACATTCTCGACCTAAAAACTATCACTTACAGTTCCCGGTACGTAATATACTATTGCAATACCGAAACCCTTTAAATAAAACCGGTTCACCGAAACCGATTGTTGTATAAAAACCAGAACCTTAACCAAAACCAAAAATTTCTTTTTACCCTCACCAAAACCGAAACCCAAACCGATAATATTGATGATAAACATACCTGCTTGTAACAACAATTCACGCGCCAAAACATACTAGTAACCAAGTTCTGTTAAATCCGAGTGCTACACTTAAAGTGATAAATGGCGTCATAATATTTTTAATTATTTGCTTGGTAGTTTTTAACTACGGGATAAGGTATAATAAACTCAACTTAAGATTGTTTCATATGATAATGTATTCGTCAACATATGACGCCACTAGATGCAGAAGTGTGTATATAACACCAATTTATTCCGAGATGATTAGGAAAAAAAACTGTTTACGACTAAACTACGTAAAGTTCAGTCACGAATTTTTCAATGAAGATGGTTGTATCGTTCCTTAACAAATTTGTACCATAACATTCATCATAGCATTGAGATTTAAAAATTATCGTAATTAAGATATTTTAAATACATATTTTTGCAGCCGACATAGTACGTTGGCAGGATATGTGAACTGAAGTAATTTAGTTAAATTATTGAAAAAATCTAAAAGAAAACAGAAATATTGATATATAATTAACAAATTTGTAATAATAGCATGAAATTCTTATATAATATATGTTTCCTTACTTTCATTATGATTGGCACTTGGCTACATCATTTGATTGTTCACACTACATTTATTGGCTGAACATCACATAAAAATTTTTGCACTGGAATTTTGAAACGTATACAGAGCTTTGCATCTAGCAAAGATTTTCAATGCAAAATAACGCAGAAAATGTATATTTTTACCTCCACCAGTTATAACTAATAATACGAGGATACATTTTCTCTTTCAAATAATGTACAATACTCAGTTTTTAAATATTTGGCATACACGCACTTTTGCATTTAGTGGATTCATATCAAAAAAATATAGAAATATTAGGGTACGAAAGGTAATTTGAACTGTATGTTGCTAAGAAAAGGGTCCAGCTTAAGTTCTTTTATATTAATTTATGTTTTATATACACAACCGTCATAGATTGACTTCACAAAATTGAATTTCTCATAATTTTAATATATTACACAAGTAATTAACTTTTCAATATATTAAGTTTAAAGTTTAACTTACTTACTTTAGTCTTCTTGTGTCCGTTTGAGCATAGGGCTTCGACAAGACTCTTCCACTTCTTTCTAACTTTTGCTACTACTTTCGCTTCCCTCCATATTATCTCTACCGCTTCTAATTCTTTGTTTGTATTTCTTTTCCACGTCTCTGCTGATCTGCCCTGTTTTCTTTTACCTGTTGGTTAGTAATTCAGTGCTTGCTTTATTATGTCATTTACATATTTCCTTAGAACATGTCCAATGTATTTCCACTTTCATCTTTTAATGGTTTTAATTATTGTTTCTTGGTTGGTTTTGCCCATAGTTCATTATTTGATATACGGTCTGGCCAATATATCTAAAATATTTTCCGTAAACACATATTTATAAATGTCTGAATTTTCTGCATATTTCCTTACCTATTGTCCACGTTTCTGAGGCATAGACTCTTGATATTTGTGTAGAATATTCTTAGTTTTGTATTTACCGAGAGTTCATTGGATCCCCAGATATTTTTCAACATGTAAAACGCATTTTGGGCCTTACTAACTCTAGTCTTTAGCTCTTTTTCCATTTCTCCATGTTTATTTAGTATGCTCCCCGAATAGCAAAACTATTCGACATTCTCTATTTCTTCTTCACTTGTAAATATTCCCATTTTACGTTCAGTGTTTATTTGAATCTTTTTTAATTCCTTCCTTCCTCCTATTTTCTTAGCTTATTTTGTTAACTTCTCTGTTTTCTTCTGCATGAATTGTCTCTTTTCAGAAATCAAACATATGTCATCGAAAAACTCCAGATCTTTCAGTTGTTTAAATCAATTATCAAACATACATTTTATTAGATAATTGTTAGTTGCTACATGAAAAAAGTATCGTATGGAATTTAAGATGTAACAAATAAGAAAATAAACACGTGTATTTTCTACGCAATTAAAAGTATATTTAAAAAAGTTTGATAATTTTTCAGAAAATCTTATATCCTAAGTTTACCAAGTAGTTAAGTAAATTCTAAGGAACTTTTATTTTTCGTGTAATTGTACCTCTTGATAAAATATTTCTATAAGACATCAGTACGTACTATGGATTAGAAGTGGATATATCATAAATGAGCTGCCTGGTATATGTTAAATACTAAATATGACCAATTCCTGTGGTCCCTAAATTCTGTTCTATCACTGATCTCCCAGCAAAATTATAAAAATAAGACGCGAAATATCTTATATCGTAGAAATTTTATAAAACCAATAATTTTATAACATCAAATGGTTTTAATTCATATAACATTAATTTACTTTATTTAATAATTTAGCCAAGTTCTAGATTCAAGGACAGAATGATAATTTGTCACCTGAACTAGGAAAAGTTACCCATAACTGTTATAAACCATGAGTGAAGAAATTATTTTCTTATACTTGTTGCTTCTTGCATGTTAATACATTGCAAAAATAATTCACCCCATCGGATATACAGAAGAAGAGTACCATTTGCAATTGACTTAACCCTTATTTACCTTCATTACCTTTCGTTTTCATTAGATCATATTTTTATTTTTATTTTACTCAAACAGGGTTGCTTTTAAGAAAATGACTAAAGATATAATCATGCCAGTTTGTTACTCTCATTAAATGTTACGAAGCCAATTGTCGGAAATAAAAGTTTCATAAAACCTAAAACTCCTATGGTATTATCCTCGATATATAGTTTAAATTCGAACTAATTTATTTCTTAAACTCACCCCTCATTATAAATAGGAAAATAACTTTTATCAGAGTTACTAAATTTACAATTCAAATCAATATTCGATTATCTGTTGTTTGAAAAGAATCACTTTATAAATAACAATCTAAATCAATACTCACCATTTGCAATTTCAAGCAGCATTCAAGTATCTATTATGAAGCAATTAAGTGTGTAAGTGTCGTAAAAATAGTATAAAGCATCTTTTACTAACCAAATGAAGCAATTTACTTTTTTTATCTTTCGCTTAACATCGTACAGACTAGCAGACAAGTAAATATTTCATAATAAAACTAATTCACACACCATTTACCTCCAAAATAACTTAATTATCGCTAACCAATTAGTAAATAAAATTTAACAATGTAATAACAGCTATATTAGCGCTGTGGTAACAAGATAAAAGAACAGATTGGATAATTATTACTATTTCGGGTTTTTATATTTATATGCCAAGTCATAATATCCGTTACAGTTTCAAAAAGTAATATGATATTTTAATCAGTCTTCTCCTACTGTTATTAGTGATGTCTAGAAGCAAATAGTTGTGAAATTTCCGTATTGTAAAGTGATCAATTCAAAACTGACGTGTGGGCACTGACAGGTTATTTTTTAGAAATCTACATAATTATTTATTGGTAATAGTTGAATTGTTTACTTGTTAGTTATTCATATTATTTGTTTTTGTAATTATTTTTTTGATTTCGTATATCATTATGGTTACCATCAAATTGAATTTTTTCACAATTTTACGTCCCACTTTTCTACAGTAAATAACAAGTATCTAATTTTTATTATTGTTGTAAATATATAAAATTATTGGTGTAATTTGTTGCAAAATTACATTTTTCGAAACATTTAATTAATTAAATTATAGTTTTACTGTTTAATTTTATTTCAGGTGAAGTAAAATGTGTCACTGTTGATGAAGACATTCATTCCAAAATTTTGTAACATTTTGTTCGGCATAATTCTCAATAGAGACGTACATGACAAGAAGAAGAATTTCTCAATCAGTTGTCCGATGCTTTACCACGCAGCTATTTACTTCTAATCTGAATATAGGTAGGTATAGGTACTATGTTTCTTACAAATTTCGACATTGTTAAAGTTGATTTTTAAATAAATAAAATAAATTATTTATATCATCACGCCATTCACTAACTTTTGGATGTGGAATTTTGTATTCGTAGATCTCGGTAGGTGCAATATAAAAAAGCGTTAGTGGAGGGGAGAAACACAGGGGTAAAGTTTAAATGGTAAATACCAGCTTTGGGATTTGAACTGAGGATCTTATATGATCCACATTCGGATGCGTTACCATGGTGCTATTTAAGTTAAACTATGTCTACTATATTATTTTACTATAAATTTCTTATAAATTTGGTATTATTAAAATATAATCTTATAAAGGTAAATGAATGCATATGCTACGACGAAAATTAATTTAGTAAATCAGGTAAGAGAAAAATTATTATTATATTAATGCTTCATTTTGCACAAATAAGCTTCCCTAATTAATTATCTACTCGGTTTTCGTTCCTCCTAATTTACGCAACAATAGTCGAATATCCATAATAGGTTTTAAATTAATAATAAACAAATCAGTTAGCTTATAGTATATATGTCGTAGGCGTTTAGAATAATCAGGCATTTAGCGAAATGCCGGCAATTAGATGAATTTTACTTTATTCTTCTATTTGACTGGCGGAATCAGGCAATTAGACGAAAAATCGCGCATTTCTCCATTTGCCGGGCTCGGTTTAGGCACTTGGAAGAATCATTCATAATATTGTGAAAAATTTTATAAACAAATTTTACTTATTTGTTACAACAAGGTGCCGATAAATGGCATCGTGAATTTCATAAAATACCTGCTTTGAAGCAGACACATCGTTTTGTTTTGCATTGTTTTTTTGCAGCTTTGAAATTACATTTTTTGTATGCCGATGCCGGGAACATTTTATAATACATAAAAGTGTGATTTATAATAATTTTGAAGATACCTATTAATTTTTTGTATAATTAATTATCTTTTTGTTATTTTGTTACTATTTGAATAAATATATATTTATTTTTTGTAAAACTGGTTTTTCTGTTATTATAAAACCATAGAATACCAAAGCTTTACATTAGAATATATTTATTGCTTAAAATAAATGGGGTCAACTTTAACCCCGCTTGGTCATCCGCGTCGGAAAAAAATGTTGGTTATCCGAGGGTTAACAACAATATTGAGGACTTCTGAAACTTTCCTTTCTATCTCTCTATAAAAATATAAAAATATTTAAAATGAAATCATTGGTTCATCCATATTTTAAAAATATGTTTAGTAATGATAAAGAATATTTTTTGACTGGATGATAGATATAAATAAAAGTACAGGAATTCAGCCAATATATATTCAATTCTATATACATACGTCAACATGTTAAAATGTTATAATAAATATATATGAACAACACAACATGAGGAAGAATTTAAAACAATAAATATATAATCATAAATCAAATATAGTCAGATACAAATAAAAACGTTGACTGCTAGTAAGAACAACCGATTAAGAGTGATTAACAAGCAGTTGACTAACTTTATTTTACGCTGTCAAGCGTTCCTAAATTATTTTAGAGATATAAGCTTCGAATAAAAGACATACAGAATTAAATATACTACCACTTCTATTTCAAATATTTTTCTCAATAATCATGTAAGAAAGTTTGACAGCTGAAAAACACAGATAGTCAACTGCTAGTTAGTCGCCCTTAATCAGCGTTCTTACTAGCGATCATTGTTTTTCCACCCAACGGAAAAAATTGACGCTCCTGAAGAAGACGTATGTGGCGCCGAAACCGGTCGAGGTAGTATTGAATAAATATAGGCTGAATTTCAGTAGTTTTATTTATATGTGTTTAGTAATTTACACGCAATTTTTTTTTTTTAGAAAAATTTACATAATATATAATAAATCAATGACGCCATTTATCCCTTTTGGATGCGGTTATCTGCCTTTGCACATCTTGGTGATGTATTTTACGCGTGAAGTGTGATTAGCAACCGTCAAGTTAAGACAACAGGTGGAAAATATAAAGTAGCAACAATAAAATTAATTATGGATGTTAAATAAATATTAAGAATTCAAATGAAAATGACATAGTTTATCATAAATTTTTAATCTACTTCAATAAAACAAATATGCTACATGAAAAAGAAATAGAATGACTGTCATTTGTATTATACGCAGTTATGCCATACGAATTATATAAACAGTTTTGTTGTATTAGCAAAATTAATAGAAATGAAATAATGATTATCAAGAAAATATGAATTTAATATTTCTTAATAAGATTAATTTCTTGCTTTCTTCGGTTATTACCAATACTTTGTGTTGTGTAATTCAAGTTGTTTGCCTAAAATAGCTAAATTAATGCATTTTGTATAACACATTGTTTCGAATTTATATAAAAGGTAGTTTTGTAGTTAGTGCGTTACAGGAAATGGTTTCAGTGAAGGTAAATTTAGCAATACGTAATAATGATAGAACATTAAAATCTTATTATTTAAACTTCGAGCCGTGATCTTCCATTAATTAGAAAAAAATCTCTTTATAATATTTGATAAAATGATGATAGTAATAAAAATTCTGTTTCCATAATAAGGACTTCATCACAGAGATGTTGCAACTAATTATGCGTAACAATTATATTACTTATATGGTTTAATTGTGCACTTAGAGACTTTCATTTGATTGTTCCACTTCGCATGGTGAATCAGAATCAGTGATACGCAAGACGCAGTCATAACTTCGCTTTATTATTACCTGCATATCCTGATTCTAATGAATCGGCATGAGGAATAAATCATTTCATCAACCTTAACATGACTCTAATCAAATTCAAACTAATGAATCAGACTTTGTTGTACAAAGGAATGAGTATATGCTATAGAATACGTATACCACAAGCCCCCACCTCTAGCACTAACAGAACAAACCCAGTTTTAATACATTTCTGATAGACTTCTTATTCAATTACATATTTAGCTTTTAACATCATAAATATTACTCTAAGCAGGAGCATTCTTAGCAATTCTAAAGTTGCGCAAAGATCAAATAATAAATTCTCCAGACTCTATTGGGTAGGATATATTCAAAGAAATCATAATAGGCGTGGACAAGAGATCCGTTGATTAAGCCCGAACTACGATGAGAAAATAGAGTGAAAAAAGATGTTGTGAAGTTGCTCAGGAACAAAAATGGAAGACTGTGTCCGATTTTTTAAATGTTTGCTACGAATAATTAAGAAATCAAAGGCTCGAATTGGGACATTGGCCAAAGTAATTATAACATAGAAATGAGATGATAGAGGTAAATTATCGTTAGTTTGAGGAAACATTGATTGTTGCTTGAAAACACTTCGAGACAAATGACATGATAAAAATTTTGTTATTCCATTTGTCGAGGAATATTGCCAAAAAGCAATAATCTTGAGAACAAATTTTATCTGCAAAATAATGGACCCGAAATAGTTATTTGTATATTAAAGCACTAAAGTATAATTTTTTATTACGAATATGGAATTTATTTTCCGAGGCGACAGCTGAAGAGAATAAAAAAAAATAAAAAACAGAATAAACAGTAATAATAATAAAAAATAATTTAGTGCCGAGGTATACATTATATTTTTTTCCGAAATCGTTAAATTCTTAATTAAAAACATAAATAAATAGCTTTATGTATTAATAAAACGTCAGCTAGCTGTTTAGATGGGGATGGATGTGATAACAAAAGTACTGTCAAAGTGTCAAATTTGGTTAACATTTTCATTAAGTTTTATATGTTCTTAAACGTGGTCTGCATGTAATCTGCATTAAATCCGATAAATTATTATTATCAAAGGCAAATAATATATAAATTAACCAAAAGTGTTACAGAATAATTTGTTTGTTATTTTAGGTTTGTAATTAAAGTTTGACATAAGAGTCTGTAAAGTTTAACTTTAGCTACTATTTTGACTAACTTCGCGTAGTAATATCGTGCATACTTTAGTATCGATTTCGGAAATATTTATTTATATATCAAAGCACTAAAGTATAATTTTGTATTACGAATATGGAATTTATTGTCAGAGGCGATAGCTGAAATGAATGAACTATGTAAGTAATAACAAATACTTTAGTCAGGTATACATTATATTTTTTCCGAGATCATTAAATTATTAATTAAAAATAAAAATAAATAGCATTATATATTTGTAAAAACGTCAGCTAGCTGTTGGGACGGGGACGGCAGTGATAACAAAAGTAGTATCAAAGTGTCAAATTTGGTTCTAATTTTCATTATTTTTTATATGTTCTTAGACGTAGTCTACATGTGATCTACATTAAATCCAATAAATTAATGCCAAAGGTAAATAATAAATAAATACACCAGAAGTATTATAGAATAATTTGTTTGTTATTTTAGGTTTGTAATTCAAGTTTGACATAAGAATCTGTGAAGTAAAATTTTGACATAAGAGTCTGTTAAGTGCAACTTTAGCCACTATTTTCGCGGCTAACTTCGTGTAGCAATATCTTTTACTTTAGTAGGTATCGATTTCGGATAAATATATTTTATTATACTATTTCCCAAATAAGCTTACACAAAAAATATTAACAATTTAGACAAATTGCAAACAAAAATACGATAAGGAATCAATATTTTGTTACATATGGTAGTTACTGATACGTAACGGGCATTTTGTCTGTTCAATATGCCCTAGAGCATCTTTTTTTGCAGTTGTAAACTGATTGGTCAAAAATGACGAAATTGAAGCAAATGTTTGGTTTAATTTATATTTGGGAAATAGTCAAGGTAATTAAATAGTTGTTCATACGAGTTCCGTGTACGATCACTACATATTGATCTTACAATTCTTTTTTCTATTAGTGTATATGAAATAAAGCCCCTTAACATTATGACATAATGTAGATCAGATTAAACATGGGCAAAATATTATGATTAAAACAAGATCCCAAGTTAATATGTGAATTGATAGTTATTTATTATTAAATCAATCAAACAGGACACAAGGTCCCAATTACAGGATGATTATATAATCTAGATACAATAGTCTTGCAAAAAACAAACAATAAATAATAAATTGAATTATATTTACTTATAAAATCGTTAATTAATAAAACAAAATTCAACAAAAAATACCGTAATTAGGAAACAAAGAGAACTTGCTACAAATTAGAAAAATACAATGTTAAATTACGTCTGAAGATATATGAAAAATTTTTGAATGCATCAAAAACACAGCATAAATGTCCGATTGTGAATTAATTTCATAATATGTCCGTGCTTTACTGCAATTGAAGGTTATTTTATTTTTGGAGCTAATACGAGGATCACTAAATGAGAATTGCCTAAAAATACAGGAGTCATTTATAATATTGTTTACTATTTTATACATGAATACATGACCCGACTGAGTTTTCCTACGACTACTCAAGGAGAGAATATTAGTATTCAGCAATAAATAACACTACCTGACAAAATTAAATTTTACTCTGTCCTCGGGACTACCCCGAAAAATTTCGATTATTTGCTTCTAAACTATAGTGTTGAAGTCGCGGTCTTAGCCCTGAAACTATGGGTTTGTCACCAGGATATGTAAAAAAGCTATTTTTTAAAAATTATGTTACTCAAATGTTTAAAGCTTTCAGACGTTTTTACCAGATGCAAATTATCTTGCGCTATTCCCATGTTATAGTAAAAAAACGTTTTTTACATATCCTGGTGACAAAACCAAAGAATCAGTACTATTTGACACGCAAATAATCTAAAAATGTCAATCTAGTCCCGAGGACAAAATCGCTGTCACGTAGTGTAGTAATCATTGCTAATGTCAAAACTGGGACGCATTTTTTTTTTAAACAATATTTAATAATTCTTTCCTAAACAGATTCCAATTGATAACTATATTTCTCATAAATTGGATTCCAGATCATTAGACAGTATTTAAATTTAGACCTAAATAAAAAAAGTGTAGACACTTTAGCGTAGACAAATTATGAGAAAAATTACAAGAATGAACGATAAATCCTAAAATTTTAATAAATAATTTTTTGTTACATGTTCAATATGCAAGTGAAATGAAAATTTATCATCAGAAACATATTATCCTGGTCTGAGAATTCTAAATTGCTTTTTAAACTTTGAGAAATGTAAAATATTGAGCTATTTAATAAAAAATCGTATATACATTTCCGTTTCACATGAAAAACTCTTATCTCGAACGCGTATCTCAATTTAAAGACCTCGGTGTGATAAGAACAATTTGATGATACAAATGTTCAGAAAATATAAGTGCAAATTACATCTATAAATTTAAATTTAAATTCAAATAATGTTTCAAGTATTACAATCAATATTAAGTAAATATTTCGCTTATTTATCTACTTAGCAATTTATTTTACATAAGATGATTTATACAACAATACATTGATGGGGGATGTACATTTGTGATGTCATTTCCGGTTTGCTAGTAATTAATATTAACTTTGAAATTTAAAATGCATATTTTTTTTACAAATTTGAAAATTACCTTAAATTTACTTTATAATAATTAAAAATAATCCATATGTTACATTATTAAAAAATACAATGACAAGCACTTTAATTGTCCCTAATTGGAGAAAGAATAGTTAGTAAGCCATGACGATGCCTCAAATTAAACTATGTCGATGGTGTGGATATACTTGTCGATAAAGTTCTGTAACTATGCGATTATTTGTTAAACTCCGAAAATACACATCTAGCATACCAAAGGCCAGTATTTTCAACCTAAGATAAACTAGAGAATAAATTTATCAGTGGAATAAACAAAAAATAGATGACAGCTAAAATAATAATCATCATTTAAGCTACGGTTTTAATGCGATATTGTTTGTTTATTCCATTAGTAAAATTGTTCTCTAGTTAAGATTGAAAATACCGATCATAAAAAAGATAAATTATTTTTTATAATTAGGTAAATAATTTATAAGGTACTACACTAAAACTTGTTGATAAAAAAGGTAACAACAATTAGTACTGATTGTTTACATATGGCATTCACTGTGTTACCATTGTTTTAGTTAATTTTTTATTTAAATTAAATATTTTATTGTTTCAAGCAAGCGTCATGGCTTACTATTCCTTTTCCAATTAAGGATAATTAATGTAATTAATTTTATTTTTTGGTGATGTAACATAAAGATTATTTTACATAGCTATAAAGGAAATTTGACGAACTTTTTAATTTTATAAAAAAATAAAGCATGTTTCATTTGAAATTTCAAAGTTGATATTAAATACTAGTAAACCGGAAATGATATCAGGAATATATATATATATATATATATATATATATATATATATATATATATATAACCGTTATCAATTAGCTTGTATGTTGTTGTATAAATCATGTTATGTGAAATAAATTACTATGTTGATAAATAAGCGAGATATTTGCTAGATCCATTTGGAACTAATACCCCGTATTCAACCGCTATAGTTCGACTAAAGGACTAAACGTAAAGGAGCCCATGATTAATAACCTTTTTTTTGTTGATGAATCGTTTTGGGTAAGGGGGCCTCATCACGATGTTGTGCTTGGAGGCCCCGTAGTATGTAAAAATGTAAGATCATATTTTTAATCTACGATAGTGTGTAAAATTGATGTTTAGTTGTTAGTTTTGAGTTTGTAAAACGATTGTTTAGTAACACGATCTCATTAGTCACGAGTTTCCGAGCAACGAGTGATTTTAATTTTTAAATACGCCAAACTTGCAAAAATTTTGTAATCATGGCAAACTTCTCAATTAATATTGTGATCCTAATTCATAAATAAAAGTTTTTTTTAAATATTTATTGGGTTTTTTCATTATATAGCAGATAAATATTGTATGATACACAATCATGACTAAAGACTAACTTTACGTACTTGTATCGTAAATAATTATTATCATACCTGCATGTTTAGAACACGCTACAGCATGCGTAAACGCAAGATTAAAACACGCCGTGCTATAAAAGTTGCTAAACAACAACATAAATAATTACTATTTATTAATAACTATCAAAACTGTCATGACAAATTATAAAAAAAAACAAATCTACACAAAAACTACCAACCACCAATAAATACCAACCAATATCCATGTAAACGATACGTCAAACGTAACGCGCTCAAAATTATGAAATGAATAAAAATCAAAATGCTGCTTCCCAGTTATGATGTAGAATATGATGTAGGTGTTATAAAAAAGCGTATGACGGTATGACACACATGTATAAGTGCTTTTAAAGCAATAGCGACGTTAAAAGCACTCCGCTTCGCGTCGTGCTCTTGAACTCGTTGTACGTACTTTAAGTGCTAATTTATAAACTTGTATCATAATATACTATTATAGTAGGTACCCATTATAGAACGTGTTACTTATCTTTTACAATTTCACACATAATGTAGAAAAAAAATGGTACCATTTTCTGAGAAACATCGCGTAGGAGAAGAATATACTGTTGATGACTGAATCAACCATAAAATATCTTCTTGATACAACAAACTTTCTTGGCGATCATTTCTTTAATTAATTTAATACTACTATTGCATTATTAATTTCCCTGAAGGCCAAAGTACGTCTAGTTTTAAATATTAAACAATGATACTAATTATCTACTTGACATATATGAAAGAATAACTTTTATCAAAAAAACCTGTACTAGGATATAATAAATATTAGTTATGATACTGAACGTCAAAATTTACATCCTTCCGCTATAAAAGTAAAAAATTATAATTATACTGACACACAAGACGGAAACATTTTTTCATTTCAGACATTTTATAAAAATAAATCGTCAAAGTTGTGTACATTTTTATTTATTTCAAATATATGATTTTATTCGTTGAAATTATTATTCATAAAATTTTAATTATTACCTGTGAGGCCAGACTCTTCCGGTAATCAAATTTTCACTTAAATTGAGTGTGTCAAATACTTAAATTATGATCATACGATGACTTTATTTTACTCTATGCACGAGAACATTTGCAGTTTTCCTTGTCTACATATAAGCATTTGATAACAGGTTAATTCAATGTACAACATTAATATAAATTTTGCAATCCTAAATCAACAAGTTCTGTAGGCATAGTGTATGGTTAGCACAAGAAACCATATAATTTATTCAAGTACTTGATGAAAGTGATTAATAATGTACTTATTTCCGAAATTTAATTTCAATCCCGGAAGTTAAAAAATTCTAAAAAGTACATAAAAAAACGAAAACTAACAGAATAAATTATCAAGCTTCTCTTGCTGAAGACGTGAATAATTATTCCCACGTTGGAAATTAACAAACTTGAATTAATCAAATATAAAAATAAAAGCTCTTGAAACACAGCATTGGCCTTGAGCTGTACTTACCTACTTGAATCTTCTTCGTTTAATTTCGTATAAATTCTAATTAGAACAAGGATGTAATGAGTACTTATTTACCGAAATTTATTTGGTTGACAACGTCCTTGCATTCAAAATTATATTGAAAAATATTACATGCAATAATTATCTGTTTGCAGAATATTAAGTTTGCTTAATTATTTTTGGTAAGGTGTTTATGTACTGAGTATAATTTTAGTGATGAGAGTTTTTCATTATTGCTGTGCAAGGTTGTGCCTTATTCGTAATTTTTATTTGCTCGAAATATTTTTCTGAAAGTAGTGGTATCGTTTATTCTCATATTTAAGATCTCGTTCATTTATTTAAGCAGATTTCAAGTAAGTATTTATTAAGAAAACGAACACAAAAATTAAATTTTTTGCTATTTCACTGTATTGGTGTAAAAAGAAGTAGTAATTATTCGTTGCACTTGCTAGTTTTGTGAAAATATGCAAATTCTTGCCGATGAAAATATACGAAGTCGAAATATACTTATTATGTAATTTTCTTTTTATTGTACACACAAAAATCCTATTTTTCTATTTGCAATACCATCGATGAAAATTATTTATGTAATTTTATATTTTTCAATTTATTTACATATATTTATGTACGTATTGTAAAAGAAATAATATTTGGTCTAGCTTTGTTAATATTTTCTTATAAGTAGTTATAAAGATAAAAGCAAGAATTGCAGAGCACAAATGGGCCAATCGTCTTAACTAACCAGAGAAATCTGCTGTGACTAGTAATATATAACATTTTTTTTTTTTTTGAACGAATAACAATTATATCAAGATCCAAATTGCAGACTCATAAGAGAAGCTATAGAAATATATTTGTATAAGCAAGAGAATAAATATATCATCACGCCTAAATCAGAATGTATGCTACAATTTGAAAAAAAATTCCTTCGTTTTACAATTCATAATTTGTTGTAGATTAGTGAAGTCAGCGCTAAAAACAAAAATACCTGACCGCTATCACTTTAACAAAGAAATGATGTCCAATAAATAAATAGCCACATCAATTTTAAACTATTCGTCTTATCATTTTTCGGAACACTAGTTTCGTAAGTTTCCTTGCGTGATTTCTTTTGATTGTAACTTGAACAGGAAGATGTTGGTTCTCTTTCTATTTTATTAGCACTGTTTCCCTCATTTTGTACTGATTCTTGTTTAGCCGTTTTGTTAGTGTATTCCGTATGCGCACTGAAGTACGCGCGCGGCATCTTAGAATACCCATCGCATTATGCAAGCCTGTACCCTACATACACAGTATATTTATTTACATTAAGTCGTTGATTCAACACTTTTACTTAAATATGAAATATTGAAGTTTAATCTTTAAATGAATTATATTTTTTTTATTTATTTAACATCGATATTATAACAAATGTATTCTACAAAATACAACCGAATCGTAACGGAACATGTTCCAGTCGTACAGAAAAGTACATAGAATAAAAAATGTCATTAGTGTATTGACACTATCGTTTGCCAGTTCGAATAAAACTTTAGTTTCTATATTTATGTGGGATAGAAACCGGTAGAGGTTGAAATAAAAATTTTATATTTGTGACTGCAATCCAGAAATTGTTTTTATTTTTAGTTTCTTTGATTAAAAATTATTTTCCGACGACCACTAAGAAAAGTGAAAAGTACATAAATTCACACGCTATACTATTACAGGAAGTTGGTCATTGTATATCACTAGGAATGCTGTGTGATATGAAAGCTCTTTTTCAAATCAGGTTGGATTCTGATTTATCAGATTTTATCATAATTTTTGGTAAGTTCTGATGGCAAAAATTTTAACAAATCTGTTAAGGGTATTTCATACTCGTGTAAAATATCGTAATTTCAACACTAGTTATACCATATAGTATTATATTATAAAATAAAAGCTTGAAAATTTATCTACCTTTACATATGGAATATATAAAATTATAACAAAATAGTATGGAACCCTAAAACGTGTTGATCTGTTTCAATATTTTTGGCCCGTCGCAATATCTCTCTTACATCTTCATTTTTTTTTTACATTTGGGGTAGGTAACAACAGAACTTGACATACAAAATAAGTAATATAATAGGGGACACGCATAATTTTGAAATATAATTTGAAAGTGAACTTTATGCTCCCTGTATGTACAGAAAAATAGTTAAAAATTAATTTGTTTATTCTATAGGGGTAAATATTAATATCTTAAAAACTAGTTTCAAAAAACGCACGAAAACGATCGTAGAGTGTACCGTTGTCTGTCGTGACGTCATCTTCTTTGTTCACATAGAACAACTGCTTGTATACTAAACTGTTTTTGTGTGTGTTTATGTGTTTTTGAAGGTTTATTTTAATGTGAAAGTGAAACAATATATCAGGATTGATAAATAAAATAATTAAAAAGTAGAATATTGTTGTTAAAAGCAATGAGACGAAATAAAAACGATGACTGCTAGTAAGAACAACCGATTAAGAGTGATTAACAAACAGTTGACTAACTTTATTTTACGCTGTTAAGCGTTCCTAAATTATTTTAGAGATATAAGCTTTAAATAAAAGACATACAGAATTAAATATTCTACCACTTCTATTTCAAATATTTTTCTCAATAATCATGTAAGAAGGTTTGACAGCTGAAAAACACAGATAGTCAACTACTAGTTAGTCGCCCTTAATCAGCGTTCTTACTAGCGATCGATATCTTTCAGCAATCAAAATGTCATGTGTATGAAGTTTTTCTATTCTCTATCTTGTTCCATGTTACTATTAGCACCGTATCAGTCTCCGACAACCCAGGCACCAGGGTGATAGTAATTTTAGACATGATTAAAACACTAAATGATGCTTTATAGTTTATTTATTAGTAAAGAAAAACTGTAGTACATAACAAAAATTTAATTGTTTAATTAAAAGAATTTAACTAAAATTATTAAAACAGCTTCACTAAAAACTATTGTAAAAGAAAACTTTGATCTTCTTCATTATGTTAACTACATTAACATATATTGCAAAAAATGAGCAAATAGTATCTAGGATGACCGATACATCAAGATATATGTTTTTTTTTATATATAGTACGCTATAGTTCGCTAGGGACTGATATGATTTTATATGTTTTTCTAGGTATTTAGCATTAAAGATTAATATTGCTACTTTTAAAAGAAAGTATTGTACCGGTCTCCAGAGACCGATAATGCAAACAACGTGTTGATATAATTATTCTACTTACACTAGTGCTTTAACAACAAGAATTTCTTTCTCACTATAAAATATCATTATGTTTAATCAATTCCATAGGTATCTGGCAAATTATTGCTTTGTACCTTAATAAAGCCAGTCTCTGCCATTATATATTTATAATAAAATGTTAAAGTAGAGCTTATTTCAACATAAATATACCGCCAAATACTTATAGAGTTAACTGTCATAAATGACAGCTCGGAATTTGACGTCACATACTCTTCGTGTAAACTCGGCAATCTACGCACAGTGGTCGGCTGTAGGTTAAATTATGGACTTTTAAATATTAATTTCTTATAAAAATTATGAGCAAAATATATTTTATGTGTTACGATACGAAATAAATAACATTAATGTATGTAAAAAACAATCTTTCATTGATATAAAAATTTCATGCGTGTCCCCTATTTATTTCAAATATAAAATCAGCAACGAAAATATTAAAAATAATATTTGGAGTATAAAATGTTATTCATAATTCTCTTGTATCTTCTTTTAAATCTGAAAAAATAAAAAATATGCATACTCGTACATGTGTAAGAGTACCAATAAATCAATAGTTGCTAAGAGGATAATAAACTACTGAATCATCCTTTCTGAATCTCAAAAAAGAATAAAGGTTATTCAGCATTCAGATGTATGTACATGTTTTGTATAAGAAAATTGTATGATTTTCGCAACAGAATTTTAAATATTAATATGTACGATTCCGATACGTTCAATGTCTATTTTAACCAAAATTTTTTAATGATATTCTTGTAAGTTATAAACCAGAAGTTTCACTATAAATCAGTTTTAAAAAGTCTTTGAAATGTTATCTTTGTTGTGATTTGTATACTATATATTTCAAGTTTAATTATTGAAAATAAACATAAATTAATTTTTTCAATTACATTGCTAAAATTTGTCATAACAAAGTTACTACTCAAAATTATTGCAAAGTTTCAAAAAATTAACAAGGAACTTGCACAGTTTCCATAAGTATCCGAGAATAATTATGCTAATTTACTGTTCATGTTCATGTAGGTACAAACTATTTGTCTCTTCTTGAAGTCTTCCAATGTAAGATGTAGGAAGAAACTTATTTTAAGAAAAGAGTTAAATTAGCGTAATTTTATCTACCTTTAAGCAAATCTCTGCCGTATGTTCCACTTACTTTACATAATTAATTGCAGGTACATCAATTACAATTACATCCTTGCTCATAAAATTCACATTATTAAACTAATTTCTTCACTTAGTCATTCAATACGCAATCCCAATTACCTTAGAAACATCACTATAAATTTAGAATCGAACTATAAAAGCAACAATCACGATTTAACAAGGATGAAACACATATTTTTCAATTACAGTATCATAAATAATCGAACATTCGCATACGCGGATTTCATTGTAAGAACGCGCCATTGGCGCAGTACAAACATTTTTTCTGTGGGGTCAGATTCTAAATTACCGGCTATCAAATGAATTAGAAAATAAATAAAATACCGTAATTCATGGGCGTAATTGAAATTAATCACTTTAATGAAGGATTATTGAACGTTTACTTCTTGTAATAACTCCATATTTAGGGTAAATGGCTCTCTGTAGTCGTAATATGAAATTCGGAATATAATGATGTCTAAGAACCTGGGTTTCCTTACCAACGACTTATATACAGTATGTCAATCTCTATGTGTATTAATATGTAATAATCATAAAAATAAAATAAAATCTGTCATATGATAATTTGTTATCGTATTTCCATCATGAACAATGTGATCCATATGTCAAATATTTTAGTACTAATCTGACAAAAAATAATTTTTTCGCGCCGCCGTCCGACATTGATACAATTACATATCTCTAAAAGCGGTCGGAAATCATGTTTTTGTCGTACTAGTTCGACAAAAATTGCTAACTTTTTATGGTTATATGTTGGCATCACTTCACTAATTTTAGCTAACTTCTGACGTTAGAAATGTCAAAGTATTACATTGACATAAAATATTATGGCAATATATCTACAATTAAGTATTTGCAATACAAGAAAGCAGAATATTTATGGATTTTAAACATATTTGTAAGTAATTATAATTGAATTTGCAGTGTAAAATCCAAATAAAAATATGTAGATATTTTTAGTTATGATATTGGAAAATAAATATAATTGACATTCAAATATTGTGAAGATAGCAAAATAAAAAAATTCTGTGTCATTAAGAAAATGAGTAATAAATTAAATTTATTTATTAAATTTACATAAATGTTGGCGCGAAAAATCTTGTGTATCCCTCGGTTGGAAATCATTTTGCGAGTGCTCGTATTTGCAGGACTCGCCTACGGCTCGTCCTATCAAAATAAACTCGCATTCTCAAAATAGCAGTTTCCAACCTTGTGTTACAAATAACTATTGATATGCTGTCAGAGTACTATCAAAAATGAATAAATTTTGTATCATATATAAGTTTACCAAAATCTACAGTAAACCCTCTATTTTCCCTACCCCGATTTTTACTTAAAGTTAACAAATAGTTATATTAAATTTCGTCGACCGGCCAAACAATGAATTCCGCATATTAGTAAATATGAGATTTGTAATTTAATAATATTCATACAGACACCGGTATCTTATTTATTCGTAGTTTTTTAGAATCGTATTTTGTGTACACTTCTTCGGCCTGGTAAGTTCGTATAATTTGAAGGGTTCACTGAATTTCCGATTTAAAGAAGGTTTGTTACACGTTAATTAGGTTGAATTTATTTTCACCAAAAAATTAATGATAACAGAAAAATCAAACAAAATTTTACGCCACTCATCCATTTTTTTAATCAACTCTTGCAACATATTTACCTAATAAGTAGAATATATTGCATCTACCGTGATAAAATAATAAATTTTTATATGAAATCGGCACTAAAGTGCTCAAAAATCGTCATTAAAAGCTCAGAAATCGTCACTAAAGTAACCCATTATACGACGATTTTAGCAACGCAGTGTTGGCAACCGTAAAATAATTAATGAAAAGTAGGATAATTTTGACATATATGACGTATTGTAGTAAATTTATACGTAAAATGAAACAATTTGTGCAAGAAAACTAATTAATTCCGATTAAGAAGACAGAACACATAATTTTTTGTGTTATTTACGATAACTTCAATGTTCGATGTTGGCAACACTGAATGTCAGTTCTAATTGACAACTAACTAACTTAAACTATTTCAAAATTTTTTTCACAGTTTTTTCTAATTTTAGATTTCAAATAAAATTTAATAAATATCTATTATTATTTACATTTACATTAATATTACTTACATAGAATATTTAAGGTAATTTGTGTAGCATAGAGATCTCGACAACTACAAGAGCGATGGTTATCTAATTAATAGATTCTCCAACGACATAGCATATAAAAAAAAGATATGTGACAACACGTAACCCCCCGCCTAATTAACTTTTAAATACTACAAAGTAGAAAAAAATTCAAGTACAATTGTAGTTAATATTATTTATACATATCTTTTTTAGTACAAAATTTACACCACTTCCACTTCCGGTTGATAGTTTGCTACTAAAAGCTTAGCAGCTACATATTCTACATATTTTTACTTCTTGGTTAATTTTTTGTTATTTAATTTATTTTGTTCTACAATTAATGATTTATATTTTTGTAGCTGATGATGATATATTGATCCTGAGACCTACAGCTCTAATTTACATGAATTTAGGGATGAAAGTTATATGTCAGTTGTATCCAGAAAATATATTGGAAGATGATTTGTTACATCCTTACTTCTTATTGTAAATTCTTGTAAAACAACTAACGCCTGTTTTCGTTCCCAGTGCCGGCGTGAATGACAGCGGATGATCATGACGCAAGGTTAGCAAATCTGTTGTAACTTGAAGTGCCCGAGTATTATTATGTATGTGAAACAAGAAACAGCAAAGTGGGTCAGCGGAGTACCACGACGAGAGTAACTGAGTTACGGCGTTAGTTTCTCAGTTGGCTATGAATCTCAAAGTCGGAACAGTTGAACAGTAACGACACCGGCAACGGCTACATGAGATCTGTAATGTTCGTCTGGCGGTTTATTGCACTGTCTAATTAGACTTCATTGTCTTGGCGCTTGTAATTCGCCGAATCAATAGAGACGGGAATAATGGAATTACATTTTGATGATAGAAAAGTCTCAATTACTTTCCAAGTTATTTAAGACATCAATTACACCCAGTCTTATGCATTAATACCAAATCAATAAATTTACTAATTCTGCAAGGGTCGCAGAACAATTTTACAACTAGAGAGAAAAAAATTTGTCAGTGTTCATCACAAATAACTTCTTATTTTAAACATTAGTGATAATTGATTAATTTAGCAAGTTGAGGAATTTCTTAAGCTTCTATCTACCCCACTGGTTCTACGGCCCTTGAAATCTTGATATTATATGGAGTTTTCTTGAATTAGATAGAATTTTTATTGCATCCAAGTTTACATATTTAGTATCTACTGTAAATTATGATCAAAACTATACAAAATAATCAAATTTTAACTTTTTGTATTATAAGGAAGTATAACAATCATGAAAAAATCTATAATACAAATACATATTTTAAGTTACGCTGAGAATTTTTTCATTGATGTCTGTGTGGATGGATAAATTTGTTATTATATTTCATAATTCATGAACGAAAAGATGGTGCCGTAACATAATAATTGTAAATTTGAGTAATGAGCTAATTTTGGTCATAATTGCAAAATCGGAAATGGAAGTTTACTCGAAACACAAAACAATATATTAAATTTATTTCCAATATGGTACCAGCAGAGTAAAAAGTTTCAAATAAATTATGTTATATAATATTAAGAAAAAATAATATTTTTTGCTTCCGGTTTTAAGAGAAAAATGGATTTATTCCTTTAATAATATATGTAGAAAATGATATTTAATAAAAATTTATTTATCAAATTAAGGATCTCAAAGACAAGACTTGAACGCTATTATCAAAAATTAATTTTGGACGGTCGTCAATTTTTTTTATATAAGTAATTTGAATCCTACTGTGTTAGATATCGAATTAAAAGGCTTAGAAATAAGAATTAATAAAAATGTCAAAAATTTATTTTAATTGTTCATCATTTCTTTTTTTAAATAATATTGTATTGAATTATAGTTATTAAAAGAAAAGTTAAACTATCTATTAAAATTATTAAAAAATAGGTACCAAGGTACTTCTTAGCAATCGGCAATTATTTTTGTGATAGCTAATAGAATTTTATCAAGACTGGAACCAAAATGAAGCTTTCTGAAAGGGTAAATATATTACGTAGTCATTTGCCAATTTTTTGACAAGGCACGCTACATAAAGTAGATCTTGGTATATGATTGATTGATGACTTATTAGAAGAACAAACGAATAAATTAAAAATTTATTCTCTATGAGAAACATATGTCAAGTGTAATTATTAAACAATCAAATTTAAATTTATATGTTCATGAAGTTATGTGGTAACCACATCAGATTTTTTGAAATAGATAAATAGGACAGCATTTTGTGTGTTTTTTTATCATGACTAATAAATTTTAACCTACTTTACAAAGTAAGTTTATGAGGAAAATATATAACTGTAAAAATTAATAACAATATTTTTTAAACCAAATAACAAGGAAAATTATGCCAATTGAGAAACCGATTTTCCGCAGTAATTTCTGCAAATGTTCGGTGATGAGGACGCAACCCAAGGGATTTTTATCCCAAGTAAATTGATGTTACAAATTAATATTAAAAAAGATAAGATTTATGACTAAAAATAATAATATATGTGTACTATATTAAACTGCGTCTAATTACTATCAATAACATAGTTAAGATCTCTCTAAAATGTTTATCTTTGAAGCTGTAAACTGTCGGTGAAATAAAAGCAAAAGCCTGCAGTGGCCGACGGCTTGGGCACCTGATGAAGACGGATGCTATCGCTGGAACTACAAATAGCAGTTGATTGACTTTAACGTCTTGTTCGTTGCACTACGAACCTAACTGTAAATTTTTTTGTTACGCTTTGTAAAATTTAATCTTTACAACATGGTAGACGGTAATGTTCATTTCTGACTGTCGTTCATCTTAAACTGTGAGATAGTAAAGAGATAGTAATTAGAAACCTCACCTCAAATGGTTTGAAAGGAATAGGAAACAAATAAATGTGTCAGGAAAGGAAACAAGTTGAAAGATTAATGTTTTGCTGACGATATGTTAGATGTCTAACAATTTTGTTAATTTATTACATATAAAAATTATTATCGTTCTTCCTCTGAGTAATCTAAACAATTTTTTCTGTAACACCTTTTGCAAGGCGCTGAAAATAAGAGGAACATTTAAATGCTTCAAGCTGAAATATATCATAATATTTTCTGAAAAGTTTCCTAAAGTTGATATATGTTTTTACTGCAAGTGTAGATACCCAGCCGTTAAATATAGGTAACCCTAACCACAAATGTCATAAATGCAGAAGTGGAAGTGTTACGGATATATGTAGCCCATTTTTCGTTCCATGAAATATACTTGGCAAGAAGCTATTAGAAGATGAATATCCCAAAGTTATGCAGGTATGATATAACAGATACCAATTTAAAAAAAAATAGTTATTTATGATATAAGTGTTAAAAGTGACATTTTATGAGAAAATGGGGATGTTTGTTAAACGAGGCGAAGCCGAGTAAAACAACCCCACGAATGAAATAAATCACTTTTAACACGTAGGTATATCATACAAAATTTTATCTACGATCTAGTGTATTAGTAACAACTAAAAAATTTAGAAAGGTATTTTGACAGGTATGGTTATATTTGGTGATTTATTGATACAAATCGTTAGCAACGTGTTTAAAGTAACAATGAAATCACTTTTAACACGTTGCTATATTACTTTTAACACTAGTCTTAAAAAGTGAAAATCTCAATTCCTTCTTCTGTTCTATTCCAACTCTTCTAAACCAGGGTCTACCATGAAAACTTTGTACCCATGTTTTCTTTGGTCTACTGCCTTTTCTATTGCTCGCTGAACGATATTTCAAAAGTTTTCGAGTCTTTCCTGATTTATACTTCTTTTTCCTTTTCTGATTTGTACGACATATGTATTATGACGGATCAAAATTTTTGGTAGTAAGTTTTCAACAGATAAGCACGTTTTTAAGATCCTAGAGTACTGGTTTGGAGAAGAAGAAAAAGAAACTAGACTAAATGAATTCACCCTAAGTCAAAGAAGCACAAAAACACTAATTTACACTAAATAGTTTGTGCCAGAAAAAACACACGAGCATAATATACTCGTATATAATTTGTTATTGTTAAAATTTGTAGCAATTCTCAGTTGTTTTCAAATAAAAATTATGAAAATTATACAGACAACTAATATGCAAATATTATCGAAGCAACAATACAATTTCACTATTTTCGCCTGTCTATGTGTGTGTCAGTTTTCTCTATTACTAATTAGAAATTAAAATTTTCGGGAGGTTATCAAGTTTCATATTTAGAACTTGTATGTTAAAGATACGAACTGATTAGATTTTAATTGCAATTCATTAATTGGAAGTTGTAACTTACCGGAAGACCAATCAGATATTTTCTAAATATCTCAGTAAAAAATTGAAGTTTTGATATAATAAAGAAGATATAAATTTATATTAGCAACTATTTTTATTTTATACTTTTTTTTATTCTTTAGGATATAAAAATTGTTTAGGCGGGAAGTTATGTATTGGATATTATTAAAACTTAATAAAATATTATCATTACCATTGAAGTAATACGTGCTTTGCCAAAATTTATGTGTATTTTATGAATATATTTTTTTGGAAGTGTAATTTTACTCAAATCATTATTGTCAAAGTTTTAAAACGAAATTGTAAAAACATTTTGTAAATATTGCACACGAAAATTGGAATAATTGTAACCTAACTTATGTACGTTTTTAGTTCCCAGATGAAGTTGCAAATTTACTACGAAATATTATATTAAATAAAATTATCATTCAAATGAGTTCCAACATTTTTAACGCATTGCAGCGACAGTTTGTTCCTATAAACTTTAGATTAAAAATGTAAAGACAAAAATATTTCGAATAAAAAACTGCATTTAATAAGCCTAATTATTTTAATCAAATCGGCCTCCTTCATGGCATAGAAGCAAAAAATAAATTATCAATTTGAGTCCAATTACAGATACAAATAACTTTAACAATATTTCCAAAATGTTCTATTTGGTATGGATGGATTTTTGATAATTGGTACTAAAAATGATAAGTATAGCATAGTATAAAATACATATCAAATATAACAAATCAAAAATTTAATTGTTTGTCTTATTTCTTATAACGTCATGCCAATATGTAATGTTCAAATAGTGAATTTTCTTTTGCTTCCAGTTCGTGAAAGAGACCGATATAATTTACATAATTTAAGCTTATTAATTGCAGTGTTTCATACTAAACATTATATTATTTACACTTTTATTATAAAATATACAGGGAACAAAATGTCGTTATAGTACGAAAGCATCAATGTATTTCCTATGTAACATAAAAAAGTCAACACCCGGTATATATTATCTACTAAAGTCAAGTTATATTTCTGAGTGACTATACAACGCAGATAACTTGGAGGAGCTTAATTTCAAAATGTGGTTATTCAATATTTTACTTAAAATAAACCATTGGTGTTATTATACGCATAATATTATTTCGAAGACAAAGATGAATTTTTCAGAAGTTATTTTTCCCATATAATATAGGTGCTAAAATATGAGTATTATTTCCTCAACCCACATGAAACAAAACTGCATTATGATATTTATTTTCATTCCAAATACTAAATACTGTTACAATAATTACTACGCAAAAAAATAATTTTGTAAATACATCATTTCCAATTTGCATGATACAAGTGGTACAGTTTTTTGGATGTATTTCAAAACTTTAAAATATGCAATAATTAGGTTTTTAAATTAAGCTCCTCACTCGCAGGTAACAAAATTAATTAATATTACATCTCAACCTTGATTTTGAAATTCATACATTTACCTTATACCTTACGAACGTAACATTGTATCCTGTATCCTGATTTCCAATGCTTCTCGTCTACTCCTGCTAACAGCCCACTGACAGATCAAACCAACCTTTGCAGGAATTTGAATCAATCTTAGTTTAAAACTTGTACTGGGGTAATCCCCAATGAGATTAGCCTCCGCTCGGTTCTGTTCTGACGCAACTCTGCGGTGCGATTTAATCCAGCTCCTGCGACGCAGGCTATGTGACGATGCTGATGCGATGTTGTCTACGCAGGAGCACGTCCACACAGCCACATGGCCACCCTCGAACACGAATCGGTAATTGGGAGCTCAGTCGGGTGATCGAATAAGAGGTAACGATTCATCAAGCCGTGAATGTTGGTCAGAGGGAAGAACGCGAGAGATTCATTTTTAGAAAGATGTGTGGTTTTTATTGTTGTGGTTAATAAGGTCATTTACTAATCAAATTCTTATCAAATATCAAGTCTGGTTTTCTACTGCCACTAGGGCTTATATATTTTTAATTATAAATATGTGGAATATAGTTTTTTTTTTTAATTAATATAGGGTTTTAAGGAAAAGATATTTGTTGATTTTTAATATAACAATATCGTAAGATTCTTAGATGTATTTTGAAGCGAGAAGGAGCTTTATTCTTGACACGGTCATGTCATCTGATATTGTATGTTTTTTAAATGAAGTTAAACATTAAATACACGCAACATCAAGGGAACTTACAAAACAAATTCACTGTAAAATTTGAAAACTGAAGCAAAAATTGTTCGTTCCTCCACTTGTACTTGAATTAGTTTGCCTTGCGTCACTTAGAATATACCTACTATTACTGATTAGGGATATATTCCTACAATAAATATAAGAATATATTTAACATTTAACAATCATCTTTTGACATTTGCACATGATTAAGGAACAGTAATATACTATTAAACCAATAATTGAACTATGAATGGGAAATTTTAAGGTACAAATTATAAATTATTGTATCAAACTAAAATAAAATATGTCAAATTTGCTGCTAACCACATTGGAATTTGTTAACTCTTGTTACTTTATTATTAGCTAACAAGAATACGAGTATAAAATATGTAATTATATGGGAATCGCATTTTGAAACACCACTGGCTGCAACCGATGAAAATGTATAACTTGGTCGAAACCGATTATCCAGTAAATAGTTAATACAAGTTATTTTAATTTCTGTGTCCTAATTCTAATAAATTAAAATATAAAAATTTCACACCCCAATAAATTAAATATTTATTTACAGTAGATTTGTGGAGAATAGGTTGATATATCAGGATAGACATTCACAATGATGACTGATGATCAACAAACAGTTATAATGCAGGTACATACTCATAATAAAAATTATCAAAAAATGTTCCATTTACAAACTACAAGAATAAACAGAACCTGAAATATTATTCATAGGAGGAATGTTAAAGAAATAACATATCCACATCGAACATTTCCTTAACACCGAATTTATTAAATAAAATATAACCAATTTCAAATGTTCCATAAATAAAGCATACATACATACATACATACATAACGTCACGCTATGTCCCACTTAGTGGGGTAGCACGAACCCAGAAAAACAGTCAACCAACAATCAATCTCCTCCAAACATTCCTATCCTGACACACCACTTTCGCCTCGTCCACATTCATAGTGCGATTCATACATGCTCGTTTATTCTTCACACTCGGAATCATTCGTTCACGCAACAAACCATCAATCATACCCAACCAGTTATTCCTCGGACGCCCGCGCAATCGGTCACCTTCAATCTCACCCACATATATTAGTTTCACCAACCTTTCATTCGACATTCGCTCAACATGTCCAAACCACCTCAACTGACTCACTCCCACTTTCTTAACAACATTCTTCTCAATCTCACACTCATCATACACCAATGTATTCCGTATACGATCACGTCTCGTATACCCACATACTCCTCTCAAATATCTCATTTCCACAGCAGCTATACGTCGTTCATGCTTCTTCATCCACACCCAACATTCAGAACCATACATCAATGTAGGCACTAACACACCATTATAAACACTCAATCGAGCATCTCTAGATACATTCACGTTTCGAGCAAATGTACCCAGAGCACCCAATACCTTGCACCCTGCAGACACTCGCCTTTCAATCTCCCGGTCAATACGTCCATCCCTCGAGAACATACTACCCAAATATACAAATTCATTCACTTGTTCCAGTCTCACACCATTCACTGAAACATTACAATCAGTCACCAAATCATTCTTCTCAAACACCAACACTTTACATTTATCGACATTCAATAGCAGATTTAAACCTTTCCCTACTTCATTTATGCTCACAATCATTCTTCTCAATTGCTCCTCAGTTTCACCCAACACAACAACATCATCCGCATAAGCTAACGCAGGCACTATACGTCCACCAATACGTACACCATCCGTTCCATTCAATGCCTTTCGTAACAACACATCCATATACAAATTAAACAACCAAGGAGACATTCCACAACCCTGTTTCACACCAACATCTATACGAAACCAATCACTCAATCTGCCATCAACTCTCACCGCAGCCTCACTTCCTTCATACAACGCTCGAATCGCTCCCAACAAATTACCATCCACACCGTACTCTACAAGTACATCCCACATAGTCTCTCGAAGAACACTGTCATACGCTTTCTTTAAATCGAGAAAGCCACAGAACACCTTTTTGTTCTTATCAAGTGACTTCTCAACAATCATTCGAAGAGAAAACAATTGATCTACACAACCTCTCTCAGGCAAAAAACCTCCTTGCATATCACTTAACTTTGAAATGGTTAAGGCTCGCACCTTATGAATTAATATTTTTCCATACAACTTCCCTACCACACTCAATAAACTTATCGCTCGAAAATTTGTACATTCACTCGAACTGCCTTTGCCTTTAAATAAAGGACAAATAACAGCACGTTTCCAATCATCAGGAGCCACGCACCGTTTCAAACAAAATCTGAACAAATAAACTAACCAATCAAATAATCTTTCACCACCATATTTCAACATTTCATTTGTTATGCCATCCAAACCGGGAGCCTTACCATTCTTTAGACGCATCAATGCAAAGCTGACATCACCTTCATCTATATCCCATTCAACGTTACTAGCATTTCTTGCATTCCCTCCCCTATTATTCACTCCATTCACACCACCATACAATTCCTTAAAATACTCACACCATCTATTCCTAACATGTGACTCATTCCACAACAACTCACCATTCGCACTCTTAATTGCTTTCACTGATCTTGTACTCCCACCTCTCAATCTCTTTACAGTCTGCCAAAACATTCTCTTATTCATACTAAAATCATTCGTTAATCTTTCACTCATCAATTCATCAAAACGTGCCTTACTTTCTCTTACGACTCTCTTGACACATTTATTCTTCCTCTTGTATTCCATCAGGCATTCATCACGCAAAGTTCCTGGTACATCCTTCACATTCAAAAATCTCAAATACGCCCTCTTTTTCTCCTCAATCGCTTCTTTCACTTCTTCATTCCACCATGCATTCCTCGAACGACAGCCTAACTTACATTCACCACAAATTTCTTTCGCACATTGAAGGACAATGCCCTTAAATTTCACCCAAACATCATTTATGCAACAATCAAAATTAGGCTCACATTCAGGCAAAGATTCGTTCAATTTCTCTACAAATAACCCTCGAACATCCTCATTCTGCAAAACATTGGATTTCACACGAAACAAGCTCCCAGAACCTTGTACCCTCATTCTCCAACACTTACCTAGACGTATACGCGACACAACCAAATAATGGTCATTCGTTCCAAGCTCAGCCCCTCTTTTCACACGCGTATCAACAACCAAACTCCTCAAGCGCTCATCATACAAAACAAAATCAATCACACTACGTCTATTCGTACTTACATTCTCCCATGTATATATATGAGCTAACTTATGCTTAAAAATGGAATTGGATATGAAGAGGTTCCGCTCCATACAAAAAGAGACTATTTTCCTACCGTTATCATTCACTCTAGAATCCCCAAATTTACCTAACACGCTACCAGACACACTACTCTTTACACCCACCCAACCATTCAAATCACCACAAACAATCACTTTCTCGCCAGGATCACACGCATCAATCACGCTATCTAACAAATTCCAAAATTGATCCTTTGCAAGATCACTTTCAGATTCAGTTGGGCCGTAAACGGACACAACGAAGATTCTATGAAAGCCTACCTTTAATCTGCACCATAAAATTCTCTCCGAAATACAACCATAATTTCTAATACATGCTTTCATTCGTTCACTTACAACCATACCCACACCATGTTTCGCTCTAGCATTCGCACACACACCCGACCATAAACAAAACATTCCATCCACCTCTTCCTCGCCACAACCTTTCTGCATCGTTTCACTTACACATAAAACATCCACATTATACGTACGCATTGCAGACATCAATTCATTTTTCTTTCCATTTATACCTCTGACATTCCACGTAGCAAACTTACATTCATCAAACTTCGCCCATTTATTCTTCATTTTCACAAAATGAAAGATTGAAAAAGAAACGGGTTCTCTCGGTACAAGAGTAGGAGTCAAGGTAGCTTACCAGGCTTATCCTTGATAAAGAAAGAAAGGTAATAAATTATAACATATACACTCAAATATACATTTACATACCCGTAACTATCCCGTAACCAATGTAAATAAAATGAAAAAACGTCAAAAAATTATGCAAAATTATAAAAATTAACCTAAACTTGAATATAAATGAAAGATAATACTTAGCTTTATTATATGTGAGGTGCTGAAACCAAATATCAGTAAATCTCAGTAGAAGAAGGCGAAAAACCCAGTCAAAAATCAAAAATTGGACCAGATGACAGGAAGGCACCTACTTCTGTTCCACCGCACACTTACCATTCTAAAGAACTAAGGAAATTTAAATAGTCAGATGTATTTGAAGAATTCCAAATATTAATGTTAATAAAAACCTGCGCATCATTATTTTATTATTATTTTATTATTGTTCACTCACGGACAGCTTAAATTGATTCAATAATTATTAGAAAATAATTTATTACGTCTATATCTTTACTAAATCAGTAAAATTCTAAAATAAATAAATAAATATATCATCACGCCTTTTACCCATTGCGGGTGTAGCACTCTGCTTACGCAGATCTCGGTAAGTGATATATTTTGGCGTATGAAATGCGGTTACCAGCCGTCAAGTCATAGCCCCCAAAGTTGTTAGTGGAGGGGGAACCACAGGGGTAAATTTAAATTGGCAACTGTCGGAAGTGGGATTCGAACTGAGGATCTCGCGATCTACAGTCCGACACGTTACCACTGAGCTATTTACCTATTCTAAAATTCAATATTACAAATTGGATAATATTAACATTAATAATGATGAGGAAGTAAGCCGTTGTATATTTATTAGGTGAAAAAATGGATTTTAGGCTTAAGTAGTATATTTATTTATGAATTCATAAATGTGTCTAAATTTGACGACGTTTCGACCTGAATTGAGGTCATCCTCAGATCTGAAAATAAGAATACAAAATAGTATCATACAAAAATGGCTGACAAGTTTTTTTACTTACCTAAAATTATATGTAATTAACAATCTTATTTAATACTAGTTTAAATTTTTAAATAAGTTGAAGGTACGATCGGAAAGTAACACAAAAGGAAGTTAAATTAAACCGTACATTCAACTTATTTAAAAATTTAAACAACTAGTATTAAATAAGAATGTTAATTATATATAATTTTAGGTAAGTTAAAAAACTTGTCAGCCATTTTTGTATGATACTATTTTGTATACTTATTTGTAGACTTGAGGATTTAGACACATTTATAAATTCATAAATAAATATACTACTTAAGCCTAAAATCTATTTTTTCACCTTACCATAATAATGAATTAACAATTCATATTTTTGCCTTGAAATTGGTCAAAAATATAATGCATAATAAGAAAGTCAATGACATAAAATTTCAGATCGTTTTTTCCCTTGACTTCAAAGATAATTGACAACCTTTATTTGCTCTAATTAATAATTTCGAAGTTCATTAACAAGCAAAACTGTAGGTAGTTATTAAAATGAAACACATAAAATACTAAAAGTTATTTAATCAGTAATTATAGCCATTTAAATATTCATAAATTTAAATAATCTATCAGTTAATGACCGTTAACATAATATCGATTATACATCGCTCCGGAGGCTGCTATAAATTCTATCCAAGGTTCCGCTGCAAAGTGAATGAAATAAAATATTTATTGTTCATTACAGTACATTAAATTTGTTTCATCAATGAATTACAACAATGTTTATATGTTACGGTGAGTTACTATTTACGTAATTTATGTAATATAAAAGTAAAATTTTGTGTTAAATTTATCCTGTGGTTACAGCGTGAAATATATGCTTAAATTTCTCTAGTAATCTTGCTTAATTATTTATTTGGTAAATGACTTTCTCTTTATGCGTAGATAGAGATCATAAAATTTTAGTTACGCAGAATAATTAATCAGTAATTTCTCAAGAAGATAGCATATAATTTTTTTTTCTGAAATTGGGACAACTGATTGTTCCTCATCCCCCATTAGTAGCAGTAGTTAGGAACACAAAATGATCACTTCAAAGTACTTCAGTTACAATTCTCTTCTTTGAAACATTTGAAATTCGCTCCTAAAACATTACTTGATAATTTATTTCTCGTAATAATTTCAAGACATGTCCTTATTTTTATCTTTTAAATATATTATAAGAAAATCATAAAAAGATGTATGGCGAGTTTTTAACAGGAAAAACATATTTCAGGTTCCCTGAATATTTTTACTATTTGCTCAATCCCGTTAGTAGAATAGATGAATGCGTCCATATATGAGATAACTCATTAACAAAACTAAAAGATAGATTAACTTTATAATTATAACTTTAATAACACAGCGCATAACACAGTTAATGTTGGTTACAATTATAAAACCGGAAATATCTATTTTGAATGTCAAACATGTCAAGTATAATTATAAAACCCAAATTCAGATATAAATCATGTACTTAATATTAATAAAGTTTGACACAATTGTTTGCTTTTCTTCTGTTGTACGTGTAGTAGCAACGAAATTACGTTTAGAATCAGAAATGTCACATGTCCAATACATTACAATTTATACATTATTTGAAAAATAATGATTTGCTTTATCCATTGCCATTCTTTAGTCATGATCTGATTGTTAATTTTGACCAATGAGGGCGTGGCCTAAATCGACAAATATGAAGAAACCTTAAATATAGTAGCGCTATATATTTGTTACTTTTCCATATTCCAAGTAAAAAGAAAACACACATTTATGATGTGCAATTTAAATTTTTTAATCACTATATTATAACGTATAATAGATGCTCTAAAATAATGTTGACGTTCCTCAAATAGGTAGCTCACTACCGCAACAAACGAGAAAAAAAAATTTCAAAAAATATCATGTAAGCACGATAGCCAAGTTTACAGTACCACTGTTGATATTTTATGATTATCAGAATACGAAATTTTAATAATGAGTACTAAAAGTGAAACTGAAAATGTTCGCACCTGCTCTAGAAATTTTGAAAGCGGCAATAAATAATTTTAAATAGGTAATTGTTATAATGTTACAGTAAATGTTAATAAATTAAATAATGAATTAATGTATAAGTAATTATACAACAATCTTTTTAATTAAAATAAACTAATAAATGCAAATTTTGCCTGAATAGTTGTAGATAAAGTAGGTATATATTGGATTTACATGCCGTTTTGAAAACTCCATGTATACAGTGTCAAAACCGTTTTGAGTTAACTCAAACTCGAATCAATTCATGGGTTTGACTTCAAAATTAGTTTGAAAACAAATCATGTAAACACGGAAAATATAGTTTCGAGATTGCGCATGCGCACTTTGGAATACCAATATTACACAAACTATAATAAAAATATATTAGCGGCGCAGCTCCAGAAAACACATTTTAATATACAGGGTGTTTCAGGACTAGTGTAACAAACTTTAACAGCTTATTCCTGAGGTCATTTTGAGCCAAAAATGTCATATGAACATATGTCCTATTCCTTGTAGTTACCAAAATACAAGAGGTTGAAGTTCTACAAATAACATGAAATTTTCTAATTTTTGTAATCCAGGTACTTTCGGAAAACAAGAGTTTTATTGAAAAGTCATACCTTATTTGTCTTTATTAATTTTATTTATTAATATTAACGTATACAATTTAGAGAACAAAACACACAATGACACAATTAAATAGACAAATAAATAAATTCGAAACACAGAACATAACAACAACATGGGAAGGTTGGCGTCTGTTTGGGTATCTGTCTTGGTATTCTCTAGACGCGTAACGGGTATTACCATTACATAATCCATAAATAAAAATCATATCTGCATATTCAGCACTACAATAACTATCCATTATGAAACAAAAATACAATTAAAAGTACAAGTTTTAATTTAGACAAATAAGGTATGACTTTTCAATGAAACTCTTGTTTTCCGAAAGTACCTTGATTACAAAAAATAGAAAATATCGTGTTATTTACAGAACTTCAACCTCTTGTATTTTGGTAACTAGAAGGAATAGGACCTATATTCATATGACATTTTTGGCTCAAAATGATCTCAAGAATAAGCTGTTAAAGTTTGTTACACTTGTCCTGAAACACCCTGTATGTTCCATTATTATAAGATTATTAAACGTACATATTTTATACATAAGCGATACTAAAAGTTTATGTTTCACATTCCGATCTGTCACTTAAATCAACCACATGCGCACGCATCGAAACTGTTTCCAAATCTATTTTTACATGTGTTTTGAAACTTACATGTAAACAGTTTCCTATTATTTTGACTGAAAACTGAAACCATTTTCAAAACTGCATGTAAACTTAGTAATAGTTCCCTAAAAATTATCTCCCACACCGAGTGTTGCAAATATCTCAAGAGTAACAGATTGGGGTACATTTTCCCCTGGTAAAGAAAAAATAAAGAAACATCACTATCATAAATTATTATAAAATAGTTAAAATTAATATTATTTATAAATTATAATAATAATTATGGGTGTGGCACTTTGCTTGCACAGATCTCGGTAAGTGATATATTTTTGCATATGAAGTGCGGTTACCAGCCGTCAAATCAAAGCCCGCAAAGATGTTAGTGGAGGAGGAACCACAGGAGTAAATGTAAATTGGCAACTGTCAACTGTGGGATTCGAACTGAGGATTTCACGATCCACAGTCCGACACGTTACCACGGAGCTATTTACCCATTATGTGTTCATTTTTCAACTAAATAAATCGAAGAAACAAATAATCATGTATTTACACATTTGAACGATTTATTTTAAAAGAACTCAACGATATTTTATTTTACATTAAAATGTAAAACTTGAGTAAAATTGATTTCATTATAAAGTCTATTCATGTGGGAATAGTTAAGTTTTTTAAAATCGAAGTATGTAAAAGTTATTTAAAAAAAAATGTCATTGTGTGACAGATAGATAATAATAAGAAAAGACGTACAATAAAAATACTGTATCTTGAAGAATAAAAAATAAAGTTTAAAATAGTAACTCGACTTTGAGTAATTCACTATCGCCACATAATTTTTCAACCGGGATGAGATAGTGATATTCATCGAGTTACGATTATTTAACGAATAATACGACGATATACTATCATCGAAACATTAAAGACGTAAGAAAATTGAGTAAGCTTTTTGCTAGTAGTTAGTATTATTAAGAAATGATGGATCTTACACTAACAGTAGGTACTGCCAATTATATTATAAAAATACTATAATTCCGTGTACTTAAATGAGTATGTAAAACGTTTAAATCATTTTAAGAAAGAAAAAATACTTATTAATGAAAGTTTCGCAAATATTTGCACAAATTAAACGGTTTAAAAAGCATAAAACCGTCATACATGCAACATAACAAATTCAACTGTTTGTCCACAACAAAAGAAATATACAAACAAAACGCTTCCTGACAGAACAATCACATGTGAAAGGACAATATTAAAAACAATCCTCTCTGGTAGCTCAAATAATTTGCACGTAGAACAAACAAGAATCTTGAACTTCAAACAAAATCGCCCACAAGATAAACATCACACATCACTTTCCATAAACGCCGCAACGGGTTTTCTTCCTTCCGGTGTGTGTACCGTATATAGCTTCGTCTAGTCGTATAATCGTATAACGTATACGAAGTGTAAAACCGTTAGTTGTACTTTCACTAGCTTTGTATCTTTGTTACATGAACGCAATGCGTGGCGTAGAATAAAGAATTCAAGGTCACGATCTGACGTTTGTGACGTGCCTGACGATGCAGTGTATGCTCCTGCAGAGATGCCAACTGCAAATAGTGAAAGTTCCTACGGATGACAATTATTACATGCAAAGTTTGTTCTCGATGTGTAGCAAGTTAACAACCGACGAACTGTGTGTTTTGCGACTGTTTCATGGCTCGTTTGATTCGGAATTTGTTTTTGAATTTTAATGAATTGGACGGAAGGTTTGTGTCTGTTATTGCTTCAACTTAATTCAGTTTTATGTGCTTTTGACTAGAACGAATTGTGTTCAGTTATTTTACTTTTATGAGTGTTTTGTATGCAACTGAAAATTTGTTTCTGTTCTCTTATCACATTTCCAGTATAAAAAGCAAACTAACATTGCTATAAAATTTCAATTTACTTCACAAATGCAACGATTACAATACTTAATTCGGTAACGTGAACTTGAAATATTTTTTATTACATACCTATTTTGTAATGCGATCAATGTATTTATTCTAAAACGTTAACAACGGATCTTTACTCGAATATAAAGCTTAGAAGTTGGCAATAATTGTTGTGGGTTTCTTTTCTTTAAGCAAGAACCATGCAACAATTGTGTTTAGGTTTAGTGCAAGCTTGTGTTCAGTAAAGTTGAAGAAAGTTAAACCGAAGTGTTTATCTTCATCCGAAAAAGCTGAACTAATCAGTATTTACACACAAAAAAACCCCAAACATAAATTACAAAAAAAACGAGATGTTGGAGACGCAGTCAATTTAATAAAATCCAATAAAAACACCAAAGTTTCGACTGCAAAACAGTCTTCATCAGGGTGCTGATACAAACAAATAAACAATAAATAAAACATACATATCTCAAGGTAAGCAGACTTACATAATTGGTTTTTAAAAATTAAAGGATATTATGTAAAAAATTATGTTACAGAAATCTGTCGTCAAAAATAGGTAAAATACAAACACATACATGTTACTTAACAGTCATCAACTAACTTACTTATACAAGAAGTTTCTAGTGAAGTAATTGTACAGAGATGCAAGGAACCACTTTTCAGCCAATCGAGGGCTTGCAGGACAAAAATACAGGATTAGACAATAAATTAATAACTAAAATAATATCACAGTTGGAATATCACCAGAATGTTGAAATGTACAAAAATAAAATAAACTAATTATTGTAACAATAAGTGTTTTTCTATAATCCCAGAATACATGGAGCTGAGATTTTGGATGTCAGTTTGTGCGTTTACTGATTTTTTAATTCTTTGAATGTGTAGCATTTCCATGGTTAACTTCTTATTCAGATTCTTTTCAGTGGCTAGTATTGTGGTATTGTGGTAGTCAAAAGCGTGCTTCTCTACCTGAATGTGTTCCACTAAGGCACACAAGTTAGGTTTTTTAGTTTCTTTCGTGTTCTTTTAATCTGGTACGCAAGTATCTTTTAGTTTGTCCTATGTAAGCTTGGTTTTCCATAGTTTACATAGGACATAGTTGAGATTTTTAAAATAAATTCGTCAGTTTTGTGTCAAAAATCAGATGACTACCCTCTCTCTCTCTCGCTGGGCCTGACTCCTAGCGTTCTTTTTTCTTATTTCCTAATTTAAAACCATTGATGATAAGACGCCGTTTTAAGATGACATCAAAGATAATGGGTTACATACCTTAAAAGCCATTTCAAATGAGGCTATCCAAGACTGCTTCGCGAATTGGAAATACCGCTCGGAAAAGTATGGGAATAGAGGAGGGAAGTACTTTGAAGGAAACAAGGACCAATAATTTGCAGAATTAATAATAAAGTTTGTGTTCACATAAATTCATAATCATCCATGCATGTGACAGCATATTATGACAATAGTAATTAGGCCGCTTACCTTCTTCGCAAAAAAAAAATGTTTGAAAAAAAAACTTCGGTTATTTTCTGAACTGGCCTCGTATTAAATTTATTTATTTTCAACCTAGTTTGTTACACATTTCTATCCTGCAGTGTACAAGCTCTTACGATGAGTACTTACTTTCTGTACGTCCGGCAAGAGACTGACATTTTACAAGAATCAATATCCTATTTAGCAACGGTAATTTGGATACGTGTATGAACCATTAACTCATCTAGCAATAATGACGAAATCAATTAGTTGTAATTTTTATAATTAAAATTTAAGAACAAGGCTATGCAATTATAGTACAATTTATCTATTTACTGTAGTAAATCAATAATTAAGATTTGTGTTGCATAGTGAAACTTTAGCAATACTCTTCAGTTATTTTGTTACTAAACATTGTTGTTGATGTCTTAGAATTGAAAATTTTTGACTTATGTAAACCATTTAATGAAGGAGAGTTTTAGAAACTTACAATTTCTTCATGTTTTGAACGTTACGTTTTAATTTGTAAACCTATCAAACCTGACAGATTTTATGTGTATTTCGCCTTAAGCAAATGAGAAAAGTTAATAATTCTTCTTAAGCTTTTCAAATTATTTACCAAACAGAAGAACTTTCAACCAGTTTCAAACTCTAATTAACAAAATAATTATCAAAAACAATAGCGTCAGTTATAATTAGAAAAACATACTTCGCAACTTTTTCTCACACAATTTTTTAACAAATATTGTTTGTGAAGAAAATGATCTGGGCAAACTATTTTATATTTATAACAAATGTCACTTTTATCTCTCGTACATATACTGTAATCTGTAATGTTAGAGGTGTTTAACATGGGAAAATAATTTTTCGGAAATAAACACGGTTCAATTAATAGCTCTGCTACTATATTATACAGGACAATGTTACATTATATTTAATATGGTTCACCTCATTTTATTAATGTAAAGAAAATTACTAATTTTTTGTCTGTTGTTTCTATTCTTAGGCTTATACATTGGCAGCTACCAATTCGTAGTTATGTGGTAGTTTGACATTTTATATTCCTTGTAAATGTTAATATAAAATGCTTATTACTTCTTGTGTAAAAATATGTTAATAACGCAAGTAATTAAAAGGAAACAAATACGAAACAAGAAACAATAAAATTTATTACCAACTAGCGGACCCGGTGGGCAGACGTTGTCCTGCCACAGAATTCTCTAGGAAAATATATTTCGCCGGACTATAAAATTCCGCTGTTCGCAATTCTTCTCCTTCTAAACGACTTGACCGATTTTGATGAATTTATACTTATGGGTTCACCTGGATGGTCAAATGCATAAGTTATGAATATAAGACATGAAAATTAAGAAAAAATTCTGGATCTCGACAACAGCGTCAACTACTGGGTCCAACTGTAGCTAAGAACCATCCAGGAGACCCCATAAGTATAAAAACAAAATTTCATCAAAAACGGTTAAGCAGTTTAGGAGGAGAAATATTACATCAAATAAATTAAATAAACGAAGAGGAGAAGTAAAAAGTCGCATTAAAAATAGTAACAATGGTTATCCTGATTCCTCTAAATTCCTTACTAAGGCAGGAGCAAAAATAAAAAAAAAATATCATCACGCCTTTTACCCATTCCTGGTGTGGCACGCTGCTGACGCAGATATCGGTAAGTGATATATTTTTGCTAGTAATCCCACAAGCGAAAGAGTTAGTTTATTAGAAAGTTTACAAAAATTTTTACCGTGCGATATATCCTATATATCCCATTAACTTCAAACTGTTAATGACGCACATTACCACAATAGTGCTATAGTTTTTAAAATTACCACACTGGTTGCCGTTATTTCAACACGTTGCTATCATTTAAAAACTGTCCTGGGTTTTTGCTACCTGGATTTGAAATTAATAAATTTTTACCATATTTTACAAAATTCCGAAGGATCCTGGATAAAATTTTGTAGGTACGTGGAACACTACATGAATATCATACTTACGTTATACATAAATTTGGCTTACGACCTCGTAGCGCAATTTTCACATCCCTGCGATAATATCTATATCAAACTAATTGCGCAAAAAAAACCATTTCTTACTAAATAACTGATCTATATCAAAATATTATGTTGAAATCATTGATCCGTTGATATAAATGAAGATTCAGAATTCTCAGTTTTTATTTCTTGTTTGATACCAAATAAAAAAAATATATTAAATATTTAAAATAGTTAATATTACATTCTTTTAACCATAAATTAATTATTTGCTGACATTCATATGTGCTAAAAACCGTAAAATTTGAAAGTAAAATAGCCATTAAATTTTGGGTGAAAATACTGGTACCCTAAAACGTCTGTAGAAATCTCAGTGTCGACATCTTTGATTATTATAATTGTTCCCTTACATTATATGTTGCGATGGGTTCAAAACTAGAAATATTTGATTACCTAATAATAGAAGTATATATAAATTCTTATTGTTTTGAAATTCCAGGATGTAGGTATTTTAAATTTCATTAACTACTACTACTTAAATTTAACATTAAATTCTATAAATAAAAATATAATTATAAAGCGTAAATAATCACAATTTCACACTTAGTAAATTATCGTAAATTACATGGTTTTCTAATCAATCGATGTGCACGTCTAAAACAGAGATTTTTTCCTGATGTCTGCATGTTAACACTTATTTTTAATTATTACACATGTTCTGATTAAGGCCATCTTCCATTTACTTCTTCTACGCATCTATGAGATTCCTATGACCTTCCATATTTAAGCATCGTTGGAATAAAAAAGAGGATCCGTAATCCGTAACTGTAAGTTAAAATGGATCGGCATCAAGGACTTGTTTGTTTACTTAGCAAAATGCACTTAATTGTCTTGTTCTGTCAGTGGTTTAGAAATATGGTTCGGAAGGTCATGATATACTTCAATTCATCATTAAGTTGGAGTCTTTTGAAAGCCATGCCATTCTTAAATCACTCATACTTTGACAATTAGTTAGCGTCTTGCGTTTTGGAAGTAGGACACGGGATTTGTAGAATTAATTATACGGATTTTGCTACACGAACTACGAACTTAATTTATGACCATGGACAAATCGTCCAAGCATTTGTCTAAAATTATTGGCACGTAAATGATTCGATTTACCTTTAATCACGCTATTTTTTATTTTCAATGGAAAATCTACTCAATAGTTCTTGATTCATAAATATATTGGTGGCCTCGTCCTTAAACTTGCTTAGTTGTTAGCATTATTTCTTAATGACTTTCATAAACGTACTTTAATAATTAACTATATAATTTGATACAGAATTAAAATTATTTGTACAAATGCAATTATGAAACATATGTCTAAGAGACTTCTTCCTAAATTCAGTCAAACACTTTCAAAATGGATGATTTCTTTTGATTTGTATCTTTACTCCCAATTAAAGAAATAAATATATTAAGTAACGGTCGGATACAGATTACACAGTTTAATGGGTTACTTTATTCGTTCAACATTCAACTTTAGATAAGTTCTATTAAAAATAAATACTGCGGCTCGAGATTGTCGAGCGTGAGTTGTGTAATTTTAGGATTAATTTGAGAAAAGTGTGAACGAGGTGGTCTTATCTACAGCTAAATTCCACATAAATAATATTTATACATCATTATTGAAAATAGGATTGTTTTTTCAGTGCTACTAAAACAATGATGTACACATTTTGTTTATGTCGAATTTACCAGTAAGTGAGCTCACTTCGCTAACACTTTTCACAAACAAACCGTAAGCCTACGCAACTCACACTCGACAAACTCGTATGACAATACTCATTTCCAATGGAATATGTCTGAAGATAAACTCGCTTCCACAAATAAAGTGACCCATTAAACTGTGTTTTCAAGGACATCCAACTGCCACTTGGTAGTTTTTTAGTTTTACTCAAACTGTGATAAACTGATAAATTCACGAAGTTTCAGTACAACCGGAGATAAATGAGCATATCGCAATGTTGATCGTAAATTTTAGTGGATAAATTAGTATTGGCAGTACTATAATTTATTTATAATTAATTTCAATTTATTTATATGAAAGGACTGATACAATTTTTAGTTTTCGAATTAAATAATAATTAAATATAAATAACAAAAACTAAGAATTAATTTTACCAAACTATATCAAATACCTAAGCCTGAAAATGTAAGTAGAAAAAACTTTAATAGGTATGTACGTTCTCATTCTCTGTAAAAAATTTTAATCAAAATAACAAAATTTGTTAACCAAGCCAATAACCAAGTCTTGATAGGTTTTACTAACTTGGTTCTCGAAATACGTGTATAGATTTTACCTCCCGTACTTTGTATGTAAGGGACGTTTGATATTTTGAGTAAAATATCTCGTAAAATATCGATATTGAGTTTACCACAGAGGTCTATAAGGTTTTTAGAACATATCTTAGAAAATAATTATTTTATCTTTCATTTTGTAACAATAATCTGCCGGGTGCACAATCCCCCCGCGAATTCTAATGTTTGAACGGTACAAAATAGGACAAAAGTTTCAAATAAAAATTCAAATAGTATTTTAAAACTTTTTTTTTATTTCAGAATTTACTCAACTCTATTTACTGATGTAAATACCTTGTAGCCTTTAGGCCCTCAAGTAAACCACCAGTTCGGCATTTGAACGTCTAAGGTTAAAAAATGAGGTTCTCTAGTCGACGCGTATACAGAAGGTTCAAAAAGTTCCGGGATGGTGAAATATGTATCTCGTGAAACACATATCGAATCAAAAAACAAAAAAAGATTTGTTATTTTTTTTAAAAAAACCCTATCTTATGTCACCAAGCCAAGAGGACATTTTTTTTTTTTTCGAAGATGGGAAGAGGTATAACTACTTTGGGCATATGCCGCCTCATAAATGGATGAATTGTGAATTATGTGAACATTACAAACAACCATGCTCTTCAGTGAGATTCGAGCACACGACCTCCGGTGTACTAGGCTAGTGAGACAGCCACTGTACCACCGAGATCGGCAAGAGGACAAATTATTAAATTATTTATTATAGTTATTTATATTACGTAAAACAATAAATTTTAATCAAAATATGAAAATCCAGATACTGCAAAATCTATGAATAATATGTAAAACTGCTTGATTGAAAGATATATCAAAATGTTAGATGTGTACATTTATCGAAAGGGAAACAATAGTATACTAACATAAACATTTTTCAAATATTTATATAGTAAATATAAGAGTTTCGTTTTGTTGTATTCAAATTTACTTTGAAATTGTACACAATATGAAAGCAGTGTATTATTTAGAAGCATTATAATGGGTACTAATATCGAGAAGATAATAATAAATGTAAAATCGAATATAATTTAAAATCAATTTAAAATGGAAAATCAAACATTAGACATTATAAATTATATACGGTACCATCATGCACGTCTCAGACTATTTTGAGAAATTTGTACATTAAATTGGCAGTTTAGTTTTCCTTCCTATAAATTAAGTGGTTCTCTAAACATATAGAGTAAATGTGCCGATTGTTGAATACCAATTTTTGCAGACAGGATGTGTATAGTATTAGTAACAAGTATCTTATTTCTTTATGTTGATTGTTTTGTGAATTTTTATTATTATTATCTACTCAATTATAATTGGTGAGTGGAGTAACCGGGTAATGTGAAATACTACCATGTGCTTATGTGGAATATATTCCACTTTGGTTTCTTAGAAATACATGTATTCCACTTTATGGCCCTATTCCACATTCAGCGGATTTACTCTACAGTGTATTTCAATTTCGAAACTCACCATTGGGCTCTTGAGAATTATAAGCTTTACGACTTTGCCACATAAGTGGGCCAATTTAATGATCTTTTTGTTTTCATGAAAAAATGCATAGGTAACTGGAACAAAAGACCTATTTTCGCTGATTTTTCATTTTTAAATAATATTAAACAAGAAAGGTACATATTTTTACTGTCTTACGAGTGGTATCGAAAAAAATATATATAAAGTGTCCCAATTTAATATTTTCCTTGAATATCTCGAAAACAATGCACCGTATCAAAAAGTATGCCGAATTAGAAGCTCCATAGTTTTGAGGCGGACATCTGATTCTCTCAAAATGATTACTTCTTGACCCCTAGGAGTAGAGTGCGGTAAAGGGGTTTAACTTTAAATTTTAAATGGGATCCCCTTTTTTATTGCACATTCGGAAAGGGCGTTAAAAATTATGTAGGGTTTATCCGCTGTAATCAACAAAAATGATTTATTTCAAATAAATTATACAATTATTTTGTGTTAATAAGTGGATAAATTACGACTTTCGTTGTTTTAATATTACCCCTCAACACCCAAGCGGAATGAGGCAAAGAAATTTTAAAAATAAAAATAAAGAATAAATCGATTTGATTATAGATTCGAATTAGACATGCTACCCTAATGATAATATTTTGTAAATATATATTTTTATTGTATTCGTTTAAAATATCATCACATGATATAGTAAAAGCTGCCTGATCATATGTTATTATAATGTGAAAGCTACACAATGATTTATGTAAATGAAATAAATAAATATATCGTTACACCATTTATCTATTTTCGATATGGCACTTCCACAGTTCTCGATAAGTAATATATTTTTACGTCTGAGATGCAGTTTTAAAGAAGAATAAACCAGAGGAGAAAATTTAGTATGGGAACTGTCGGCTGTGAGATTCGAAATAAGGCTCTCATGATTCACATTCCGATGCGTTACCACGGAGATTTTTAATCATTAATAATATGTTAATTTGCTTACTTCAGTAGTTAAAACAAATATAGGATTACATTGTAAGATAAGATTGATAAATTTTAACTTCCTAATTTGTGATTTGTGTTTGTAAGGTGTGTCAAAGGTATTATCTCATAAATTAAAAGAAGATAAGTGTATATAGTTTCGATTTCTACGAAGATTTACTACCATCAATTTCTCGCATAGTAAAAAGAGCTAGAAGGTAGATTTTAACAAGTAGACACACGTAAGGTGAAATTAATATTAAAAATGATATTGTACCTAGGAATCTTGCAGGTAATTTCTGTTTGACAAGAAGAAAGTTATAGTGATCTGAAGGTAGGTAAGAATCAGTTGCACGAAGTGAATTTTAAACGTGACCCCAAGGTAAATATTGGGAAATAAAATTTACAATTGTAATGGGATCTTGAGATCTTGATAATGATCCGAAGAATTATAAAATGTGCATGAAATGACGAAGACAATCAGGTACTCTACTCTGCGAGATTGTAATTGGATGTATTAATCATGGCTATTACTTAAATTGTATGTCAAAGTTTATATTTAAATACTATACATCATTTACTAATTAGAATTATCATGCGTTTTTGCGACCTTTCTAAAAACTTTCTTTTTTCCTTGTAGGTACTTTACTGCATGATTCTTTATACATAAATACATCATACTAGATTTTAACGTCAGTAGCCAAATTCGACATTTTATCTGAAACTATTAATGTATTACCCCCCGTACATACTCGTATTCTGTATGTAACACAAGTATTAACGGGAGAAACATTTCGATAGTCACTATTTTCACGAAGACCTCTGTGTGTGTGAATTGATATGTAGATGGAAGTGTATCCGTATGTTCAATAACTCAGGTAGTGGCGGATTTTGGGAAGGGCTGTAGGGGGTATAACTTAGGACACCAAAATCCTGGAGCATAATTTTGTTTTTATAAATATCAAAGGCACAAAAAGTAAACAAAAAATTAAAATGTTAACCAATTTAAAAATAAAAAAAAACATTTTTCAATGACGTTGTTCTTTTAAACATTTACCATTAATATGTACTTCAACTACAGTTCCTTGTAATCAACTGTACAGTGTTTTCTCAATATATTATGTTATTCAACTTAGATTGGTTAAATTTATTTGAGTTAAACATTTTCAGTTGTTTTGCTAAATGCTGATAGGTTCATGTTTAAATGAAAAACATTGTTGATGCATACAAAAGCCTATTTGAAATATTATTCTTATATACAGAGTATTCGGAAAAGTTGTAATAAGCTTCAGGTAGATCGATTCTTTGATCAACAATCCTAATGCAAAAAATTGTATGGACCTTAGTAAAGCCATACGGGCTACTCAAAGAAATGTAAATTTGTCAATACCCAATCCAACAATTATTGTTATAGCACTCATTACTTCATTAGGTTACTAGACCAATTATTTATATATTTAATAAGATTTTAAAAATACATCTGATGAGGATTTAAAAACTTAAAGTATTGATATTAAACGTTTAGTTACATCAATGAAATTTGACACAATCCTTCTTGAAAGTAAACAGCAATGATATTTCAATAAAAAAAAATTTTAAAATTCGTTTCATTCTAATCATATTTACTAGTTTAATGGCTTCGTATAGTTTTACGAAGGGTCATACAATTTTTTTGCATGAGGATTGTCGACTCAGAATTAATCTAATAATATCGATATATCGATGTATTGATATATTGATATATCGATGTTTAAATTAAAAAATACAATATCGATAAAAAAATTACGCAATAATCCGAACCACTACACTCATTCTTTTATTTATTGAGTATAATATTTGTATTATTTTTATTACTATAATTCATTTTTAACTTTACATTGATATTATTTATGCATTTTGAATTATTTCTATTTGGTTTTGGAATATACAGATACAATGTTAATCAAGAAGTGGGTCATAGGCATTTAACATATGAAATCAGTTTTTACCCGCCGTTGCTTAAATTTAAAATAAAATTACTTCAAATTAAAGAGAATTAAATTTAAAAAAAAAAGACCTTCTTGAAGAGAGCAAAGAAATAAATTCTGCAGCCACTAAGTAATTTAATTTAACTTCTCTGCAATTTTCAACAAACTTTTTCTCTAAAACAATCAAGGAAGTAAAGCTAGTGGATACTCATTTCGTTTGTGTTGCACCTTTCCATGAGCAGAACAAACTGTATCTGGTTTTTTTGGATATTCGGGTTCTAGAATTATGATATCCGATATTCATATTTTAGAATCATACAATTTCGTGAATCAAGTAATGCGAATTTATAGTCTGTTAAAATTAATAAAACTGGCATCCATCATTTGAAATAATTGCTCTGGAATCTGCCTCCAGCTTAATAACCATAATTTTGTATCGCTTTCATTCGAATACCAATTCCGGTTACATATGGATACTAGCAGTTTGAACCCAATATAGATTTAATATCAGCTTACATCCATAAGTTTTCATTAATGAGCGCATTTAGCAGAACCTAGCGGCTAGCTAGCGTTTGCTTGATAGTGATAGATTCTAGCAGATGAAAATTAGCATGAACATGAATGTAATGTTGCTGATACTGTCATCTTGTGTCAGTCAAGTTAGGTGGAACTAACCTCAAATTCTGATAATAGACAAATCCAAAACAGTATTTTAAAATTGGTATGTAATTGATGTCAAATACTTCATATATTTCACTATATTTTAAGTTATTTTTATAGTTTTTTGCAGACATGTTTAATATTGATGACATTAAAAATGAATTTTTGTACATTTGACAGTTCTAGAAGGTCCGCTAGCTTATCTAGCGCAAATTTATTTCGCAAGATCGCTAGTCTAGCTGCTGAAATCTAGCGGTTACTTAGCAAAACGTTCGGCTGTGACCGTTAGGTTAGCGATCTAGCTGCTAGGTTCGGCTGAACGCGCCCAATATATCTGGATGTTTATTTGACTGTGTTTATTGAAATGTGTAAATAATACTCGAAATCTCAGGCATACAGCTTTTATTCTTCTTACATAACCTTCAGGTAATAATGTAAAATGAAATGACGGTTATGTAAGAAGAATAAATGTTGTATGACTGAAATTTCTAGAATTAGTTGCAGTTTTCATAAATATTTAACACATTTTGACAACCTTAGTTCACAACTATTTTTCAAGTAGTGTACACATAACTCATTTCTATATATCAAATAAATGAGATTAAATATTTCGCTAGATTTAATTACTAGTTTTTATTCTAGGAAGGATGCATAATAGAAAAGCATTATACAATTAAATTGTAAGATAAGTTCTTCACTCATAGCATAGCATAGAATAGCATTATACAATTAAATTGTAAGATAAGTTCTTCACTCATACTTACTTATACGGTTTCTTGTTGTAACGTATCTAATTAGCAAAAACATATGAAGCTAGTTTATTTGTCTCTATTAATTTAGTTCTCGTCTCTTCCTGCAAGCAAAAAGAAATAGTTCTGTTTTCTTATCCTATATCTTAATTTTATCATTTATTTAATTTAACGTTCTTCAATCTTTACGGTCTTTTCACATTTTCAGTGTTTTTTTTTTATGGAAGAATGCATAAAACTGTACATGTTAGATCATATTTTACGTCTTACAAATGGTAAATGTTTAGTTTTTGAGATATAATTTTTCAAAAACAGTATCAAATTTCAAATCTTCTCCAATGTACTTTATAGTTGCGTCATTTATTTCCGGTCAAGAACAGCAATGTCACTGCAAAAAAGCAAATATTAAATTCAGTTTGTTTTGATTTCGTCAGCTGTTTTATCATTTCTTGACAGCAACAGTTGATTAAATAGAGAGCAACGCAAAGAAAGCATGTTACCTAAAATATATGTTGATATTAGTATTTGTATTTTTTTGCAAACCAATATTTTCAGGTTGGATCACTGGCATTTGACGTGAATGTGTGAGTAAAAAGTGTCATTTTATGTGTAAGAATAAATGACCCGCGAAAATTTATTACCAGAATTATGAATGAAAACTATTAAATTTTTAAATGTTTTTATAAAATGAATCAATTTCTATGTATTAAAAATAATATATGGAACTTTTTTAAATAACTCCTTGTTTAAACATACTAAAAAAATAATTAATTCTGATGTTGGTATTAGATGTAATAATAATTGTATGCTGGGTTGTCTGCATACACACAGGATTCAATCTTCAATAATATATTCATTGCTTCGTACAGGGACGTCGGAAGTAATTTTTGTCAGAGGGGGGGGTCCTTGGAAGATATTTCTTGGATAAAATAAATAAAAAATTTGAACAATACTAATTTTTTTGGTACAGGATTTGTACATACACAAAAATAAGGCACTTTGGTAGTGAGAAACTTTTCATTCTATTTTTTACATATAAACTGAAATATTTCAAAAAATCTTTCATTTTCTACCCATATGTTCAGATCTAGGGGCGCGCGTCGCCCCTCCTGATTTTATAAAGAGGGGGCGGACTGCACCCCTGATCCCGAACTCCGACGCCCCTGCATGCATTATGCGTGCCGCGATTTAGCAGTAGATAACCGCACCAAATTAAAATATCTGATTTGCCTTGATCTACATACGAAAAAATATAGAACACGGTCAGGTTCCAAAACGAACACAGGTAGAGTTAGTTCTGGGTTTTATTTGCATTGTTCCGAATATGTAATAAATTTTAGTCAATTCTACGTATAAATTTATGAAATATGCATTTGTGCGTGGTTTCAAAAAAGTCACTAACATTAAATATAAGTAATGTGATTCGAGTTTGTCGAGCGCGAATTTGTAGGTTTAGGGTTCGTTTCCGAAAAGTGCGAGCGAAGCGAGCTTACCTATAGATAAATTCCACTTAAACAAAATTTGCACACCAATATTTTAGTACCGATGAAAAAAATAAATAGCTAATTATTTGGCTTCCTGTAAACACACAGCGCCATCTATAACATTTATTCTGTACTGAATCATTAATTACATGAACAAGTTATCCACAACGAGTTTCGACGACGTGAATATTGTGGTGGGATAAAATTTAGACGGTGCAGATTTCGACAGTATGGCAGGCACTCATTTCCACGACGATGTCCATGTGGGTGTGTGTGTGTGGATGGATGTGTGGATCTCTTTATGAGAGATGCTTGTGTACTATTTGATAAGAAAGCTAAGATCATGGCCCACGTCAGTTTTTTACAAAATTTATATCTTTATTCTATATATGTATTTATGTCATTTCTAGGACATTAAAATATGTAAAATATGTTTTCTTCTTTCCAACAGTTTAGTGGTTGATGGATGCTTATTGGTATATTATTTAATGAACAGTCTAGTCAGTAAGAAGTATGAGATGATCCCTACGGGGATAAATTTTTTTGTATCCGTATCCGATCGTCATTATGGTGAACCTTAAAGAGGTTAAATTGAATTTTAACTGGAACGCCCCCTAAAATGGTTCCAAATAAATTTTTTTTTTATAATTTATTTGGACCATTTTAGAAGGAAGTCCGGTTAAAATTCAATTTAACCCCTTTTAAGGTCCACCATAATCGACATCCATATAGGTTTCATATCTGTATTCAGTTAATTGTCAAGATTGTAAATTCGGATCTGCAACTATTTTGTTCTCAACCGATCAGCTTAAGAAATTATCATATCCCAAACTGATCCGGATGGATAAGTTTTATAAACTAATTTGGTTATTTTTATTTAATTTGAATACTATGTCAAAAAATGAAATATTAAATAAAAATACAAAAAAAAAACCTGTTTTTGGATATGCCAACATAACTTTTTAACCGTTGTGCAATATTCTAAAATAATTTTGTTAAATACTTCAAGTAATAATGGTAGATAATATATTTCTCTATAATTTTTAATTGAAGCATTTTTTTGTAAAATAACTTAAGAACATTGGATATGGCTAAAACACTTCTCTTAGCAAACCCACAAACAAAGCTCATGGTACCATTCAAAATTATTATTATGACAGTGTACAACGAATTAGAAAGAATACGCATATTACAATCATTTACTTCCTAAAGCGGTTAGTCAGGGTCGTTGTAAAGGAATCTGCAGGAAATTCACTGTTTCTAAGAAAAGATAGTTGTAAAATATATCTGGTCTTCAGGACAGGAATGAACAATCAGTGCAAAATGTTTTCTTTAATGAACAGAGAATAAATGATAATTTTATAAACATAATCAACTTGACAACAAATAATACAAAGCAAAAATAAATCTCAGGTTAGCCTTTCAATCTAGGCTGAGGCATTAAACGGGGCAACCCGCAAGTGCTACATATTTTTAACTGCGAGTTAGAAAACGCCTTTCGTCAATCTGGAAAGAACAGGAAAAGGAATCATCGTGAACCGAAAACGGCTAAACATTTTAAGGTTCGCAAACGATGTCGTCCTATTTGCAGTAGCAACTGATGAACAGAAAGAAATGATGAGCCCCCAATCAATGCAGGAAAGGTTTTAGCTTGAACAGAGACAAAACAAAATTAATGTTAAACAGAGGTAAAGAAATGGTGAAACTTAACAACAAAGAATTATAATGTCGAGTAACATGTATATCTTGGCCGAGTAAAGACATTTTTAACAAAAATCTAAAAAAAGAAAAGAAAAGAATCGCCAAGGAGATAGAGAAATACCAATCAGTAAGTGCTTTTAGAAAAATACTTGTATTATACCTGTACATTTGTATGGTTGTCAAACATGGGTCTGGAATAAATATAACATTCCTTTAAGTTTGCGAATGCATAATGGAACGGAAACTTCTTTCTATTTCAAAGATAGTCAAAATGGGAAAAAAGCGTGATATCTTAAATCAAAGATGTTATATTATATTTAAAAAGAATGAAATGGAAATGACTGGAGTGGGATTAAGTATGAGAACAAAAGAAGGTAGGTGGAGCAAAAGAACAACCGCGTGAGGGATTTTGCTGGACGGAAGAAGAAGAAAAGACGGAAAACAACGCGCTGGAGAAATGATGTAACCAAATTCGTGAAAAAATGGCCAACAAACAATTGCTGCAAATAAAGTAGCATGAAAACAAAAGCTTATTATTACAAAAATATCCGATATTAATTTGAATTTATTTATCATGATATGCATCCGCGAAAATGTAACCCGCATCCACAAAATCAAATCACTGAATCTGCTGAATTTGGTGGACAACCGCGGTTCTGCAAGGCTCTGAACTAAAAGTTATTTGAATTTTTTTTTCAGCAGTAAATAGACAAAGAATATTATCAAATAGAAATTTTGTATACCGAAACCCTCAATTAAATTGCTTAAATATTTTCAATGTCTATTAAAATCGTTTTGCTATTACTTATTTTCTTTTTAATTAAAACTAATTAAATTATGTTTACCGGTTTCTATGTTTATATGCACAAAAGTAGGCTGGTTAGTAAGTAATAACTCTATTCTTTATGGTAATATTACCATACTAACCTGTCAAAACAGTCAAGAAAATAAAAATAAAACACAATGATAATATAACGCAATTTATTAATACATATGGAATTAAGCAGTTCAGAGCTTCACCTGCTGCGTTCCAAATATTTTCAGGCAATTCAGCATCGACAAAATCCATTTTTTTATCTAACACGTTTGACGTAAAAAAAGTATTTACAAATATGATACTAAACAAATGTGACCATGGTAATAAATAAAAACAAACAGACTTACTTGATCACTTCTAAAATTATGACATACGATGTTCATAAAAGAATTTAAAAAAATAATAATTATTAATGATGATAACGTCTTCATAAACCTGTAAACTATTGAACAAACCACGGATGTTTTGAGTCAAAACAGGCCTTAAAGGTCTTAAAATCCTCGCTCTAGGAGCTCAGTAAAATGAAAGTATCAATAAATTGCCGTATCTACATATTTGGCAACATTCCTATTGGAACCCGCACAATAATGTGCGACGCTATTGGAACTAAATAAAATACGGCAATTGACATGTAGCAAATAGGTATAAAATAATAAACCTGAACAGAGAGCTGCGGCCGGAAAAATGGAAGGCCATTCCAAAATACCGCGACCGTAATCAGTATAAATTTGATAGGACCTCTGGCGAAATGACGGTAAAGCTGTTCCTATATCCTGGTTGTAAATTATTGTTTTAGAAAAAATATTCTTACTTTTTTCTCTTGGGCGAGCTAATGTGAAGAGCATCATTAAGCATGAGAAAAATGATACATTTTTAATGTTCAGTATCAAGAATATCTTAAATTATTGTCATCTCATGGTGTGAAATATTCGTTCATACCCTTGTACCCAGCATAGGCACAGTACACATTTTATAATTGCTATTTGATTGTTATATTTCCATTAATAAAACATTTCTTACACTTCCACTTTTTACACACAATGTTCTGTAATCCTAATAATACCCGAAATTGTGAGTTACATTGTCTCTTCTCACAGAACACATATGTGATATGTGTACAATACATTACTTCCAAAATATATTTAGTGCTATTCAAAATACTTGAAATAATAAAATCGAGGAGGAATTTTTATATAAGAAATATGGCAGCTGATAGGTTAGGATCTGGCCTGTAAAAGTGGTACATTTTGTTTAGCACAAAAGTAAGGTAGCATTATTACCTCAGAAAACACATAGTTTTTGAATGTGACAGTACATAATTCGAAAATCACGAGTTTTTATTTTAAAATTTGTCAAAAAGAGAGTACAGTTTATTTAAACGAGAAAATAATGGTTATCATTAGCTAAAGCCAAGGTCTAAATCAGCCCGATGGATTGTCGCATATTGTATCCTCGGGATTTTCGGAAAGGCAGAGCTGGGCGTACTCGAGTACATATTATACTTAAAAGTACTGTTTAGAGTACAAATATTGTACTCTATACTCGTACTTGAGTACATTTTTAAAATTATTACTTTTACTCGTACTTGCGATATGTCCGTCGAAATACTCGTACTCAATACTCTAATATGTACTTAGAGTACAGTCTTGTTTTATTAAAACAAATAAAGATATTATTTAGGAAACTTAATTTTTTTACGTTGTACGTGTATTCTGTAAAATTTTCGATATTATTATAAAAATAATAATCTAAGAATTATCTTTTTTGTTATACTTAAATAATTTATTTACTTTCAATATATCATATGACTTTATATTTATATAATATGTGTAGATTTATAAATATATTTTTTGTAATTTGATCCTTTTATTTCTCTAATAATATAACAACTATTCTACAATCGTACAATTCTCTGTATTTCTTGTAAAATAACCTTAACAAATCTTTATTGAAACCAGAAACATAATTTTAATTTTGAAATTATACTCGTACATTGATTCCATAAAATTACCTACTCTTATTCCCGGTTGCACCAACGTTAGTTAAATTTTAAACTTGGTTTAATTAAATAAAAGCGTATCTAATTTTTGACATCAATGTCAATTACTCCATAGGACATATAACTTCGATTTGCTTTTATTTATTTAAACCAAGTTTAAAATTTAACTAATGTTGGTGCAACCGGGCATTAAACAAGCATTTTTTTAGTTTTCATCTTAAATAATAGTTATAAATGATATTCCATATTTTTACAATAATCCGTGTGTTCAAGTGTTCAATTATTTTACAAGTACTTTCAAAGTATTCTATACCTTTGCCATGAAAATTGTTAAAGTACAAGTAATATACTTTAAAGCTTATTTGATTACTGAGTACTTGTACTAGATACTCGATTATTTTTATGTGGTACTTTGCCCAGCTCTGCGGAAAGGAACATTTTTTTTTTTTGTCTAAGTTTCTCAAGGCCAATAAGTTACATTGAATAAAAGATTTAATATTATTTCAACTATAGTATGCAAACGTTTAGAAAGATTAATTCTGAATATGTGTCACGATGCATTAAATACTAATTTAATTTTCTTTAATCGCAAATATAATCATACAATTCCATTTTTGGAGACACAGGTTACAATAATTACTGTTTACTAACTTGTCAATTTCTCTCAGTTCAAATATTCCCATTTCAGGCTTAGTTATTTGTTCTTTTCATTTCACAGATATTATTACAATTTTGTAAGTTTGCTGGATATACCAGTAATAATGTTTTGCTACATCTAAATACAACATAAACATTGGTTACTCCATGTACATAATAACTGTTTCTTGAAGCTGCTGTCGAATTTGTTAGAATCTTACTCAGATCAATTATCAACATTTTCCTTAGCCGGATTCCCTATTCTAAAACAGTACAAATAGTGAAATATGACATGTGTAGGTACATCTGAGCACAATGAGAGTTGCGTTCACAGCGTCGTCAATGGATTGTTCGGGTCCCAATATATTTAAATACGCAAGTATATTTGTACATTTACCTCATTCTATTATAGTAACAGGTAAAACAATGTTTTGTTTACAAGAGTCCAGAGTTATAACGGGTGTTTTTGAGGTTTGTTTTTCGAATTGGCAACACTTTTTCCAGTCACAGCCAATTTGACAGCTGACAGCTGTTTTGTGCTCAGTTTATTTTTCCATTTCACAATAAATAGACTTACTCCAGAACCAAAGGGCACATTGGCCAGAATTTTGCATGTAAATTCTGCAAATTTATTTTGAAAATTTTATTCAGCAATGATGCTAATTTTTTGATAAATGGCTACATCAACAAGCAAAATTGCCGCCTTTTGAGTGCAGTAAATCCATAAGCCATTATAGAGATGGTGTTACATAAACAAGAAGTCACTGTTTGGTGTGTTTTACGGGCTTGAATCATATTTCTTCAAAAACGATACCGGCCAGAACGTTACAGTCAATGGAGACCGCTATAGAGCCATAATTATTGACTTTTTCGTTCCCCAATTGAATGGTATTAATGTTGAAGAGCGGTGGTTTCAACAAGACGGCGCAATATGTCGCACAATGCGCGCCTCACTCGATTTATTGAGGTACGCATTCGATGAGTGCATAATATCTTGCAGTGAACCTGTTGATTTGCCTCCGAGATATTGTGATTTAACACCTTTGAATCATTTTCTAGAGGGATATTTCAAGTCGCTAATCTACGCCAATAAACCCGAGACAATGGACGACATGGAAGCCAACATTCGCCACGTTATTGCCGATATACGGTCGCAGCTACCTCTGAAAGTGATCGAAAATTAGACTTCCAGATTGCGCTTAATTTGAACCAGCCGCGCGTCTATCTTTCCATAATCATATTCAACTGGCATAATATTATATTTCCAAAAAACCAATACCTTGACCATTACCACGATTTTAATGTGTTATATTTAATTTTAAAGTTCTAAACCTCTAAAAAAAACATCCGTTACATTGATTTACGTATTCGTAGAATAAGTCATTTACACATTGCACTATGAAACCAACGAGCAACATCAACATTCGTCGCATAGCGATTGCATGGCCTGCGGTAATCTCTCCTGCTGTCAGCCGCAACCTCAGCCAACCGGAGATGATATATTTACGTTTACTTCGTTCAATCGATGAATGACGGACAGATCATGCATTGTGTTCTACAGACTGCACCACACTGCCTGATACTCAGTCGACAGCCGATCAGCTGAGCCATGTCTAATGACAGCACGACAATATTTGGGTTGTTCGTGAGAGGTCATCAGCTGTTGCAGCAACAGTGTCTGTATTTGTGTTTGGACACGGAGGTTTTAATTAGACTTGATAACACCCTCGCTGATATTAGTGAGATGAAGTTGATAGGATGAAATTGGGAATAGTAACTTTTAACTTAACGTTATCGAGTTTATCTCAAACGCTATCCACTAAACGTTAATTTTCGAATTTCTTCGAATTGTTGTTCTAAACCCTTCGTTAGTGTGGTTGAGTATATTATAACCCAACATCTCTATTTATGTTTCTAAAATCAAAATGAAACTATGAGTATTGTTATTTTTAAATAACTACCATTTGTTTTATTCATTTGAACCATAATGACGTTTATAAACATGTTTGATCATTTAATTTTCCAAAGTCGAAAATTCCTGATAGTTATAATGAAATACTGTTCGGAGTATGACATACACCACTCACCGCGCATGTCTTTTTTCCATCACAATAAGGAAGAGTGATAATTCGGAGATTGAATAAATATGCAAAATTAAAAACAGTATCAAATAGATGTACGAATTAAAATAGGAATGTTAAACAAATAATGTGCAATGCAATTATACAACAATTAATGACTATAATTAGGTTTAAAATAAATTTACTCTATCTACAACAATAAAATTTTATGACATTTTTAATTTCCTCTGAGGTAAATTTGTTATGAAGGTTACGATAAAACAAAATTCCAGAACGTATATTAACATAATTTTATTTCCAAACTGAAAGATGAAAGGAATTAAACCTTCGATGTTCTGTACAAAAATGATTTATTAGTTTTACATGAAATGCATAATTGTGGAAATTGTATTCATGCACTTATAATTTCATGTAAACAACTTTAACAACAACATGATTATAACGTGACATATTAATATCAAATATTTACCATTAAATACACGTTATTATAATAATTATTACATTTATTATTTGTAAAAACAGTATCCTTTATACTGTTACGGACGCGGTACGGACAAATTGAATCTTGTCGGCTTACGCCGCCGTTTGAATAGACGCAGCGACGACTTGTTTGAACTAGACCGCTCGCGTCACAATAGAGAATATTCCCGAAACTTCTCGAAACAAGAAAAGCAATATAAAAGAGCGAATCACCGGCAACCGTCTTTCGTCAGTCAGTCAGTTAGTTGACTTAGACTCAGTCAGTCAGTTGACTCAGTGGACTCCGAAGCTACTATGAAGAGCTTGTGAACATAAATATATCGCGCGGTCTGAACATAAATAAATATCGCTCAGCTAGTTTATATAAATAATTTATTTACAGTAGTGATAAGTTATTTTAGTGTTATATACCTAGTGTTAATTAACTTTTCTCTTTAATTATTCATTATTGTTATTACTTTAGTTTTAAGAATATTTTGCGGATTCCCAAAATCCCTAAATTCATAAAAACTAAATTTTTATCAAAATATCATTTATTAAAGATTATGTATAGGGTATATATTGAATCGAAGGATACGCCAATGCGTTTTCTGTGCTATTTTCGAGATGTTCAATTATTGGCTTCCCTAATTATTTTTCATCAAAAAAGATAGTTTGTCGCAGGGTAAAAATTTCTTCATTTATTGACTCTTTATAATTTTGCTCTACTTAGAACTGAAAAAAATACGGAAATGTTTATTGGTAATTTCCTCAAAATAATTTCAACAGCCATTGGTGGTCAAGAGGCATTACAGTCTGTAATCTGACGGTCGAGGTTGGCGTCCTGCCAGTTATGTTACTTATAAGATCGCTTCACAAGTGAGTGTTCCTGAGGTCCTACGTAACTCATTACAACTTTTGAAACTGTGGACTTATTAGTCCTAATAGTTTAGTTATACACAGATACCCGAATTTCTAAGAAACATTATTCTAAAATCTAAACTATAAAGCTACGTTCGGTGTCAGTGCCACGTTGTTGTTTTAATGGGAGCCACTAAATTGCTGAAAATATGTATATAATAAAACAAATTGTGTTACTCAGTGCCATCTTAAGGCGTGGGCATGCTGGACAGTCACCAGGGGTTCCATGTTAAATTAATATTGAAAGATCTTAATTGTTTTTTACAACTTATTAATTGAATCTTGCCGAGTTAGGAATCGAATCAAAGGTCTCAAAAAGAATATCATAAATTGCTTTTGAGCGATGGTCAATTGTTTTTATTATAGTTTCAACAATAGTTTGATATCAATTTTATGCTTCCTGAAGGGGAAAATTATCACGCCATTTACCAATTTTGGCCACGCTGCTTACAGTAAATTATGGTATATAATATTTTCTATAACACTGTTTTGGAAACTAGGCATTCCACAACTAAAAATCACGAACATTCCATACGCCGCGTATGGAATATTTTCGACGAATCAGAGCCGCATATTAGCGCGATATATGAGGTATCTTGATTCAGTTACTATGGTTACGTCTGTTTGTTTTAATTTGATTTATTTGAGTTTGACATTTACAACAGTTTTAAATTTGTATTTTTTGTATATTTCCAAAATCTTGTTATAGAAAGTATAGTCTACAACGTGTAACGGAATGGCATATCCCGCACTCGCAAACCGTAGCCCTCGCCTTCGGCTCAGACAAACTTTTTGCTCGCGTGGAATATGTGCCATTCCGTTACTTGTTGTAGAATATACAATTCTATAACACTGTTTTGGAAACCAGGCATTCCACAACTAAAAATTGTTATGGAATCACTAATATTCCATACGCTGCGTATGGAATATTTTCGACGAATCAGAGCCGTATATTAGCGCGATATATGGAGTATCTTGATTCAGTTACTATGGTTACGTCTGTTTGAGTTTGACGTTTTCAACAGTTTTGTATTTGTATTTTTTGTATAATTGCCAAAATCTTGTTATAGAAAGTATAGTCTACAACACGTAGCGGAATGGCATACCCCACACTCGCAAACCGTAGCCCTCGCCTTCGGCTCGGACTACAAACTTTTTGCTCGCGTGGAATATGTGCCATTCCATTAATTATTGTAGAATATACTAATTTTCAATAACGTTTACGTATTTCTTGTTCTGAGAATAAATATATAACTGAAATATGTATCCTATATTTACTACATTACTATATTATACATTATACTTCCCTAATTTAATTTGAATTCTCCCAAACACTAATGGTCAGTATCAGTAAACTAGATCCCTAAATGTGCAAGTGACAGATTAAATTGACAAGAAGCAAAAACAATATCTGAGTAATTAATTTTAAGAATTTGTGAAGAAGAGACAACATTGTGAATAATAAACATTGCACATTGTTTATTTGTTTTACAGGTAAAAGTTGTAAACAAAATAAGTATTAGTTTCTAATTTTAAAGCTAATAACATGTATCTTTGTTTTATAGAGAAACAATTCAGTTTGTTATTTATTGCCATTCCCGAAAGAAAGAACATTATATACAGGCTGCGTTTTTTTTTTATTTTGAGAACGAAATATCTCTTAAACAACACATCGAATTAAAAAACTAATAAATATCTATTCAATATTTTTTAAATGCTATCCGGCGATACCGTTGTTGACCCCTGCTCAACCCCCAAGGTATGTGGCAGGGGGAAACTTTTAAATCGTAAATAGGAACCCACAGGGCCGTATTTACGCATGTGCACCCGGTGCACGAGCACAGGGTCCTCCACAAACTTTCGGAAGCAAAAATTTTCCAACTAAAATTTTTAAATTTTTAATTTATTATTAAGAAACTAAAGTAGGAACTTATATTAGAGTAGAATATTTTTTTATTTTGATCTTATCTCTAATTAGTATTGATATGTCAAATTCTCATTCTACTGATGGCTGGTTTATACTGGATTTAATTTATAAATTTAATTTAAAAAATATAAATACATGTAAATACCTTTATTGGTTCATGCTGGATTTACTCATTTATAGATTTATAATTTACATTTAAAATATCACCATATTTTATATTCTAAGCAAGGAGTACCCCTTGATTCTAAATTTAAATTTCCAAATCCAACCAATCAACTTGACTGGGAAACAAAAAATAATTTTAACAACAGTAAAAATTCGTGAAGCGGATCTCCCAAAACTAAACTTGCATTTTTATTGACGATATTATGTGTCTTAGAAAGCTTATACAATACTTACTCAACGCGCAAACAAATTATAAAGAATTTAATTTTCAGGCGTTTTTGCCTCACTTACGTATATTTAGGGGGGGGGGGGTTAGGGGCCACCACTTCGTCCACTGCACCGGGCCCCCAAATTTGCAAATCCGGCCCTGGGAACCCCCATTTTTTCATTACAGATTCGGATTCTACGAGAAAAATACGTAAATTTTCGATGCCTGATAGACAGCGCTGTAATAAACAAAAAACAAAATTTAGTTCAAAAAGATAAAACGGATCTCGAAAAGAATGCATTGGTTAAAAAAAACAGACGTAGGTAACCAATAATTAAAAAAAAAAAAACATTCTTCCTGTATATAAAAATTTCGTGTGGGAACAGAAATTTTTTAAAATCATCTTATTTTTGCTAATTTTTATAATACGTATAATAGATAATGGCTGGATGCACGAGCACTATTTTTAAGTATGCTAAGCGAAGTGCCCTATAATGTTCTAAAATTACTTCATAAAAAATGCTTCAAATATAACTTACAACTTTTATTTGAAGTATTTATTTATAAGTTAATTTAGAATATTGTACAACGCTAATCTTACAATACCCAAAAACAGAGCTTATGGTAACAGCCAAAGAGTTTTTCGAATTAAATTTTTTTCAATCTACAAGATGCACCGGGTAGTAACAATTCTTGATGTGCCCGGTATATTCCTAGCTTAATAAGTCAAAGCCGTAACCATAAAATTCTGAACACATTATACTATTTACTACGGAGCTATTTATTCTACAGTGTTATGTTAATGCTGTACGTAAAGTTTATCGTCACAAATATTATCAAGTGCCACATACATATTCCTTTAGTGATTCGTTGCAGAATACATTGCCATGAAAATGTTTAAACAAATATTCTAATTTGATGGAATGTAGCTAGTTAGAATGAATGATGAAAAACCATAAAACGTAATGTAGCTTTTAACTTCAGCCAAATTACCGTTGCAAAAAACCCGGTGTTATCTAAACGACACGTCTCCCGGGAGAAATAACAAAGTTTTACGACCGGACAAAACGCATTTTTTATACTTATCCTTCGAATGTTCGAACGTGGCCTAACAATTAAAGTTTATCGACAAACAATGCTTAGCATTTAAAATAACACAGTTTCTCTAAAAATATTATGTAACTTCTAAGTAATTTTGTGACAATGACTGCAGCAAACAAAAGACAAACAATTAAAAAGTGAAATGTCTTTCTCTGGTAAATTGCTTGGAAGTGACTTAATGAAATTGCTTGAAACATCTTGGGAGAGATACGTTAGATACAGTCAAGGTTACTGTGTTTTTGGATCAATGTTCAAACGAATTAGATGACTGTTACCAGTTCCAATGTTTCAATTATTAAATATTAATTATTTTTTGCGAAATCATTATAAAAAGATTAACACATCATTTCATAAATTTTGACTTAAATGATTTGTTGAAAGTAGATCATATTTAATATTATAAATGATGTGTAATTATTTAATGAAAGTTGACATTGAAAATTGGACTTAAATATTATATAAAATAAATATATCATCACACCTTTTACCCATTATGGGTGTGGCATTAAGCAGATCTCGGTAAGTGATATATTTTTGCATATGAAATGCGGTCACCAGCCGTCAAATCATAGCCCCCAAAAGTTGTTAGTGGAGGAGGAACCACAGGGGTAAATTTAAATTGGCAACTGTCAGTAGTGGGATTCGAACTGAGGATCTCACGATCCGCAGTCCGATGCGTTACCACGGAGCTATTTATATAATAAGTATTTAAATATAAATTGATATTTGTTGTTTTTAGTATTGCTTTCAAGTCTGTTTTATTTATAAATAACATATTTTTAATTATTCTCCACTTCCTGACATTACTAAATATTCATAAATAGTCTACTATTTTTAAATGCAAATTTTAAACGCCACATTAAATATGAGTAATTAATTCTTGAATGCATCAGCCATATATTTGCTTATCTCTGCAAATGAAAAAAATTATAGTAAAATGCGGTTAACAACTGTGTCAATCGAAGTAAGTATTTATAGTAAATAAAGGTAATGAATTATGAATTTTTTGGTATTAAAAGATTTTGGTTGTTTTTAATCCCGGAACATTAAGTAGCAAACTTATTACCCAAAGTCCTAAGTTACACTCATGTTCCTATATTCAATTTGAGAATGAGAGAGTGTAATAAATCAATCTTTCATAGGCATTCCAGTGGCACGTCAATATAGTCCAAAAGACTGAATTCGATAGAGATCTACCGCTAAATTACTTAAACCTAAATATGTACATGTTATTGACGATATGTCAGTGACTATAATCAATATTTCAATATTGTATCTATTTATTTACTTAAGGAGAAAATTGGGGGAAGCTCAATTGCTTGGATAACTCTTTACCTAGTACCCCATATTTCCCCAATCCGACACTGTTTGTACGTTTATACTAAAAAAAAAAAACATGTAACTACATTTCTAGCAAATTTTAATTTTCAACGGTACAGAATATAGAAAAAAGTTTCAAATAATAGTTATAGGTAATACTATTAGTAGTTAAATAGCAAAGGTTCTAGACCATTCATCAACCATTGTGCTACAACTATCTAAACCTTAACGACTTGTGGGTTCTTGGTAGACAACGGTGCAGTTGACAACTTTGAACTAGTACACGTGAAGACAGTTTGAACTTTTTGGGTTTCGGGTTGGAAAGTGGTGTCTGAGCCATGGGCAACACTGAACCAGGTCACGTGAAGATTGAGGTAGTTGTAGCACAATGTTGGTGAGTGGTTTAGAACCCTTACTTTTTAACTACTTACATTTGTTTAGATAGATTCAATTATTTACTAATATATGCTCAATAAACCATAGTGGCCTTCAAATAAACAACCATTTCCAGTAGATGAACTGTTACCAATCTAGTCAATTCGTGACTTGAATGTACAAATTCTAAATATTTAATTTGAAAATTATAGCTTAGATGTTAAGTTATATTGGATGAAAAAATCTCCCATAGAAGCCAAATTGAAACCCATCACATACTTACACATACTGTACACACAAACACATACGCATGTATAGGTACACATCCTCACCCAACGTGCTTATCTGTTTAAAACTGATTGTAGAAAATTTTAAGCCAACACAAAATCTACCTCATATATATGTGAGGGTGATTAAAATATATACCTACTAAATTGAATCCAAAGAAAGATATAACTTACCTACAACTGAAATAAGTAATGAATATTAAACAATAGTTGTATCAATGCACTGAAGTTTAACTTTTTATCACGAATATGTAATTTAGTTGCCGAGTCCCATAGGGTCGAGGAAAATATCCATATGAGTGATAAAAGGGAACTTCAGTGCCGCGGTACATATTATATTTTATTTGAAATGTATAAAATTAGAAAAAACTTTTAAAAAATTATTTTAGAGGTTAAGTTTACAAATCTGTCAGTTGTCAGCTATGTCAAACATCAGCCTTGCCTACATCGGAGATTGAAGTTAGTTATCGGAAAGAACACTCAAAATGATATGTTACCTACCCAATTTCTTCATCGGAATTAATTAGTTCGTTCTTCTTACATATATTTTTTCATTTACGTTAAATTTACTAAAATAGGTCGTATACCTGCCAAAATTATCCAACTTGTACAATAATTATTTTACTGTTGCCAACACTGCGTTGCTCAAAATCGTAATATAATGGTTTACTTTAGTGCATATTTCAGAGCTTTTAATGACTATTTTGGCGTTCTTTAGTGCCGATTTCAAATAAATACGTTTTTTCTACTCCTGTATAAGTATATCCCCATTATTCCAATTTTTTGATGAGTTTATAGTACTCATAATTTACGACAGGGAATAATTCACTTTGCTCGAACTAGAAATCCATAATTCACGGTTATTTTAAAGACATGATGTGTTTCATCAAATTCCGTTTGACAGTTGACATGTAGCCAATTGTCTTTGTATATTTTTATTATTTTTCAACAAATTTCGATAATTTTCAATTGTGATTTCCGTATTTACAGTTGTAGAAAAAGTACAGTACACTCGGGATTATGGTCATTATTCACTCGGATGATTTGCATCCCTCGCCAACGGCTCGTAAAGCAAACTTCATCTTTATGAATAATGACTATCATAATCCCGTATATAATAATATAATTTTATACTACAATGAATTTGAAGTTTGCACGCATTCGTTAAACTAAATTTAACTATCCTTACATTTGAATTTGTATTAAATTCACTTATTTCTGACAAAATTGCTTTCAAATAACTTCTAAAATTCTCTATTCTGCTCAATTTTTAATAGCAAAATTATTTTTAAGAGGGAGAGCCATAGGTACAATTTTTATGTCGATTATTGGAATCGAACTAAGAATCTCATTGCTCATAACCCTATGATTTACTATGGAGATAATGATTTTATGATACAATACCAGAACCAAGTCACGTTTTCATTTCTCTTAAAACGTTCATATAGTCTCGGCATAAGCTCTTATAAACTATTTTATCACGCTACCAATAAAAAATTCCATAACTTAACATTGAAATGAGAAAGATATACATAGATTGATTGGTTGAAGAAAACAACATTTAATGATGTTTATGTTTCATGAAAATTAATTACTTAAAGAGAAACAAAAATGCATAAATATATGGTAAAATAAATTGCTGCAAAATTTCTTTTAAAAAAAGTTAAACTTATTTCTAAACCCAATCAGTGAAATATTGTTTTCTGTATCGTGCATAACAAAATTACTGTTTTGTGAAAGATAACATTTTTTATTACTGTCCGTTTACTTACTCATCAAAAGAAAACAAATAATCAATAAAATAAGAATACGTAAAGCAATAAAATATAAAAGTAAATATTGTTACATAGTTAATTATGTTTGCTTTGAGATGTTATCGAAAATAGACATGCAGCATAAAATTTCCTAACTACTTAACTTGAATACATTCGTAGTCGTATATCTACTACACAAAGAGCACATTCAGAGAGGTTAAATCTGCAGTAAAGAGCGCAAAATTTCCATTTTCTCGAAGAAATTCATGTGATCTAGACCACACACAATTTATTACAAAACATTTCAAAACTCCGAGCAATTACGAATGTTACGCCGGCAAATTTTGTAACATCGCATCACATCACTCGCATTACATGCATAAATTATCCGTTCAGGGCATGATGTACTAAACTGGCAAATATTTACGCATTTGCTAACTTCGAGACTTGGAGAGTGAAGTGCTATTTAGACTAAACACAAAGATCAATAAATTGTTTACAAAACATCTTTGCGCTTTCCCTATTGCTTGCTGGTGACGAATGATTCCTGCTACATCGACATTGCATGAAAGTCAAAGCCATATGTATTGATGCTTTCTTTATTTTATAACGCAATGCTTTTTAAAAATTCGGATATATCTGAAGTTATAAAGCCCTCAATAAATGGAAATGTGTTGGCAAAATGCATATTTATTATAATCGAAAGGGTTAACAAACACATTTGAAGAGAGTGAAAACTATTAAGAAAATATAGTATTCTTAAATAAACTATTTTATTGCATATAAGCATGTACTTCATGCTACTGGGTTTTTAACTACTTCCGTTTGGAAATTGGAAATCGAAGTAATCTTGAAAAATCTTTTATAAAGGAAGCAAATTAAAAAATGTTAGTACGTACTTGAAATATGCATCACAAGTGAAAATAAATTCAGAATAATCTTTGATTTAAAGTATTCTCAATAACGTAAACACAATTAACGTAATTTGATTAATAATATAAAATTAAACTAAATACAGACCAAACTCTTCAGATTATACATTTAAATTCCATTAGCCACTAATTAAAACTAAAGGTAAATCATTTCTTGGAAATAGTAAATGATATGTCATCAAAATAAAATTAAACAAGATACGGATCTAAATCAACTTCAAATAAAAGGAAAATCCACTAAATAACATACAAAAAGGTACTTTACTTTATACCCCTATTTTACGTAAAAAATTGGAATAATTTACTTGAATAGAATTACATAATAAAAAATTTTACACAGAAAAATCTATTTTATTCCGGGTTTTGAAGGTTCAAATCTAAATTAATTTGCATTATTGCACTATTTCATTTGATACAGTAGTCTTAGATACACTGTCGGAAGAAAAGGAAATAAACGGTTTACTGATAACATTTGTAAACCGTTTATTTCCTTTTCGCTTGTCGCACCTGTAGTTATATTGTTTTCCCCGGTTTGTCTGATGATGACCACCAAGTGGTCGAAACCGGTAACTTAATAAATGTATTTAGAAAACAATGTGATTAAGATTTCAAGTTCTTTCCCTTCATTTTCCATCAAAATAAAATCATGTCATCCACATTGCCTGGTACCACGAGTTCCATTTTTGGGTATTTTAAGAGAAGCCATCTAAAATTATATTATAAAAAAAATACTTAAATATAAAATCATTTCTTTTAGAAGAATTTTTTTATAAAATAATTTTAACTTATTGTATTACAATACTAAAACCTACCTTTTAAAATACCTAAAAACAGTGCTCGTGGTGCCAGCCAGTATGTTTATTTTGGTATACCTAATTGGCCACTTTAAAAATATCAAAAGAGTAGATTGAAATGACCATTAGATTCTTAATTAATATTTTTACTGTTCTAACAACACAAATACATACTTCGCTTATATGAAATTTGGGGTAAAATAAACTCGTCGCAAGAGTTTAATCTTAAACGGTAAAATACCGTTTAAATTTTTTTGTACAAACACAATGGAATGTTTTTCTTGTTAATGAATTGACTTCATTGGGAACATCACAGCTTTAGCAAACAATGAAAAGCGTAAAAGAATAGAGATGTATAGGAAAATAAATATTGATTACTGAATGAATTTATAAATATTTTACCTAATTTCAGAATGAAATATCAATAATACAATATTAGAAAGTGTGTCGTAATGAGTTCCATTACGATATAAGTACTACAATAAATTTTTACAGTAAATTTATTATGAACAATTACACCAATTTTCAAATTTGGTTTTCGATTTAGACGGAATCGTCTTGAAAATAGCCCTATTAGCTATTGTTTCAATATCTGACGGTAATCTATCTTCAGATTCAGATTCTATGAGAGAGATACCAATAGACATCATGTTAAAAATATTTGTGTGTGGATTATTGTTTCTCAAAAACTGCAAAACTGACCATAAGTGACATTTTTCTTGAAGCCTTATTACTATTAGGTTATTTTGAAATTTGTGAGTAAATAAGGTTTTATTCCAATATTTAATTTTATAATAATATTTATAATATTATTATCTATAAATTTTCTTTGAAATGTGTTTCTCTTATTAGCACCATTTAGAAATTAGAGTATCTATATTCAAAAAAATATTAAATTTAGACATATTCGTTAAAATTTGAATTTGCTGATGTGTGCTTTTTGGAAAGAACGCAAACAACCTATAAAAATGCAATTTTTTTATGTTATTGAAAAGTGTATTAGTTTCAAGGGGTATCTAGATGCATTTCAAATAGAAATAAGTGCTTTTTAGTGTACTGTACATATTTTAAATTCTAATTTAATCATAGTATATTTGTAGCAATTTTTATTCTAAATAGGTATTTCTGCCATTTTCAGAATATTTTAAAATGTAAAATACAACATTCCTCTATCGAGCAGTTTTATTGTTGATAGCTGATTATTGCTGTATAATTTAATAAAAAGTCTAGAGCGAGAGGTAATGTGCTGCACATATCAGAATTTTTTACGTAGCAAATACAACGAGAAACTGAAACCTAGTTATTGATGAAAATTGAACCAGCCTACTCACGCCTGAAAGAAGAACAAAGAAGAAAATTGTCAAATTTAAGATGTCAGTTTTATGGCACTTTTCTCATATTATGAAACTAGGTAAAATATTGTTAATAATTTTTATTTAGAAGGAAATGTATATTTGTGATAAATAGTAGTAGCATCCTTTGCTGGGAATGGTCCTAAGCTATCAAGAGTTGGAGCGAATTTACTAGAAATAAAACGGTACCTATTTATGTAACCAACAAATTCTTAATTGTAGTAATTAGTTCTTACAAAAGGTCCAGTGACATCAACGAGACACAACTTCGAATTCTACATTTCTCAAAGCGGAAGCTAAACGGTTATGTAATTCGCATTGATGCACTAAAGTTCATTAAGATGTGTATTTAATTGCTGCCACGAGGAACTCATAAGCGCCTTACTTAACATTATATAAAATTACAGGCTCATGCACTAAATATTTACTTCATTCCCCGTTCCGAGTTGCAATTCAATTGTCTCCAGAACAATTTAAGAGCAGAAAAACACTTACAAAGAAATGCTTTAGTGACATGCCACAGATTCTTATATAATATAGTTTAAATATGATAGGTTCTATTCCGTATATTTCAAATATTTCTTAAAACCAGTATGTTATAAATTTATGCCCAATAATATATAGGACATCGCATCTCTGATTCGAAATCTTTGTTTTGACAATTTCACAAACAATGGTTCGATTTATGTATGTAGTTGTGTATTATACAGGTCAGTTTGTAAGCATTTATAATTTTGTTATCAAATATATTCTTCCAATATGCCCATAATACGTGAAAGAAAATGAATCATAACAAAAAAATCTGGTGTGGGCAACACACTACTTTGTAATACAAATAAAATTAACTATTTGATATATAGATGTATATAGATGTTAACCTGTTAAATGTTTTGTTCTCTCAATTGTAACTTATAATACAAATATTACTTTTATAATATTTCACACGACACATATTTTTTGGCACTTCAAAATTATTTGACACGTTTGACACAGATATTCAAAATGGTTTAGTATTTGTTCCCATTGTAACTAAGATTATAGAAATATATTCTTAAATATATAATTTTTCTCAAAATTAGATGCATGTACAAGAAAAGTGCAAATAACATTTTATATTACAAATATTTTTGCTAACATCTTTCATTTTGAACTTTTTCTCATAGATGATTCTATTTTTGAAATAAATAGTATTTATTATTTTGTGTGTCCAGTAAACTTCCTCTTCCGGTTTTTCAATTTCATTCAAATCAACTCAACTCTTCTTTTTTATGAAACTTATAAATTCCAAGTTTCGTTTACATATCTTGTTGAGAGCGGCACATTGTAATAAATTGATCATCGCCAAAATACAATACTTATGACAACATTATTCTATTAGGGTTTAGTAGTTCACAAACTTTATATAGTATTATATTTAAAAGTTATAGGGTAAATAGCTCCGTTGTAACTAGTGTTTCACAAGTATCAAGACTATACTCTTGATCTTGCCTTGGCCTTGTTTTGATTTCAAGACAAGAAGTATTTTCCATTTCTCAAGACAAGACAAGAAATCTTGAAAATTTGATAGTACATTTTTGCCTTCCGCATTAATGATTAAAATATAAAAATTTGGATCTGTGACTATGATTTTGAAAACAAATGTTTTACGGAGCTCTTTATCCCTTTAACTAATATATATTTTATTAAATTAAATTTTATTATATATTCTTGCATTTGGGCACATCGTTTTGTATTCTTTTTTCGGCCCTAAAAGTGATAGGCACGAGCAGACGCTAACGCTAAGTTCTTGAGGGTTCGAATTGGATAAAGCGATATAAAAAGGGGATTCCCCTGAAATATCAAGAAATATCAAGAATTCTTGAAACAAGACAAGAAATACGTTGCCAAGAAGTGAGCACTTTCAATTTCTTGTCGTGAAAATCAAACCCAAAATAAGAAATGGTCATCAAGACATGAAATCTTGTCTTGATGAAACATGAGTTGTAACGCGTGTAACTGTGGATCATTTATTTTAAAATTAATCGAAATAATTAATAAAATACGTTAAGTTTAATGTTGTGTATTGAAAACATTACTGTTTACAAATGGTTTGTTACTTTAATATATTTTTATAATTATCAACAATTATTGTATCTTATAAATATTTTTTGTAGCTGATGGTAACATGCTTAGTTGTCGAAACGAATTAAAAATTAATGTAAATTATTAATCAATGTTTTTTATTACGATCCTATTGCCTATATTCTACAGCAAAATATGTATCACTGAAGATGGATCTAACCTCAAATTTAATAATCTTTGTTACTATACTTATAAATATATAATCCATGCGTTTCTTCGGTAAAGTGGCGAATAGGTAGCTTTTTGCTCGCACATCAATAATTGGAGAAGCGCTGAACTAAAGTACATAGAAATATGTGTCAAGAGTAAATATTAATTGTACCAGGACAAATGATTTCTCCAAGGGACACCTATAAAAATCAAGACTGAATCACTAATTTAACCGTTTTACTCAACGATTTATGGCTTATAATTACGAGTTACAAATAGAATAGATAGTCTACAGTTCAATTTGAAATATTAAGATAAGTAAAAATATAAGTTTAGTAACTTAGCACAATTTCACTTCTGATAATTGTTAAAATTAATTATTAAAATAAATTTGAAAATACATACAAGTTCTGTTAAAATTGCGGTGGCAGGTGTCATCATTCTTGAATTATCAATTAAATTAATTAATTAAGATTTTTATATACAGAATGTAAATCAAAAAGCGGGCCACAGGAGTTTAACATGGGAAATCAGTTTTTCCGTGCGCAAAAGATCCCAAATAGTTTTAGACGAAAATGGTTCAAATAAAAATTGTAGAGAATTTAATTCTGCATCTAAATCACTAATCAGATTTTATTTTACATGTATTCCGTAAAATCGACTTTAAAATTTTATAAATATTTCTCATTTGCAGTGATAGCCATGGAATTGAAACAAAATTACAAACAATTACATATCATTAGCAATGTTTATAAAACTATAAAATCGGTTATACAGATTACAAGACATGTAAAATAAAATCTGATTAGTGATTTAGATGCAGAATTAAATTCTCTACAATTTTTATTTGAACCATTTTCGTCTAAAACCATCCTGTATAAAAAGTATGAGGTAAATAGCTCCGCGATAACGTATCGGATCATAAGATCCTCGGTTCAAGCCTCACATCCGACAAATTTTCGAAATTAAACTTTTTTTCACCACCCCTGTAGCTCTTTCTCACTATCATACTTGGAGGCCGTAATTTGACGGTTGGTTACGCGCAAAAATATGTCATAATACCGAGATCTGCTTCTAGCAGAGTGCCACACGCAGAAATGAGTAAATGGCATGATGATATATTTATTGCAAAAATTTGTAAGAATAATATATTAGATTATCATTTCACTGTTAATTTATTTTAAGTTTAGTTTAACTTTAGCATCTCTAATTTTAGATAATATGAAAATTATTTCTTGATTAGTAATATGATAATAATTTAATATATTTATAAATACAATATAAGTAAATTACTCATTACTGAAAAATATACATATAACAGTATAGTGAATCAAATCTTAATTACTTTACTTCATTAGGAAATCTAGAATAAACGAATAATTAACGAACTGATGATACAGCAAATGAAAGTATACAAACAGGAATTACTAAATCGTGCATCTGCTTTTACAGATAAAAGAACGCCGATCTATTATATGACATAAACTGATAAAAGTAGAATTAGTACAAGGTTACTCATAACTAGAAGATTTTTCATGTTGATAGTACCTATTAAAATTAAACACCGTATTCATAAATTTTAAGAGTAGTATAAGTATTATAATTTATTGCTGATAAAAGATTACATGGATGGTATGTCATTGTGATATTTCAATAATGTTTACAATTAAAATTCTAATGTTTTGATTTGGTAATCCTAATTAGTGACAATAGAATAGATAGTCTACAGTTCAATTTGAAATATTAAGATAAGTAAAAATATAAGTTTAGTAACTTAGCACAATTTCACTTCTGATAATTGTAGTAATTTATAAGAAAAGAAACAAAAAGTACAGGATATATGTACAGTTTATTTACAACTTTACACTTTACATATGAACAACATATCTCTACAACCGCCGAAAACACAACACTACTCTACAAAACAATATAGAAACGCAAGCACCCTTAAAAACACCTCTTACCGCTCAATACCCTCATTCTAACATCTCGCATTCGGCGTCACTCAGACCAGCCGCAGTCACACTTGTCTTTAACTTATTACTTTTCAAAACTACCCTAACGCTCCAGACTCACACTTAAAAATTTCCTAAATCTAAAATTAACAATCAACTGACAAAAACATAAAACGGAGCACATAATCACAAAAAAAATATAAACAAAAGCTAGCTTTAAACTCTTCAACATAAGTGTTAATAAATTTTTGAAGTAATATCGTGCTATACCTACTGCAGTCGTATTTATTTATTGTGTGCGAGAGGATAATAATAGTATATTATGCACCACACTTGAGAAGACTACCATTATTTTCCCTGCGTTAAATGTGAATCCCGGTTTGTTAAACAAATATAGCGATAAAGCAGTGTGAAAATAATTAATTATATTTTATTATAGCAAAGTTTTCAGGTGGTACGAATATTTTTAGGTTTGTGCTCGTATACATACCTATAGCAAATGTTGAAATTCTTGTAACGAAATAATAATTCGAAATAAATAGGTAGTACTTTTTTGGGCGCTCCACTAAAATTTTATTGTTTTTCCTACTTTATAAACTAAGTAAACTAATTTGATATACCCCTAAGCAATATGAAACTGTATATTACTGAATATTTCCTTTATTATTTATAATTCATTTAATAGTAATAGTAATAAAAGAGTTGTTTTAACAATTTTAATGACTTGAATATTTAGACAATCTTCTGTCTTCTTTCTTCATTTCAATTATAATTGAATTTAAATCTACTAATATTTTGTATTAACGAAAATGCAGAATTTTAAATTATATTATGTAATATTCTATTGTAATAATAGTATATTGTGTTATTAGGATTAAATGTGATACTTTGTGTGCTGAGCATGTAAGTTTTAAAGACGAGCGAAGCGAGTCAGACAATTACATTCAATCAAAGTAGCACAAAACTAAGAAAAATATTCTGTCTTATTCAGCTTTTCTTGTTGCTATAGAATATGTTGTTTTGTTACTTTTTTTTTCGTTTTTAACGCTGGATTTATAGTTTGCATAGAGCACAGGAATAATTTAACACAGAATAACCTAAAATTTTGGTCATAAGGAAAAATATTCTTCAATTTATAGTTTGCATAGAACACAGGAATAATCTAATACAGCATGTGAATTGAACAATATTCAATTTTCTGTGTCTGTGCTGCACCTTCTATGTTTTCCGTGTACTTTCGTTATATTTCATGTTCGGATAAGTGTTTCCTAGTAACTGTTGCGAAAACATCTGTCATATGCAAATATAGGTATATGTTTTCTTCTATCCTGTCACTTCGTATGCCATTCTGTGCGATTTATAAAACCCTCAAATGAAGTTCTATGTTTTTCTATGTTAAATTATTCCTGTGTTCTATGCAAACTATAAATCCAGCTTTACTGCCAAATTGTTGAATTACAACCTAACTATTTTTCATAACATTATACTTTGTCCGCCGCCGGAGTAGAAGCTAACGAGACACTTTTATGGCGGCGGCGACATTTCTTCTTGTTGAATATAAATACGTATGAAGAAAAACTAAATTTGTGAAAGCAAGGAAAATAAAATATTCAGAAATTTAATAGATATTTTAATATTCGTATAATCATATTCAATCTGAGCCATGCAATAATAAAGTTGTAAACTAAAGTTCCTGCTCCTAAATTTTCTATGCAAAAGTTCAGATGAAATATTAATTTCGTTTAACTGAGTTGGTAACCTGTCAGGTAAGTACTTTAGATTTAAAGGTGTCCGTAAATTACAACACTGAAGAGGTACGGTTTTGCTCATGAAAATTTCAGAGTTTAAACGAATTTATTGCTTAGTGTTTATCAACCAGTAAATTTTATTTAACACTGCTAAAAGAGCAGTCACATTAAAATAAAATAATTCGTATACCAGGATGTTCAAGAAGTTCAAAATTTTCTACCAGTAATCAGCACAGTATGCATACTTAAACACTAGTGTCGACAAAAAAAAGTATCGATAAAATTCGACTTTGATTAAAAAAAAATAATAACGGTGGATCATTTCCGTTTTAGGTTTTTTTTTTGAACAAATGTACAAAAATAATGTATGAAGAAGTTTTATATTGTTTAATTTAAACATTTTTTTTTTATTTTCAACTAGAATGGTTAATTGCGCTATTGAAATTATAAAAATATGTAGATTTTTTATAAAGAAATTACAGGCATTTGCTCAAATACACTTTTGTTATTCTCCTATTATAACGTGTTAATGCATTATTTAAATTTTGCAGGTTAAATTTGGGATATCAATTTTTTTGTCGGTGTACATATGGATGAATTATTACCATAGTTAAAGTGATTGACAGCAATGTATTAAAGCGTATATATATATATATATATATATATATATATATATATATATATATATATATTTAAACTAATAAGAAATGTATTTTAGTACATTATAATTTATTAAATTGGTAGGAATTATTATTTTTATTTATTGCAAATTATCCCTTTCTTTCAATAAATTGGAAAAGCTTTCAGAACTTGTAGAAATTTTTAGCTATCCACATGTGATAGTCAGTGACGGTTGCACAATTCGGAAGATAGTGGAAGTCTCTCACGATAGAAATTGAATAAATCAGAGAATTTTCAAAACTTTAAAATCAATTTACTGAGTCAAATTACTACTAAATTGTAATGTATGTTACATCGTTAGATTCAGAAAAATTATATCTTTCGTTTCTCGAATGGTACTACAAGTATTGTTGTCCGGTAGAACATCTTGTTAAGATCGTGTCAACTTCATATATTTGCGACATAAAATTTATATATAAATCTTTCACATATTTATAAAATCTTGTGTTGCATATTTACAAATTTTGAGGTTCACATTAAGGCTGCCAGATGGTGTTAAAACATGTGTACAAATGTGGATCGAACCTCAAAATCACTTTAATGACGAATGTATATAAAATTGTTTTATAATTTTAAAAATATATACGGAACTAAAAAATTTATTATCAAGACATCAAGATTTCTTGACAAGAAATTTTGATTCTTGATGATACTTTCTTGTCTTGTCTTGGAAAATATAAAATACTTCTTGTCTTGGTCTTGTCTTGATTTCAAGACAAGATCAAGAGACTTGTGAAACAGTAACCATTTTTAATATATAAATATATTTGTTCCAAAATACAAAAAAACGCATTCTTTTCTCTTCTTTTTTGTCTTTAATTGATATACATTTGTTGCCTTTTAGACAAGCGAAAGTGATATAATATTTCATGGATATTGTTAACAATTTTTTTTTGAAAGAAAATATATCAAATACATCTGAAAAATAAATGATAACAAAATATTATATTCACGTTTGTTTTGTTGTATTCTGTAAACAATGTAAAATGTGTGTGTGGATCACCGGAGTAACAGTTTTTTAAAGACTGCTGGAATAAATTTTTCTGTATTTTGTATTTTTATTTCTACCCTCTGATTCGTTTTTGGTTATAATACTATGAAAGTAAAGAGATAGTTAATCAACAGTTTATTTTGAAATACTTTCCTTAGTAAATTATGGTTTACGATAATACTTAATAATACAATAACATTTAATTTTTTTTATGAAGATGGCCAAATGCCTCTTATGGAGAGAATGATTGTAAATTTATGTGAACAACACAAACGACCATGCTCTTTTGTGGGATTCGAAACCACGACCTCTAGTGTGCTGGGCTAGTGATACAGCCACTAAGCTACAGAGATCGGCGTTTTAATTGTAAAACATGATATTAATATAAATGTTATTATCTACATTGTTTGTTTGGCACATTTTTCTCTTACTTGCACCATTTAGGTAACAATACATTAAATAAATATTGAATTTTGATATTCGTTTAAGTCGGCTGTTCTTTTTTTATATATGACATAAATACATTTTAAAGAGGGTGTACTGTACTGATAAGAAATGACGGCCAAGATCACAAAGTGTAAAATAAGCCATTCTTCGTTCTAGCAGTTTTATAGTTCAGATTTACTTTGGTGAATAATTTAGTAAAAAGTTTACAGCGGGAGGTAATGGGCTAAACATATTTTTGAAGTAAAAAATCTGCACATTTGTAGCAGGGCAAAGAAACTCTCGCTGGGACAACGAACTTTCAATCTACATACCATAAATGGCCAGAAAATTAGGAAATATTTTTAAGTATAATTTGAATTACAAATATTGTTCTTGAAAAACGAAAAATACACCAATTTTGAATCGTTGCAAGCTACAACATCATAAAAATTTAATTATCAATTTCCTCTCTCAGGCCATCTCAAAAGCTCAAAATATTTCCTCCTGAACTCTGAACCACACTGACATCTGTCATCCAAAAATAACAAGACTTAACCCTTCACTACCACCAGCACACATCTCACCGACGGCCCACACGTACGCTCCACGTTAATGTGCTGACCTTTCAGTGAACTTTGACACGATTATTTGGATCGAAGAGGGTTGTATAAAGGAGTGGGGGCGAGCAGGGCGTGGCTACGCGGGGGTGGACTCTAGGGGAGTGGTTTCACAGCAGACGGGATCAATACCTGTCTTCAGAGAACGGAGAGAGCGTGATCCAGGTAGACACTGATTTACCGGTGTTTTCATTCATCAATACCTACGATGTGGGATATTCGTGATTTAAAGGAGGATAAAATGGAAATTGATTGTTCTTTGAAGTCATATTTCAGGGGTGAAACTGAAGCGGAAGTTATGTAACTTTTTGCAAAACCACATTTAAAAGTTTAATAACTTCTCGAACCCTATCTGTAAGGGTTACTGTGCTGTGGAGCATGCATATTTGAATAGCACAATCGATGTGGGTATAGCCCTTAAATTATTAGTGTAGTATTGGCGAGTAGTGAGTGTTAAGGTTGTAACCGTATTTGAATGTAGAATAACATCGAGGTGACTGTGTGTAAGATAATATGAAGCATAAACTAATCTTTATTCAATTAATAGTTATTTACGTATCAAGGCATTGAAATTCCATTTTTTATCACGAATATGGAATCTAGCTGCCGATGCCCGTAGGGCCGAGGAAAATAAAACATTTGAGTGAAAAAAAGGAACTTCAGTGCCGAGATACATATGAAGTTTAATTGAAATCTAAAATTCGAAAAAAACTGTAAAAAAATTACAATAAAGGTTAAGTTTATACATCTGTCAGTTATCAATTGAAAATGACAATCAGTGTTGCCAACCTTGAACAGTGAACTTATCGAAAATAACACTCACAAATTATGTGTTTTGTCCTCAATTTCGTCATTGGAATAATAATTCTTCTTGCAAACTCTATAAATGAAAGTGTGTATTTCCATATGACTAGAATTTTAGGTTAGTCTGTGTTAAATTATTCCTGGGTTCTATGAAATAGACCACAAAAAATGCCTCTCTCTCTCTCTCTCTCTCTTACATTCTCAAAAGATAAGATTCAAATTTTAGAAAAATAATGAGCTGCTTGATTAGAATACATTTTGCCTGTTTCTTTAATATCCTTAGGAATTGCAATTTTAAATATTTATTATAAATATAGGGGTTACGTGTGCATTAAACAATTTTATTGGGAATAAAATGAAAAATTATTTGTTCGTAATACCTGGAGAAATGTATTATGTATATTATATCCGGTAAAAAAAAATCGAAATATTGTTATTAAACATTCGTGAAAGTAAATAGTACACTTGATCATCTTATAATTAAAATGGAAGAGCAGAACGAAGAACAAGTTATAATTTTGACCATAAATAATGACAAAATTATTATAAATTTACTGAAATTCTAGACTTTCATTCACAATGCTCCATTAATGCAAATTTTAATCAACATATTTTATCTTACTTCGCCCGTCGAGAATTCCCGAGAAACACAAAAACAGAAAATCTAAAACTGTTCCACAATAAATTCAAATAACAAATGAATTTCCAATACGACATGACATTACCTACTCTCAAAGGAATAATTCTTATTTTATTCTACTGTTAAATTCATGAATATCTAAATACGAGTACATAATACAAGAACTGCGACGGAGCTTGTTTCATATCAAATTTATATATTTTTTTAATAAAATATTTCGAATACTCGTATAAACTACTTTACAAATAGAAATAACATTGGGTGCTATTCACAGCTCTGTACTAAGCGTTACTAAGAAAATTGTATTAGGAATTACTAAAAAATCTATTCACAGCTCGATACTAGGCAATACTAAGCGTTACTAAGTTTTGTATTTAGTACACAAATATAAAACAAGGTAGTACCGTGTTTAACTTGGCTGAACGGACAATTTGAAATGCGAGATGTGCGCGATATGTTCGAAATTTACAAAATAGGCGGATAAAAGTGTATCGACGACATATGGACCCGTTTACCGAATTCAAGGAAAGTGAAATTAAAAGGAGCTACATACTGTGAGACTGTTCCAAGATAGTAGCCGATTTGTAAATAATTTGACTAGAGGAGAATTGACAGGCGAGCAAGTACCCCTATGTTTCGTCAAAATTACAAGTACTTCTTGTATTTAGATTTTAAACAAAGAGTTTGTACCAAAAATAAAACGATAACTAGGTATTAACTATTTTCTTATATTTGAATTTTGACTAAGGTTAAATTTTTTAGTTGTCAAAATGACAGTTTGTGATCACTATACTTTCAATTACATTTTTTTCTGTCGCACGCACTCTTTTTCTTTTTCATTCCTCAATTTTCGGATCTCTTCCTATTTTGTTCAATTTTTTAAATACTTTCATTTCCTTTTTAAAATTTTATTCATAAATTTCAATTCTCTTAAAATTTTATATAAATGTCAGAATATGTCACTTGGTGTTTGGCATAATATAAAATATAACGTAACTATGACTACCAGTGATATTTGCGATGTTGTCAACTATGTTTTTTGTTAGTCACTTGAACTAACTAAAACACGCTAGTATAGAGCTCTGAATAGGTAGTGTATTAATTACTGTTTTAGCGCTAATACATGTTTTATCTAAAACAGCCTAGTACACAACTTTAGTATCGAGCTGTGAATAGCACCCATTGTATTTAAATTTATACTTATTCCAATATACTAAGGGCCGATATTCCTATCTACGAATAAAGTACATAATCAATTATTCGCCGAATAAATGAAAAATATCGCGTCGAAATCATACCTCAAATGATACTTATTGTTCCAGCTGTCATTTTTTGATGCGTATTTTTTTATTTATTCGACGAATAACTTATTCGGAAGTTTATTCGCAGATGGAAATATCGGCCCTAATAGAATAGACAATATTAATAAGAAATAATGATTGGTACTGAATTTGTCAATATTTTGACGTATTAGCACATTATGCCAGACATTTAAGTGATCCAGAAAATGAATCTAAATTAGAACAAATTACATTGTGCGATGTGAATAGAGAACTCTTACATTACGGCTGCTACCCACATAATACCCGTAAAATATTTCATCATATTCAATAGTATTAACAATATCTTTTATAATATCCTTCATGAATTATTTACTCTCAAAGAAAGTTGTTAAGTTTGATTGAAGTTGAAACTTTGTTCAATTTTGCGCAAATCCAAGACGTCATGACACTAGATTGCCAATATGACAAAAAACCTTCGTTTCTTGGCAATGATTCAACTGAATCTACATTAACTTAAGAGATTCAAAGTATTTGATATGCAGGACAAGACTTCTGCTCCATTTCGTTCACTTCCTTTGGGAATTGCAAAATTCGATGCGCCGCAAATGCTGCTACACTACAGTCTTGCGAGAGAAAATATTTGTATTGATAATTTAAAAAGGAAAATTTTCCAGTTTCAGTTCAAATGTATTTTTAACTTATTTGTATAAAGAAAAGGTTATTTATGTAAAAGATTTAAGTTCGAACAATCAACAATGGGAAAAGGAAAATAAAGTTTTCTTATTTTATTAAATATTTCATTATTTTTATATTATTCTACTTAGTATAAGGTATACATGATAAAAATCGATGAAGAGATTGTCGCGGAAATACGTGCTTTGAGGTCTACTGTGGAGTTTTTGGTTGGATGAATATTTGATCGATGGATTTGTGTATGTATGTGCAAGAACAAGAAAAAACAGAGCAACATAATATGATAATTATAAATGACAATACGCATGTTTGAATAAAGTGTGCATGTGCAAGTTTTCTGTGTGTAGGTGTGTTTTTTCTATTAACTCAAAATTTTAAAGAAGCTATCAATATAAATACTCGTAATAACTAAAATATCTCTTCGCGCCTTATACCTACTATGAAGTGCGGTTACCAGCCGTCAATAACAGCCCCCAAAGATGTTAGTGGAAAGAGAACCATAGGGGTAAATTTAAAATGGCAACTATCGATTTAGGGATTCTCAATATCCACAGTCCGTTGCGTTACCACGAAGCTTTTACCCCATTACCAATACCAACATAGCTACTAGTATCTAATTAGAAATTTAGATTTTAGATTTCATGTTACGCGCTGATTAGATCTTGGCAACAATCCATGAACCGGAAATGGTAGATTATTTGAAAGCCTATCAAAATTTTTAGGCATATCTCAACACAGACAAAAAGAGATCCGCTTCTAATAGCATTATCATTTTCACATTTTCAATTTTTGTTAGAATAATCAAGATGTAAAACAATATTAGATACAGGAGGTTATATATTGCCACATTAGGTTGGATGGATGTGTATCCGTATGTTTAATGACTCAGGATCGATCAAAGAATAATCCGCGGTACCTACTTAGTTGGCTAAACAATAAGTACTATTTATTTTAAATATGGAACAGCTACGATCAGTGTTTCAAATAAAAAATATTATGAATAACATTTATCAAAGCAAATATTATTGACATTATTCATTTTATTTCCTTCAAATAAATTATGTTTTTCTTCAAACGTCATAAAAGTGCGTTGTTATGTATTTGTATTCAACAAGTAGAAGATCAATATTGTCGCCGCCGGCGTAAAAGTGTCTCCTTGGCAACACATTTACTCCGGCGGCGGACAAAGTAAAATATCATGCAATATAGTAAGGTTGTAATTCAATAATTTGACAGTTAAGAATATAACAAATAACAAAATAACATATTCTGTGGCAACTAGAAATACTGGATACGGCAGAATATTTGTTGAAGTTTTGAGCATTTTTTAAAGTTTTAATGTCTATTTTCTATGTTTGAAGATAAAATGGCATGTGTTATTCGGAATAAATGTGACTTTGTATGCTTCGCATGTAATTGTCCGACTCGCCTCGCTCGTCGTTCAAACTTACATGCTCAGCACCCAAAGTATCACATTTACTCCTAATAACACAATATACAATTTTTCGCGATTATGAGGGATCAGAAAGCAATGTTTCCATAATGATCAGTTCTTTATTTATTTATTTTTCATTCATGTGTCAAATATTGCAATAAGGTGTAAGAATTATTTATTTTTTTCAGGATCGCGAAAAAAATATTGTACCCAACATGACCTGAAATTGTTTTCTCTGGGCTCGCAAGCGTCCAATGCTCGCCTACGGCTCGCTTTGGAATATGCTAGCTCACCCAGTAAAGTATCACTTTCAGATCTTGTTACGTAAATTACTGTAAGTATTACATTTTATAAAAATTTTAGATGCCATATGTTCAAACAAATAACTGAAATATGTATACCGTGTGTCCCACGTAAAGGTTGGCATAGGCAAATAACATGTAAAATCAGTTTTTTGAAAATAAAAAGTGTCCGGCAAAAAATTATGCATCCAAATTTTATATCACAATACTGCCAATATCCCTACATCTTATTTAATACAGATTACTTTATTTTGATACCGCAATTTAATGAAATTAATAATAATAATTCATAATTTTCCGCCTACTCTTTTTATTGCTACTGACGTATAGTGTTTGCAATTTGTTTTAAATATTTTAATTTGTCACTGTCATCAAGAATACATTAAATGTCGAGAACCGTGTAAATATTATTAGAATGTATTATGGGGGCGCAATGCAAGACAAATATCTGAATACACCACAGGAATGAACGCTGAATAATTTCCATCGCCAGAAATTGACAGTGACAGATTAAAATATTTAAAACAAATTGCAGGCACTATACGTCAGTAGCTATAAAAAGATTAGGCGAAAATTACGAATTAATATTATTAATTTCATCAAATTGCGGTATCAAACTAAAGTAATCTGTATTAAATAAGATGTAGGGATATTGGCAGTATTGTGATATAAAATTTGGATGCATAATTTTTTGCCGGACACTTTTTATTTACAAAAAACTGATTTTACATGTTAACTGCCTATGCCAACATTTACGTGGGACACACGGTATATATTCGCATGTCAAATATCTATCAAATTAAAATATTATACATTCAATTATTTCAAATTTACATATGTGTTTAAGAAAGTCGAGTGGTACGTGCACAAATTTTTCAAATTCTATTTTGATAACAACTGATTTAATCGAAAAAATATATCCAGTAATAATATGAATCGATATGTATTTGAATTACGTTCATATAATTATTTATATATTTATTAACTTTATTTCATACCTAATACTCTGTGTCTTTAATGGAGCACGACTATTTTATAGCAAGTACAAACTATCCTCATGAGCATTTATGTAAAATGCACGTGTGTATGTATACGTGAAAAATATATGCAAACAATTATCATTTGAAAATCATATGCATAAAGCATAAATGTTACGTTGCTTCTGTATTATTTCAGTTTTATTGTTATGTTTATGTTTAATGCTATTTTCGTATCTAATATCATAAAAGAGAACTGTAAGTACACTATAAATAATGACTGTAAATAACAGATACATACAAAAGCGTAAATATTTTACAGTAAATCATTTACTCTTTTTATTACATGTGAGAGTAGCTGGAAAAATATGACTGACACCTCTGAAACTCTTAATATACGTCAATAATCCTGATTTAACCGCTTTCCTTTCATGTCATTCTTACAGAATAATATATTACTCTCTGAAGAACCATATGACTACTCGAATGACATTAAATTGTACTATTCAGATTCATAAACAGCAATTAAAAATGCATATATATTCTCATAGAGCTAGCACAAAAGGGGAAAATTTAACGCTCCCGTAATTGGTAGAATAAAATTAAAATTTTTAATGAATGGTAAACAAGCACGCACTTTAACAAGAACAGATGGCGTAGTGAAAACAGAAAACTAACTACATTAATTATACATGAATGTGTAGCAAAAGTAATTTAAATACTGATTAAGACCAAAATAAATCGCATTGTTGTTTGAAATCATTAGTAGAATTCACATTAATGAAATGCATTGTTGAAAACTGTAATTATTCTATTATGATACACATTTGCAAAACGCTTGTAACGTAATGTAATTTCGATGTTTATCTAACAAGACATTCAAATATTTGTTGAAGAAATGTAAACAGTTTTCGTTTGTGTTGAACTCATTTCATATTTATTTTCATTTTAATATTAAATTTTGTACACACAAAATAGAAACAATGTATGTTTGTTTATACAATATAACTTCAATTTCAAAGCATTTTCGCTGTATATTATTAGTGTCTGTGTAATACAAATATTACCTTCTCTTCTATACCAAAAAAACAATGAAATTTTGGAAAGTTTAAAGTCAATAAAACAAAGTGTAATAATTAAAGAACAAGCATCGAGCGGTGTAGGTTAAAAGTTTAATTTTAAATTTCCGGAATAAATAACAGTTAATTTGGATATATTACTTACCTTTGGACTTGAGTATTGCTTTCTGCTAAATCGTAAATATTGAAATAAGATATTGGCTATTTGATATAATTTATTAAAATAGTATTTTGAAATCATATATATTATAGCAATTAATAATCCGTTGAAATATAATTATGAAGATATAAATAATATAATGTAGGTATCAATACTCCATTCCCCAATTTTTGGGTGGCACTCTGCTGTCACAGGTCTCGATAAGTGACATATTCTTACGCATGAAATTCCGATATCAGCTTCCAAATACCAAGACTAGAGCCGGCCTCCAAATATGTAAAGTTAACTGAGGCGACACAGTAGACTGCGGGAAATATCATGTTCCTCAACCGCCACAAAGCTATTAACTCCATTTTGGAATTGAAAATTTGAAAAGAAGAGCGAAAACAGCAAGGCAAATAAAAGAAATAGTGTATAACAACTATGTAGAAACAATAAAATTGGTACAACAGGTAAAAAACAAAACAACACAGCTTAAACAAAAATTCTTTCTCTATACTGTAATATTCGTGGGTTTCAAAAGTTTTTATTTAAATAAAAATAAATATTATTAACAACAAATAATGAATAGTTATTATAATTAAAGATTAAAAGTAAATTAACACTATATTTAAAGACTATAATAACGAGTACCAAAACTTATACACTAACACATCACTACTGTAAACAAATACTGTTATTTATATAAACTAGCCGAGCGATATTTATTTATGACGATATAATTTATGTTCAGACCGAGCGATATACTCGTATTTATGTTGACAAGTTCTTCATGGTAGCTTCGGAATCAACTGAGTCAACTGAATGGTTTGCGATAATTCGCTCTTTTATATTTAGCTTTCCTTGCTTCGAGAAGCTTCGGGAATATTCTCTATTGTGGCGCGAGCGGACTGGTACAAACAAGCCGGCGCTGCGTCTATTCAAACGGCTTCGTAAACCGACAAGTTTCAAATTGGCGGTTTCGTGTCCGTTACAATACTATATCATAAATAGTATCATGTTCGTACCTGTAGAAATTATAGAATAATTTTTTGAAATAACCATTTCAATTATCTATTTCTTGTTGTCTACTTATTCATAGTATATGTACAAAAATTATGAGTGGTAATTTTTGGCGGAAATATATGTTTTAAGATTCCGTGAATCCACTTTGATTAATTTTATTAACGAAACTTCATAATAGTTAGTAGTATAGCAATTCAAAATACATGTTGATTTTGATTATTATTGTAAATGGGAGTTTACTTGACCCACAAAGCAATAAATGAAAAGTTTAAATATGAAATCTATATTATTCTATCTTTTTTCGTATTTGCTTCACTTATCAAAAAAAGGAAACTAGGTGATTTGTAATAGTTTTTGGAAAATGATATTTAATAGATATTGATGAAATTTAATTAACGAAAATTGTTTTTTTGATCATCAATTGTTTTTATGATAGTACACCAAATTTAGGTTAGTATGCATGTTTAAGATAGTGAAGTGACTACACCAGATTTTTATTTGGAAGTTACTTTTACAATGTGAAATTTATAATAATAAAATATGTATACGTAGTAATATAATTTACTATACATATAAGGTTAATTGTACTATAGTACACTTTCATGTTTTTATTATATATTTTTAATACATCATATCATTATTGAGCCATTTACACATTATTGGCTGAAAAGTCCGTTTATAATAGATTTTATTAGAATAGCTATGGTGTCAAATCACTATTCTTAATAGTATTAAAGGGAGAAGCCATATAAGTAAATCATGCGCTAACATTAGTTATTTGAACGAATGATCGCTTGTTCCATAGTGCTATGCGTTGCACAGTAATCCCAAAATAAATTGCAAAAAGTCATTAAAAAACATTGAAAACCAAAATGACAATCGAAGATGGCAGACTTTAATTGCGTAAAATCACTTGATTTGTACAAAAATAAGAATTTTGGTCGTATAGGATTTTTCGCAACATTCACAGCTCGTACAAAATTCATGACAAAAAGAGATAACTATATGTTATTCCTCAAATTAAAAGACATTATAAGCTATATTGAAAACCTAACAGAGTTGCTGAATCTTGCGGGATCACAACTTTTTCCTTCATTCATGAAACATTATATGATTTTGTTAAGTATTTTCAACCTAATGTTCCTTAAATATACAAAGAGACAAATTGTGCGTATTTCTTATGACAATAATGCGCATACCTTCCGAAAGATTTTCCTATTGAATAACATAAAGTGAAAACAGTACAGAAACAGCACAAAAAAAATCACTCTCATAAACACTGTATTTGCGATTTGTATTGGTGCACCTAACAAATGAGTTTGATGTTCGATACCACAGCCTGCTACAGCAGACAAGCTTATAAACTTTTAGTAAAGCATGCAGTAGCGTCCTATGAACACGATTTCATTGAAATAAACTCAATATGCTGACTTAAATTTTTTTTTAATTTTGGCCAGTTTTTTGAGATGTGGGACCACTGTGCGTTGCCTAGGAATTATTTACCAAATATTTATTATATAAAAGTGCTGGATTATTATTATTATCAAATACCAGGGGTAGCATGACCCCGAAATACAATCACCCAAAAATCAATCTCTTTCAAACATTTCTACCCTGGCTTCGTTTATATTGTCACGGGCCAGTACGGCCCTGGACAGACAGCGCGCGACGATGACTCATCATCATAGCCCGTTCTTGGATGGTTCCATTCGAAAGCTACTAGAAAATTCGAGACCGCCGGATCAACCGGTATATAAATGCGCTTGCCTACCCAGTGAGACATTCGACTCTGATACGCAGTTCAGAACATATCGAATTAAGTGGAAATAAATAAAACGTGTGCGTAGTAAATATAAATAGTGTTAGTAAATATTTCTATTGATTAATCGTTATTTTGTGTTTATTAATAAGTAATTTAAATAAATATAAGTGTTAGTAAATAAACTTTTTGTGACTTTTAATAGTTGTTTTAATTATTGATTATTAAACTTCACAGAATCCGTCAGTTACATACACGTATATTCTTCACACTCGTAACAAACCATCAATAATACCTAACCATTTATTCTTCGGATATCTACGCAATCGTTCATATATTAAACCCGTCTGACGCGATACAAAATTTAGTACAAAATTTTAATATAAAATATTGTATTAAGATTTAATATTATAATTTATTCAAATTTTAAATTTCTGTCTGCCATGGTACTAAATTTGTATTTAATTTTTTTATTTATTCACATGCGCAATGCGTATTCATTCAAAATAAGTTCGTTACAATGACAGTTTTCTAACCTGAAAATAATTTTATGATCTGTACATTTAAAATAATAATGAATAGTGGTATACGAAGGCGATTATTCCTTGCACCAGCTACTGTTGTTAGTAAGAATAATTTAAAGTGCCATTAAAAACCAGAACTCAAAGAAGAATAAAAAAAATTGTCACGAAAATGGTTACTGAGAAGAACCGAGGAACTTGGGATATTTAATTTGCTAAACGAAGAACTGAAAATTGAAGATATTAGCTGTATTCTTTTTGGAAAGTTTTAGCTCAATTCAGTTGACAAGTGAGTTGAGATGAACTGAGCTGAGCTGAGCTGAAAGGCATCCAAAAAGAACAGCATTTTATGTACAGAAAGGTGGGTTTGAACAAGAATATACACACTTTTGCTATTAAAATTAATGACAATGAAAATATTTTACTATAAGTTTACACATTTAATATAACAATAAAATAGATCGACATATTTTGGTTATTGTAGCATTTTGGTGCACATAACCCAATAAATATGACAGTTCTCCAGACAGCACAAACCAAACATTACCCCTTCCACCGAACTGAGTTGCGTAGATCATTTTGAGTTTATTTCACGGGTGGTGCAGCATCGGTAAGGGGGGAAGTGAGTTCTCTCAGTTTGTCTCAGTTCAGTTGTAACAAAAAGAACAACACTTTACTGAGTTTATCTGAAGTGAGCTGAGACTAACTGAGATTTTGACCAAAAAGAATACAGCTAATAGAACCATATTGTAACGGACGCGGTACCGACCAGCTGAAACTTGTCGACTTACGCCGCCGTGTGACTTGCAGCGGTGACTTGCTGAACTAGTCCGCTAGCGTCACAATAGGGAATATTCCCAAAGCTTCTCGAAACAAGAAAAGCAATATAAAAGAGCGAATCACCGGGAACCGACAGTCACTCAGTTAGTTGACTCAGACTCACTCCGAAGCTAATATGAAGATCTTGTGAACATAATTATTTTAGTCTTTAAATATAGTGTTAATTAACTTTTACTCTTTATTATATTAATTATTCATTATTTGTTATTAATAATATTTTTTTGTTTAAATAAAAACGTTTTAAACCCACGAACGTTACAATATATTAAAAACCGATATTGGTGGCGTAACTGCTGTCATTGGCCTAGCACGCCATAAGAGCTGGGTTCGAATCTCATTGAAGAGCAGGGTAGTTTGTGTTGGGTACATAAATTGACGCTCATCCAGTCATTAAGCGGCATATAACCAATAGTAGTTAGTTTGCTTACCATCTTCATAATAATAATATATTCAAAAGGACGACACCTATATGCATTCATAATTTCGATAGCCTTCAATCAAAATTTCTACTTGTTGAGTCCAGGACATTTCAATCTAACTTATTTTATCTAGAGTCGTATTATTTAGAAGTAGGAAGAAACGCTACACTACAAGCACCTGACAGTTCAAACCGTTCCTGTGCAAATTACATGCTAGAAATTAGAACATGTCCTTAATAGTTTGTACAAAAAGGTATTACAAGGAGACTTCGTACAAGTTTTCATACATTTTTGTACATACACGATACATTATATTGTATATTAAAATTAAGTACTAAATTTAACACTAAATTTTCGTATTAGACGGGCTTTAATTTCACCAACATTTGATTCGACATTAGACCAAACCACCTCAATACTTATACGATATGTATTATGATTATGTATGAATGAATGTATGTTCTTTCGGAACTTTCAACCATAGGGGTTATATTCCTACGATAGACAGACACAATGACATCTATTCAATTTTTTATTTGCATTGTCACTTTTTATGTTAAGTAGATGCCATGTGTGTTGCCCATCCGGTGCAAGCTCTTCTTAAAACCATTAACCGGTACCCGCTGGATTTATGGTTGCCAAGTTAATTGTATCCAACTTAATAGTGACGAGAGTGAGTACCGTACCAAATCAGGAAGTTTTTTACAGACCTAACAGGGATTCGAATACACGACTTCTTTGTCCAGAGGTACTCTTTCCACTGCGCTATCTTGCCGTTTTCAATACTTATATGAATTATGTTAATTTGTATTAAAATAAATTAAAAGTGTGGTTAATAGGGGATATATTTAGGCCAATGAAATAAAAAAATGAATATGATTTATCAAATTAAAATGACATGAAAACCAGCAGGTAATAATTCCACAATATCCGGCACAATTTTTCTCCGCTTCAATAGCGCCGAAACCATTGTTGAAAATTATGACGAGGCAATCAATAACCTGTAAATAATTTATTAGTTTCCTTTTGAACAACAACGTTGTTGGCATTGGGGGAAGCGAGCAGCGAGCAGAGCCAGAACAAACACATGTGAGTTCCCAGATGGCCAACAAAGCTTTTTGCGGTGTCATCTGCTGCTGGAGGAGATTTACAGCTCCTCTGCGAGGATCTTGTAAGAAATGTGCCGTACATGAGAGAGGATGATGTGAGCAGGAAGACGAGTAAAAATTGACGAAGATAGAACCGGCTTTGTACTGGAAACTGTGGAGTTGTTACAGATAATGGATTTGCTTTTGTTTTATCATGGAAGTTTTTAAAAGCGCTGAGAACATTTAATTGTATATATTATTAAGTAAATATTTATCAATTGATTTTAAAGTTCAGAGGACTCCGGAAATCTAATGCGGAACCTCTTTTAAACTAGGCAAAGCCCAATTCAATTTATATCAATTGAGGCTCCGGGCAATCAAAGTCATTGAAGATAATATCATCACAGTATAAGAATTCATACAGTAGCGACACTACAAATATTTCATGCTCCCAATATTTCAGTGGTATCCAGCCGGGAAGATGGCCGCTGATAGGCTATCTTAGTAACCATAGAAAAGAAAATATAATATGTCCATGTCAGTTGTCTTTCAAATATCAAGCTACAGCATTTCTGTCTTGTTAAGTTCATAATATGAGTGCAAAACAGAGTAAAATTATTTGTACAATGAAAAATTTGCAACTAACAGTTATTCAAAATCGCCGTATGCCGCAACTGCCAATATAGCCGCTAGGTTCAAGGTCATGGGTCGAGGCGACATGAAGATCAAAGGGGCCGACAGCGAGTGTCGCTACTGTGTGAATTCTTATACCATATCATCATAGTTATTTGTTTTGTATCTAATTCAGTCTTGTCAGTGTCAATATTGATTTCTCATTTTACACACATAACATATATGTACAGGAAGTATTGTGATGGGTCAAAATTTTCGATGGATGTTTTCATAAGATTGCGTATGGCTGTATGTCACGATTCTTTCATGCAGAATAACTCAAAATATACCTATATAATGATATCATTTTTAAATTACACATTTAGAATTTGGATATTCATGTTAAGAATTAATTAGATTTTTGTAACAAACAAGATGTGGTAGGTTACTTCAAGTCCTATCAGGATTTAAAATGTAAAGTTATATTGGCTTCAATTTTTATATAAACTCTTTATTAACTGACGATAAAAAAGAGAAAGTATTCTAGTTGATGATTAAATTTTTTTAAATATAAGACCACGCATAATTTTTTTCAGAGTACACCGATTTTGATTATTCTTCTTTTATTGAATAGAGTAGCCTAAAAGTTGGTCTAATTTAAATTTTATGATTGATTGTTCATCCAAAGAATTTCTACCTGTTAACCGATTCTACCACGCATAAAATGTACTAGATTATCTAATTGCAATTATTCTCTTTTTCATCCCTAGGGGTAGTAAAATAGGTAGCCACAAAAAGTTCAAAAGTGAAAAACTTTTTAACAAAAAAAATAAACTTACGAAAAAAGAAACATAATGTGAGAAACTAATTTAGGAGCTTCGTTATTAAGACTAAAAAGGTATATTTTATTTTTCGCTTTTCAATTCCTTTTTTCGTCGGTTTAATTTTTGGTTAAAAAGTTTATATTTACTTTCATAAATTAAAATTAACGAGAGGTTATGTTATAGTTATATGCTGGCTCATCAGATTTTATCTAATGATGTACATACATCATACCGTACAATACTACTTCTCAAGTAAATTGAATATACCGAGTGTAGAATGAAATGTGGCACATAGGGATTTCAATGTTTTTTTTTAATATTACTTTAAATTTTTACCTTTCAACTTTACAGCAAAATTGTAAATACAAGATTTTATAGTCAAATATGACAAAATTTTAGCAAAATTTTTAGTCCTAGACGATCTACCATTAATTTTTGTTAATTTAATTTTTAATTTATTAAGTTTCAAAATTGTTAACAAGTACCAAATTATTTTTGTGTATTTCGTAACTAAATATATTTCTGAATATAGCAATTATTGTCACAAAGGATATATATTTTTTTTAACAATTTCAAATTGATAAGTTAACTAAATTTACTTATTACAATTGACGAGTCTATTCCTTATATTTTTTTAAATTCTGCAAATAAATAAAAGCAACAAATTTTAATTAAACAAATTGTTATATTTGTTCAAATTGTTTATTTACACAATATATTTGTCAATATTAACTAAAAATAGTTAACAACCGCAAAATTAAAGAATCACGAATCAAATTTTTTAATGTGTGACTTTGTTGACTGTAGGTATATTCAGATCTACGGTATATTTAATATGTATTTTTTTTTAATGTATAGAGCATTTCATTAATATGATTTATTGTTGTTATTGATATTAATTTCATTTAAAAATCACAATTGGATTTTAAAAATTCAGTAGCGTAAATTTGATTTATTAGTCATGTCAATTAATGAAAAAAAGTTGCATTGGGAAATGAAATTAATATAATGAATATAAAATAATTAAAATAGTAGTGTAAATAAAACTAATCAATATAATTATATCATTAATGCGTGTTTACCTAACAATATGTAATTTTATACCGAATATCATTAAATATTATATCATTAAAATAACATATGTAGTTTTAAAATGTAATATCAGCCAACTAACCCAAGTCCACTAACTAAAATCTATTGGTTAAAAACAAGAGATTCATTAAATTCATTAAAGGTTTCTAATAAAAAAAATCCCAAATTCGAATACAGATTAATTTTATTCTGTATGTAAAAGATTTTTGTTTCCTTAACTTATAATATAGTATTAGGAACTATAGGAATCATAAAAAAAATATTTTACGATATTTTCAAGGAAATATGTTTTGAGATTCCCTGATTGCGTTTTGACCATTTTCTAAATGAAGTATTTAGGAATGGATGAACGGATGGATATGTGTCCGTATGTTCTATAACTTCAGACCGAGTAAAAATACAGTAATAAATCTTCAGAATTAGGCATATTATTGCATAGCCTACTTAATATTGTAAAATTGATTCTGATATTTAATGTGATTTCTAAATAATTGTAATACCACCCCAAATCATATTTACATCGTTGAAATAAAAAAATATTCTCTATCTAATGGAATAAAATTTTGCACAGGTAAAAAGTAATTTTATTCTACCTGGATGAATTTTCTATTTGTTATTTCTATTAAAAGAAACCCTATTACCTGGTCATTTTTTGTACTTAACATTTTTCTCTAAAGCCATTAGTTTTCCCAAAAAATCGCTGGTTGTTTTAAAGGAAACACCATGGATGTAAATACCGAGTGCAAAATTAAAATAGGAACTCGGGTAACGTTAAGATAGGAAAACAGTACATAATAATTCGATTTTTTTTCTCAAATATTACATTGATAAATCGGTTGATAAGTTCAACTTCAAAATATATTAATTTGACTTGTATATATTCGCAGAACATTTGTTAACTTAATAAATAATATTCAATAGATATACATTATTGACACAATCAATAATTAATTGCTGTACATTAATAACCTACTTAATACCTATATAATTTATATGAATACTCGTATATTCATTAATTACATCTCTTTGACAGATACTATATGATGAACATATAGCAGTATGAATAGAAATTCGTATACAATTATAAAAAACTACTATCTCCCAAAGAGCTAGAGGTAGATACTATCATTTTGCATTCAGCGACCTTTGGGTCATTCCATGTACTACTTTTATATGCGGTATTCACCTGTAATAAATTTAGTTGTTTTTACTCACGGTCATGGCCTCTAATATATAAATACCTACACATAATTTTACATATTGTGGTCTCATATTAATTTATTTAATTAAATAAAATTAAGTAAGATACTTTGAATGCAAATTATATGCTTTCATCTTGACTTCTGAGTATCATATTAAATAATTCTTAAAATTATTTATAATAGATGTACTATAATCTATTCTTTATCTTTAGAAGATGATCAAATTTTATCATTAATGTAAATTAGCATGCTTCATTTGTTTTCTAAAAATAAAATAATTTTCAATAAGTTGGAAAAGCTTTTAGAAGTCATGGTAATAAATAAAAATAATTGGTTTAAGTTCTGTAAAATTTAATTTAAATTCAATATTGCGGATTACTACGCATATACTTCAAAAAAATTAAATCAAAACAACATGAATTATGTACATAAATAAAATAAAAATAAATAAATATATCATCACGCCTTTTACTCATTATGGGTGTGGCACTCTGCTTACGCAGATCTCGGTAAGTGATATATTTTTACGTATGAAGTGCGGTTACCAGCCATCATATCATAGCCCCCAAAGATGTTAGTGGACGGGGAACCACAGTGGTAAATTTAAATTGGCAACTGTCAACTGCGGGATTCGAATTGAGGATCTCACGATCCACAGTCCGACGCGTTACCACTGAGCTATTTATGTACATAACTCCAAAAATATTTCATATAGGTAAATAACAGTAAAAGTGCATATTTTAAATAAGTTTCATTTAAAACCAACATTTGTAAATAGTTTCTAATTATTGTAATAATATTTTAATAGATGTCACTTTTTTAAGTGGAAAATCTATGCATAATTCATGTTGAAAATCTGCGGTTTTAAAACACTTCCGCAGGTTGCTATTTATAAATGTTATTGTAATTGATATTTCAATATCTTTGAACGCAGTTTTAAGCTTTAAAACTAAAACATTAGCTGGAAACGGTCAGCCGTACTTACGTATGACAAACCCTCAAGGTTACACTCATAACAGTACATTTACATACTTTTAAAATTTGTAATAAAATATAGTATGTTCCATTTGAAATTTCAAAGCTAATATTAATTACTATTACTAGTAAACTGGAAATAGTTGAAATGATATCATGAATGTACATCCGCTATCAATTAGGTTATATGTTGTATAAATCATGTTTGTGAAATAAATTGCTAAGTTGATAAATAACCGAGATATTTGCTGATTACATTTGAAAATAACACCCTGTAAGGGAGGTATTGGGACGGGTCAAAAATTTCAATAGTAAGTTTTATACAGATTAAGTTCGTTTTAGGATCTCTAAAATATGATTTCACTATTTTCACGATGACGTCTGTGTGTGTCACATCATATTTATGTCACAGTTTGAATTTAAACACGTGCGAAAATCCGCAAAATTTTTTTAAGAACATTAATCGATCTACAACTTTGCCATCTTCACATTTTCCTCTAAAATTAAAAAGAAATGAAGAAAACGCTATTATTCTAAAAAAGACCATTTTTCAACCCCTAAAATCTAAATTAGGGTATACAGCAATAGGGGTAGCGTTCTAGATGTTGGATATTTTTAAAGTACAAACAACAAAGAATAAAATTCAGCCATGAAATATACTTTATCAATTTTTCTGGTTTTCAATACAATATTTTACTGGACTATAAAAATAACTTCTTGTTTCAAGAAAATTTCAAGTTTTCCCTTTTTATGCATTCGTTAAAGAAAATATTATTTCTTACGAAATAATTAAATTCAATTAAAAAAAATATTAGTTTTGAATATAAATCGATAATTTTGAAAAAAACATTATTGAATGCGTCGCTAACTGTACAATAGTTAAAAATGTGAAAACTCCTAAAGTTAAAAATAAACCTTGGTTTGACGATACTGTAAAGACAGCTACACATGAAAGAGATCTGGCATATAGCAGATTTCAAATAACGGGTGCATCTTGTGATTGGCAAAACTATAAAGTTAAACGAAACATTGTTAGTAAACTCATAAAATCAAAAAAGGAACAATACTAAAATCGCACTGTGGACAATTGCAAATTTAATTCTAAATTAATGTGGAAAACTTTAAAAACTATAGTTAATACCAAAGATAAAGAAGAAGAGGTAAAGGAAGTAATAATTGAAAATAAAGTGTGCAGTGATACTGAAATTATTGTTAACACATTCAATAAATACTTTGTAGATAGTATTGTAGATGTTAGAGACTCTATACCAGACAGTAATCATATAGATGTCTTCAGTACTATAGAAAGAGTTCAACATTGTAAACTAACATCATTTGAAACTATATCTATAGATGAACTAAAGAATATTATTTTCTCAGAAAAAAGTAATTCCAATAATGAGGATATAAGTATAAAATTCTTAAAGGACTATTTTCATATTGTTGGTTATCCTCTTTTAAATATTGTAAATTGTTCGCTTCAATCCCGAGTATTTCCAGAGAAATTTAAAAAAGCTACAATTAGACCAATTCCAAAAGTAACAAATACAAAATTAGTAAATGAATTCCGGCCAATTAATATGCTACCTGCATGTGAAAAAATTTTAGAAACTATAGTCCATAAACAAGTTATGTCCTATTTAAATGAAAACAACATATTTGTCAAAGAACAATCTGGTTTTAGAGTAAATCACTCTTGTGAGTCGGCAATAAACTGTGTCATTAACAATTGGAAAGGTGCACTTGATAAAAATCAAACCATATGCGCTATTTTTTTGGATTTAAAAAGAGCATTTGAGACATTAGATCGCGAAATTTTAATTAAAAAATTAAGCAAGTATGGTTTTGATGGCACTGTATTGCAGTTGTTTCAAAGCTACCTAAATAATAGAATTCAAATTGTTAAATTAAATAATGTTTCATCTAATGTATTACATAATAACTTAGGAGTTCCACAAGGAAGTGTTCTTGGTCCATTGTTGTTTATAATTTATATCAATGATATACCTAATGTATTACAAAATTGTGAAATTCATCTTTTTGCCGACGATACATTGATATATTACAGTGGACAAAATATACGGGAAGTAATTAGTATAGTTAATAATGACCTTAATAATGTCGAACATTGGATGAATGGCAATAAGTTAAAATTAAATAATGAAAAATGTAAATGCATGTTTATGACAACAGAAAATATTTATACTAATATTATAAAAAGCAATAATTTAAGGATAGTAATTGGACATGTTGTTCTTGAAATAGTTGAAGAAATTAAATATCTAGGTGAAATTATTGACAGAAAGTTAAAATTTGATATTCATGTTAATTATATATGTAAAAAAATTTCAAAGAAAATTAGTTTTATGGTAAGATTAAGTAAATTTATTTCATCATGGACATTGAGGTTAATATATAAAACTATTGTACTTCCACATTTTACATACTGTAGTACGATCTTATATCTTTGTAATCAAGGTGATATTAACAAATTACAAATACTCCAAAATAGAGCAATGCGCGTCATATTGAAATGCCCAAGAATAACTAGAATAAAAGATATGAGAAATGTACTAGGCTGGCTTTATATTCAACAAATGTGTGAATATTATAGCATGGTATTTATTTTTAAAATTATTCATGGTTTATTACCTGAGTATTTGAAATTAAACATAAAGTATCAAAAAGATATGCATACGTATAATACAAGGAACGGGGAATGTTTCTATATAGAATCAAAAAATAAAAAGAAAACTTTTAATACTATTTTTCATAAAGGCTTAGATCACTTTAACAAGTTACCTGCAAATATTAAAGAAATAGGTTCACTTAAATTATTTAAAGTTACATTAAAAAACTATTATCTGCAATGTAGTACCTGACTGTTATTGTTATTATAAATATTATTTATGTTATTATCTAATATCTTATTTGTTTGTTTATTTATTTAAAATTGTAATTATCATAAAATAATTTGTATTATATTAAATGTGCAATGTATTAGCAAAGTTGCTATTTAAATAAATATTATTATTATTATTATTTTATTTATTTTATCTTCTTTTTTCTGCATTGAAACAAAATGAATATATTTTAAATATTGCTTTTAAAAATAATAAAAAAGAAGTATTTTTCAATTTAAACAAAACGTTTTTATTTAAAACGATATCATTTTGAATTAAAACTACTCCGACTCACACTACTTCATCCCCATAATGAGTCTCAGTTGAATACTATGATATGTTCCCCCAAAACTAAATTAATTTTAATACAAGAATATTTATTAAACCTACATAAGTTTTCAATGAAAACGAAATCGAATTGGCACTATTCAAATAAATTTTTCTCTTCATCTAAGAGGAACTTGTTTGTTGTAAGAAAACATTTTTATCAGTGTAGGCCAAAATACAAAAATAATTAGTATGTTAAAAGATGAAAACACTGCTTTACGTAGTGCTCCGAAACTGTATTTGTGTAGATTAAAAAACATATATATGGATCCAATCAATCATTTAAATAATAGTTATTTACTTTACAAGTGGGCAAAGTAAGGAATTACCCACAAGAGAAATTTTAGCACACGAAGCCGAAGGCTGAGTGTGATAATTTTATCGAGTGGATAATTACACTTTGCCCACGTGTGAAGTATAACGTTTTATCCAACACTTCTTAATAAATGAAAAATTTATTAAAGAAATATTATTTGACAGTGACAAATGCTTTAAATTTTTAAATTAAAATGTCAATCGAAGTAGTTACCAAGGTGTTGTGTGTTATTATTATTGTTAGAAATAAAAAAATACTCACTAGTGGCTTTCCTCAAAATTATACCCACTAGTGGATAATCTATTACTTTGCTTGTCTAAAATCGCCATAGTTATAGAGCATTTATTGAGAGGTGTTGGATAAAATAATTTGTAAACTGTTTGCAAAAATGACTGGCTATTTTACTAAAATAGAAATAGAAATTAAATTACACAGTTACCAACTTTCCAAACCTTCTACGACAATTTTCCATGTGATGTTTCTAGGGTAATCGTTCGCTGATTTCATATACCAAGTTAGGTTATACATTCATTTATAAAATTAGTAACCAATCAATTATTAATCACAGTAATTTTATATCTAAATTTCTCTTGTTTGGAGTGAAACAAAAGTTAAACTATCAATAAAGTTTTGAAACCAGTAATCTTCGTGCTCATAAAAATTTTCAATAACACAATTGTGCGTTTCAGGACTTCTGTTCGTACAAGTGAAGCTGAATGTTCAACTGTGAATGCTGAATGGAAGTGAATGTGGAACAGAAGATGTCCCATGGGAAATATCCCGGTTCGTTCTGCTCTCGCGCCCTCAGATCGCGCCAGAGGAACGCCTTCACCCCGTCACACCCGCAGCCAGAGCCGGATCTAACACGAGGCTTCAGGTTGTACTTTATTGGGACGATATTTTAGTTTTCCCTTCTTATTCACATACATTATATCAAAATTATAAATCATGTTTCGGGTTTAAATTTATCATGACCAATTTATACTTGAGAGTAGTTTGTTCTGGATGTTAGTAAAATATAACTGCAAGTCGTAATTGGTTATGATTATCCGCAAGATATATTTAGTTAATCACCGTTAAATTAATTTTGTAGTTAGGTTTCTGGCCTAAACAATGTTTACTGAGTAGATGATGTTGAGACTCAAATAGGTGTCATTATCAAGTTAATTAGTACCTACTTAAACACTGACAAAAATGTTTTCTTAACAGATTCCTCATAAATGAAGAGAAAAATTGATTTGAATAGTACCAATCCGATTTCGTTTTCAGTGAAAACTTGTATGCATTTAATAAATATTCATGTATGAAAATTAATTTAGTTTTCAAGGAAAATATAAAAATATTCAACTGGACTCAATAAGAGTAGTTTTAATTCAAAGTGATATCGTATTAAATAAAAACGTTTTGTTTAAAATTTAAAAAAACTCTTTTTTCATCATTTTGAAAAATATATTCATTTTATTTCAAAGCAAAAAAAAAAAGAAGATAAATAAAATATAATTTCAAAATTAATATTTATATGATGAACCTAATCTTTTTGTAAAAAACGAATGCATACAAAAGGAAAACTGAAAATTTTCTTGAAACAAGAAGTTATTTTTATGAGTAGTAATCTTGGAATAAATATAAAGAATATGATAAACATTCTACATAAATATACAACTTATTAACATAGCCAAGTTGATAAGTCATAGTACTTAAAACGCTATTCTAGTTCAGTTAATTTTCAAATAGTTTACTTTATCTTCAGTTATTTTTACAACAAAATATCAATTATCAAAAAAACCCAATATAGTAATTTTTTTAATTCTTGTTCATGTCTATTTATGGTTTCCTTTTTCTTTTTTTATACTTAACATAAGGAAGTATAGTAAAAATGAAAAATCGATATATTTGGATTTGAACATTTTTTAAATGACGCTTCTGTGGATGGATGAATGAATATGTATTTGTATGTTTTATTACTCAGGAACGAGAATAATTATTTACAGTGTAAGTCCGGTAAATGAATTTTACGGTAGGAACAATAATATAATATGGATATAACTTCGAAATGAGTACTGTGAAAATCAATAACGGATGTATGACGTAACGTGGTTTTTTAAGACTTCTACTGTAAATATAGCTTAACAGAACAAACTACAATCAATGTAACACTGTTGTGCAATGAAGATGAAATTTAAGTTGGCACTACTGACTATCACACTACCAAAATTATTAAAATTTGATACATCAAATTTTAGATTTAAAGTGTAAAATATACTCGAATTCTCTGCCATACAGCATAATTATATTCTTCTTACATAACCGGCGTTTCGGTTTACATTTAAACCTTCTTCAGTTAGTTAGTAAACAAACCAAAGCAAAATGTATAAAGAGCATTATAATATATTAATATAATATTTTTTATTTTCGAATTTTTCCGTCACAAAATAAACCTCGTTGCTTGTCTGTCCATTAATATCTTTGTGGATGAACCATGATTCGTACAGAGATCTATTTTAGAGTGCCACACCTAGAAATAGGTAAATGATGAGATATATTTTATTATTAGTTAGTAGAAGTAAATATATGCCGTACTACGTTATTCACACAACTCTAGATATATTATATTTATGTAAATACAAATCTAGATGCTATATTATTGAAGAGGTGTAATTACAAGTCGATAAGGAACTATTACTATCTAAAATTTAAAGGTAATTTATTGCAGCATCCCGATAAATGTAGAATCCAGCCCTGTTCACAAGCAGCCCAGAGTTCACCTAGAGACAGACTACGTTGTATGGTTGATCGTGCGAGATATTTCTGTAAATTTGTATACTGGAATATTGTAAAAGGATGCCGTACGTTGTGTATGTAAAATGTTTAAGAAACTGAATTCAGGAGAATTGTAAATACATCTAGAATTGGATGAGATTTCTTGAATATTTTCACTTGAATAAAATATGGTCTAGCACAAACGGAAAAATCATTTCTATGCATTCATATTTACAATAATATTTTATATCTGGAATATTGTCAACATTTTATATTAAATTTTCAATATTGACTGAAATTTTACGTTATGCTTCACCTAGTATGTAGTTTATGAATGTAGGTAGGTATTTACTTATTTGGTTATACAACATAAGTTTATTTTGTTAAATCCAGACAGAAATTTTTTAGTACTTATGAGAAAATCCTGTCCAATAGACCGAAGTTTTGAAAAGCGTTGTAAAGGAGTACATAATTGAAAATCCGAGTACTCCGTGACTATAATAATTGGATTGAATTAAAATAGAAAAACAAATAATTATTTTCTTCAAACGTCATAAAAGTATGTTATTAAGTATTTGTATTTTGTATTCAACAAGCAGAAGTTCCATTTTTTTTGCAAACAAAATATTTCAAAAAATAGTTAGGTTGTAAGTTGTAACTTGAAATTCAATAATTTAATAAATAAACAAAAATAACAACGCCCAACTCGCTTCGCTGGTTATTCTAACTTACATGCTCAGCATCCAAAATATCAAATTTACTCCCGATAACACTATACTATTTTAAAGATATTAAATTCCATAAAAAAAGTCTATTAGTAGTTTGCATGCATCTTTTATTTAAGGAATTGTTCTTCAACGTGATTAAAATATATAAATATCTCTAAAAAAAATATGGTTCTTTTTATTGTATACTCATTTAGTATGGGCTCATTTTATTGCACACTTTTGAATTGTCGCTCTCATTGGATAAGATGAATTTCTTAAAGCGATTCCACAGTATAATTTCTATGAGAAGTTCTATAGAAATTTTACTATGGCGATAGTTTTATGGGCTCGATTCTATGGACCTGATTCGATTACCGAGCGTCACTTTACGACCGTACGTCACAAAGAGCGAAAATAGTGGGAACAAGATTACGCTGAGAGAAATCGAGTCAGTTAAAATGATGCGAAAAAATCAGTTAAAATGTAGTTCACTTATTCTTACTGTATAATTCAATAAATTTAACCGATAAACTCAATTATATACTATGTATAACTGAGGTTGAATATTTCAGTGATTCGAGAAACAACAGAATGTATGAGTCAGTCGACAATGGCTTTACATCGACAACAAATGTTGACAAATTGATTACAGGAGTATTAATAATAAAAACAATAACGTTTTGTTCAACTGCCTACCTGAAGTTATTTTTTGCATATTAAAAATATTAATGTTTCTTTGAACTTTGTGAACTTTTTTAGGTATAGGAACATGTTACATGTGATCTTTTTTCAGTATTGGAACATGTAACATCTTAGAAAAGGGAATACTTCGGGCTATCCATTCCAATAAAATATAACTTTCCCCCCGCCGTATCCCCTAATAATTTTATTTTACCAACCGTGCAATTACGTTTTCCCCTTGCTGTGTAAGCCTGTGAATTTATTTTTTCTCTAAAGTTATTAGTTAGCCAGCAAAACTGATTGGTTGCTTTAAAAAAAACTCGCCATGTAGAACTAACACTAAACATATGACAGCATATGTAACGACATAGTGAATATTGGGCCGCGTGTGTTTTTCTGTTTCAAATTGTCTATTCTGAATCCCCTTTCTTTGCAGCATTCTTAACACCAATTAAATACTATCATCATAAGTTCATGGTCTGGTATTCGCATCAGCTACACAGTCTTTACGGTTTTATTACTCTCGTTTATGACCGGGTCACCAAATAGACATAAAACAGAAAATAAATGCAAATGACATCTGTTAAAAATAAGGAACTTTAGTAGTTAAATTCTGCAACATCTGCTCGAATCTTGAATATCAAAAGCGTCTGTACTAACAACATTTTTCCACCTTTGTATATTTTTCTCAAAAATACTTCTATAGTTCCACATTTTCCTCATGATATACATTTAAAATTTACTAGTTAGATATTTCATAAAGTTTACCTCATAAAAACTTCCTGTAGAAAATTCACTTTCGTCAATTTGACGTCAGATGTATAAGGAAGAGACCTATTTGCAAGTAAATAAACTTTTTCGTCGACCTATGCGAAAAATTAAATTTTACGCACTTTTTTCCGAACGTAAAATGTCACATTCTTGGACTCTATTATTTTTCGACCGTAAACCTTTTTCGTCCGCTAAGCCTACTATAATTTTATAATTGTTACCGTAGAATGTCTGCTACACTTTTAGTAAATGCTGGTGCAGCTGTTTCATCGCTAAAAAAGCATGGAGGATAGAAGTCTTCAACAGTAGCCGAAGACTATGTTAAAGATTCCATTTCTAATAAGATGAATGTTTCGAAAAGTATATTAACCGGTTCATCATTACAATGTTTAAACAATAAAAATTGTTGTACTACTGAAAGTACAGTATATCAAACCCATAGTTTCAAATAGAAATACAAATACACAATCAACTATTACGACAGACAAAAATGTATCTGCTGTTGCCTGCGCTTCTAAAGCAGGCGTTCATATTTTATTTCCTAAATCTATAAGTATTAGTGAGGTCGACGGAAAAATTTAATATTCTCCTCGGCAAAAAAGGCATATCATAGCCTCGCCTGTTTGCGAAGCAAACGCAGACTCAGCTATAATATGCACTTTTTTGTCCTTGATACATAAATAACTATTTATTTACCTTCATTAATTTAATAATGACAAATCGTTTTAATAATTTTACTAAATTTAGCAAATTATTTTATTTCATAGTGTATCTTATTTGCTGTTTACCGGACTTATATCAGTCCTGCAAATGGAACATATAATATTCTTATTTTTCAGAACTGTACCTTTGCTAAGCAATATTTTAATCTAAAAATATGACACACATATGAAATCTTTGACTTTCAACCCTCTATACGTAAATAACCATTACCAAATGCCTGTCGTGGTTTTGTTTTTCATCATGCCATTGCCAATCTTTTATCTCCTTGAATCAAACATGATTGCCATGGTTGCTTTGACATAAAATGACACGAGAAATATGATATTGAGATTTGCTTGGTAAATAATGACATAACATAGTAAATCCTTCCTAATTAATTATATATTAACAATAACATTTATATGAATACTTATTAAAATCTGTGAATTAACTAGAACGTTATATCACAATAATAATAATAACTAATATATAACTTTATATTTTTGTGATATTTTCAATTTAATAAAATTTATTGCAAGTCGTATTGTTTAAATTGGAGTAGGTCACAATAATATATATAAAAGCACAGAGCTCGAAACGTGAATGTATCTAGAGATGCTCGATTGAGTGTTTATAATGGTGTGTTAGTGCCTACATTGATGTATGGTTCTGAATGTTGGGTGTGGATGAAGAAGCATGGACGACGTATAACTGCTGTAGTAATGAGATATTTGAGAGAAGTATGTGGGTATACGAGACGTGATCGTATACGGAATACTTTGGTGTATGATAAGTGTGAGATTGAGAAGAATGTTGTTATAAAAGTGAGAGTGAGTCAGTTGAGGTGGTTTGGACATGTTGAGCGAATGTCGAATGAAAGGTTGGTGAAACTAATATATGTGGGTGAGATTGAACGATTGCGTGGGCGTCCGAGGAATAACTGGTTGGGTATGATTGATGGTTTGTTGCGTGAACGAATGATTCCGAGTAAGAAGAATAAACGAGCATGTATGAATCGCATTATGAATGTGGACGAGGCGAAAGTAGTGTATCAGGATAGGAATGTTTGGAGGAGATTGATTGTTGGTTGACTGTGTTTCTGGGTTCGTGCTACCCCACTAATTGGAACATAGCGTGACGTTATGTATGTATGTGACTTACCTACCTCTAAATATACGAGTACAATACATAAAATTGCAACAAATGACATTTATCTTCTATCAAAATTGCCTCACGTATCCTCACTCCTAATTGTTAATATTTTGTTTTTTAATAATAATAATTCGTTGATTTAAAAAAATACCGGTAATTTATTTTCTTGTTTAGAATCATATGTATAAAAAATTCAAAATTTTATCACATACTCCATTGCCGATATTTCCACTTTGACGTTCGTGGGCTTAATAAAAAGTTGGGTTTCATTTTATTTCAATGGTTTCAATATTTCGCTATCTTGAATATTTGAATATATTGCGTACTTAGCAATCAGAGATCTGGCATCGTAAGCCGTATCCCTTGATAAACCATGAGTCCAATTTTTTGGATAACATGGATGCTACAAAAATCCTCCTACAGTGTTTCGATTTTTTGTCAGTTGTTACTAAACAACAACCTTTCCATAAATATAGTTTGTAAGATAAAATCTAGACCTTTTGTGATTGTGTACTTCCGATAATTCTACTCTTGCATAAAAAAAGACATTTGAAAACATCAAAACCGGAGCTTGCTACTGATAAAATAGGAAGGAAAATTCGGATAAATTTTTATTTACCTTCTCCATGATAAAGCATTCTTTTCAAAACATTTGATGTCAGATAATAGTATATTATGTTACTAGAAGTTGAAACAAGTCTTCTTGTGTTGAGTTTATGTAATTGAACGAAACACAAAAAGACAGTTCAAATCCGAGTGACTTATACTATTTTTTCTTCAAGCATTTCCAAGTAAACTTGATGTATATAAAATACAAGAATGTTGTTTTTTTTTCAGCCATTTTATACAGTAAAATATAAAATATAGCAGAACCAATGAGGTCATACACTTTTTAATAAAAGTTGTGTTTTTTTACAAATTATAAAAATTTAGGTCATTTCAGTCACATATTATTCAATATTTCTTATAATTTTTTAACTTTTCATTCATAATTTCCTTTCTGAAGTTTAGCGGTTGCAAAATCGTGATGTCATCATGTAATAGAATTTAAAGCATGGCAAGGCAAAAGAGGTGTTGATAACAAATAAAAACTTGGTTTTCAGTGTTGTAATAATTACTTATTATTATAAAAATGAATACTCCGATAAATTAAATTAGATATTCGTTAATTATAACATTTCTAGTCAAAGAGGTTGGGACGTGTTAAAACAAAATGCTTTGTTGTACTATATCTTGTCGCTTGTCGGTAATGTCGGTAGTCTCATTATCACACCTGTCATCTCAAATCATATGTTGCAGTTAACAACGATTTTCAAATTAAACATATGTTTATTATATCTGTTATATTATTTTGCCCAGGTAATGTGAATAAACTATATTTGTAAAAACCTCTCAGTAAATAACAATGACGCATAACAGTCAATTTGACAGTTGGTGTAGTTCCTCGCTCTGCGCAAGAGCGTGTTTCGTAGAATAACACAATGACGCAGGTGCTGACGTCACAAGCGAAAAATTTGAAATGGGATGCCAATTTCAAAAAATCATATCTTAATAACTAAATGCCTTTTAATATTAAAATTAGTATCCATATTTATAATTTTACTCAAACTTACAGAAAAAAAAATGAAAAAGGTTTATGACCCCACAGCTGCTCTTATAGGTGCTGCCACTAGTGGTATATGGAACAACTAGAAATAATAATTATAATGTATTAGTAACAAAATTAGTAACTTCCATGCCGTATATTCAGTAGCAAAATATGTATATTTTAATACGCTTGAAGAAAAATAAATTTATTACGAAGTAACGGGTGTTTTTTTTTTTTGGGAGTTACAGAACTTTAAAATGAAATAAAACATATAAAAATTGTGACAAAGGCCACGGTTTTTTTTTTTTTTTTGGAAGGATAATTTTATACCATTTGTGCTTGAATAGATTTCTGAAAGATGGATCACGTGGCTGGCTCAAATAAAGTAACTTGAGGCGGCTGAAGCCCATATATTTGCAATAACGTGGCGAATGATTCCAACAGCACGCAAAACACAGCGACTTTTCATCTATGTAACACCGTCTTAAGAATGGCTAGTGGATTTTCTTTACCCCAAAGGCGGAAATTTTAAATGTTGGAGTAGCAATTTAATTAAAATTGAGTCTCATCGCTGTATAAAATTTTTGAAATAAATTTGTACAATTTTCAAGTCGATTTATGGTAAAGTGGCAAATCTAACTGAGCACAAAACAGCTGTCAGCTGTCAAATTGGCTGTCGCTGGAAAAAGTATTGCTAACTTGAAACATAAACCTCTAAAAAAAAACCCGTTATAACAAATAATGACGTTCAAATTAAAAATGCTATTTACTCGTGGAAATTTCGCGACAAATACCATTTGAGGTTTAACTTTTATCACGGCATATTTTTGTATTTATAAATATTCATACTTGTTTCCTTGATGGCAATTTGTTTAAAAGATTTCAAAAAATTCAGCAAATTACCAAGTAACCAAGTGTTCACATGAAATTTAAATAATATCCGGCCAAATCAGACCTCTTGTAGTATTAACTTCGATAATTCAAATTACATTACTAATAACTCCATGAAAAGTACGCTCAAAGACTTTCTATTATAAAATTTCGTCTAAATTTTAGTAGCCAAACATCAAATATTTGCTTAAAGTTTACACATCGCAGTTGTATTAGTAAAGATGTGCCATTCGGGTGAAATTTTTCGCTTGCAACTGTCTGGCCAAATGTCAACATCAACTTCATAATGCTGTTTCATCAGAACTGAAATTATTATTGTTGTAATTAACAGGACAAATATACATAGTCTACTCTACAAATTCGGTGTTTAATTTACTAACTAGTTACCTAACTAGATTTCGCAGGCAAATATAATTTTACAAGTACATGTAAACTAGAACCAAATATTTATTTAATTGAAATATGATAACTCTGAAAAACTGATGTGATTTATAAATAAAATAAAATGAGCAAGTACAATATTAAAATTTGAAATGGAATATGTCAAAATTTATCTGACATATCAATATAATAAATAGAATGCATTTGCTTTTGTAATATGTAAATTCTTTAGTGAATAATTAAATATTATAATTGGCTATGTTTGATGTGGCGAATTATTTCATTTCCCAAATTGCAATAAATAATTCAATTTTTAATTATTGTTATTATATGAATTTATATAAATTATTTAATGGCATAATTCTAGATAAAACTGTGTAATTATGAAAACAAAAAATTTTGATCAAAATTGATTTTAATTATTTAATTTCATTGCAAAATAATGCTTCAAATTTACGTAATGTCTTTTAAAATTTAATTCCAGCAAAAAATTTAAATATAAAAATTCTTCTCGTTCTTTTGACCCATAATGGCATATTCTTATATATTTAGAATCACATCAAATTAAATCAACTAAAGAGTTGTCTTCTTTACTTTTTTGTTTCAAGGCCCTGTAGGATACATCTGTTGTAATTGGTGTTATTAAAAATCTAGCAAAATGTCAGTTTTTTATAAATTTGCGGATACAATTTTTCTCTCATATAAGAGTTCACAGATTGCTATTTAATTAATAGGGTTACGTCATCAACAGCGATAATTAACCAGCAGGTGAAGTTTAAGTGGCGTCATACGTGCACGCACAATTTAAGGGTAATTTTAAATTTGCCCAGTCAGCGGTTTTTGATATGACACGTACTTGCCCTTGGGAATATGTCACCAGTGACACTAAATATTTTTTTGCTCTTCCACTTCTTAAATTTTTGAAATTAATCATTTATTAATCTATAATATATTTAACAGTTGTCATGCCATAACCACAAATGATTTTTATACTATGACAACTTAATCAAAGTATCTCAACAATTTACAGAAAAACTAAAGTCGTATCCATCAATAGCAACAATCCTTTATCTTACACAATAATTTTAAGCATAAGCTGGTTAGTGGATAAAATTTATTTCTTTGGTTGAAAAATGAATGTATACAAGGTATGTAAATATAAGATATTAGGTGCTCTGGATGCCTTTGTTTAGAACCTAACAAATAGATTAACAAAGGGGATTAGTGCTAACTCTATTTTTATTATTACTCGTAACTTCATTTTCTATTCTCGGAACATTTTTATTTTAACTGAAACTGTAGTCAAGATTGGTTACCATTTAATTTGACATATTTTGTTAATTTAATTAATTTAGAAACGAAGTTACAGATGATGAAAAAATGGAGTTAGCTTTAATACCTTTTTTATTATACCTGCATCATAATCCGTGTTTAAAACACGCTACAGCGTTCGTAAACGCAAGATTAAAACACGCCGTGCTTTAAAAGTTGCCAAGCAACAACAAAAATATTTACTATTAATATCTGTCAAAACTGTAAGCGTAAACAATAAATGCTAACCAATCTCCATATAAACGACATACGTCAAACGTCACACGCGCAAAATTAGAATTGAATCAAAATCAAAATGTTGCTTTTCAGGTTTTTGCAGAGTATGATGCAAGTATAATAAAAAATAGCGTGACACACGTGTATAAGTGCTTTTAAACACTAGCGACGTTAAAAGCACTCCGCTTCGCGTCGTGCTCTTAAACTCGTCGTACGTGCTTTAAAAGCTTACTTATACACTTATATCATAATATACTATTATGAATTTGCCTGTAAATGCTTAAAAACATTATATAAGTATGTACAGTGGTGCAACGTATAACTGTTCCGAAAATGAGGTTTTTGAGAGGAGTATGAAAATTAGGTGCAACTAATACATATATGAGGGCGAGATTGGGTGTGAGCAATAGATATCATTGAGAAGAAAGTGGTGTGCCAAGACAGGAATGTTTGAAAGAAATTGATTTTAGGTTAAATGTGTTTAAGGGTTCGTGCTACACTTCTCTTAATGCGATGAAGCGTGATGCTATGCAGTAAGTATGTATGTATTTCTAGAATAAGTTTTATTCTTAAAGCAAATTATCAAGGAGAAGAAATTCAAATACTCCTAATAAAAATAATAATAAAAAATATGTTGTGGACACCACAATACCTCCCGCCATAGATTTCTTATCGAACAATGCTGAAACACGGACCACCACTAGAACCACCACAAGAAACGCTCATCCCTTCAAAAATTTATGACACATGTCAAAAAATGACATTTTTCGTCCGATGTTTTGTTTTTTTTTCAAAAACACAGGTTAGCAGATTTAAACGAAAATATCAGAATATAATTTTTCTTTAACGTGTTGTAATTCGTAAATGGTTACAGTAAGAGGAAAATTTTTCAAACAATAATTGTAGATAATGATATTTGATACAATATTATATTAACAAAATTTTAATTAAACCATATTTTACTGAGATATTCTAAAATAACTAGATAGGGTTTCTAGTAAACTACCACTTCTGTTTATTGGATTATCACAAAAACCTAATCAGCTCTTCCAAAGGGTATACAATAGATATATACAAAATATCAAAATTTTCAATTTAGTAGTTTTTGAAAAACTCCAGAGATCCACACAGACTGACAGACAGACTGACCGACTGACCCTTACAGGATGTGGTGCGATGTAAAAAACTTGGCAAGAGACAAAAACAAACACAAATCACTGTCGCCAACCAAATTAATTTACCAAAAATTTCCATTAATGAAAATTGTCAACTACATGTATTGATGTTTATGAAAGCCGAAATAAATAAAATATTATATTACATATTGATATTCAGACATGTTTCGAATAATATTAGACACAGTAATGTACACAATTACTTATATTTACAGGAACTATGTAAGTTGCACACTATTGTAATAATAATCAGAAATTCAGGTTAATACGTAAATAAATATAAATATATCATCACGCTATTTACCCATTTCGAGTATTCCCTTTGAAGTGCGGTGCAGTCAATATTATTTTTTTTTTTATCTCTAGTCGCGTCTAAACGTAATGGTTTATATTATATTCCTACGAAAACAATTTTTTTATCACATCCTACCCACCTGAGAGTGCAGGTAGCCACAGAGATGGTTTTCAGGTGGTGAAAAGTTGCTAGGGAATCGAACTGAAGATTTTTTAAGCCACAATATGAAATATTATTCAATACTATTACATACAAGGTTTTTTTGACACCTCATTTTTAGAGTATTATATTTATTTCCAAATTTGTATTTGTATATCAACTAAATAATTCTTTGTCAATGCAATATGTAACTTGATAAATTATTATTACCTTGTATTATATTGCATACTTGCTTATCTGATATAGTATAAATATTGCGTATGTCTGGTTTTTATTTTCACTTACAATAATTAATGTGTAATAATTAATTTTTGAAGCGGTGATTTAATCCTCGGTAATATGATCTTCAAAAAAGTAGTATCTACCATTTCATCAAATTCTGACAGTCAATTATCATTCAATCTGTAGTCACGTAACATCGCAACAAAAATATTCCCGATTCGAATCAAAGACAAACGATAATCAAATTTGCTTTAAGTTTTTAGGCCAACATTAGCGTCATACATTCTATCACGTTGCACCCCAGTTCACGAGCCGCCCCTGCGTCGCCGGGGGCGTAGTGCGTGATCGAAAATTCAAATGAGCGTCGGGCCGGTAAGGCCCGAGGGGGTTGCTGCCCTTCTTGCTCAAGGGATGGGGTGGCTACCCCTGCCTCCGCCCATGACGATCAGACACACGCACTGAATACAAACGAGTCTGATTGCCCCGTTATAGATTATAAATATAATTACACAGATTACAGGCCCGAACGACCGGTAGAATGGTTGGAAAAATTGTACTTGTGGGTCAAAGTAGATGTTGGAATTTTGAAGATCGATTGGTATTGATCAAGACGAAGTATTGACTATAATGATAAATAGGAAATGTAATAATGCTGAAAATATATAATGTAGAGTTATAAATAAAGAGAAAATTTGACCTTTTCTTCACAAGATTATATTTATTATATTATATTTATTAATGTATATTTTGGCAATACTGTAGATTTTACAATAACTTAAAACAGCTCATATTTAAATGCGAACAAACGATAATAGTATATTATTATATGAAGGATTATGATAGTCATTATTCACAAAGATGAAGTTTTCGTCACGAGCCATAGGCGAATGATGCAAATCATTCGAGTGAATAATGACCATAACCACGAATATAATGCTACACTTTTTCAATTCCTGTAAATTCGGATATCACTTTTGATAATGATCGAAATTCATTGAAAACACGTTAATAAAAGTCAACATAAAATACACAACGACAACTGACTACATGTCAACTGTCAGGCGGCCGTTGCTTGGGCCTCCACATCACGTCTTTAAAATAACAGTAAATTAAGTATTTCTGACTCCGTGATTGGTCGAGAAGAGTGAATTATGATTAATAATTCACTGTCGACAATTATGGGTACTATATAATTCAGCCAAAAAAAATGAAATAATGGGGATATATGTATACAGGAGTAAAAAAAACATATTAATAGGTCTATAATGCAACAAATGAAATTAGATTTCAAAGATTGTTGTTTACAATTATTAGATTTTACCAGTTTTAATAGCAGATTATCTAAAGGGGATAGATCGGTGTTTCAAATACTTTTAAACTAAAAATTGAAGCAACCAAAAACTGAAAAGCGAAAAATAAAATAAACTATTTTTTCGCATTTCCGTTTTTCGTCGGTTCAGTTTTTTGTTAAAAAGTTTTTATTTTTTAATCGGATAACCCCGTACAAAGTTATACGTGGTAGAATCGGTTAACAGGTAAAAATTCATAGGTGAACAATCAATCATCCCCTATTTTCGTATCCTTATGTGTAGAATTCAGGGGTGCAATTTAAACGGGGCCAACTTCGAGGTATACTGTATCCAATAAAATAAAGAATTACATGTAAAAATCGGGATATTTGGAATATTCTGTAAAAAGCTATAGATTTTTCACATTTTACGTCGTCTCTCTTAAATTGTGAGTATTGTTTGGTTGTGATAATGAAAAACAAATACCGGGTGTTCCATTTTAATCTTAAGGTAGGAATATATCGAATGACATATTGTTTCAGACAAAAGATTAAAGGTTTGGAGAGGGCCATTTGATTCTGTAAAAATTTTTTTTAAACACTAAATATACTTTGACTTTTGTGAATTGACATTCAAAGGTATTTCAAATAGCATGTGTTTTCTAGTTATATTTTTATTTTTTGGAGGTTATCAACCATGTGGATCCGCAATTTTTGAGCAATAAAAGAAAAATTTAAATAGTTGGCACCTTTATTATTTTTCAATTAAACATTATTCAAATCATTTTAAAGTATTCATAAATTTTATATAAAACATAATTAACCTAAGTAATTTGTAACTACTGTTTATTAATTGTTTGAAGTTGCTGAAATTTTTTATTGTTCTTGAGCTTTTGTTAAAATTTATTAAAGAACTGGAAAAATAAAAATTCTTTATTTTGGGCCCCCCCTAGCTACACTTTTAATCTTTTCCGTACTTTATGAATCATCCTGAGTGTATATATAATTCATTATTAGTTTTTCGTAATACCCAATAAATGTAAACAATTCTCGTAATCTAGTTCCATTGGTTGTACCACTTAAACCTGTTAATTCCTAAGTATACCGTTTTTTTGCAAATAAATACGAGTTGTTTTTAGTTTTAAGTTATTGTACAACTGATAGTGGAGCCGGTACATGTATAAAATTTTATCTTTAATTATAATAGATCCTTAACGTCAACTCAAACATACTAATATATAAAGTTGTGTTTGTTTCTGATCGATAAAATAAATGTGTTTTAAATGAGCATAAAAACTGGTTTAATTAGCATAAAATACACAGTAAGCACTCAGGATATATTGCGTGAAACATTTGTTTTCTTGTAGATATATATATTTAGTCATAAACAATAATGTTTCTACATAGTTGTATGCTAACAATAATAATTATAAGGAAAAACTAATTACACCCTTTGTTTCTCTACTAAAAGAACCTCATTTACAAATTGTTATTCAGAAACAATATAGGTATTAAAATTAAATATATAAAAGTGAAATACAATATAAATATATATACATATTTAATTATTTTTTTACAAGAAGTAATAACGGTTTTTAGAAGAAAAATCATTTTATTTGTAACATAGTTTTCAAGGAAACCTAACAATTAGTCTTATATTTTCATCATGTCGAAAAATCAGCTTTAGTCAAAGACAGAAAGATATTCATCGACCGTTGCGACATTTATTTCTTTCCATTGAGCCAAATTTTCGAATTTGAGTGTAGGAAAAAATATAACTGGTCCAAATTCGGAGAATAGTATAGATAAAAAATCAACTCTTAGTTTAAATAAAATATGGAAATATATCAAAAAATTTACCCATTTTGAATATGGTACTCTGCATTCACCGATTTCAGTACAATTCTACAAGTCTTATCTGACAGTTCCCGCTGGTCTCGTGCGCCCAGAGAGAAGAGATAGATAATACGCACAAGAAAAAAAGTTTTTGTACTAATCGAAATATGATTATAATAAAGAAAATACAATATAATGAATTAAAATATAATAATAACATATACATTTACATTTAATTACCATTATCAGACTCTTCTATGATTTCTTCATCACTACTTGTATTTACTGATATAATAAATTGTTCAATCACTTCGTTAATATTAGCTTTTCTAGAAAGAAATTATCCTTCAATTTGTTTTGCATGATCACAACGCAAATTGCCAATCTACTACAGGGAAATTTTAAAAAAATTCATGACAATGTTGTAATTTTTTTGTATCACAGTTTTAGTGATGCCAAAACAAACTCTATCGGATTTTAATCCAGATGGCAGGGCAGAAGTCTTAGAACATTTTGGCCAAATTATTTCGTCATTGATTGTTTTCTATCACAAGAAATTACAATAATTACTCGTTCTCCCTAAGCTGGCTTCCCACGGCCCGTGATATTATGGTCCGGGCCGCGCCATTCGCGCCAACACACCGTGGGAAGGGTAGCGCTTGAGGCGGCGCGGCCTGTCCTGTGATGGCGCGTGCGATCCGCTGGTCATCGGTAACTTCGAAGTCCGGAAGCAAACGCGCACGTGGTCGTCCGCCGACCGTCATGGATTCAAGTGTTGTTGTTGAGCATATCACTTCTTCTTAACTTCATTTCAATCGTAGTCTCATGTCGTATGTAAATATGGAGTGATTGGACGAGGCTATTTTTGAGTTTTTGAGTTTATATGAAAATTCACCAGCTTGATGAAACACAAAAACTGCAGTGCATAAAAATAGAAACGATCTGCACGATGCGTGAAGTGCAAAATAAAAGATTTGTATTTCAAACCGAAATAGGTATCATGCCACGGGCTTTCACGCGTCGCGTCGTGGGAATGGTTCGGGGCTGGCTTGTCTGTGGCGCGTGTTCGTCCATAAAAATCTTCGCGGCACGACGCAGTCCGTAAAATCACAGGTCGTGGGAAGCCACCTTTTAAAACATGTAATCCCTCATTAGAGTTATCATTCCATGATTTTTCACTTGTACGTTCCAAACCGTGCAAAAACCATTCTTCTTAACCGCGTTCCAAAATATCAAATCCAACTTGATTTTTACTGCACAGTTTTGACTGTACTTTCTAAACAGTGTGTTTGTGGCATTAACGTTCCACGATTTTTCCTATCTAGTGCTAATATCGCCGCCATTATGCCAACAAATAAACACCTTCTCTGTTTCTGATTGCTACTTCAAAACTGATAATGTGTAGGGCTGGCGGTCCATTGTTCTTTATTCGCACTGTTTGGAACGTACAGTTATAACTATACCTATGTTCCAAACCGTGCAAAAACCGAAGTGTGCGGCCAAAAACCCTGCATCTTAACCGCGTTCCAAAATATCAAACCCAACTTGATTTTAACCGCACAGTTTTGACTGTACGATCCATTACGTATGTGTGTGGCAGTAACGTTCCACGGTTTTTCCTATCCAGAGCTTATATCGCCACCATTATGCCAGCAATCAAACACAACTACTGTTCTTAATTGCTACATCAAAACTGAGAGTGTATGGGGCTGGCGGTCCATCGTACTTTATTCGCACGATTTTAAACGTACGTTCTAAACCGTACAAAAAAAAATGAAGTGTATGAGGCCCTTTAGAGATTTATCGTACTTTTACACAACCATCTTAATTGAATAGATACTTTAATACATTTAAGAAACTTGAATATTGTGTTTAAAAATATAGTAAAGGTAATTTTTATGTTTGACATTGGATATTCTTTCACAACGAAAAATCGTCAAAATTAACTAACTACAATCAGCAAATTATCTCATCAAATTTCATATGGAGTAATCTTTTCATCAAGCCAAACTTTTTTTTTCATGCAAACATGTTTACTGTGAGATTGAACGACTCGACATTAGATTAAATCGCCCCATACGCGGTGTCTCGATATTATCTTGTTAATTTAATGACGTAATATAACTAGACGTAACATGTACTACGACGCTATACAATTTGTTGTGAAGCCGGCACTAGTCAGGGGAGAGGCTGAAACTTTAGCATTACTACTTATATTGTGAGAAAAAAATTATAACCATTGTAATTGTATTTTCAATATGAAATCCATTAATTTCATTTACTTTTCATTATATATTTTTAAATTAAAATGGTTCTTTAACTGCAATGTGAGCAACCAGTGAAACAAACAATACAATATTTCCCTTTCCACACTCAAGGAACAGTTTTAACTCGTCCTACGAGGAAAAGGAGGTACAGGGTTATCTAAAAATAAAGAAAATGTACACGTTTTAAATATTGTAATATTTTCTATAAATAATATACGAAAAATTATGAATTCCTTATTATATCATACAAGAAGAAAGATGTAACATATGAGTTGAGCAGAGCGGAAACATAGCATAGAAGGCTGGAGCAATTCTTGGTAACTCGGTGCACATCGAAAATGTTGATTTGGGTTGAGTTGTTGTATAGTCAATATAAAACGCAGTCTACAGTTTCCAAGCAAACGAAAAATAGTTACATTTTGCATTCCACTAATTAAAAAAAAACTGTATGTTTTTCTTTTTATGTCAGCGTCAACTTCAGAATTTTTTTTTTCTTGGATTTTGTTTTCAAAAATTATTTTAATATTCCTGGACCAATTTTTATCTTGATTGCTATTTGATATTGTTCTATTTTCATTTATTGCTAATAGTCTATTATAGCACATTTTAGAATACCTTGTGCCTGAAAGCAGTATTTTTATTTACCAGTTTAACGTTCTTTGTTTATAGTTCTAATGTGTATTGCTGGATATCATTTCTGACAATATAATTTGGTGTAGTTCTTCGACATCCCAGAATACCTTCTGCAGTATCGGAGCAGGTTATTGTCCAAGTTATGTATGTGGCATATAGTAACGAGGAGATTATCAAAGAATTCGTTCAGCGTATTCCAGTCACGAACTTCAGATTTCTTTATAGTCTTTTTAATGCAAGCAGTAATCTTTGTTTTATAGGTGACACCAAGGTATGTAGTTGTACAATTTCATTTTCCTGACAGACAAATTTGAGTTTGTGCTTTCAAGGAAATCCCTGTTAAAGGTACGTGACTTCTGTTTTGTCAGCGTTGATCTTCATATCGAAGAAGTAGTCGCAATATGTTTCTAGTGCTGTTTTAAAGTCTGCAATGTAGAAAGCGAAAAGAAACGGACAAGTGTGTTGGCCTTGCAATACGCGTTTAAAATATTAATTTGTGAGGTTATCTTTTATCTGACTACAAATATTACTCAATTGTCTAGTGCTTCTTCAAAGTTTGCGAATATTGTGCATATTTCTTTTCGAATAAATGATTGCTTTGAACATGAAAATATTGTGGATACATGATCGATTTTTCGGAATTCAGCTTGAGATTCTGGGATAATAACCTGTAACGAATACAGACCGAATGAAACCTGCCGTAGTGACGTCACGCCCGATAAATACACGGCACCGTGTATCGCGAAAGCGAAGGCACCTGGAATGTTCGAGAGACCGCAACGCAGAGGTATATAAGGGGTCGCTGAGCGAACGGCGCACAGTCAAGTCTTATCTAAACGTCAGTAAGTGTGAATAAATATTCGAAGACTTAGTAGAAGTAAACAATCGTTTGACACAAATAGTTGTTGTGTAAATATATGTAATTATTCGCGTTTTAGTGTGTTAAATAAATAAGTAGAAATAAATAAACCAATTTTGTTAATTATAATTAAACTTGAATGTTTTCTTTCAACTTCACCGAACCCGAATCACGAGTAAAATGCAACAATATTTAATTTTTAATATTAGCATTTAGTGATGGAATTGATTATTATGTAGCAAAAATCACTATTCTTTTTTTTAATGACTATAAAATTTGATTGAAACCCTTGTATTTGATACAAGGCACATAATATAAAGGAAAATTCTGAATTCAAAGTCGATATATTTCTTTCACAAATCTGTTAAATAAATATAAGTTGTATTTGTAAAGATATAAATACGATAATGCCTACATTTCAAATCCTTTCTTCATAGATGAATAGGTGTCTTGTTTATTTTAGATTTCACAAAATCCTCTTAGCATATGACAACAGGTAAAATTCTATAAAATACAAAGGAATAAAAGTAAACATTTCTCTTTGAAATTGAATGAGTAATAACTCTTTATAACACCCACATACTTGCACGGCCAGGGACGGACCTAGATTTACTGGGTTTATATTTAATTAGGCGATTTTATTTTAAACAAGTAAAGTTATTCATTTTTTCTATATTTTATTATCTACTAGAATAGGAGAATTATTCAATATTTCAAGCCATCTATTAAAAAAAAAAACTGCTTAATTTTACACCTATATAAAGTCACGCAAAATTCGTAAATGGTCGTTGATCGAATAAACATCAATTTTAAAAACAGTCATAAATCGATACAGTGCTCTTGTCGGTAATTAATTGATGTGCGAGCAAAGCGAACACGTCAATAATACAACCCACTCGAAAAGCTGTGTATGCAACATTTACATGTTGATATAATGGCCGGTACTTCGAGCTCTGCTTTTAGGTTTACAGAAATGTTTATTCCAGCGTTATTTAACGTTCTGAAAATATGTTAGTTTTTAACAAAAATATCAGAGTTGAAACCATTCTCTTCCAGTACCCTTATTTACAACACTTATTTCTCATAGTATAAAGAAGTATAGGAATCACAAAGAATATGACGATACTTCTATTCAGAAATATTCTGGATGTTTACTTGTTACATAAATTAATAATTTCAATTCAATTCGTTGTTAATGGTAATTAGAAATACCTGCATTTTTCACAATATGACAGCTATACGTTTACTGTACTTCGTATTGGTAAAGACCAAAAAAAATTTGTCACTTTTATTGTCTATCCCGATCACTCTGTACCATATAACCATCAACATTTTATTTCAAAAGCCTTGTTGAACGACGTGAAAATTCTTCAATTTTTTTTCTTTCCAAACTTATTAACAACTGTATTAACGATCTTTGTTCCATTTCCTGTCCTCATTTCCCTGCTCCCTTTATTCGTACTACAAATTCTCTTACCTTACCAGTAGCCAGAATCAACGGTCTAATTTTGTCAACTATTTATAGAATGTGTCATAATTATGTTACTAAGTCCTTAGTAAGAATTTAAGAAGTTCGCAAACACTATTAGCAATTTCTGTTAACTGAATTTAACTGCATTGTTTTGCTGTATGTATTATTTCACTGCCTTTTGCTTGGGCTGTATATAATAGTAATATTTGTAATTAAAAATATTATTTGCAATGTGCTAGTAAGTATCTGCTTTTAATTTTGAGAAATTATATTATATATCAAAAATATAATTCCTTTAAGAACGAACAAGTAATTGAAATATCTATTCTATTCATATGTCAAATCAGGTGTAATTTATAATGAGAAAATACACCAATTTTGATTTATCCTATATTCCTGTATCTGAATCCAGCCCTGTATTGGAATTATTCAGTTTTACAAAACTATAAAATATTAATTAAAACCAGAACTATAAACGTTCATTCTATACAATTTGTTGTACATTTGAAAGGTTCTGTTACAAGCTACATTGAGAGAAACAAAAGATTGAATTTAATATTCCATCCAGAACACAATGGAAAACAATATCATATTTTTCTACCATAATCTCATGCCGCTTTTGTTATTGCAGACGCACGCTTCGCTCGAACGAGTGATGAAATTCTAATATATTTCCTGGAATGATGCCCCGTGGAGACAGACAATGAGCTTTGCTGAAGGGCCCTCTTTGTTTCAAGCACAATCTAGCAGTCGATCTCAAAGGGAGACAAGTGACATTCAAAACAAGTACCTGCGCATACAGGGTGCAGCAACTTCAGATGCAAATATTAATTTGTTTGGAGAGATAAATAATACTCTGAAGTATGCAGCCGAATATTTGTTTGGTTAAGACTGGCCTTTGATATTTTCGGTGCATAGAGAACATATATATTATTATGAACATGAACAATGTATTGTTTATTTTGTTCATGATCAGGAAATAGTTACATTTTACAAAATATACTACAAACTTCCAGATACTGCCTCTATTACCTTTTCATATTCTAGGGTTGTTTAATAGCCAAACGAGTGATTGTTTCGTAAATTTTTACCTATATCATATAACTATTAAATGAAATATACTGGATCTTGACACAAGAAAATTTGCAAAATATATAGTCCGTATAGACCATTATATTTTGCAAATAAATTATAATTCAAGTCAAGTTATTCAAGAACATATAGAGATTTATTTTCTATTTTCCTTAACAATTTTCGGCTTAATAACTTTCTCCAAACTGTTTTTTTTTTTTGTTGATAAAATAAAATTTTTAATATGTACAATTTTAATATTTTAATGCAGCTACTCCAGTAATAAGAAACAAAACAAAAATTATTTGTGAAAAGGTCTCCAATATAAAATATAAAACATTATGGTACTATTTTAACCTAAATTTAATTTTTCGTTTTGTCTATATATATTAAGACATTGGTTTTTTTTTATATTATGTTAGCAATATTATTTGTTTCCATGCAGTTTCTGCAAAGGATAAAAAGTACCGTAGAATTTACCGTATTCGGTAAGCTGTGAATATAAGATATATTTTCTGAAAATGTCATAAAAATTCAGAAACTAAACTCGACTATTTACTATACAGTTATAAGTATTTACAAAAAAGTTTGATAATTTTTCAGAATATGCATTTTATATCCTTAGTTTACCGAAAGATTCGTTCAATACGTAAGAACTTTTTTTTTTCGTGTAAAGCATTCTATCAGTTTGTTTAATTTAGCTCGAGGTTAAACTGAATTGTGTTTAAATATAATAAAAGTAAGAGTAAAAGGATTCCTATTATTTATGGATCAGTTTAAGTGTTATATTATATATCAAATAGAACTGTTATTTATTATTGACGAGCACAGTTGTATATGGAAGACATGAATAATGTAAGCTATAAAATATTTTTAATTGCTAATAATTTTACTCCTCATTGATGCACTTTATAAAATGTGTAGGTAGAAAATTGACCTTTATTGTAACACTTTATAATTTCTGTTTTCGTCTTGCATTCTTAAACATAGTTACCCAGGATTAATGTTTGAAAGCAGCCGGTCGGATTTGGTGGTTAACTAATAACTTTAGAGAAAAATTAAATATACAGGCTTATAGAGCAAGAAAGGAGACATAATTTAAATTTGGTAAAATAAAATTATTAGGGGGATGTGGCGGAGGGAATGAAAGTTATATTTTCTTAAATGGAAAGGTGTACTTATTTCATTGGAATGGATAGCCCGAAGTAATCCCTTTTCAACAATAACATGTTCCTCTACCTAAAATAAAAATTCTCTTTCAAAGAAACATTATCATTTTTAGTATAGTAAGTTAGAAGTTTTAGTTTCCATTTTATAGATGTTAATGCTTCTTTTAAATTTGAGACCATAAAATTACAAAAAGGATATCCATTCCAATGAAAAAAAGTGCCTATTTCTATTTAAGAAAATATAACTTTAATTTCCCCCCGCTGTATCCCCTTAATAATTTTATTTTACCAACCATATAATTATGTCCCCTTCCTTTTTGTATAAGCCTGTGTATTTATTTTTTTCTAAAGTTATTAGTTAGCCAGCGAAACTGATTGGTTTATTTTAAAAATTCACTCGTATGTATAATATATATTGTAATGTTTTTACTCTTTACTCAGGTTGGGTGAAGTTTGAAAGAATACACAATTACTTTTATTTGTTTTTATACCGTGTGTCTGTCTTAAATGTGTACATAGGAGATTAACATAGGAAATCAGTTTTTTGCGAGCTGTTGCTCGGTGTTCTATCGGACAACAATGATTGTAGTACCAATCGGAAAATATCATTTTTCTGAATGCAACGATGTAAAATACACGACTATTTAGTAGTAATTTGATTCCGTAAATTAATTTTTAAAGTTTGAAAATTCACCGAGTTTATTCAATTTTTATCGTAAATAAATATAGTCACCTGTGACTGTTTTGTTTTGATTTCTGTCAAGCTATTTATTTGACGTTTCTGACTTTTGGACTTGTTTAAGATAATTTGTAAGAATATGGTTAGTTATACGTACTACTGAAGAGCGTATTTTTATAGTAAAAATATTTTTTGGAGGAAATAGTTAGCTCAGAGTGCGAGATCTATTTTCTATTAAGTTTATGAATCGACTGAATCCAAGTGAAACCACAAATGCCAGTATCCACGAAAAATACACTTGAGCTTAGTAATTAAAATTTAGCAAGAGCACAAGAACATGCTTTATTGGAAGAAAGGGTTTTAGGAATGATAAATGTAGATCATTCGTACAGCACTAGATTTATTGGAAATGAATTGGGTGTACATCGTTCATAACATTTTGAAAAAAAAAAGTTATTATTCCTACAAAATGCACTGCAATCAAGAACTTTTTCCATTTAACGAAGAAAGTAGAAGAGTATTTTGTGAAGACATGCAAAACAGAAAAATGAATTTTTTTTATCATAGATTTAAAAAACTTAACTCTTAATAAATTAATATTATTTAAAGAAAACTGGTTTTTAGACTTTTATTTATTTAATAAAATCTTTACGCAAAAATTATAAAAATACGCTTGTCATAACTGCAAATAACCATATTTTACAAACTGTCAAAAACGTCAAATAAATCACTTAAAAGAAATCAAAACAAAACAGTCATAGGTAACTACATTTATTTTCGATATAAAAACTGAATAAATCGGAGGATTTTCTAAATTTAAAAATTAATTTACGGAACCAAATTACTACTAAATTGTAATGTATTTTACATCATTTGATTCAGAAAAATGATATCTTTCGATTGGTACTACAATCATTGTTGTCCGATAAAACACCGAGCAACAGCTCGCAAAAAACTGATTTCCCATGTTAATCTCCTATGTACACCTTTAAGACAGACACACGGTATATTGTTTTAACATTCGAAAACACTAATAATTACATTTATTTTGACAACGTTTTTATTTCAAATTCTATATTTATCTGCACTCACTGACGGTTTATACCAAAATGAGTGCCGGTGCCTCCGTGACCCCTTATATACCTCTGTATCGCTGGCTCGCGAACCGTCTAGGCGCCTAAGCTTATTACTCAAAAATATATCCAGAAACAGCGCCCTGTATTTAACGGGAGTGACGTCACTCCGACAGGTTTCAACTGGTCTATATCAATTAAAATATTTTGATATACCCTAAAGCAATTTAGATTATTTTTTTATTGGCAACTGTGTGTATAGATGACTGGATTTGTGTCAGAATAGACAATAACATATGAGAGCGAAACTAAGTTTCATAATTATCAATTTCATGGCGAGGCGCAAAATTAAATTAATTACTAGTTCAATTTATTTCAAATAGGACAGCAGTTATGAAATACGTTTAAAATCAAACATGTTAATCAACGCAAATATATTTAAAAGATTTATTAAGAACTTAAATGATAAAAAGTAAGGTTTTGAAACAAATAATAACAATTAATATTCCTTTAAATGTCTTAAGAATTATTTGCTATTCTGACAGTGGTATGCTCAGTTTTAAATAATATCATTACTTGCTTATATGCTTTGAGATAATAATTATTACTACAGTTTCGTAAATTCAAAACCACTTCCAATTACCGTTATTGTGTACCTATTGATGTGATGTCTAAAAATTCTCGTCGAAACTTGTTTTTCCCCGGGAAAATTCCCGGAAATTTTTTAATCAATATTTGCGGGAAAAATTTATCTTATGTTTTCCCGGATTTTTTTGGAAAAATCACGGAAATATTTTTTGGAAATTTCCCGGGAAATTCTAAAAGATATATGACCTTGATGTCTGCTTACGCACTTGTACCTGTCTGTTAGCTACCCTTATTCCAGCAACAAGCAATATGGTATTGAGTGTATCACAAGTTATGACTGCAGTGGTTTACTGCGTTTTGGATCATTATTTAGAAAGTATTATAAAAACAGTTTTAATAATAAGTGGAAATAAAAAGAATTTCCCAAAAAAAATTCCGGGGAATTTTCCAGTCACTTTAAATTATCTTTTTGCGTTTAAATATATAAATTTAAGATTATTCCCAATTCTTTTCTATGGAAAATTCAAAGTGGAAAACAGAAAAAGGATAAAAACGGATTTCTTTTATTCGCAAATCTAACCTAAGATCCTTCAGAACCTTTTTCTTTTCGAATCTCACATTTCTTCAAGAATTTATTAAATCTAAACGATTTCGACGGTTTCTTTTTTGTAAAAAAACTTTCCGTGTAAATCATGTTTTTGTGATGTTTCTATATTTAGCCGAATCCTCCAAGATCGTGAATTTTACTTAATTTTTAAATATTTAAGAACCATAATTTAAAAATGAATTATTTGCATTCGACTAAATTAAAAAGAACTATGTATTGACTGAAAATAAAACCTAAATAAATATTATATATTATAATTTATTTTTATTTAGTAAAAATAGTAATGGCTGCATAGTTATTTTATTTGTTTTCTATTCATAACATAACGAAATATACTGGTCTTATATCTGTATATTAAGAAGGATAAAGAATTTTTTTTTTTTATTATTTGAAATAAAATGCATTTACAATACAAGAAGTTTTCCATATAATTCTTAAATATCGATTTAAAATTTTTCCAGAGAATTGTACAATAAAAGAGTAACCTTCAGTTTGCTTTCATTTCAACAAACATTTATCAATAATTCATACATAACAACTCGTAGACAGAGCCAGGGACTATTTTTTATAATTCTCGTGGGTAAATCCCTTATACTAAAAGGCATAATTCATTCTCTATATATATTTTCATCTGCCTAGTAACCAAATTTGTGCGCAGCTCTAGAGCCTAGACGGTTTGACGGATTTCAGTGAAACCTTTACCGGAAGTTAGAGATTTTTTCAGAATAGCGCCTTTTCATGAATTCACATTTTTAGTACACATGATGTGCGAGATATTAAATAAATAAGGCGGAAATGCGTTTACGGATCAGAGTGTGCGGGTTGCTATCAAAGTGGAGTTTGTTGATTCTGGTTGTAACTTTACAAAAATTTATGTTCAATTTGTCATTTCTGACAGATCTGTTTCGAAATTCAAGTATAAATTACATATATTCTAGACAACTTAAAGATGTTTTGTAAATTTATCTGTATTTAGAATTAATGAACAAACATGTGTACTATTTTGTAAGTATTTTAAAAGTCAATTAAAAAAATTAAAATTGTTGCTGTTACTTTTAACAAATTTTTGTGCAACTAGTTATTTTGACATTTCAGTCTGAAATTTTAAATATAAATTACTTTAATTGTAGTTCAGTTAGACAAGTTTGGTAATTTATTTGTGTTTAGAATATATATGCAAACATTATTATAATTTTGTAATTATTTTAAATTTGAATTTTTTTTCTCATATTTTATCAAATAAAAATTAATATGACAGATGTCGTTGTTTGTCAACCTCAATTCTTTTAAGGAATTTAGGCGGTAAAATTCAAATGAATTAACTTCTTCTAACATAAAAAAGTTGAGAATTATTTTTCGCTTCATAGATGGTTTCTTTTTCTTCTCAAAAAATACAACAGATGTCTCTGCTCGACAACCTCGATGCTTCTAAGTATTTTAGGCGGTAAAATTTAAACAAGTTAATTACTTATCTAATATAAAAAGTTCGTTTTAAATATTTATAATCAATTTCAGATTTTTTTTATATCTAAATTCGTAGAACTGTCAAAAAGTTATTTTAAACAATGATCAGTTGTTTTTTATTTCTAATCAAGTGTCACAAAATTATTATACACGATCGTTAATTGTTTTTTCTGAATGTTATTTAAATCCTGCCGTGTTTGGCATTAAATTGAAGGTCTCACTCATCAGATTTAAACTAAAGTGTCAAAAAATCATTTTGGACGATCGTAATTTGTTTTTATAAATGTTATTTAAAACCTAACGTGTTTGGAATCAAATTACAGGCTCGGAGAAGAGGTTTGAACTCAAGTGTCAAAAAGTTGTTTTTGGTGATTATCAATTGTTTTGTATAAATGTTATTTAAATCCTACCGTGTTTGGTATTGAATTAAAGGTCTTGCTCATGAGATTTAAACTCAAGTTTCAAAAAGTTATTTTGGACGAACGTCAATTGTTTTTTATAAATGTTATTTAAATCCTACAGTGTTTGAAATCAAATTAAAGGTCTCGCAGAGGAGGTTTGAATTAAAGTGTCAAAAAGTTGTTTTGGACGATTGTCAATTGTTTTCTATAAAAATTATTTAAATCCTACCGTGTTTGGTATTCAATTGAAGGTCTCGCAGAGGAGATTTGAGCTCAAGTGTCAACAAGTTATTTTGGACGATTGTCAATTGTTTTCTATAAAAATTATTTAAATTCTACCGTGTTTGGTATTGAATAAAAGGTCTCGCAGAGAAGATTTGAACTTAAGTGTCAAAAAGTTATTTTGGACGATTGTCAATTGTTTTTTATAAATATTATTTAAATCCTACCGTGTTTGGTATAAAATTAAAGGTCTCGCGAAGGAGATTTGAACTCAAGTGACAAAAAGTTGTTTTGGACGACCGTTAATTGTTTTGTATAAATGTTATTTAATTCCTACCGTGTTTGGTATCAAATTAAAAGTCTCATGAAGGACATTTCAACTCAAGTGTCAAAAAGTTATTTTGGTAAATCATCAATTGTTTTTTTTTATAAATGTTATTAAATCCTAACGTGTTTGGAATTGAATTAAATATCTCACGGAAAACGGAGAAATGAAGTGACGAGCTTGCTCCGCCATGCACTGACTTAAAAGCGAGGAACGACTGACATAGAAACGAGGAACATAGTGACGAGCTTGCTTCGCCGATGCACTTTTTGAAAACGAGGAACGAAGGCACAAGCTTGCTTCGCCAATGTACTGACATGGAAGCGAGGAACGTAGTGACGAGCTTGCTTCGTCGATGCACTGACATGGAAGCGAGGAACGAAGTGACGAGCTTTCTTCGTCAATGTACTGACATCGAAGCGAGGAAAGTATTGACGAGCTTGCTTCGCCAATTGTTTGGTATAAATTGGAAATTATTTAAGACTACCCAATTTATTTTTCTATATTTTCAGTTGTAATCTTCTTCAGTGACGCGGAGCCTAGGGGACAGACCTGCGAAGCAGGTCGGGCCGCTAGTCCCTTATACTAAAAGGCTTAATTCACTTTCTATATATATTTTCATCTGCCTAGTAACCAAATTTTTGCGCAGCTCTAGAGCCTAGCCGGTTTGACGGATTTCAGTGAAACCTTTACCGGAAGTTAGAGATTTTTTCAGAATAGCGCCTTTTCATGAATTTACATTTTTAGTACACATGATGTGCGAGATATTAAATAAATAAGGCGGAAATGCGTTTACGGATCAGAGTGTGCGGGTTGCTATCAAAGTGGAGTTTGTTGATTCTGGTTGTAACTTTACAAAAATTTATGTTCAATTTGGCATTTCTGACAGATCTGTTTAAAAAATTAAGTATAAAATACATATATTCTAGACAACTTGAAGATGTTTTGTAAATTTATCTGTATTTAGAATTAATGAACAAACATGTGTACTATTTTGTAAGTATTTTAAAAGTCAATTAAAAAAATTAAAATTGTTGCTGTTACTTTTCACAAATTTTTGTGCAACTAGTTATTTTGACATTTCAGTCTGAAATTTTAAATATAAATTACTTTAATTGTAGTTCAGTTAGACAAGTTTGGTAATTTATTTGTGTTTAGAATATATATGCAAACATTATTATTATTTTGTAATTATTTTAAATTTGAATTTTTTTTCTCATATTTTTTCAAATTTAAAATTAATATGACAGATGTCGTTGTTTGTCAACCTCAATTCTTTTAAGGAATTTAGGCGGTAAAATTCAAATGAATTAACTTCTAACATAAAAAAGTTGAGAATTATTTTTCGCTTCATAGATAGTTTCTTTTTCTTCTCAAAAAATACAACAGATGTCTCTGCTCGACAACCTCGATGCTTCTAAGTATTTTAGGCGGTAAAATTTAAACAAGTTAATTACTTATCTAATATAAAAAGTTCGTTTTAAATATTTATAATTAATTTCAGATTTTTTATATATCTAAATTCGTAGAATTGTCAAAAAGTTATTTTAAACAATGATCAGTTGTTTTTTATTTCTAATCAAGTGCCACAAAATTATTAAACACGATCGTTAATTGTTTTTTCTGAATGTTATTTAAATCCTGCCGTGTTTGGCATCAAATTGAAGGTCTCACTCATCAGATTTAAACTAAAGTGTCAAAAAATTATTTTGGACGATCGTAATTTGTTTTTATAAATGTAATTTAAAACCTAACGTGTTTGGTATTGAATTAAATGTCTCAATCATGATATTTAAAGTCAAGTATCAAAAATTTATTTTGGACGATCGCTAATTGTTTTTATAAATGTTATTTAAATCCTACCGTGTTTGGAATCAAATTACAGGTCTCGGAGAAGAGGTTTGAACTCAAGTGTCAAAAAGTTGTTTTTGGTGATTGTCAATTGTTTTGTATAAATGTTATTTAAATCCTACCGTGTTTGGTATTGAATTAAAGGTCTTGCTCATGAGATTTAAACTCAAGTTTCAAAAAGTTATTTTGGACGAACGTCAATTGTTTTTTATAAATGTTATTTAAATCCTACAGTGTTTGAAATCAAATTAAAGGTCTCGCAGAGGAGGTTTGAATTAAAGTGACAAAAAGTTGTTTTGGACGATTGTCAATTGTTTTCTATAAAAATTATTTAAATCCTACCGTGTTTGGTATTGAATAAAAGGTCTCGCAGAGAAGATTTGAACTTAAGTGTCAAAAAGTTGTTTTGGACGATTGTCAATTGTTTTCTATAAAAATTATTTAAACCCTACCGTGTTTGGTATTGAATAAAAGCTCTCGCAGAGAAGATTTGAACTTAAGTGTCAAAAAGTTATTTTGGACGATTGTCAATTGTTTTTTATAAATATTATTTAAATCTTACCGTGTTTGGTATTCAATTGAAGGTCTCGCAGAGGAGATTTGAACTCAAGTGTCAACAAGTTGTTTTGGACGATTGTCAATTGTTTTCTATAAAAATTATTTAAATCCTACCGTGTTTGGTATTGAATAAAAGGTCTCGCAGAGAAGATTTGAACTTAAGTGTCAAAAAGTTATTTTGGACGATTGTCAATTGTTTTTTATAAATATTATTTAAATCCTACCGTGTTTGGTTTTCAATTGAAGGTCTCGCAGAGGAGATTTGAACTCAAGTGTCAACAAGTTGTTTTGGACGATTGTCAATTGTTTTCTATAAAAATTATTTAAATCCTACCGTGTTTGGTATTGAATAAAAGGTCTCGCAGAGAAGATTTGAACTTAAGTGTCAAAAAGTTATTTTGGACGATTGTCAATTGTTTTTTATAAATATTATTTAAATCCTACCGTGTTTGGTATAAAATTAAAGGTCTCGCGAAGGACATTTGAACTCAAGTGTCAAAAAGTTGTTTTGGACGATCGTTAATTGTTTTGTATAAATGTTATTTAATTCCTACCGTGTTTGGTATCAAATTAAAAGTCTCATGAAGGATATTTCAACTCAAGTGTCAAAAAGTTATTTTGGTAAATCGTCAATTGTTTTTTTTTTTATAAATGTTATTAAATCCTAACGTGTTTGGTATTGAATTAAATATCTCACGGAAAACGGAGAAATGAAGAGACGAGCTTGCTCCGCCATGCACTGACTTAAAAGCGAGGAACGAAGTGACGAGCTTTCTTCGTTAATGTACTGACATAGAAACGAGGAACATAGTGACGAGCTTGCTTCGCCGATGCACTTTTTGAAAGCGAGGAACGAAGGCACAAGCTTGCTTCGCCAATGTACTGACATGGAAGCGAGGAACGTAGTGACGAGCTTGCTTCGTCGATGCACTGACATGGAAGCGAGGAACGAAGTGACGAGCTTTCTTCGTCAATGTACTGACATCGAAGCGAGGAAAGTAGTGACGAGCTTGCTTTGCCAATTGTTTGGTATAAATTGGAAATTATTTAAGACTACCCAATTTATTTTTCTATATTTTCAGTTGTAATCTTCTTCAGTGACGCGGAGCCTAGGGGACAGACCTGCGAAGCAGGTCGGGCCGCTAGTCCTATATACTAATCGGCGTGGGTCTGAACTGTCACTCTATAGATTAGCCAATCTAACAACGGCCATCGGAATCGCCTACAGCCTAAACGGTTTGATGTATTCGGGTGAAACTTTTTTTGCGTGTTAAAGGTCCCTGTGGAACAGTGCCTTTTGTATGTCTCATATTTTTCTTACCCATGATGTGCGAAATATTAAATGCGAAAGACATTAAATTTTTCCATCAAGGGGGGCCTCGGGTTGCTACGAAAGTGTACTTTGTTGATTGTAGTTGTAACTTTTCACAAATTTTTGTTCAATTTGACATATATGACAGATCAGTTTCAAATTTTAAGTATAAATTACATTAATTCTAGACAAATTGAAGAAGAGTTGTAAGTTTGTCTGCATTTAGGATAAAAGTACAAATATATGAACTATTTTGAAAATATCTTAAGAGTCAATAAAAAGAATTAAAATTGTAGCTGTCACTTTTCACGAATTAGTGTTCATCATGTCATTTTTGACATATCTGTTTGAAACTGTAAGCATAAATTTAATTAATTCTAGACCAGATGAGAAAGTTTTGTAAATTTAAATGTGTTTAGAATAAATGAGCAAACATGTTTACTAATTTGTAAATTTTTTAAATGTGAATTTTTTTCATATTTTTTCAAATTTAAAATTAATATGACAGATGTCTGTGTTTGTCAACTTCAATTCTTTTAGGATTTTAGGCGGTAAAATTCAAATGAGTGAATTTCTAACAGAAATGATAAATATTATTTTTCAATTCATTTTTTTCCTTCTCAAAAAATACAACAGATGTCTCTGCTCGACAACCTCGATGCGATTTTAGGCGGTAAAATTTAAATAAGTTAATTACTTATCTAATATAAAATGATCGTTTTAAATATTTATAATGAATTTCAGAAATATTTTTTTATCATCAGTTGTTTTTTATTTGGATCCTGCCGTTATTTTGGACGATTGTCAATTGTTTTTTATAAAAATTATTTAAATGCTACCGAGTTTGGTATTGAATTAAAGGTCTCGCAGAGGAGATTTGAACTAAAGTGTCAAAAAGTTGTTTTGGACGATTGTCAATTGTTTTCTATAAAAATTATTTAAATCCTACCGTGTTTGGTATTCAATTAAAGGTCTCGCAGAGGAAATTTGAACTCAAGTGTCAAAAAGTTATTTTGGACGATTGTCAATTGTTTTTTATAAATATTATTTAAATCCTACCGTGTTTGGTATCAAATTAAAGGTATCGCGGAGGAGATTTGAACTCAAGTGTCAAAAAGTTATTTTGGACGATTGTCAATTGTTTTTTATAAATATTATTTAAATCCTACCGTGTTTGGTATCAAATTAAAGGTCTCGCGGAGGAGATTTGAACTCAAGTGTCAAAAAGTTATTTTGGACGAATGTCAATTGTTTTTTATAAATATTATTTAAATCCTACCGTGTTTGGTATCAAATTAAAGGTCTCGCGGAGGAGATTTGAACTCAAGTGTCAAAAAGTTATTTTGGACGATTGTCAATTGTTTTTTATAAATATTATTTAAATCCTACCGTATTTGGTATCAAATAACAGGTCTCGCAGAGAAGATATATGTTATTTAAATCCTACCGTGATTGGTATAAAATGAAGGATATTTCAACTCAAGTGTCAAAAAAGTTATTTTGGTAAATCATCAATTGTTTTTTTATAAATGTTATTTAAATCCTTACGTGTTTGGTATTGAATTAAATATCTCACGGAAGAGATTAAAACTAAAGTGCCAAATAGTAGTAACATAAAAGCGAGAAACTAAGTGACGAGCTTGCTTCGCCCATGCACTGACTTGAAAGCGAGGAACGAAGTGACGAGCTTTCTTCGTCAATGTACTGACATGGAAGCGAGGAACGTAGTGACGAGCTTGCTTCGCCAATGGTTTGGTATTAATTGGAAGTTATTTAAGACTATCAATTTATATTTCCACATTTTCAGTTGTAAAATAAAAAATTTTCATTTTGATGCTACTTTTACTTTAAATTAGGAAAAGTCGCTATTACACGACAAATTTATTAAAAATAAAGTAAATGCGTTAAATTTGTCGACAATGTTGGGTGCAATTTATTATATATTATTATTGACGGTTCTTTTAAATTGACTAAATAATAATAGAAATGTCAGATTCAGAGAAGTCTTTGTAACATAATCAAATTTAATAAAAATAAAATAAAACCATGAAATTTAGAGAAAAAAAAACTTTCCAACCTTTTTTTTTTTTATTCTACTTGACTTTAGATTAAGTAACTTTGGTATTACACGATCAAATTTAGTAATAATAGAGTAAATCCGTCAAATTTGTCGACAAAGGAGAATGCAAATTATTGTACATTATTATTTATAATATTTTAAAATTACCAATAGAAATATCACATTGACAAAATTATTTATCACATGATCAAATATTAATTAAGTTGTGTTTGATTTAATTATTTTTTTAAAATCACTTTTTGGGTAACCAAGGAAAGATGTCGAATAGACGGGACAAATGATAATATAAAAAATGGCGGCTGTCGATTATTTTCATAAAAGACATCACAAAAATATAGTGTTTGGTATCGAATGAGAATCTTAAATAGTTAAAGTTTAAATTTTTTAGCTTTGATTGTACTTTGAAATGTAACTGACAAGATAACGTAAGACTGGTTGGTTGGTATTACACGATCAAATTTTATAAAAATTTAAAAAACCACGAAATTTAAAGGAAAAAAATTCCATTACAATTTCACGATTTTATTCTACTTTGACGTTAGATTAGGTAAAGTCGATAATGTGGAATGCAAATTATTATACATTATTATTGGCGGTATTTTTAAATTGCCAAGAAGACAATAGAAATGTCAGATTGGCAAAATATTTGTTATATGATCAAATATAAATAAATAAATTTGTGTTCAATTTAAATTTTTAAATTTTTCTTAGGTATCTAACTTGTGGTGTATGAAATGAAATGTTTTAAGAGTTCCCAGATAATCATTTTTTAAATTCACTTGAAATCTATTGCAAGGGTAAAAATTCAAACACTTGGTCTTGGTAATACGAGTATCCACGGAAAATTTAATAATTGTGTTTGTTGAAATTTTTTTCGCAAACCGATTCTGATCGGCAATTATTTTTCCTTACAATTCATGAATATTTGCTACCTGTGGGGTACCAAGTACAATGTTTTAGAAGTGAAATATTGAGCCATCTTTATTATAAATCAGTACGATTGGTAAATGCTTTTCTGAAAATTCTCCTAAAGCTAGCTTGTGAAGTATTGAATGTAACGTTTCAGGCTCAAAAAGTTGGAAAAAGTAGTGATGAATCTTCTTTATCACAAAAAATTACGATCAGCAATTGCTTTTGTGGAAATTACTAGAAACTTAACTTAGGGATATTAAATGAACTGTTTTAGGGATGGGAAGTTAAGAGACACTGACATGAAAGCGAGGAACGAAGTGACGAGCTTTCCTCGCCATTGTACTGACATGAAAGCGAGGAACGAAGTGATGTGTTTTCTTCGCCAATTTACTGACTTGGAAGCGAGGAACAAAGAGACTGCTATCTTCTTTAGTGTCGCGGAGCCTAGGGGTCAGACCTGCGAAGCAGGTCGGACCGCTAGTCCCATATACTAAAAGGCTTATTCACTTTCTATATATACTTTCATCTGCCTAGTAACCAAATTTGTGCGCAGCTCTAGAGCCTAGACGGTTTGACGGATTTCAGTTAAACCTTTACCGGAAGTTAGAGATTTTTTCAGAATAGCGCCTTTTCATGAATTCACATTTTTAGTACACATGATGTGCGAGATATTAAATAAATAAGGCGGAAATGCGTTTACGGATCAGAGTGTGCGGGTTGCTATCAAAGTGGAGTTTGTTGATTCTGGTTGTACCTTTACAAAAATTTATGTTCAATTTGTCATTTCTGACAGATCTGTTTCAAAAATTAAGTATAAATTACATATATTCTAGACAACTTGAAGATGTTTTGTAAATTTATATGTGTTTATAATTAATAAGCAAACATATGAACTATTTTATAAATATTTTTAAAGTCAATTTAATAAAAATTTTAATTATAGCTGTCACTTTTCAAAAATTTGCGTGCAACGTGTCATTTTTGACAGATCTGTTTGAAATTTTAAATATAAATTACATTAATTGTAGTCTATTTAGACAAGTTTGGTAATTTATTTGTGTTTAGAATAAATGAGCGAACATGATTATTATTATGTAATTTTTTTAATTTGAAATTTTTTTTATATTTTTTCAATTTTAAAATAAATTAGACAGATGTCTTTGTTCGTCAACCTCGATTATTTTAAGGTTTTTTGGCGGTAAAATTCAAATGAGTTAACTTCTTATCTAACACAATAAAATTAAAAATTATTTTTCACTTATAGACGACAGTTTCTTTTTCTTCTCAAAAAAAAACAGATGTCTCTGTTCGACAACTTAGATGGCTCTTTTTGGCGGTAAAATTTAATTAAGTTAATTACTTATCTAATATAAAAAGATCGTTTTTAATATTTATAATCAATATCAAATTTTTTTTAAAATCTAAATTCGTAGAATTATCAAAAAGTTATTTTGAACAATCAGTTGTTTTTTATTTCTAATCCTGCAGTGTTTGGTATTAAATTAAAACTTTCACAGCAGACATTTAAATTCAAGTGTCAAAAAGTTATTTTGGACGATCGTTAATTGTTTTTTCTAAATGCTATTTATATTCTACCGTATTTGGTAACAAATTAAAGGTCTCGTAAAGGAAGTATGAACTCAAGTGTCAAAAAGTTGTTTTGCACGATTGTCAATTGTTCTGTATAAATGTAATTTAAATCCTACCGTGTTTGTAATCAAATTAAAGGTCTAACAGAAGAGGTTTGAACTCAATTATCAAAAAGTGATGAACAAACAACTTCCCTCAATAGGAAACACATAACTTCCCTCAATGGAACACATACAACTTTTGTCAGTGGGAAACACACAACTACCCTCATTGGAAAACATACAACTTTCGTCAGTGGTAAACACACAACTTCCTTCAATGAAAAATATACAAATATTATCAGTGGTTAACACACAACTTCCCTTAATGAAAAACATACAACTTTCGAAACACACAACCGTGTACTGACATATAAGCGAGGAACAAAGCAGCGAGCTTGCTTCCTCTATCTACTGACATGGAAGCGAGGAACGAAGTGACGAGCTTGCTTCGCCAAGGTACTAGACATGGAAGTAAGTAACAAAGAGATGATCTTGCTTCGCCAATTGTTGGAATAAAATGTGAATATTTCAGTGATGAACAAACTTCCCTCAATAGAAAACACATAACTTCCCTCAATGGAAAACATACAACTTTCATCAGTGGTAAACACAAAACTTTCCTCAATAAAAACATACATCTTTCGTCAGTGGTTACTACAGAACTTCCCTCAATGAAAAAATACATCTTTCGTCAGTGGTTAACACACAACATCCCTCAATGAAATACATACAACTTTCGTCAGTGGTAAATACACAACGTTTCTCATTGGAAAATATACAACTTGAGTCAATGGTAAACACAACTTCCCTCAATGAAAAACATACAATTTTGTCAGTGGTTAACACGGAACTTCTCTTAATGAAAACCAGAGAACTCCTCTGAAAACTTCAACTACTGGAATGGAAGTGAGGAACGAAGTGACGAGCTTGCTTCGCCGATGTCCTGACATGGAAGCGAGGAACGAAGTGACGAGCTTTCTTCGTAAATTTACTGACATGGATGCGAGGTACATAGTGATGACCTTGCTGCGCCATTTGTTTGGTATTAAATGCTGGTTATTTAAGACTACTCATTTTATTATTAAAAATTTTGTTATTTATTAATTTTTTTTAAAGCTTGGTATTTAAGGGATGTAAAAATTTGTAGGACTTTGGAGTATACTTACATGAAAGCGAGGAACGAGCTTTCTTCGCCAATTTACTAATAAGGAAGCGGGGAACAAAGCGACAAACTTTCTTCGACAATTGCTTGCTAAAAAATTTAAGGAATTTGAGAAAACTTGTAATTTATTTTCCTATAGCTTTAGTTGCTATCTTCATCATTGTTGCGGAGCCTAGGGGTCAGACCTGCGAAGCAGGTCGGACCGCTAGTCCAATATACTAAAAGGCTTAATTCACTTTCTATATATATTTTCATCTGCCTAGTAACCAAATTTTTGCGCAGCTCTAGAGCCTAGACGGTTTGACCGATTTCAGTGAAACCTTTACTGGACGTTAGAGATTTTTTTGGAATACGTGCTTTTTATGAATTCACATTTTTAGTACACATGATGTGCGAGATATTAAATAAATAAGGCGGAAATGCGTTTACGGATCAGAGTGTGCGGGTTGCTATCAAAGTGGAGTTTGTTGATTCTGGTTGTAACTTTACAAAAATTTATGTTCAATTTGTCATTTCTGACAGATCTGTTTCAAAAATTAAGTACGAATTACATATATTCTAGATAACTTGAAGATGTTTTGTAAATTTATATGTGTTTATAATTAATAAGCAAACATGTGTCCTATTTTGTAAATATTTTTAAAGTCAATTTAAAAAAAAATTAAATTATAGCTGTCACTTTTCAAAAATTTGCGTGCAAAGTGTCATTTTTGACAGATCTGTTTGAAATTTTAAATATAAATTACATTAATTGTAGTCTATTTAGACAAGTTTGGTAATTTATTTGTGTTTAGAATAAACGAGCGAACATGTTTATTATTATGTAATTTTTTTAAATTTTTAATTTTTTAAATATTTTTTCAATTTTAAAATAAATTAGACAGATGTCTTTGTTCGTCAACCTCGATTATTTTAAGGATTTTAGGCGGTAAAATTCAAATGAGTTAGCTTCTTATCTAACACAATAAAATTAAAAATTATTTTTCACTTAATAGACAGTTTCTTTTTCTTCTCAAAAAAAACAGATGTCTCTGCTCGACAACTTAGATTGCTCTTTTTGGCGCAAAATTTAATTAAGTTAATTACTTATCTAATATAAAAAGTTATTTTGAACAATCTGTTGTTTTTTATTTGTAATCCTGCGTGTTTGGTACTAAATTGAAAGTTTCACAGCAGACATTTAAAATCAAGTGTCAAAAAGTTATTTTTTCTTCAAACGTCATAAAAGTACGTTGTTATGTATTTGTATTCAACAAGCAGAAGTTCAATATTGTTGCCGCCGGCGTAAAAGTGTATCCTTGGCAACACATTTAATCCGGCGGCGGACAAAGTAAAATATAATGAAAAATAGTTAGGTTGTAATTCAATAATTTGACAGTTAAAAATGAAATAAATAAACAAAAATAACAAAACAGCACAATCTACGGCAACTTGAAATGCTAGATAAGACAGACTATTTTTTGAAGTTTTGAGCATTTTATAATATTTAAAATTTTATTTTCTATGTTTGAAGAAAAAATAGCATGTGTTATTCGGAGTAAATGTGTCTTTGGGTGCTTCGCATGTAATTGTTCGACTCGCTTCGCTCGTCGTTCAAACTTACATGCTCAGCACACAAAGTATCACATTTACTCCTAATGACACAATATACTATTGGACGATCGTTAACTGTTTTTTATAAATGCTATTTATATTCTACCGTATTTGGTATCAAATTAAAGGTCTCGTAAAGGAGGTTTGAACTCAAGTGTCAAAAAGTTGTTTTACACGATTGTCAATTGTTCTGTATAAATGTAATTTAAATCCTACCGTGTTTGGAATCAAATTAAAGGTCTAGCTGAGGAGGTTTGAACTCAATTATCAAAAAGTTGTTTTGGACGATCGCCAATTGTTGGAATCAAATGAAAATATTTCAGTGATGAACAAACAACTTCCCTCAATAGGAAACACATAACTTCCCTCAATGGAAAACATACAACTTTTGTCAGTGGGAAATAGACAACTACCCTCATTGGAAAACATACAACTTTCGTCAGTGGTAAACACACAACTTCCCTTAATGAAAAACATAACTTTTTTCAGTAGTTAACACACAACTTTCCTCAATAAAAAAACATACAACTTTCGTCAGTGGTTAACACACAACTTTACTCAATGAAAATCATACTACTTCTGTAAGTGATAAAAACACAATTATCCACAATAAAAAACATACAACTTTCGTCAATGGTTAACACACAACTTTCCTCAATGAAAAACATACAACTTTCGACAGTGGGAAACACACAACCGTGTACTGACATATAAGAGAGGAACAAAGCGGCGAGCTTGCTTCGCCAAGGTACTAGACATGGAAGTAAGTAACAAAGAGATGATCTTGCTTCGCCAATTGTTGGAATAAAATGAGAATATTTCAGTGATGAACAAACTTCCCTCAATAGAAAACACATAACTTCCCTCAATGGAAAACATACAATTTTCGTCAGTGGTAAATACACAACTTTCCGCATTGGAAAATATACAACTTGAGTCAATGGTAAGCATACAACTTCCCTCATTGAAAAACATACAATTTTGTCAGTGGTTAACACAGAACTTCTCTTAATGAAAACCAGAGAACTCCTCTGAAAACTTCAACTACTGAAATAGAAGCGAGGAACGAAGTGACGAGCTGGCTTCGCCGATGTACTGACATGGAAGCGAGGAACGAAGTGACGAGCTTTCTTCGCCAATTTACTAACAAGGAAGCGGGGAACAAAGCGACAAACTTTCTTCGACAATTGCTTGCTAACAAATTTAAGGTATTTGAGAAAACTTGCTATCTTCTTCATTGTTGCGGAGCCTAGGGGTCAGACCTGCGAAGCAGGTCGGACCGCTAGTCCTATATACTAATCAGTTAGAGTATTTCTCTATTCTTTCATCTGCTTAGTAACCAATTTATAAAATTTGTGCGCAGCTCTAGAGCCTATATGGTTTGATATATTCGAGTGAAACCTTTACAGGCATTTAGAGTTTGATTGGGAGTACGTGCTTTTTATGAATTCACATTTTTCTTACACATGATTTGCGAGATATTAAATAAATAAGGCCGAAATTTTGCACAATTTGTGCCCAGCTCTAGAGCCTAGACGATTTGACGGATTCGACCGAAACCTATTTAGACAATTAGAGTTTGATTGGGAATACGTGCTTTTTGTGAATTCACATTTTTCTTACTCATGATGTGCAAGATATTAAATAAATAAAGTCAAAATTTACAAAATCACACTATCCGTGGTACTTTTTGTTCAATTTTAAATAAAAAGAATTGCGCCCGTTGCTATGAATGTGACATTTATGGATTTCATTGACAGTTCACTTAGAAATTTTAAATATAAATTACTTTAATTGTAAACAAGTTAGATAAGTTTAGTAATTTTATTTGTGTTTAGAATAAATGTACGTACATGTTTAATATTTGGTAAAATTTTAAAACGTTAATTTAAAAATAAGAAAATAATTTTCAATAAAAATTTTTGCTTTGACTATACTTTATAACATATGCTCTTATTCGTCAACTTCGTTGCTTTTAAGTGTTTTAGGCGGTAACGTATAAATAATAAAAATTACTTGTGTAATATGAAAAGGTTGAAAATTATTTTCAAATTTCGTTCAAAATTTTCGTTTTAATCTAAATTCATAGAACTGACTATAAGTTTTTTTATCAATTGTTTTTTATATATGTTATTTAAATACAATCGTGTTTGGTATCAAATTACAGGTTTCACGGAGGAGATTTAAACTAAAGTGTTAGAAAGTTATTTTGGATGATCGTCAACTGTTTTTTATAAATTTTATATAAATACTACCGTATTTGGTATCAAATTAAAGGTCTTACGCAGGAGATTTGAATTCAAATGTCAAAAAGTTGTTTTGGATGATCGTCAATTGTTTTTCATAAATACTATGTAAATCCTACCGTGTTTGGAATCAAATTAAAGGTTTCGCAGAGGACGTTTGTACTCAAGTATCAAAAAGAGGTTTCGGGCGATTGTCAATTGTTTTGCATAAATATTATTTAAATCCTACCGTGTTTGGAATCAAATTTAAGGTCTCGTAGAGGAGGTTTGAACTTAAGTATCAAAAAGTTATTTTTGGCGATTGTCAATTGTTTTGTATAAATGTTATTTAAATCCTACTGTGTTTGGTATCAAATTAAAAGTTTCATGAAGCAGATTTAAACTCAAATATCAAAAAGTTCTTTTGGACGATCGTCAATTGTTTTTATAAACGTTATTTAAATCCTTCCGTGTTTGGTATGAAATTAAAGTTCTCAAGGAAGAGATATAATCTCAAGTGTCACAAAGTAGTATCATGGAAGCGAGGAACGAAGTGACGAGCTTTCTTTGTCAATGCACTAACATGGAAGCGAGGAAAGTGGTGACGAACTTGCTTCGCCAATTGTTTGGTATTAAATGGAAGTTATTTAAGACTACTCAATTTATTTTTTTACATTTTCAGTTGTAATCGTTTTCAGTGATACCGAGCCTAGGGGTCAGACCTGCGAAGCAGGTCGGACCGCTAGTTTATTACTATGCCCAAAGGCGTATAAATAGTTTCGTTTCTTTTTAAAATACATAAATAGCTGTGTACTGTCAACAATAAACTGTGTATTGTCAACAATGCCGAAATTATTAATCTTAATCCTGTGTTATTATCGTTACTATCGGCATGGGGAGCTTTGACTGAAGATTGGTACAACATTTTACTCTAAAAATATATATAATATATCACTACGAAAGTAGATCGACACCCAAAATAGGTAAATGGCCTGATGATATTTTTATTTCATATTTTACTCTTCTTTTTAATCGACGAAAACTCGAAGGAGTCGACGCGTATATTATTTTTTATATATGACCACGCATAATTGTTCACAGAGTAGTTCGATTTTGATAATTCTTTTTTTTTATTGGATAGGATATACATTCAAGTTGGTCCTATTAGAATTCCACCACTAAGGGTACGAAAATAGGGTATATTTGATTGTTCACCCGCCGAATTTTTACCGGTTAACCGATTCTAGCACGTATAACTTTGTACTGGGCTGATTGAAAAAAAATCCGCCCGTTAGGGTAGAAAAATAGTTAGCCACAATAAATTTTAAAATAAAAACTTTCTAACAAAAAATTGTACCGACGAAAATACGAATAACGAAAAATAAAATAATCTAATTTTCAGTCGGCGTCAAACAAACAGTCAACGAACGCCGACTCAAAATTAGTTTATTTTATTTTTCGCTTTTCACTTTTTCATCGATTAAATTTTTTGTTAAAAAGTTCTTATTCAGATTTCCGTAACATATTTAGTCAAGGCCACCTATGATCTTATTAAATATAGATATATAGGGATTTAATTTAAAGTGCTGACATTGTCGATCGTGAGATTCTAACTAAGGATCTCATGTAATGTTCTAAGGCAGGCGTCGCACGTCCGCACATTTTTTGGCTGCGGGTCAAAAACAACCAAAATGTGACATAATTTTTTATTGGCTTTTTATATTATACACTTGGTAAGATAGATAGGCTCGGTATAAACCATCAATGCGACTTATGGGTAATAGTAGAATATAGTAGCACGATTCGTCACTGTGCCTGCAATAAAGTAACGAAAACAAATCACAATTTATCAAAATAAACGGTTTAAAATTAATTTTTTGTAAAAAAATAATACAAAATTTCAATAGTTAAAAAATATCTCATCACCTAAATGGTTGGAAATTATGTTTTTCATGTATGTTACGAATAATCAGTAATTGAACTGAGGATAATTTTAACATTTTTGTAAACTCGTAAAAGATGACATCTATTATAAATTAAATGAATAGATTACACATTCTTCTAACTACTAATGAAAAGTAAAAAAAAAGTACATGGTATTTTAACCTTCGATCATATAACTATACTGGATACGCGAAAGCATAAATATGTCTGGCCATACGGTGGTGCGAATGCAAGGGATTAAGAAAGATGGAATAAGGAATTATGTAAGAGAGTAGGAAACAAAACTAAACTAATCACCCACAGTGCGCAGACTCAGAATGCGTCACTGTTCACCGTTTGTTAGCTTAGTAGGTGCGTCTGTCACACTGTTAGTGCATTTGTGTTATTTCAGCGAGCGTTTATTTTCTACGAGTCTGCGCGCTGTGTGTCATTAATGTATTATTGCTTGATCACTCGCATTCAGCATTCCGTGTATCCAGTATAATAGTTATATGATTTAAGATTTTAACGCTCTGCGAAGTGGCCAGAAATTCCTCTTAAAATTTGAATACCACTGTCGAATTAAAAAAAAAACTAATATTCGCCCATCTCTACTTTTATAGAAATCAAAATAAATACAAATGGAAAATTTTGAAAGATTACAGATGTTTTTTTATTTGGAAATAAAACGGATTCCTCGAAATTATGAAATGAGTCACTTGGTTACCCGCAGGTCATATGTCGTTTAATTATGTTCTAGGTTTGCGATGTTGAAACCCAAATTATTTTGAAAAATGCATTTTCTTAAAAGAATAAGTAGAATTAAAGTTTAGCGTTTTTGTCTGGAGAAAAAAGTAAGTTCCTATTTAACATTTAAAAGTTATACCTTCCCTACTCCCAAAGAATGAGAATTCAATCAAAAAAACTGAATACTTCAATATTTTTTACTGAATATAACAGCCAAATCGTCCATTGGTTTATTATGCATTAGAATTTTTTATTGGTTATGTTTTTTAAAGAAAAACAAATTATATTATATAATATTTTAATAGATAATTGAAATATTTTGAAAATTTTGTAAGAAATATTTAAACAATTAAAAATCTATACATTCTGAAAATTTACGAATAGTTTTAAGTTACAGGACATTGTCACGAAACGCCTTAGTTGATTGAACTGAGACCTTCACTCATTTCTACTAAACTTTCAGTTATTTCAATTTAAAAATATCAATTACGCACTATTTAACTGATAAATTTAGTTGTTTCTAAAATAACTGAAATATTTAGTTAATACAACTGAGATTCTTAGTTATACATAGCATATAACTGAAATTTCAGTTAAATAGGTTGAATAATACAGTACGAGTAACTGATTTTTTTTTATTAGTTAACCCGATTTCTCTGTGTGTACTATTTTTACAATGTGGATTTACAGCTCCAATTAAAATAATTTTAATCTGTAGCTCCATTATATTTTACAATAACTAGTTTGTAGTTCAAGTTCTTAAAGATTTAATGAATGCTCAGTTCAGGTACCGTCACTACAGTTTCAAACTAAAAACAAGTTCTATCAATGCACAAATTATCCTTAGGCACAATTAACATTTCCTGTTCCTACGTACCAGGATCACATCTACACAGAGAGTTATTAATAACAACGAGTCGCCGGTTTCTCCAACCTTGCGGCCTGTGTCAGTGGCGGGGGTCGACTGTCGGGATATGACAGAGAAGGTCATGTGCCAGAAGGTCCATCAAATATTCATGCAGCGGGCCGCTGTATCGATCCGCTCTTCTGCTGCCGCTTCGAGGTGCGAGCGGAGCAAAACTCGATGTGGAGTTGGCGTGTTATGCTACCTGGCGGCCAGTGGTGCGGTTCGGGTGACGGAGTTTGGGATGTGCTGATTCGGAACACGTATTATTGATTGGTATAAATGAAACGACTGTACTAATGCACTCAAGTTTTTATTCATATTTAACTGTTTCAACTGCACCTTCTATTGGTCTTTTACTTATTAAAAATACAATAATTACGAACCAGACTCATTATGGCAACATTTTATTTTAAACTTGTTTATAATTAGGTACGGGAATGAAATTATGAATGGAAAAATTAAATAAATGAAGTACTTAATTTATATTAAAGCAATATTGTTTTATTTATATGATGAGTTCTGAAATCCTCTTCCAATATTTAATATTTAATAACTTTATCAAAACACTTGATATTATGATGTACTTCAGGGAAGGGCAACCTTTTGTATAACAGGCTCAGAATAAGATTTACGTTTCGTACGCGGGCCGTAGTAGTAAATTGACACATTTTTATTACCCTATAAATTTTTCTTAAAAAAATTAAATAAATGAAGTAAATCAATAATAAAACAAAATTAATTAAGTTCTATATTTATTTCTGTTATAATTTATAAAGAATTATACAGAAATAAAAAAAATAAGTATTAATCACAAAACAATAAATATAAATTATGAAGACGAATACAAGAGTAGAAAAATATAATTACATAATTACGAAAGTCTAGATTTTTAAAGTAACAAATTCGAAGTTTATTGTACGCTTCCAACAAAATATCATCAGGAATGTATCCAATATTTTCCAAGTTTTTCAACACAAGATTATTTTACACTTAGTTATATAATAGTAATTTATGTAAACATCGATTCATCCGCTAAAACTCAATTTGCGTATGTGTTACATACAATATTTTTTAGTTCAAGCTGTCCAAATAATACAGTAGGTACGTAAGAAATTATTGCAAGTAAATACTAAAACAATTATGTACATATTTTGTAGTAGGTAGGCGATGGTGTAAGCATGGAAACCCATTTGTTTATGAACAACAGCATGTCAAAAAAATATACAAATGTAAAAATTAGCAGACGTGTACTTTTGAAAATGTCCAACATTCCAGCAAGAATTAGGGAAAGCGCGAGGGAGAACACTGTAATTTTTATTTTAAATTGTAAATTGTAATTAATTATTGTAAGTAATATGAATGAATAAATAAACTAAATCCGTTGCTAAGTGACCTTTAAAGGACAAGTTCGCTAAAACGGCATTTTGCGGCGTGTAAATAGTTCGCAAAGTAACTATTTTGGAGAGCGTGTACTAAAAAAACAATTTTGTTCTGACGAAAATCAATGCTACTATAGTGTTTTGATAAAGCTTTGTATTTAACACGAATTTTAACGATTCACAATAGACTCGGACGTCTTCAAGTAAACTACCCGGTTTGCGCCTCGTAGCGTAACGTCCTTGTCAATTATGAATACCTTACATCCTTATAAAATAAATAGCTATTATATCAAGTGTAAATGAATGCGGTGCTTAAAAAATAATCCATTTTTCTTATAAGAGGTCAGTTATAAAATTTAATATGTACATACATTCAAGTTTGTTGGTGTAACAATAAAGTTATTATTGTTTATTGTACAGTTTTACGGATATTATATTTCTTGGTTTAACTAATTCGATCATAATTTGAGTCTACTCCACTTTGGAGGTGTTTCTTAACCGCGGAAATTCAAAATGTAGATTCGCGTCAGAGATGAAGTAAATCTATTATACGAGCTTGCTTCACCAATTTACTGATATGGAAGCGAGGAACGAAGTAAAGAGCTTGCTTTGTCAATATAGTGTTATGGAAGCGAGGAACGAAGTGACAAGCTTGCTTCGCCAATGCACTGATATGGAAGCGAGGAACGAAATGAGGAGCTTGCTTCGCCAATGTACTGACATGGAAGCGAGGACTACATGCAGTGACATCTGCTTAAATCGAAAGGCAATACAACACAAAAAACTTACTTAGGGTCAGCAACGCGTACCGGGCCCAGCTAGTAAGTATATAAAACTTTGGAATTTTATATTTTAGTAAAGAATCTATTTTTAAATTATATTTTTAAAGCATAACCTTAAGAATAAGAAATAATACTTTTAGTTTCGTTATTCTAGTTCTGAACCACGCTATAAAACCAAATATTACGGACAATATTAATTGCTTAAAAGCGATAAATTTTTGAAAAAGATTTGCACTCAAAGAAATTAAAGAGTACTTTATAATTTAAAATTATGCCTAGAGGAATATTATCTTTAGCATGTATTCCTTTTCTTTTTAATAAATTAAGATTAATATACAAAGTAAATTTAAAAATGTTAAGGCTTTAAAGTAAAATTCTGGCTTAATTATTTCATTATTTTTTTCGTAGCACAAAGAAGCGTACTGACATTATATTAATATGAAATTATTGAACAAGAATATTTTCTTTCAAAATTAATAGTATATTGTACAACAAGCATGGTATGGTACGTACTCATTTCCTACGAGTAGTTTGTAGCATGAGCCGAAGGTGAATACTGCAAATCATACGAGTTTGAAATGGACATTCCATGCGAGTTATACACTATACTTTTTCTAATTAATTTATATTTTAATAATAAAATTGTCCTGCTTTCACAATTCAAATATTTGACAATTCTACATAAGTATCCTAGAAATGGAACCTGTTCTGAAATGAAATAATCTGTATTTAATTACTGAAAAGAACAAATTCATTTCTCACGATGCTTGCAATGTACCTCATTTCCCTATTCCTCAGGAACAACAAGCATACAATGATCAGATTCCTAAATGGTCGTAGAAAATAGTACTCGTATATTATACATTAATCGAGAAAAGTGTATGATTTTTTCCCGCGGAATAAATTGAATAACGAGCCGTAGGCGAGGGCTATAATACGACAAGGAAAAAAATGCACTTCTCTCCTGCGGTTTATATACAATTATTTTCACGACTTCAATATTTATAATGGTTTTTATTTTTTATGTAGCTTACATTTACTTGCTTTCTTATAGAATAGTTAGAAAAGTATATGAGAGATCAAATTTATATGAAGGATTAAAAAATAAATAATTTTTCATGTGATTTCGGCCATTAAAGAAACAGTATTGCAACTTCTAGCTTTAATAAATAAATATATGAAATGCATGATGCGGAATTTACTAATCATTCATACTGTTTTTAATGAATTTACAGTTATTTGGAATAATAATGTTTTTATAATGATACAGCTACATGTAAGCTTACGAGTATTTGCTACAGAGAGGGTATTTGTAATTAATAGTATATTTTAGAGAAATGTATGTTTCTACTGTGGCACGAATCATAGTAGGAAAGGTAATACTAATTCTACACAGAACTTTTGTAACGTTTTCTTCAACTCATAATAATATAAAAAAAGAATAAATAAAAATGACTTCTTAAGCCTGCGTCCTTTCAAAAATTACTGGAATTATCGGTATAGTAGAGTTTCACGTATAATTAATATAAGCATCTAATGAAAACAAAATATTTCGTATTTTAATGTTATTTCCAAAAACCGTAATCTTTTCATCGTTACTGAAATTTTCAATCCTAGTTCTTTTTTCTTTTGACATCTACAGAAATGAAAAACAATTTATTATTGACAACTAAATCAACATTAAAATAGAAATACCTACTTACATTTATGATTTATCGTTGTAAATAAAAAAAATTGGCATGTAAATCAGTTTCAGTGTCAATCTGTCAAACCCAAACGTCAATATAATTTTAGGGATTTTTTTCAGTTCTCCAATTTACTAACTCAAAGATTTTTATGAACTGCGCAAATGTCAATAAATTTAAACCAAGATTTATTTAAACGACGTTTTGTTAATCGATTAATCTAACTGAACATGGTTCAAACGGCCATAGTGAAATATATGTCAAAAAATTAAATAAATATACGAAAGAAAATTAAATTTCTCAAATAATAGAAAATAAGAAGGTATTTTTCTGTATCATCAAATAATATTTTGTACCGTTTAAGAGTTGAATTGGCAGTTATAATGGCAATAACGTAATAGTCGGACATTAATTTAATTTTTCTCAATTCACACACACACAAATAAAATAGTTATTTAAAAATATAAGCGTTTCCTTAAATAATTTATATCCTTTTTTCCTTTGTCATTTAAATTGATATATTGAGGTTTTGACTATTTTCATTTTTAATACGTGGTAGAAGACACCATCATTTGATAATGAATAATATCAAATTTACTCGATATATTATTATATTCTTTTAGATTTTAAGTAACTATATATTTGATTTTGAATATTTTTTGCAGGAACGAAATCAATGACAGAATTTAAATTAAATTGCTTTGAACAGAAAATATAAAAGGGTTTGTTTAATCAATGTTAAACAACATAAATCCAGACAAGCTTTCATTATTTAAAATTTTGACAACATGCAGGTGACAGCACTTTTGTTTCTTATTTTAAAACGACACGCAGGCAATTTGTTTGTACAGCTCGTTTAATTTATTCCTTTTACGAAATAATGATTAGTTTTTTCAATGTTTTTTATATCCTTTGAAAAAAAAATGGAAATTTTAAATTGGTCGCGTTCATTAGACACAATGATTTGTTAACTTTTTTTAGAGCAAAACGATTATGAATTCGTACATAATATTATCTAAACTTGGTCTTTCTAAAGAAACAAAAATAATAAGTCGAAACCCTGAGTGAATAATAATTCATTAAAAGGATTGGTACCCATTTAATTATTTATTATTTTATAAATAATACATATTTTATAAGAGGACATACCGATCTTGTTGGTGTAGTAGCTATGTCACTAGCCTATCATACCAGAGGTCGTGGGTTCGCATCCCACTGAAGAGCATGGTCGTTTTTGTGTTGTCCATAAAATTCACAATCATTCACTCATGAGGCGGCATTGACCTAAGTAGTTAGTCCACTTATCTTCGTAAATAAATAAAAAATAACATTACACGCATTTACATATGTATTGAATATAAATTTTGTGCCTATTATAACTAAAGAAAAAAGTTCTAATTTTAGCCCTCTTACATTTTTTTTCCTATATATAAATCTAACAAAAAAAAATTACAGTTCAATATTAACAACAAAACAATAACGTCCCAAAACAGCACAGCACGAAGAACTACCCCGCTGATATTTGCCTTTACTTCCCTTTAGCCCTACTCTACCTGACTCTATTTCGAGTGCCGGACCTGACCAAAATCGCCAAATGAATTATGAAGTTATATCGATCGCTCTGTTTGTAATCCTGGTCAGTTTTCTTCCTACTCAACCCGTGGAGCTGTTCAGTGGTCTACGCTCGTATTCACTATCCCGTCAGCTAGCAAGCGGAACAGGTATTTTATATTAGGTTATATATTATAGAACCTGATGAATTATTTGGGCCTAGCGCTGACGAGCAATGCTTGGAATTATTAATGCGTATTTGTAAACCCTTTTACCCGTATATTATTCAAGCAAAGAAGGAGAATTTGTCTCAGTGCGACGTAATGTATTCTTGTTTAAATGCTTGTGTTTGATGTGTTTGTATAAAGTAGTCTATGCACAGTTTAATGTTGAAAATTTGCATTTTAGTTTAATATTAAATTACGTAGGTATATTTAGTATGAAGCAGAGCATAAATTGTAATATTTTTGAAATAAATGAACAATCATAAACATGCTATTTTGAAAGTTGTTTTAATGAAATCTCATTATCTATAGAACATAAAGCAATTCTGCTTTTACAATTCTAGTTTCGAATGATGAAGCGAGAATTGTGGTTTCCTCATCGCAAATTTCCTTCCATGGCAGGATATCTAGGAATGGCCTAATTTTTTTTTTATCAAATTAATTACTCTACTGCCTTCTTGTATCTATTCGACATATGAGGAATAAATAACCAAGAAACTTGTTTGTTAGTACCTATTTAGCAATTACCTGTGCCTGATAACTAATTAAAGACAACAGAAGAAACAAGTAACTAGAGTAACTAAATACTGAATGACTAAAGCAAATCATTATACAGTTAGCATTTTTAAATGATACTGTGATCACACTTAAATTGTTTTAAATAAATAAATATAGCTCCACGCCTTATAATCACTTTTATTTTTACCTTCTGCACATAAACCTAATGTTGACAACATTTTAAAATTAAGATAACTACGAAGTCTGATTTTAGTTATTTATTGTTTCAAAATGTTTTTAATATTGACAAATTTTATTTTTAATGTTTGACTTTCACCTCCTAAGGTAGACCCATGTGGGATAGAAACCAATAGATGTTGAAATAATTTTTATTTTTTTAATTTGTGACTACAACCCAGAAATTGTTTTTATTTTAATAAACGACATTTCATATGTATTATAATTTTATTTGATATATCGTGACATATTAATATCTATGTAATTAAATGGGCTTTAATACATGCATTTTTAACTTTTGTTATAAAAAAAATAAGTAAAAGAATAAAGCAATATAAAAAATAGTATTAAACCCCCTATTCAAATTTCAATTCCACACCCGGTAAGTGAAATATTGAGAGGAGTAGGAGTAAAAATTTTCGATGCTGAGTTTTCAACAGATAAGCACGTTTTGGGGTTCCTAGATACGATTTTCACGATTATCGGAAGTGATAGTTTACTTGAAGGCCTCGCAAGTTTTCAACATATCTCAGTAAATATTTGATTTGGAGTAAACTTTGTTGTATCGTATTCGTAAAATCTGTATTATTTGTTTCTTTTATTTGATTTTTTTAAATATTTTGTATCGTTTAGAAATTAATATTAGTGGGAGGTAAGTAATATATATTTCTGCGTGTAAACTGTAAAGTTTGATTATCAAGTCGGCAAGTTTCACTCCTCCCCGCTCAGGGAGTTAGTTATGGAAGCAAGAATTACAGCAGTAGACAAAAAACAACAATCGACAGTAGGATGAATTGAGGATTTTCTGATTCAAAGTCCGATTCGTTACCCCGAAAATATTTACTTTATTTTAACTGTATCTACTGATTAATTTATACAGCTTTCTGTTTGTGAGATTAGTAAATATTTTATAGTAGAACATTATAAAAACTTACAAGACTGCCTTGTTGATATATTCTTTTAAAACGGCACTGTATTTATTGCAGTCTGGCAACTGTACTTGCAATTAGAACAAAAAACTTTGCTAGGTATTTTTTGTAATTTTATATGCACGGTACTGCTATTTTATTGAACTTGAATACCAGTATTGCGTCGACTGTAAATTAATTATATTTTAGAGACAACTTTTGTTTTGAGTGTTAAGGTTTTTTATAAATAATTTTGTCAGAATTTATATTAATAGGCACCATTTTTTGAGTATATTATTCCCATAATCCATCAACGAGGAACAGAGAGCTTCTACAAATTATATTCGCCGGATCTTCTTCTTTGCAACAACTCGATTTCTCCCCCTGTTTTGCTCACGCTTTTTGCTTCTTCCAGAATTGCTCTCTTCCACATCTATCGTGGTGTGCCCCTATCTCTATTCTCGATTGTCTTAATAAATCCTGTCAAGGGCTTCTTTTGTAATTAAACCTGTTTGTATGACCAACGACCACTACACTGAAGACTGGACAGTTAGTGCTTTCAAAAATTACTGACTTTAGCACACCTAGCGGTGTCTCCGAGAACTACTTTTGACGCGCGTAATTTTGAATGTAGTAATTTGTTACCCGGCTCCACTGTTGCCACTCCTACTTCCGTAACAAATTTATACCTCGAATTTATATTTTGAAATTAAAGTAAAACGAAACAACTGTTTATGCGTAAGGTCTTCTATATCCATTCGTTGCATATTTTGTAGCCATTGAAGACGCACATCATCTGCCCGAGGAAAACAAAATAATGGGCCACTCTCTATAGTTGGTGTAGAGTACCATTGTACACGCAAAATTTCTATTTCTAAAAATAATAAAAGAGACATAACACTTTGTAAACATCGGTACTTTATAATTAGAATTGAACATTCGTAGTAAACAAAATATCGAACAAACTGATTCAAAAAATGAATAAATTTCGATTGGACCACAATTATTATCGGTTACTTTTACCGTATTTGTCTAATACTCCAAGTATATTAAACTTACAATTTCACTTTAAAAATATTGCTACAGAGTAATTTAAACATAAATATATTAATATATTTGTATACTTACAGTGGACATTATGAACGAATTGGGAAATATAAACACAAAACAATGTAATTGTTCAAAAAACACAACTGAATGACAGAATAAATATTTTGACATTCAAATAATTGTCACTGACGGTCATGTGACTGGTGCGACTGGTGGGAGGTACAATGGGCCCATAAACCAATTTTTTTAAAATTTTTTATGATACTTTATTAGAATATATGACGATCAGTGAAAACCGATGTGAAAATTTCATGTATTACCCGAGATATGATTTTTCAAAGTTTCTGTGATGTTGTGTGACGTCACAGGTATTACTCTAGTGGCACTAAAAACTCGATTTTCCATGATAGTAGATATTATATATTTTTTAATATAAAAATAATATTTTTATATTATAAGTCTTAATTTACAACAATTAAACTTAATATAAACTAAGACAAAATTCCTTTGACAACTTTAAGAGTATTTTACTTGATATTCGAGTAAATAACAACAAAAGTTTGAGGACAATGGCGCTAGTTGTGATGTAACCTAACCTCAACACACAATTTTAATCAATAGATTTTCAACACAGCACAATAAAACAGTGAAATTATAAAGCAAGTAATAGAAGCCCAACAAATATAATCTTAAATACCAACAAACAAAAATATGAAATGACATTTCGTAGTTCTATTTTAGCCCACAATAGGCGTTGGGCGCAGCGGCAGACGCGCGAATTGCAATTTTCATATTTCTGGCCAATGCAAGTACCTGTGACGTCAATATATGTTCAATTCGTTATATCGCTTTACTGCAAAATATTTAAAAGAAATAAAATACTACTAATTATTCCATAAGCGTTACACAATTTTGATATAAATTGCTCATATTTCGTTTATGGTTTATACGCTCATTGTGAGCTGCACTAGCGCCAAAGGCAACTCTAGCGGTGTCTCCGATAATTAAAAACTTGGTATCAACAATACGTATATGAGTGTCAGCCGCCTGGTATGACGTACGACCTGACAACCTATGAGGTCAAAAGGATAAGAGCTTAACAATTTATAATCTGTAAAAATAATTATAGGTATAATATACGAGTGTCGTCCAGAAATAAAAATAAAATCGAAAGATATCAACACAAAACTTTATTTACAAAGTTACAATACATTACTTTATATTTCAATGAAATCGTCATGGCTGTCAAGGCATTTATGGTAACGTGGTACCAGTTTTTCAATGCCGATGTTATACTCTTCTTCCGACAAAAATCGGAATCAGGATGTCACTCACTGCTTCTTTGAGATCTTCAAAATTTGCTAACTGGTTTCCACCTAATAACTCCTTTAATTTTGGAAACAAGTGAAAATAGCTCATTAAAGCCTTGACCCGGCACCAAGCGATTTTTAATTGTTTCCAAAAATAAAGAAATTTTTGGGTGAAAAACTGTTTGCAAACGATGACGACCTCAAAGAATCAGTGACATTATTACTCAAATTTTTAGCAGTAGAAGAGTATATAACATTAGCATTGAAAAACTGGTACCACGTTATAATAAATGCCTTGAAAGCTATGATGATTAATTACATTGAAAAATCGAATAATGTACTGTAACTGAAAATAAAATTTTCTGTTGATATTTTTTCATATTTATTTAGTTATGTCAAATAGTTCTTCACTTTCTGGACGACCCTCGTAATATACGTATATTTAAAGATCACATGTAACCAATGCCGCCTGTATGAATAGATGGACGGATGTGTGTTCGTCTGTCCAATTACTCGCGAACGAGGAAAGATAGAGAAACGAAACCTCATAATTATGAATTTCATGATAATACACAGATTGAACTAGATTTTGATTATAATTTCAAAATCTAAAGCGGGAGATCACTTGACACACAAATCAATAAAAACATTGACTGCTAGTAAGAACAACCGACTAAGAGTGATTAACAAGCAATTGACTAACTTTATTTTACGCTGTCAAGCGTTCCTAAATTATTTTAGAGATATAAGCTTCAAATAAAAGACATACAGAATTAAATATTCTACCACTTCTATTTCAAATATTTTTCTCAATAATCATGTAAGAAGGTTTGACAGCTGAAAAAACAAATAGTCAACTGCTAGTTAGTCGCCCTTAATCAGCGTTCTTACTAGCGATCAATATATTTAAAATATAGAAAATAGACAAAGTTAAAAATTAAATGCAATAATATTTAGAAAATAATTCAAAAAAAGTATTATATTGTAAAAATTCCGTTACCTCGGTAAATTCCGCTTCCAAGTTAATAAACAGTTGTTATTGTATTTAACTATTGTGATAGTTAATTCATATTTTAAGCTTAAAAATAATTAAATTATTTAATTTTTCTTTGCCTTTGGGATTTGTCTGAGCAAATACCACAATACCTCTCTGATTTTCTCAGATAAACTTTTATTTTTTATTTTTCGAAAAATTTTACCCTTAATCTCGCCCTTAATATCTAATTAATATTGAAATTTTTTTATTTGAATAATATTGAATTGAATCCATGTATTTCTGATCAAGTGTGCGAAAATAACAAAACAAATTAAAATTACACTCCGGGATTCACTTGTCAATTCAATATTTTACATATTTATTTTAAAATGTCATTTTCACGATATGGGAATGAAAATAATAATAATCGCAAAAAAATGCTCATCGTTCATCTCTCGACTACTGATAAATACTCATATTTATCATTGTCCTTGGGATATGATTGCTGATAATATCCAGCGAACATTAACAGTGTAATATTGTTTTGATTGGTTACTTCCTCACACGTGAACAGCAATTCGATATTTTTTTTTCATTACAAAATTTCTCTAACTCATACATGCTTTCATTTTGGGAAGAATGATATGTAAGTATTATGTTTCATAATATATTTCAATAATCATAGTTCTGGTAATTTCATTTGCAACGCTACCTACTACGTACATACATTTTATAATTTACTCATTTCACAAAGTATGTATTAATTTGTAAGTCATGAATACAAATAAAGAAAAGAGACTTTCCTATTCTTCTCTCATCTACCTTCATTCCTTTAACACATGTCTGCAACAGATGCATTCATTGTATAAATCCATTAGCAGAGCCTTGCAAAAATCCCCTCATTCTGCAATTCAATAAAATACATCTCATGACGGGACGCCAATTTAACTACAGTGAACAAATGAAAGGAATTTCAGAAAGCAGAAAAACTGTTTACATAACATTAACGAGATTTCGTGGTTTATGCAAAAGCGAAGTTTTTTAGTGTGCAGTTTCAGCGAATGCTCGTCCTCTTCTGTTTGCTTGTTTTTGTCGTTTTCAAGAGCTCGGTAAGTGCTATAAAATGTAAAACGCTCCGAAATACGTTAGTAACAAGATTAAAGTTTTATCAAGATTTTACAAGAGATTTTGTAAACGAGAAATTATATTACACATGCAGTATATTACGCAACTGTAATTTAATCATTTCATATCATATAAAGCTACATAAATATGGTAATTTTTATTTTAATATTGAAATATTTTGAATTTCTAATTATGTATAAAAGTAGTGAATGTCAACATTCGCCGGTGGATATCGATAAATACCAAATGCCTTAGTGAAAGACAAACACGAATGAGCTTCGGTGAATGTCGGAAACGACAGGTCGCAACAAGTTTTTGGACGGTTAAGTTGTTGCAATAAAATAAGATATTGTCATTATTATTTTCATATATTTCGGTTTAATACATTTATTATATTGATATCATTTTAGTTGTGTTTCGTGATTTGCAATGTCATACTGTTTGTTTTTTAATTTCAACTATGTCTTTAGTTTTATTGCAAAACTTTTCCCATATTGCTTCTGTTCTATGCATCGGCGCGAGTAGACGTGAATTTTTGCCGCTCCGTCAAATTCAGATATTAACTTTTTTTCTGAAGTTACTTACTATTATTTTAACTATTATGGGTCACCGGAACTTGAGCTCTATTGTGAAGAAGTCCATTGCTGCAATTTTATCAGATGAATCTTTCATCGATAACTTAGTTGAAAAAGTTCTTTAAAAATTCGACGAGAAGCTGGAGGAGCAAAAATAATTGCGGAACTTTCATCGGCCAACAAGATCCTGGAGGACCGCCTAGACCAACAGGAGCAGTACTCCAGACGCAACTGTATCCGTGTGTTTGGTGTTCCCGAGTGAGTGAAAACACAGAAGAAACTATGTGCTCTCTGTTCAGTGATAAACTTAACATAAAAGTGACATTGATAGATGCCACCGTACAGGTAGGAAGTCATCTACTACCACTCGACAATCCAAACCGCGTCCCATAATTGTTAAATTTATTTCCTACAAAACCCGGGCAAGGGTGCTCCATAATCGTAAGCAGCTCAAAGGCACGATGATCTCTATAAAAGAAGATTTGACAAAAAATAAATTAGAACTGTTAAAAGCTGCCTCTAATATTTATGGTTACAAAAATGTATGGTCGAGCGATGGAGTTATATTTGCTAAAGTGCAGGGTAACATTCGAAAAATAACTCATGCTGATCTCTGATCGTAATGTAACTTATATTCTGATATATCTAGCATAAAGCTTATAGGAGCGTCAAAAATTGTAACGCCTTATGTAGGTTAATTCAATAATTTTGTTTGTATAGTTTATTTTCTTTGCACCATATTTTATTTTATATTTTCTTAAATTTGAATCTCTTCCACATCAGTTTTATTCATATTATAAATTTTGTCTTTTTCCGTAATTAAATTAACCAAGTTTGTTTGCATAGGTTATTGTGAGGTTGTTGAACTCTGCTAATTTGTACAAGTTTTTTACACTTTATATTTATACATCCATTTGTTTACTGTGTTTACATTAGATATTTTAATACTTTATTTATCTTCTTTATTACTTGCAATGAACATTTATTATCAAAATGTGCGAGGCTTAAATACCAAGCTAGTAGATTTTTTCAATAATTCATGTTCATCTAACTTTGACATAATTGCATTAACTGAGACATGGCTTAATAACTCTGTACATAACTCCGAAATTTTCAATAGTGAATACGCTGTCTTCAGAATGGATCGAGATTTTCGCCGAGTGGGTAAAAATTCCGGTGGAGGTGTTTTATGTGCAATTAATAGTAAATTTAAAACTACACTTATAAATTTAGATCTTAATCCCCTCTCTATCTGTGACATTGTCTGTGTAAAAGTCCATACATCAGTTGTAAAGGTGCTTTACGTTATTGTAGTTTATTCCCCTCCTCCGGTATCTATTGAACAACTGGAATATATATATGACTGTATTGAGAAAATACCTGATATTCTACATAATAACTTTATAATACTTGGTGACTTTAATATTAGTAACTTATCCACATTTTACGCTGATTTGTCTACCAATAACATTATTTCATCATTTGTTAACTTTCACAATTTCTTAGGCGCGTGTCAGTATAATTTTGTGAAAAATATGAATGATAGATTATTGGATATCGTCCTGTCTAATATCAGTTGCACTGTTTCTCGTAATACATGTCCCCTGGTTAATGAAGATAATCATCATCCTACTCTTGACATTGAAATTCATACAGACTCCAAATATTGTAATTCCTCTTTTGCTGATAATGTGCCTACTTACAATTTCCAGGCTGCCAATTTCTCATTACTTTACAACTCCCTAAATGCTACTGATTGGAGTGTCCTGTCCAACTTTGCTAATGTAGATGATGCTTTTGCCAAGTTTTACGATATATTATACGGCATTTACGACAAATGTATTCCTAAGACGACTAAAAAAATATCCAAATATCCACCCTGGTTCTCTAAAGCTATTATCTCTGATATTAAACTAAAATATAAATATCTCGAACTTTTTAGATTAACTAACATGCAAATTTATCACAATAGTTTTAAAGATATTCGTTCTAAAATAAAAACTGATGTTAAACGAGCTCATAAAAATTATTTAAAATCTATTGAAAATAACATATGTATTGAACCTAGCAAAGTTTGGTCATACTTAAATATAAAAAGAAATACTTCTCGTATTCCTGGACAAATGCACTTAGCTGACAAAACATTCATGGATACTCCATCAATTGTCCAGGCATTTTCTGAATATTTCTCATCTGTCTTTGAACCTCCTAATACCAGTCCTACCAATTCTGATAATTTTCCCTATACTAATAGTTCTGATTGTCTTAATATTCCCCATATCTCAAAATCCAAAATTCTTACATCGATTAATAAACTGAAACCTTCCCGTAATCCTGGGCCTGATAATATTCCTGCGTATGTGTTAAAAGGCTGCCGAGACATATTCGTAGAACCTCTCTATATTCTTCTTAACCTATCCATTTCTTCAAATACTTTTCCTACTGTCCTTAAAAAAACATATATAACACCAGTCTTCAAGTCTGGAGATAAGGAAAATATTGCGAACTATCGGCCTATAGCCATTATATCGAGCATCTCTAAGGTGTTTGAGAAGATTATTTTCATTCATATTTTTAGCTCCGTTAAAAAACATATATCTCCTTACCAGCATGGTTTCATGCAAGGTAGATCCACCACTACCAATCTCACCACATTCACAGAATTTTTGATTAATTCATTTAGAACCAACTATCAAATTGATGTAATTTACACAAACTTCTGTAAAGCCTTTGATAAAGTTGACCATCAGTTACTTATTAAAAAGATTATTAATAACTTCAATTGTTCTAATAACTTTGCTATGTTCATAAGCTCTTACTTAACTAATAGAAATATGTACGTCCACTATAATAATTATACATCTCTTTCATTTCTTGCTACTTCAGGAATTCCGCAAGGCTCTAATCTTGGTCCTCTTCTGTTTATATTTTTCATAAATGATATTACTACTTGCATTCAACATTCCCAGTATTTATTATATGCTGATGACATAAAAATATACAGGGTGGTGAACAATATTAATGACAGCTTACTACTCCAGCATGACATTGATAATCTACTTGCTTGGTCTGAATGCAATAATTTATTATTTAATGTTGGTAAGTGTAAAATTATGACGTACAGTGTAAAAATATCTAATGTGTCATACAATTATAATTTAAATAATACCGTACTGTCTAGGGTTACGCAATATACTGATTTGGGAGTTCTATTCGATCCGAAATGTCAATTCACTCTACATTTTGACCAGATGATCAAATCTTCTTATAAGAACTTAGGCTTTGTTATTAGGAATTCAAAAAATTTCACTCAGTTTGCCACACTTAAATCACTATTTAATTGCTTCGTACGTGCTAAATTGGAATATTGTTTCCTAATATGGAATCCATTGTATAAAAATTCAATGAGAGCAATAGAACGTATTCAAAAAAAATTTGTCAGATACTGTTGGTTCAGATTTTCTGGTCCAAATAATAATTATGCTGGTTACCATTACAATACTGCTCTCATTGAATTTAACATGATTACACTACAGAATCGCCGGTCCCTGTCCTCTTGTCTGTTTCTTTATAAACTAATAAATAACACTATTGATGATGTAAACCTATTAAGACTTATCAATTTACACGTACCAAGGAATTGTAACCCTAGACAGAAGCAAATTTTTTTTGTACCTCCAGCAAAAACAAATTATGAACTCCTAACCCCTGTTAGGCGTACCTGCTCATTTTATAATACTCTTTGTTCTTGCATTCCTGATATTGATATTTTTTTTGATTCATTTCAAGTTTTTCGGTTGAAATTACAAAAATATTTTGTATTACAATAATAATTCTTTTTTATGTAAACAAATATGTTATATTGTTCTATGGAATTTTTTTCTTTTGTCAATATTACTAATAAGTTTGTGTATTATGATATGTATTTACTCTTCACTCTGTAATTGGGACATTTGTCCTGTTGAGTGATAGATTATAATGGAATAGAATGGAAATAAATAAATAAATAAATAAATAAATAAATAAATAAATAAATATAACCTATAGAGTTTTATTTTTGTTTTCATTTCATACAAAATGTTGCTTTTCAAGATACACCATGAGTGCATGCTATATGTCGACATTCGCCGGTGTAAGTTAGAAATAATGATGTTTGACCAATATTTCTGAAATGCGCCAAGCAACTTCGAGAATGTTCACGTTCACCGGTGTATCTCGATATTCACCAAGTTTCGGTCTTTCACAGTAACGTATATATTAGGTATGGTTTAGTTAGCCGCTAGGTTCGGCTGAACGCGATCCATGTCAATAATGTATTACCTATCGAATGAAGTATGTTAGTAAAAAAAATGCAGTCAACAGGTTCTGTACTTTTAGAATATAGATATTATAAATATCCCGCATGTAAGTTTTGAATACCAAAATGATCGGTGTATGCATAATGTTTATGACATATTTTTGTATGATCGCAGATACTAGTTTTATACGGAGTCCAGTGTAGTTTGTGACCAAATTTTGATTTGACATACCTCCCGTACATATACAGGGTGTCCCAGATTTAAACGGCCTAGCTTAAAATTAAGATTAAACACCTAAAAATAGAGTGACAAGTTCATTTGAGCAAATGTCCGTAAATGCTTTATTCCAGAGATATTATTGTTTTTCTTATTGAGTAGCGCTACTTTAAAAAATCAACTTCATAACGAAATATCCACTATTATCTTATTGAGGTGAGACAAAATAATTAAGTTAAATTAATAATAAATTGGTTATTACCTAATTTTAATACAAAATTTAGTTTGCTTGCACTGATGTCAAGGAAAAAATGAGAAACTATCAATGAATTTAAAAAAAAAATTTTAAGGTACCATAAAAGAAAAAGTCCATGAAGAACAGATAAATAATTTAGACTCAATACGTAGAAAAATTATTCAAGTTTGCGAAACCATATCTCTCGAGCAATGTTACACAGCAACCAATGCAGTGGCAGATCATTGTCGTGCCTGTTTACGTGCTGCAGGTGAACATTTTGAACAAATATTATTTTATATTAGGGAGGTATTGCAAGAGAGTCTAAATTTACGGTAATGCACAGAATACGATTGCACTATTTTCACGATGACGTATGCCTCCCTCTCCTTCTCTCCTTCTGTGTTCTCCGAGAAATTTCCCAAAAAATATTTCCGGGGAATTTTCCCGTATCTTTTATTTCGGGAATATAAATATTATAACACCAAAAATATTATTATACAGTACTGATAAATATGAACACAACAGCAGCATATTCATAATCTATATAAATTATAAGTGTAAATCATTTGAAAATAAATTTTAATTTTCCTTCGAGTCAGCAGCAACATACCATGATTGTACGACGTTTTTACCACCATACACATTTTTACCATCAATTCTTTTTACCACTATAATTTTTTACCATTAATTCTTTTTACTACCAACTCTTTTTACCAGTAATTTCCTACCACTAATTATTAATAGATTTTATTATTTATCACAAATAAACCCAAACCCAAGAACCATAAAGAAGAGGATCAAATTGCGGAATACCTTAGGCCCATTTGACATAATATTAGCATTAGATGTAAAATAAATAAATAAAACAAATGATTGTAATAGCATAGTGGTAAAAAAGTATAGTGGTAAAAAACAAAAGTGATATAAATAGAGTGGTAAAAATTGTATGGTACAAATGGAATGGTAAAAATATCCCCCTACCACATAACATATATACCCATCCATACACACACCCATATAGGACGTAGCCCTTAATACATTTAATGATTGTCTGCCGGAAATTCATTTAATTCAATGGGGTAAATAGCTCCATGGTAACACATCGGACTGTGGATCATGAAGTCCTCAGTTCGAATCCCACTGCCGACAGATACTAATTAAAATTTACCCCTGTGGTGCCCCCTCCACTAACATCTTTGGGGGCTGTGATTTGACGGCTGGTAACCGCACTTCATACGAAAAAATATATCACTTACCGAGATCTGCGTAAGCAGAGTACCACACCCATAATGGGCAAAAGGCGTGATGATATTTTATTTTATTTATTAATTTGATGATATTTGAAAATTGTTTTGTTTTTGCGGTATCCAAAACTGTCTTGGATGTTTATATACTGGACATGAATATAATATATGCTTTAAGTTCTTTATTTCAAATAACAGATTATAAATCTTGAATAACTCGTTTGGATTGAGTTTATAAACAATATTATTAATAATTACCCTTATCATTAAATACATCAGACTCAAGTATTTGTGCCAGCACCTGCAAACATTAATTGAGATAAAACTAATTTTAAATAAATTTCATTGGAATGAACACAACATGTAATGTCATTTGCTGACAGTGGACGACTGGAATATATTTCCTTCGAGTGCAATTTATTTTTCTGTCGTGCAGAAACATTTTTTATCCAACAGCTCTCAATAAATGCTCTATAACTATGGCGATTTTAAACAAGCAAAGTAACAGATTATCCACTAGTGGGTATAATTTTGAGGAAAGCCACTAGTGAGTATTTTTTATTTATAACAATAATAATAACACACAACACCTTGGTAACTACTTCGATTGACATTTTAATTTAAAAATTTAAAGCATATGTCACTGTCAAATAATATTTCTTTAATAAATTTTTCTTTTATTAAGAAGTGTTGGATAAAACGTTATACTTCACACGTGGACAAAGTGGAATTACCCACTCGATAAAATTATCTCACTAAAATTTCTCTCGTGAGTAATTCCTTACTTTGCCCACTTGTAAAGTAAATAACTATTGTCGCTTTGCTTTTTGCTGTCGGTTTGATAAAGGTCATCCTTCATTAAATAGTGTAAATTTCCACCACATAAAAGTAACATTTATATGTAGCAATTTAACTTCATGCGCAAAAATACACTATTTTAAATAAAACTTTATTTGTTTTAATAACGCATATGACTATAACGTGTAATGTCAATCTAAAATGAGTAAAATGAAATGCTTATTTAAATATTTGGAAAATAAGAAAAAGACATAAGTATATATTTCGAATCCCACGTTCGATAGTTGCCATTTTATTTTAACTTTACCGCTGTGGTTCTCTCTCCATTGATATCTTTGGAGGCCATGATTTGACGGCTGATAACCATACTTCACGCGTTAATAGTAATATACGTAACAAGACCTGAAAGTGATACTTTACTGGGTGAGCAAGCATGTTCCATATAAAGAACTGATCACTTTGGAAATATTGCTTTCCGATCCCTTATAGTCAATTAGCACGGTAAAGAAGGAATTTCCGGTCTAAAAAGCGATCAGAAACAGCTCATTTTCTGAGCGATCGCGAAAAAAATTTTATTTCATGCCGCACTCAATATGGGTAAAAATAAAAATGTTCTGATTAATTTATTTGATTATACATATATTTAATTAGTTATTTTGTAAGTTACAATTTACTAATTAGATTGGACTTCTCGACTGTGATATTGATTGGATGTAACAACTATTTTGCCATCAGTTATGGAAAGAAGCAAATTATAAACTTTTTATTTTGTAACTTGCTTCGTTCCATAACTGATGCCAAAATAGATGTTAAATCCAGTTACAATTTACGTTATAATCATCAAAATGATTTTAATTTTGTTATGTAAACAATCATCAAAACTACTACAGTATATTAAATAAACTTTTACACATTAATTGCGGAGAAAACCTTCATAATTGACATTTTGGTAGACAAGTTGACAGTTGTACAAGTATCACAGACAGGAGACAGTAACATTGAAAGAAGAGATGGCATTGTCCTTCCGTCCTTGGCGTTGGCAGCAACCCAACGGTGTCTTTTCTGAGTCGCGGCTACAATGACACCCTCCCCGCACTCCGCTGTGTCCTGATGTCACTCTTCGCGTTCTCGTCGTTAATAACTTAGCACGGATAAGTGGCGGGAACTTTTAGTTAGAGGAGGAAATATGGATTTTAATAAGTTAAACAAAGGAAGAAGAAAGTTTGCCGAGGAATTGTAGATTGTGATTTTCTCTTGAGTGTTGCGTCTCGAAAATCTTTCAAATGTCAACTGAAAGGGAATTAAAAATCAGAGTGTTTTAAAATTTTACAAGTAGTTCTTTTTCAAAATTAATAATATTTTATTTATTTAATAACATTTTTATACTAAATGTAGGTGAAGTTATTTCAATGAGCAGTGGAATACATATACTCGTATACTGAAATTATTTACCGATAGTGTTTTTAGGTAATTTTATTATTAAAGGAGGACCAAGGATCCAAGTACTAGTTTTGCAAGCAATTCGTCCTTGTTGCAGTCAGCTCAAAATCTCAATACTCGTATGTTCTACGACCTTTGAGTATTAGCGTAAAGCAGGATTTATAATGAACTAAACTAAGAAGTAACGCAGATGCAACGTAGACGTTGACGCGGAAGTCAAGCAAGAAACTTCGGTAGGCTTTATAATGAAGTATCCGTGGCTGCTTGCAGTCAATCACAGTGCTAGTGCGTGTTGCTTCTTCAGGTGTTTGAATTTGACGTTTCTACTGTATAGAGAGAAAACTTGCTAGTAGAATGTAGAACAGAATCGGTTTTAAGTGGAATGCTAAAGTTGAGGATGGTAACAATAATGTACCCTTCAAATGTTAGGGCAGAACAGGCCACGAAAGAGGCATGAAAAATTCCCAATTCCTTTTTTTTGGGAATTTATGAATTAGCAGATGTTCGAACAGACGGTAATTAACAGCTTAGACGGGAGTCTGTCTAGCACTAAAGACAAAGGCAATAAACCAATCATACAGAAATGGAATCTTGTAAGTGCCTTTACGAATACTTGAAAATTAACTAAATTGTCAGCGCAAACTAAAAATCAGAAAAAATAAAATGAATACAATTTATAGTTTGAAATCAGTGCCGGGAACACAATCAAACATATCGGTAATACAGCTTTCTACACTGTAGTTTGAAATAGTGCATCCGGATTGGTCAGAGGTAGAAAAGTAACGCCAGAAGTTGGAAGTTGGTCAACTTTTGCGTTGCGTTGCTTCTGCGTCTCTGCGATACGTTTTGTTATTAAGCAGTATGTGCAGTCCCGTACATTTATTCTGCGTTACTTTACTTCAACCGCGTTGCTTCTTGCGTTACTTCATTATAAATCCCGCTTAACGCAAGCATCATCGAAGAGGTTTTTGAGCGCCCAAAACTATAGGCAATGTGGTATTCCTATTAAATAGTTATTTACTTATTAGGTTTGTTCCAAGTGGTCATTTCTGACAAGTTTGTGACATGTTTGTGACAAATTTCAGTGCGCCTGCGAAAAATGAAAACAAGTTAACTTTGAAACATTTCTTTTTTTGTGGCGAAAAATATATGAATTTCTTTATTTATATGTATATTTAAGGTTAGCTGTCAAAACAAAATATGAGCATGCACATGCGCTTCATTCCATTCGCCGTTCCAGGCTATGTTTCAAACTTAACTTGTTTACATTTTTCGGAGGCGCACTGAAATTTGTCACAAACATGTCACAAACTTGTCAGAAATGACCACTTGGAACAAACCTAATACTTGTCAACACCATTTACCCAAACCCTCTATTGCCTTTGAAAATGAATATTTACAATTTAGTAATTGACAGCTGCATTGTAAAATTTTACAAGTTAGTAAATAATGTAAACAATGCGCGTTGCCACAGTAATGCTTACAAGCAGTGGCGGAATTTGGGAGAGGGGAGGAGGGGCAAGGGTAGGCATCCAGGATTAAATTTTGTTAACGAATTTTAACCAAATATTGATTTGTCCGGAATGTTTAACAAAATGTTTTAGGAAATGACTTGAAATTACCGTTTTGATTTTAATCAAGAAATTTCCAGACAACCCTATTTCTAAGATTTTTCTGCAAATTTCCAGACATTTTCAATTTTATTTTTTTTTTCCAGTTGCTAATTTTTTAGCCGGGTAACTTTAAGCCTTTTATTCACTTTTTTGCTTGTAGACAATGTAGGTATATATTTTGTTTGTGTTGTTTTAAATAATTTATTTAATAATAACATAATTTTATAATTATTGCTACTTAATAGAGTATTAAAATGTATTTTATAGTTTATTTATGCATGAACAAAAAAAAAAAAAACTTGTACTTTATAACAATTAAGTTACTGATTTAACCCTTTAATTTTTCAGGTCCTTAGGACACCTAACTTTCACAAGATATTATATCTCCGTATAAGTAAATACGTTTCAAATTATTAATTTGTTACAAGAAACAATCTTATTACTTTAAGAATAATACATTCTGATTTAACAGTTTTTTTGAAATGTATAATATACACTCACCTCCAAGAACTCATGTCGAGACGAGAAAATGTACAGCCTATTCTATCAATATAAATATGATGTACAAGGCCTATTCTAATAATTTATAGGGGCGACATCTCTTAAAACTAAAGTACACCTCTAAAAAAAAAAAAAATTAAAAACCTCCCCGTCCTTTGAAAAGGACACTAGGTTTATCTGGGTTGAGGAGGTGACTGGCTCGCCGGTCATTTCCTCCATTCAGCAGTAAAAACTGTTTTACCATGTTAATAATGTAAATAAGTATTATATAATTAAGGCCCGTTTGCTATCATAGAAACGAGTTCACCTCACGCAAGAGGTTAGTGTGATATTATTTATATATGAAAAGTATATATTTATAAAACTAATAAATTTACAATCCATACAAAGAAACAAAGTTGTTCCGGAAGTTACTATTGGTAATTGTCAACGTAAATAAATATAATCATACCGAATAAGTCGTCTAAAATTTTAAGAAACATTTAATTTATTTTTACTGCTTATTAAATTCACCTGTAAATATAAATTTTATAAATTTGTCTAATTTCTTAACTATGCTTTTGCGTGCATAAAATAGCAAATATTGTTATTATGAAGATGGTAAGCGGACTAACTTCTTTTAGCCATATGCCGTCTAACGTATGGATAATTGAAATTTATGTGAACAACTTCTGTGGGAGTCTAACCCACGACCTCTGGCTTGCTAGTATAACCACTGCGTCACCGAGATCGGATACACCTAAATGACATTTTCTGGGTACGAAATTTGTGAAAGTGCAAACCAGAATCTCGTATTATTTCATATAACAAAGTTGTTATAAGCATTAAAGGAAAATCGGTAGATCTATATTTCATTCAATATTTAGTGATCTATGTATTCAGTTGTAAAAACAAATAGGTACATGTTCAAACTACCCTATTTATGGGGCAACTATTATCTAATTCTGTATATATACATTGAATTTTTTTACTAGAATATTAATAAATAGATAATAATAATAACATATACTACGAACACATTATTTGAATTTACGCACTGCCTATCAATTGATTTAGTTTGCAAGAAAAGTACTTCACTTTTTGATCCCTTGTTATTATATTTTTTTGAATCCAAATATATTGAAAAATTTCTTGTTTGTAAAATGAAAGAAAAGAAAAGATAAATACGACCAGCTATGAATATATTATTTTCATATATAATATCACACGTGTGTTCAGATATTATCGAATATATTGTGTTGTTGCCACGAAACGTTTTCTAAAATAATTTATCAACACAATATATTCTGATATACTGAGCACACGAGTGGTATTCGTTATGATTATTTAATGAATTAAATTGATGACAACAGAAATGAAATATTTTACATTTTTTATAAATAAAACAACGTGTTATTGGTGGTTACTCTGACGATGAGACCCAGCTTATCAATACACGGTAAGTAAAATTATCAAATGCCATTGGCTGAATTAGTTAAATAATAATCAGTTAAAAACAAAATTAGTATTTCCAACGTATTTTTCAAAATTTTAAAGAATAAAATTTAGGTGTATAAAGGCAACTGCGATAAGTAATTCGTTAATTGTATATGATTTATGAAAGTACCAATAGAAATAACTTGTCAAATTTGAACTTTTATCTTCAATGATTTGTGTCTGTATTCATTACATTTCATAATACTTTGTTCGACGTAGATGAAAATTGACATTTTCCCTCTACGGGCAAATTATTCCTGCGCACATACATAAAAGCGAGAGAAAAAAACGGTATAATGAATTTGCATTGTTGCGTCAGCTTTAGACGTCCGTCCAGCTTGCTAATTCAATAATGCATCCCGAAAAAACAACCCGCACCATTCTACAGTCTAGCATCAGTAGCGCCTTGGCCATAGCCCGCGAAACCGAGCCTCGTGTTAATATTTGACTATCAGATCCTGCGGCGATTATTAATAGCTTGGGCAGGAGCATTCTCGTCGAGGATTGGTCGGTCAGGGTATGACGCCACAGTGGAAAGCATCCAATGTAAGGGAAGGGAAGCTTAGCGCACGCGTGCTGGCAAAATCATAGCAACGCCCCTTGGCAAGCGCAACCAGCTTGGTCGGCCGGGTCGGCGGGCGGTATCGGCGCTCGCGTTAGTTAGCGGCGGGCGTTCAACGGTTACCGGAAAACGTGGACCTGCAGCGCGGCACCGTGGAGTCCGACGGGCTAACTGACGGGCCGGCAGGGCACCTGTTCGGGCGCATCCCGGAGAACCTCCTCGGAGGCGTGCAGTCCTCTCCGCAGCGAGTTGCTAGCAACATTCGCGGCTTCTTCGCCAATCGATTCAGCGGAGCGCTGCCCGATACAGGTGAGATCACAATCCCTTATCGTACCATCAATCATGCTGTTACTTATTTAGAAAAACTTCAATATCATGAATTCAAAAAGCAAATATAACATTAAAATAAAAGCAAAATATATTGAATGACAAACCTGCAAACCAATAAATAATCAACTGTTTTGTTAGTTACTGTTTACTCAAAGCTTAAGATGTAGAATATACCTACTTTGGAATATGCAATTGGGCTTACAAAGAATGAATAAGAACATTACGCACAGTACTCCGTATAATAAATCTTTTTTTTTCTAATTATCACAACAATGTTATGCACTTAAGGCTAAACAAATGTTTTTTTTTTCAGAATAATTTAATTTTGATTTTAAACAAATATCAGGCGAAAATTTTTGTAGATCATACTTTCTTCATAATTTGATTAATCAATGTATCATTAATTTATTTAAATGTAAATAGTTTTATTTAATGAGGTTATTATATTTTCATCACATAATAATTTTTAAATAACGACGGATAATAACACAATCATTTATTTAAATATATCTTTCAACAATAAATATGCACAAATATAATTTATATTTTAACTAAAAGACCATTGACACAATATAAATTTATTTTAGTAATCATTTTCAAAATCGGTAACTTAAAATAAAAAGAATATATTGATATTGTACACCAATCTTTATTTTGCATAATTTATTGCTTCATTTAGAAATTATATTTCCTTACCTATTTACAGAAACTGAATTGAATATAAGTCAACGTATGAAAAAATACATAAAGGAATAGGTTAAGTGAACGTAATTATGTATGGAAATCGATCCAATATTTAATTCAAAATGGCGGCGAGGAGAGGAACACAAGATGGCTGATTGTCGATATTCAACAAATTTACATAGCGCATGCGCATTTTACTTCTAAATTGCTTCGTAGTGACATAATTGCATATCCCGTATCCCATTTTATACGTTTCACTGGTGAACAAATGAATATTTAAAATTTTAATTATTTCCAATGGATTTAAATAATTAATAAATCAATTAGGTACGTTAATCAATTTAATATGAATGAAACGAACAAAGCAAATAAAGTTTGATCGGAGAAAATTGATTTATTAATAGTGTATTATTATGTAACTGAATAAGTTATAGAATATAGTAAGCTACTGTTTATTTAAATAAAGAAATATTACTAATGGTTGACGAGAAGAAGAAATTATTTCAGTACGTAATTTAGAAAACTTACAAACAAAACTGATAGCTATACATATTTGTTAAAAATATTATTTATTTTACAACTATTAATAGTAATATTATGTAAAGCTAATAAAGCTATTAAGTGTTACAATTTATTTTTTGAGTGAAATGTTTGCAGTAAAAACGTTAAGCAATGATATGAATCAACAAATGAAATACCAACACTAACACTTTTGAGACACAAGTTATATACATGAATTTTTCTGAATATCATCTTATCAAATAAATTTTAAGTGGAAGATATTTTTATTACATCCTACATTTCATTGCATAAAAGAAATATAATTTCTATAACACTGTTTTGGAAACTAAGCATTCTACAACTAAAAATTGTTAATAATTTAATAGTTAACTAATATTTCATACGCTGCGTTTGGAACATTTTCGACAAATCAGAGCCGCAATATTTGAAGTATCTTGATTCAGTTACTATGGTTACGTCTGTTTGTTTTAATTTAATTTTTTGAGTTTGACATTTTCAACTGTTTTATATTTGTATTTTTGTATAATTTCCAAAATTAAAAAAAAATTATAGAAAATATTATCTACAACATGTAACGGAATGGCCTATCCCACACTCGTAAACCGTAGCCCTGCCATTCCATGACTTGTACAGAATATACTATTCTATATACGCTACAAATTATTTTATTACAAATATCTTGTGTAATATTTTTAGTTACAAAACAATTATAGACAAGTAAGTACACGATGCCCTTAAAACAATAGTTAAATTTATTACCACATATTAATTAAACTTTATTATTATGTAGTAAATATAATCGTCTGGGGATTTTAGCTTGCTCATTAGCCGGACACACTGAGCCGTAATGTAAACACTGGCGTTCTCCCAATTAAGCCTCTACAATCAAAACTACATTTGTTAATATTAACAATTATAAATGCGAGTCAATATTTATTTATTTGTTCATAAACTAACAATAAAATTATCCTCAGCTGTGAGGGATTCAAATTATATGGTTTTGAGTCAGTGGCATAAAAATTTTAACCCTCTATTGCATACTGTTCCCGGACGGGAACGTAAAATTTAAAATTTTTTTTTCTTTTCTTATGCAGTTTACATTCATGGCAATCATGTCGTAGCATTTGGGAACATTATATACACTTTGTTAATTGCCAATTAGGTCATTCCACCCAATTTGACCAACATAAAAAAAAATTTAACGGGATAAAGGATAATTACAGAAACTGAGATACAAAATGTAAAATTTGAAGGAAGCAGCTTATTACCTGCTGATATATTACAGCTAAATACACCTTTACAAAATTTCCAAAAAAAATTTTTATCTGATGTTTTCCTAGAAGAGGTTGTTCATCAAACAATTTTGTATAGTACGCGAAGACGACCCAATAGACCAAAGTTCTATTGTAAGTTGAATTTGTTCATAATGTACCCAATAGTGAACAAAATTAAAAAAATAATTGTTTTTTATTTTTGGAAAAAAATTTATGTAACACACTTATTTTAAATATATGAATATTTCTTTTGTAAGAAATAATGTTTTTGAGCCCTTATTTTAAAAAAATAATAATTCATGCAATAGAGGGTTAAGTTATTTCTGGCATTCAAAGTTAACGTTCTAATTTAATAATTTAAATATAAATATTTCGTTAATAAGCCACAATAATATGTTCGGTCATATGAAAGTACTTTTTTTGATAATTCCCTTTAAATTTTATTTGTTTTATCCCAAATAAAATTTTTTACTCGTAAATATTTTGTATACTTTCTTAAATGTATATTATATTATTTTTTGTATTATTTATCTAGCCTAGTGCTAACTAAATAAATATATTGTTATTAATAAAATATGTTGTTTCGCGTTTTCTAAACACTGTCTGAAAGGCCAATTACTTAGGTCTCCACCAAAAAATCGTGCTGCAGGAAATATAAAAAAAACAATATATAGTAATTATTTTTAATACATATTTTGAAGGTTATCGTCATCAAATTATGACACCAGGCGTTTACTATGCATTGGCTGACGGTTACTTTGTATTAGTTGACGGTTACGGTTACTATGCATTTATTGACGGTTATTATGCATTTGTTGAGCGGTCGCTATGTTAAACATTTTTACAGCCTAAGTAATAAAAGTGACACATTACAGACTGTTAGCAGTATGTAAAGTGTTACCTTTAATGTCAATCGGCAAAACATTTACATTTATAAAAAAAAATGTATAATTTTTCCTTTTGCATAATAATACTTAAAAAATAGGTGAGAGATTGAATTAAATATAATTTTAAAATAATAAATTTAGTAATTTAATGCATTTGGTTATTTATATTGACAAGCTTTTTTGCCCAGGCAGCAACGAAATACACAACCAACAAATCTAATTTAAGTTGTAACAATGTAAATAATAAATTAAACACGTTAATATATGTATTGTTAAGAACCTTTCTACCGTAAGGTGTAGGGTGTAAAAAGTCTCTTAATCGTTCACAAATTTTGCCCATTGTTTCTTATGCATAGCCATCCTTCGTCATCCTGAAGTGTAACGTTTCTCATCTTCCGAGTTGATGATGGTATCCCAGGTGTTTTTTGGTCTTCCATGATTCCTTTTTCTTTCACATTTGTCATCCAAATTTCCCGCCCCAGTCTCGTTTCATTCATTCTTATCATATGACCCCGTGCCCCACCATGCTAGTTTTTTTTTTTTTTTTTTTAAGAATGTGTAGTATTGACTTGCAATTCTACTATTATTTTGTTTTTTATTCTGTCCAATATTGTTAGATAGATATTCCATTTTCAGCGCCTGAATTTTGCTCATTAATCTTTATATCTGTATACAATGTTATACTGATACTTTTCTTTTTGTACTGATTTAATTTTTACCTATAAAGTTACGTTTCATTACATGAAATTTTCTTGTCTTTTTGCCTACCTATTCTTTCATTTATGTCAATGTCCTGTTTACCATTATTTTCTATTATCGTTCTAAAATACTGAAATTTATTCACGTCTGTTCTATTTTTTCATTAATAATAGTAAAGTTTCCTATTACCATAACCTTTGTCTTTTAACATTAATTCTCATTCTCAATCGCTTCGTCCATATATTTGAATTCTGTTGCATTTTTCTTTTCTTCCTGCTATAACTACTAAGTCGTCAGCAAATGCACATTATTTGTATTGTACTTAGGTTTATGTACCTTACATGTAACTTGCTAAGCCTTGAATCGCATTCTTGCATAAATTGGTCCATAAATATATTAGTAAAGAACTGGATTAATCACACCTCAACATTTGTGTTAAATTTAAATTTGCATGTGAATTTAAATAATAAAAATAAATTTTCAGAAATATTAGACAAAGTATGTTTATATAGTACAACTACGACAATTAGAAACAGTACCTCTCCTGTAACAACTTTGTTTCTTTGTATACTGTTTCAATTTTTTTTATATTTTTCTTTTAAAATTAAAATTAAATTAAAATTTGGATTAACTCGGTACCCGGATTCGTTCTATGACAAACATTCATCTAGGAAATCTGCGTTCCCGGACTTGAAATGTGAATATTTGCATTTCCATTGTTATTTTTGTTAGGTTCTTATTGTCTCTTGAAAATGTTGCATATTTTTTACATGTATTATATGCTTATATGATATGTATAGCTAAATCAAAATTACTACTTTTTAATGTTAAAATAAACCCTTTTGTGTATGTAATAAACGAAAATTAGAATGTTTATTTTAAGTAAATCGTGGTATTTATTATAGTAATCGTGTACATACGTGATTTGTCATTTAATGTACTAATAACATCATATTGACACCCTTAACTATACATTCAGATTTTCCGGACCATCGCATTTTACGAGGAGTTCAAAAATTCGAGGTTTCATTGTGTTCTTTATGATTCAGTGAATCACATTACAAAATTATTTATTATTTTATAGTAAGTACTATTTATAGGTATAAGTGATAATAATGTACTTACGGTAAGAACTATTTTATTCCATCTGTATTACAATTCAGTTAGCCTTCTGCGCAATATACTGTTCAATTAAATAGCATTTAAATTTAGCAATCTCGAAATAGGTTCTTAAGTGGTTTCGTAAAACATTTTTCACAAGCATAATTACAAAACTCTATAGCGAAAAGCACAAAAGCAAAGAATTCCTTCGTAAGAGGCTTAGCCCTCTTGACTCAAATTCAACAGCGCACAAACTTGCTAGAACTCACAACTTCTACGTAGAAGCAGCAGCGCTGGCGCTACAGACGTGATGGAGTATCTCCATCTACTCAGAGTTTCCCTGCCTTGCTCGGAGTTTGGCCGGAATCGTACCGGAGTCGTGCCTTGGGGAGCTGGACAGTAATTGAGTTACGAACGTGGAAAGGTAAACTCTCCCCTACTCCTCGTTTCGTTCTTGCCCCTGGAAGTGTTGTTGTAGGAGAGGTAGGAATAAGAAGAAAGCAAACTCAATAACGTGGAACCGTCGTTATAATAATTATAAGAGACAGGATGCCTTGTATTTATAACGTTGTTACATGACATTGTTACTGGTTTGTATTTACCAGAACAAGTGCTGTGAAAACAATTAGTACAACAATAGCAGGATTCATTTATCAAGGCGTTATAATAAAGAAAGGTGATTTGCTGAGAAACGCTAGGTAAATGAAAGAAAGCAGGGCTTAGAGAACTGTACTATAATGGAAAGTATTCATAATATTTCCCTCCAGAAATTTTAATTTCATGACACATTCTCTATAGCCATACAACCACATAATTCAGAAAATTGTAAGAAATTAAATACTTATTTATAAAGTTTAAAAACAATAAGAATGTGCTAAATACAGGGTGTACCACACCTTGATATAGTACATTAGAATGACATATACTAGTACTATTAGTAGTACTAAAAATTCGAAAATTATTTTTGAGTATTGTCAAAGAAACAGTTTTGGGCACCTAATTTATTGGTAGTTGAATATTAAATATTAAGTTATAATAATTTATAACTAATGTTTGCATAACAAATAGCATCAAGTGGAACTGAAAACTACACTTATTACAGAAAAAAATCTTCTTGTTTCATAATTATTACGTTTAGTACTATAAGCCCAGAATACCATAATTTGGCTCAGTTGAAATAATACAAAGAAAATTGTTTAATTCATTATATTGGTATCTTAAATTCTATCATTTTTACCTCCCACATATACATGTAAGGACGCTATTATGTTTATGTTACGAATTGATTAGATTTTGATATCAAATCTTCAACATTAAGTGTTAGATTATTTGAAGCTTTACTGGGTTTTTGGGCATATGTTAATAAACAAAAGAGATAGAGTAATTTTCATACATAATCGATTAAGAGCTATTTGAAATTTACCCCTGGACTAGTGAGTTTTTAGTGCAACGAAAATGACCACGAATCGAAGACGAGTGGTGCTTTTCAAGTAGCAATAAAAACGTAATATTCCAGAAGGTAAATTTCCATAGGAAATCAAATCAATCAAATATTTTAAGTGTTTGATAAATACTAAATTTGCTATTGGCATTCAATCAAACTACAATTTCCTTCTTAGATTTTCTATCCTTCATCCAATAATAAAGAACATGAAAAACCTTTCAACATCGTCACCACCTCTAATCAAAATTTCAATATTGAACAAAAATAATTTGAAACGCAAATTGGTTACCTTATCCTGGAAAGGAAATAATTTCCAAAGGGGCCTTGGTTGCAGTTAGGGCTAGCGACGGAAACAGTGGGAAAGAAGAGCAGGAAGGGAGATCCGGGATGAACGAAACACGGGGATTACGTCAGCAAATCTAAAACCAATGAATAATGAATGCGATGTGTCAGTCACCGGAGGCAACGCGCTACCAACGCGTAAATAAATAACGACATGCAGATTGCATCAGAGATGGCTTGGAAACGTCGAGATGTTGCATATCGCTGGTGGAGTTTTGATGGCACTATAGATATAAGAGTTACTGAGATGTTTGCTACTTTAAAAAGCAACTTGCAACTCTAAATTTACCTTGGAAAAATTCATTTATTTTGTAAAAGTTATGTCATTTCTAGGTATCCACATCGCGTTATATAAATATCATATTTCGGAGAATAAATCACGCCATCTTCTTGTCTTTCTATCTTCGTATAAAGTCATGAATATCTTAGGTATCAGAAACTGTATCTAAACGAAATATGATCACATGAATAAAACAAGAACGACTTGTTATTACAATCTATTCTGCACTGTAGTAATTTACAATCATTTTAAATAAAAATGAAAAGTATAGTTCCAAAATTTATTGTTCACTTATTTTAGCTTCGAGCTATTCTCGATCTTGATTCAAGAACCTCAAATATTCATTACGTTATCAGTATCACTATGGTCACAGAAAATAAGCAAGCTTGCTTATTTTCTGTGCTATGGTTCAAGAATTACGAGTATTTTTTCTTTTAGTTGTACCCATACTATTTTACAGAGATGGACAAATTACTGAAAAAATGTAATTAATTACTTTTTTTGTTATTACTCGTACTGTCTCAATGTAATTAAATTACAATCGTCAAATTACATTACTTTACGATCCAAATATAATTAATTTGCTTCCTCAATGACATGTAAAAAAATGTAATTGAATTACATTAATTAATTACAAACTACAATTTTTTTTATTATGGGAATTAAAACAAATGCTTATTTAATATATTTATTTAATTTACAATTTTATACTTAAAAAAAAGTAAAATATAAATCACAGGCAAAATACAGGAACATACAATTATTATTATTAAAATATATATAAAAAACTATAGATTAGAACTCTAAAATAAAAACAAAACGTTCTGCCTAATATTGTGGATTATAGATATTCAAACTGGTGTTTTAAAAATAGTAATTTCTAAAAGAGAGAATCTGATAATCTACAACACCTTATATTTAAAATAAGGCCTACGAATGAAAAATAATTTTTCAACAGTAGCTGAGGATTGCAAAATATCGTTATACTTCAGAAAAATTCGATTGATATTTGAAAAATTACTAAGAACCAGCAAATATTGATCTGTTGAAATTGAAACGGAATTTTCGATTTCAACTCATTTATAAAAAAAAGTCATAGAGTTGGTCATATTGTTCATGAAAAAAAAAAAACATCAAGTAATGATCAATGTAATTGTAATTACAATGAAAAAGCGCTAGAATTACTAATTACATTACATAAATAATATAATGAATTACTGAACTTTCCATTACAAAGGGAATGTAATTGAAAATTTTAATTACCAATTACTGGGTCGATTCTGTTCGCATCTGTAAGATCTGTAAGCAAATCTGTTAGAACTCTAACAGCTTACGATCAAGATTGCAATTCTGATCACATCTGTAGCTTACAGATGCCCTGTAAACTCTTACAGTTATCGTAAATTCTTCCGGTGACAGAAACCCTGGCCATAAGCTTACAGATTTTAATTTTAATAAAAATGAATCAACAAAAACGATTAATATTTATTGGAATTTTACTAGAAGAAGATGAGAATAGGTTAGTTCATATAATAAATAATCGATATATTATATTTTTGTTAAAATAATGTTTGTTTATTAAAGGAGGTTAACTCGTAGAAACTTGAGATTACACAAATCTTTGGAGTTCCAGATTATTTTTTATTTTAACTGTTTAAATTTAATAAAGGAGTCCTGAACTAGAGTTTAATAGTTCTGTTTGATTCTTCCATTTTTTTTATATAGTTGTCTAACGTCTGATTTATTATTTCTGTTCTGGCACATCTTCATTTTCAAGAATGATTATGAACATTTCATATTGGTCTGCTGTGTTTCTTGTATGTTTTCTATTTCCCTTACCTTTTTCCCTGAGATCTAAATAAAATTAAAATAAATATACCACCACGATATTTACTTATTACTAGGTGTGGTATTTTGGTCATATTTTCAATCAAGATATGCGGTTGTTGCTAGTCATCATATCATGCACATTATTTACAATTAAAACTTTGATATTTGAAATAGGTTATGTTTTCAAAATAATCATAATTAACATAATATTTAATTACAACATATGTTAAAATAAGTGTATTTATAATATTTATCCGATATTTATTTGAAAAGTTATAAAATACAAACAAAGAAAAATAATTCTGATTTGTTTTGACGTTTCAATATTCTGTGTGAAGTTAGCTCCAAAATGCATTTACGAGAAACCTTGAACATTAGTATCTGTAAATCAGTTCGTTACAGACATACGAACAGAATTGCCATATTTGTAAATTTGTAAACTGGTACTTACAGACCAATCGTAAGCAACAAATTTACGATTTTACAAATTTACAGGACTCTGAACAGAATCGACCCATACATTTCTGAAAATGTAATTAATTACGTAATTTAATTATATAATATAATTAATTACTGCCCATCTCTGTTATTTTATAAAAATATAAATAATTTTAACATTTTGGATGTGGCACACTGCTTTAGTAGATTTTAGGGCAAATAATATATTCTTATGCATGAAATGCGATCACCCGTTTTTCAGTTATTGTTAAACAAATGATTAAGATATGTTTAAAGCAAACAAACATTTAACGTTTTAAATATGGCAAGAAACATTCAAATAATCATTTAATTTTTTTTTATTCTTGTGCATCTACTAACAACACATTTTCGGATAAATATACACCACGTATGTGAACCCCACCTCCCCTTGGGGAGGCGATATTTGACAGTTGGTGAACATATTTTATATGCAAAATAGAAGAATTTCCAAACTATTGCCTTGTCAGCAATGATATAAGAATCCAATGTGGAAATTATTGAAATTTCTGTATTTTGGTGAAGATATAGACATGACAACGAAAATTTTTATAGTAAAACCTAATTCGATAAAAGATATCGAATCGTTGTGGGCTCAAATGATAGTATTTTGTTTAAAACAAATTTTGTTTTATTTAACTCAAAGGCTTAGTATACAGGTAACAAATAAATTCTTATTTCTGAAGTACTTTTTAGATTAGAATATTTAATATCTTGAAAGATGATAATTTTTTACGTGTAATTCAATTTATTTATTGTTAATAATTGAAAATATACTTGTATCTAAATCTGATAATACAGCAAGGCTATCCTGTTTTTATAAAAATGAAAGAAAATATAACGCTGTAGGGTTCAGATTGAACCAATTAAATTATCTTCGATTTCCGTACTTCCTAATCACTGGTTCTCGTGTATCTGTTTCATTAAAACCAAATCTTCGTTTTCCCGAAAATTGGCAACATCGTCTTCGGTGCACATTATAATTAAAATCGTTAGTATCATATTTCATTGTTATTTTAGTGTTTTAATTTGCTAGAACTGTACTGCAATGGCTGTATCAAATTCTGTAGCTAAACAAAGGGCTCCATGGATAAAGGTTGCCCTGAGCGGCCTCTGTGCAGTGTTAGACCTACGTGCGCGAAAGCGTGAGGCAATTTTACCTTCGAATGTTTGTGGTAATCCAATTTTGCTTTCGTCAAAGGTGGATGTGCTTTTCAGGTTTATTTGAAAAGTTTGATGCTGGGAACTACGAAGTTTTATTAAATTGTTTATTTTATTACTTTCTGAACAATAAATTTGATGTGCCTGCCTTTTTATGATATTAATTCAGCTCGAATTTTCTTTTCCTGTACGGAATTTATTAATCTATTTTTTCAATATGTTTGTATAAAAAAAATCAGGCAACTTGAATTATTATAATATGAATAAAAGAGTTTATTCCATTTAATTAAGTAACTACAAGGTATCTCAATTTCATTAGTACTATGCTAAATTCAATTGTGCTTTTGGAAAAGATCTAAAACAGTACAAATAATAAAATAACTTTATATAAAAACAAAACGATATCAGAACAATTTTTCGACTACTTAAAAACATTATGCTTAGAAGAATTAGGCAACTGAAACAGTTTGGGCCATTTTTTTCAATGACATCTAAATGTGTGAACAAAAAAAAGAGTATCAAAACTTCATAATTATATCATAAGTTTCATTATAATACGCATAGCTGATTATATATTGATCATAATTATAAAATCGGAAATGGAAGTTTACTTTCAAACAGAAATAATATAAAAGTAAAATAATCGCAGTCAAACTGGAACTGAGAATATTTATTTCCATAGTACGTTTCTCTATCCGCATGACTAAGAAATGACTGCAAATTTACATTCTACAACTAGCGAAAAAATGGAAATTATATTTGATAATTTCTTAAAATTATGCTATTAAATAAATAAATAAATATATCATCACGCCTTTTACTCATTAGTTGTGTGGCACTTTGCTTATGCAGATCTCGGTAAGTGATAAATTTTTGCGTATAAAGTGCGGTTACCAGCCGTCAAATCATAGCCCCCAAAGATGTTAGTGGAAAGGAAACCAAAGGAGTAAATTAAAATTGGCAACTGTCAGAACAGAAAAAAGTGTAGTGGCTGTTATGTGCAGTAATATGGTAAGCGCAGCTTAGGTGGACTGTTTTCTCATGTTAAGCGCGGTGTATTATTCAAATATCAAGAGCAATTTTTAAACATTCAAGTTCAGATTTATATATTATATTCAAGGTGAGTTTCCTAAAACAACTAATCAGTTTTGTTGGCTAATTAATAACTTTAGAAGAAAAAAGAAATACACAGGCTTATACAACAAGGATGGGGACATAATTTTATGGTTGGTAAAATAAAATTGTTCGGGGGATGTGGCGGGTGGTAATGAAAATTACATTTTCTTAAATGGAAACGGGTATTCTTTTTATTGAAATGGATAGCCCGAAGTCCCTTTTCAACGATATAAGATGTTCCTATAACTAAAATTAAAATTAAGGTCACAAAGTTAAAAAAAAAACAATCATATCTTTTAGATGGAAAACAAGGAAAACAGAACTTCAGGTAAGCTGTTGAAGAGAACAAGTTATTGTTTTTTTATTGATACTCCTGTCATCAAAATGTTAAAAATTGTTGCCAATGTAACCGGCTTCAGCGCTACCTGCCATGGCCGTTGCAAAATAGAATTTTTTTTTTATTCTACATTTGTTTGCTCTTGAATTAAGTCACCCTAGAAAATCTGCAACATATAAGTACTTGTAGGAGTGCAGGGACTAAGAACCACTAATATTCTTAGAAAGAAGATAAAATTAGGGCAATTTGAAAACACGATCTGTTGTTTCTTACTTAGAAGCCGAGACCGCTATAACTACAACCAATATAAATGTGGAAACGAAACAAGTATTTTAATACTTAATGAACTTTGAAATAAATTATATGTTCTATAACTATTGATACATTCATTATTAGTTTTTTTTTAATAAATAATATGCTTTATCCACTGCCATACTTTTGTCACTATCTATTAATTTTAACGATGAGATGCGTAGTCTTAATCGACAAATTTGAAGAAGTCTAAAATTGTAGTTATCTATTATGGTTCATTCTGAAAATTTCATCATCAAGTTGAAGCCATCATTACATGTTCATTGAATGATATACCAACTATAAATATACTCGCATATTACTGAATATAAACTTAAATGTACTATTGAGTACAAAATACCTAATGTCATTAAAAATAAACAAGTAAACCGCTTTAAAATTGAAAAATAACATCCAGCTAAAACAATACATAATTAAACAGCCACCCTTATCCTTTAAAAGCTCCCAAAACTCCAGAGCTCCAAGCATGAAAACAACACACTTCCAGTTCCCATCATCGATACTCCTACTATCGGTAAACTGACATAACATAACCGTAACGCAAACGTAACACGAACCTACACCGCGGCAGTTCCGTACGAGGGCGGTTAATGGTCCACCACGTGGCTCCAGGACATTCCGGGGAGAGTTGGAGAGGGTCCGGGGAGAGGAGAGAACAGACACGGGGTGAACACACGGCTGGTGGACTCATGAGAAATTCACAGGCTCTAAATTATTCACGGGGTCGTTTGCGCAGGGGAAGTTTTTGTACCGAGTGGTTGATAGGAATGTTTTACGGTAGGAATCAAAACGTACGGTAAACGAAAATTTTTTTTTGGACTATGATAGTAGCGGTCTAGATGAAAGCTAGTCTTGTAATATGTAAGCTACGTATTTCTCTTATATTAAATTCACAGCCACATAATTTCTAATACCAATTTTCAAATTCTCTAATCTATCGATTGTGTTGACAATAATACATAAACATGTGGTTAATTGATTTACATTATTATCTTTTCGTCTAGATTTAATGTTACAATAATGGGTAGATAGTACTTAATTGCTTATTGTGATAAAACACATTTTGTAGTTTGGTTAATGTACCATGTTTATTATAATATTCCTAAAAACAACAATAATTTTACGGTTAGGTTCCGAAATAAGTCTAATAATACCCAGTGCCAGATTTCGATTTTTGGGGGCCCGTACACAGTGAAATTTTGGAGCCCCCTACCATTTATTCTATTGATAATTATAATTATTATAAAATGCTATTGAAAATATATTACAGCATCTACCAAATAATTGTCCAATGAACCAAATATTTGATTTTGAATTACAGGTCTGTTAAAAACGATGATTTATCATAAACTTTTTGCGAATTCATAAATTATGGGAAAATTTCAGTAGGTGTAGTGCACAAGAAATAAATTGAAAAGTTAATATACAGTAACTATGGTAACCAGTGACGCTGTTATTGTAGGATAACATTCTCGCAGGTAATATAACAAGTGATATGATTATTATAGATGATATTTTCGAGTGGAACCGACGCTGCAGATTTCACGAGTCCGTAGGACGAGTGTAATGTGCAGCTCTGGTTTCACGAGCAATATCTTCGATTGTTAATCATATCACGATCTTATATTTAATCGGAGAATATAATGAATAATTATTTGTTGTAAAGCGGATTGAGAACAAGAACGTACCCTAAATGTACCGAACGCAACACATCAGGTGTACTAACCTAAGTTTTGTTGTACTAAATTGACAGTTATAATACAGACACGACTTGAAACACATGTTTATTATATTTACCTGTGTACGATTATAACACATTATTATGCTTTAAATAATAAAATTATTTGTAGCTGTCAAACATTTTCCTTAGCAATGGAACAAAATAAGGTGATAATTTCATTTGTATAATGTTATCGCTGTGGTAAACATGTAACTAAAGAAATTTTCAATGTTGATTGGGTGAAAATATGTTACGTGACATATGAATTGTATTCTCGTTAAATAAAACTAAATTAATAATTAATGCACCATAACTCATCCAGACCTAATCTTGCTTAATTATTACATGCTACAGTTTAATTTAATATAAAAATAAGCAATAATCTTGCAATATTCAAATGTAAAAATAATAAACCAAAAATTTTTCGAAATGTTCGGTAATTATTTTACGAGTACTAATTTTTTTCCATTTTAATCTTGTAAAATCTTGAAACTTGACATATGAAAAATAATATTCCTATTGTTTAATTTGTGAATTTGTAACTAGTTGCTAGGACATTCATGGTCATACTGAAGTTGCGAAATAATACATTTTTATTATTACAATATAAATTAATTACGAAATAATAGCGTGGTTGTAGAAAAAGTACAGTATACAATTAGCTTTGAATGTCCAATTTACACGTGTGATTTGCAGCATTCGCTCATGCTACAAATTTTCATATTCGTATGAAATGAATACCATTCTATACTGGTTGTATGTACATTATACTAGAATTTATTACTGTTGGCTTGCTTTTCTGGGGTGCATTTGTATTATATGTACACCGTTCACATAGGACTTAACTTCGTTGTTACCAATAATACACTTTTCATAGTTACCGACGCTGATGGCCTGTCAGTTTACTAGAAATTTGTAATAAGTAATTTAATAATGGCTATGCAATAATACAAATACTTACAAATTAATTTTCTGTTAATATATGTACATATACAACTGTCACAATATTACGAAATATTCTAGATTAAGCGTAAACGTGTCAAATATATCTATCTTTTTTCATAACGCTCTCTGATTGGTAGTTGCTTGAGTTTGGAGTTTACAAACATCTGCCATGCAAGGCAATAGCATTACAACAGCAACAAGTCATTGTGAACGACTGTACGCTGTAGCGCTTGTCAAACATCATACGCTAGCAACGCAACAACAATACCACTGCAAGGCCCAGTAATAAGTTGTACGTAATCGCAGCTTTATTCTAGTCCAATTTCTTATTCTCTGTTATATAATATACTCATTTCTAATGTATTGTTTTTTGTAATTGTAGTAGTCATAGCACACAATATTTGTTGTGATGCTGATACATTTAAGACGTGAAATATTTACGTTGTTTGTATCACTGATTGCATATTTTGCATTGAAAGAATATTGTATTGTCGTGAAAATCGCCTATTGCATTTAAAAGTAGGTATGATTATTGTATTTTATAAACAAACTTAAACAAATGTACATACCCAACCTAAACATCCGAAATATATTCATCATTTCTGCTTAAAAATTTAGTTGAGAAAGGAGAAATCGTCTAAATTTAATTTATCACCCTTATCTAATATCCTTTAAGAATTATTAAAAAAAAAAAACAATAAAAGTGACCGATCATTCATACCTGAACGCACTTCTTATATTATTAATTAACCTTATGAAATCAAATCATTTATTGTATCAGATCAGTTTATTATTTATTTGTTTTAAAATAATTTGTTCATTTATTTATTCCTTCGGAAACACCGAATCTATTAAATTCTGATATATAAAATTTATAGTCGAAAATACCCCGTTTCAATTAGACGATATTTTAAAATTACTACTATTAAGATATTAATATAAGCTAATTTAAAGGTGAATTTGCCCAGTAAGATCATAACCACTGGAATATTGCTTCATAAACACAGTCTTACACTTCGTTCCCTCGACGTACATCGTAACAGAATAGCAAACAGATAAATGTGCTCACACACACATAACTATAAAACTAATGCGTTATTGCTATGGGGTACATCTATAACTTGCGCTACGTTACGAGAACTATTATCGGTTTCCAAGTCATTTGGCGGGGGCGTGTCATTGCAGACCATCCCTCTGCCCCACCACTAGACTGCGCGACATCTGTCTGCAGCAGGAGTCGCGCCACAGCCGATTTAATCACCCGCTGTGACCGGTAATAGACTTGCGGAACTTTGTTACCGATTTGCGATTGGGTTTTGCGATAATTGCACGTTTGGTGCGAGCGTGCGTGCATGCGGAAAGGTGCTTGTCGTCTGCAGATGTTCTACTACTTTACACAAGTTTTTGTTAATTAAACTTCCTAGTTAACTTGTTTGTCCCGAGTAAAGTTATTTCAAAATATATTTGCTTGCATCATTTTGTTTTTCCTATGAGCTAGATGATAGAAGCTAGGGTATTAGGTGAATATGTGTTAATGTGTATGTTGGCGTGTGTTGGGGTATGTGAGGGGTGAAGGCGGGCGGGTAGCGGTGCAGGGTTGTTTCTGCGGGGATGGGATGGGAACGAGTGCAGTGTGAGCCTACGCGCCCGTCGCGCCCCACGCCCCCGATGACCTCGCGTTACTAATGCATTGTTGTGTTGTGTGTTGAAGGTTGTCCCGTTCCGCACCCCGCGAGGGATGGCACTGCGCTCGTTCCCACACGCGCCGCCGTCTGAACCGGCACCGGGACCGGTAACGCACCAATAACGATGCACACCCCGGCCGACCCAGTCGCGATACAGACGAGCAATGAGGACGAACTAGCTGAATAGACACCGTGACGGCTCCCAACACGACACCCAACCCGTTCGAGTGTTGCTGGCAACTGGCCGCCATGACGACCATACCGATCATCAACATGGAGTTCGGCGAGCTCAAGGAGGTGGTGTGGACCAAGCTGCAAGAGCCACGGTCGCAGCGCAAACTCATCCTGGTTATCGTGTCCATCGCGCTGCTACTCGACAATATGCTGTACATGGTGATTGTGCCCATTATCCCCGACTACTTGCGCTACATCGGCGCGTACGTGGACGAGCCGATAGAGATGACTGGCAACACCACATTGCCGCCTGGCACCGTGCCCAAGCGCACTCACCACGGCCAGGACTCGGCGACCGGAGTGCTGTTCGCCTCCAAGGCCATCGTGCAGCTCATGGTCAATCCGTTCTCTGGCGCGCTTATTGACCGCATCGGTTACGATATCCCCATGATGATCGGCCTCACCATCATGTTCCTGTCCACGGCGGTGTTCGCGTGCGGCCGCAGCTACGGCTTGCTGTTCTTCGCGCGCAGCTTACAAGGCGTAGGCTCCGCGTTCGCAGACACATCAGGCTTGGCCATGATCGCTGATCGCTTCACCGAAGAAAACGAGCGCTCCAAGGCTCTAGGAATTGCATTAGCGTTCATTAGTTTCGGATGTCTGGTCGCACCTCCGTTTGGTGGGGCTCTGTACCAGTTCGCCGGCAAGGAGGTTCCGTTCCTTATTTTGGCCTTCGTATCGCTAGCGGATGGCTTCATGTTGCTGCTAGTGATGAAGCCACTGAAGGAGCAGATAAAAGACTCACAGCGTGAAAAGCCTCCAGGTATCCCAATTTGGCGCTTGTTCATCGATCCATACATCGCAGTGTGCTCTGGAGCGTTAATGATGTCAAACGTAGCTCTCGCGTTTCTTGAGCCAACCATCTCGCTGTGGATGGAAGACAACCTGACGACAGATAACTGGAAAATTGGCATGATATGGCTACCGGCGTTTTTTCCACATGTATTTGGTGTAATATTGACAGTAAAAATGGCAAAAAAATATCCGCAGTGGCAGTGGCTGATGGCGGCTGGTGGGTTAGCACTAGAAGGATTATGTTGTTTCATTATCCCCTTCTCCAATTCTTACAAAGTCTTGATGATTCCAATCTGCGGCATCTGTTTTGGAATCGCACTCATCGACACAGCGCTGTTGCCTACCCTCGGTTACCTGGTAGATGTGCGTTACGTTTCAGTTTACGGTAGCATCTATGCAATTGCCGACATATCATACTCTGTTGCTTACGCCGTGGGTCCCATTATTGCAGGCGGAGTAGTAGAAGCAATTGGCTTTACTGCACTTAACTTTGGTATTGCATTCTCCAATCTCCTATATGCTCCAGTCTTAATGTATTTAAAACACATTTACGACTTCAAACCATTCGAAAACGAAGCAAACATACTCATGTCCGATCCACCGGATAAAGAATATCAAACATATACTTTACAGGATCAGAAACCAGTAAACATGGAAGTGAAAAACCATTTGGAATATTCTCAGTATCAAGAAAACCGGGGAATGCAAGAAACAAATGTAGACAATGTTGATCAAAACGGTTACGGTAATCAAGGAGGCTACCAAGGAGGTTATCAAAACCAGAGTGATTACCAGAATCAGCAGCAGGGTTATCAACAGCAAGGAAATTATCAAGAAGGATATCAGTATCAAGACGGTTATCAACAGCAAAATCCGTATCAAAGACCGCAAGGTCAGCGAATGTTGCCTGCGCAGCCTGCAGCTCCTCAGGACGCGAATCCCTTCAGGAGGCAGGACGCTCCCGCCCCCGCGCCTGCTGCCCCCGCCCCCCAACCTGCCGCCGGAACCGGAAGCCGTAACCCCTTCCGCCAGGGCTTCTAAACCCTATAGCCTTACGTGCTGTACTATAATGTATATTAGTTATAACGACTTCTCTTTCTGACAACTATGCTTCTCCATTTTTCCTTTTTCTGTCTGGAAATATACATAAAATTAAACAATTTTTATTTTATTTCACAGATTTTAAACTTGATTGCAAACACAAACACTCTTTCAAAAGTTACATGAATATTTCTGAATATATTTTGCGTATTAGGTTACTGTAAATAGCTAGTAACTACGTATGGTGTATATTTATTAAATCAATGTTCCCTAGATTACAATTATTAGTAAATAGACGAGTGTGGATTCTAGTCAAATGACACTCATTACTGTAAATAAAATATTTAGCAGATAAAACTAATCGTATAGTAAATTAAGTAGTTATATAGATCTACCTTACACTATGATTTCAGTTGATATTAGTAGATAGAATATTAGCTAGTGGAAACGGCAATGATTAGTTCAAATTTTTAAGAATTTCTCATCAGAAATATCAACCAAGGTATGAAACATATCAGAATCATCGATTCATCCTAATGACGTGATAGGCCGTTACTCGGTCGCTTAAGTAAGATAGCAAGTAAGCCTTAGATTAGTTCGTGTATATTATCATAGAACGTGTCGTAAGTGGATTAATAAATGTTACCCACACAAACACACGCACATCCGTACGTCCTACATACAAATACACGATCATGTACACCCAACACAGTGATTTAAGGTCAAAGACTTCCAAATGTCACATATCCCATAAATTGACACATAAGACCACATGTAAACTTCATATCCCTCATCGTATGTAATCAGTTTATAAAAATATACTGTAATCACTTTTGATCGTCAAAACTGAACTTTATCATTGGTAATCGATGTTCAGTTTGGATTTAATTGGAATAAATTCGAGGATTCACCAACGAACAAATTTGTTTCATGGTTTTTATTTAATTGGTTTTTAAATTGAAAACATTAATATCAAAAAATACGAATTTTAAATATTTAGAGAGCGAACAATAAATTTATCTAAGAAACTGAAAAAATAAAAATAAACAACTTTATATACCGAAATTATTCAAATAGATAAGTATTAAAAAATAAATCTTAAAAAAAAATATAGCTTGTAAAATATATTTTAAAAAGACAATGTTGTCAATTTAAGATTTTTCAGATACTTCAAAAAAGCTTGAGGAGAATAACATTTGTGTAATCGTAACTGGGTTTTAAGAATATGTTTCAACAAATTAACGAAAGTATATCTTCTAGAATTGCTGCAAAACTTGGTGGATGCTCGATCAGAAATATTTGTACAGTGAACAAATCTAGATGTTTGTATACAATGATATAGTTCTGTGTAGTCTATTAATTGGTGCTTCATTTCTCAATTAGTATACATACGTTCGAAGGCCAGAATAATTGCTCAGCCGTGTGAAGTTAGCATCATATCTACCCGCGACATCTGCTAACTGAGCACATGCATGCGGTCCCTGCCTTTAAATCTAAATTATAACCTCTAAAATGGAAACATGTCGATAATATACGAATATTTCATATCTATATGTTCAAATTCTCCCAGACTCCAATTAAATCTACGATGTTTTCAACAATTAATAACATGTTAATATTGAAAAGAAATGTTAATTATATTGTAATCACAAGCACTAAACACTCCGAATATATCAATTAAATTGCTATGGATATAAATGCATACATATATATTTATAATACATGTTTAAGCAATAACTTATATGTAAAATACCGTTACACCTATGATATACCTGTACTAAACATCGATCAAAACATATCTTAGATATTTACACGTTATGACTGGTGCATTGTACAAGTCACAATAATAGTCATTTCGACTCTTCTGTAAATAATTTCTCACTTTTGCACCTATTTTCAGTTTCAATTTCTTTTCCTTCTCATTTCAAAAGCCGTCTATAAACAAAAATTGTAAACAGGGTATCTTAAAATATGTCAATACCCAAATAACTTAATAAAATATCGCTTGAAATTTAAACTGCAAAACTATAAATGCTGAATACACTTTACAAGTTTTTACTACGACGGCTTGACTTTCTTTATTCTTTAACTGTAGTTTCTATGCTGTTAAATCTTTCCGAATTTATTTTTGCTACGCCTTTACTTTAAATTAAATGTAACAAGATGTATTTGATATATAATTGAGTGTTATTTGTACATTTAAATGTTACTTTCTGATGTAAATTACTTCAAAACAAAAGACAAATTAGAATGTAGGTAGAGAATTGCTAGAGTACTAACATTATAGAACGTAGAATATAAATACATAAGTTGCAGTGCATTATAAGAATAATATTTGTAAGGGTGTTTGTTTCTTTCTTTAATATTGGAAATGTTTATTTTATGGAAGTTGAAATTGTACAAGAATTAGATGCTGTTTTAATGCATTGTTACATTTATAAAGAAGTTGTTCGATGTTTTGGAAAGTCACTAAAACTGTCGTTTATGAGACCAATAATCAATATTTACGACAGTGAATACGCCTCAGTAACTGGAACTGATCATGCAGTTTTCAGAGACTTTCCATTGATATCTTGTACTTATACTGTATATGCTGTTATGTGTAACATATCGATTCTGATTGGATGCATTAAATTAATCATTGTTATCTAATGTAGTTTTTTATTCATATAACAAACAACACAACACCAAATCTCTGCATCTTTGCTTTTCAGATGTCTATACCTACATTCATTGATAATGAAAATACGCTCAAGTATTTTTGAAACATAAACGTTAATATAAAGATTCGTGATTTGTCGGTAATAAAATATGCTCCATTTAAATAAAAGCATATTGCTCTGCGGACGCTGCCTGTTTAACATGTATTGATAGACAGACATTTAAAAGACTATTTAAAACTATATAACACAGACAATTTAAGAACATGCTATTTAATTTGCCAAATCACAGTCTATTACACATTATTGTACTTCTTTATAGGTTATACTCATTGCCCACTTCGATACGGTGACTGAAATGACGGCTATAATTTTCGCTAATATAAAACCACTCCGTGTCTCGTCCAATCAGGCAAGGATAACATCGCCCTATTTTAATCAATGTTATTTTCAAAGGCGAAGTAGGGTTGCTGAAGTAAAAAATCTCATATGTTCACCTGACGAATTTTACATAAAAACAATTCTAAATTACATTATTTAATAATTACACTTGACACATATTTTTCATAAAGAATAAATGATAAAATTCCGAAGACCTCTAAAACCACATGAATTCTAATAAGTATAATATAAATAATTGATGGTCGGTAAGAAGTAATTTTAATGGTCAACTCGCCTTTGGAAGACTTTAAATTGACACCAAAATCAACAGGATTTAAATATCTTTTGTAAATAATTGGCAAACGTTCAATATTAGATTATGACTTTTTAACTCTTCTCTCCAAAGTGTAAAATTTGGTACGATTCGAATTACTCATAAAAAAAAATTAACGATCAAACAATCGTCGAAAATTAATTTTTGATACAAGAGTTATAAAAGTCCTCCCTGAAATCTGTCCCAAATCGCAACGAATTAATTCAATGTTTATAAAATATCATTTTTAAATTGTATTAAGACTGTGTTTAATGCAAAAGAAATTACAAGATTGTTGTTTTTAATAAAGGAATATGCAGGGAAGCAAAAGAATCATAGTTATGTGGCGAAAAAGAAATAGAAAACGTAAAAACTGTTAAATATATGAGGTACATATTTCAGAGGAATGGAGAAGAGAATAAATTTATAAATCAAACAAATTTAATTTAAGAATGTTACTTTTCGATAAATTGTTTACGAGCATTATGATGAGAAGCCGAAATTTGAAGTTAGAGAGAACAAGACAAAATAGAAATAATCCAATCGAAATATATTAGGACACTTGGACTAGATACACAAACACTGGTATATTAGAAGAAGAAACAAAATGGTACGAAATGAAGACAAACGCAGGTAAGAGAGCAATAAAGTATTCATATATAGAAAAATTAAGGAGCATGCAATGGAAAAGTCTCGCAAATGATTTATGCAGAGAAATGTCAAAAAAAAAAAAGCAGGGAAAGAACCAAAGGAAAGTAAAAATAAAAGAAACGGACATTTAACGATGAATATTTCTGTGGTTTTAAGGAAAACATGTTAACTCACTGGTTCATGATTTTGAGTTATTTGCGATGAAAGATTCACAAGTCACCTTCATAAATACCTTAAAATGGTTCCGAATATCTATCTAATTTTACTATTTTAAAGAAAAGTATAAAATACATGCCGAACAAGACAAATATATGTATACATTTTAACATGCATCAATCTAAACGAAACTTAAATAGTTTTATCATCCAACACCTCTCAATAAATGTTCCATAACTATGGCGATTTTAAACAAGGAAAGTAACAGGTTTTAAGAAAAGTCACTAGTGAGTAATTTTCTATTTATAACAATAATAATAACACACAACAACTTGGTATTTACTTCGATTGACATTTTAATTTAGAAAATTTAAAGCATATGTCACTGTCAAATAACATTTATTTAATAAATTTTGCATATATCAAGAGATGTTGGATAAAACGTTATACTTCAAACGTGGGCAAGATGGAATTACACACTTGATAAAATTATCATACTCATCCTTCGGCTTCGTGTGCTAAAATTACTCTCGTGAGTAATTCCTTACTTTGCACACATATTAAGTGAAGATTTTCCTCAAAAATGGCCCTTAACTGTTATGTTTTGTCCAAATTACGCAATATATATATATATATATATTAGGGTGGGTCGAAAAAAATAGATTTCGTTCTCTAGGGTCTAAAATGAAAGAGTTCCATCCAAAAAGTTGTGGAGTTGTGTTGAAACATTTTTCTGATGAATACCCAGGCAGCACCGAGCACCTCAAAACGCTGTTTTTTGCACTTTTTTTAGATTCTGGCGAATAACTTTTTTCAATTTGCTTCAAATTGGCTGAATTTTTTTTCTGGTATTCCCAGATCAATACCGTATAAGTCAATATAACAGACATTGGGGTTTACCCTTTCCTAAAGGCGAAGAAAAAATCCTCAAAGTACCCAAAAATCGGGTTTGCTGCTATTGGTGTCGAACAAATGAAATGTAATAGAAAGAAAATTCGACTTTCTTAAATTTTAAATTCAACATATCGAAAATAAAGCAATTCCCATTTAGAAAAATAATATTGTAGATTGGAAATTCTTAATTTTATTTCATTTGAACTATTTTAAATAAAATATACGAACCACATTTAGAAATATTTATATCAACATTAAATAGGCTATAAATATTGGATTTAACTAGATGCTGCCATCTATCTTCACATTTATATGATCTGAAACTATTCTTTAGATCATACAATGCATGAATCTGATGTTTTGGATGTACACAGAAACAAAAGTACGGACGGAATAACAAAATACCTGAAAAACCCGATTTTTGGGTCCTTTGAGGATTTTTTCTTCGCCTTTAGGAAAGGGTAAACCCCAATGTCTGTTATATTGACTTATTCGGTATTGATCTGGGAATACCAGAAAAAAAATTCAGCCAATTTGAAGCAAATTGAAAAAAGTTATTCGCCAGAATCTAAAAAAAGTGCAAAAAAACAGCGTTTTGAGGTGCTCGGTGCTGCCTGGGTATTCATCAGAAAAATGTTTCAACACAACTCCACAACTTTTTGGATGGAACTCTTTCATTTTAGACCCTAGAGAATGAAATCTATTTTTTTCGACCCACCCTAATATATATATATATACCGTGTGTCCCACGTAAAGGTTGGCATAGGCAGTTAACATGTAAAATCAGTTTTTTGTAAATAAAAAGTGTCCGGCAAAAAATTATGCATCCAAATTTTATATCACAATACTGCCAATATCACTACATCTTATTTAATACAGATTACTTTATTTTGATACCGCAATTTAATGAAATTAATAATAATAATTCCTAATTTTCCGCCTACTCTTTTTATTGCTACTGACGTATAGTACCTGCAATTTGTTTTAAATATTTTAATCTGTCACTGTCAATTTCTGGCGATGGAGATTATTCAGCGTTCATTCCTGTAGTGTATTCAGATATTTTTCTTGCACTGCGCCCCCATAATACATTCTAATAATATTTATACGGTTCTCGACATTTAATGTATTCTTGATGACAGTGACAGATTAAAATATTTAAAACAAATTGCAAACACTACACGTCAGTAGCAATAAAAAGAGTAGGCGGAAAATTATGAATTATTATTATTAATTTCATTAAATTGCGGTATCAAAATAAAGTAATCTGTATTAAATAAGATGTAGGGATATTGGCATTATTGTGATATAAAATTTGGATGCATAATTTTTTGCCGGACACTTTTTACTTACAAAAAACTGATTTTACATGTTATTTGCCTATGCCAACCTTTACGTGGGACACACGGTATATATATATATATATATATATATATATATATATATATATATATATATATATATATATATATATATATATATATAGGCTGTCCCAGATTTAAACGGCCTAACTTAATCCATAGATTAAACACCTAAAAATAAGGTGACAAGTTCATTTGAGCAAATGTCCGTAAATGCTTTATTCCAGAGATATTCATGTTTTTCTTATTGAGTAGCGCTACTTTAAAAAATCAACTTCATAATGAAATATCCAATATTATCATATTCAGATGTTACGTATTAAATTAATAAAAAATTGTTTATTATCTAATTTCAATACAAAATTTACTTTGCTTGCACTGATGTCTGGGAAAAAATGAGAAACTATCAATGAATTTAAAGAAATTTATTGTTTAAAATAATAAAGTAATAACATAACTTCATAAACCAATTTTTTTTTTAAATATTTGTTCAAAATGTTCACCTGCAGCACGTAAACAGGCACGACAATGATCTGTCACTGCATTGGTTGCTGCGTGACATAGCTCGGGAGATATGGTTTCGCAAATTAGAATAATTTTCCTACGTAGTGAGTCTAAATTATTTATCGGTTCTTCAAAGACTTTTTCTTTTATGGCACCTTAAAAAATATCTTATATTCATTGATAGTTTCTCATATTTCCCTTGACATTAGTGCAAGCAAACAAAATTTTGTATTAAAATTGGGTAATAACGAATTTATTATTAATTTAATTTAATTATTGTCTCACCTCAATAAGATAATACTGGATATTTCGTTATGAAGTTGATTTTTGAAACTAGCGCTACTCATTTACATTTACGGACATTTGCTCAAATGAACTTGTCACCCTATTTTTAGGTGTTTATTCTTAATTTTAAGTTAGGCCGTTTAAATCTGGGACACGCTGTATATATATATATATATATATATATATATATATATATATATATATATATATATATATATACCAGATAACATCATTTTGTCCAAAAAGTGACGTTACTGGTTTTTCCTCAAAACCACAGTTGTATGTAGAAAGACGAAGAAATTTGGATCTGAGTGTGGAAAATAAAATTATAAGGAGATATCTAGACATGTACTTATAAGAATATAAACACCTACGAACTAGAAGTAGGCCTCTATATATGATAAAAGAAAAAAAAATTGTAAGAAACGAAGGAACCAAGAAAAAAGAAATAATTAGTGGACCGGACTTGAAGACAGATAATGCAGAATATGTGGGAGAGACTTGAGACAATAAATATCTTAAGAAGAGATTGTACAGAAGACCTAAGAAATGATGTAACAGATACTACAAGACGTAAACCTAGACATTGATTAGATGAAGAGGGTGCATCGAAATATTTTAATTATTTGTATACAGAAATAGTTTATAGTATTATAAATAAATAAAATTACCACGTGATAATGTAAATATGGATAATGTGGAAATTTTTGCACCGAAACGTATCAAAACATATTTACTACTATGTAGTAGAAAGTAAAAATGATCACATTAATACTGAATTAATGTAACTTTTCATGTAAAATTTGTCTTGAAACTGATCAAACACTACATAATAGTATGTAGTTTCGTCACTTCAGCTTTTCCGCGAAAATGTCGCAATCAATTTTTTCACGTTTCCTATACTTTCTACTACTACGTATCAAAATCTGAAAAGCTATACATATTTAAAGCAATATTTTAAGAGCATCATTTTAACCGTATTCATAATAAAGTAATCAAATTACATTCGCTTGAGCTACTTTGGTATATAATTATAAACCTAAATTCTATGCAAAACTTTATTAAACTATAACTAACAAATTCTGAAATACAAAATCACTCTATTCATTTACTCACACTACCGATTATCGGATAACTATAATCACATTTTAATTACAGTTGCCAGGATTTTAATCAAATCAATAACAAACCGATTCAATTACAAAGTAATTAATTCAAACCTGTATAACAAAAATACGTAATTAAAATATGAATAGCCATGCTGGACATTTTCATAATAACAAATAATTACTTTCAAAGCAGACCTTTCAAAAACAATGACAAACAAACAAAAGAGCCCACGAATTGTTCAACAAACGCTTAAATAAACTGAAATTTGGAAGCCTGAACTCAAATAAATTAATAAAATATCAATTAATGAAAAGAAATATTCTTGCGGCCTACTCTGTACCAGGGTTGTCATGAAAAAACCCAGTGGGTTTTTTCGACATAAAACCCACTTGAAAAAACCCGTAAAAAACCCGGTTATTATAAAAATTTAGGCATGTTAAAGAATTGATTTAAGAATAGTATAAGTTCATAAAGACCTATTTATTTTTTAAAGGTATACAATTATTATATACAAAAAAAGAAAAATTTGCTTGTCAAAAAATTAAAAATACTGGAGTCGAATCTGAACAAATAATAATTTCAGTAAGAATAGAAAATAATGGGTTTTAAAATACAAATATATACCATGTTTTCTATTTATTGTATTTAAGCATCATTATCTTCATCCACGACATCCACAGATCTATAATAATTATATATTTTGACCAATTTTGTTGCCTTTTCCACGCCCAGTTTATTACGAAGTTTAGACCATATAAGTCTGTATGAACTGAAAATACGTTCAATTCCTGCAGAACTTGCAGGACACTTGTGCAATTCGAGTATGAAATTCAAAAATTCCTCATAACATGCCGATTATTTCTTATTTTTCATTTTCACAACCTCCCACCACTTAAAAGCTGATAGTTCGTTAATAACATTTAGAATAAACTTGTACAGTTTAGTAAAATTCGTTTTACGTTATATTCTAATTAAAAATATAATGTACTACAATTTCTTGAAATTATTTTTAACCTGTATTACATGAAAAATTTAATATTTTTTATTTTTGAAAAAACCCAGTAATGGGCTGGGTTTTTTAAAAAAACCCAGTGGGCTGGGCATATCTCGAAAAAAAACGGGTTTTTGACAACCCTGCTCTGTACTGACAACAAATCAAAACAAAAATGGTAAATGTTGTAATAATATACAGGGTGTAATAGTACATTAAACTTAGCCAGTGATAGAACTTGTTGAGAATAACAATATTTTTTAAAGCGTGCGTGAAGTTTTTCTTTTTAAGTGTCATTGAAAAGTTTTCTCTCTCGCACAATGACTTAAGTGTAAGAGAGATAGATGAATCGACAAAAAAATGCGGTACTTTTTCTTAAAATTTTCTAAAAAAAATTTGGCCGTACACTTGCACACTGCTACTTTACCGCATTACCATTTATCTTCATGTTTTGCAATAGGCGAATTTGCTAACAAATGTCATTTTAAAGTCACTGGAAAAGAAAAACTTCATCGTGTAATGCCCGCTTAAGAGGAATCTCTGGGCAATTCGCAGAGCGTTAAAATACATTATGATATTTAATTTATAATAATATTTCATCCTTTTATTAGTACATACTTTGCTTATAAAAACGTTAAAATTATCCTCAATTTAATGACTGATTATTCGTTATATAGATGAAGAACATAATTTACAACCATTTACGTGACTAGATACAAAAAAATTATTTTAAACCGTTTATTTTGATAAATTGTGAACGTCTGTTTTCGTTATTTTTTGCTTGCACAATGGCGAATCATGCTACTATCTCCTACTATAACTTTGGAGGAAAGAAGATAAACGAGAGAACGTTAGCAAGCAATAGTGAAGCCGCTTCCCCCACTGCAACCAGAACCGCTGTTATCGCGTTGTTATCCGCATGAGCCACTGATAACAGATGGCAGCACTAAATGTGGAGCAATAGGGAAAACATTACGTTCTTGTATTTAGAAGCATTAGAACTGATGTAGGATTGAGTGTACAAATTTTAGTTATTGGTCGCAATATTTAGAAAAAAAGATATTCATTTCTTTAATAGACATATATACATTTATTTGAATGAAGCAGTTCGAACGATATTGAAAGAATAACCTGCATATAAAGATAAAAATAAAATCAGATTTTTTGGTTAACATTGATATATTTCCTTGGTTTAGCTGGGCATATTATACTATGTGGATATAAAATACATATCAAGAATAAAAGTATAATATACGGTTTATGTTTACAAACATATAAATTAAAAGGCACACCACATAATATAAACATTTCACTCGAAAAGTTGTGCGCCAGTGGAAGTTTACTCTGGCAAATGCAATCAAATTTTCATCTGATTTCATTGCATTCCTGGTGAAAATACACTTATTTACACTATGATCACATTGTAAATTAATTTAGCAATGTTTATCTAGTGTGCCAGTTACTACCAAATTCTTTGCCTAACTGTTTATGGTCCATCATTCTCTGATATTTTGGACTCACTAGATATTTCATCAATTTTCATGTTTATGTTTGCCAGTACTTCTCTAAAAATATTGTAGTAAATAAATACATAACAAAAATAGTACATATTATAAAGAAATAAAAATTATTAACAATTACTTATAAAATTATTCTCTCTGTCTTTCGTCTAATTATTTTGACATTTCTTATGACAAACAGTCAGTGGAAAATCTTGGGTTGGAATGACCTCATGTTTAAGAATTCCTTTCTTATTGGCAGTACTAACTATAAATATAATTGTTTAGTTAATTTCAGAATAAAAAAATTAAAAGCAATCATACCTTTATAAAAATCCAAGAGCCAGAAATGAGCATAACAAACGTTCATATATGTCTTGACTTTTTTCCCACATTTGAAGCAATTTTCCATCTCCTTATTCTTTAAAAAATAATGTAATAACATTTCTGTAGTAACATAATTGTTATATTAATGCAAAGAGCAATATATTTTTGATTTACTTGACATTTTGTTCACTAAAAATCTAAATCTCCATATACCACCATTACGAACACTGCAATGTTTTCCCTATTGGTCGTAATTCAAATTTAGCCACCAGATGTCAGCTACTTTGTTGGCTCATCCCAATAGTAACTATCAGCATTTGACAACCGTGCTGTTTTTTCTGAACGTATGTACCGCGCAAATCCCCACTCCAACCAGTTATATTACTTGCACTCACCTCACACCTCACCTGGTTGCATTCCCCTTGCCAGTACTATAAGTTTATACTCTCTCCTTTATCTTCTTTTTTCCAAGACTATTTATTACCCATAAGTCGCATTGACGATTGGCGTAACGTATGTCTAATTTTGAATCAGGTATACGTGAGTCGCGGAGTGGCTAGCCCGAGAGTTCTCTTAACAACTTTTTTTTAGCAACTTGCATGGCAATAGTAATGAATTAAGTTAATAAATGTCACTCGTCAACTTTTTAAAATTTTTTTTGACAATATCAAATAAACCTATTAATAATTATTATTATTATAAAAGTAAGAATATGTAAAAGTGCCTGATTTTCCGAATAAAAAATTCACAAACATTCTGCTAAATCATCATCTTACGAAAGTTCGCACTTTTACACATGATTGATTACATAGCGAATATTGAACAAGATGTTTCGGACTGCGTCGACGGTTGGCCAGTCCTCGTAATATAACACTAAATACACATATGACAATTTGGAGGATATTAAAAGAGGAAGAATCACATCCTTACCATGTACAAAAAGTACAGTGTTTGATACCAGAAGAATTACCGCACAAACACCAATGTATACTGACGTCTTGATTTAATTGGTAATAAATTAACATTTATTAATGTTGCTACATGCGTAATTTCAGGTGGTATTCTCACTGGAATTTGGTTTTCAGCTTCATTATCGTTTGAATAAATTTTTATTTCAAAAATACAATATTAAGGTTAGCTTTCACAACGCAAAAACATGGAAAATATACTGTAGCGCAGTGTCTGCACTAACGCCATCAATGCAGTCATATGTTCTCCATTAGCGGGTAATTAAATTTGTAAAAATAAAAGTTTTAAAGAATTTCAACCGAAAAATAGAAGATTTAGTAATAAAAGTTATTAAGAAATATTGTTGTTCTCGACGAGTTATTTCACTAGTTAAAATGAATGTACGAGTATGTACCTATTTATGTTACAACCTGTATATGTAGTCTAAATTCCATGTTTATAATAAATATTTATCAATTTATGTAAATTGTTTTATCTAATTGATATCGCCGTATATTGTAAAGAATACCAAGAACAAATTTTACAATTAGTAGCATCAACATTTTTAGAGTAGATCTATGAGATACAACTCTTTTTTGATGTTCAAAGCACAAACAAACTGTCACAAGTTTTTCCCTACTGAATTTATCCGCTAGTAATTAATTAACAGGACATAAATTCACTTTGCGTTTCGATGCACCGTTGACGCTGGTTCTGGAACAATTCGAGTGTAAAGCAAAGACTACGCGTGTTCAAAGAGAACTGCAGTAGGTAGGGTTGTCCCGGCTTCAACGGAGAGCAGCACATTTTCAGGGCGCGACTGGTCGCCACTGCAATTAGGGTAATTCGACAGGAAGAGAAAAAGAAAGTTGCAGAATGAAGGGAGATAAATGATGAAAGAGAGGTGAGTAACAGGATAGGAATCAATCATAATTTTCTTTCAATTAAGCTTGTGATTGTAAACGTTATTAGGTACTTTACTTTAAAGTTGATTAAAATTATATAAAGTGAAGTTAAAATAAATAGCCCTACCATCTCTATATAGGTATGAGCCCCTCATCATAATAGTATGGCCTTTAAACAAAAATTGGAATTTTAAATTAAAAGTTAAATTTTGTTTCTACCTTGATACAGCAATAATTTATAATCGTTTTACTATATTCAATATAATTTCGAACATGAACAAATTTTATAATTATTGTAAATAATTTTCTGTACTCTTTTGCTTGTTCCTGTACGTACATTATTTTTTCAATGTCTCTTGAAATAAAAGTGATTATTATCTATTACAAGAGATGCGTACATATCGTAATTATAAAATGCAATAAATATCATCTAGTTCACTCTCTACTAATATTTATTTCAAGCTACTTGGTTTGGAAACTGGACATTTTACTTTTTTATTCAAAGTTTAAGGAAATCTAAGAATTCTCTGAATCGATTTGCACTTTTTTCTCAATATTGTATGTGTATACACGAAAATGGAAAGATATAGTAGACAATACTTTACTGAATTAATTTTCGTCATAATAACAAAACCAGATGTTAAAATTCACTGGACACAAAACAATTTATTTCATGTATAAAATCAGCTAGAAGAAAAATATATGTTCAAACATAACATAACATAACATAACTAAATCGCAGTTGTTTCCAATTTTGAGAAAAACTAAATTATTAAATGTAGAATTGTTTTTCGTCTCTTCCGTACAATCTGCATCTTTATTATTTTCATCTTTACTTCTTCTTAAGGAATCACCCATGTTGAGATATTTATATATCCGAATTAGGCTTTATCGATTCATTGTATAGTTAAGTGTTTTTAAGCAATTTTTGGGTTGGCTCTTAAAGAGTTTCCCACCCGTATATGGAGTAATTGGATGCATTTTGCCATCTCAAAGAAGAATTGTGTTTTAGCTTTGGTACAGTTTAGACGTGTTCACACGTCTACAGGATGCTCTAAGATGTTACAAAATCATTTAAAGTCATTTTCGTTGGTAGGTGTGACTTAAGTTTAAGCACATTCATAAGTAGTTGTCATTTATCATTTGAAAATGTTTGTTATATCATTATATTCATTATTATTTTTTTGTTGCCTTTTTATGTTTCATTTAATATTAACTTCGTGTCATCCATGATGTTTGTTCCATTATTTTATCCCTCTTCCTTCAGGTTCATCATCGCAGTTCGTCGATCGTCTTGCCTTTAGGTATGTTGTCTTTGGTTTTAGGATTTAGTTAGTTAGAAAACACCCGTGCTACACAAAATATCTATTTCTTATATGATAAGATTTTCAAAATTGTCCCAGTTTGGTCAGGCTGTTAGGCTCCCTCCTTAAGTTTAAGGTCTTTTACTATCTTGCTGGTAACTGAGGATCTGATTATAATTTATTTTATATATTTTCCGTCAAAAATAATTGCCGTTATGCTAACTTATATTTTTTTTTCCAAAAATTCTTCCTGTTCCAACCCTGCGCCGTGTACACCATACACCCTTCCTCGCCTCTTATTCCCTTCCCCGTGGTTCTCCTGGTGGCCTTAGGGTGACTAACGAACACCGCCGCACAGGGGTGAATTTGCCATGCGGTTGCCCTCTGTTATACAAAGCAGATACAACGAGCCCGACAGAATTAGCCAATTACTCCGCCACCCTGACTCGACCGGACCCCGCGTGTATATTTTAATTACAATCTGATAATGGCGGACAACGTGAACACGGAGATACCAACACGAAGAGAATCGTGGAGTGATCATTAGTGAACGTGAACGTGAAGAATGTAGATGTCGTTATGATCGAACACGATTGCATTTACATTTGCATCCTTGAGATGCTTGAAGAGATGAGAATAAGGCGGACTGGTTGTTAGAAATAGAGAACTTGGAACATAGAGTTGAATGCATGGTAGAATTTATCGTGAGTTGTGGAATATCGGAGATTTATATTCATTGATAAATCTTGTACGCTTGTTTAACGAATCGTTTTAAAATACTATTCATATAAAACAATTGTTTGCTATAAGCACTATCTCTTCGAAATGTACACCCTGGATATATCTTAAATCTCAAACATTAAATAAATGGGTTTTCATATTTTGTTACGTATTTGCTTTACCTTTACGGGCAATGTCGTAACAAAGAAATATCGCCTTTAGAAAAATGTTAATGGGATTCTAAGCACTTGTTTCGTTTCCCACTCATTCGTATTACGCTAGTTATGTTTTGACTTTATGGTATCAACGCTATCGCTTACACCAAATATATTAAAACGTTAAATTATATGTACTGATCAAGAACCCTGCAAACTCCCAATTATCTACTTACAATTAGAGAAATACAAATGTCATAACTTTTCTATTTTTTGTCATCAACATCACAAAGCTTAGAACCTAACCGTACAGCTAGCAAAATGGAAAATAACAATACATAATGGTCTTTTTTACTTTCTTATACAACGTATAAGGAAGAATTTGAATCACGAAAAAAGTCGCTAACGAGATTTTTGCGGAAATACATATTTTGACATCCACTGAATCCGTTAAGACCAATTTCTCAATGATGTCTGTGTGTGAGGATGGATAGATGGATGGATGGATGGATGTCAGTGTGCGCAATATCTCATGAACGAGACAAGATATGTAAACGAAACTTGGAATTTATAAGTTTCAAGAAAAAATGAAGAGCTGAGTTGATTTTGAATGAAATTGATAAACCGGAAGAGGAAGTTTATTGAACACACAAAACAATAAATTTAAATTTCTCAAAAATAGAATCAGCTGTGCGAAAAAGTTTCAAAAATGAAATATGTTAGAAAAAATGTTTGGAATATAAAATGTTATTTACCCCTTTCTTGTACATGCTTCTAATTTTGAGAAAAACTAAATTATATAATTAAGAATATATTTCAACAATCTTAGTACAATGGGAACAAAAACTAAAACATTTTTAATATCTACGTGTCAATCGTGTCAAATAATTGTGTCAAAAATATGTGTCTTGTGAAATATTATAAAAGTAATATTTGTATTATTAATTAGAAAGTTTTGAAGAATACGTATTAATTGATTTCTATTTTAAAATAAATTCATAGTTACAATGAGAATAAAAAATTATAGAGGTAACATCTATATATCAAATAATTGTCAAAATAAAGTCATACGCAAGGGACAAGTCATAAGTGTTCAATTGGTTTTATTTGTATAAGAAAGTAGTGTGGTGCCCACACCAGATTTTTTAAATTCGTGTATGGATGTATTGTTACGAAAGGTGTGTATTGCTGGACGTATACTCATAGTGGCTGCCTTAGCTTATGTGGATGATATTGGATTGGATGAAACTAAAGAGCAATTGAGAAGAATTATTGTGAGCATAAATGCAGTAGACAAAGGCTTAAATTTGTTATTGAATGTCGACTGAACTCATCCATTTGGGGCCCTCGCCTTCGACTCGGGCGCCCAACTTCTGGACTCTTGATTAAATGTACTACTTTGCTCACTAGTATTAAAAATAGCTATTTTTTATGGTGTTTAATAAAAATATATCTAAAAAAAATGTAATGGTTGCATTGTAGATTTGAATTGAACTAACTATATTACATTTTTCCGGTTTTTTAAATACACTTTACATAGAATACAAATGTTTAAAAATATAACAATATCGCAACTGCATTTAAAATTTGTTCTTTACATTGCCTTCTTGTAGTTTAAGGACAATTACATGTTACTCATACATTAGTTTTGCAATAACTGTGCGTTTATACAAAACAAGTAACTTAAGTTGATAATCATCATCTTGTGACCTTTGTGCTGTCAAGATGTAAGGGAAATGATTAAAAAAACTGATTGTAATATTTCAGTGTATGGTTTGAGATTGAATCAAAGGAATGAATTTGTATATTTGTATAGTGTATTTTCGAGGAATGAACGTTTTGAGCGGGAGATTGCAAAGCGGGTGTGCACAGGGTGCAAGGTATTAGGTGCTCCGGGTCTATGCACGTGAAATGAAAATATATCTAGATATGCCTGATTGAGTGTTTATATTGTTATGTTAGTGCCTGCATTGAAGTATGGTTCTGAACATTGGGTGTGGGTATACGAGATGTGATCGTGACCGAATATATTGGTGTATGGTAAGTGTGAGATTAAGAAGAATATTGTTAAGTGGGAGTAAGTCAGTTAAGATGGTTTACAATCTTGAGTGAATGTCGAAAGAAAGGGTGAACGATTGCGTGGGCATCCAAGGAGTAAGTGGTTAAGTATGATTGATAAACGAGCATGTATGAATGACTCTATGAATGTGGACGAAGCGGAAGTGATGTGCCAGGATAGGAATGCTTGGAGGAGCTTGATTATTGGTTGATTGTGTTGCAAGGTTTGTGCTACCATACTGATTAGAATATAGCGTGAATGTATATATATATATATATATATATATATATATATATATATATATATATATATATATATATATATATATATATAGTTTTTAAAGGAGTTTTACTCATAAATGATATAGTTTTAAAAATATAAGCATACTACTATTTTTATCAATGTTTATTATTGTCTGTCATTGTTTGAACAAATACCCCTCGGTCAAGCAGACAGCTTGGAAAATTTCCCTTCCGTTCTACACACGTGTTTATCGCCCATCGAAAATTACCCGCGCTTGTAATTTTTATTAAAACAAACACTTGTGTGACAGTTCGGGCTCGGGTAAATACTCGCTAATTTACCTGACATTTGTGATATTGTATATGGTAATCCAATGTGTTAGCATTGAGTTATTTAAGTCAATTGTGTTTACATAATAATAGAAAATTCTAAAATTTCAAAAACTGAACACTTAAAATATCTACTAAATATTAAAATACTTAAAATATAACGACTATTAAATAAATTCTCTTGTAAATTCTTTCTTGCTGCTTAAAAATTGCCTCTAAATTTTTAAAAGTAGCAATTTACTTTAAGTTTGCCTGAGTTTCGTGTCTCATGTAAATTTTAATCGTGATATTGCATGTCAAAGTTCAGGCGACACTTCAGAAAGTTAATTTAGATCCGCATTAAAAACTGGTTCACAATGATAAATGATAACGAAACCTGAATTACTTTTGTTAACAATCGCTGCAACCCTTTGCATTTTAAGCAAATTACATTTCCCCATCAGATATCATTGATACTGAGTCATATTTTTTTTTAATTTTGTTTAAAGTATTCAAATATGTTGTTGAAAATAAGATATATTTAAAGCTAAAATATTTTCGTGCAAAGTGTCAACAACTGGCATTGCAATAACGTTTAATTCAATAATAATCATAAAATTAATTTAGACACTAACTAAAACACTTCATAGCAATAGACAATTAGACGTATTTAAATGTATAAACTTAAACATCGGTTTCTGGCCTGTATCTCATATCCAACAATAATTTTTAGATAATTAGAATTCCACAGTCTCATTATTGTAAGTAATACTTAGTATGAAGAGAGGTAGTACGACTTTCTTTAAATAAAATTTGTTGCCAACTGACATGGGGATAAAGTAAGAATTTGCTTCCTTGGAAAACGAAAATAGAAACAGTATTATTGACATTTTATTAATATACATATATGGATACATATTTTGAGTTTTTCTGAATTTTCTCAATATCGTTTGTGTATCTATTTATATTTCAAAACTCATAGTTGCTATGATAATGAACATATAAATGAAACATTTATTTTATGTTTATTATTCTTACTTGTATAAGAAAGTTGTGTGGTGCCCAAAATAGATTTTTTTAAATATACATTATTAGTACTATTATGTATACAAATCATTTTCATTGCATCCTATTTCTTACTAATTTGATTCATTTGCATTATTTACCTTATCAAATAAATTTTATTCAAAACAGCAATATCAATTATAAAACTGAATTATGTGTCGTAAGCACATGGACTATAGATCATAAGGTCTTCACTTCGAATCCCACCGTGGATCCGTGGAAATGTTTCCACATTTAAAGATGCTTACACTAACGTCTTTGGGGCAGGGATGCGACGGTTAGTAACCTCACGCATCAAGCGCAAAAATATTTCTGCAAAAGTACAGGGCCACACAAAAATGTGTTAATTTTTTACCAATTATCATTAAAAGTTAATTTTTTTTGACAGCTAACAATCTGTAAAACAGTAAAAAAATAACAAATTGAGCGGCAGCCTGTGCAGTAAATCCAGTGTTCTAGTCTAGTTAAACAAATGGTTATATTCAACGTTTCCTTTATGTACTGTTTATTTGTCAATTTACAGCAAGATATTTCTAATGTTACGTCGTCACGCCTGGTTACGCTCGTTTTGTTTTAAAATCTTATCGACGCTGCGTCTATCTGTAACAAAGAACATATTGACAAATAAACTTGAGTTCAGCTTCTTACGTAGTATCATTGTAATGTCTTCTATTAGGCGTGATACGAAGCGCGATATAAGACGGCGAAAATGTTGGCATGTGTCTGGTTTCATTGTAATCCACGCTAAGTGCAAAGTGCACAGGCGGACAAGAAGCAAATTTATGAGTGGAGCAACAGAGCCTGCCGCCGCTGTAATCTGCGGAGATGTTTCACAATAAAAAGAGGAAATAGCGTGCAACGAAATGAAAACGAACATCTGCAAGATGGGTAAAACGTTCTTTGCGTGCTTGCAATATTCACAGCGGTGGAATTTATATTGTGAAAGATATACATGATCAGGCATCGTGGTAGAAATTCATAACTGTAATAATATACAAATTTGCAAAATTTATTATGTATGCAGGTAATGAAAATTTTAGTAGGTGTTATATTTTACGATATTATTTGCTTTATTCTTAATGCAGACAGAAACTATTTCCAAGCATCAGGCACAGCCTAATGTCGTTTTATATTATATAATATGTACATATACACGTCGATAAACCGATATAGGTTTCTGGAATGTGTGGCTTCAGAGACTGCTAGTATTGTCTGTACTATGTTCGATTCCATATAAAACAATGTAGTTATGTATGGAATTAACTCATTTCCAGGGCTGGATTTACAGCTTGCGGGGCCCCCAAGCACGAGGAAGGGATGGGGCCCCTATCTCTAGTCTCTACTTTAAAAAATGTATCAAGGAAAAGTTTACTATTATGATTATGCAATAATTTCTATTTAATTTATTAAGGGAGTAGTGGGGGGTATTAATAATTAATATTAACCTTTTATTTATTTATTAATTGTATTGAAAAAATTACATTTTATTTTAATTTTTTTTTTCAATAAAAAAAAAATGGTTGACCGGGGGCCCTATTGGGTTAGGGGCCACAAACACGTGCTTGTTCCGCTTGTACGTAAATCCGGCCCTGCTCATTTCTAGACGTGGTACCCTACCCAATGTAGTTACCAGCTGTCAAATGACGGCCTCCAAGGATAGTAGTTACGGAGGAGTAGTTACGGAGGAGTAGTTACGGAGGAGAAAATTTTGGGAATTTATGTTTGAAAATTTATCGTTTTGAGGATCTTATGATCTACAGCCCAATACGTTGACCACTGAGCTATTTATTATATTATATCGAGAATCTATTATGGCGGCAATGTAGCATTGTACCGAATTGAATAGTATCAACACGACAATTGCGCATGCATATCTATTGTAAATTCAACAACATAACGAAAAAAAAAAACTATGTTTTAACTTATATCTATTTACCCAGTAGAACTAGCGTCTATCAATTTATTTTATTATTGAATTTGTATACCTATAGCAAAAATTAACTTTATAAATAAATAAATGTTAAATACAAATTCCTAATAAAAATTACTTCAAAATCTTTTTATTTCATTTGCATTATAGTGAAATCTAAAGTACAACATAAATTGCAATGATTGTAACTCCACATACATCAGAGAAACTAAACAATATTTATAATCTAGAATTAAACAACATCAATAGCGCCTAAAAAATAACAATAACAATCACAACGCTATTGCTGACCATGCTCTGTTTCATAATCACAAACTTCAAAATGGAGACTTTTGCTAGAAAGTTGTTACATTAACATGAATCCTAAATGCGTTAATACTCAAACAGATTTTCATACTTGCGTTGATCAATAAAGAAATATTTTCCATCATTTCAAGTAATTTTAGCATGTTGTGTTTGTTTAAATTTAAAAAGTTTGGTTAGGTTTCAGTTTTATGAAATTTAACATTAATTTTTGTATTCTTCTTCTTGTTCAATGTACTTCAATCCTTGCATACTAGAGGGCCAGGTTATTAATTTTTGATAATTCGCCATTTACAATTTCAATAATTTTAATTACAAAATGTAATTGTATAATTTAAATATTCTTTTTTATAATTTAACTTCCACGTAACCTTTATAAAATGACTTAATTTAAAAAAATGTAATTTAAATTATGTAAGAATTATTATTATTGTAATTCGTTTTATACAAATAATAATAATTTAAAACTTGTAGAACCTGAAGATTGCCGTAATCATGGCCGAAACGTTGTTATTGACAATAATTTTCAGTAATAATATAACAAGAGGGTGAGAATAAATTGAAAATAATTTGACAGATCTTTCGAAAACTTGTTGCCAGGCAATAGCCACGAAAGCCCGTAGGGCTTGAGTGGCTATTGCCAAATGGCGACAAGTTTGACAAAGATACTGGAGAATTATTTTCTAATTTATCGAACTCTCGAGTTATATTTAATTAGATTATTTTTTGATTTCAACATCAGGCACGTCACTAAATCTATCTTTTTTGCTCATTTTTACTTGTTTTGATGATAACTATCTGACATCTGACATCTGTCAACAAAAACAAAAAAGCTACAGAGAAAATTGCCGGGAATTTTCACAAGAGCATTATTCTCAGTATAATAATGACAGGATTGGTTAAAACACAGACACCTGACATACAATAAAGCATTTGATTGGTTTAAATAAACATCAAAAAATAATCAATTTAATTAAAATTAAAGCCAAGTTATTCAAGAATATACAGAGATTTGTTTTCTCTTTTTCTCAACAAATTTCGGCTTAATAACTTTTTCCAAATATTATGTATAAAATAAAACAGTATATAGATAATACTGTTTGTAATATGTATCTATAATTTTGAAATAAATTAAATTACATTTTGAATAAAATCAAAGTCCCTATGGGAACAAACACAACTGAAACATTCATTCTGTATATCAAAAATATGTAATTATTACTCGTTTTAATACAGTTTATAATATAAACTTTATATGTATAAGAAAGTCGTGTGGTGACCACACCAGATTTTTATATTCGCAATACGTACAACAAATTTTCAGATTTATATTGTAAGCAAACTACCTAATTAATGTAATGTTAGGCTCTTAATAATACGAATCTGAAATTAGAACAAATTCCAAAATAGTTTTGTTTTAACTTATATAACGCTAAAATATATGATATTATTATGACAAGTTTGTAAAATTTTAACGTCCATTTCAGTATTCAAGCTGAACAAATGCCAACTAATATCGATTAAAATGACTTAGTAAATGTAGCTAGAAAATTTAATATAAGATAAATGGATCACAAACTACCTATTATTTTAATCATTTCTATGAAGTTCAATTCTGCAATATCGATCGGTATATTTGTGAGCAAAGTTCAAGTAAAATTCTATTTAGACACAGTCATGAGTCAATATTATTTTTTTAAGTTAGAATTATATATTACAGAATTAAAATGTGAACAGCGTAGATAGTGCAAAGATTTTTCATTAGTTAATGTACATTTAGAATTCAATTCCAAACTCGAAATATTCTCGTACATCTTAAAGAAACTTTGCTCTTATCTTCCATATATCAAATTGAATAACTTTTGTGAATGCTTCTTGAATCTCGTATTTCTGCTAGAATTCTTGCAAATATATTCACCTACCGTCTGCCAAGAATAAAATATCAAAGTATTGCTATTGAATATAAAACAGTATGGTTTATTCTACGTATTAGAATGAAATATATTTCATAGCAATTACAACCCAATTAGTCCTTACTTAATTTCCAATCTAATCTAAATTATCCTGAGGGCTAATTCCAAACAAAAACTCACATTAAGAAACCAATTCAAAGTTGTGCGATATACGCGTTCGGCTTTAACAGGTAGACATCTACGCTCTAGCGATAGAAAAGGGGTTCTCTTCCCCTTGTGGGTTTGGGGGAAGCTGCGGCGGACTCGGGATTACACACGAACGTGCCAGGAAGTAATAAATGCCGGCGATGAAGGGGAGCTTTACAACACCGGCCAAATTAAGTAACTCGTCATTATCCTGCTTTCTTCTTTGCTACGTTGCCAGCAGAACGTTTTTATAACTGCGTTTTTGTTTCTTAACCGGAGTTTTTGTTTTAGATTTTTTAGCTTCACAAGGGTGTATATATCGTTAAAAGTATTACTTCACAGCAAGAAACTCACCTTGTATCTTTTCAAAATTTTATAAGCTTGTTTTATGGTTTTCAGTTAGACAACTTGGTGGCTCTTGAACGCAAAAATATAAAGTATATAAAAACATAATTTTTATAATATTTTCGTTATTCACAAAATATGTCTAGAAAGCACTAAGTAGTCTTACAATTTTATTTTGTTTAGTAACTAATATAAATAAATAGATTTAGTGATTTACAGAAATTCAATAATTATTTGTATTTTTTTACGTTTACTGTACATTCTATCTTTTCTTTTTCATAACTTATTGCACATTCGGATACATACCCATTCAATCATCTATTCATCCATCTGTTAATACACCATCAACACACACAAACGTCATTAATAAATGTTTAAAAGTAACGTTGACTTCAAGGGACCTTGACTTTTTTATTATCTAAGAATATAAATGATTAATTAATTTAATTTTAAGTTAGGCATACCTACAATGTAGTATAAAACGCTTAACTAAAACAGCTTTCTTCAGATGCCTGTTATTAAATAATATATTTATATCAAAGTATCAAATGTTCTATTCAAATTACTGTAAAAATTCTATAAATCATCAAATGGATTTTTTAGCAAAAATATTATTGGTTCAATCTTGCTATTGACACTTGTTGTTTCTTACTTGGATACAGAACTTGAAACCTTCTGTTTTGTCCACTCAACTCATTCCTATGGCAACGGGATGGGTAATGACAGGTGAGTGAACGAAAGTTTTTTCGCTCACTAATTACGTCCACTCACCTGTCATTACCAAATTGAACCTAACCTAACATTGAATATGAGGACCACAAGGATGGGAGCGCATACTTACAAAAGCATGATTGAACAAAACGCTATACAACACTCGTGAAGAAATGAATTCGTTCACTTGATTGCTAGATTTTTAAGGAAATACATGTGTTAAGATCCCTGATTCCATTTAGACCATTTTCACAATGACGTATATGTGAATGGATGGATGGATAGACGTGTGTCTCAATGTTCTATAAACTTAGGGCCTCTGTCCACGATGATAGAAATCGGTCCGAGAATTTCGGATTTAAATTAAATAAACAGTGAACTTGTATGTAGCTAATAATAATAATAATCACAGAAATCATTATTTACGACAACATGAATACCTTGCGTTTCCAATATTTTCTTCACATGTCGATTGTTTTGATGTCCAAGTCGCTCGTGCCAAATCTGAAGTGTGTTATCTTCAGATATTTGAACTTCCTTTGTTACTGCGATTTTTACGGAAGCTATTAATTTAAATAAATTAACGCAGCGGGCACCAATTGCAACAACTTTTTCAGAAATTCACATTTATTACTAGTCATTCTGATTATCGACCCATGATCCAGGGCTGCACTAACTGAAAACAAATTTCTTGACGCCTCTGGAACATACAATACATTTCGAGTGGAAAATTCCTCATTCTACCATTTGCACTCAATTCAACTGCAATTTCACCTTGCCCAATCGCTTGCATAGTAGTTTTGTTACCTACTCTGATCATTACGGGAGTTGCATATTTTTGAAACGATTTAAACCATTCATAATGATGAGTGACGTGCTGCGTAGCACCAGAATCAATAATCCATACATCATCATTTTTACTATACAGAGCCTCAGTAATAAAAACATCATCATTCTCCCTCTTAGGCTGATTAATTTTATTTACTGCAGTTCTACAATCCCTTTTCAAATGTCCCTCCTTACCACATTTAAAACATTTAAACTGTTTGAAAATGTTTTTACCTGGATTTGATGGAGCTTTTTCGTAATCAGTGCAGTAAGTAGTTTTCTTATTTGTTTTGTCTCCCTTAACACATGTCAGGTTAGTCGAATTTATGAAGTTAACTTCAGTCATTTCTACCAGCTTTTCAAACGTCAATATAAATGAAGTTAGCAACTCGTATGAAAAAAATGGAATAGAATGCATTTTTCCATTCTAGTTTTCTATTCGAGTTTTTCATCCGAGTTGATAGTGTCCACGATCTGAGTATTCGATTCGAGAACCATATCCGAGATCTCGGACCGATTTCTGTCACCGTGAACACAGGGGTTTATGAACGAGAAAATATAGGGTAACAAAACTTCATAATTATAATGTTATAATTGATTGGGATATTCTATTTATTTATATTAATACACTGGTATTCAGAATAACTCAAAATATATTCTTTTTATTTATGACATACACAAAACATATTTTTTTTTTCAATAATTAACTAGATCACTACGATTACATATATTATTTATATTTTCAAAGCATGAGTGATATAAATTATTTCAACACTCCTCCTTTCGAATGTCTTTGAAAATAAGTTCAGTTAAGTCCAATTTGTTTTCTTAGTTGCATAAGTCTTGGTCCTGGTAAAGCTTTCGTGAATAGATCTGCTTCCATGATTTCTGTAGGTTTGTATTCAATTTCTACTTGACCATTTGCTATTGTTTCTTTGATAAAATGTTCTTTTATATTTATATGTTTACTTTTTGAGTTTATAACTGGATTTTTCGCCATGTTTTGCGCAGCTTGATTGTCGTTTTCAATTTTGATTTTCTCTTGGTTTATTCCTATATCTTGAATTAATTGGTGCAGGTGAATTGCTTCTTTTGCTGCCTCTGTCATCGCCATGTACTCTGCTTCCGCTGTTGAAAGTGCCACGGTCCGTTGTTTTTTTGATTCGTAACTTATAACGCTGCCCCCGTAGATAAAACAATATCCCGTGTAAGATCTTCTGTCTAAGAAGCAAGAGGCCCAATCTGCGTCGGTCATTCCAACCAAAGGCTTTCTAGTTTTTGAATAAGTTAAAGAAAGCGTTTTCGTACCTTTTAAATATCGTAGAATTCTTTTGACTGCTGCCCAATGTTCTTTTCCATAACATTCGTTAAATTGGCTGAAATATGATACTGCGTAGAGTATATCTGGTCTTGTAGCAACTGCCAGATACATCAAAGCTCCAATTAGTTGTTGGTAAGGTAAATCTTCGCATTTTATACAATTTTTCTCTAATTTCAAATTTGTTTCTATTGGAGTATTTACTGGTTTGCAGTCTTTCATGTTAAATTTCTCTAATAATTTTTCAATGTAATTTTTTTGTGATACTTTTATTTCATTTTCGTTTATTTCAAAATCTATACCCAAGCAATATTTCAGTTGGCCAATATCCTTCATCTCGTATGTCTTCATAAAAATATTTTTCACGTAGTTCAACATTTTTTCATTCTTGTAAGCTATTATAATATCGTCTACGTAAATGGCAATTACTGTATATTCTCCCCCTTTTTCCATTACGTAGATGCATGGGTCTGCATGTGATTGTTTAAATCCCATTTCGCGTAAGGTTTCATCAAGCTTTTTAAACCATTGTCTACCAGCTTGTTTGAGCCCATACAGTGCTTTTTGGAGTTCACATACTTTTTCTTTGCCTGGTTTTCTTAGATTTTCTAACATTTCTTTTGCCTTTTTATATATTGAAATGTCATCAGAATTTCCCTCTTCGATTATTATTTCGCAGAGATATTTCTCTAATTCTTTCGGTTTTTCCATGACAATTTGTTCTTCAATGTTTCCATTTAAATAAGCTGTAGTTACGTCCATCTGATACAATTTCATACCTTTTTCAGCACACATTGCTAATAACATTCTAATGGAACTTAATTTAGCGACTGGTGCATATGTATCATTAAAATCAATTCCTGACCGTTGTGTATACCCTTTTGCAACTAATCTTGCTTTTTTTCGTTCTATTTTACCGTCTGATCCAAGTTTGTCTTTAAGTATCATCCTGCAACCAACTACTTTCATATTTTCATTTTTTTCTTTTATTTTCCAGGTATCATTTTTTAAATGTGCTTTTATTTCGCTTTTAATAGCTTCATTCCACTCACTGTGTGTTTCATCGTTATCTTTTGTACAGATATACAACGTTTCATAATCTTTTAACCATTCTGGTGTTCGTGTTTCTCTTCGTGGTTTATTTGGTTCGCTGGGTTCCGTAATTTCTTCTATTTGCGTTTCAGACTCTATTATTTCATTTGTTGGAGATTCAGTCATTCCAACGGTTTCAACAAATCCTTCGTTATTAGTTTCTGCATTTTCTGTCATTGTTATTTCAATTTCTTCATTATCTTCTTCTGTTGACGCTGAATCTTCTATTTCTTTATTCTTGTAAAACATTTTATTCAATACTTTTACATCTCTACAGTTTTCAATTCTATTTTGCTTTGGCATCCAAACTCTGTATCCTTTGATTATTTCTGAATATCCCATAAATATTCCTATTTCTGATCTTGGAGCAAATTTTCCACTACTTTTCTTTTTGTCTAATACAAACACTTTTGATCCAAATATATGTAAATGATTAACTGATGGAATTTTTCCCATCCATTTTTCGAAAGGTGTTTTATTTTCTATTATTCTTGTAGGTGTTCTATTACATAAATAATTCGCAGTAAAAATAGCTTCTGCCCAAAATCTATTTGGTACATTAGAATCTAATAACATGCATCTTGTTTTATCGAGTAGTGTTCTATTTTTGCGTTCCGCAAGACCATTTTGTTGCGGGGTGTACGATACTGTCAATCTTCTTTGTATTCCTTGTTGGCTCAAATATTCATTGAATTCTTTATTGCAATATTCTCCTTTTCCATTATCTGTTTGTAGAAATATTATTTTTCTATCCATAAAACGTTCTACTTCTTCTTTATATTGCTTAAACTTTCCTAAAACTTCGTTTTTATGTTTTATAAAGTAAACTTTACAGTATCTTGTATACTCATCTGTAAATGTAACAAAATATCTTGATCCTCCGGGAGTGATTTTCCGCATTGGTCCACATACATCGGAGTGAATTATTTCTAATGGTTTCGTAGTTCTATTCTTAATTTCATCATTTTTTGGGAATGGTTTTCTTGTTAATTTTCCTTTTATACAAGCTTCACAATTTGGTAATTTTTCGTTTTCTTTGAAATATAGTCCTCTCAATTTCTTATTCTTCATTGCCAATTTTAGATTGTTTTCATTTATGTGACCTAGCTTTTTATGCCAAGTTTCTACTTTGTTTTCTATTGAAGCGTTTATTTCTTCTTTGCTTTCTTGGTTGTTCCCTTTTCTTCCATTTACGTAATATAATCCGTTGATTTTCTGTGCTTTCATTACTGTTTTTCCATTTTTATCTTTAACTGTAGCAAAGTATTTTGAAAAATGTACAGTGTAATTTTTATCAGTTATCTTGGCTACTGATATAAAATTTGTAGACAAATTTGGAACATATAAAGTATTCCACAAGTTTATATTTTTTGTTTCTTCAACATTGAATGCTACTTTTCCTTTTCCAGCGACTTTACTTGTATAATCATCTGAAGCTAATTTTACAGTAGAAGTTTCATTTGTGTCGATACTATCAAATAATTGTTTATTGTAACACATATGTGACGTACATCCACTATCCAAACACCATTTGTCTTTCTCAAATTTTGCAGGGTTTCTCTTTGTTGCTAAACATAAAGACATGATATTAAAATTGCTGTTTGACACATTCCTTGGTGCACGACAATCTTTGGCCTTATGTCCCTTTTTGTGGCAATTGTAGCACTCTACAACAGTACGTCTGTTTTGTGGATTATATTTGTTTTTCCATTCTTTGTTTCCCTTTTTATATTTTCCATAAAAAGCTTCTTCTGTACTAGCACTATTATTTTTTCTGGCTTCTTGTTCCTCTATAATTTTTATTTTTAAATCTTCTGGACTTGGTAAATTATCTCGAGATTCTATAGCTATTCGAAAATTTTCGAACATAGCAGGCAAACTGTATAGCAGCATAATACTTAATAAATCACCATTTATATTAATGTCCATATCATTAAGTTTGTTTACAGTTTCCATAAAGTCATTTACTTGATCACCAATGTCCATTTCATCAGTTATTTTGTTTAGTATTAATTTTTTCAATAATGTCGCCTTTCGCGCTGGTCCTTTACTTTCATAGGTCTTTTTCAAAATATCCCAAACATCTTTGGAGGTTACACAATTTTTTACTAGACGTAGTTCTGATGGAGATATTATTAATAATAAATCAGATCTTGCAAGAAGATCTTGTTGTTGAAAAACAATCCTTTCATTTTCCGTTTTTGGTTTAGGGATATCTCCATTAACGTACCCCCATAATCCATTTTTTATTAAAATTGCCTGTGCTTGCACCTTCCAGGTGTCGTAATTATTCTTCCTCAGCGGTTCAATATGAAAATTTACGTTATTATTTTTGGCCATATTTATTATTTTTAATAAATACCTTCTGGGCCCATAACCTATTATAATTGATTGGGATATTCTATTTATTTATATTAATACACTGGTATTCAGAATAACTCAAAATATATTCTTTTTATTTATGACATACACAAAACATATTTTTTTTTTTCAATAATTAACTAGATCACTACGATTACATATATTATTTATATTTTCAAAGCATGAGTGATATAAATTATTTCAACATATAAGATTCATAACAATGTGAAGAATCTGAAGAACTGCGTTAGTGATGATGATGACAATTTCAAAATCAGTCAAATTCGAATAATGAACCAGTTACGAAAAAAAATTTCAAGTAAAAATGTTGGTAATATTATTTGTGGAATATAAGTCATACGTCACGTGATCTATGTTTTGCCAATCAACACAGAGAATCTCCTTAGTTACATGTCCATCACAGCGATGATAAAATAAATGAAATTGTCACCTTGTTTTGGTATGTTGCTAATAATAATTTTTCTTAATTGAGTGCTGGTCGTAATTTATAATATTGTATCAGTAGTTACAAATGTACTACACTCAATATGTTGCTTTCAGTAAATTTAGAATCCATTCTCGTTCTCAATCCGCTTCACAACAAATAATTATTCATTATATTCTCATTATAAGCTCGTGATATGATATAATCGAAGATACTGCTCATGAAACTGAAGTAGCACATTTCATTCGTCGTTCGGACGTATGAATTCCAGTTCCACTTAAAATTTCAACGATAATAATCTAAATATAATATGTAATTTGCATTTTTCTGCTTCCTGTTTTAAGAACTACTAATTATATGTTTAATAATAAATTTTGAAAAAAAGATGTGTAATAAAGCTGATTAAACCGTATCAAATTAAAGGTCTCAGTGAGAAGATATAAAATGTCAAAAATTAATTTTTAACGATTGTCAGTTGTTTTTTTTTTTTTACTATGTTGACAAATGTCGGTAAGTGATATAATTTTACGCGTAAATTACAGTTACCAGCTTTCAAGTCATGCAAAAGTTTTATGGGAGGAAGAACCACAGCGATCAAGTTAAAATGGCAACTGTCGCTTGTGAGAATCGAACTAAGGATTTCATGATCCACAATCCGATGCGTTACTATGTCTAAAAACTAAACACTGTTTACATTAAGCAATGTTTATAACCGCCACTAAACCCAGAAAAGAATAATTATGTACGTTATCAAGCATTCCTAACGTCACTCCAACCTCATAACCCAAATGTTCCAAAAATAGCAAAATCTAATTTAAGAGTTTAGCGTGTTGTTTATCAACCGACCTTGTAGCTAATATTTCCTCAGCGTTGACACATAAAATATTTAAGCTCGATCGATTTCCCGATGAAAACAAGATAATCTGCAATTTATCGATTACGGGGATGATGTTGATGTGGGTCATTCGACATCGGAGCAGTACCGAATCATTTCCCGCGTGTCTCATCTGTTCCTCCTACCCCAAAGCTGTCAAATGGCGGATTCGTCTCAAAGGAATTCTTCCCAAGAGCAAAACAGACCCCGGACTGTTCTGCCGCGACGGTTGGAATATAGCTATTCAACACTCACACATAAAAATCAATTTTTTTAATTTATTTTTCTGGTAAAATTGATGCATTTAATATTTTTATAAAAATGACTTGTGAAAATGTCTTTCACAGAATTTAGAGGTGAAAGTGGTCAAGTAATTTATTGTTTTTGGTGATTGGATAACATGATGTGAATTTGAAAATCCAGTTTATATGAAGTACAGAACATAAATGTTAGAAAATAATCTTTTTTCACGACATGCCAGGAAACCCTACCCTTCTTATCCCAAAATAGTAAGGAAAATCTGTTTTTCCTCTCTACAGAGGAAAATATAGATTATTTACAAAAAATATACTAACTTTTAACGTGTCAGTTGTGTCAAAGTGTATTTAAGGTCCGAGCAAATCGTTTTTAGAAACAAGTCGTGAAAAAATGTTGTTTCTAATACGAGAGGAAATGCCGTCTTCCACTATAGTGTGACATATAACTATTACATAGGTATCAAGTGCGAAATGACATATTTCGGCTAAAGGTTTGTGCCATACGTTTTGTAAGCAGCAAAATTATTTTTAAAAGGATTTACAACTTATTGAAAACATTCCTACAATTACAAATTTTTAGACTTGCAACGAATAGTGTATTCGGCCTTAGGCCGAATACCGAATATTCGGCGGATTCCTTGGCCGAATAACCGAATATTCGGCGAATAGTATTCGGCTGGTTTTTTCTGTTTATTACTGAGTATTTTTAGTTATTATTGACAAATATCTTGTGTTAAATTAACAATTTGTTAAATTAAAATTTTGTCATTTCTGCATAATTAACAAGAAAAATTGTTGTTTTTATTTATTTGCTACATTTATAAAATTTAATAAATAGTCTCGTGAATAATAAAAAGTAAATTTAGCTAATTTATCAAATTGAAATTGTTGTTCGTAACAACTTTATTTGTTATAATAACTATGATTTATTGTTCAGTTTCTATATAATTACTAAAATATTTTGTCAAAAGTACATAAAAATAAATGTTAATAATTACTATATTCACAAATATATTTTGTTAAGAAATACACAAAAGTCTGGGACTAAATATTTTCTTAAAATTTAAAATTTTGTCAATTTTGACTATAAATTTTTTACTGTATACCTATGTATCTTTATTTATTACCTATGACCTCTATGTATGGGGCCTATTTAAATTAAATAAATATTTAAACTAATAGAAATGCGGCAAATGAAATTTTCAGTTTTTATTCAGTACCGTCTGTTATCATTGGTTAAAACTTTTAACAGGCCGTTAAAAATTAACAGGTAAATTACAGAATAGACACCCTGATGTGTTTTACATTTATTATTTTATTTCAAGCAAAAATTACCGAATGAAATACCCTAAATTTCCATTTTTCTCTATATTCTAAACTATTCGGTATTCGGCTGAATAATGCTTAACTATTCGGTATTCGGCCGAATAGTAAAAATGTGGCCGAATAGGCCGAATACCGAATAGTTGCCGAATATTCGTTGCAAGCCTACAAATTTTACAATAGTTCATTCAAAGCAATCACCAGTTGCTGGGGAAATTTGAATTCTACGGATTTTGACTAACGATCATTGGGTAAATAATATTTTATGAACTACATTTTATTGTTTTCAGCATGCCTGAAAAAAATGAGTGCTTTTTTTTTATTTTACTGCAGGATTAAATGAATTGAAAATTATTGGTTGCAATAACGTGCGGAAAAGTTAGTTTTCAAGGTTATAAGTACTAAAATGTAATTTTCATACAAAATGTTGGGAAGAATAGTATGTAATACACATGTAATTACAAAATTAGTGCCTCTTTCATATTGATTTGACAATGAAACTCATTTCTCACTTGTCTTAATATATAATATTAAACGAGCTCCTTAAATTGGAAAGTAAATACAAATATAGTTATTTGGAAGTTATTTCATTTTTAGTAGTTTACATTTAGTTTGTACGGTGCAAATTGCACCATAATGATATTTATTTCCGTTTGGCTATTCCTGTATTTACAATATATTTTACATTAGGAAGATAGCAATTTCACGTTGGTGCAAATCAGAAATAGTAAATAACCGAAACACTTCCTAATGTAAACACAGGGATAATTTAGTAACTTTGAAATAATTATGATGTTAATACCTACATTTCGGCCTTGCTTGAATATTTATCAGAATATATTAATATAATTTTGGTAGTAAGTTCAAACTACTACCTAAATGTGCTAAATATAGCTTTCTAACTGTACAATAAAGTTTTATTATTCAATGTAACACAACAATAAAGCTGGATTCAGAGATTGCATAATAAGCATAGCATAGCAGCACAGAAAATCAGAAAATTGAAACAGGGAAATGCATGTACTAATTCATAGTTACAAACATAGCATGTTGGTGAAGGGATATAGTTAAAAGTGATAACATTATCGACTATGGGTTTCGAACTGCGGAACTAATAGCTAGCATTCTGATGAACTACCATTTGCTTTTCATCCATTGCTCTGCCCTTTTTACTCGTCTTGAATATATGTTACTATTATCCTGGCAAAGCTAACTTTTTTACTGGACCCGTAGGGCTTTCGTGGCTATTGCCTGGCAACAAGATTTCGAAAGATCTGTCAAATTATTTTCAATTTATTTTCACTCTCTTGTATATAACTTGCTAGCTTTTTAGATAAATACAAAGTATCATATAGTGAATTTAAACGATCGTCTATACCTATAATTATACCTGATATTTTCACAATTTCGCCTTTAGAAATGTTGTAATATGAACTTATTGTAATCATATGCGTTTTATCTAAATTTAACTTTAATCTTTTTGCTATGAACCACTGTCAAAGTTTCTGTAAATTAATATCTTCAATTTCTTTATGGTAAGTATTATCAAATGGAATAAATAGCTCCGTGCGGTAACACATCGAACGATGGATAATAAGATCCTCGTTTTGAGTCTCACAACCGACAAATTTTCCCCGCAAAAAATTATTCCTGTGGCTCCTCCACCACTACCATCCTTGAAGGCCGTGATTTGACGGCTGGTAACGGCATTTCCCGAGCAAAAATATATCAATACCGACATCTGCTTTGAGCATTTGTCAGACCTAGAAATGGGTAAATGGCCGTGATACGTTTATATTTATTTTAGTATTATTTTTATTTAAGCATACAAAAGTAGTATCCAGTTACCCACGCGAACAGTGATAAGCACGTGTTACTGAGCAAGTTATAAAATCCCTCAAACCGAAGAAAACCCTACAACTGATCTACCAGATGTCAACCAAAACACGGTATAAGGTAGGGCTCATTCTCCCATAAATTCACTAACCTCACCCTTTACACATATTCACAAATTTTTCCTTTTTACTCCTTAATTACAATAACCTTACTTAAACTCTGACTTTCAAATAAAACTACCAAATCCATCTATAAACTAAAAGCCAAACTAAATAACAACAAATAAAGCCGCTGACTACAGCGGTAAGTACAGAAACAAACCAAAACAAACATGCAGTCGACAATGTCTCACCACTCGAACGTTGCAAGTCAAGACAAAAACCAATCATTTGCAGGTGTCGCGCGTAAACCAATTGCAGACTCTTTTCCCACAAAAGAACAAGCTATACTGATGAATTCGATCGATGGGATCAAAATAAAAGATTACATAATGAGCATAGGTAATATAATAGGCCCAACAAACGTATTATTCGCTTCCAGAATATCTAACAATAAAGTTTGTATATATGTTAAAACAAAAGAATTAGTAGATGACATAATCAAAAAACATGCACAAATAACAATAGAAAACAATAAAATAAATATACGAAGGCTTATTACACCAGCAAAACGCATAACACTCTCAAACGTATGTCCCTCCATCCCACACTACATTATCGAAGACCACCTTAAACTCTCAGGAATAAAACTAGTTTCCCCAATTAACTTTCTTAGAGTAGGGATGCAAGAGTCTGAATACTCCCATGTCTTAAGCTTCAGAAGACAAACATATATCTCCCCTGATGATAAACAAACAATTCCAGACAGCACACTTATAAAATACGAAAATATTGAATACCGCATATTCATAACATCAGAAGACAACATAACATGTTTCATATGTAATAAACCAGGTCACAACAGTTATCAGTGCGAAAATAACAAAAATAAAGACCCCCCCTCACTAACACCAATACATCAGACCAAACGGACTGCCTCTCAAATAACATCAGACACAGAAACCTCAAAAACAACTCCCGCAAGTAACTCGGCAACAACCACAAACACAAGCAATTTAAACAAACCACCAATAAAACAAAAAACAAAGAAACCTAGAAATAATAGCCCCGAAATTGACACATACACCCAAATCGGAGAACAATTAGAACCACTAAAACAACACATGGAAATGAGTCCTGATAAATACGAATTTAACTATGAAAAACTAAAAGAATTTATAGAAAACACCCACGGCAACACAAATCCGATAAGCCCTGCTAGAGACCTCACACCAAACACCTCAAAACTAATAGAAACTCTGCAAGAACTATACCCAAAACTAGAACATAGAGCAATCAAAACACGATTCTCAAAACTCATAAATAAACTTAAAAAACAACTCCAAAAAGAACTAGACCCCTCAATACACTCTAGTCAAGAATCCCTCCTTATCGCTTCAAGCAGAGAATCTCTATATTTCTAAATGATCCTGCAGTGGAACAGCAACGGCTTTTATGCACACATTGGCGAAATTAAAAAACTAATATCAGACCACAACCCCCAACTCATTTGCATCCAAGAATCTAGATTTAAAAAAGCCCAAACAGTAACACTACAAAATTATAATGTAATTCGAAAAGACAGAGACAACCCAATCAACGCCAGTGGTGGCGTGGCAATATTCACAAGAAATGATACGTACGCACGGGAAATAAACATCAACACACCATTAGAAGCCGTAGCAGTACAAATACTTGCACCTATAAAAACAACAATATGCTGTATCTACATCCCTCCAAATTATCAAATAAAAGAAATCGACATAAATAACCTACTCGATCAACTCCCTAAACCATTTATCATAACAGGAGACTTAAATAGCCATAACATCATATGGGGATCCAAGAACACAGACAGAAGAGGCAAACTCATAGAAAACATCATAAACAACTCAGACTTGGTACTGCTGAATGACGGCGCGAGCACACACTTCTGTAGCAGAACAGGAAATTTTTCAGCTATAGATCTAACTATTTGCGAACCAAACATAGCCCACCAATACTCATGGGAAGTAATCCCGTACCCTTTCAACAACGGGCATTTTCCCATTATAATATCAACTGGTAACGCTACTAATACTCGACCAGAACCACACCAAGTATATGAGAAATGGAAATTGGAAGAAGCCGACTGGAATCTTTTCTCTTCCCTTACCAAACCAAAAGGTAAAATATCTCAAAATGACAACATCGACAACATTGTAGATAATTTCACAAAAAATATCATAAACGCCGCTAATACTGCAATTCCAAAAAAGAGAATAAAGAAACACAAAAAACTAGTCCCATGGTGGAATATACAGTGCGAAGAATCAGTGAAACAAAATAAAACAGCACTCTACAAATATAGAAAACACAAAACCACCGAAAATCTAATAACCCTGAAAAAAACTCAAGCCATACTAAGAAGAACAATCTTAAAAAGCAAAAAAGAATGCTGGGAAAACTTTGTATCAACAATTACCCCTACCACCAGCACGCAAACAATATGGAATAAAATACGGAAAATAAAAGGAGGAAAAACCATACAACAAACAACAATGTTAAGAGATGGAAACCAAATGATAACTAATCCACAAGAAATTGCAAACACATTGGCAAACACATTCCAACAAAACTCAAATGACAAATGTTATAATGATAACTTCGTACAAAAGAAAACACAAATCGAACAACAAATCATTAACACCGACTCTGAAGAAAACCTATCTATAAATGAACCATTCACATTAAATGAACTCAAATACACGCTAAAACACATAAAAGGAAAAAGCACTCCTGGACCAGACGGTATCCCGTACGAAATTATCAAAAACATCTCTGAAGAAGCACTACAACAATTATTAGACATATACAATCATATATGGAAAAACAATCAATATCCTGATAAATGGCGTGAAGTTACCACAATTCCTATTTTAAAACCTGGAAAAGATAAAACAAACCCCTCCAACTATAGACCAATATCACTATCTAATTGTCTCAGCAAAATACTTCAAAAGATGGTGAATAAAAGACTAATGTGGTACCTTGAGGCCAACAATATACTTATAATGGAACAAAACGGATTTAGACAAAATCGATCAACAACCGATCAAATTATCACTCTAGAAACAGACATACAAACAGCATACAAAAATAAACAACACTTAATTGCAATACTAATCGATATCCAAAAGACATATGACTCTGCGTGGAAATACAACATAATAAATACATTACAAAAATATAATATAAAAGGACATGTACTAAAATATATCACAAATTTCTTACACGATCGCAAATTCAAAGTTAAAACAAATGGATGCTTATCAGAAGCAAAAGAACAAAAAAATGGAGTTCCACAGGGAGAAATCCTAAGTGTCACCCTATTTTTAATCGCCATGAATGAAATAACTAAATACATTCCCAATAATAGCCAACTGTCACTTTTTGCAGACGATCTTGTAATCTATCATAAAGGGAAAAATATCAACTACATAAAAGAAAAACTGCAACAAACAATAAACGGACTACAACAATGGTCAAAAGCAACAGGATTCCAAATTTCCGACTCAAAAACACAAGCAATCCATTTCTGCAAAATGAGAAAACACCACGAACACCCGATAATCAAAATTAACGATACAAAGATCACGTATACTGATACAGTCAAACTCCTAGGCGTCACATTTGATACCAAGTTAACATGGGGACCCCATATCCTAAAATTAAAGAAAGAATGCTTACAAAAGCTAAATATTATAAAATCACTTAGCCATTTAAAGTGGGGCGCGAATAGAAAATGTATTCTAAATGTCTACAAAGCAATAACTAGATCCAAACTGGACTACGCTTGCATTGCCTACTCAACCACAAAACAATCCAAATTAAAACTTCTTGATCCTATCCACAATACCGCCCTCAGGCTAGCCTCTGGTGCATTCAGAACCAGCCCTACAGAAAGCCTTACAGTCGAAATGGGAGAACCACCCCTAGAACTAAGAAGAATAAAATTAACCTTAAACTACATAACCAAATTAACACGTACCCAAAACAATCCAGCTTTTAAAAAAATGTTTAAAAATAAAACCGAGCTCTATAACTATACCCCTTTACAACAAAAAATAAATCTCGTTCTAAATAAAATACAGCTACCTCTTCCACCCACAGAAAATTTAACTTACCACAAATATCCTCCTTGGTTACTATCCCAACCAAAAACTATTCTAGACCTATCCAAATATCCTAAACATGACACCCCTCCTGAGCTCTACCGCCAACAGTACGAAATTATTACAAACAACCACAGAGACTACCAGTTCATATTCACAGACGGATCCAAACAACACAACAAGACCGGAGCCAGCATAGTAACAGAAAACTCAACTGTAAACCTCCATCTACCCTCCCAAGCCAGCATATTCACAGCAGAAAGCTACGCCCTTTGCAGATCAACGGAAATCATCCAAAATGAGACATACAACAAATTTGTCATATGTACTGATTCCATCAGTACTATACAAGCCTTAAAAGACCTATATGCAAAACAAAAAATTATACAAGACATCCAAACCAATATCCATGAAGCACAACACAACCAAGGCAAAGACATCATCATCATGTGGATCCCCTCACATGTAGGAATTCACGGCAACGAAATAGCGGACCAAGCAGCCAAAGAGGGAACTGAAAAAGACCTTGAAAATATTGACATACCCGTACAAGATCTAAAAAGCATCATAAACAAAAATATAAAAGACTTATGGACGCAAAACTGGAAAGAAAAAACAAACAACAAACTGCGACAAATAAAAGAAGACGTTCAAGAATGGCCAACAATAGAAGACCGAAAAATACAAACAATACTGACAAGACTAAGATTAGGTCATACCAAACTAACACATAGTCACTTATTACAAAAAACACAACCCAGCATCTGCGAAACATGCAAAACCCAGATCACCGTAGAGCACATCATCATCCAATGCACGAAGTACACAATACAGAGACAACTCCACAACATACCACCTACACTCAAACAAGCCCTAGGAAACAACACAGAAAACAACAAAAATATCATAAAATACCTACAAGACATACAATTACTAAACAAAATATAATGGAATATCACACTAAAATTGTAACAAACTAAATGTACCGAGGCACTAGTGGCCGCTGCGCCGAAGTGCCTTTATAATTTTTTAAATAAAAAAAAAAAAAAAAAGTAGTATCATCCACGAATTGAACAATATCTATTAGAAGCATGTTATAAAACAACTCGAATTGGACCAGGTATACTAACTTGAGGAATACCGAATTGGTTAGATCTAGTAGCGTTCGATACGAATCCTCCTGGTACAAACCCGCACTTCACCATGTCCCTCCCTGTCTGTTTCTGGCTCCACGCCGTCTCCGGGGAGTTAACCCCGCTATATCCGCTGTTTGTGCTCGGATCTTCGCGTTGTTTGCACGACGCACGAAAAGAACACGCGGCCACCCCAACAACAAATAGCCATCGGCTTCTGTCGTAGCTGTAGTCATAGTTGGCCACGATGTGTGTGATTGTCGGTTGTCTGTAGCGGCGTGTTTGTTTCATGGTTTGTTTGGTAAGCTAGGTAGAAATGAAGCTGGAGGAGTTTTGTTTGATTGTCTGTCTCTGTATTTGTTTGGATACGTCGGCTGCAGTTGTACCATAATTGAAATAATTCATTTATTTTGGGGGGACTCGGTGCCTTACTGTGTACTTGAAGTCCGGTTTTGTTTCTGTTATTCGCCATATTAAATATATTTGTGTACATAGGTATTTATCGCATTTAACACTATTGGTTCAAAGAAATTTATGGTATAGAACGAATTAAAAATAAATAGATAAAAGAGTATTCTGGTATAATTGAATGTATCCTTTTTTTATAATTTTCATCATAAAATAATAGGAAAATACAATAAAATATACTTAATAACATATATTAATTCATAATTTTATATAAGAAAAATGCAATTTTTACGCGATCACTCACGCCAAGCGTATGTGTTGATCCATTTTCTTCAGATACTTGATAATTGTTAAACAAAAATGGGCCGAGGGTTCGAATCCCCAATCGAGCATGATCGATTTTGTTTTTCATAAAATTCACTATCATCCACTCATCAGGCGGCATATGATCAAAGCAGTTAGGCCGCTTCCCATTTTCGTAATAATAATAATAAAAAAAATGGTAAGACACTAACAGATTGACATTGACAACTATAAGCGGAAGTTAATTTCAGTAGTTATGACGTCACGGCAGATAATTTCAAATGTGATGAAATTTTAAAAAATTCATATCATCTAATTCATACTTTTTTAAATTAAAATTTCATTTTTTTTTTTTTCTAGTGACCAAAATTAATGGGAAAAAATTAAACGAAATATATCGGAATTCCCTATTGCAGCGTCTATTTTCATATTATATATTAATGTAACTCATTAGATGAACTAGAAATTTCATACAACATAACATAGGTATGTATTTCAAGCAATGAAACCTTTGCGTCATCATATCATATGCAACTGTTATAACTTGACCACAAATTAAGCAACGTAGTAATTTGACTAATATAAGTATAATAAAATAAACAAATATGTGAACATATGCACATATAAATAGTAAATACTTCTGATGACGAATTAGACCTACGCCGAGTTGCACAAATCTTTGTCAGCTAATCACTTTATTAACTATGGGAAAAAATTGAATTTTAATTAAAAACAACGCATGTCAAAGTGTTAAAATTTTGACTCAATCAATCTTGTAAATTTCAGTAAAATGAAATAAATTTATAAAAAATTGTTAGAAACTGTATGATATTATTATTTATCTAAAAGCGGATAATTTTAAAGTGTAAATCAGAAATCATAAAACTAAAATAACAAAGTGTTAAATATTTCCACTATTATACTATTTCTAGTAGATGCTAATAGCACAGCTGCTGCCACATTTGTAGGTACTAAATAATACAAAATATCATCAAAATATAATTATTTACAGGTACACAAAAGCGTTTACATACTAATTTTTTGCCGATTGACATTAAAGATGACACCTCACGGACTGCTAACAGTCTGTAAAGTGTCACTTTTATTCCTATAAAAATATTTTTTCTACGACCACTACTGAAAGTATGTCATTACAGAACAAACTACAATCAATGTAAGAGCGTTGTTACGAATAGTGTTACGTAATGTTCATTACGTAACACTTGAAAATGAAATTTAAGTTGGCATCACTGACTGTCACATTACCAATATAATTAAAATTTGTTGCATCAAATGTTGTGGATTCAAAGGCTAACTGATAAAATTTTACAACTAAATTCATATTTTGCTGGGTTTATTATAAATTATGACACCAATAAATATTTCAATAATATATGTAGAGGGGACTATGTTTCGTCATGTATCCCTACGCTCAATAATAGTCGTTTATTTTTATAAACACAAACAAAGCTTGTTTGACATTTAGGTTATGTGCGTTATTATTACATGTAAACTGGTAATATTTTATAGTCTCCCATCTGCATCTATAGTTTATAATCTGTATTTATTGTGAGGTAAATATATACTACTAAATATTATTATCCTTTACTTATATTATTAATATTTTAAGTAAGAAATGTCAAGCGACAGTGATATTTCAATGGGAATGATCGGGCAAAGCTAATTGCAGATGGCAGCACCACTGCAACTTTATGCTATTCGCACTGCGCATGACAGAATCATTAGAAATTTAAAATGACTGCGAAGAGTGCGAAGTAACAGATAGGATACGAAAAACGTGTTGTTTGTTAAATGTAAAAAAATGTATCATTTGTGGAAACTAATAGGTATAAAAAAATTAATTGAAAGTTTAATTCTTGAATCCATAAGTTTTTTATCACCTAATCTTTTGGAAACTAGTGCAGGTTTATTTTATTTTTGCATATACAGCAGAACGGCATTTTTAATTAGATGAACCACACAACACACATCAAATGCACGATAACACAACCAAATGTCAAAATTTGCTCCAGATTCTCTAAAGTTCACGGTTTACGCTAGCTTGCGCTAGGCTAAGTGTGCAAAGATATTTTCATAATCGCGGTAAAAAATTTTGCAGTGGTGGCTCCACAGTTTCACTACATGACCGCCGATCATTCCCATTGGAGAACCACAGGAGATACAAGCTAAAGCTAAAAGTGTAACAAATAATCTTTTGGTGACAGAATCTCGAGAACGATACGAATTTGTGTATCAAAAATTCATGGATTAGAGAAAACAAAAAAGCATAATAAATTTCTAACTATTTGAATATTGTTTTTAATTTAAAAATAGTATTGAGTGGTCGTAGAAAAAGTATAGTACAAAACTCGAGATGTAAAGCAATTACGCCCTCGTGAAATTACAAACTCGCCGCTACGCGGCTCGTGTATCAATTTTTTCACTCGTGCGTAAATTGCTTCTTACTTCTCTCGTTATGTAATATACTATTACATAACAACCGCTCCACAAACGCATAGCAACCGTTCAACACATGAATGGCAACAAAATTTGACAGCGATAACCCTCAAAATAACTACATAAAATAATCACTAAATTAATATTAATTCCAAATCGGCAAAAAAATTATTTGTTCAACTCGGCATCAAACACAGATTTATAGCTTCCGCAACATTCATTGACGAGGCTTCAATGAAATGTAAATCTGGTATTTTGATGCCTAGTTAAACAAAAAACTGTTATTTTTGTTAATATTGTCGCTTTTGTAATATCTACTGTCAATAAAGTTCAGAAACTCTAAATGTAAATTGTTCCTATGAAATTACCTACCTATACTTTAAACATATTAAATTATATTTGTCAAATAATTTATAAATATGAATGTATTTATTGAATAATGAGGAACGAAACTTGCAAAATCCTATAAATTAATCGCATGAAAAAACCCAGTTAGATCTTGAATGTCATCCATAAAAATGGAATCGAACATTAGTCATGCAACATCAAAAACATTTTTCTTTTCGTAAAACGAAAGGTCAAAGTATTCATATAACAGTCAGCACAATTGACTTTCCATTTGCTTTTCACAACTCAAATCCAACGGTGACTTGGATCAAAGGATCCAGAAAACTCAGCACGTGAACATCGAATAGGTAGTGCACCTCTCCCTCGTTTCCCCTACACTGGCCATTGAAAGCACACTTGGCTAAATTGAAAGTGTCAATAGGATTTTTTCGATGAAAAGATAAATTGGTAGCTGAAGCCATTACAGAAACGCGTTTCGTCATGGAAAAAATGCTAGAGTAAAGAATCTTGTAGTTGTGAAGAACTTCGTTTTCGATCGAGTTAATGTGGTTCTTAATTTGGGTAAATTGATGGATTGAGAAATTCTTTTTTGCTAATATTTTCTTTTAGTTCGAATGAAAACTGAGTACAAACGAAGAATTTATTGAAAAGTTTTAATGAAATTACAAGTTTGAAAGATTTAATACGACCTGAAATTTGTACAGTATCCATTTCTATTTAGCTGCCACACGTAAGGAATGTATTGTGTAATGAGTAATCAACAAATTAGCAAGTTTTAATATCCTTAGACTACGATTTCACTATTTTATGGTTCTAGTGAGTTAAATTAACATTTTAATTAAATTGTCCTATTCCAGGTAAAGGAAAATAATGAATGCAGAATACAAAAACTGTTTAATTGCTTTGCTGAAAAACAAATAGGGAAACAAATATTTAAATATTGTCAAATTAACGTTAAAATCCCTTTGGGCGGAAGACGGCACCAACTTATATAACTAATTAAAGAACAAGATTCGTAAGACAATCTGTCAACGCACGAGTTTTACAAAGGACGGGTACGATAATAGGCCTTATGAATTTTTCTATTAATGTTATAATTAATTCCATTAGTAGATGTTTTAAAAATGCCAATTGTTTGCAATGTGTTTTTTATTACTTGTGTTTTTTTGCACTGAAGAAAATTCATTGTTGACTGACACAGCAATTTTTTTTTTTCACGACATACTAGGAAACCCCACCGTCCTTCTCCCGAAATAGTGAGGAAAATGTGTTTTTCCTCTCTAGTGAGGAGAATATAGAAGTGTTACCAATATGATTGTTATTTACGAAAAATATATTGTAAAAATTATAAATAAATGCCTAATTTAAATGAAAATCCTTGTCTTATATTTTATTTTTCTAGATTAAATCTCAATTTTACAACATTTTTATATTTAAGATTGGTTCATTGGCAACACTGCTACACCGCCGTGTGTCTGATAACCTAACTTTTAACGAGTCAATTGTGTTGTCAAAGTGTATTTAAGGTCCGAGCAAATCGTTTTAGAAACCTTCTTCCGCTCTAGTTTGACAAATATCTATTTTCTCTTTTGGTTCAACCTTTGTTCAGTGCATTTGTGGCCTTATAAGAACAACGAAATAGAAAATCCGTAGCCTATCACTCTTTACTGTATTCAGTTGTAATTTGTATTCTTCGTGGTCCTGTATTTTATTATATATATACTGATACCAACTTGTATTCATTGCAAAAAAAATCGCGTCTAAAAATCGCAGCACGTGTGATGCTTATGTATTGCATTTTCATTTCCACACTAATTAGTTGCCCATATAAGCGTTATTTGCTAGGGACGTCATTATTCTAGTAATATTATCTAACGACGTGCGTCTACTGATTAGTTATTTTTTCTATAATTGCTGACGGGAGAGGGAGAAATATAATATACAAGAAGGAATATACATACTCTCCCGGAAGGTAACATGAACATGAACACCGTACTGTCGTTTAATTAATATTATACAGAACAAAACCAAGTTATTGTTATTTATTAACACCGTACATCATATGTTAAAATATACTCACAATACATTCATTGTAGATTTCTAAAGGATTCATTTTGAAAGAAATTTGAAATCGAAAGACTCGTTCCAATTTATTTATATTTAATGATAATACTGGAAAGTGATTAATTTTTATCACTTTTCAAAAATTTATTTAATAAACATTTACATGCGTGCCCAATGTTAATTTTGTTTTCATTTCTTAATAATAGTATATTACACAACGAGAGAAGTAAGAAGCAATTTACGCACGAGTGAAAAAATTGACACACGAGCCGCGTAGCGGCGAGTTTGTAATTTCACGAGGGCGTAATTGCTTTACATCTCGAGTTTTGTACTATACTTTTTCTACGACCACTCAATACTATTTCTAAATTAAAAACAATATTCAAATATTTAGAAATTTATCATGCTTTTTTGTTTTCTCTAATCCATGAATTTTTGATACACAAATTCGTATCGTTGTCAAGGTTTTGTCACCAAAAGATTATTTGTTGCACTTTTAGCTTTAGCTTGTATCTCCAGCGGTGTTCCAATTGAAACATCACTGTCGCTTGACATTTCTTACTTAAAATATTAATAAATATAAGTAAAGGATAATAATATTTAGTAGTATATTTTACCTCACAATAAAACACAGATTATAAACTATAGATGCAGATGGGAGACTATAAAATATTACCAGTTTACATGTAATAATCATGCACATAACCTAAATGTCAAACAAGATTTGTTTGTGTTTATAAAAATAAACGACAATTATTGAGCGTAGGGATACATGACGAAACATAGTCCCCTCTACATATATTATTGAAATATTTATTCGTGTCATAATTTATAATAAACCCAGCAAATTATGAATTTAGTTATAAAATTTTATCAGTTAGCCTTTGAATCCATAACATTTAAATCTAAAATTTGATGAATCAGATTTTAATTATATTGGTAATGTGACAGTCAGTAATGCCAACTTAAATTTCATTTTCAAGTGTTACGTAATGAACATTACGTAACACTTGAATGAACATTACGTAACACTATTCGTAACAACGCACTTACATTGATTGTAGTTTGTTCTGTAATGACATACTTTCAGTAGTGGTCGTAGAAAAAAATATTAATAATGAACAAAGCTGAAATTCGTTCCACTATCAATGAAAGTTGAAATTGAAAAGTTGTTCATTTCATTTCATGTCTAGTAATTGATTCATATTCTTTTTACCTCCCGTCACATAATGTATGGGAGATATAGGAATCATGCTGATAATTCGGTAATGAGTTTTCAATGGATGCGCAGGTTTTAGGGTCCCTAAAATACCATTTTAATAGTTTCCCATTGATGTCTGTGTATATGTGTCAGTTTGTCTGTCTGTTTGTCTATCTCTCTATCTGTCTGTCTGTCAGTCTGTCTGTCTGTCTGTGTGGATCACTGAAGTTACGGTTTCTCAAAAATTACTGAACAAAAGAGAAGAGTTTTTAGTGATAATCCAATAACCGGAACTGGCACTTTACTTATTTATGGTATAATGACAATTTTTGATATAAGAATAATGTCACCATTTACGAATTACAACACGTTAAAGAAAAATAACATTATAATATTTTTGTTTAAATCTGCTAACCTGTGCATTTTGAAAGAACGAAACAATTCTTCAAAATGTCGTTTTTTGACAAGTGAAAAGTAATTTTTGAAGGGATGAGCGTTCAGTAGTGGTCCGTGTTGGTGTCCACAACAGTTTATTTATTATGGGCACATAAATCCTGTTAGTAATGTAATATCCAATATTTTGATTGCAATAACTAAGTCCTCTTTTAACCTTTCTTACCCCCTAACCTAAGTGAAATCCGTCACTTTCATCACACTTCGATCATTTAATCTTGTCAAGCAATGAAACTCCACGCAGTGCACCTTTGCGGCAAGGGATGCAACGGTTTGACGCTGTACAGTGTCAGGCCGCGTGTTCACGTCACTGTCGATATCCTCGTCATAACTTCCGGTCGGATGGACAGGAAGTGCGATGGAGGGAAGTGGAGGGGATGATAGAAGCGGAAGAAGGGTGATGAGGGTGCAAAAGGGCGCGAGGTGTAGTGTGGATGCTTGCCAAGTCAATTGGTCGTGATAGTAGAGGATGAATTGGTACAGGGGTGGATTGATTGGAATTTGTGGAGGAAAATTAGATTTTTAAAAAGTTCAAAAATGTTAGGTCGTAAGCAACATATTTATGATAATAAATAAATTTTATTAAACCGGCAAACTTCATATACTAGGTTGAGCAATTACTATTTAAGCTCTTGCATTTACAAAATCATTTTCATTCAACTATTTTTCTTCAGAACTACAAAATTTAACCTTGTGCATCTATTTTTGAAGGTTATATTATAAAATTGTTTGCTAGTTGAAAATATCAAACATAAAATTAAGTCTTAATTAATGTTAAAAAATATTAAATTTTAAATGTTTAATAAATCTATGATTGTTACCATATTGAAATACTATTATTTTTATTGCTCGTAATAAATAGAAGTAAATTAATATGATAAGGGAAAAATGATGTTAAAAATATGTGTTTAAATATCATCAATACAATTACAAATTTTTATGTACTATAGTACAAATATAATTATTTTCTTATTTTAAGGTTAGACTAGCATTTAATTTTAGAATTATATTTAAAAAAAAATTAAATACGTATGTGGTAACGCATCGGACAGTGGATCGTGAGATCCTCAGTTCGAATCCCACTACCGACAGTTGCCAATTTAAATATTCCCATATGGTTACCCCTCCACTAACAACTTTTTGGGGCTATGACTTGACGGCTGGTAACTGCATTTCATACACAAAAATATATCACTTACCGAGATCTGCGTAAGCAGAGTACCACACCCATAATGGGTAAATGGCGTGATGATATATTTATATATTTTATTTTATGATTACTTAAATTTAAATTTGTACATCCAAAACTTATTTTAATAAATTCTCTAATTAGGACAAAGAAAACGAATTCAAATATAAATATTCATATAAGACTATAAGTCTAACTAAATCAGTTCTAATATTATACATATAAAATAATACAATATGTCGAATGTACAACTTGATATATTCTATTACCTAATTCTTATATGATATAAAACTATTTCATTTAAAACTGTACTTCAGACTACATTCTTCTTCGTAATTAATTGCTCACTAGACTAAATCTATATTTCAAATTAAATTAAATTAAATAATATGAATAATATCGCAAACAGCTCAATACATCAGAAATAGATTTTTCTACAATCGGTGCACAATATCCACATTATTATTCCATTTTTATTTATGAAATGTTCAAAATTATCGCTTTAGCGCGAAAAAGTACCATATTGCGCACTAGTGCGACAAAAACATAAAATTAATATAAATTAGATATAAGTAAATGATGCACTAGATTTATCTGGTAATAATCTTGCTATTGCAAATGCAGTTGGCATATACGTACATACATGCACTTTAGCTTAATCACCAAAAACCGATTCACTCTGTGGACTTTATGTCAAATGGACTCCATGTGTCAAATTATGATTTCTTTGAAAATTTTTATTTTGTTCATAAACGTTGTCATAATTACGGTGACATGGGTTACTACAATTTAATTGTTATAGGAGTGACCAAAGATAATTTTGAAAATTTATTTTTTTCTACAGCTTGATATTGTTCAACGATTATATACGAAAAGTAATATACTTACATAGATTTAGATTATTTAATTTAGACCTCATCAAACATGATAAAAATGAATAGGTATCTATAATTTTAATTATTTCAGAAATTAAATTTTAGCTATCACTAACGCATACAAATACTCAGTATTGTAAATAATATTAAAACAGTATTGTAACCTAATAAGACGGTAAATATTATAAATATCTTCCTAAGTATTATCATTTACATAAGAGTACCTACATAGATGACATAATAATTAAAACTTATAAGGCGACAATAGCAGCGTGAAAAAAAAAAGAAAATAATTATAATTGATTTCAGCATATTTTTCAGGTGGCACGAATACATTTGGGGTTGGACTCATAAATATATAAATTCATAAATTTTTAATTTCATTGAAACAATTCTTTACATCTATCTCGTGTACCAAATATAGACTGCCACCAAATTTCGCATGTCTGCATTACCATTCCTCGACTTCCTAATACACTCCTGCATTCCAGTACGTATCTCGTGGTTAGGAGGATCAACCGTAGATATTGGCTTTGTTAGCTAGCCCTAGTTCAATCCCTACCGGCACGTAACAAGCTGAAAGGAACACACGCGCCAGGCCGCTGCTCCCTCACTACTCGTTGGTAGTTTTTTCTGTGCCCTGCGCTAAATATGCCCTTGTTTGCATTGTTTTACATCTCGGGTCGTCGTATCGCTACGCCATTCAACGAGGATTGAGAACTGTTTGGATGTAAAAGAAGAGAAAGGGATTATTAGATGTAATGCTCAATTGAACCAATGTCGGAACGGATATTGGAGGTTTTTTGTATGATTTGTCAGATTGTTTTGTTTCTCTATTGTAGAAGGTAGAAGAATAAATTGTAGGGTTTGTATCGGAAGGAGAGCACTGCAGTTTTATAAATGTTGCATAGCGCGTTAGTTGATAGATCGAAGTTTCCGGAAATTATAATTAATTACATTACATAAAAACAAAGTTGTTTTATTTATAAATTATAACTAGAGCCCAAAAAATTAAAAGGCACTTTTAATCCGAATAACACATACTATTTTTTCTGAAAACAAGAAAATTACATTTTAATTTATTAAAATTTTTGTTGATATATGATTGTAACACAGAAAGCAGATTTACGTCATCTTTTGTTTTGTTTACAAATTTTATTGTTTTGTCAATCTGAAATAATATCAATGAATAAAAATGTCCCAATGTGACGTATACCGCCGGATGTGGTTGAATCGGCACTTGAAATAGCTTTAAATCTATTTCCACCGAAATCACGTGAAATTTACGAATGCGCATATAAGTGTTTCTTACAATGCTGCAAATAAAACAATATAAAAGTAAATTTGGATAGTGTTTTATTGGCATATTTTGGGAATTTAGCCACTAAGATGAAATGCTCCACCCTGGTGGTCGCAATGTTCAATGGTTAAGACAACACTGAATTTTAACAATAGTGTAGATATAGCAAAATTCTCAATTTTGTATCTATTTCTAAAAAGATAAAATGACAATTATACTTCATCAAGAGTTTTAACGAAGGAACAAATTGACAAATTCTTGTATCATGGTGCTGATGACATATACCTGATAGAATAGAACTCTCTAAATATTATTAATATTTATAGGTTATTTTAATACTGGGAATTTCAATATCTATAGAATACAGAAATACAGAATCTACTTTTAAGGCTAGGATTAAAAATGTAACCTAGCAACAGTTACATTTTTTATTAGTAATAAAAACGTTAACTTTTATTACAGTATTAAAATCACTAGCTTTTAAGACGGTTGCAGAAAAATACATATACTCTAAAGTAACCAATCTCTTAAAACATTCTTATCCTAGTATACTACTTTCTCCTCGTCTATATTTATATATCAATCAGTACAAACACGTCTACTCTTCGTCTATGAATTACACAACCATGTATAGTGTGTGCCAAAATAAATGATTACTTACCTAGTAGACCCGCACAGTAGGTATCTAATAAGATGATTATGGGGCTTGAAAATACAGACACCTATTTGAAAGCAGTAAATATTTGTCTTCACCCAAAATCTCTTACTCTTAATCTCGCCTTCATGTATCAGGTTCACAAGCTTTCAAATGGCATCCACTAGATATGTCCAAACTACCTTATTCCTACTATTTTAACAACATTCTTCGCAATTTCACACTCATCATATATGTACATAATTTCCACAGCAGCTATATGTCGCTCATACTTTTTAATCCATTATCAAAATTCACTACAATACATTAAAATCTCTTGATATTGTTATTATTCTATGAATAAAATAGTTAATTGAATTGCACATTTGATTATTATAATAAATAAGATATTAAATTTAGGGCAAGAGGGCGACAGAAATATACAAGGAAAATAAAATTCATTTATTTATAGATTCTGTTTACTTGGGTAGGTGTATCTAATTGCGAGTCTACAAATATTTTTTGTTTGGAAAATAATCTCTCTGCTACAGAATGAATGGAGTTTTGGGAAGAGTCTAAGTGCTCCGTAATCTTAAAGACAACCTTATGTAAATGTCACCTCTGTATCTCATCTTTCAATTATGTTTTTAGTTCAATAATACTGCTTCGATATATTATCTATTCTACACGGATATTTTATATCATTCATTCTACATGGAATCATTGAACAAGCAAATAAAAATTTATTTATTATTTTTACTTTCTTTAACGAAGGATAACAATAATGAAAAACTTATAAGATTTTCACGGAAATACATGTTTAGAGCACCCCTGATTTAGTCTGGCCATTTTTTCAATGACGTCTCTGTGAATAGATAGATGGATGCATGCCATTATGTTCTGTAATTCACGAACGAGAAAAGCTAGAATTTCTAAAATTCATAATTATAAGTTTCATGAGAATTCGAAGAACTAAATTGATTTCAGTAACAATCAGAAAATCGGAAGTGGAAGATTGACACACAAAATAATAAATTCAATTAATTTCGAATATAAAATCAGCTCTGAAGAAAATTTTTTAATAAAAGATATTAGAAATATTATTTGGAACATAAAATGTTGTTTACAATTTGTTCGTATCTATTTTGGTTTTAAGAAAATTTAAATAAATGTTTAATAAAATACTTTGAAAGAGAACATAATAAATATTTATTAAACCCTATCGAGTTTGGTTTCAAATTAAAGATATTAAGGAGAATACCTTAACCTTTAATTTTGGATGATCGTTAATTGTTTTTTCATAATTGTTATTTGTATATTGCTGAGTTTGGTATCAAATTAAAAATCTCAGGATAGTTAAAATAAAATTTGAACGATCTTGAAATGTTTTCTACAATAGTTAATTGAATTTGTTGAGTTTGGTATTAAAGCGAATTAAAGGACTCTCAAAGGAGTGCTGCACTAAAATATAAGAGTAAATTTTTTTGAGCGTTTATTATAGTTTTTATAATTTCTTCGAGTTTGGTATCCAATTGAGGAATTTTAAAATCTGGTCATTTAACTATTTTGTACTTGGTGTCGTTCAAGTATCTATTTATTTTACAATAATTATAGTTGTTACTGGAATTAATATATACCTAACTGAAACACCTACTCTATATAGTCCTGTGGTGCCCACACCAAATTATGAAGAGTGAATACAACAATGTTACATTTATAATACCAGTTTATAGACATTTATTTTAAATCATTATTAAATACTGACTACTTTAGAGTATTATCCGGTATATATATTTTCAATTAATATTAAATTATTTGTAATCGCATTTATAAAATTTTAATTTAAAACAATGAATTTATTTATATGTATAGCTTCGCTGTACATTATTAATAAACAATAATAATATCCAAGCATTAATAGCAATTCAGATTACATATTCACATGGCATTATACTTATGAAATAAATATATTTTAATCCACCAAATTTATTTATTTTCCAATATCATACAAAAACAATATCCATAACAAACTCGCATTCCAACATTCCACAGCCGACTAAAAGCTAATATAAAAATATCCCGCAGGTTTATATTTCATACACGCGACACTTTGGCACAATAATAAACTTCTCCCTATTGTTGGTGGCATTAGTTCTCTATCCGCAGCCCATTAATATTCATGTAATTCTGCCTCTGTGCGTTCGGCCCTGTCCCATGTCGCTATGACGGGGTGAAAAACTACGCAAAGCAGGGTGAAGCCACCAGCACGGAGACTATGATGACTAATGCTATGATTATATTAGGAGAACAATTGAACAATGCAGTTAATAATGGATGATAATTTAAGGGGCGATTAATAATCATTTTAAATATCAGCAGAGATATTTTTATAAATGATGGAATTATGAATCGAATAATTAATTTTAGAGCTTAATTGCACAAGAAATTATAAAATTTGTCTCGTTTAGATTTGACATTTTTAAGTCAGTAAAGGCATTTCTCATTTTAGAAATGTTGATGTAATATCATTTACTTTCTTCGTTATAATCTAAGTTATGGGTTCTTATCACAATATGCGTGTTTCTTTACACTATGATTCGTAATCAAACTGAACATGATCAAGAAGAATCATGTTTCTTTGTTCGTTATTCGTTATCCCCACTCTTTCATTTTTGTGATCAAGCATTGTAATCCTCTCTGCTTTCTGAATGATACATTTTTCGCGATAACTATGATTCTAAACACAAATAACATTGCGGGATGTAATGCAAATCTGGAAGAAATTTTGAAATGTGCATTATTATTCAAGGAGACATTAATTTTATTATGCAACATCAAGAAATGTTTCACATATTTCCTAATTTAAACAATAATAGAAATGCTACTGGTAAGGTTGAGTTTAAATCATTATTCATTTTTACTTGTTTCTTTGGTATTCCATTTTAATCATAATTCAAATGAATCAAGTTTAAGCGAATCATGATTTAGAAAATCATAATCATAAGCCGAAGAAACACGCCTAATAGTAAAGAAATATAACATCTCAGTTTTTAACATGATTTCTACGAGCTGTGCTTTGGGTCCATTAAAGAAAACTATTTTGATAAAATATCACTTAGTCAATATAAAAAGAAATACTACCAAATACAAAGCTCGTAGTACAAGCGAATAATAATTGATTTGACAAATTTAGTTTTTTTACTTCTTGTTTCATGCTGTATATCATCATGGGAAATGCAATAGGTCGTAGGTATGCCATAAAAATGTAAATTTTTGTTTATTGCACCATAGTGACCAGCTCAGTGATCTACACTACTTCTCATTTGTTTCTTTGTTCAAGATTGTTCAAGATTGACATACGACCAATTACATGAGGTAGTTTTTTGTCGTTCCTGAAAAGTTTGGTGTCTTTGACAAACGACTAATTGCATTTACCAGGACTATATATCATTATCACGCCATTTGCCCATTTCATGATGTGGCACTCTGCTCAATGCAGATCTGAGTATTATGATACATTTTTGCGGGTGGAGGGCGATTACCAGACATCAAATCACGGCCTCCAAAGATGGTAGTGGTGGAGGAGCCACAAGGATAATTATTGTAGTGAAATTTAAATAAAATTCGGCTGTGAGAATCGGTCCGAGGATCTTGTGATCCGTAGTCCGATACATTACCATAGATATATTTATCCCCTGAATTTATTAAATTTAATATCTAACAATCAAGATTAGGCTTTAGATTTATGAGATCTTCAATTCGAATATCACAGCCGACAGTTGTCATTTTAAATTTACCCCTGTAGTTCCCCCCACCTCTAACCTATTTGGAAGCCATGACTTGACACTTGGTAATCGAACTTATTGAGTAAAAATATATCACTTCTGCATAAAAAGAGTGCCAGATCCATAATGGGTACGTAGATGATAAGCGAACTAACTGCTTTGGTCATATGCTGCCTCATGAGTAGATGATTGTGAATTTATCTAAATATAACAGTCGTCAATGCTCTTCAGTGGAATTCGAAACCACGAGTTCTTGTGAGCTAAACTAGTGACATAGCCACTACACCATCGAGATGAGTTATTTATTTATAACATATGTATTTCACAACAATAAAACATACTTTAACTTGTCAACTTGGTTTTATATCAAAGATTATAAATTAATATCATATGTAACACACCCACAATCATGTTACAACAATATGTTATGATCACAAATAAACTTACAATATTGACACGTTTTACTAATGTTACATTTGTTTTGTTAACCAATCAAGCTGTGACTGGATAGATTTAGAATTTTAAATCTCTCAAGTTGTAAACCCAATATAAACCAGTAAAAGTATTTACCGGTTTCAGGAGATTAAACCTATATTTATCCAACACCTCTCAATAAATGCTCTATAACTATGTCGATTTTAAACAAGCAAAGTAAAAGATTATCCACTAGTGGGTATAATTTTGAGGAAAGCCACTAGTGACTATTTTTTTATTTATAACAATAATAATAACAATAATAATAACACACAACTACTTCGATTGACATTTTAATTTAAAAATATAAGCATATGTCACTGTCAAAGAATATTTCTTTAATAAATTTTTCATTTATTAAGAAGTGTTGGATAAAACGTTATACTTCACACGTGGGCAAAGTGATATTACCCACTCGTTAAAATTATCTCACTCAGCCTTCAGCTTCGTGAGCTAAAATTTCTCTCGTGGGTAATTCCTTACTTTGCCCACTTGTAAAGTAAATAACTATTACATGCACAAAAGTAGGCAGAGTAAGTATGTCATAACTCTATGCTGTAGGGTAATATTACCCATACTGACCTGTCTAAACAGTCAAGAAAATGAAAGTAAAACAATGAAAATATTTTCAGGCAATCAGCATCGCCAAAATCCACTTTTTATTTAGCCATTATGAACACATTTGACGTTTAAGTAAAAATATTATTTATAAATATGATAGAAAACAAGTGTAACGATGGTGTTAAATAAAAACAAACAGACTTACTGTGATCACTTTCTGAAATTATGACAGACGTTATTCATAAAAGAATTTCATAAACTAATATTTATTAATGACATTAACGTCGTCATATTCTGAAACCGGTAAACTATTGAACAAACCACGGATGTTATGACTCATAACAGGCCTTAGATGTCTTAAAATCCTCGCTCTACGAGCTCGGATTTCAAACTGACATCTGCGGCAGTTATAATACTCATAACATCGCTAGGAATGTTAATAGCTATTTCCGACGGCTGCTACATAAAGTTCACTGTTGCGCTTGTATTTATCTATGGAAACTTGATGTTTTCTGAGGAATTGTACTTTGCCGCTCGTCTATAGCAATAAGCAGTAAAACTAAATAAATATTTAGGCAACGGATTAGCAGGTAGCGTTGGAGCTGGATCACTTGATAAAGCAAGTTAAGCAATGCTGCCCGCGGTTAGTAGTTGGATGGGTGGCGGCTTTGCGAAAATAATAATAAATAAATGTTTAAAACATTAATTTCAATTTAAATGTAAAATTATTGCACTTTCACTTTAAATGAAACATTCAGTGGCGTCGAAGCCGTTCGGGGAGGGTGAGTGACCGCCCAACCACGAAAAGTTATGTATTATATTAATCTCTAAGTACCTTTATTGTAAATGTTATATGAAATAAGTTATAAAATAATTTTTATGAATAAATCAATTTGCTACAAACTGACAAACTTTTCACATACGTAAAACATATTTTAAATAAAAGAAATTCGTCTAAGAAAAATTCCTAAAAATTTTATTTCAAGGCCTGTGTCAAAATGTCAAAGGTGTGTTCGAAAATATGAAGTTCTAATTTTATTCAAGTTGGCTTCTCATCTGCATCCGAGTTCTGAATGTAAAGTTAGTACTTCCTTTCATGTTTAACAAAATATCAAGCAATTTTTGTGGAAACAGAATACCCCTGTGCCAACCAATTTACTTTAATATACTAAGATATTCTGTTACAGACTTTTATATGAAAGTAGAAAATGAAATTTCGCATAAAAGGAAAATATAAAAGTTTTCATTTTCATCAAAAATAAATGTATTCTCATACTGTATGGAAGTTTAACGTAACAGTTAGCTGCGCACTAATTAAATTCTGTGTCAATTTATAGTTTAATGAAGACGAGTTTCTGAAGGATGAATTTATCCCAGGGGTAATTTTCCTAATGAACTTCATTATTTAAATTGGCAGCAGTTTGTGATTTTTTCAAACTTTAATGAAATTATATTGCACAATAACTGAACTCGTAATACACAGATTTTACATAAGAAATTTAACTTATAAATACGTATTTCTGAAATGAAGGAGACAAGATTTTAATTACTTTTGTAATTTCTTCTACCGTAAATAAAATCAAAATAAATTAGCATTGCTAAAATACTTGTAGCAATGCAATAATTGTAAAATACAGAATAATTATCAATATCAGATAAGTCTAGCCATCTAAATTTGGGTAGTCCTTTTGGTCTCGTTTCCCTAAGGCTTTCATTTACAGCATTTTTGTCTCATGTTAAATTTTTTGTAACAAAAATCTTATTCCACATACGAGTCTTAAACGCTGCTCTGAATTTTAGATAATACTCGTATAGACCCTTGATGAAGTTACTTTCTTTTTAAATGATACAACTCTGAATATTATTCTACTTATACCATCAATGTCTTAAAATATACATTAACTTGTACGATTTATAATCTCGTTTATAATAGCATAGATTACATATCAAACAGTTTTCAGGTCAGTTCGCTTAGACGACAATGTTGCCACTTTACCCCTATGGTTCCCGAAATATTAACATATTAGGAGGGCAAGGTTTGGCAATCATCAAAAGTAGTACAATTTGAACACATATATTTAACTATATTTAGAAATTACATATTAAGAATCTGGTTTAGTACTTTTCATTTCCTAAGACAAGACAAGAAAGTATCATCAAGAATCAAGATTTCTTGTCAAGAAATCTCGATATCTTGATAATACATTTTTGCATTCCGCATTTATGATTTAAATATACAAATTTGAATCTATGACTATGATTTTCAAAACAAATATTTTACGGAGCTACTTATCACATTAACTATTATATATTTTATTATATTATTTTGTATTGTTGCATTTGGGTACATCGTTTTGTATTCTTTTCCACGCTAATTTTGAAAAAAAATCTGTTACTTTTTTATAGATCGAGAGGGAGAAATATTATTATGGGATAAAACCGATTATTGGATTAGTTTATCTAGATTCTGTTAGATTGGTTTCATCGCTATCTGAGTATAAACGCATAGAATATTGAAGTGCAACGCGACGCGACCAACACTTAAGAAACATTTAACTAAAAGGGAGATGCATGGGCAAACGCCAACGCTTAGTTCTTGAGCTTTAGGATTGGATAAAGAGATAGAAAAGGGGGATTACCCTAAATTATCAAGAATCAAGAAATATCAAGAATTCTTGAAACACGAAAAAAACTACGTTGCCAAGAAATGAGAAACTTTTAATTTCTTGTCTTAAAAATCAAGCCCAGGACAAGAAATGGTCGTCAAGACAAGATTTCTTGTCTTGATGAAACACTAATCTGGATGTTCAGATTCGAGCTGATTAGATTTTAATAGCAATCCATCAACTGGGAACTGGAAGTAGTAATTTACTTGAAGACATATCAGATTATTTGATCATATCTCAATAAATAATTGATTTGGAATAAATTTTGTTATGCTCAACAGATTGTTCAAAATTTTATTCTTTTTTTAAATCCTTTTCTCTATTTTGTACCGTTTTAAAGTTATTTAAAATTAAAACGTTAATCCCCATCTACACAAATGTTCAATGAATTCAACTACGATTTAAAAGTATCTCTGTTCTCCAATCAAACTTTAACATTCTTCCATAAACTTGTACAATTTTCATTCGCTACATCCAACAACTGTCAAACAATAAACGATTTACACCCACTCTCCTGAGTCCGGAACCTCGAACTACTATCGGTCAGCTCTGATATATCGCCAGATATAAATGCTGATTGTGTGCGTGAACCAGCAAATCCTAACGACTCGTTCGCTTCTCTGTCCCCGATACATCCACACATTCACCACCACTCTCACCGAGCTCATAAACCCGCTGAAGCAATCTTCCCGTTACCGTAACCGTACCCAGTAACCACCCCTGCACTACCGCACATTCAGAGCCATATTTCATCCTGGTGTTACGGTGTTAGATGTGGATGAGGAGTTACAGGAGACGGCAATATTTTTGTGATATTTTCAAGCAACATTTATTGCATGACGTAAATAGAGCTGGTGAAGGAAAGCAATCGTTTTATTTTGAAGTGTTACACGAAGGCTGCAGATGACCAAGCAAAAATATTTTTCCATTTTTGATATATACACAAGCTGTACCATACAAGTACATTCAATTTAACCAATGGATGAACTCATCGTTTAAAAACTTTTTTCCTAATCCCATTTTTAAAGCATTTTTACCGCCTTATAAATAGACGAATAGTTAAACCTAATAATAATATATAAAAGTGCCTGATTTTCCGACATCATCGAACTGTGGATCGTGAGATACTCAGTTCGAATCCCACTACCAACAGTTGCCAATTTAAATTTACCCCTTTGGTTGCTCCTCTACTAACAACTTTGGGGCTATGAATTGACGACTGGTAACCGCAATTCATACGCAAAAATATATTACTTATCGAGATCTGCGTAAGCAGAGTGCCACACCCGTAATTGTTAAAAGGTGTGATGATATATTTATATTCATTTATTTTAAAAAATGTGAGTTCTCACTCATTGTGCTGAATTTCAAGGAAAGGCTGCTCCGTCCTGTCAAATTTATTTAGGGCGTTTTCGAAATCCAAATCTTACGAATGCTCGCATATTTATACATGTTACTTAGCATCTTCAAGATCATGAATCTTTTAAGCCAGTTTGAGATCGTTGTTGAATAGGTACGTTCTGATCACATAGAAAAAAATATTGAAAAAGATGTTCCGGACTGTATCGAGGGTTCGCCAAAGTCTAACACTCGAAGAATAACACTAAAACACACATATGATAATTTGGAGCACTAAAAAGCAACAATGGGGGATTTCTACGTTTTCTGTTTAATTTTTGTGTCATTAGAACATTAGAAATGCATATATAAAAATCTTATTAAGTGAGATATGATTTTATAGACAGACTGTGACATCGCAACGCCTATAGCTAATTTTGCCAGTGGATAGCGACGTCTTGATTTAGTTCATAATAAGTTAACAGTCATTAATGTTGCTACTTGCGTAATGGAACATGTTCTTCAGCTTATATACTTATTTAATACAGCTTAATACAGTATTTAGGTTTAGGCAAAAACAGATGTGATGTGCAGTAGTGCTGTATCTTCACTATCACCATCTATGTTATCTTTGCTATTTGGGTACAGTTATATGTTTTCATTTGGCGGGTAATTGAATTTATAACAAATCTTTAACGAATTTTAATTCAAAAACTGGAATATTTATGAGAAAAAGTTATTAGGAGTAATAAATATAGTTAAATTTAATGTACCTATTTATGTTACACCTTGTATATTTCACTTTAGCAAATAACTGAAACATATCTAATATATCAGTCATATGTCAATTGTAATTACTACAAAATTAAGTACAGGTTAATATGTATAAAAAATCTTGTAATGACCATAACAAATTTTTCTCAAGAGTAATTTGAAATATATAGCTTGATGACAAAGGAACGATTGGAGCATTCTGTACATAACTCTATGTTTCAAAAATATAATTGCAAAATAAAATATTTAAATATAAAAGAAATTTATGAATCACCGAAAAAAGATACAAAGAATGTACAAATATGTAAATATAATTTTACACGAGACCATGTGCGTAACGTACATTTCAGTAATCTCATAAAAAGGAAAATATGACTTTCTTCATATGAGAAAAGTAGGTAATGAATCTTTTCTGCGAAGGAAAGTTTTTTCATAAACCAAGAAATGAGAAATTTGATTTACACTTCTTCAGGGATTAAATTTAGAATATATATTTTTGAAATTATGTATGTACGAGTAAGCTAAAAAAGAAAATATATAAAGAATCTTAAGGACCGTACAAAATGTGTAGTCGGTTTAACTAATTAAGTATATATAGAGTAATTTTTTAATAAGATTTGTTTTTTCAATACAAAATACATGTATCTAGTTAAATACTTCAGGAAATATAAAACACATGATTATCTTTATAAAAATGGGTCAAAAATTATACGTGATAAATCAGTAAAAATGATAAAACTAATAATTGTAGTTTTGAAATACAGAATTATATTATAAATACATCAACAGTTATATAATTCAGGTTTATACATAGGCTTCTGAATTTCACTTTCTTATACGTAATACACGAACATACATATTTTTTGTCCCCTTAGATCATTTTATACCAAATTAACTACGAAAGGATGTTTCCTATGAAAGATGTTCGTAATATTATTTGGAAAATAAAACATATTTAGCATTTTTCTAATATCTGCTTCAGGTTTTGAAAAAACTAATTACATATGTATTTAACATATTTTTAAAAATCTGATGGGCCCAGCACATAACCTCCCGCCTAAACGGTACAAAATAGTATTTGATAATACAGAAACATACCTTCTTATTTGTTTATTTTCTATTTTTATTTGAGAAATTTTATTTTATTTCGTATATATATTTAATTTTTTGACATATATTTCACTAAGAAAACAGCTTCACAATCAAAATGACATGTGTCACATTTAGTAAAAAATTAAAATTTTTTTAATGTTTCCATGATGTACAAGGAATGCAAGATTTATGAAATCTAATTTCTTTATATTTTATTATCTCTAAATCTAATGAAAATTAATAAAATTAGCGTAATCAAAACACATGTAAAATTAAATATTCTACAACTTTTAAAATAACATAAATTGTTGAAAAAGGAAATTTAATCGTGTTTTTCACGAAAAACTGTTAAGGGCTTCAAGTAAACAGCTACTTCCGATTGACTAATTTTGTCTAAAATCTAATTAGCTCTTCGTTTAAATATAAGAAGCAAAAATTTACAAATTTTTTTTTTTTATTATAGTATTTGAGTTATGTGAGACGAAAAAAATACCACACACGCACACGCACACTTAACGCACACGCACACGCTCACGCTCATGCACAAGCACACGCATACGCACCCGCATTCACACACACACACACACACACACACACACACACACACACACACACACGCGCGCGCGCGCACACGCACACACACACATACATACATACAGACATCATGGCGAAAATAATAAAATTAAAAACTCACTACCCAATTTTTTGACCAAAATAGCTAGATGTAGGCGGGAGGTAAAAATAATGAAAAATTAAAGGTCTCACGGAGAAGAATTAAATTAAAATGTTAAAAATTTGTTTTTACCGATGGTCTATTTTTTACAATAGTTACGTGAATCTTGTCGATTTTGGGGTAAAATTAAAAGTCTCACTTAGTACAGTGTATTAACTTTTTCTTTGAGCTATAGTAAATACAATGTTGATACTTTAATTTTGCTCTAACTTTTTACCTATTAGTTTTACAGCAAAGGTGTCATCATCAATTGTTCTACAACCCTAAAGAGTCTCGACATGTTCCAGAATATTTTTTCATTCTGTCCTGTTCATTGCTTTTTCCTTCCATCTTCTTATTTTTAACTTTTTTGTGTCTCCTTCTATTTGGTCTAAATATCTAGATTTGGGTCTTCCTCTTGATCTTTTACCACTTGGTGCTTGTCTAGTTATCATTTTTACTGGGTCTGCATCCATTTTCCTTTGTACATGACCCATCCACCTCAATCTTCCTACTTTTATTGTAGTAATTATGTCTTGTGCTTGATACAATTGGTACAACTCGTGGTTATAGCGTCTGCGCCATAATCCTTGCTCTTGTATGCCCCCGTATATATGTCTAAGCACCTTCCTTTCAAATGTTCCAAGGATTCTTTCATCATTTTGAGTTAGCACCCAGGTCTCCGAGCCGTAGGTTAGGACTGGCCTAATCAAGGTTTTATATACATATTTTGCACTTTGTGCTGCTAGTTAATAGGTGTGATTTTAAGAGCTTTCGAAGTCCAAAATATGTTTTGTTGGCTGCATGTAACTTTCTTCTGATTTCGGCTGATGTATCATTGTCGGCCGTCACTAAAGATCCTAAGTACACAAAGTTTGAAACCCGCTCAATGATTATATTGCTAACGGTGAGGTTTTCTTGTTGGTCACTTGGCTGCACTCCTGCACGCATGTACTTTGTTTTATTTGTATTTACCTCAAGACCTATTTCTTTAGCAGCTTCTTGCAGCGATAGACAGGCTTTAATTACTTCCCTTCTTGTTCTTACAATGATGTCCACATCATCAGCAAATGCAAGGTTTTGCTCCCTTTTGTTCAAAATTGTTCCTTTTTTATTTATATTAGCTTTTCTTATTGCTTTCTCCAACATAATATTAAATAATATCGTTGAAAGCGGGGTCTCCCTGCCGCAATCCCGCATAAGTTTCAATTGTGCGTGAATAATCGTTTTGGATTCGGACTTTACAGTTTGTACCCGATAAAGTAAACATTACTACAGCTATGAGATGAAGTGGAATTTCGAACGTAACGTTCTATATAAAGCGCTTCTTTGGAACATGTCATAAACACTTTTAAAATCGATAAATACATGATGGGTTTCCATATTGTATTCGCATGTTTTTTCTAACACCTGCCTTAATATAAATATTTGATCAGCAGTCGATTTTCCGCTGCAAATCCCACATTGATAAGTACCAACAATTTTGTTAGCGTACGGTTTTATTCTTTCGTATAATAAGGAAGCAAGTATTTTATACGCTATATTTAAAAGCGTTATTCCACGATAATTGTCGCACACTAGTAGGTCTCCCTTTTTATGTAATGGGATCAGTATCCCGGTTTTCTACTCCTTTGGTATTTCTTTTCTTGTCCATATTTCTCTATTAAGTTTATGTATACTTCGTAGTAGGGGCTCCCCGCCCTCTTTTATAATTTTATACCGGAGAAGAATTAAATTAAAATGTAAAAAATTTATTTTTACCGATAGTCTATTTCTTACAATAGTTACGTGAATCTTGTCGAGTTATGGGTAAAATTAAAAGTCTCACTTAGTACAATGTATTAACTTTTTCTTTGAGCTATAGTAAATACAATGTTAATACTTTAATTTTGCTCTAAATTTTTACCTATTAATTTTACAGCAAAGGTGGAAATAGATAAAATGTTCAGAAGTAATTTAAACAAATCAATAATTATTAAAACAATGCAAATGTAATCAGTCTAACTCAAACAATACTACTGTTTTTATATGTTGTTTTTCATTGCACTCTGGAAATAACAAAAAATTATAAATTTTATTTCTATCTCGTGAAATGTATTATATCAATAAAGAGTTCATTTAGATCAGTTTTTGTTTCAGAACATTTTTGTATTTCTACTTGTGTTTTAAAATTCATAATAAGGAACGAACTATAGCCCAATGAAAATTTTAACATTATATTTCCTATGTGCTATAAAAAAAAATAGATACCTGGTATGTACATACCTGAAGTCGTAACTCAAATAGTTCAATAAATTCTAATAATAAGCCCTCCCGGTACGATGTACGTACATATAATTCAATAGTTCATAGCAAACTAAACACTCTCAGCCATATTAAATTAAAGCCATATAAAACTAAAATAGTTTTAAACTCTAATAAAATTTCCAGAGTGTCATCTGCTAAAACTTTATCGTCAAACTTATTCGTGTGAGGGTTTTCAAAATGAATTTCAATTAGAAAGTTTGAAACCAGTCGTCCATTTAACAGTGACAGGAAGAGTTTGAATGACACCCTGTGGACCTCAGTCGTGCCAACCTAACATATCCAAACTTTGAATTCGACCGCGAATCGCAAGCGTGCTGAATTTACATTAAGCAAACAGATCTGGCAGTGCTGTTAATCTTCCGCTTAAACGTGTATCAAAAATAATATACAAACATAGACATTAATGCGACTGTGGTCAGGTCACCAGACTTTTTTGTAATTTTATTTAGTAAATGGAGAATGGATGAGATGAAAGATTAACAAGATGGATTATCGTATTGAGATAATATTTTCAAATTGATTTATGATGTAGGGTAAAATATACTTTAAAATAAACAGGCAAATTCAAAACTTATTTTGTACAAAATAATAAAATCAGCAACATGTATAAGCTGCTTACTATGGGCAGTACAATCGGCAGGACACGACACATTAACGAAATTAAAATTCAGAAATACTTCATTATTTTTATGTTCTCACTTGCTAGGTTATCCGGAATATTTAGAAAAGGCCTCCATCGAACTGGCACACAACTGAATGGAAGACAATGATTTTCCTTCGGTTCTTTATAGCTCTCAGGCTTCACCCTACACCTCATCATGCATTTGTCTCGTTTCTGAAATTCAGTGTACTAATCGTCATGAGTATTTTACTATATTTTAGCCAATCTAGCAACCATGTATGCCCTCCTCTAGAGCCTAGACGGTTTGACGGAATGGCATGAAACTTTCTACGGATTTAAAGAATCATCAAGAGCAGTGCATTTTGAATGTTCCAGATTAATCCTACACATGATGTGCGAGATATTAAATAAAAAACATATAAATTATTTTAATTGTAGACAAGTTAGAAAAGTTTAGTAAATTTATTTGAGATTAGTATAAATGATTGTACATGTTTAATATTTTGTAAAATTTTAAAACGTTGATTTAAAAAAAAGAAAATAATATTAAATAAAATTTTTCGCTTTGATTGTACTTACCTCCATGTTTTAATAAAGTAATAAATGAATGACAACTTGTCATTTTTGACAGTTTAATTTTCAATTTTTATTAGACATTATTTTAATGTATACTATTTTGTAAATTTTTTGTGATTTTGTTTTACATATTTATCAAATTTATTATAATTCATCTTTTACTTCATAGATGCTATTAATTTTTAATTTAATGAATTTAATTAAACTTATGCAGACATATATAAATATACCTATAAAAAATCTGATGTGTCCAGCACATAACCTCCCGCCCAATACTACTCTTAAAAGATATTTAATGTTACAGAAACATACCTTCTTATTTGTTTATTATTTTTATATTTGAGAATTTTCATTTTCTTTTGTATATTTATTTAATTTTATGACATATATTTCACTAAGAAAACAGCTTCACAATCACAATGACATGTGTCACATTTCGTAAAAAATTGAAAATTTTTAAATGTTTTCATGGTGTACTAGGAATGCAAAATTTGTAAAATCTAATTTCTTTATATTTTATTATCTCTAAATCTAATGAAAATTAATAAAATTAGTGTAATCAAAACAAATGTCAAATTAAATATTCTTCAACTTTCAAAATAACATAAATTGTTGAAAAAGGCAATTTAACCGTGTTTTTCACGATAAACTGTTAAGAGCTTCAAGCAAACTGCTACTTCCGGTTGACCAATTTTATCCAAAATCTAATCAGCTCTTCATTTAAATATAAAAAGCAATAATTCACAAAATTGTATTTTTTGGTATTATAGTATTTGAGTTATGCGAGACGAAAAAATTGCCACAGACTACACACATACATACATACAGACATCATCGCGAAAATAGTAAAATCGTATTGTAGGGACCCTAAAACGTGCTTATTCATTGAAAACTCACTACCCAATTTTTTGACCAAAAACAATACCTCCCTTACCTAGAGGTAGGCGGGAGGTAAAAATTGGTACTTATCGCATTGCGTTCATTATTTTTAATTTAATTATATCTTTCCTTAGTTATCAACACAGTATATAGCAAATAACGAAACTAAATACGATTATTTACTTAGCAAACAGAAATATTTTCAAAAAAGATTGGTAAAATTTCAGAAAATGCATCTTAAATCCCTAGCTTCAAATTGTTCGGTAAATTCTAAGGTACTTTTGCCATACACTACTAACTAATAATGAAAGCAATATTTTTTTCTCGAATGTGAAGTTTGATGCACGCTAGCAAAGATTATTTCATAAGTATTCTAGACGTATTTTTTCGAATACTAAAATGAGATATATAAGTATTCGACAGACGTGAACATTGAAAATCATAACTTAAAAAAAAATCAGAAAACATAAGGTACTGGAAAACTACTTTAGATTTTAATTCTTCTTCTTCTTCTTTTTAATGTATATTTACCAAAATAAAAAAGTACATTTCCTGATAATGATGTACATCTAGTACGTCGAATATTTAATTTTTTAAATAGTGTACACCCCTCACCACCAGCAAAGTAAGTTCAAACCAAATATCTAATATATGCAGTCACAAAATAGTTAAATAAAACTAACTTACAAACTTACATACCTTTTATCTATATTTTTGTTACTGTTAGTGGTAACAAATGTACAAATAACCTTACGGTAGAAGGGTTCTTTATTGTATACGTATTTATCTTTTTAAAAATAAAAAATATATTAAAAAAATAAATATGCATTTAGCTTTTCTTTTGCCATCAATCTTCATTTTTCATAATAATTCCATTTTAACGTTTTCGTTTTTCTCTATTGGGCTTATAACGACACACTGACATTAAATTATTAACAATAAAAAAAATATCATCACGCCTTTTACCCATTGTGGGTGTGGCACTCTGCTTACGCAGATCTCGGTAAGTGATATATTTTTACGTATGAAGTGCGGTTACCAGCCGTCAAATCATATTCAATAATTGAATAATTCAATAATAATTTTAAGAATTGTTCAGTCAATCCTGGTTTTTGAGGGTTATGTTTATGTGGCGTTTCGTATTGAATAATTCACCCACACACTATTATTTATTTTACCTGACCAAATAAGTGACCTGACCGGCCATTGTAAATGGTAAATGACCTACAACAATAATTAAACATAATTATTTGTCGTCATGATATATACGAATTTAATTTAATAATTGAAATTATGACTATGAAAATGATAATTATTGTTAAAATTGTATGTCAAACGGAAGCTTAATATTATTAAATTAATGATAATATTTAAAACATAATGAACAATATCCAACCTAAAATTAAATCCAAAAACCATTAATTCATGCAAATTCTCGGGTGTCGTTGAATACCAACCAGTTTTCATTAGCTATACCGGCACAAACAAGCTTTGCACTACCACATATTGCCGTGCGTGCCACATCTCTAACATGGTGCTACTATCGCTGCTAGTGACGAGTCAAGCTGCAGGGGCAGGAGACGTTAGAGGGGTGCAAAACCCGCAGCTCGCTAGATCCTGACGAGATTAGCACGCGCTCGCGTAATCCCCGCACGATATCAACGGAGATGTTAGTGAAGACTGATGAATGTGACAGCGAGCAGATTGGGTAACATGCTGATTTGCTGATTTCTCTGATGCTGATTAGCTATCACTTTGGGATTGAGGAAGTTTCTTGTAGGGAACGTGAAAGGTAATATAGAATGTAAAATACAGATATATTTAAAGGATATGTTTTTGTTTTCATTAATTTTTTTTATTGTGTGATTGGTGTGAATTGCAAAAAATTAGAAAATTTGCTAATTATATTGAAACTAGACTTTAAAATTTCAATCTCAGACTGGGTTTTTATTTTGTTGACATATTTCATTTATTTTATTTATCCACATCACTTCTCCAGTTGAAGAACTATCTTTTCATGAAAAATTTACACAATAAACTGAACCTTAAGAAATCCATGTCAACCCAACTTGAAAGTTATTAGTAAAGCAATAATTGGCATTAGTATAATTTGAAAGTGAGGAATTGTTCCCAGTATTATAAAAACTAACGCTTGGACAAGATACGACTTACTAATATACATACATATATGCTTATTATAGTTATAGGTAGGTATATAATATACAGGGTGTTAATACTAAGTCGTTACACCCGAAAATGGTAGATAGAACTCATTAAAACAAACAACTTTTTTTAGCTCAAATTTTTTATTTGGAGCCCCATTTCATAGTTATTGGCGTTCTCTTGTTTTTCGAAAAATCGTCATAATTCCCTTATTTTAAGGAATATTTAAATAATACAAAAACTTTAAGCATTTGCTTTCGGTTTTCTAAAACACTTGTATTTACAATTATTTTCTATTTCATCAAATAACAAAATGGCGACCAATCAAAAATTTCTAAACTTTCTATTACAATATTTGTCTGAAACATTTTTTCTATCTGGCAAAATAAAAAGTTTTTGTTCACTTACTTGGCTTACATAAGTATTAACAAACTAAAAAAAAGCATTTAAAACGAAGAAGCTGCTTAAAACAATGAAACAAAAAAGAGATTAGATTTGACAAGTACTCAAAAACAAGTTACTTAAAGTTTTTGTATTTTTTAAATATTCCTTAAAATAAGAGAGTTATGACGATTTTTCCAAAATAAATTTCGAATAAAAATAAAGAATTTAAACATTTCTGAATCAATATGTATTAGTTATTTACATACCAAATGCGGGAACAAATGGTTCCCAGATGAGTGTTTGGCGGCGCGAGCTTGCGAGCGCTGCCATAGAACGAATCCGGGAATAGAGTTCACGCAAGAGGTTTGTACAATATTTTTTGTACGAAAAGTATAAAATTAATAACAGTCCATACAAGGAAATGAAGTTCTTCAAGTAGTTATTTTGATAATTGTCAAAGTTGCACTATAAATATAAACACACAAATTAATTTGTCTAATACATCAGAAAACAATAAAAATATTTATAATATTTACCATATTCACTTGTAAATTTATTATATTTCTTATTTATATTGAGATAACTTAACATTACATTTATATGTTATGTATTTTACAACTGTCATATTGGGCAGATTTTATTGCCAACATTGATAACCAAATGCACTAAACTTGTAATTTTTAAATTCAATTTCATTCTTATCCCATCATTGTTTATATGAATATTATATAAATGGATGTGTGGAATACTATATTTTTTATTATAAATATAATCTATTAATAAACGCTTTAGAAATAGACATGTTTTCGTCGAAATTTCTCGGTTGTCTATCTGCTGAAGACCTGGGAAATGGACATTTCGGACGTTACTTAGGCAACGCTAAACAACACATTTCAATGTATGAGTACAAAAAAGAATTTAACTTATTGTTTCATGTGTCCAGAAAACTTCTACTTCCGGTTTTTCAATTATCGCAAAAACTAATTTAATTCTGCACATGGTTGCGAATCTGAAGAGATAAAATAGTCAGTGAGATGTATATTACTATATCTGTACTTTAACCCGGCTATGGCAAATTTGGTTTACTGTATTTGTATTCTGAAGCGTATTAATTTTTAAAGGAATAAAATAAGGGATACATATCTTTTATGTCAATTAAAATAAAAATGCTAGTAACCGCTCCATACGCGCAAAACTATATAGCTTACCGAGATACTCTGAACAGAGTGCAACATCCAAAATGGGTAAATGGCATGATGATTTATTTATTTATTTTCAAAACTACATATATATTTTAAACCATCTACAAGAATCAGTAGCCCATTTCTATAAAAAAAAGAAAAAATAATTATTTGAAACTAAGGAAGTTCGTTCTTAATATTTTGTAATCTGAATGGAAATAATTATCTAGTACTAATCTTGAACATAGCTCACAGCGATAATTACGAACAGGAATATGTTGTTTCCTTACCTTCATTTCAATTATATCTAAATCGATTTTAAATTTGTGGTTTTACAAATCGGCACCATTCAAATCGCCATTAATCGGGCAGAAAAATCGTTATTTAATCCCTTTCACCCTGCAAATCCTTCAACATCTACAAAACAGACAGAGATAATCACGCACAGAACCACAAATTCAAGCGCGAAATGCGTTTAGCATTTAAATGCGTTGCCATTCCTCACGCAACGGAACCGTGCCTTGAGTCTGTCTTGAAGTTGGAGAGAACGAGAACAAAGCAACGCTGTGCTGCAGTCACGCAACACGGGCCCGGAACACAGACGGCCATGGAAAAAGAAACAGGAAGAAGAAGAAGAACAGTTAAAGGTGTGGGAGCACGAGCAGACCAAGTGATCGATGGAGAGCTTTGTAAGGAACGTGTTACCAAATTGCCGACAGCCCTGGAAGATTACCGCTTTGCTCTGGTTCAATTCCTGGATTTCTATCGAGGATGTGACTTTTAAGGATTCCCTAAATCCTGAACACAATGCACTGGCCCTTTTCTGCCCACCGGCTGCTAGATTGAGCAGCGGATTCGACGGATTTCATTGAGAGGAAATCGAGAATTAATTTCGTTACTAATGGCATTATGGAATCAAATATAGTATTAACATTGATGGAATAAATTACTTAAGTCAGGAGTTTATAGCCAGATATTATTGGAATATATTTATAAAGAATCCACTGATTTTATAAATATAAATATAACTTCTAAATATGTATATTTTGTGCAGGAGAAACAATCTTGAAACTGTGAATTACTGTGTGTTCCTGTTCTTATTCCACACTAATTCTAATGACAATTTTAACGTATTCCAGTAAACTGTCTTATTTCTTCTGTTCAGTATTATCGGGCATATTCGCTAAAAAATTGCCCCCGTAACAACTAAAACTAAAACTTAATTGTCTTGCTTTTTTAAAATGTTTTTTCTGGAGCTGGCTAAAGAACGTAGGACGTCCAGCTAACTTCAGTTCTGGTTGGTTCAGGCTAAGTAAATATTTTGTGTTTGATGTTCTGTATTTTAATTGTGGTAAAAATCATATTTTACACACGTGAGCAAACGTGCATTTAATCACTCATCCTGTTGGACTTCTGGACTTATGATTAAATGCACTAATTTGCTCACTAGTATTAAAATTGCTATTAAATTCACATGAAACATTAAATATTAAACAAAATACTAGCATGTCTTTGTAGAAAGAGCTCCAGGTATCTCTTAAATATAAAATCTGATGTGCATTTTATTGACATCAAACCCAAAATAAATCATGGTAAATTAAGAAGAACGAGTTTCATAATTGACCTTTTATTTTTTCAACTATTATGAAATGAGATCTGAAATTAATTATTTCTATTTTACTGTTTAATAATTCAGTGATAACGCATCGAACTGTAGATTGTGGATCATGGATCCTCAATTCTATTCCCAGAGCCGAAAGTTGTTATTTTAACTTTACCTCTGAAGTTCCTCTTTAACAAACTTTTTTTGGTGGAAGTAACATGACGGTTAAATCGTAGTAATAGTAATAGTGTGCTCGGTTTCCCGCCATTGGTCACGGCCACCTAAGATGTTTGAAATTGACTGTGGGATTCGAACTGAGGATTTCATGACGCATAGTCCGATGCGTTACAATGGAATATCAAGAAAAACCCTAACGCCAGGTGTCAAGTTATAGGAAATTTAAATAAATATTTTATTACTATATATATATATATATATATATATATATATATATATATATATAAATAAGTAATAATTGCTTGTAAAATAACATTCTTGTTTAATAAGCTCATTAAAATTTTACAGGTTTTAGATATTTATCTTCAATGAAACAGAAAAAGGAAGAAAGCGTAATTGTTTATGTAAAATAATTATTATTTTGATTCTTGAACATTTCAGAATATGAAATGAGATCGCTTTGATCCTTGAAAATAATAAATAAGACGTCAAAGTCCCCTCGCAACTTGGGAGATAAAACCAAAATTAAAATTTCATCTTAGAATAATGCACGAGTCGTTTTCCCTCCCACGCGTAAATAATGAAGTGGTTTTTATTTTCACACTTTATCAAAATAAACGGTAAAGATAAATCTATCGTAAGAATTTTTAATATTAAGTAATTAATTTTCACATTATTTAATTTCAAATTAAAACTGTAGCCTTCCTTTGAACGGGATTTTCTGTTAGAGATTATTCAATTTTTTAATCCGTGGAAATACTTCCCATACTTGTACAATATGAACGTGACTAGAATTATTTTATTTTTATTATTATTATTATTATTATTAAAGCGGTCTCAACTACTGAGGTTCTATGCCGCCTCAGTTTCTCGTTTTCAACGGTGTGACAACGGCGCGCAGTGTTCGCTAGTATGGTAAGCGGTCACCCATTTAAATACTAACCGCAGGAAATATTGCTTAACTTGCGTTATCGAGTGAACCGGAATCAACGATGTGACTAGAATTAAAATGCTAATTACATAGAAGCACATTTAAGCGATTTATATTCCACTACAATACTAAAAAAATACATGCTTTCATATTTTGAGAGAAAAAAATATTCATGCTAATGTAAGTTCTAGAAACAAAATTACTTATTGGTATGACATATTCGATATTTTATTTATTTAATTATTTTTAAAATTAGGATTTCAATTACAGCGTGATCATATATAATGCCCTGCAACGAAATAGTGAACTAATTTGACATTTCTTGTTAAATATACAGTAAACATTTATTTCGTTAGGGAACATGTGAATAATTTTTATATTCATTGCAGTTTCTTTGAATTTTTTCATATAAAAATATGATTAATGAATTATTTAAATATGCAGCGCTCAACGTGACAAATATATTTGATTGTTCTATAAATGTTACTACGGTGGATTCCCTCGAAAACAATTTCACAATTTTCACAATAAAGTCTGTATGTGTATTTTCATGTCGTGTATGATAACTCAAAATGTAATGACATTATCATTTTTATATTTCAATTTAGAATCTGTAGTGTAACGTTCGTAGATTTGGAACGTTTTTATTTAAACAAAAAGCAATATTATTAATAACACTAATTATTATAATAAAAAGTAAAAGTTAATTAACACAAGGTATATAACACTTAAATAACAAATACAGAAACTTATACACTAACACTTATTACTACTGTAAATAAACACTATTATTTATATAAATCAGCCGATCAATATTATGTATGCGATATATTTATGTTCACAAGTTCTTCATAGTAGCTTTGGAGTCGACTGTCTGACTGAGTCTGAGTCAACTAACTGACTGACTGACTGACTGCTCCCGGTGATTCGCTCTTTTATATATCACGTTCCTTGTTTCTAGCAGTGCCTGGTATATTCTCTATTGTGGAGCAAACGGACTAGTTCGAACAAGCCGGTATTGCGTCATTTACTCGGCGGCGTAAGCCGACAAGCTTCAACTTGTCGTTGCCGCATTCGTTACAGTATATTTAAGTTATGAGCTTATTAGACTTTCGCACCAATCTAAACACCAAAAGTAGCAGAATACTTGAAGCCCCATGAAGTTTTTTAAACATATCTCAGTAAATAATTGTTTTATGCTAAATTATAGCCTGATAAAAAGATATAATTGACACAGATACTTAGGTGGGAGGATATGTGCTGGGCACATCAAATTTTTGCCTCTCACACGTATATGTAAGGGAAGTACATATTACTAAAACAAGTCTTCTATATGTTATTTTTTCGTTTCCTGATGAAGAATTAAGTTCATTAATTCGAAACGTTATGTTTAGACACATATTTTTACAGAACTATTATTTAAAAGTCTTTTAAAGTATGAGTTATGAAAGTTATTTGTTGTTAAAATTTTTGTTCACTGAGTAACAGGGATAGAGTTGCCGAATCTATGTTTTGTTATTTTTGAAGCACTGCTATTGAATAAAATTCGGCCTCATAAAAATAACATTTTAATTTGGACCCAAATATTACATTAAATGGGGTTTTCTATATTATTTTTGTTATCTAAAATGGAAAACAAGCTTCGACTTATGAATAAATAAAGTACGTATTTTCATCAAACTACAAAACAATAACATTCACTGTAATCCTCTTTAAGAATTTCATTCCATAACGTTCACAATGCCACCCACATTCATTCTATCCGTACCCAAGTTTGTTTCGTAATACCCAGAGAACTGAGAACATATCTGCTTACTCCAACATTGCTCTGTTATTTATGTTGCATAATGGGCCCGGGTGCTTGCCGGTTCTCTCTGGCTGTTTAGGATAAAACCTTCTCGTCTCGGTGACGCTTGTCGCGGCTCCCTGGGGAGCTCTCTCCCTTTACTACAGGGATCAGGCTACTTGGAGGCCGGGATCGGGAATACCGGATAGCATGGGACACGAGATACGGAATTGGGAGAAGGAGGGATGTCGCCAGAGTGCTGGCTTGTGTTTTGATGTGTAATTCGCTTTTTATGTTTTGTGTTTTGAGATGGTCAGATGGGAAGAATAGTAATTTTGTTTAAAAGGAAAAAGGTAGCGAGTGTTTTAAGTGTCATTAGTATATTTAGAACGTATTTGTTGTGTTATTCTTGAAAACGAATGTTCTATCATTCTCTTTTTGTAAAATGTAAAGGCAAAACAAATTAATACAACTCATTGCGTGCATACTTCTCTCATAGGTAGAAAATTGTGGAATATACATGCAGTCTAATAATCGTAAATGTCTGCTTTATGCAAAAGTATTGGCACTAGAAAACTATTTATAGAAGCTAGAATGCAATTGTATGTATGTACCTACATACTACATACATATGAATAATGTTTGCTTTTTGTTCCATTTTAACATATGACAACATACACAGTATTTCATATTCATAAAATGAGTATATTTATTGTGAAAAACAAATATAATACTTGAGAAATATTCTACTAATATTTTTCTTCATATTATACACATGTACAGACTTTAATTAAAAACTTTGGGAGCGTGACCTGACGGTGAGGGTAACGGCTGGTAACAACACTGCACGTGTAAAAGTAGATCACTTACCGAGGACTACGAAAGCAGAGTACCACACTAAAGATGGATTAATGGTGTGATGATATATTTATTATTTTTAATAATTTGATAATAAAAAGTTCATATATTCATATATAAAATAAATAAATATGTCATTACCTCATTTACATATTTTTATGAAGATACTCTTTTGTCGCAGATCTCGTTCAATTAAATACCGAGTGGAGAAATTTTTACAATGACAAACTTTACCTAATAAGCCCTTCACGAAATGAAGCATAAGAAAATTCACAAATTGAGCCTAAATACAGATTGCCATGAGAAATGAACCAAATAACTTGAACATTTCTGTTCACAGATCAGTCAAAATATTTTTAAAATTTCGATACTTTTCTATTTGATGTTGATTAACTATTGATATTTAGTATTATAGCAAATAATAAATAAAGCACAATAGAAAAAACACAATGCGCTAAACGGTATTAAAAATTATTTTGACAGATCTATCAATAAAAACTATTTAATGAGGATAAAAAATGAACGGTTATGTCGAACAAACTATTTTACATGGACACATACATAAATTTAAAAAACACGTAGAATTGGATAATTTCTAAAAGAATTCTGGATAGAAGTTACAAAGAATTATATTATGTAATACTTTTATTTGAAGTATTTTTTTTTTATAAAATTAAATTAACCTAGGCAAAAATACTTCTCTTGAAACACCCAAAAACAGAGTACGTGCCAATATTTGTACAAAATTTAAACACAAAGATAACAATTTTTGTGCTACTTGACTGAGAGCCTAGAATAAAATTTTGAACCCTCCAATACAATTGCGCAAGAAATGAAATGTTTAATTTATATTTGTTAATTTCCTGAAAAAAAAAATGTTTTTCCTTTGTAAACGATACATAAATAATGTACTACAATAGTTTTTTTAAACAACCTGTGCAAATAAGTAGGAACATTAAAACATTTCAAGTAAACTTAAATATATATATTTTAAAAATTATTTTTGCTGAACGCTAAAAAAATATATAAAATGCCTATTATCGAGAAAAGTAAATCACCGAAAAATAGTTAGCGTAACTGTAATCTTTTCGAAAAAACATTTTGAACACCATTGATCAAATTCCATACAAGCAAATCTAACAAAAACAAAACTTTAATAACTTCGAAACTTCGTTAAGAAATTTCCCAATCCTGCTTTAAAGTTCCAAAAACTCCCAATCAACTTTTGCCACATAACCTAAAACATGAAAAGCAACGACATTCGATACTTGCTCACCAGTCACCAAACGATCCCGTCGATCTCCTTTGGGCTGTGCACATTTTCTCTCTGCTCACGTCTCGCAACTAAGGTAAATCCCCGGAGTTGGAACTTGGCTGTAACTTGCCGACATGCACACAAACATAACACGTCGGGGGGCATTTAAGACGCTCAAACACACGCGAATGTCACAAAGAACCGGGGGAACGCACAACGAACACAGAACGGGCGGTGAGAAAAAACTTGGGAGATAATCATCAGCGATCTCGCAGGAAAGCTTGGCAGGGGCACCGCTGCAGGCGAAATGACGCAGGTGAATACAGCCGGAGATGTAGGGAACGAACATTTAAGATATTGCTACGAGGTGAAGTTTTTGCGAGCGTACAAACGCACATTGAAAGTTTATGTTTTGTGTTCTTCAATTATTTCACTCGTCGACTACTCATCTCAGTATAAACTATTTAAATAATACCTACTACCGAATTTATATTATATACAAACTGTGTTGACAAGACTATGCAATTTGAATATTTTCAAAGAAAGATGAAAAATAATAATGTACAATTGCAAAATGTGTAAGTGCAAATCAATTTTTCTTATATGTGTATGTATAACATATAAATCTGAACTGGAATATTTAATTTGATATATTTTTGACATAATGGAATAAAAGTTTCAGTTATTTGTTTCTTCTCATAACAGCTATGACTACTATATTATTAAATACTTAATAATTCAAGAAATTTGTAAATAATAGTTTTCCATATTTTATATAGCTACGCCAAAAATGCATCGGCAAAATTATGAATACTGTTCTAAGCAGGAATTATGACGAAATTTAATAAATAAATTCATGCCTCGCGATATATTCGGTTGATTATTCACTGCCATATTTTGTGAAAAGTTTGGACCCTTGGGGCCACACTATATTTTATGAAAAACAGCTTAGCGACATATTTCTAAGTCAAAAACTTTTTGCACAATTTTTTTAGTATACAAAAATGGCACAATATTTGTGCCTCGTGGCTTCCGTAGCAAATATACCAGTAGCACATAAGTTATGCCACATGGTAATCAACGTGCTAAAACTATCTTCTTAATTAAATAATTAATAACATAAATAACAGAACTGTTTTTCACCTGTATCATTTCTTTGTATTAATTTATTGTCTACTTCAATATCGCAAAATTTTTTCTCGAAATAATTGTTGTACAATCCAGTATCATACTTATATAGTTGAAATAAAAAAAAATTCTCTGCTTAATAGACAAAACATTTATATGGGTTACTATTTAAAAATATATATATTTATTCCATCGTTTGGGAACCACTGGTTGAATTTTCTATTTGTTATTCCTATTAAATAAGGTCCTTTAATCCTGGTCATTTCTTTTGTATAACATTTTTCTCTAGTCATTAGTTTGCCTAAAACAGCGCTGGTTTTTTTTTTAAGGAAATCATCACGCCATTTGTCAATTTCGGTGTGGCTCTGCTTGCCCAGATCTCAATAAATAATATATATTTAAACATAAAGTGCGGTTACCAGCCGCCAAGTCACGCCCCCCAAAGATTTAGTGAAGGGGCACCACTGCAACTGGTATAAAGTCAAAATGGTATATATCGGCTATGAAATTTGGTCTGAGGAACAATCTTACCGGTATTTTATGATTCCTATACTTCCTTATATTGTGATAAAAAATAGATAAAGGTAAAAGCTTTACATAATGTGTTTTAATAAATTATTCAATGCATCAATCCACTATCACAAAAAGTATTTTAAATATTAAACTTAAATTATAAAAGCTTAATATTTATATTTTTGCCAAAATTTCATTAATCTGTGCAAACCCAATCAAACACTAAATCATGTTGCATATTCCGGCAGAGGCAAACCCTAATCTCGAATATCCAATTATTCCCTTTGAACAATCGAGTTACCTCCGCCGCCAACAATCGCGGTCGTATGTAAATTTAATGAATTACTTTCTAATAATGTTTTGTCTTAATGAAGCATTTAACTAATGCCATTGGGCCGGGGAAATTCCTTCCCCTGGGAATGGTTTAATTGCTGTTAAGTGACATCCCCGTTTTTGATTTATCGTCCTATATTACAGCAGTGACGTATATTGGTATTAAACCGACGACAACGCAGCTAAAGTTGCCAGTCCTGATGTAATCCCTTTATGCGAGTGATGTAATATTGGTACAGTGTAGATGGCCCTTTATGTGCCCCAGCTGGGCGGTAGATGCGAAGTGCGAACTTTAAGGCTTTTGACATTTGAACGCGCGGACTTTTTCAAAGGTCGACTCTCCCTTAGTCATGTTTTATTTAATTTTATGTCTGAGTTAAAGCTGACAGCTTACTACGCGGAAAGTTACTTTTTATATCAGCTCAGTCTAATAATAGTTCACGATGATGGAAAGTCACACAAGTGTGAAGGTGAAAAATGGAACGAGGAGAGAAATGAGAAATTCTTAATTTACACTGTTATAATATCTACTTTATTTAAAAAAGTGCGACCGTTTTCCACCACTTAAAAATACAAAACTGAATAAACAAGAATGCTGGACAAAATACCAAACAAAAACTTACACTAGAAAGCTTATATAAAACACATAATTTAAATAAATAAATAAAATAATTAAAATCTTTGTTTAAATAAAGTACTGGAACAGTATGAATTAAGACGTGAAAATTTCCCTTTTCTCTCCTCGCACCATTATAATAGTTCATTTACTTTGATAGTGGTACGAAAAAATCATGATTTAAAATATGTTTTAGTAAACATAATTATACTCTACTTAAACCCAAATTCAAAAATTGATCTAAAGGAATATATTTAAATTTATTTATTATGTTTATATAGTGTCTACTAAAGTTAAACCGTCAAACGGAACATAGGAATATATAAAATTATAAAAGATTTTTTGATTTAGTCCAGTAAATATTTTATTTAAATACAATGTTTCCTATTATTGTACAAGTTAGATAACGGTTCCAACAGAATCGCACCACATTCTATACTCCTATTACAATATGTCAGCAGTTTCTAGGATGAGGAGTTTAGCAGCGTAGTGTTTTAAGATAGAATAGTTAGAATGTATTCAGCTTCAAAAGCGAACAGTTGTATCTTGTTTTGCTAACTTAAATAAATTTTTTAAAAACACCTTTTCTGATTGAACAAACATAACTGGCGCAGTCGGTAGGATTGTTAAGAGATTTACACCGAAATTCTAAAAAGAATCAATTCGTTCAAGTGTTAAAATCGTTGGTGTTAACCATTAACTTAACAATCGCAAATTATTCTGACGGCAATTGCAACACCTGCAAACCCGACGAATCAACCTACGAAGTTCATCAGTCAAGAAGGTACAAGCAGATTGGCGATCATCCGAGGACTTCCAGAAGTACAACTCGTCGAAGGTGATCATCTGTTTCCTGTTCGTACATTCTCCTGGCCTAGCAGACCAACGTCTCTACCAGCATCACCGCTGAGCGCAAATCAGCACCCGTCACCCGTCACCGTCGAACGAAAATCGACAAAGACCCTATGAAGCTTTTATTAATTCTTATGTTGTAAGTAAGAATATTTATCTTTGTATTTTTTGTAAAAATATCGTTTAATTTTAATTCAAAATTGACGATTTAATTAATTTGTTAAACAATTTAAATATTGATCAACTCAATATGCCGAATGAACATATAAATGTAACCCCTGGTGCTCTTGTAAATTTGGACACCAATGTATTAAAAGTAGTAGATCTTATACCAGAATATAATGGTGATAAGAAAACGTTATCTCATTTCCTAAAAGCCACTGAGGAAATTTTAGAAATTATAAATCAGAGCAATCCCTCTGAAATTACTAAATCTTTGACTTTAATTACTATTAAAAAGAAAATCACTGGAAAAGCTAGTGAATATTTAACTACTTGTCCCAACATTAAAAGTTGGAAAGATTTAAAAGAATTTTTAATATCTCAATACCAAGACAAACGAAACGAATGCACTTTAATGATTGAATTATGTCAATTGCAACAAAATAGAGAAACTATTTTCGAGTTTCTTAAGAAATATAATGAGTTATTTCTTCTTTATATTAATAATATTGAAACTAAATACCATCCTCAATCAGTACAAGATTTTAAAACTTTCGGACATAAATTTGCTACGCAGTGTTTCATTAGAAACTGCAGAGAACCTTTTAAGTCACAATTAGCTGCTAGAAATCCTGGCACGTTAGATGAAATAAATAATTTATTAACTAACGATTTTCAATATTATAAAATTAACTCGAATACAAATCAATCACAATCGAATACGAGTAACTCCCAAACTAGACCACATGCATCTCCAATGCTAAAATACCCGCAACCTAAACCAGTGCAACAACAATTTTACCAGCCTGGTCCATCATATAAATTTCCTTCGCAACCAGCAAGATCACAACGCATGCAACAACCTGCACCTACACCCATGTCAATTTCGACACGCACATTTAAAACATACAAAACCAAACCAAACAATTTTACTCCCTATGGAAGGCAAAATTATATTTCTGAAGAACTAAATAATGTAGAAAGCGATGACGCCGCCACTGGTACAGAAAACCAGATAGCATTCCAAGAACAATTGGAAACGGTCGACACCGACATTTGTAATGAAACCGAAGATTTCACGTATGATGAAAATTTTCATTTGGATCAACACGTAGATTTGAATCCCTAGCGATTAATATGATATCAAAATTACCTTATATTGAATTACAAAAATTATTTATACTTATTGACACGGGATCCTCTCAAAATTTTATTAATAAAAATTACGTTTATAAAAATAAAGACAAATTTAAAATATTTAATGAAAAATTTAAAATTCAGACAATGAATGGTGAATCTGAAGGATCAGAATATACCTTTATAAAATATAAGGGTAAAAATATTAAATGTTACCTATATAATTTCCACAAATCATTCCATATTTTACTCGGTTTTAATGCTTTAAAATTATTACAAGCCCAAATAAATTTGAGCAAAGAAGAAATTAAATTATTAAATAATAAACATAAATTTAAATATTTTAATGAACAATCTAAACCAGTTTATAATACCGAAATAATAAAGAAATTAAATATTAGACATGAACACTTGAATTCGGAAGAATTAAATGAATTAACCAAAACCTTGAATCACTATAAAGACTTAATTATCTCTAAAAATGAAAATCTAACCTTTACCTCTAAAATAAAACATAAAATACAAACAACAGACGATATTCCCATCTACACAAAAAATTATAAATTCCCTGAAATTTACAAAAATCAAGTTAATGAAGAAATTGATAAATTATTAAAGAACGGAATAATACAACCAAGTTATTCACCGTGGAATAGTCCAATTTGGGTAGTAGAAAAGAAACAAGACGCCTCTGGCATAAAGAAAATTCGCGTAGTAAATGATTTTAGAAAATTAAATGAAAAAACTGTCGATGATCGATTCCCGATACCTGATATTACAGAAATTTTAAGTAAACTTGGCACATCAAATTATTTTACTACATTAGATCTCACTAGTGGTTTCCATCAAATTGAAATGGACCCCAAAGATATAGAAAAAACTGCTTTCTCGACAGAAAATGGACACTTTGAATACAAGCGAATGCCATTCGGTCTGAAGAACGCGCCTGCGACGTTCCAAAGACTTATGAACTACGTTTTAAAAGATTTAATTAACAAGGCTTGTTTCGTTTACCTCGACGACATTATTGTACTCGGTTCATCCCTACAAGAACACATACAAAATTTGAAAGACGTTTTAGATAAATTGCGTGAGGCTAACTTAAAAATCCAGTTAGACAAATGCGAATTTCTCCGAAAAGAAGTTGCATATTTGGGACACGTCATAACAACTGACGGAATAAAACCTAACCCTGATAAATTAAAAACTATTCAAAATTTTCCTATACCTAAGACCGTTAAAGAAATAAAATCATTTTTGGGTCTTCTTGGATATTATAGAAGATTTATTAAAGACTTCGCAAAATTGACAAAACCATTTACAAATTGTTTAAAGAAGAATAGTAAAATTGATTATGAAAATAAAGATTATATCCAATGTTTCGAAAAATGTAAATTATTACTTACAAATAATCCTATACTTCAGTACCCTGATTTTAACCAAGAATTCATTTTAACTACAGACGCGAGTAATTACGCACTCGGAGCTGTGTTGTCCCAGAACATTAAAGGTAAAGATTTACCGATCGCGTATGCCTCAAGAACGCTGAACAATCATGAACAAAATTATTCCACCATTGAGAAGGAGCTTTTAGCAATAGTATGGGCAGTAAAGAATTTTAGAACATATTTATACGGAAGACGATTCAAAATTGTAACTGACCACAGACCCTTAATTTGGCTTAACTCGTTAAAAGAACCTAACCAGAAATTAATTCGTTGGAAATTAAAATTAAAAGAATATGATTATTATATAGAATATAAAAAAGGGAAACAAAATTATGTCGCCGATGCTCTCTCTAGAATTAAACCTACTTTTGAAATAAATTATAAAACGGAAAACATTTTTGAGAATAACCTGCCTTTGGTACACTGTATATCAAAAGATTTTTGCATGAAAAAAGGATTCGCCTCTCAAGTAAATGAATTATATAAAACTAAACAGTTTAAAGATAAAATAAAAATTATTGACGATAAAATAGCTATTCAACATTTTAATAATAAAATTATAATTCACCTTTTAACAAAAGAAAATTATTTCAATGAACCAACTTTATTAAATATCGAAAAATGTTTAAAGAAATTATTGCAGTATCTTATTCAAAATGATATTAATGAAATTAAAATGCCGAAAATTTGCTCTGGACTAGACAATAAAACTTGGTCAAAAATTGAGAATTTATTAATAAACGTATTTAAAAATTCAAATATTAAAATAAATATTCATGTGTTACCTGAAACCCAAGAAGTAATGAATAACGAAGATGATAAGAATAATGATAACCAATCTCTCCAAGTTGAATGCTCTGAAACTGACACCGCATCTGTGCACTCAGATGAGGAAAATCCCATCAACGGCCTTACATATTTGGAATCAGCAGTAAATTATGGTCATAATCAAATAATAGTAAAGAAATCAAATCAAAATTCAGTTAAAATTCAAAAATTATTCGGTACGAAACAGCGAATATATTTTTATATAAATAATATTAATTGTAATAAAACCATTTTAGATTTTATAAAAGCTTACTGTGTTCCCCATGTAAATTATCATTGCTTGATTCCCGAAGAATTCAAATTAGCCTTCAACTCTGTGTTACAAACATACTTTAATGCTGGGCACTATAAATTCATACAGTGTAAAAATTTATTAATTGATATCGAAGATCGAGAAGAACAAATTATGACAATTAGAAACTACCATGAAGGGAAATCAATTCATAAAGGAATTAATGAAACCTATTCAAAATTAAAATTAATCTATTATTTCCCTAATATGATTAAAGATATTCAAAATTTTATAAATAAATGTGAAATATGTTTAAAAAATAAATATGAAAGAAATCCAATTCAGATCCCTAACATTCATACTCCAACTGCGGATAAACCGTTACAGATAATTCATTTAGATATTTTATCTTTAGAAAAACAGAAATATTTAACTATACTTGATAGTTTCTCGAAATTTGCTCAAGCTTATAAAATTAAAGATCAAAATTCTGTTACAATTATATCTAAATTAATTAAATTCTTTTCTCATTTTGGACTACCTGAGAAAATAATAACAGATAAAGGAACTGAATTTAATAATAAATTATTATTAGAATTTCTGCTTAATAAAAATATAAAGTTGCACATTACCAGCACTAATAATCCCAAATCAAATGGAAACATAGAAAGATTTCATAGTTCTATAATTGAAACTATTCGTATATTAAATGATGAACAAAATTTTAAATCTCTGCCATTAAAAGAAAAGGTAATTTATAGTTTGATCGCATATAATAATAGCGTCCATTCCACAATAAAAAATACACCATTTCAAGTTCTCTTAGGACATTTAAATATTAATCAAATAATTCAACCTGAAGAAATAGTAATAGATGAATATAATATAAAACATTCTAATGTAATGAAGGCATTATTTAAACAAGTAAAAGAAAACATAATCAACAGAAAAGAGAAGTATAGTGAACAAGTTAACATTGACGAACATATCCCTGACACTGTCTATATTAAACAACATAAAAGACACAGTGGAAAAGTAGAGAAACCAAAATATAAGAAACAAACTTTAAAAGAAGTAATCCCTGAACGTGGACAAATAATAACAACTAAAAACTTAAAAACTAAAATGGATCAATTAAAAAGACCTCGTATAATTTCAGATATCTTAATTTCAAAAGATCATGGAGCGAGCACTTCCGCAACGTAACCAAAAACTCCGGATTAAATATAATAAATAATTTAAATGAGTAAATTTAAATAAATTAAAATTTTATTAAATAATTTAATACTTAAATATAATTAATGAATAAAAATAATAAATTAATTAAGGTAATATAGTTGATGATATAGATAAGATTACTATACATCAAATATTTCAAAATTTATTAGCCTTCAGTAATTAAATTTACTTATCGTTATTACAAATTGAAGAAACTCTTTCGTTCTGTAGTTTAAATACTTTATACTTTGGGCTAATATCTAGAGAAGAAGTGACTCAGTATATTAATGAAAATATTAAAGAACCAATGAAATCATTGCTTAAAGATAATTATTCGAATAATAAAATTGTGAAAACTGTTTGTTATTTGAGTACAAAATTAGAAATTTTGATTGAAATCCCTATATTTGAACAAAAAACTAACATCCATCAAGTAACTAGAATCCCCACCAAAATTAATGGAAATTTAATAACTTTAAATATTCTTACTGGCTTTTATTCAATTGTTAGTAAAGAAATTTATAAATTGGAACATTGTACCTTTATAAGAGAGAAATTATTTATGTGTAAAGAAATTAATAATATTAATGAAAATTGTCTCTCTGAAATATATTTTAACAAACCAACTGCTCACTGTAAGCAGGTTATACTTGATAAAAATAATTATGTAGTAAAAATAGATTTTTCTAATATTAAGTATATTGTATCTCCTTATAATAGTGGTTATAAAATAGAATGTGAGGATGAAATAATTAATAAAAATTTGAAGGGTATCTTTTTAATAAATAATTGTAAAATTAATGATGAGAATGAAAAATATAATTTTAACTTTGGAAAGATGATAAATTTAAAGATGGATATTAATAAGCATGAATTACTGCCAACGATAGAACCTGTAATTAAAATAAAAAATTTAGAAAAACATTCTCTAAAACCAGTATTGTTAGAGAAATTAAATAAAGAGAACTCACACTCTATTTTTAATAGTATTTTGATAATTGTTATAATAGTTATAATAATTATTATTATTGTTAGTAAAATTTGTAAGAAATTTTATAGAAAGGAACGTGATATTATTCAAGCTGCATCTAACATTATTGAAACATAAGTATAAGTATTTTGTTTCAATAACGTTTCTCTTAAGGATGGAGGAGTTAGATAACGGTTCCAACAGAATCGCACCACATTCTATACTCCTATTACAATATGTCAGCAGTTTCTAGGATGAGGAGTTTAGCAGCGTAGTGTTTTAAGATAGAATAGTTAGAATGTATTCAGCTTCAAAAGCGAACAGTTGTATCTTGTTTTGCTAACTTAAATAAATTTTTTAAAAACACCTTTTCTGATTGAACAAACATAACTTACATAATTATTCTTGAGAAAAACAAATAAATAACTTAAACAAGTAAATATAAACAGCAACTAAGTAAACAAAAAACTATGACTTATAAAATATAGGAAGCCATCGTACAATGAATCAGAGTGAAGGCTTCGAGTTGAACAAGACTTGGCTTCCTCTGTTTTATTTGTTGTTTATGGCGTATTTAAATAAAATATTTACAGACCTTAAACCAAAAGTTTTTCATAATTTTAAAGATTCCTATATTTCCGTTTAATTAAAATGAGTTCTGAATGTTTTTTCAACTTATATGAATCTTTATTTTTAGCTCAATAATCTCATAAATAAAGCGGTTACAAGCGTGCCTCTGACGATAAATATTATATTACTTTGAGATTCTAAGTACTTATACATTATATTAAATTTACTCGTTTATCCCTGCAATTTTCTATGCAATATGAAATAGAACAAATCAACATCAATCCCAGAAAATTTAAATATGTATTTTTTATTGTTTTATTTATAATTAAGTCAGAATACGACTTATTGCTTTTTCGTTAAAAAGGCTCCGAAAAATATGTTATCAATTAAAATATTGTTCGAAATAGACTTGATTAAAATAGATTTCTTAAGGTTCAATTTATTGCCCCCCATTGATGTTCAGTGCAACTTAGTAGACAAACTAAATATAAGAATGGTTTCTAATATAATATAACTTTTTCAGGATGGAAAGAATCAATTCTTTCATTGCCCAAAAAATGGTTATCCGGAGCACATATTCCATACAGCAAAGATTCGTCAACGGATGACCAAGATCCGGTAAGTTAGATGTAACCTCAATATTTCAAAACAATTTTAGAATAAACCATTTATGACATCCATATTCCACGAAATATATTTAAAAAATTACACTATGCGTTTCTATTCAAATTTTTAAGGCACATCAAATTTAATAATTTTCTTTTTATTTGTTCATTATTGTTTCAGGTTATTAGCTTATTCATATACTCTGCTATTTAGATTATGTTAAGTTAATAAATTATATATTTCAATGTCATATTCCATGATACATTTGAAGTTGTACGTGTGATTTTATGAAAACTCAATGTAATTTATATTGGTCCGCAAAATAATAGAAGTATTTGTATTTAGAATATACTGGAACCTATAAAGACAATTAAATTTATACGAATAATTACTATGTATAATAACAGTATATTGGAATTTAAAAAAAAAAATAAACAGCGAACTATCCGTCAATTATTTATTTAAAAACTATGCCGATGTTTTTAATACATAATTGACAGCTAGTCCGTTGTTTTTAATTTTTCCAATTCTCCTCATCAGTCGATCATCGCATCCTATAGGAAATTTGTATAATAGTATAGCGTGTTCGAATTTGCCTGGCGATTGACATGACTTGCTAATGGGATAAGCCAGCCAGCGAAATTTTTAATACGATTATCTTTTCAACTGTTTCCCCGAAAACTGTTAAGATAATTTTATACATACATACCTTCAGAAAACGACATTTAAAATTCATTAGTTCAGCAGCACTGTAACAGTGAACACAATGTCGCAAGTTGAATAAGAAGATTTTGAAGAAATTACCACGGTCGCGAAGCCAACACAAAAATATTTATCAAACGACGCAAAAGAAATAGTTCTGAATGCGTTTAACTTTTTAAAAAGTGATAATTACGAAAATGCGCCAATATCAAAAACTGCTGAAATGACTCAAGTGCCATATACTACAGTAAGAAGAATAATAAAAGAAGGTGTACCGGTTAAAAAACAAAGAAGTGATGCTGGAAAATCGAGAATTTTGAATGATTTTCAAAAAGATGTTATTCGTCGGAAAATATATTCGCTTTACAATGAAAATATATATTCTTCACTAAGATTATTGCATCAAAAATTAAAAGATGAATGTGATATTACTTGTGCAGTTAGTAGTCTTCGCAGTGTTCTCCTAAGCATGAAATTCAAGTTTAAAAAAATTGATAAACGTCGAGTTTTGCTGGAAAGTAGGAGAATATGTCAATGGCGGCATCAATACTTGACTGATTTAAAAAAGTTACGGGAGGATAAACGCTCAATTATATACCTATATGAAACATGGTATGATACACACGACACTAAATCTAAAAGTTGGACTGATGGTAGTGAGAATTGTGTTGCGAATATTCCAGTTTCACGGGGTAAACGGATAATTATTCTTCACGCGGGGAGTGAGCAAGGATGGGTGAATGGTGCTGAATTATTGTCGGGTCACAACATGGGAAACGCTTGTCTGGATTACTATGATAATATGACATATAATATTTTTGTGGAGTGGTTTGGCGGTCAATTATTACCAAATATTCCAGCAAATAGTGTAATAGTTATGGATAACGCTAGTTACCATTCAAGGCAATTAATTAAAATACCCACTAAATCTAGTAATAAAACAGAAATTAAAGAATATTTGAATCATCATGATATATTTTTTGAAGAATCGTACAGTAAAAGTGAATTATTGGAAGTAGCACAAACAAAACTTTTTAAAAGAATGTACGTGTGCGATACAATGGCACAAAAATTTGGTCATACTGTATTAAGACTGCCTCCGTATTACTGTATATTAAATCCTATAGAACTAATTTGGGGACAATTAAAAACAAGTATTAGACGTAAAAATGTTACACCAACCGTGTGTGCTAATGTTGTGGAATTAATTAAAAGTGAAATAAATAATATTAGTGACTTAAATTGGGCTAGTAGTGTTCGGCATGTGATAGACATAGAAAACAGTTACTTAAATTTCAATAATATTATTGATGAATTTATTATAAATGTTGGACAGTCAAGTGACGACACTGATGATGATATTGTTTTCTTCCATGGTAAACTTTGTATATGCATATTTAAATAAAAATAATACATTTTTATGTTGCACTTTTCTCAAATATTTTGTATTATTTGTTCATTATCATTGAATTCAGAAAAAAATACTAAATCGAATAGGCAAATAAAAAGAATAGGTTGCCATTTAAAATAAGAAAGTTGCACCCCGCATTTTTAGAACCACTGGTCTAAAAAAATCTTGTTTCGTTCATTTTAATTGTCTTATAATATAGAAATTGTTTACCAATTTAACCGACCTCGTAGCTCTTATAGTTCTCGAAATAGCAATAGTGTACCACTTAAAATGAACATTCTGTATATTATGTTACGAGGAGTTGAAGTAGATCTTTTTGTGTTGAGCGCATATTGCGGCATTAGCCGATGCTATGCAAATTGAGACAAAGAGACTGTTCATCTTCGACTGACATATACTATTTTTCTTCAAGCGCCCCTGAGCCTGGGCCGTAGCCTAGGGGCCCTCAACGGACCCCGGGAACGGAATCCCTGAACCGAGACCTGGGTCGGAGCCGGAACCTGAGACCCCAGGAAGGCCGTGGGCCCCGGGGCCAGGAATGTAAATGACAGAACCAATTGCAACGCAACTGTCACTCATTACAGCTGCCCTTGTACGTGCTGCCGCCAGTGACCACTGGTATATGAAACAACTATACGCCGTACAATTATATTTACATAATTGCACTCAGTAACATTATAATTGTAATGAGTAAAATTATGATTATCTTCTATACCGTATATGCAGTAGCAGTATATGAATATTATAATATGCTTGAAAATAAAAATTAAATATGAATACCTCTTTCCATCTTCATTACAGCGCGACAAACGTCCCCTGTCGTTCATCTCGCATTATCTCGTGTGTAAATCATACAATCCAAGGTTATGTAGCGCGTCTTTATTAACAGAGCCCTGGAGCCTCCTCGTAATATAGAACGTAATGTTGTGCCCCCCATGTAGTTCTGTTCACAAAGGAGAATGAGGTATACGTACATACATGCATACATTATACTGTGTATTCAGGAACGTAATCCAGACCTGTATTGATTGTATTGTTTGTAAACTAAATAGAATTTAAATTAATCTATAAATATGAAATTTAGCTCATCTGGTTTGGTGAAATGAAATGAATTTAAATTTATGGCTAATAAGGGTTTTTTTTTTAGAGGTTTGTTTTTCAAGCGAGAGCCAATCTGACAGCTGACAGCTGTTTCGTACTCAGTTTGGTTTGCCATTTTACCATAAATAGTCTTAAGCCAGAATCAAGGGGCACCTTGGTCAGAACTACGCTTGCAAATTGTGCAAAATTTCGATATTTTAATTCAGCGAAGACGCTCATTTTTTATTAAATGGCTACGTCAACAAGCAAAATTGTCACCTTTGGGGTGAAGAAAATCCACAAGCCATTATTGAGACGGCATTACATAAACAAAAAGTCAGTGTTTGGTGTGCTTTACGGGCTGTAGGAATCATTAGTCCATATTTCTTTTAAAATTATACCAGCTAGAACGTGACAATCAATGGAGATCGCTCGCTATGAAATCATGAATACTAACTTTTTTTTTCCAATTGAATGGCATTAATGTGGAGGAGCAATGGTTTCAACAAAATGGCGAAACATGTCACACAGCGTGCGCCTCAATCGATTTATTGAGGGACACATTCGAGGAGTGGCATAATATCTCGCAATAAACCTGTGAATTGGCCTCCAAGATATTGTCGATATACGGCTCCAGCTGCCTCAAAAAGTGATCGAAAATTAGACTTCCAGTTTGTGCTTTATTTAAGCCAGTCTCGGCGTCAGTCTTCCAGAAATCAAATTCAAACAGTAATGACATAAAAGTATATTTCCAAAGAAGCCAATACCGTGCCCATTATTACAATTTTTATGTGTTTTATTTCATTTTAAAGTTATACACCTCTAAAAAAAACACTCATTATACATGTATCAGTAAAATATTTTGTCATGACATTTATCGAATAAAATTTGGATTATTTGAATTATTAGAAGTTCATGTACAATAATTCGGTAACCATTGGAAAATTCTGAAAGGAAATATATGTGATTTCGTATAAATGTTCGCTCTATTGCCCGCAGGAAAAATATAGGTATCAGAATGTACCTTAGTGGAAAAATTAATTAACCGAAACAATTGGATAAGTTCGTTAAGCAATAAGATCATGCCTGAGGAACTTCTAACAAAAAATCGGCTACCTATGTCCAAACTCAATATTTCCACTACAATTTCTTATAGCTTGTCATCATACTAACTTTGAAATAGTCAGATAAACAAATATTAAGTATGATAGTATTAAATTGAGATAAGCATAATATATATTAAACAAATATAGTTAAATTAACACTTTTATAAACAATGTAATTTCAAATGTAAAATTTCGTATCTATGTATAATGCACAAATGCACATGTATTTGAAGATATGAATATTAATGGAAATATTGTAAGTAGGATTTTGTACATTTATCTCTCTATGAATATGCTTAATTATCTACTTTATATTCCAATTATATGAAAACATTCATACATGTTGAAAATATAAATTTTTCAGATATCTAGAAAATCAAACTGGATAGACCAACTTTATTCTTAGGTTCAATAAGAATTCAAACTTAAAAATTCTCCTAAATTTCTTTCTTACCTATAGTGAATAACTGAAAAAAAAATATAATTTGCAGTGCATCTTAATATTAGCTATCATTTCAGGCTAAGGTGCAAAAATTTACTTTCCCGTATATCAGCTTTATATATTACCGTACGGCTCCAAATAAAATGCAACATATGTTATGAAAAATGAACAGTCATTATAGTTTAACATTGACAACCTACCTATGTTGCATGTTATTTGAAACCAGTACAATCATGTACATAACTGGAGTCTGTAGTAATTAATTCAGGACAGAAACTTAAATATTGAATCTTAGCTGACACTCACGGTATGTTCCTAGAGATGTAAATGATAATATAAATTTTTATTGGTATTTACTTCAAAGTGATATTGTTTGAAATTACAAATATATTTCCCCACATTTCTTGTATTTAAATTTATTTTTAAAAACATCTTTATTTAAAAGCAATGAAATATTCATAACTATGGAAGCACTGTAAGGAAACGAATCACAAGTTTCTTGAAATAGAAGAATACAGTTTAAGGAGTTCAAATACCACAAATGAAGGACTTAGAACAAGAATTTTAAAAGTAAATCTATTATTAATATGCTAAGAAAGCATATATGGGGTAAGTAGCTCCGTGGTAACGCACTGGATTGTGGGTTAGAAGATTCTCTGTTCGAGCCTCACAGTCGAAAAATATTAAAAAAATTTCACCACATAAAACTACCCATGTGGTTACTCCGCCACCACCATGCTTGGAGGCCCTGATTTGACGGCTGGTAACCGCATTTTGCGAGGAAAAATTATATCATAATACCGAGTACTGCTTTGAGCAGAGTGCCACACTCAGAAACGAGTAAATTGCGTGATGATATATTTATTTATTATTTTATTTTAGCAAAACATATAAAACATTAGTTAATAATTCTAAATACTAGAATAAAATAATATAAAGGGATGTACCTTTATGGATTCTGAAAGTATCACGGTTAGTTTAAACAATATAAAATTAAATTTTTAAGTTTTTTTTACTTTTTACCTCCTGATGAAGACCCAGTTGTGGTTTAAAACCGGTCGAGGTTGATGTCTCAATAAATATTTGACTGAATTCTAGTAGTTTCGTTATTCCATACACTTGCCAGTCAAGAAATTTTTATCCCTATGTTTACAATTTAAAAAACTTTAAAAAAAAACTCTTAATACATTTCTATCAATTACATTAACAGTAACTCTGGCGATACTTACGTACCCACATATATTGATAAAAAAAATAAAAAAAACTCCCGGTTTATAAATATTGTATGTTACGGAGTAAAACAAAACTGAAATGTCCAACACGGTAACTTGCGGTAAATCCTCTACAACATACTCCCCAATTCCTCCCTGTCTTCTTTCATAACTCAGTACAACACCAAGTGCATTGTCCACGTTGGTACTCAACTAGTAACAATTGCACCCTCAGTGCACCCTTCCTCCTCCATCCTCTATCACCCTCTTGACCCCAGCCGCAACACCCGCTATTGTTTCCCTCATTCACCACCGTCAACCCCGGTGAGTCTCGTGCTCTATCTGCCATCGGAACCGACAGAGGGAGCCTCCGGTTCCGACACTGCCGGCAATGGAAGTAGCAGAGGCTATGACGGCGGAATAACTTCCTTATCGCGGATATTTTACTGCAATTTACATCCGGACGTTGAATGGTTCGATTGTGATGGGCTTTGTCAGTTGTTTTATTGCTAGGGTTGGTTGCGATAACAAAAAGTTGGGGAATTAGCAAAAAGGGTTATGACTGTTTAATTGTAGAACTATATATGTAGATTTAATCAACTTTAATTTCGATGGTTTGTAGAATTAGATTCAGAGATTCTACTGTATTTTATATTATTAGCCGTGACTTGCTCCTACGAATGAAGTAGCATCTATCATATGAATTTCCAGTAAACATATTCGAATTTACAGCAATCAGTATTCTAGATTAAAATACTTATAAAATTTAATTATATAGTCAATTTCAAATGCTTATTTTTTCAGTTATTTATTGTAAAATATAAATAAATGTATAATCATACCATTTACCCGTTTCCGAGTTTAGTGTTGCGGTTAGAACTGTTAGCTATCAAATCAACCTACTCCCCAAAATACGAGTATGTTAGCGAATAGGAGGCATTTATCTAAGAACTGAGAACATAATGGTCCACTGTCCGATAAGTTTAATACATGCATAATTGGTTCTGTTGTATCTTTTGATGTATATTTTTATATTTATCTATATCTAGTGGTCAGTAGTTATTTGCAAGTATTTCTACAGCGTCCTGTTCTTCATCACATATATTATTTCTTCTCATTTTATAACTCTCAATTTTTGTGCATCCTCCACATGTTTACGTATTCATTGAAGTTTTTGTGTAAATTTGAATCGAATATTAGAAACTTAATTTTATTTCATGGGTCTATTTAATTCACTACTACAATGGCAGATAAAATAAACTATCTTAGTATATACAGAAAATAACATGAAAACCTGGCTAAGCGTTTAACATGGAAAATCAGTCAATCAAATACGAACCCAGAATCATACAATTTGGACCAATTAAGACTTTAAAATAACCCTGTATAATTTACTTATTTTTTTACATCATGTTTACTTCCTCATTGGTTCTCCCACGTCCACTAATAGCAGTCCGTTCAAATGATGTCATCGGGAGTCTTCTAGAATTCTGGTTCACCTGCTACTTCCCACTATTTCCAATTTCATTCCGTTGTCAGTTTTGAGATCACGAAAGTGTATTTGCTTTGCTTTTGTATGTCCGAAGTCTTCAAAAAGCTGAATAATTGTTTACGAATGTATTTGTTACATGATTTTTTTATGTAAGATCTTACTAGTAAGTATGTCTCTAATGTATATTAAGTATATTGTTGTAAATTTTTGACTCTGAAGAAGGTTTAAGTGCAAACCGAAACGTCGGTTATGTAAGAAGAGTAGCTATATGCTGTATGACTGATATTTCGAATATTTTTTTACTCTACAATTTACACAGTCAAAATTACATTTTTAAGAATGTTGTAAGACAAAATAAACTGATATAATAACAAATTATCAAAAATCACTAACATACAGGTAATATTGGCCCACAAGTATTGGCTGGAACCACGAACACTGTTTTTGAATATAATGATAAGAAAAATGTTTCAAATAAAGATTGTCAAGATATTAAATATTTAATTTAAAGATAAAGTTTATATTGTTCTGGTATTATAAGATTCCATGACAGTGTAGTAAAGTAAACATAGGTCAAATTGGTAGAACTGTAGCAACAAGATTAAGAGAACACAACCGACATATTATATTAAACCAATCCGGTAAATCTGCAATTGCTGAAAATGCTTTCAAGAATTACATGGAATTGATTTTAAAAACACGGGGATTCTAGAAGGAAAAATAACTGAAAGAGAAGACTAATTATAAAAGCAATTGAAATAAATAATCTGAATTTCAATACTGGCTTTGAACATAATAAACAGGCTTATTCTGTAACGTGTAACGAATCGTTATCGTTACGAAATCCGATAGTATTGAAATCGTTATTTTATATTTTCGAATATCGTTATTTTAGTGTTCTGTAACAGCGATCGTAGGTTGAATTTTACTCGCAACGAATTCATTAAAAAACATGAAGTTATGTTCTGAGAGTCACACTTCTGTCAACAAGGCTCATAGTTATTTTGTGACTTTTTACATTATATTTAAATTCGAGAAGATGAATATTTTGTATTGTTTGCAACTGGTAAGTTATATTATAAATTAGATCATATGTTAACTGTTCGTATTATTTCATAGTAACAAATACATCTAATGACACATTTGCTTTGCTAATGCTCGTAGAATTAGAATTATCAAAGAATCGTTCTGCCTGAAGCTTCCGAACATCCTGTACAAATGGCAAATTCCCTCTACACATTGAAAAAGGAACGCTACAAAATTAGCCATAAATCTATTAATTTTCATAACTCATTTGTGGCAAAGCCTACTTAAACTCTATAAATTCATAATTTAAAATTGATAAATGGGTTTTTAATGAGAATTAATTTGACTACGCAAAACCATTTTATAAATAGAATTTTATCATTTTTGAAAAATAATTCCCTGTTTAATGCAATTTAACATACCACACTTGAGAACTTGGGTTTGAAATCTACAGAAGAGCGGGGTCGTTTGTGCTATTTGCATAAATTCACATCACAATCATTCAGTCATGAAGAGGCATCCCATCATCGTAAAAAAAAATGTAGTTTAAATTTAATATTTTACTAACTTTAAAGTTAAGTATACAAATTATTTGTTCCACAATGTTGTTCGCTTACTCATAAGAGTGAGCAAAGTAAGCAATTTAATCACTAGTGAAAAAAAGATGTTTTATCAAAAGTAAGAAAAAAAAATTTGCTCATTTTTTGTTCTAAAAATTGTCAATATATGGCACCAAAAATAAAAATAAAATAAATAAATATATCATCACGCCTTTTTACCTATTATGGGTGTGGTACTCTACCTACCCAGATCTCGGTAAGTGATATAATTTTGATCTTGAAATGCGGTTACCAGCCGTCAAGTCATCGCCCTCAAAGTTGTTAGTGTAGGGGGAACCACAGGTATAAATTTAAATTGGCAACTGTCGGCAGTGGGATTCGAACTGAGGATCTCACGATCAACAGTCCGACGCGTTACACGGAGCTATTTATCCCTGCACCAAAAACATTGTTCCGTAATTTGATATTAAACTACTTTGCAATATTAAAATAATTGCGGTGTTGAATTTAATTCTTGATAAAACGAATAAATTGAAATGTTACATTTTAATTCACGAAAAAAAATTTCATTGTTTGTTGAAAAGTTAGAAACAATTGGGAAAATTCATGCTAACACCGATTATGTGTTGGTACTGAATCTATCACAACATGATATTCTCTAATGTCAATCATGTTATTTAACCTCTCCGACTCTTGTTGCGCTAATTTGCTACAACTATTGTTCTGTTGAGTTTAATAATACCGAAAAATAATATTTATTTGTCAAACTAGAGAGGAAAGCGCTTCTTTTTCCCACTTGAGCTCGAAGTTTGCCTCATGAGCGCAGCGAAATAAATATTTTGTGTCTGATGTTTTGTATTTTGGTTGTAGAAAAAAAATAAGATTTTACACTTGTGAGCAAAAGTGCATTTAATATTTAATCTCTCATCCAGTTGGGGCCCTCGCCTATGGGTTGGGCACCCAACATTTGCACTCATGATTAAGTGCACTACTTTGCTTACTAGTATTAAATATAGCTATTGTTTCATTGTTTTCCATAAAGCTCTCTATTTCCAGCTTTATTAAAAGATTTGGATAAAGAAAAAACGTTTTAAATATAAATGGTAAATTCTTCACTTACATTTAAAAAAGTACGACACAAAACTAGCTCTAAATCTATAAATTTTCATAATTCATTTTCATTTGTAACGATGTCAACTTAACACTACAAAAATCATAATTAGAAATTGTAAATAAGTTTTTATTGAAAATGTATTGTGCTACTTGTAGTACTTACATAAAACCGTTATACGTAGGTACTTCTATAGGTAAGTACAAAGTGTACTTAAGTAAATACCTCTAAGTCCTGGTAAAGTGTTACGTATTTAGTCGTAATAAAAACTGTATACTTACCCTTGTTTTGATAACACGACAGGCAAATTGCAATTATAATTCCATAGCGTCAAGTATCAAATATGTAACTAATATAATTAACAATCCTAGCAGCTACTCCTTTGATCTAACTCTAACTAGAACCAACACAAAATGTTTGTATACAATGTGACATGTACAACAAGTTTTAATAGTCACGTTCTGTTTTAATATGAAATTTCCAATCATAACTCGAAATAAACACATTAGTTAAATTACATTTTCCTACCCCAGTGTAAAGATGACTTCATATTACAATTTTACTTATACAGGTTACAAGTTTGATGGCTTCGTGTGGCTTATCGAAGGACAGTACACATTTTTTGCTTTAGGATTGTCGACTCAGAATTTATCAAAGAATTGTTTTACCTGAAGCTTAGCACCACTTTTCCGAACACCCTGCATACGAGTATTAATAAACTTTGGAAAAATCGTTGGTCAACCTGTCGATGTACTATTTCACCATCGAAATGGATGATATTTTGTAGAATGTGTCATATTTTGCGTAAAACCAAAAATAAAGACACTAACATGTGGGGCTCGGACTCGAATGACCTTCAAAACACAGTTTAGTGAGGATTTTATATTCATTCAACGTGGAACGTTCAGATAGGTTCCATTAGTACTGTGATTCGAGTTAGTCGAGCACTAGTTGTGCAGATTTAGGGTTTGTTTCTAAAAAGTGTGAGAAGTACCTGGTACCTCGCTCGCAATTTTCACAAAACCAATTAAACTGTGTTTTCAAGGTCATTCGAGTCCTATCGCAACAAATAAAGTGGAGCCATTAAATTGTTTTTTCATAGTCAACCTAGTCCGAACGTCACTTGTCAATAATTTTCGCTTTATTTTTTGCTAAATGTGATATACCTACTCGTATTTCATGGATAATAATCCATTTTGAAGGTGAAATAGTACATCGACAGGTTTACAAAATAATTTAAATCACTATGGTGCAATAGTATTCCTTGAATATTATTCTTAAAAGGACTATAGTCTAAAAGGAAAACTTGTCTTAAGTCTGAAGTGAGCATTACACGATGAAGTTTTTCTTTTCAAGTGATTTTAAAATGGCATTTGACAGCTAATTCGCCTATTGCAAAACATGCGGATAGATAGTAATGCGGTAAAGCAGGAATGTGCAAGTGTACTGCCAATTTTTTTTTAGGAACTTTTAAGATAAAGTACCGCACATACCTTTTTGTCGATTCATTGATCTCTTTTACACTTACGTCATTAGGCGTGTTTCTTTAGACTATGATTCGTAACCAAAGTGATCAAAGTTAACATGTTCAAGAACAATCATGTTACTTCGTTCGTTATTCGTTATCCCCACTCTTCCATTTTTATGATCAAGCACTGCAATCCCCTTTCCCTTCTGAATCATACTTTTCTCGTGATTACCATGATTTGAATCACAAATAAAATGGTGGGATTAGTGCAAAACTGGAAAGAATTTTCAATGTGCATTATGCTCAATTCAAGGAGATATAAATTTTATTATGCAACATCAATAAATATTTCACACAATTCATACCTAATGTAAACAATGGAAATGCTACTGGTAAGTAATATGTGATGTTATGGATTGAGTTTAAATCATGGTTAATTTTTTCTTGTTTCTTGGGCATTCCATTTGAATCATGATTCAAACGAATCATATTTAAGCGAATCATGAATTAGGAAATCACAATCATAAGACGAAGAAACACGCCTTTTGTAAGAAGGAAAACTTTTTAAAATCACTTGAAAAGAAAAATTTCATCGTGTAATGCACGCTTAAAGGAACACATATCTCTTTATCTGTTCCACTCAAGTCCTCGAATTCTTCCAAACCCCAAAAATTCCAACAATCACAAACACAACCCCAAAAATTACTCAACGAACCATCCTCATTTTAATTGGCGGCACACGCCATAGTCCTATCTCTCACAGATCGTGTTAGGCCAAGCTACAACGCCGCGGTGTGGATGCAAGGGGGTTACAGTCGTACTGCAGACTTGTCTTCTGTAATGTGTACACGTGTCAGGCGGGGGACGAAGGGCATGTTCGCTCTATTAGCTGTGCAGGGGCGCCGCTAGATCGATCCGTCACGCTGTAATGTCCCATTCGTCAAGGTATCGCGTGAAATACGCTACTTGGGTGCAAGTGTGCTGGAAGTATTAGTGGAAGTGCTGTGGTTATGAATTATTGAGGGGTGATTGCTAGATAATATGAAATGACAGAGCTCTGAAGAGATATAACAATAGAAAAATATTAGTAAGGTAGCGCCCAGCCATACTTCGATTTTTATATAACACACTTATTAAGTATATAGCGTGACGTTATGTGTGTATGTATGTTTTGTATGGAATAATTTTGATTATTATTTACTATTAATTGTATAAAAAGAAAACAAAAAGTATTAGCTTAGGTACCAGAGAAGTACACTAATGTTCTTTTTGGTAAAATAAATATATAAGCATTAACATTATTTCCTATTTATAATTTATGTACCTATACACCGTCTTAATATCTTTTTTAGTATCTACGGAATTGTCACCATACATAAACGTAAACAAAATATTTTTATTATTATCGTATTATGCTCAGTTTGTGTTGCTTTGTACTAAAACTATTTTAATTTGCGCACCATTTTAATATACTTTTTTTAAATAATTCACTTGGGGGTTACAAGTTCGTAGTACAACCACAATTTTTTGTGCTGATTATTTTGTTTATTGCATTATATTGTGCTACATTTTGTAAAAAAATATTTTACTTCAAAAATGTTTACTTATACTACTAATATTAATTATAGCAATATGGGTTACAAATTCGCTGTGTAGCCACTTTTTTTCGCATACAATATTTTTGTTATGTTTATGTCCAATTATATTTGTGCTTCTTTGTGCCGCAAGTAATATTTTCGAAATCTGGTGCACAAATTAAAATATTTTAAGCATGTAGCAGCACAAACTGAGCAAAATATGATAACAATATAATATTTCGTTTACGCTTAAGTGTGGTTACAAATTTGTAGACACAAATTTTAACTATATTCTAATATATAGAGATTTATTTATTGAATTTATCATATAAAACTATTTTATAAATAGAATTTTAACGTTTACTTGAAAAACATTTACAAATTTTATGCAATTTTAAATTTAATATTTCACTGTTAAAGTTTATCATAAAATATATTTTTTATCATATGCGGGTGAGATTAAGGGTGAATAATTACGTGGGTGTTCGAAGAATAAATGGTTAGGTCTAATTAATGGTTTCTAGAGTTAACGAATAATACCGAGTGTGAAGAATTGATGAGCAATAATTATAAATCGCAATATAAATATGGACGGGCAGAAATGTTTGGAGGAGATTGATTGTTGATTGATTGTGTTTTTTGATTTGTGCCACCCCACTAAGTGTTATATAGCGTAACGTTACACATGTACGTTTCATTGTTTTCCATTAAATATATTAGTTTATTCAAAGAAATGATGTTTCATTTGCTACTAAATCATACATACGAAACAAAAGAAACATATAAATACTTAAGTGGACATCGATTATAGCTATAACTTTTACAGTATAATTTAATATTTAAAAGCCTAAATTTCACAATTTCATCTAAGAAAAGTATCAGTAATATTTTGATAATGTTTCTTCATACTTGATAAAATGATATCTTTCGCTAATATAGTTAATTAGTAAAGAAAACATATTTTTTACAATGTAATGCAACTATTTAATATATGTGTACCACTACCAGCTATAATTTGTTATGTTTTATTTAAAATTTATAGAGTAATATACAAGTACAATAATATGATGCTTAAATTGGCACATCGCTATATTAAATTTATAGCAAAACGTTCTAAAATATTATGTTTGTACGTGATCAGTTTAAATACTGCTATAAAATTTATTGGAAACGTGCTCTACGTGATCTGAAGTAAAGTTTATTATTTAATTAAACTGTATTCAATACATGTTCTGTGGATCGATACAATACCCTTCCATGTTTTATTGCTTATCGTTCATGCAACGTTGCACATTTATAACCACCTTTCATTATATAATGGAGCACTTATATTCAATATTTGATGAGAAGATACCATTGCACCATTGTAGTCTTTTTTTAGCAACAGATACAAAAGTTATATTTTTATCAGAAACTAAAGCGTAAATTAAATTTCGTAGTTCGACGGATTCGCAAAGGATGAATGTAACACTTGACAGGAACTAAACTAAGTTACGAGTAAATTCAATAAGGACAAAGAAATTCAGCAGCCACTCAGTTCATGACAGGCATATATCGGACCTATATACGAGGATTTGCAACTTAAATCAGTACTGTAGAATTGTATGCTCTCTCCAGTTCCATTTGAATAACATTAAAACATATAGTGCAATACAACATGCGACTGGTGTCACTAGTTCGGAATTCAGCGGTACTATTGGCGACTAAAATTACCACCGCAGTGCTAGTGTTTTTTTTAACATGGCCGCTCAAAAAGATACTCCATAAATAACACCAACAAGTGTGTGATAAGTCATCGGTTTTGTAAGTCAAATTAATAGTAATATATTTTGTTATTTAAAGTGATTTTTGGCTGAGGGATCTATTATTTAATTATAAGTATTTAACAACATGACAACATTTTTATTTCAGTTAAAGATGAATATGTTTGAAGGAAAAAATTATCGATTAATATTGACAGTATTATTTTCGTATTTACAAGACATAAATGCCTCAAGAAATTATTTGGAGGAACAAGAAGTGATAAATAGTGGTCATTGACATTGTCATTTTCTTTAAAACATGTAGATATAGATGGTTCATCTATATTTGACGTAAACTTGCTTCCATATCTTGAAAGAGATAATGGTCTTTCTCTGGTTTTCTGGAAAGTTCTTTCTTTTCTCCTGCTATTGGGAATAAATGAAAACTAAAACCTTTACTTTATTTTAGAAAAACAACCGTTAACGCAACAATTTGTGTTTGCTTTTCGAATCTTTCTCGGAAAATTCATTGTTATAGGTTATGTTCCTTAAAACATAATATTTATGAAATAAGAAGATTTAAATAATAGCACCTATAATAATATGAAAAATAATATGTTATAAACAAAAATCAGTTTAATTACTTACCTACAAAATACTACATAATACATAATTTGAATCAACAAATCTTTTCATCTACTACACTAACACAACAGAGTACTTCTTTGAGAAGTTGTGAATTTCCTCACTAGGTGGCTACGAGTTAATTTTAGTCGCGAATACTGTAAACCACAAGTTTTAGAACTACAGGGACATTGGAATACTAAATGTTGCTAAATATATTTTCTATAAAAGTAATGTCTTGGAGATGGAAAGAAAGTTTCGACCAGTTATGGCAACATCCAAGTTTAATATTTTATGTCCGACCGTTACATTATTGTTATCATAATAGTTATATACCAAATAACTCCCTAGGGCGTTATAAATTTGACGTTGTTGCTATTGGACATAGAATACACAAACACTGACTTCTATTAGCAGATAGAAATATTGAAATAAACATATCGGCATTGTAAACAAATAAGAATATCGAGTTACATAGTTACAGTATTTGCAAGCAAATTGATTAATCTAAGAAAATTCAATGATAGGATAAAAATCGTTAAAAATCTTTTATAAAGTAATATATCGATCGGACATAAACCGGGCCAAAACTAGTGATTTTCGGTATAGTTTTGATTTTATCCATGTTTATTTATTGTTTGAATTTTTAAAATTTAAATATGACTATATCTCTTAACTCAAAGGCTGATACTCATAACTATATGATAATTTATGACAATTTGTGCAGCGGTTTCTTGCGATGTATCATATCTCACAATGTCCATAGCTATTCCATATAATTAAAATTATTTTTTATTTTGGACAGTCACCTGAGGGCTAATTGAATCCGTTGGCCATAGCTTTTATAATGTCACATAAATTCATACACCTTATAATTGGTAATTAAAGTTATCTTGGAATACTAAGAACGTGTCTCATTAAATAGCGGGATTAAATTGAGAAAAAACTTTTCTGTTTATGAGAACTACGTCTCGTAATTAAAATAGAGTCTTCTGATCTCAAAATTAATCGCAATCAAGAACATCAACCAAAAAGTTTAAAATATGAAAAATAAAAACGTTACATCTCAAATCTATGCGAAAAACCTAAAGTTTAAGTTTAAATTCTGGTAAATGTGTAGTTATTTCTGTTTTCTGCGCCAATGTTATAATTTAAAAATTCTAAATAGGAATCTCTATTTTTATCACAAATTCGTATTCTTTGTCGAAAATTATGTACAATTTGTCCGAATAGTTTTTATTTCTCGATAGATGGTGCTGTAATCGGAATAATTTCAATAAAAATCAAAAGAATGAAAAAACAGAAAAACACTTATTTACTATTTCTCAAAAGGTTATTCAATGATGTTACGGTTGATCCCTTTACTTTAAAATCTTAAATAAGAACCAGTACACTAAAAAGTACGTCTAATTTTTCTAGATTTGTGAAATTGTGGGTATTTGATCAGCGATTTTAAATGTTTCCGAATTTTTCAAATGTAAACAAATTGTTTCAATATTATAATACATCAAAGCATCACCTGCAAGGGATGGGGGATCAACCTTAACATTATTGAATAGCCCTTCTGAAAATACTAATGCCCGGTTGCACCAACGTTAGATAATTTTAAACTTGGTTTAAATAAATAAAAGCAAATCTAAGTTATATATCATATAAACTATTTGACATTGATGTCAAAAATTAGATACGCTTTTATTTATTTAAACCAAGTTTAAAATTTAACTAACGTTGGTGCAACCGGGCATAAATGAGTGTTTTTCTGTTTAATTTTTTGCGATTACCGTGCCATCTATCGCGATTTGAAAAAAAATACTGACAAATCGTACGCTCTATTCGACGAAGAATCCGAATCTGTAATAAAAAAAATTGGGGTTCTTATTTAAGATTTAAAAGTTACCCCTGCCCCGTCCACAAGAGCCGGAGAGGTGGTCGGAATTTAGTACTAACAGATGCCCTCCTCGAAGATATTAAAGTTTTGATTCGACAAATTTTTCTACGACGCGTATTTCTCGAGATATAGCTAATTCCAGGTTAAATGAAACACCCGGCATATATTTTCTTTAACTTGGTTATATTACTTGTATTACATCAAAATACCTAATAATATATATCCGGAAATGCGAAAAATATTAATAACGCGCTAGCACGTCGTCGGCATTGAAGTATAGTTATATCAAATGGCAATATCAACATCTTTTACTGCATAATTATAGGAATAAAGATTCGTTAAACTAAAACCAAGTAAGTAATTATATAAATTAAACCTTTCCTGAGGAGCCTACATGAAAAGTCTTAATAACAGTGCCAGGATTTTTGGACGCGTTAGCGCGTCACCGGTAACGAAAGTGTTATAATATGCAATTTAAAAATTAGCATATATCAATAAATCAATATTGAACATCAGAGGATATTACATTCTCTTTAGATATTTCTTCACAATTTTAAAAATTTTGTACCACATTATGATATTACCTGACGAGACGTCAATTTATAGCCCATAAATTGACGAGTCGTTCATAAATTATAGGTTGATAGAAATGCAAAAAAATGGGATTTAATACAAATTATTAAGAAATATTGTTGTGCTCGACGAGTTCTATCACTGATTAAATTTAATGTACTTATTTGTGTTACACCCTGTATTGTAGCAGCAAATCCAAAATAATAATAAATTATTTAATAAATAAAACAGTTTGAAATGCGATGAAGACACTGAATCGTAAAATAAACACAACTGAGGTGCATGCCAAAACTATATCTAGACTCTGGAGGACAGAGTATATTCAAAATTGTTGCAAATATATTAAACACTACTCCAATATAACTTTTAAGATTGCTGCTATAATTGTAACAATTAAATTCAAACAGAACCCAACATAGTTCCGATACTTAATGAAAACTGTATTACGCAATACTTCAAACACGTTTAACGCTATACATTTGAAACAACAACTAATATTTAGGAGCACAGAAGGAGTACCCCACTCTATAAATCCTGTGAAAGAAGTTACATTAATAATTATAGACCCATTGCTGATCTATCTAATTGTAGTTAAATATTAGAAACGTATTTTTTTTTCTACGATCTATAAATCAACAAAAATAAATTATCTTCATAATAACATCGGCTTATGAGAAAAGATCCACTTCAGGTAATGTATGCTATTTTACTCACTTTTTTCAACACTTGATAGCAATGGCCAAGTTGACAAAATATACACAAATTTTTCCAAGATCTGTAATAGAGTTGTTGATCACTTAATTTTGCTACATATGCAGCACACTTTTTCTGTTACTTCTTATTATTCTCCTCCAGTCTTATCTTAGCAAAAGATCTCTATTTGTCATATTTTTTGGGCATGACTCTTCTTCATTCAAACTGTCTTTAGGGGTTGCTCAAGTATACAATTGAGGCTAAGTCATAAAGGATTTAGAAAATATCTAAATACGAATTTGAAAACCAAGTTATCATCAGTACATACTAGAAGGATAAGATCTAGATTACACAACTACACAGTTTTCGCTAGGACAGTCGCGATTTTCTACAAAATGTTCAGAGTCCCGATCGGGAAAGTATATTTGTCCCGATTTTTGATATTGTAACGGACGCGGCAACCACAAGTTGGAGCTTGTCGGCTTACGCAGCCGTTTAAAAATAGACGCAGCGGTGACTTGTTTGAACTAGTCGGCTAGCGTCACAATAGGGAATATTCCCGAAGCTTCTCGAAACAAGAAAAGCAATATAAAAGATCGAATCACCGGGAGCAATCAGTCAGTTAGTTGGCTGAGAGTCAGTTAGTTGACTCAGAGTCAGACTGTCGACTCCGAAGCTACTATGAAGAACTTGTAATCATAAATATATCGCTCGGCCTGAATATAAATATATCGTCTTAAATAAATATTGCTCGGCTAGTTTTTATAAATAATAGTGTTTATTTATAGTAGTGATAAGTGTTAGTATATAAGTTTTTATATTCGTTATTTTAATATACTTAGTGTTAATTAACTTTTATTATAATAATTATTTATTATTTGTTATTGATAATATTTCTTTCTGCTTAAATAAAAACGTTTAAAACCCACGAATATTACAATTGATGTCAGGTGTGGGATACGGTTAAAATAAATAATCGCGTTGTACATAAAAATAAATATTGCGAATATTCAAATAAATAAGTATTAAATTAAAGCGTAGTGCACCATGGCGACGAAAAAGTTGATGGACTTGAAAGTAGACGAACTAAGACAAGAGCTTGAAGAAAGAGATGGAGATTCGACTGGAAAAAAATCCATATTGCAAGAACGTCTTCGAACAGTGCTAGTGCAAGAAGGTAGAGACCCAGCTACTTATGGTTTCCAAGTTCAAAATGATATGCAGCAACTAATGCTGAAATTAGAAGAAAGTTCCAGAATTATGGAAAACATATTTGAAGAAAGTTTAGAACTGTGGAAAGCAAATTGAAGCAATCTGAAAAATTAATAACTCGAACATTCTAGAAGTCTGGAAACAAAAATTCAAGAAAATTCTACAAGTCTGAGAAATGAATTCTTCGAACATTCTAGAAGTCTGGAAACGAAAATTCAAGAAAATTCTAGCAACCTGGAAAACATGAAAGAAGGACTTGAAATAAACTGGAAGAAAATTCTAGAGGCCTCGAGACAAAAATGGAAGTTCACTTTAGAAGTCTTGAGACGAAATTGAAAGATCTTAGAGGGTTGTCCAACAGCGTGGGCGACAAAATACAAGAAATGGAAAAGAAGATATAAGCTCTCGAAAACAGGAATGACAATTTACCAGCTGTTATTCAACCATCAGAGGATAGAACAACCCAGCTGCAAGAACCGAAAGTAACAACATTCCCCGACCGTCATGATATACCAACTTACGACGGAAAATAAATGCAATCATCATGGGAAGAATATTTGACTCTGTTCGAGACACTAACCTTGGTTTATGGCTGGACTTCATGTGTTAAAGCATTCATGTTAAGCACATCATTACGTGGTGACGCTTTAAGGGTATTACAAACAATACCTATGGAAGATAGACTTAGCTACACCCAGTTGATTGCTCATCTAGAAATGAGATATGGTCAGAAACATATGGAACAAGTGTACCGCTCAACTTAGAAACTGGTTCCAGAAAGTGAACGAGTCCCTACAAGATTTTGAAGCGGACATTATACATCTGGTACGAATTTCGTATCCGGAAGGTGGAGACGATATTTGCGAGAGCCTGGCCATTGGAAAATTTGTTATTGATAATATTTCTTTCTGTTTAAATAAAAACGTTTAAAACCCACGAACAATGTTTTACGAATAATCTAATCATACATAATAGGCCAGCGTGTTTTTATAATTGGCCGATTGGCCAACCAACGTTCCAATCCGCCAGACAAGTACTCACCGAACGCCTAATGCTCGACCCAAAATTCTAATTCTGTATTGGTCGATTGGTGTCCAACGTTCTCGGTCTGCCGTTTGCGGACGCGTTTTATTACATGTGAAAGAAGTCTGTCAATTTTACTGTCAAGTAGTGCTGGCGGTCATCGTCACAAGGTTTTGATGAAAGTAAGTAAGAAAAATGTGTCTTTCTTTTCTATATTATTATTTTTATAATGTAGATCAAAATAATGAATTTTTGGAAAAAGAGTTAGTTCAGCAGAAAAGTATTTGAAATAAAGTATAAAAGTTCTTTGAAATCGTACATATTTTATTTTGTCCCGAATTTTGTTAAGAATTGTATAATAAATATAATTAACTGTGATAAACTTTTGTTTGCCAATACATTTCAGATCCATTGATAGACTTAACGATTGTGCTCTACTTGAATCGAATATTGCATATTGATTAGGGTTTCCCTTATTTTGCAAAACTACGAATTTTTCAGATCGCTCCCCTTAAAAGTTTTAAGTTTGAGGAGAAAAGAAATTATGGAATTTTTTCAGATTTTTTTCAGTTGAACTAACCCGTGCCACCAAGGGGTCCAAGTTTAAATGACATTTAGCATGGGATTTGGTAGTGTTCATTATCAAAATTGTATAACTTAGCCAAATTTCAATCAAAAAATCTGAAACTTTGGAATAATATGTTTTTGACATCGCTGAATTCTAATTTAATGTCAAAATTGACATTTGAAAAAATGACAGCTCTCAAAATCGTTGACGAAAATGAAAATTCGACAGCAATTTTGACAGTTGTCATTTATTCAAATGAATTCAGCGATATCAAAAACATATTATTCCAAAGTTTCAGATTTTTTTGATTGAAATTTGGCTAAGTTATATAATTTTGATCATGAACACCACCAAATCCCATGTTAAATGTCATTTAAACTTGGACCCCTTGGTGGCACGGGTTAGTACAAATGAAAAAATCTGAAAAAATTCCACAATTTTTTTCTCCTCAAACTTAAAACTTTTAAAGGGAGCGACCTGAAAAATTCGTAGTTTTGCAAAATAAGGGAAACCCTAATATTGATAATATTTATAACTGGTGTTGGTATAGTAATCTATGCCTTATTCTTGTCGTACGTTCCTGAACTTCATATGGAGAAAATAATTTATAGCTAGGGATTACTTACTTAATAATATTGTTTATCCAACACCTCCCAATAAATGCTCTAAAACTATGGCGATTTTAAACAAGCAAAGTAACAGATTATCCACTAGTGGGTATAATTTTGAGGAAATCCACTAGTGAGTATTTTTTTATTTATAACAATAATAATAACACACAACACCTTGGTAACTACTTCGATTGACATTTCAATTCTAAAATTTAAAATATATGTCACTGTCAAATAATATTTCTTTAATAAATTTTTCAATTATTAAGAGGTGTTGGATAAAACGTTATACTTCACACGTGGGCAAAGTGAAATTACCCACTCGATAAAATTATCTAGCTAAAATTTCTCTCGTGGGTATTTCCTTACTTTGCCCACTTGTAAAGTAAATAACTATTTTGTGCGCTGCGATCATGTGCGTGAATAGGACTATTATTCGGCCTTTCCTTATCATTCGCTTCTCATATCTCGGATATATGTTCCTCATTATATACTATATAAAATGCTTGGCTTCTTTATACCTGTATCCACTCGAATAAATTGGAATATATTCAAAGAAAATTGCTGAAGTACGGGAATTTCAAAATTTTACGTTCTTAAGCCGATGATTGAGAAATACTTCTTAAAATCAACAATTTTACATCGTTGCATAACAGAAGCCATACTCGTACTTAACTCATCTTTATATCTCTATAAACTAATTCATTCCTTGATGATTCCATCTGTCTTTTACTGATCAATTTACATGCTCCGTCCTTCGGAACCTAATTCTATTTCCCAGATACAAAAACTGCCATGCCATATTTATATTATACATATGTATTAAAGTAACCAATCAGTTTTGCTGGCTAATAGCTTTAGAGAAAAATATGTACACAGGCTTATACAGCGTAGTTTTGACGTTAAAGTTATATATATATATATATATATATATATATATATATATATATATATATATATATATATATATATATATATATATTGTATATTTAAAGGTACAGTGGAGCGTAAATAACCCGGTCTTTGAAAACCCGGACGATCGATAATTTGGATTCGATTTTTTATAATTTAGGTTAGTGCATTAAAATCTTTTTTCTTTAAATAAAACGTAAAATTATGAATAATTTCATTTATCAGCTTCTTTTCTCCAAATATCATAGTGATTTATGACCGATTGCAACTAATATTTGGGTTGAAAACACCCAAATAGATTATTGACGCTCTACTGTAGTTTTCATGAAACTAACATTTTTGGTACCATTGGACCACTGGCAATTCTTTTGCAGTCTTCTGCAAATAAAATCTAACTTCAAAACTTCAAATTAATTTACGTAATATTTGTGGGTAATCAAATCTTAATTATTTCTAACAAAATTTATTTTGAGAATTCAATGAACTATAACAAAGGTTAATATTAATATTTAATAATAGAAAAGAAAACAGCAAGAATTAAACTAATAAATAGCAACAATACTTGATACTTTGAATTTTCATGTAACAATATTAATATGAAAGAAAAACTTTCCTTAAAAATCAATTCAACAATAAACACAACTCACAAATACTTTTCAAAATTATCACCTCACACACTCCTACGTTGAATTAGTGATGTCAGGTGCATATGATTTTGCTGTTTAATAATTTCTACACAATTCTGAATCCGCATCCTTAAGTTTTCAACAGTTTCAGGGGGTTTTAGTTATTAGTTATCATAGACCAATGACTTTAAATGACCCCACAGATAAAAATCTAAGGTATTAAGGTCAGATGATCTTGATGGCCATGGTACAGGAACTCCACTGCCAATCCATCTGTTCTTATAGGTATTATATGTTGCCGCACATTTCTTGAAAAATGAGGTGGAGCACCATCATGCTGAAACCATGCATGTTGACGAACATGTGAGAGAATATCTTCTAATAATTTTGCGAAAATTCCAAGTACTGGTCACCATTTAACCTATTGGGGAGTATGTATGGTGCAAGTAAATTACCATGTAAGATACCAGCCCAAACATTTAATGAAAATCTGTGTTGCAAACTACTTCTTACTACAACATGTGGATTTTGTTGAGCCCAATAATGTGAATTGTGGAGATTATAGACATCGTTACGTGTGAAAATTACTTCATCATTAAATATTTCTAGCAAAATAAAATTTAAATTTTCGGCATATTGCTGCAGAATTTACTGGCAAAATATCATTCTAGCTTGGTTATCAGCAGGCATTAATCCATGAACACGCTGAAAATGGAATGGATGATAATTATTCCCATTCCTATAAAATGTTCAAAATAGTCGAGTGAAATATTTCTCCTACAACATGAGTCGGCCCAACATGCATCAAATCATCTTCAATGTTGTGGTGTGGTTTGCGAGCGCCGCCGACTCGTTCATTATTTCATCGTGCGATCAGGCTGGCGTCTTTAAAAATACCGTTCAGCATACAGACCTACTGTTAGAACCACGTTTTGTCCCACTTCACCATAAATTAGCAACATATCCACTAACTCTGAATTAGAATAATTCTTTTTTAAGAACAAGAAAACAGCAAAATTCACTTTTCACTAACATTTCCGACTATAATAATGAAATATTTTATTTATTACACATTATGTTCGTTAAAAATGGTATTTAATTTAATTATTAAGAACAAAATCTCATACAACTAATTTTGAATGTATTTGTGATAGCCATATTTTTAATGAAATATTAATTAAAACAGTTTAAAAAATCTGATGTGGGCAGCACATAACCTCCCGCCCAATACTACTCTTAAACGGTACAAAATAGTATTTGATGATACAGAAACATACCTTCTTATTTGTTTATTTTCTATTTATATTTGAGAATTTTAATTTTCTTTCGTATATTTATTTAATTTTTTGACATATATTTCACTAAGAAAACAGCTTCAACAATGACATGTGTCACATTTCGTAAAAAATTGAAAATTTTCCATGGTGTACTAGGAATGCAAGATTTGTGAAATCTAATTTCTTTATATATTATTATCTCTAAATCTAATGAAAATTATTAAAATTAGTGTAATCAAAACAAATGTAGAATTAAATATTCTTCAACTTTCAAAATAACATAAATTGTTGAAAAAGGAAATTTAACCGTGTTTTTCACGAAAAACTGTTAAGGGCTTCAAGTAAACTGCTACTTCCGGTCGACCAATTTTATCCAAAATCTAATCAGCTCTTCATTTAAATATAAGAAGCAATAATTCAAAAAATTGTATTTTTTGGTATTATAGTATTTGAGTTATGCGAGACGAAAAAATTGCCACAGACTACACACACACGCACACATACATACATACAGACATCATCGCGAAAATAGTAAAATCGTATTGTAGGGACCCTAAAACGTGTTTATTCATTGAAAACTCACTACCCAATTTTCTGACCAAAAACAATACCTCCCTTACCAAAAGGTAGGCGGGAGGTAAAAAGCTTCCGTAAGAAAAGTCGAATTTCTTAATAAATCTTCATTTTTCGTAATCTAAACATGTCATACTACTTGCCTTTAATTTTATGACATTAATATTAATACCATTATAGCAAAGAGAGGGACATATATGTGTGGTATATAAAATAAAATTATTAGGGTGATGTGGCGGGGGACTGAAAGTTATATTTTCTTAAATGGAAAGGGGTACTCTTGTTCATTGAAATGGATATCCCGAAGTATTCCCTTTCCAACGATATAACATGTTCCTATACCGAAAATTAAAATTAAGGTCACCAAGTTCAAAGAAACATTTTCAAACTGGAAAATAAAACTTCAGGTAGGCCGTTGAACAAAACAAGGTATTGCTTTTATTTGTCATCAATTTGTCAACAATTTATGTCGATGTAAAGTCATTATTGACAGGAGTATCAATAAAAAGAAACAATAACTTCTTTGTTTAACGGCCTACCTGAAGTTATTTTTCATATTAAAAATGTTTATGTTTCTTTGAACTTTGTGACCATAATTTAAATTTTGGGTATAGGAATATGTTATATCATTGAAGAAGAGAATACTTAGAGCTATCCAGGACAATGAAATAAAGTACACCTTTCTATTTAAGAAAATATAATTTTCATCTCCCCGGCACATTCCCCTAATAATTTTACTTTACCAACCGTACAATTTAATGTTCCCCTCCTTTCTGTATAAGCCTTTGTATTTATTTTTTCTCTAAAGTTATTAGTTAGGCAGCAAAACTGTTTGGTTGCTTTAAAAAACTCGCCTTGCATGGAAATGAGCCTTAATTTATTGATATAATACATTTTTGCCATGAGACAGACATAATATAAAATTGAAAATTTGTATGTCATGGAAAACAAAACATATAATACAAACAGTTGTATTGTTTGAGTATGACAATTTACATTAGGCATAGTTTTAATGACTATTGACTATTTTTAATTATTTATCAACAATCATGATAACTTTTATCATCCATACCATTTAATATCATTCGTCTATTATATTCCCTTCATTTATTATCTGTATCTATACCTATATTAAACCTATCTTGTGACTGAGATTTATAAGTGAATTATATTTTAACATTAAATCTCATTATTTAAATTCGGTAAAGAAGACCATCATTAGTTTTCTAGTAAGAAAATTTATTCAAGCAATGATTTAAGTTTTTAAGTTCGTGCGTTACTCAGAGATGATAATATATAACTTGTATTTATTTTTTTATATTTTATATCAATCCGAGATAATTCAAAATTCGAACATAACCATTAGACATTCTAAAATTAAATTTCTTCAGAACGAGAAAAAGCCATTAGGATAATTTTAAACATAAATAAGCAGAAGGACAGAGGAAAAACGGAAAAATCCCTCCGCATTATCACATTTCACATTACCGTTCCAAATTCCCGTTTCACAATCCGCCGGTTTAACTCAGACATAACGCACGCGTAGCGCAACGAATGACAGACGAGGCGAAGCTGGCGAGGTTGCAGAGAGGATGGGTCTTATTGCAGGGTCGCCGAAACAACGTTTTGCCATCTACATATCTTATATCCCGAGGGACTTGGTGACGTCACGCTGTGACGCGTGTCTGTGCCGGAGGGGGGACTTCCCCCTGAACCCTGAATCTAAATGATATGATAACGTGACTGTGATACCCCGTCACCTATCAGAGGATGTCATTTGTCTTTCTGTTTTGTCATGGATTTTTGTTTATGAACGAAACGGAGCAGGATTTGAAATGAGCTTTTGTGCTACATTTTTATTTAGACAAGTTTACATTTAAAACAACATTATTCTCAATATTCAATTAATTTCATTACAATACTGAAATATGTTCCATAAATTTTGTAGCAATTTTATATTTCATTATTTAAAAGAGATAAATTAAACTTTATCTTCGTTATCTAGGAATTTACATGAATTTTCTTCGGAATTGTATCTTCGATATGTTAAAATTTATTCTATAAAGGGCCAGTTGCACCAACGTTAGTTAAATTTTAAACTTGGCTTAAATAAATTAAAGCAAATTGAAGTTATATGTCATATGGAGTAATTGACATTGATGTCAAAAATTAGATACGCTTTTATTTATTTAAACAAACTTTAAAATTTAACTAACGTTGGTGCAACCTTACATAATTTGTTTAAATTCCCATAAATAATACTACACAATAAAAGTCTTATGCCTAGTTGCACCACTCTCACTTAAACGTTAATGCCCGGTATAGCGTATCTAATTTTTGACATCAGTGTCAATTACTCCATATGACATATAACTTTGATTTGCTTTTATTTATTTTAACCAAGTTTAAAATTTAACTAACATTGGTGCAACAGGGGATAAGAGTTCCTTAAAATTTAAGTAATCCTTAAATATAAAAATTTCGTTGTAACCAGCCAAATTTCAGCACTTAAATTGACTTAAGGAATCCTAAAATTAAGTGTCAGAGATTGGCCAGTTTAACGTCTACGTAACAAAGGAACTGTCAAATATTTGTATTTATGGTGAGGAAGAATGTTAAATTATTATGATATTGATTATGACGATTATGATATGGATGATTTGGAAGATATTCGATTTATAAATAATCGTCCGAGAATAATATATGAACGAGCTACTCATTTTCAAGATTTGTCGGATGGACATTTCTTGGACGAAAATACTAGAATACTAGAATCGTGTGTCTGTGATTGTTAATATTACTAAATAATATTATTACAAATTTATTAACTTATTTGGTAATCCTTATCGATAAATTAATGAATTTTCCGAACGTTTAGAATGTCACAAACAATAAACAAATCTTCTTGACAGTTCGTATTACACTTACTAGATTCTAACATTATAAAATAAAAATTTCGTTAACATTAGAATACCCGGACAGGTCAAAATGACCGTTTATACAATTTAAAATGTTCTTAGGCCGTGTCCGAAATAGCCTTTTGATATTTAGGATTTAGGAATTAGAGAAAAAATTAGGAATTCAAATAAATACAACTTCGAATAGTGCACTACTAACGACATCTGTAGTCTGTAGGTAGAATTGTTTGACAAACAAAGTAAAGATCTTAACCTATGTTTATATCATACATATAAATAGTTCTAGGTGTTATAATAAATAAAAAGCCTCCAAAATTATTCTTGTTTGTGCGTAACGCGCATGATCGTTAATTTAGTGCTTACGAACTTCAAGACGTAGTGTGCTCTTGCAAATCCTAAAATCTAATAGCTACATACATACATACATACATAACGTCACGCTATGTCCCACTTAGTGAGGTAGCACGAACCCAGAAAAACAGTCAACCAACAATCAATCTCCTCCAAGCACTCCTATCCTGACACACCACTTTCGCCTCGTCCACATTCATAGTGCGATTCATACATGCTCGTTTATTCTTCACACTCGGAATCATTCGTTCACGCAACAAACCATCAATCATACCCAACCAGTTATTCCTCGGACGCCCACGCAATCGTTCACCTTCAATCTCACCCACATATATTAGTTTCACCAACCTTTCATTCGACATTCGCTCAACATGTCCAAACCACCTCAACTGACTCACTCCCACTTTCTTAACAACATTCTTCTCAATCTCACACTCACCATACACCTATGTATTCCGTATACGATCACGTCTCGTATACCCACATACTCCTCTCAAATATCTCATTTCCACAGCAGTTATACGTCGTTCATGCTTCTTCATCCACACCCAACATTCAGAACCATACATCAATGTAGGCACTAACACACCATTATAAACACTCAATCGAGCATCTCTAGATACATTCACGTTTCGAGCAAATATACCCAGAGCACCCAATACCTTGCACCCTGCAGACACTCGCCTTTCAATCTCCCGGTCAATAAGTCCATCCCTCGAGAACATACTACCCAAATATACAAATTCATTCACTTGTTCCAGTCTCACACCATTCACTGAAACATTAAAAAACTAAAAAACATTAAAAACTAAAACCCTAAATTATGACGTCATTTAGGGCATATAAATTTAGGATTTAGTATTTATGGTAATCAAAGTGACACTTCGAACACGGCCTTAGTCACAGATTTTCTGGGCTTTCTAATGTTAAGTTGACAAAGATTCTTCTTCGTTTTTGAAATTCAGTTTTATATCTCTAGTTTTGGATACAGAATGTGGAACTAAGCAATGACTAGCTAAGCAATGCCTAAATTTAACGTGAGCAACAAACTTAAGATATAAGGGTTCCTTAATTATAAGTAATGTTTATTAAAGTATCATTTTAAGGAAGGGCGGTGCAACTGGGCATTAAATAGATTAATTATTATCATTATACAGTAATGCAATAATTTTAAATTTAACCGTGTGGGCTCCTCTCCACTAATATCTTTGGGGGTACAACACGGCTGATAACCGCATTTCACGTGGACATATTGTTGATTTTTCATTTTCCCACTAATGGGTAGGCATTCTGTTGCGATATTATAAATTACAAGAAACGACATAAGTATAAAAGAGATAAATGAACTGACATAACGAAAAACTAAAAGATGTGGCCGTGCGTTTGCGAAGTAGTTGTCAAATGTATTTTGTGTTTGTTTCTGATGTGTACAAGTGTTTAATTTACTTAACTTAAAATCACAAAATGGAGTAGAGAAGAAATTGAAATCTTGGTGAATATATACAATTATCCATATTTGTACGCAGTGGAATTTATTTACACTCCTCAACAAAACACATAAGTTTCACACCGAAATACTGAAATGCTGAAATGTTACTCGAAAACACTGAATGTATATGAATATACAAAATTAATTTTGACTTATGTTACGATATTACGATACATCAGTATTAAAACAATGGGTTCCTTTATTCGTTCAACGTGGAACGTGTGATTCGAGTTCATCGTAAGCCCGTTTTTTTTTTTACATTTTTATGTCAATTTTTTAAAAGTTTAAAATTTAACGTACCTATCATTTGTTCAATGTTTTCGTCAGTTTTTGTTGTCAATGAAAAAATAGAACAAGATCTGTTTATTTCAATGTTTTTATAGTTAAATGCGCAAAAGTTTAGTTGCGCAGCTAAAAAGCGATATTTGAGGTTGGCTGTGGTTCGTGTTTAGTGAAAAAAAATTAGAACAAATTTAATTAAAGCCAAAGTCCATGATAAAATAAAAATATAATAATAATATTATGTAGCAGCAACTGACGTTATCTTACAAACAAAACAAACCGTACATTGAATTCCTTGACCAAAATACGCTTGTGCACTTTCACAAAAATGTACAGAAAAATTGAATACAGAAAATTGAGTTAAAAATGTACAAAAACAATTGAACGTGTCCTACGGGCTTATGTATGCTTAGAATTTGTTTTTGAAAAGTGCGAGCAAAATGAGCTTACCTTTAAATAAATTCCACATAAACAAAATTTGTACGTCATTGGTAACGCTGGAAAAACATTCCTATTTTAATATTTGTTGTGTAACATGCCCATGTTTTTGATACATTTCATATTTTTTATGACACTTCTGAAATAGATTTGTGACATTTAAGATATATTTTGTTATAATGTGTTTTTTATCGTGCGACGTATTAGTTTATTCGTGTAACATCATGCCAAGATAAATTAAGAAAAATAGTAATATACTAGCGTCGACCCCCGCCTACGGCGGGGGTCTCAGCTAGGGCTCCGCCATCTCTAAAAATCTCACAAAACTTATGTAGTTATAACAATATAATAGGAGGAAGGTGATTAGTACTGTATAGCGGTTTGACCTACTTCGCAGATCTAAGCCCTTTGCTCCTCGACCCTGAAGAAGATTTCAACTTAATTTAGGGTTCAACTAAAAGTATGGGATAATGCATCATAGTGCTTTGTTAATAATATCTCATATGAGACCATGCAATTGAGGAAGAAAGGTCATTCCTCTCTTTCATGTAACTAAATTGGCGAAGATAGCTCGTCACTTCGTTCCTCGCTTTCATGTCATTAACATTGACGAATATCATCACTTTGTTCTTCGCTTCCATGTCTCTATGGGAATTTTCGTGTCTCCCATATTTTTCATTGCGAGAAGTTGTGTGTCTCCCCGGTTTTTCATTGCGGGAAGAGTGTGTTTCCATTGAAGGAATTTGTGTATATTCCATTGAGGGTAGTTATGTGTTTACCATTGTAGAAAGTTGTATGTTTTCCATTGAGGAAGTTGTGCGCTTTCCATTGAGGGAAGTTATGTGTTTTCCATTGAGGAAAGTTGTGCTAATAGCACTGAAGAAAATTACAAATTTTCTATTAACGGAAGTTGGATGTCTACCATTGTGGAAATTTGAGTGATTTCCATAAGGGAATGTTGCATGTTTTTATTGAATACCCTATAAGTTAGCTTTCTAGTAATTTCTACAAAAACAATTGCCGATCGTAATGATTTGTGATAATGAATGTTCTTCACTAACGTCCCTCAACTTACTGCTCCTAAAACATTTCATTTAATACCCGACAAGTCAGGTTTCTATGAAACAAAACAAAAAAACAAGTGCCGATCGTAACGATTTGGAATAAAAAATTTTGTCATTGCTGTCCTTCATTTCCTGTCATCAAAAAATTTCATTTTAATATTTCATAAGTTAGCGTTCTAAGAATTTCTATGAAAACAATTGACAATCGTAATGATTTGTTTTAAAGATGGGTCATCACTATGTTCTTCAACTTCCCACTTTTATAAAATTTCATTTGATACCCCACACGTCAGGTTTCCATGAATTTTTAGAAAAAAACAATTGCCCATCGTATTTCATTTCTTTTCACTTTAAAAAAATAATTATATGAGTCGTTCCATATTTTTCACAAATCGTTAGAACATGTCTATTCAAGACTTTACATTTGATACCAAACACGATATATTTTTGATGACTTTTAGAAAAACAATCGACAATCGGTCAATTTCCATTTTTTTAATATAATCATTTATCTCGTATTTTCGATACATTTCTTTTGATACCCAATAAGTGATTTAAAAAATAAATAAATCAAACACAATTTACATTAATATTTCATCATGTAATAAAGACTTCTGTCAATCGGACACTTTTATTGTCATTTTGTCATTTTAAAAGTATCTACAGTCAATAATAATTTGCACCCTACATTAGCTTCATATTCCGCGGTTTTACTTTATTTTACTAAATTTATGCCCATATTCATAGTCGATGCTCACTTTGGTACTTGAGTATTACTTCGCCAAGCATTACTCCGGTCGTTCTCGACCTCAAGCACATGACATGTTTCATAGTCGAAGCTTCGTGAATTCTCGGCTAAGTACTAACCTTAAGGTAGAGATTTGGAGAATTTTTTGTTGTTGCGTTGGGAATTTTCATAATTTGACAGTTTGACAGTAAATTTTATATTAAAAAATCTGTTTTGGGCACCACAATACCTCCTGTCATAGATTTCTTATCTAAAATGCAGGAACACGGACCACAACAATCAAGAAATGCTCTACCCTTCAAAAAATTATGACACATGTCAAAAAATGACATTTTTCAAGAGTTCTCTTTTTTCTCAAAAAGCATAGGTTTGCAGATTTAAACGAATATGTCAAAATATAATAACGTGCTGTAATTCGTAAATGGTGACAGTAAGACAAAAATATTTAAAACAGTTGTAGATAATAATATTTGGAACATTATTCTAATAACATAAATTGTCATTAAACCATAATTTACTGAGATATTTCAAAATAACTTGACACAATGACAGCTAATGTCAAAATGTCAGTATTTTAATAATCAAATATATCTAAAATTAAAAAAAAAAAGCATCAAGCATTACTCAAGGTTGGTCAGAGCTTGACTTGAGCCTGAGCACGCGCGAAGTAATACTTGTACACCAAGTAGCGACTATGAAACAAAATTTGATACTCAAGACATACTCAAGTATGAGTCGAGGCGAAGTACTGACTATGAATACGGGCATTATAATCGTGTAGCACCTACTTTTCTTAGGACGTCAATATACAATCAAAGCCAAAAATTTTTTTCGACTTTTATAAATTTTTTTAAATTAACGTTTAAAAAATTTGCAAAATATCATACAAGTTTGTACATTTATTCTGAATACAGATAAATTTACAAAACTTCTCCTACTTGACTTCAATTAAAGTAAATTATATTTAAAAGTTTAAACTGAACTGTCAAAAATGACAAGTTGTCATAGACGTTCATCTTAAAAATTCCACGGCCGCCACACTCTTAGTTGATTTTGGCCCAAAAATGCATGTTTTTTCAAGTTTTCTCGCACATCATGTGTAAGAAAAATATGAATTCATAAAAAGCACGCAGTCCTAATCGAACTCTACATGTCCGTGAAACTTTCACTTAAATCCGTCAAACCGTCTTGGCCCTATGGCCCGACAAAGTTGCATGATGAATCTATAGAAAGATCCGTAGCCAAAATAGTATATGGATTTCTGGTTAAAAATGCTACATCATTGCATTTAAATTGGATTTATCGGTAAATAGTCTAAAAAATGCACGATATCACTCCGCGAAGTTAGCCAAAATAGTAGCTAAAGTAAAAACTTTATTGACTCTTATGTCAAAATTTAACTTTACGGACTCATCTGTCAAACTTTTAGTACTACCTACAATAACAAACATATTATTCTGTAATATTGTTAGTGAATTTATTTATTATTTACCTTTTATAATGAATTATCGGATTTAATGCAAATCACATGCAGACCACATCTCAGAAGGAGTGAAAAATAATGAAAATTATACCCAAATATTTGACACTTTGACAGTACTTTTGTTATTAAAACCATCCCCGTCGCAACAGCTAACTGATGTTTTACAAATACATAATGCTATTTATTTGCTGCACGGTGCAAGGTATTGGGTGCTATGGGTACATTTGCTCGAAACGAGAATGTATATAGAGATGCTCAATTCAGTGTTTATAATGGTGTGTTAGTGCCTATATTGATGTATGATTCTGAATATTGGGTATAGCATGAACGACATATAATTGCTGTGGCAATGAGATATTTGAGAGAAGTATGTAGGCATACGAGATGTGAGCGTATCTGGAATACATTGGTGTATGGTGAGTGTGAGATTGAGAAGAATGTTGTTAAGAAAGCGGGAGTGAATCAATTGAAGTGGTTTGGACATCTTGAGCGAATGTAGAATAAAAGGTTGGTGTAAATAATATCTGTGGATGTGATTGAAGGTGAACGATTTCGATTGCGTGGGCGTCCAAGGAGGAATAAGTGGTTGGGTGTGATTGACGGTTTGTTGCGTGAACGAATGATTCCGAGTGTGAAGAATAAACGAGCATGTATGAATCGCACTATGAATGTGGACCAGGCGAAAGTGGTGTATCAGAATAGGAATGCATGGAAAATAGTATATTATGATACAAGTGTATAAGTAAGCTATTAAAGCACGTACGACGAGCTTAAGAGCACGACGCGAAGCGGAGTGCTTTTAACGTCGTTAGTGCTTTAAAAGCACTTATACACGTGTGTCATACGCTATTTTTTATTATACCTGCATCATACTCTGGAAAAAATAGGAAAGCAACATTTTAATTTTGATTCATTTCATAATTTTGCGCGTGTGACGTTTGACGTATATCGTTTACATGGAGAGTGGTTAGCATTTGTTGTTTACGTTTACAGTTTTGACAGATATTACTAGTAAATATTTTTGTTGTTGCTTAGTAACCTTTAAAGCACGGTGTGTTTTAATCTTGCGTTTATGAACGCTTTAGCGTGTTTTAAACACGGATTATGATGCAGGTATAATAAAAAATTAATTGTTGGTTGACTGTGTTTCTGGGTTCGTGTTACCCCACTGAGTGGGATATTGCGTGACGTTATGTTTGTATATATGTATTTGTTTTTAGTTATTAATTTAACGATATTCGTTATAAAAAAATATACTTTAATGTCTTAATATACAAATAACTATTATTTCAAATTTGGTATTGTCGTTTTGAGTAAGATTTGTCCCGTAGTTAAAAAACTATGAACGATAAACTTTTTTAATATAACGAAATGTCTACAAATTGTTATTGCAAAATTTTGTTTTATTACATATAGGAAAATAAAACGGAATAAGTTTGAACATATACTTTAATACAAAATTAACAAATAAATAACGTAAGTAGAAATTATATTTTAAAGTATAAAATAAAATAAATATATCATCACGCCTTTTACCCATTATGTGTGTGGCACTCTGCTTACGCAGATCTCGGTAAGTGATATATTTACGTATGAAGTGCGGTTATCAGCTGTCAAATCATAGCCCCCAAAGTTGTTAGTGGAGGAGGAACCACAGGGGTAAATTTAAATTGGTAACTGTCGGCGGTGGGATTCGAACTGAGAATGTCACGATCCACAGTCCGATGCATTACCACGGAGCTATTTACCCCATATATTTTAAAGTACCTACTAAAATTCAATTATGTTTAATATTATTATACCTAGCTGAAAACTACAATCATATTATAAAAGTGACTAATTAGTAATCTTTCATTCTCCAGTACAGCATAATGAATAACACGAATATATCTCACAAATTTAAATAATACAGTAAACACCAACTAAACAATTACTTCAAATTTCCAATCCCCACAGCAGTCTAATTAAACTAATTTCCAATGGCAAATACCATCCATCACCTAGCAAATGACAGAGCGTCTCTATGGGCGAACAGTGAACAATGTCATTATTTGAAACATTGAAACAATACTATTCATGCTTTATCCCGTTGGATGGAACCGGACAGCGCTGTATAGCCAGCGTCCAAAGCTGTAATTAATATTGATGATGTAGATTCATCGGTTTGATTTGCAGTCATTACGTAAAGTGATGGTTCAGTTTCATACGATCACATGTATTGGACTATGAGATACTCTGATACTCATTTATTCATACTTGTGATGGTGATAGCTGAGGAGCTGCGAGTGATTGGTTTTAAGCATTTGATTGTAAATATATTTGAAAAGGTTTTTTTTTTCATATTTATTATTAAAACGGCTGTAGTCTGCGATCTGCGGTCTTCAAAAGAGGCAGATCATTCCAATAATTTTTAAAACGTTTAGCTCTGCGTACGTTACGTTTCTTAAAAATTTATTTAAGTTTTTTATTTTCATATTTTATGCAGTCTTAGGCTTTTGAATAATTGTTTTGTTCTTCTCTGTTCCAAGATTTGTCTATTTCTCATTTCTTTTTTCCATTGTTTTGTTAGTCGTGCCCATTCATATAATCGTTTCGACCATCCTTCCTCTGTCATTGTATTTAGATGCTTGTACCAAAATAATTATTTTTCTCGATTTTCACCTGCTACGATATCTAATGTGCCCATTTCGTGTTTTATAAATTCATTTCTCAGTTTCTCCAATATATTCTTTCTCATGCTTCTATATTGGTAGGTTACAAATTTAATAAATTCAGTATGAACCAGAAAGATATAAATATAAAGTCTAAATTTCTAAATCCAAATTTGCAAATGAATATCAGTATAATCAGTTATTATTATTTTGGTATTTACAACAATGTATAATATCTAAATTTGAACTTATAATTACAGTACTTACGAAATGAAGGACTATTTATGATTCAGGCTCAAGTCCAAGTTTACTAAAATGTTATATTTGTAGTAAAGAAAATTATTTTCAGGTTAGCTAGCTCAGTTTGCTTATTTTGCATTTTTAATAAAAAGAAATCTACGCACGCACAACATACTCAAAATGTTAAAATATATGTAATAGTTTCTAATAGAAATTATTTAGGTTGCCGTACGGAAACTGTTTCTTGTGTTTAAATCACTCTTATATGTTCCATTTTTTCTCGAGAGGTAAAAATCATTATAAATTCCATTTTATTTTATGTCCACTGTCCACATAAATCATATAATAAATGCAGATAAATTTAGCGCCATGTCGCAAGGATATAAAAAAGATCTCATCAATTACCGAAACAAAAATTATTTACGTGAATTGCTTACATTAAAAATTCATAATTCTCCTACATTTTACTTACAGTGAGAACTATAAGAGCTGCAACGTCGCTTAAATTAGGCAAAAGTACCATACTAGTAGGCTACTATCTCATATTTAGAAAAGTGTTTCAAATAAGAAAGGTACATATTTTTACAGTCGTATCAGTAGCTTAGAAAACATTTTTTTCGATGGCTCATATTCCAGATATGACACAACACAAACATAATTTTTTGAATGGTACTAATGTCAGCCGAACCTAGCGGCTAGCTAGCGTTTTCTAGTGCTAGATTCTATCAGATGAAAAGTAGTATGAACATGAACGGAATTTTGCTGATGCTGTCATCTTATGTCCGTCAAGTTTGGTGGAATTAACCTCAAATTCTGATCAAATCCAAAACAGTCTTTTAAAATTGGTAATTTATAGATGTCAAATTATATTTTAAGTTATTTTTATAGATTTTTTACAGACATGATTAATGTTGATGATATTATAAATGAATTTTTGACAGTTGACAGTTCTAGAAGGTTCGCTAGATCATCTAGCACAGTTACGAGTTACCTAGCGAAGCGATACGTTCAGTTTTGACCGCTAGGTTAGCAATCTAGCTGCTAGGTTCGGCTGAACGCGCCCAATTAGTAAAAAATAATAACAAATTTTGTATACTTCTAACAACTTAAAAGTTCTATTATTAAATTTGGTAGACGTTATAATAGCACTCGGGCTATTAAGTGAACTATTAATCATCGTTGGATGAATACAAATTATAATAATAATATAATAATTACAGTAATGAATAATTTTCAAGAAAATTTTTATTAGGAGTGTACAAAGATATACAATACATCAATAAAATTTAATAATAAACCGGACGCGAAATAAGCATTTCGCAGCCGCAGTATAGATCGCGAAATTGAATTACGCGGCTGTTGTCTTGGTAACGGCCTCGAAATCCAGAATTATTGTTTTTTAACCTATTTCGCGTCCGTTACCATTAACAACGGACGCGAAATAGGGTAAAAAACAATCATTTTGACACTTGATAATTGACATTATTTTTTCAAAACTAATTGTTTTGTTCGTTTACCAAATATCTATCCCATCTATCCCATAGCCACTTTTAATTTACAATAAAACTGTTTAAAATTTGTAATTAATATTTTTTACGGTTGCACAAAAATTAGTGTGTACACCTCGTCCGCGAAAACCTTTATCGTTCTCGAGATTTTCTCTCGATATGCTAAAGAGTGATTTCGAGGCCTTGGTATACAAATAACTATTTGTAAATAGGTATGCGAAAGTTTAAAATTATTTTAAAACGAAAAAATAAACGACAATTTAATGTTTCTGATCTAGAAAAACATAAACATTATTAAATTGGCCTACTAGTGCTGCAACTTTTGTCTAATTTTACTGAAATCGTTGATCTCATAATTCTCGAGATCCCAATAGTGCTCCTCGAAATTGAAACACTATATTTCTCCATTTAAAATCATTCAATACGTATTTCTTATTTTCTGTGACCTAAAATATTTTCACTTTCTTCCAATTTCTGTAACACCTACGACATTCAATATCCCACAGCACCGTGAACCGTACCCGCGGCCACGTCACGGCGTCACGCTGTGCAGGTATTGATCGCGTGGCCGTCAGGTACGACATAGGTGTGTCTGCCGCTTCCCTCCTCGTGCAACTGTCGTCTCTACCGACGCCGCTAGTGTTGCATGCGTCGAAGGAAGTTACGTCATTTGGTGGCAGCACTCACTAGAGTAGCGATGTATATACTAGTTTTCATTGGAGTTTGTTTTATGGTGGGGAATAGTAAAATTTTATTGGAATATAAAGAGAGAATATAGATTATTATGAATAAAGGAAATATGGGATTTTATTATTTAATATCAGAAATTATAATTGTTTATATATCTAGGGGCTGAAGTGCTTGATTTAATCTCGAGGGTGAATTTTATTTCACGAGCCGTAGGTGAGAGAAATAATCACCTGAGGGATTAAAGTTACTTCAATCCAGTGGTAAATACACTATTTTTTTCACTTCCAATACTCGTTTCAGCAATATACTATAAATAATGATTAATTTTAAAGGATTTAAAATACATATTCGTATGTTGAAAATGGATGGCTTTGATAACAACGATAGCACTGTCAAATTTTGTAGGTTGCCTAGATACCATAAACAAAGTGAAAATTTGTGTTTATTTTGTGTGACGTTTCATTATGGATAATGTGAAGAAGCCACAGTGGAAATACTGCCAATAAAATCTAGAGAAATATATAAAAACAATTCGAAGCTTTCAGCAAGTAGTGTGACAATAAAGAAGTTTGAAAATACACGGAAACTTGCTAGTATATTTTTATCATTTGTGGGACATTCGATGTTAAAGGGAATGTTGGTGGTTAGAAATAATAATGATATAAGCAAGTTCTCGAAATTAATTACTCTCTTTAAAACAAGAATTGGCGACTATTAACCTAAAAAGTCAAAATTACAGCAGAACAAGTTGACCAATTCTTAAAAGATGCATTGACAAGGTATTTTTAATTGTCAAAGTAATTAATTTTAACAAAAATGTTTAAAAATACTCTGTAGTTATCAACTGTATAAAATAACTATTAATAATAAATGTAATTTATATAAAATAATTGTAATAAATATTATACTTGTTGCTGTGGCTACTTGTTTACTTATCAATTTAATCTCCCTGAGATTAAAAGTTACACTTCTGTCCATGAGAAGGAAGAATAAATTAGGGCATTTAAACCCGGAAGTGCAAAAAACATGTTTGTATCAAGATATTGATTATAACTAATTATCTTGGAACATACTTCATATTTAACTATGGTTTTTTACGAGTACCACAATTTCTAGATAATCGCATCGAATATCACATAATATCCCTAGAACGAGAACGGTAATGGAAAACTAACGAATTTATAACAACGACAGTTTAACCTTAATTTGTATTTGGTGTGTTTTATTGTCTATATTTTTCTGAATACTAATTACTTTTTACGATTTATTAAATTTTCCTGTACTGAAAATGGCTACCAAATATTTAAATATTAAAGTCCAATTAAATAGTTTACTAGTGTCAACTAGCAGCTCTTAGCGACACAGTCCACTTCAGTTCACTTGAGCAACAATTTACCAAAATTGTATTGTCAAGTAACAAGTAGGAATAATTATTATACTAAACAAATTAGTCCTCGTTTATTTTAAACAGAAAACAACCAACATATTGTATGTTGAGAAAATGGCGAAAAGGGATTAAAGGGTTTTAAACAGGTATTTTTGCGATATCTTCATGGTTTTTTAAGGATGCCTAAACTTCTTTATGCAATTAAAAAGTATGCAAATTTAACAAAATACGAAATTTTTCTTTATTACTTTCTTATTTAAGGAAGTATAGAAATTATGTAAAAATTCAATGATGAGATATTTGTAGAAAAGTATTTATAATCAATCATACACATAATAATAAATTTAAGAAAAAGTGTACTATTCGATTTTATCAATGTGAAGTACAAAGCAATTATTGCACTTGCTGAGGTGGACAATAAACAAAAATGCTAAGAAAGCTGAGCCATAGGGGTAAATCAACAAATATAACCCTACCTGCCAAAATATCATTCTATATTTATTAGTATTTGCTAATAGACTAGGAGATCGTAGATAAAATTGTGTATGATATACGTCTTAAAATTGATTTATTTCGTTCGTGGGTTTGTTTCATTCGGGTTCGAGTCGCTTAACAAACTTCCCCACTTACTCATACACCGAAAAAAAAATTTGTGGAATCACCAGTCTTTCAGATGGGTTTCATCAAATGTTCGTGGAATTAAAAAGCTAATCATATTACCATAACTAAATTTACCTGTAATAACATGCCGGCAATAGACCGGGGCATGTGCTCATCACATTCCGGATTTTTGCTGATAAGTAACTTGAATTATTTTTTATTGAATATTGGAGGTTTTATTGAGTTTCAGTAGTCGGTTCTTCTCTAAAAATGGTGGAAAATTGGCATAATTTGTTTCACTCTCTTAGGTGGTAATATTGTATCTGATGGCTACCAATACATTTAACGGGTTAAAATCACTATTTAGAAAATTTAGAAAATTTAGAAAAAAAACATTAAACATTTAAAAAATTTGTCTTCATTGTTTCATTATACATATATAAAATTCCTGTGTGCCTGTGTCCGTAATTCTTCTCCTCCTAAAGGGATTGATCGATTTTGATGTTGTTGTTTTTTTATATTGTGCTTATGGAGTCACTTGGATGGTTCTCAGCTACAGTTGAATCCGGCAGGTGGCGCTGTTTCAAGATTCCGAATTTTTTTAATTTTCATGACTTACATTCATGACATGCATTTGACCATTCAGGTGACCCCATGAGTAAAAAAAAATCATTAAAAATTAAAAACTTAAAAAGAGGAGAAGAATTACGAACACCGGAATTTTATATATAAAGATGAGAAAAAATTCGGTTGATCTGTGTCAACATCTGCCTACCGGGTCCGCTATTTATTTATAATCATATAAATGTGTGAAATGATAGTCTGAAATATAATTAATTCAATATTTAAGATTAATTTCATTTTTTCGTGAAATATATTTTATCCACATCTGTCAAATAATATACCCATAATTTAACCGTTTCTTATCAATTAATGAATTGTTAATGAAATAATATTGACAGTTCGACGAAATAATATTATTCATTCGTTAAGTCAAATTCAAATCTTACCTGTCATAGAGTAAAATCAAAGTATTTTTCTTTCTTATTTTACATACTTTTATTTTCTTTCTAAGCTTAAATTGCAGCTGAATAATAGGTTTTAAGATTTTCTGCTAAATATCAAATTTTTTACAACAGTACGTAGCCTAGCGACGGTTGCTACAAATTGTCTATGTTGATAAACAAACATTTTTTTGTATTTGCCAGAGCAAGAATTCTATAATACTTATCTTATAATTTCGAAACAGATATTTGACGAAATGTTGTGGATAAACTATAGTTTTCTATTCGCATGTAATGGCTATTACTCATTCGAATTATTTACATCACTCACTTTTGCTCGTGATGCTAACTTCATTCTCATGAGTAATATCTTACATTACGTGCACATTGAATAATATACTATTACTTTATCACATTACCCTCAAAACGAAGCATGCCATTATACTTTTCATATATTATGCATATTATTATAACCAAACATTAGAGAATATGGATATAACAGATCTAATCATGTATCCATTACACTATTCGTAAACTTGGGACGAACCTGATTCCACAAATTTCGTGTCACATGATAACAACAAACCACATCATGGTGATTCTACAGGAAGGAATTTTTTTCGGCGTAAAATGTCACTTTTAAAACTTATGTCAAAAATAACTATTTCAAGTAATTACTCAATCAAAACCTATGTATGGAATTATTGAACGGTATTCAAAGAATGTATCTGCCTACAGTTTCTCTTTTAATGTAATGAAAAATGATAACACATCAGCACATCACCCTTGTATACACCTACACTTAATATTCAATTATTCAAGTATCAAATATCAAAATTCACCTCTAACAATACATCCCCTGCTAAGCTCCGCCACATCTAAAACTCGGGGTTGGTTCACCGTGTCATCAACACCGGCGACACCTGCACAGCTCCCACGGTTCACCCTCGCCGGGGCGAGGGGGTGGCAGCGCCAGTGCACTACATCAACACAAACATGACGTGGTGCCCGAGGTGGTTTGTTACTGAAACCCGGAGTTTTACGGATGTTAGGGATGGAAATGATGGAATACGGTGGTGGAATGTTTTTGAAAGGTTTTTGTTTGGTGTTTGTACTTGGTTTGTATTTGAACAAATACGAATGAATTTAAAGGCGTGCATTTGTCATGACAGTTTAAAAATGCTGTATTCATATCGAATTTATTAAACTAGAGTGAGAGACAAGCGATTTGTTTTAAACGGTGACGTGGGATTTTTATCGGCAGACACTATGATTATCAAAAATATTTATTTGAAATCGGCACTAAAGCGCTCAAAAATCGTCATTAAAAGCTTAGAAATCGTCACTAAAGTAACCTATTATATGACGATTTTGAGCATCCCAGTGTTGGCAACAGTTAAATAATTATTGTACAATTAGGATAATTTTGACAGATATATTGACGTACTATAGTAATTTTGGACGTAATATGAAACAAAATTTGTAAGAAGAATTAAGTAATTAATTCCGATGACGAAATTGTTATTTACGATAACTTCACTTCTCGAGATTGGCAACACTGACTGTTAGTTTCAATTGACAACTAATAGATGTATAAACTTAACCTGTATTGTAATTTTTTTACAGTTTTTTCGAATTTTAGATTTCAAATAAAACTTAATATGTACCTCGGCACTGAAGTTGTTTTTTTTCACTCACATGGTTTATTTTCCTCGGCCCTACGGACCTCGGCAACTAAATTCCATATTCGTGATAAAAAATTGAACTTCAGTACCTTGATACATAAATAACTATTATACAAGGTAACGCTGTATTTTAAATACTAGTTGCACAAATTGCTATTATAATCTAGTAGACATGAAACATCGAAAAATACTAATCTAGTTTTACAATTTCATAAAAATTCTTTTACTTAGTATAAAGTAGTATAGCAATTATAAAATAAAAGCGATACCGAGATTTGTATTAACTAAATTGATTTAAGTCATACTTGCTCACAATAGTTATTTACTTGACTAGTAGGCAAAATTAGGAATTACCCACAAGAGAAATTTTAACACACGAAGCAAAGACTGAGTGTGATAATTTTATCGTGTTGGTAATTCCACTTTGTCCACGTGTGAAGTATAACGTTTTATCCAACATCTCTTAATAAATGCAAAAATTATTAAAGAAATATTATTTGAGTGACAGATGCTTTAAATTTTCTAAATTAAAATGCCAATTGAAGTAGTTACAAAGGTGCTGGGTGTTATTATTATTGTTATAAATAAAAAATTACTCACTAGTGATTTTTCTCATAATTATACCCACTAGTTAGTGGATAATCTGTTACTTTCCATGTTTAAAATTGCCATAGTTACAGAGCATTTATTAAGAAGTGTTGGATAAAACAATGAATTCGATTTATTACGAACATTAAGTTACTGCGGAAAGAAGTTTCCAGTAATTGATATTATTAATAATACAAGGTTTATTCAGAAATGCTTTTAATTATGCGCCAACAGAGATATTTACTGATATGCGGTTGGCAGTATTACGTTGCATTGTTGCACATAACCTCCTCTGTAACCACATCCACATGTTTTATAATTGTTGATATCTCGTACAGTTTTCGTGATATTGTTATTTGAGTTCGACGTATTTAAGTTTTTAACAGCGATTTTTGAAATGAGCGATATTCTGGAGTAACGATGCAACATAAAATTTTGTTTGAAACTGGGGAAAACTTTCACAGCAACGCAAAAGAGACCAGCGTTTTGGCGAGACAACTCATGGGGCTTACACCAGGACAATGCGCCCGCTTACTTAACTTTGTCAATTCGTCTCTTTTGTGCCAAAAATCAGATGACTGTCATCCTTCAGCTTCCTCACTCGCCATATCTGGATCCTTGCAACTTATTCTTATTTTGTAAATTTAAAATCAGTGCTGCAAGGACGCCGTTTTCAGACTATTGATGACATCAAAGCAAAAGCGTCACAGACCATTTCAAATGAAGCTATCCAGGACTGCTTCGCGAAATGGAAACACCGCTGGGAAAAGTGTGAGAATAGGAGAAGGGAGTACTTTAAAGGGGACAAGGGCCAATAAACTGTAAAATTAATAAAAAGTTCAGTTATATTCTGATCCAACCTCTTAAATAGAATAAGAAACATTATTCCTAATTTGGAATTTGCACTCTAATTGCAAAAACTAATTTTTGACTTAGTGTCAAATTAAAAGTCTCAGAAAGGAGAGTTAAACAAAAATGGCAAAAAAACTAATTGTGATCGTTTATCAAGTATTATTTTATATAATATTGAATCTTTTAGAGTTTGGTGTTAATTCAAAAATATGAAAAAATGCTAAACTAACAATCTTGTTGTATTTGGTACCAAAGTGATAAGCAGATAATTGTTGGTCGTAATACGCTTTTCACATCAGATCACGGAATTACTATGAACTCCTCTTAGTTTTCTTAATGTCGCCAGAGTGTCTATTTATATTTGAATAATAGTTGTTGCTATGAGAACAAATATCTGAACCACATATTCTCTCTAATAAATATATCACACCGAGATCTGAGAAAGCAGAGTCTCACACCTAGAATTGGTAAAAGGCGTATTGATATTTTAAATATTTATTCTATCTATACTCGTATTGGAAATGTCTCAAATAAACTTATTATTTGTAGAGCTATTAACATTAGTCCATGGGTAATACGAGTATAGCTAGAGTAAGAAGAAATAATTTTAACTTAACTAGTATTGAATATTTTATACTAAGAATATTGATTATTTCATATTATGTTGTACACAAGTAAAACTATTCAATCAATGAATGTATGTTTCTTGTGCATTTATTTAAATTTGCCATTGTCATTAAAAAATAAATATGATTTCAAAATATTAAAGTAATTAACGTATCAAAGACGTTATAAGAATAATAATGCGTGCATAATGTATACCTCGGCACTAAAGCATTTTTCAGCCGAGGATAATAAATTCGATATTCGTAATTAAAAATATATACTCTAGCGTACGAGTATCATCACAATACAAATAAATATTGTGCAAAATACAATTATAAAACAGATACTACATATAATATAGGTAACATGATTTTATTTTGCGGTAATTTCTATTCAATCAGCTGTTGCTGTAAAGCAAAGAGAACATAGTTGACAAAATCAAAACATAGCTCACTTAGATTGACATTATTGTTAGCAGCCGTAAATAAATGATATAATTCGGATGTACATACATCAAGGAAAATTTGAAATTTGTTACTAGTTTTGGAAAATTGTATCTACTCTTAGAAAACTAAACATTTTAAGGTGTAAAATATGATCTAATATGTAAAGTTTTTCTCATATAAAAAATAAAACCGAAAATGTGAAATGACCCCATTACTAGACAACAAACAGAAAACTGTTTATTTGTATTTTTCTGTATTAAATCTGCACATACAATAATGCATCGGACATACCACAAAAGTACCTTTGAATTTTAAACAAATTTGAATTTAATAAAGTTTCTAATTCCAGTAATTGTTTTGTATATTTTTTTAGAAGTTGTGTGTTCACGCAGGAAGTAACTTTCTAAACTAAATAAGAATTAGATTTCCATTAAAATTCTAACAGATGTCGCAGCAAATCTACAATCGCCACGCCACGCATCGTCGAAAATTTCAACCAAGCGATCAATACCCAGTAATACCGTTTCGCGTAACACGCGTGAACCGGTAAAATTTTGCTTAAACACTTTTACGTTTCCTCAAAAATGGGTGTCGAAATAGTTCGGTCACCACAGATATTTCGCGCGGCCAATCGTCAGATCTTCCCTTCGAGTCATCCGAAACGCAAATCATCGAACTTCACTGGCTGCAGTTGCAGATGCAATGTCAGCAAGTGCTGCGACAAGCGTGGTGAATGGGAAAAGAAAAGAGCCGAGCATGCGCGGAAAGAGAAGCTACTGCCGCGAAGACCACTAGTGGCGAATGTAGGTACTACTTTAAGTAGATTGAATCTAAGCTTGCTAGAATGTGGAAGAACGCGATGAAATGAACGTTGCTTTGTTTGTAGCAGTGTGAAACTGGTTGCAGTTGAGGTTATTGATTCGCTTGGGGAAAGTTGAAACTCTGTTCTCGAAATAGAAGCGGGAAATTTGACATTGAGTTTAGGATTTATAAGAATAATTATGATGCTACAAATACAAAAATAACATACTATACAGCTATCTTTTAAATACGCCTAGAATTTGATAAACAAGATAATCTCTAGGTTCTGCACTACCTCGCCAAAATTTTATCAAATGTTATTTTTTATACTGTAAACAGCAATAGAATTAACCGGAAACATGGATGGAATTGTAGAGGAATGTCGTTATTAGATAATAATAGTTTCAAAAAAATATATTCGGAAAGTAAGAATAGCGCTGATCCCGATTTAGTACTGTATAATTTGAACTTGAAACATTTTCTCAAAAAAATTACACAAGTCAATACTTATAATTATGTTGTGATCACTGACTTATAATAATACTGAAACCCAAGAGAAACGGCTAGTTATTGGGCCACCTGTCTTTATTGTACAGTCCGCTTAGAATATTATTAAAGCGCTCGCTGGAGTAATACACTCGTAGCCTAATTTTGAATGGAAACTGTAATAAGATGCAGGATATGCAATAAAAATGAAAATTAATCAAAATTTTCAATATATTTGACAAATTAAATACATATGTAAAATAAAAATAAGCAAAACCAACTTAAAGAAATTATTCACTTTTAAACAAGACTGTGCTACATGCAGTTTTGGTGACAATACGCCGGCGCAAAAGTGTTAGACGAAGAAAAGAAGCCCTACAATATCTATCTGTCTTATGCTCGCTTGTAGCTTTCATAAAAGCCTACAAGTTCGCGTTCCAATATATATTTCAGTGGTTGCAATAATATAATTTATTTTAATTTTATATTGCATCTGCAAATAAACGTTTTCTACCACAAAATTTAGAAATAGATACATTTTGTTTGAAAATTCAGTTGTTATGATTTAAATTTTCCATTAAATAATATTTAAAATTCAATTCTAATGGAACGTTTTCATTTTTATAATTTTTCATTTCAAATAACTATCTGTAACACAATGTAAATGTGAGTAATTATTACTGTTACAACAAGAATCATTCAATAAATCCATATCGACTAACCATCGGCCACACTTTAGCTCTAAACCGAATTTCTTAAAAAAGATCAATGTCAACCGATAGTATGAAACGCATGAACATTACATGTAATGTTTCCATAGTTATAAAGGTTATAAACAGGTTTCAAATTTAACAGGCTGCTAAAAATTTTAACCAATGATAACACACGGCATTGAATATAAACTGAAAATTTTATTTGATAAATATTTTTATGGGTTAATGTTTGACTAATCAAAAAGTTATTTTTAACTTGATAATTCGGCACAAATTTTAATTATGAATTACAAGCTCTCAAATCTGTAAAAAGTAATTTGACATAGTTGTTGGGTCAAATAATAATATACATAATGTACGGTTCTCAAATTAAAATTATGGAGTACAATATTAAAAATTGGAATGATTTTGTGAATCGACATATTTGGTGGAGGTGCAAATTATCTGCATCTCATTTATAAACTAAAAATTGTAACGTTTCATAAATTTTCATATATAATATCCCAAGTGCATGTCAAATTGTCTATAAGTGCGTGATAGAGCACGAGAGAAAATTATCAACAATTACATGCACGAGGGATATTCGAAGGACTATTTCCCGATTAAAATTTAGCCAAACGCTGTTTCTCTCATAAAAAATAAAGCAAAATTTAAAAACTTCATTTGACAGCAATCACATTGGTAATTTACACTAGAGTGAATTATCGATCATTTGTACTAGAGCAAAATTGTCGTGTAATTCTACGTTGATTGGATGACATTCAGAAATGTCAGAATTCTGATTGGTTCAAATTTTATGGGGGAAATAGTCTTTAAAATCCAAAATAAAAAGCGCAGAACATAGACGATTCTCAAAACATTGACCAGACCAGTATAATAAAAAAATATTTTAGCGCTCTAAAAATTCTCAATATATATCAGTAAGCAGTTGCAAATAATTTAATCATTTATTTAATAAGGCAAATGTATGTCAAAGGTAATTATCAAGCTCTCGACTTTATACTTATAATTATTAAATAGTTACACAACATATGTTTAATGCTTGAGAGCGCTAGTAAAATTATTTAAGTGTTCTCAACAACGGAGCTCGTAGTACCAGCCATAATTATTTTCAATAATAATACTTGCAGAGTTACATTAAGTAGCACAATTATGAATTGTCTATTTCAACTATATAAGAGTATTGATCTGCTTTTATCTCCAACAGCAAATTACTATGAGTAGACTCCAGACATGAAACATTAATATTTATTACTTTTATCGTTTTTCTTTATGCGTTGTATTTTATTAGAGTTAAACCCTATTATTATTATTTTTTGTGAACTCTAATAAATACAGATATTTTAGTTTATTAAACGATTTTTTGTCACTATCGGCAGAGAAACTCAATTTCTATGATACCGAAAACATAACAAAAACAGCTAATTTCAGCGGGAGATTAATTCTAAATAATAACATTTGTTGTGAAAAAGGAACAAAACGAAACAAATCAAAGGTAAGTATAATATATTTTATAACAATGCTAGGCAACGGTTTGGCAGGTAGCGAGCGGTAAAGCCGGATTACCCGATAACGCAAGTTAAGCAATGCTTCCCGTGGTCGGTAGTTGGATGGGTGACCGCTTTGCGAAAACTCATACCAGCGAACACAGCGTGCCGTTGTCACACCACCGAAAAAAAGGTTCCGAGACGGCATATAACCTCAGCAGTTGAGATCACTTAATAGTAATAAAAAAAGTAAATAATAATTCTACGAATTAAAAAGGAAATTCATACATATACATACTTATTATAAATATTGGGATCATAGAAAAAAAAATAGTATACACCACTTCAGAGAAAATAAATTTTTCTTCGTCGTATTTACAGCCCAGGGAAAAAATCATTAATTTCTCTCACTGGTTGTGTAATATATTATTAAATAAAACATAACACGTACTTTTATTTACGTTTCTTTTCCATTTTGCGACATACTTTTAAGAATAAGCTGCATTGTAATTCAAATTGTCTAAATATAAAGCAATCCGAAACACGCATTACGTGCATGTTAACACAATTATACAACAATGCAGCAAGTAAATTATAGTCCTTATATAAAATTACACTCAGAGTACTCTAGATAAAAATACTGAATGACAGATAGTAACAGGATTAATTCACACTTTGCCGTAATTTAGTTGTCAACGAATTCTTATCTGATCCACATTACAATATAACAAAAACAAACAAGAATTATCCTTCCGAAATCCCAGAACCGTCAACAAAAACGTAACTTTCCTACCTCCCAAAAATTAATCAGGCCTGCAGTAGTCCCTGACTCAACAAGGAATGAAACGACAAAACTGAAAACTACGGTACGAATCATAATGAAACGGAACCCAAGTGACATACGTATTCGTGCAGCACGCAATGTTTCGTGCTGTCGTGTGTTGGTGGGTCTGAAGGGTCACACGGGTCGCAGGGTTGTGAGTAGGTGCACGCGCCAGTCGTTGTGAATCCTATGCGAACGGCGGCGCACTTGGCCTTACTAAGATTGCTGTTGCTCAACAGCGGTTGTCAACATTTTTTCAACCAATATTTTCACTATAAAATAGGAAATAATATAACCTTGCGATGTGCTTCACCTTCGATTTGAATAAAATTCTATTTCATTTTATCACATTTTGCATAAAACTAATGGAAAAAAATACTAACCTTGGAAACAAAAACCATTTGGGTCAATTTTACGATGTACCACTTTACCTTAGGTAAAAATACTAACAAATACTAATAAATGTAGTTCTGTGAAAAACGGAAATGGCAGGAAGTCTTGATAACATTTATTCATTGATTATAAAGGACCGGATCCGCGGGGCCTGTAAAACATAATTATATATCGAATTAAGTTTCAGTTCGTCAGTCATTTTCAACAGTTTTTCTGCATAATTAAGTCTTGTGATGTTCTCTAGGGGGGATGGAGATTGTGGGACCGGAGTGCCATGTATATTGGGCACATTACTAAAAAATTATACATATCTTCATTTTCTTGGAGATTACAGATCGTACATTTAGTATCAGCATCTAATTCATAAGCAGATCCATGGATGTAAAATTTGGGTTTACGGTATTTACTAAACGAATTTGGCTTATTAGTTTGACTTTATTAATGTTGATTTTCCATTCGAGATAATTTACTTCATTTTCTGTATTTAAGGGTTGGATTTCTTTATAATAGAGACTGTATGAGGAGCTTTATATTCTATTTTCATCATTTTGTTCTCACATATTTTTGTATGTTTCGAGGATGCGATTGATATTTTCATTTAGGGTAACACAACTCTGGCTTTCCCATACCCATTCATAGTTTATTCTAGTTAACATACTTTTAACCTGTTGTGCCCAATTATATTTCAATTCTTCTTGACCAGTTCTGATTTTTTGCAGTAACTGGTTGTAACATAGTTTTGGGTACCTATTATTTCTCATGACAAGTATTTTATACCACCACTGTAGTGCTCATTTGAAGACAAGTAATTCAATATTATTTTGAGATGTTTCTTTTCTCACCATATAGTTTGGTGTGTTGCGCTGTCAATTAAAGATTCCTTTGAGAAATCCAACCTGTGTTTTTTCTAGCATATCTGTATAGCGTCGACTCCAGACTTCAGCTGCGTACAGCATTGTTGGTATGACTATCGTCTGGTATAGTTTTTGACGGGATGTCCAAAATTTTTTATATAATTTTCAAAATGTTTAGTATGTATTAAAATATTAAATATTATAATTTGTTTTACTTCAAAAAACATAACAGATAGATATATTTTATGACATAGTAAAACAAAGTAAGATTTTACCTATCATAGTCATTAAAAATTACTGATGTATTCAGTTGTTTTGACTGAATTCAGTGCTGTTTTGTTTGTATTACTGTCCTATTTTACCTATTCACTTTACAAATGCAATAAATAGTATATTACGTACCGTGAACTGTAAGTGATAGTTTTTAGGTCGAGAATGTAGTTTGGGATGTCGAGACCCGTAGGGTCGAGATTTCCTAAACATTCGAGGCCTAAAAAATCACTTACAGTTCGAGGTTAGTAAGTTATTTTTTGCAATACCTGCGTAAATATAAGAAAAGGAAAAATAGGTATCAAAATTAACAGCTGACAGATTGAGGTTAGAAATAAAATTTGAATGATATATATTTACTTACCGTCCACCTTGCACGGTAAGTTTCACTTACCATCCACCGTGAACGGTAAGTAAATGATGTAACCATGAAAACCAATTGTGCAATAAAAGTTCCACTTACTGTGTTTAAATTTTGTTATTAATGGGTAACTTACAGAACAGGTATTGCAAAAACCAATTTGGTTACCTAAATGAAATGTTAGTATTTCACAATATATCAATCAAATTTAAATTAATATTCATTAGGAAAATTATAACACGGCCATGGAAAATAGGACAAAAACGAAAATATTTGGCATTTCGTAAGACAAATTCAAATTGTACAGTATTGTATTATTATCAGATGATAAATATTGGCGAATTTAAGAGTTTATTTCTTCCCATTTAAATAAATTTAAAACTGTTTTATGAGGTCAAATTACTTCGTTTCTTTAAAAAAAAAAATCTAATAAAATTAACACAAACAAACCATCTTCGAAGCTTTTAAACGATATCACATTTCAATACAACATAGAAACAGTCACAAGTACATAAATATTTATTATTCCTTGAAATCTGAGCCAATTATTATAACGAAATATTGAACAGTGTCTATATTTTCTTATGAATACAAAACAAAAGGACTATTGGAATTCAGAAATTTCTTATTAATGAATTATTTTATTATTTATCATCATACAAAAATCATGTCTAATATTAGTGCTATCTCATATTTTAACATGAATCTATATTCAAATATTTTATTTAACATATCAAAATTATATTTTTGCATTTAATGTAACAGCTAAAAAATTGAGATTAAAATTAGTATATATTTTTAATATAAATACTTCACAATTCCATATTAGTCAGTAATTTTTTCTGTATAAATTAAATGAAACTGGTAAATTTTGTTTTTACCTCGCGCCCATACCTACCGTGAATTTCAGCAAAGACGTTATTATGTAGTAAATATTTATTTAGTACCTTGTGGCTTTTATAGTTATTTACATTACAAGCTAGGTAAAATAGTTTTTACTGCAGAATGGAGGAAATGACCGGCAGGCCTGTTACCTCCTTGAAGCAGTAAAAACCGTTATCTTGCGTGTATTGTACAACATTTCACTTGTTACTCATTTGTAAATCGAATTTAAATTTTTACCAAGTCCTGTCAGTTACACACAACTGGTCTGTCAAAAATTATTTTAAATGATTTCGTATAAGCCTTGTAAGCATTACTGTGCATTGTTTATTTTGTTTACTAACTTGTAAAATTTTTACAATGCAGCTGTCAATTAGTAACTTGTAAAGAATCATTTTCGAAGGCAATATAGGGCTTGGGTAAATGGTGTTTACAAGTGAGTTACAAGTAATATCTTTTTTCGCATTTTGTTTAGTAATGGACTATATTGCTAAACACAAAATCGTTGAGTAAAGTGGTACTTTACTGCATAGCAACCATTACTGCATAGCAACGGATTTTACATAAATAAATAGGTACTCATAGTATGAAAATTATTTATTTTTACTTATAGTATAAAAAGTATTATCAGGGGCAACATTTAGAAACTTCGTAACATTTTCCATTGTCAAAATTTTTGAATTTTTGGGTTCATACTTATCATTTTGACGCTTCAAAAAGGTAACTAATTTCTTACATTGGGAAATATCCACATTTTCATGAATTTGTAAGGTACTTTTGATCACGGAGTACATGGACTATAAGCTTGAAGCCTTTAAATAAATAAAAAATTTATTTAAAAATCGATTTTACATTAGTTTTATAATTTACCTTTTCAAAAAAATAAGCCAACATTACATTTTCGTTGGCTTCTGTTACATTTTTGTTTGTTCTCCATTCACAGAATTGATTATAATATTTATTATATCGTTCTTTGGACTTATATGGAAGTAAACTGGAGGACGCTTCTTTTGTTGGATTTAAAATGTCATCTCCAATTTTAAAATTATTGCTATTATCTTGGTTTTCCATTTTAAAGAAATCAATTTTTAGGAGTGACACATTGAAAATATTTATTTTTGTTTTTAATGCGATATTGTTGTTGCTAAGACAAGCCGTCTACTTTTTATTTATATTTAAATATTTATAATTTTTTAAGGATATCTACTTCATTTTTCAAACATTTATTCAAAATGCGAAAAAATAGTGTACACAACACGTGTAGAAAATTGGTTTTACTTCACTCGTATGGCTTTGAGCACGCTCGTTTACTCAAACAGCCATACTCATTCAGTAAAACATCACTTTTCTAAAAATGTTGTGTAATATACTATTACATACACTTCTAAAATAATATAAAATGATATTTGACGTGACTCAATTAGTTAACATAATACAAAGTTTATTCTTTACAAAACATTTTGTTTCCTTATCTGTATAACCGCCTTCATACACTGTGATCCCATTCCCTGGTCGTCCAGGATTCTTTCTTCTCCTGTTTTATGGTGTCCTGTTATCTTCGGGCAGTCTCTTAACATATGTTGAATATATTTTTCCTTATTCTACATAATCTGCACATCCTCTCATCTTCCTTCCTCCAGTATTCGTTTCCTTTTTCTTCGTTTCCGCATCTGAATCTAGCTATTAGTTTGACTGTGCTATTTATTTATGTTTTTAATTAATAATTTAACGATTTCGAAAAAATATATAATGTTTACCTAGCCACTAAAGAATTTTTTTTACTCTCTAGTTGAGCCCGGCTGCTTTGCTGCTAAGCATATACCTATTAAACTTAATAAAATTTAATGTGTATATGCTGGTAAGCATTTTGTGTTGTATTGCCTCTTGACTTTAGATTTCACTGCATGTAGTCCTCATTTCCATGTCAGTACAGTGCTGAATAAAGCTCGTCACTTCGTTCCTCGCTTCAATGTCAATTCATTGGCAAAGCAAGCGCGTCACTTCGTTCCTTGCTTCCATCTTTAGTGCTTTGATATAAAAATAACTATTAGGCTACTCCTAAAGGTTAAGTGTCGGACATATAAGATTATTTAATCAATATTTTGTTGTATGTTTTATCATCAAGTTTAATTTATAACAGGTAAATTGTGACTCCATTTGAGAGGCACTGGTATTTTATGCATGTTGTAACCCTCGTGGCTTCGTGTGGTGGTCGAAAATGAAATTGTTGTCCTAACGAAGCTTATACACATGCAAGTGCATTGATGTCGGTCGGAATATGATTATGTAGGGAGTTTGAGTTGTTAAAATGTAATATATAATTTAATTTTTCTTTGAGTTACCTCATTAGTGATATTAAATTAAAATCGTCAAAAGTTTTATAAATTTTAATGATGTAAAACGAGTTAGAAAATTCATAACTTTTCAAACTATAATAAATTTAATTTGCATAATTAAAATAGAAGTTATTTTCTCTGAACTTCAAGGAAATGCTACCATATTCTTGATTTATAAATTATGTAAAAATTGCACACAGAGGAAAATCAAATAACTTGGCTTGTGAAAATAGAAAATCTGCTGGAGACAGTTCAAGATTGTCTTTTAAAACAAATAGAGAACTACGAAATACTTCACCAGGCTTAAATAAATAGAATACTGCAGTTGATTTCAAATGTTAGAATTGTCTACATGTTATAACAAACTAAATATTATCTTAAAATCTAACAAGAACAACAATAGCTTCTTGTATACTTAAGACTTTCATATTTGGAAAGAGTATTCATTTATACAAGTTGAATTATCCAGACCGGAATAATACAGTGTATAATATATCATCGAAGATTGAGTTTTATGGGAAAAACTTTTGCTTATAAAAAATTCATACATCCCCACATGTAAAAACTGATGATAGCAAGTCTCATAAAAAGTCGAAATACTGTACCCGTGATTTTCTACCGCTGGATACCAATATGAGTGATTTTTATATGTAACATGATGATTACTCAGAATATGATTTATTGTTTTACTGGTAAAACGGTTTCAAAAGATTCAAGTTTAAAATCATGAAGTCGGCTTGACAGAGGTTTCTTAGAGTTTAATTTATTATCACACATATTTGTGTTAATTTTGTTAGATTACTTACAGAAAGGAATAAATTTGCAATTACTCGTCTAATATTCTGAAATTTCGTCTTGAAGCTTCATCCGTGTTAACAAGTTTATGTTGAAGAGCCATTGTTTAAGCTAAGTGTTTTTGTTAATTTTGGTCTTTGAAAATATAGCCACCCTCTAACATTTTTACGAATGGAATATTTGGATGGAGTTTGGTCTACTTAGAAGATAGTGAATGCTTAGAATTTGTAGAAGCAAGACTTAATTTATATTACAATACGAGTTAAGAAACTAAGAATTTCGCTCACGCATGTCTCAGTTTTGCACACGAGGGGCCAGCTGAGTGGGCAAAGACACCTAAGTGAACAAATTCGTTTCTACGCGAGTTTTGTATAGCGTTTTGTTCAATCCTGCAATTGTAAGTACGCGCTCCCATCCTTCTGATCATCATATATACTCCATATTACGAATTATTCGATTTGGTAATGGCAGGTGAGTGTGCGAAAGAAAAGTGAACTTTCGTCCACTTACCAGTCATTACCCACCCGTTGCTATAGGAATGAGTTGAGTGGTCAAAACAGAAGGTTTCGTGTTGTGTATCCAAGTAAGAAAAGTTTCAATAGCAGGATTGAACCATAGTATATGACAAACCGAAGTGGAAAGTATTTCATTACAACCGAACGCTAAAATAGCTAAACCAAGGTGCAAGCGCCGAGGTTAGCAATAATCTGAGGCTGTAATGGAACTTTTCATCGAGGTTTGTACTATTTTATTTGCAAACAAAAATTAAAAATTAAAACAAAAAAAAATTATTAACTTTTTACGTTTGCTTTTACGAATTAAATAATTTTATTTAATAGCTGAAGAATTTTACATTTGTTTTGTACGACATTTCTATTTATCTTTAAATTTTCGATCTTTTGCTTCCGTTTTTTCTTTACAATCTATCTGTACAGAGATATTCAGTAATTTTTAGTGATTAAAGGTAAGATTGGCAGTGCTTTACTTAAATACAATAATTACAATTGATTAATGAGATTTTTATTGTTTAAAATTCTAAATTAACGAAAACAGAAACGTCTAACTTTGAAGGTGAATTATGGATTGTACTCAACCCAAACTACGGCAAGTGCTCACAATCAGTAATCAAATACGCACTGATTTCGCAGATTGAAAAGTGGGAACTTTGCGACCGGTTGGAAAGTGAAAGGAAGAAATAATTTAAGTGAATAAAATATTTACATAGATACCGACAGCTCACCAAATGCATGGTAACCGTTCTATAATGCTTAACAATCGGTCAACAAACGCATAGCAACATAACTTTTAATGGCGGTAATTTTCAAAATATTTAATAAAAAAAATCACTAAATTAATATTAATTATAAAATCGGAAATACAATCTGGTATTTTGGTACCTAATTAACAAATAACTATTTATTGACTTATTAAATTATAAAATATATTCATCATCAATGTTTACCCATCATTTTGTTTATTTAATGTTCGGTCGTCCCCTCTGCTTCGGTAAGGCTAAATGATTCGGGCTGTTTTACCTCAAAGCGTCCATGTTTGAATGAGAGTAATAGAAGTTTGTACTGATGAGAACCAAATTTCGAGTTGTATTAATAAGTTAATGTACTAAATGTAATCAATTTAATGAAACAGTTTTTTTATTCTCCAAGTAATGAAGGTAAATAAAAGTTTATATAATAGCAAATAGATCTGTTCCTTATATATCCAATAAGAAACTGACAAAAGTGATTTTTCTTACAGAGAGGTTTTAAAAATGAGGTGATTTATTGTAGGTATCAATATAGCGTTTTTTGTTTGATAGTATATAATCAAACATATTCAATAGCATCGAATTTCTAAACAAACTGCAACATTCAGTAAATTTTACATATCAAATATCACTATTCCCAAAATACAAGTCCCACACATAATTCACAAAACTCCCTATTGTCCATAACAAAGTTAAACAAGCCAACATCCAGTTGTACGCTATGCATGTTTATTTCTCGTTAGCGCTCCATGTAGACCTGGTACCATTCACTAATTGGGGCGCCTTTGCTTTGGCTCCCTTGTTTTTCGAGTGATTCACGTGATGTTAAGTGGGGTCGAGCCCCCGTCGCCCTACCCGCGGGCGCCGGGGCGCCGCACACGATGCGTTCACCCATGAACGACGGAAAGACTTTAGACCCCGAGGATAGGTGGAGGTTTCGGTGCCGTGACCACCGCAGATGTAAACATACTAGGGAATATACATGTACAGTATAATGGCAATACAAATGCGCTACTAGTAATATGGTTATTTATTTTTACGATTATGTTACGGGATCAATTTAATCAGTTATTTGAGCATTAACAATTTACCGAATAACGATTAATATCAATATTTATTATTCCAATCTAATTATATTTTTGTGATAATGGAATTATGATTACGAAATTCCCTTCGGCTACAAAAATATATACAGTAAATATTAATACTGATGTTTTTTTTTTCACATAAATTATAATCACATTGGTCAATGATTCTTAAAGCACTTCTCATAAATATTGAAACGTTCGTGGGTTTCAGAAGTTTTTATTTAAACAAAATGAAATGTGATTAATAACAAATAATTAATAATTATTATAATAAAGCGTAAAAGTTAATTAACACTATATTTAAAGAATAAAACAATGAATACAAAAACTTATACACTAACACTTATCACTACTGTAAACAAACACTAGACGAGTGATATTTATTTATGACGATATATTTATGTTCAGACCGAGCGATATATTTAGCTTCGTAGTCAACGCTTCTTTATATATCGCTTTCCTTGTTTCTAGAAGCTTTGGGAGTCTTATCTATTGTGGCGCGAGCTCACTGGTTCAAACAGGTCGGTGCTGCGTCTATTTAAACTTATTTATCTACTCGCCGAGGTAAGCCGACAAGTTTCAATTTACCAAACATGTAAATAATGTAATTTAATGTCCCATCTATCTATTTACGTACTGTCAATTTAAGTTAAGACATTATGTAAGTTAGTGTTAGATGACCACATCCAGTGAGACCCGCTTATGCCAGCAGTCTCCCAGATACTCCAATTACTTTTGTTATCTCTGGTATATATGATTAGGATAAGAAAATTGTAGTTAGTTATATAGTAGACATTCAACAAGAAACTTCTGTTAAATGAATCTACCTTTTTCGGAATCATAAATTTGTTTATCACTACCGTTTGCTTCGTGTTACAGGAAGACGTAAATAATAGATTATTTCTGACCTGCACAATATCAATTTTTATTTTTAAATGTCGGATTTATTTAAGCCATTAATCTGATGGAAGTTTTAACTAATTCTCCAGAGTTACCAGTTGCCAAAATGAAATGAAATTAAATGTCAAACAATAAATACATTGTTAAAAACAAAGAATTTTATTTATATTATATAGTTTTTGAGTATTCGTTTCAAAATACGTGTGTTGTTATTAATATAAAATTCGTTAAATATGATTTAAGAGCTCGTAGTGAAAAAATGGTACATAATCCACGGTTGAGGTTGAGAAGATTTATTATTTACCAGCGCCTCGTAATACAATTTTAACAGTGGGACAATAATGATTATCTTCTTAAACATTGGTACATAATGTACTATAAATATACTAAATTCAAAATTAAAAGACATAGTTTATAATTTCACATGTTTACTTCTCATAAATAGTTGAAGAAATTAGAAGTATCATGAAATAAACTATTGACAAAATTTTCCCGGAAATAAATGTATTAAGGACTTCTGAATTCGTTTTGAGCATTTATCAGTGACGTCTGGGTGGATGAATGAATGCATAAATGTGTGTCCGTATTTTCATATAACATATTTACGAGGTAATTTATGGGGTAAATAGCTCCGTGGTAACGTGTCGGACTGTGGATCGTGAGATCCTCAGTTCGAATCCCACTGCCGACAGTTACAAATTTAAATTTACCCCTGTGGTTCCCCCTCCATTAACATCCTTGGGGGCTATGATTTGACGGCTGGTAACCGCACTTCATACGAAAAAAATATATCACCTACCGAGATTTGCGTAAGCAGAGTGCCACATCCGTAATGGGTAAAAGGCGTGATGATATATTTTTTTATTTTATTTTATATTTACGAGAATAGATGGAGTAACAAAATTATAAAGTTAAACATACTAACCGGAAATTGACATCTATTGAGAGCACAAAACATTAAATTCATTTTACTTAAAATATCAATTGCGCAAAAAGCTTTAAATATATGTTAGGAATGGGATGAGATTGATTTTTTTTAATTTCATCAAATTTTAAATAATCTGCCCAGAAATCACAACGTCTACAACTAACTTTTATATAAACTAACACATTCTTATGGTTGTCAATGTCAATCTCTTAGTGTTTCACTAGTTTGTTTACAGTTGTTATTTAATAAATATCACGTATTTGAAGAAAATTTATCAGAACAACACATACCTGTAACCTAAATATATTTTTTTAAATTAATATTTATATTAATATGTAAAATTATGCGTATATTTAGCAATTTGCTAATATAAACTTGTTATTCACCATGTTTTATTGTATTTTCCTATTACAAAAAGTGATTACTTTGGAAAAATTTAATTACATCGGAATACTCCGTTATACACTGATACAAATTTTTTCTTGTAACAAACAGATTCCTCTTAAAGAAGAGAAAAATTGATTTTAATAGTGCCAATCCGAATTCATTTTCATTGAAAACTTTTGTAGGTTTAATAGATATTTTTGTATGAAAATTAATTCCGTTTTGAAGGAACATATCGAAGTAATCAACTGAGGCTCATTATGGGGATGAAGTAGTTTGAATAGGAGAAGTTTTAGTTCAAAATGATATCGTTTCAAATAAAAACGTTTTCTTTAAAATTAAAACGAGTTCTTTTTCATTATTTTTTAAAACAAAATTTCAAATATATTCATTTTCTTTCAATGCAGAAATAGAAGATAAATAATATTTATATTCATAATTAATTTTTTTTAATTGAATCTAAGCATTTTGTAAGAAATAAAATTTACTTCAAAAGGAAAACTGAAAATGAGTATATTTGGATCAAAAATATTATTTGTAACTTTTTCGTCTGCTACAAATTTTAAGAAAAACTAATGGCTATGAACATAATATAATAACCGCATTAGTTTATCAGACTTATTGTTTTCCTATACCTCTTTCACTTATCAACATAACATCGTTTTGACATTTTTTTTTAATTTAGGTACTGCAATTATGAGTTAAATATTTAAATAGTTTCAAAAGAATTGATTTGAATATCTGCACAGCATTCATGATTAAATCATAAAAACAAATCATCAAGTATGTCTTCACTAGTAATTTTCAACACCAATCCACTCCACAAACAGCTTACCAGCTACCAACCTACATAGCAACCCTCTCGCCTGGTGTTTACAGATTTAATCCTAACAAACGACACTTTCAAGTCTCCTAACACTGCCTTACACCAACTAACGCCTTCTCTAACCCCTCTGTTTGCATTCCAGGACGCCACGTTGCCCAAGCTCCCGGTGCCGACTCTGGAACACACCATGGAACGCTATGTCGACTCTTTGCGACCGATCCTCAACGACGTGCAGCATAACCGCCTGCGACAGATAGTGGATCAGTTTACCGGACCTGGGGGACTCGGACCAAAGCTGCAGTTGTATTTGATGGATCGACGGGAGAAGCTTGATAATTGGGTGAGAATGGAAATATGATTGGCTGCAAATTAAAGATTTGTTACATTTGCTTATAAAGTGTTTTTTTTTATTATTATTTCTGTTTATAAATTATTCTAAAAATGACATTGTTGATTGGTGACGTAGATGTGTAGTTTCTATTCAAAGTCTTTTCTGTTTGTGGATATGTTAGACAAACTTCTCTACTTAATACATTTTTTGTTTAGAGATGTCTTGTTATTAATATATAAAACGTGATTTAAGAAGATAGTACCGCATATAAAACAATAAGAGCTACGTATTTGTTTAAATTAGTCTAAAGTTGCCACACTATTGAGCCAAATTAATTATGTTTTTTCGAAAAAATTCACAGTTTACTAGATATGTTTAAAAACCTATATTCGCTAATTTTTCATTTGTAAATAATTAAATTATGCAGACGTTAAATTTATTGTATGGTACTTGGGTTGTATATAAAACTTTATTTGTTAATTTATATGTTACTTCCTTTATTCTTGGAAAAATAATTGATAAATTCATTGTCCACACAAACAAAAATTTGCATTTAATTACTTTCAAGTAAAATATTAATAGACATATTCAATGGTATATCTCAATAAAATTAAGAAAAATGAGCTCTTTTACTAAGATATTTTCTACTACTGGTTTCATTAAAAAAATATATAAATTTGTGTTATATTTCGAACATGAATCACAGAATAAAATATTTACGGTACTGGTTAAACAGTAAATATGTACAATTTTTTTATTTGAAACACTTTTCTCAATATGCAATAGGTTAGAAATTATTTATAATTAAAAATCAATGAATATAGTATTTTTGGCCATATCTAGTAACCTATGCATTTGTTTGGGAAAACAAAAACATTATTAATTTGACTTACTAATGTAATTTAACCGAAGTCGTAGTTCTAATATTTCTCGAGCTCCCAATGGTGAGCCAAATTGGAACACGATATTTCATTTGACAGAACAATAGTGCTAGAATTTTCTTTATTAATAACAAAGTTAATAAAATAATAAAATATCATCACGCGCTTTTCCCATTAAAAATGCGTTTATTTAAAATCGACACTAATGAACTTCAAAATCATTAAAAGCTTTGAAATTGGCACTACAGTAATCTATTATACTACAATTTTGAGCAACGCAATGTTGGCAACAGTACGATAATTATTGTACAAGTAGTGTAATTACGGCAGCTGTTCGACATACGATAATAAATTTGGACGACAAATGAAACAATATGTACAGGAAGAACAAATTAATTCCGTCAAAATATAAAGTTACATTTCACCATTGCGTTAAAATAAGGTGACCAGACGTCCCGTTTTTGGCGAAACAGATCCAATTTTTAACAATTTTTCGGTGTTTTAAGAAAATCCCGATTTTTTGGAATGAATGTGTGCCGAAAGCCAAATAAAGTGTAATATCTCAGTACGGAGTCTATCGTAACAATATAATTAACAAGATCTTGCGATAAATTTCATGACGTTTCAAACAACGACAGAAATCTACTAAAAGAGCAAAATTCACTTTAATGAGAAATATGAGAAAGAATAATGGGTTTTTAAAGTTATTAATACCATACTTACTATTGTATATTTCTTTATTATACAGGGTGAGTTTTTTTTTAAACAACATTCAGTTTTACTAGCTAACTAATAACTTTATAATGGAAAATAGAGCTTCAGGTAGACTGTTGAATAAAACAAATTATTATTCTTTTTTTAAACTCCTGTCAACAAATGGCTTTGCAATAGCATCGACAACATGACTAATTGATGACAGGAATATCAATGATAATAGTTATTTACTTTACAAGTGGGCAAAGTAAGGAATTACCCACGAGAGAAATTTTAGCATACGAAGCCGAAGGCTGAGAGTGATAATTTTATCGAGTGGGTAATTCCACTTTGCCCACTTGTGAAGTATAACGTTTTATCCAACACCTCGTTATAAATGAAAAATTTATTAAAGAAATGTTATTTGTCAGTGACATATGCTTTAAATTTTTAAATTGAAATGTCAATCGAAGTAGTTACCAAGGTGTTGTGTGTTATTATTATTGTTATAAATAAAAAAATACTCACTAGTGACTTTCCTCAAAATTATACTCACCAGTGGATTATCTGTTACTTTCCTTGTTAAAAATCGCTTTAGTTATGGAGCATTTATTGAGAGGTGTTAGTTAGTCAGCAAAACTGATTGGTTGCATTAAAAAAACTCACCGTGTATAATATTTGTAAATTTTACATTGATATTTAAAAAAAAATACAATACAATTTTTGTATTCTATGATCTATGATACAATATTCAAAAGGAGTTCCGCTTTACCAATATTAAAATCTGGTCACCTTACGTTAACAATAGAATACACAGGAGTTTCAAATAAAATGCATTCTACTCAAAATGACCTCAAAAAAGAGCTAATATACAGGGAGTCAAAAATTACCCAAAGAATCGTTCTACCTGAAGCTTATCAGTACTTTTCTGAACACTGTATTTTGTTACACTTTGTTAAACTTTTTAAACTCTGAGAAAGAGAGACATGTACGAGTAATTAAATAAAATTAATTACTGTAATAAAAAAAAAACAAAAATAACAAAGAACACATAACGCTTGATAACTATATTTACTATTTATATTCACTCAACCTGAAATATTTAATTACTCTGTAAACCATTTCCAGAGCCAAATTAACAACAAACAATGGAACAATATATACCTCATCAACAACGAACAAATCAAAATCATTAAATATTCCATTGAATCACAAAGTGTTAACTACTTGTTTGTGACGTTCGTTATGTATGAATGTATCTGCGAATGCGAATGTGCAGGCAGCGTAACGTGACGAATGAGGGGGGGCCGTGATCTTGTTAACTATGAAAATTGTTTGATCACCGATTCGGAAAGTAAATGTAGTATTTTCCACTCCCTCACAACACGGCTCTTTGGCTAGTTACCTTCACCCTAGATCATGTGTGTGATAGATTGTGCAGCATTTAGTTTAAAATTTACCCTCATATTTCAACGTAATAAAGTTTTAATTTAAAATGAATGCTTCAAAAGTCAAGGTCTTCAACTAGGAAAAATTTGCATTTGCCTACACCAACATTCAAGTACTTCTCTTTCATATTATGTATTTTGTTTGAATTAGTTTCTGAAAGTAGGTATAATATTTTCACTTGAAAGTCGAGAGACGTGCATAAAACCGTAAAAGCCCCTTTACTCGAGTCTACAATTACAAAGGAACATCTTAGTTTTAATAGGGCTACCAAAAATTGTATAACGGTCATAATAGCTTAAATTCTCAGAGGTGGATTTAAGAAAAATAGTCTTGTTGAAAATGACGATTTGTTTAGTAGTAAAAAAAAACCAGGAATATTTTATAATATACATAAACAACAATAGGACGTAACAACTATTTTTAATTGCTTCTTTCCATGACTAATACCAAAATAGTTGTTACATCTCATCAATCTCACAATTGAGAAATCCAACTTAATAGGTAAGAAGAAATACTGAATTAGTTTCAATTCATTCTAATTTTGAATTAATTTTTAACCTCATGTCAGCTTCATAATGGTGTTTTATTTTGCGTTCGTTGTAAATTGGGATGAGCCAACAAAGTAGCTGACATCTGGTGGCTAAATTTGAATTACGACCAATAGGGAAAACATTGCTGTGTTCGTAATGGTGGTATATGGAGATTTAGATTTTTAGTGAACAAAATGTCAAGTAAATCAAAAATATATTGCTCTCTGCATTAATATAACAATTATGTTACTACAGAAATGTTATTACATTATTTTCTAAAGAATAAGGAGGTGGAAAATGCTTCAAATGTGGGAAAAAGTCAAGACATATATGAACGTTTGTTATGCTCATTTCTGGCTCTTGAATTTTTATAAAGGTATGATTGCTTTAAATTTTTTTATTCTGAAATTAACTAAACAATTATATTTATAGTTAGAACTGCCAATAAGAAAGGAATTCTTAAACATGAGGTCATTCCAACCCAAGATTTTCCACTGACTGTCATAAGAAATGTCAAAATAATTAGACGGAAGACAGAAAGAATAATTCTATAAGTAATTGTTAAAAAATTTTATTTCTTTATAATATGTACTATTTATGTTATGTATTTATTTACTATTTATATATTTTTATAGACGTACTGGCAAACAAACATGAAAATGGATGAAATAGCTAGTGAATCCAAAATATCAGAGAATTATGGACCATAAACAGTTAGGCAAAGAATTTGGTAGTAACTGGCACACTAGATAAACATTGCTAAATTAATTTACAATTCGATCATAGTGTAAATAAGTGTATTTTCACCATGAATGCAATGAAATCAGATGAAAATTTTATTGCATTTGCCGGAGTAAACTTCCACTGGCGCACAACTTTTCGAGTGAAATGTTTATATTATGTGGTGTGCCTTTTAATTTATATGTTTGTAAACATAGACCGTATATTATACTTTTATTCTTGATATGTATTTTATATCCACATAGTGTAATATGCCCAGCTAAACCAAGGAAATATATCAATGTTAACCAAAAAATCTGATTTTATTTTTATCTTTATATGCAGGTTATCCTTTCATTATCGTTCGAACTGCTTCATTCAAATAAATGTATATATGTCTATTAAGGAAATGAATATCTTTTTTTTTTTTTCTAATTATTGCGACCAATAACTAAAATTTGTACACTCAATCCTACACCAGTTCTAATGCTTTTAAATACAAGAACGTAATGTTTTCCCTATTGCTCCACTTTTAGTGCTGCCATCTGTTACCAATGACCGTTTCTTTTACTTTCATTTATTGCGGGTCATATTTTGAATTTCTTTGTAAAAATAATTGACAAACTTTTCATCGTTTTATGCCGATCCCGCAACATTCAAGTGAAAATACGAAGAAACAGTAGATGGTATGATAGTTGACCAGTATTAAAATAAAAAATTATTTTTAATAAAATTATGACTGCTTTCAAAAATAATAAATGGAGATGTAATAACAATAGAGGCTGCCTTAAACTTACTGAGTTTCTCTGTGTTTTATTGTTTATTGTACTGCCTTTTATCAAATTAGTTCTATTATTTACTAATAGATTTCTAGGAACAGTGCAAGGATTATATTTCATCATAAACATGATAAGTTACAAATGACAACTGTCGCCTATGGACGTCGATCTGAGGTACTCATAATCGCCATTTCTATGGGTTACTACCAATGGCATTTGTTGTGAAGGAGGTACTTCCTGAAGTGGAATAAGGGGAATGCAGTTTGGATGTGTTGCAGGTTGCACGCACTACACTTTAAAACTGGTACTGAATACTAAAGTAGGCAACATGCATTGTAGCCTTGCTGGACGAGTCGTTCTCCACATCGTCTCTACTTTACTTACTTATCCTGCTTCAAAACAATCTTCGTATAGGTAGCGCTATGCGTCATCTAATTTATATTACGTCATTGGTAACTACCAAGTTACCTATGACATAATATAACTAGACTTAGCGCATCCTATGCAGCTGTACAGTTGTTTGTGAAGCCAACATATATCGCGAGGGAGCTGAAAAATTTGGCATTACTTGTGTGGTGGGTTGCGTAAATTTATTATATTTTCAGAATAAATAAAAACAACGCCAACATTCCCCTTTCTAAGCTCTGGATTTGTTATCATCACAACAAATCTGGTGCGCTACGTCTAGTTATAATACGTCGTACTCCATAAATATGTCATTTGTTAATACGGAGCTATTTATTTATATATTGATTTTACTTTGTTTCATTTACTATAAACACTAGAAAAACAATATTTATATTGGGTTCAAAAATATTATTGTTATACTTGAAAATAACATGGCTTTATAGCGGACGGTGACAGACGACTGACAGACGACTTGCAGTGTAGGAAAACGATCATATCTTGCATTATGTGCTAATGTACGCTTAATTTTTGTGCATTTTAATACATATAATAACAAATACCATATATATATATATATATATATATATTAGTGATGTGAGTCGGGTAAATACCCAATAGGTAGGTAAATAAAATTGGGGTATTTACCCAAGGTCTATTTACCTACCCAAAAATACATTTTGGTTACAATTTAGTACAAATAAGTAAAGTTTCTACGAAACATGTCTATAGCTATAATAATTAGCTTTTAAACCGATCGACAAGTACTATTTGAATTTTGAGTGACAAACATAAAACTTGATAAATATGGTTAGAAAAAAAATTAAGCGTGGAGTTTTTCCTTTCGAAGGAAATAGGAGTAGTTTTCAAATATTGTTTCGCATAATATCTTCAAGTACATGCCAAAAACGGAAAATCGCATTATTAAATGCATGAAGTGTCCTGTGGAATTAGAAAAATATGTAAACAATTTTTCTATAAAAACCGGTATTTCCAATTTCGATAAACTAGAGAACAAATTTATCTGTAGAATAAACAAAAAAAATCGCATCAAAATCATAGCTTGAATGATGATTATTATTCCAGCTGTCATCTTTTTTCATGCGATATTTTTTTATTGCACTTAAATTCTTTTGATCTTTTGTTTATTTGAGGTTGGACATACCAGCCCTTAGTAAAAAATTTTTATGTGGCTTGATATATTTTTCAATGATATTGAATACCCATATTTACACAATTATTAATCAATAAATATACACCCACTTGTGGGTAAATACCCGGGTATTTACCTTGAAAAATAAATACCTGGGTATTTTACATCACTAATATATATATATATGGTATTTGTTCTTATTATTACATACATTACAAACAAATCTATAAGAAGAAAAACATGCCAGTGTCTTGCAGTGTTTATGGCTGTAAAAAAAGACACAAGAGAAAGTCCTCATCAGTTTTTTCAGTACGTATATTATATTTAATTCTTTTAATTTACGTGTATTAAAAAATATGTGATGAATATTTGTCAGTGAGTTAACACCTCAGTAAATAATAAATTTCACAATTCACATAAAGCAACATTTTTGATTCTCTAAACAGTTAAATTTAATTACAAAATAGGTTTAAAAATTATTTATATTAAAGTCCATTTTGATTATTTCTTATCATAAATATATTATTTAATTATTTATAAATTTATTAAAGTTTTCTTTAAAACATAATTAAGCTTTTTTTGAAAGTTGTAACCTGTAGTAAACAACTTCAAACTCATTTACTTTTATTACAAATATAATAAATCTTCCAAATACACGTACAAAAATATACTTACAAACTCAAAGTAATGTCAAGAAAAGTGTACAATCTTCTACTAATTTTTATGTTCAAATAATACAACAAACAAAATTAATTATATTATTAACCGGTATATTATCGTCACACTTTATAAATACTCTAAGAAATATTTTAAATTGATTAATTTTAATTTTACAGATTATTTAAAGCAACCGTTATAGGTAAAATTAAATATTCTACAACTTTTAAATAACATAAATTGTTGAAAAAGGAAAATTAACCGTGTTATTCACGAAAAACTGTTAAGGGCTCCAAGTAAACTGCTACTTCCGGTTGACCAATTTTATCCAAAATCTAATCAGCTCTGCATTAAAATATAAGAAACAAAAATTCACAAAATTGTATTTTTTGGTATTATAGTATTTGAGTTATGCGAGACGAAAAAATTGCTACAGACTACAAACACACACACGCAAACACGCACATATACACATACATATACATACAGACATCATGGCGAAAATAGCAAAATTGTATTGTAGAGACACTAAAACGTGCTTATTCATTGAAAACTCACTACCCAATTTTTTGACCAAAACAATATCTCCCTTACCTAGAGGTAGGCGGGAGGTAAAAATATATATAATTTGATTAAAAACCTGTAATACCTTTTAAGCCAATATTTATCTGATAGGCAAATAGGCAACATATCTAATTTCTACAAACTAACTATACAAACCATATAACAAGTGGCCAATCTATATCACACAAGATCTAAGGTATTTTGGAGCAGACGATGTGCTCTTCATCCCTTTAGGGCGACCGAGAGCAAACATTGGACCTCGCTGCAGATACCGTAACCCCGAAGGGGATTAAAAATTATAATTGGATTTATGTATCGCCTCGGGACGGGGGAGACGGAAACTTAAATTCGAAACAAACGTCGATCAAATTAGTTCACGTATCCATAGGTGTCCGGATTATATACCTGTGAAATTCAACAGATGACGCTGAGGGATTATGATGTAATTTAATTTTATATTGTAAGTAATTAAATTTATTCATTTAAAAATGGTTTTATATATAATTGAAGGATTAATTATGATAAGAGTGAAGTTATATTTTATACATATTATACAGGCGACCCATTTTAAGAGATACAGTGGAATATCTCGACAAATACCTATGTGTCTTATAAAAAAATGTTTCGAATAAAAGTTTGATGGTTTGAAAGGAACCATCTGATCCACTGGACATTACCTCCTCTTCCGTCCCCAGGGGGTGAGGCAGGGGGGTAACTTTGATATCTTAAATGGGAACCCCTATTTTTTTATTACAGATTCGGTTTCTACGTAAAAAAATATGAAGGTTTTATTGGAACATTTTTTTGGAATTCCTGATAGATGGCGCTACAATCGCGAAAATAAAATCAATTAAATCGAAAATCAATCAAACGACGATAAAAACGTTACTTTCAATTTGTCGCCATTCAAATGGAGTGCATCATCTTATCGCGTATTTCAAACATCATGTAACCTTGAAAAAAATTATATTTCATCAAAAGTTCAACTAAAAAATGATGAAACGTCGTTTTCTTCCGGGCAAATAAAAACAAGTTTTGAACATTTTGGCGGGAATCAAAACGAACCGTCTCACGGAAATCAAAACAAACCATCTCACGGAAATCAAAACAAACAGTCTGTCCAAAATCAAAACATTCAATTTTTATTTGTTCATTATCTACAGATGGCGCTAGAATCGATAATTTTAGATTTTCCACAAAATAGCGCAGATAATCGATGCGGATAAACACATTTACTTAATGAGATGCTCAAACGTCGCAGCGCCATCTACTAGCTAAATTAAATATAAATTTCTTGTGTACTCCGTTAGCAATGTTTTATGAAAACATATGAAGACTTCTTGTCAAGTTATATGTGAAATAATAACTGGAGAGAAAAAGATGATCGAAATTTCAGAATATATAGGCAGGAGGAAGACATGCTAAGTGCGAGGGATTAAAAAAAAGGAAAGAAGTAGACGAGAACTACTAGACGATTAAGGTGCGGGAGGAGACTGAATGCGACATTTATATTATAAAATTAAATGATGGAAGAAATATGATTATATAATGGGTACTTAAAATAATATGCAATTAGTAATAAATGTATTGTAATCAAAAGATTTCAATCCTGTAAGAAAAGAATTAATAAAGTAATAATAATAATAATGTAAAATAATAACAATGGTGTAAATTTTAGAGCCGCTGTACCAGATCTCAACAAATCGTATTGCCGCCATGTTTGCAAATTGGCTACATCTCTACATCCATCAATATTCAATAACCCACGGACCGGATTGATTTGTTTTCGAAAAATTACCGCATCACGTTGTATCTTGGTATACCGGATGTATATCGGATGTAGAATTGTGGGATTTCAATGCTTTTTTTTTGTATTGCTGTCTCTTTTTACCTATTCACTTTATAGCAAACGTTTAACTACAAAAGTTGTTTACAAATATGACAAATATTTGACAGTTCATAATGAACTAGTTTTGTTCTGTGGTTCATAAAATAGTTTCTTATGCATATAAAACCAACTAAACACGTATGGCTAGAGTTCTAGAAGTATGTAGATATTCTCATCTGCCATTTGGGTACCAGATGTCATAAATAAAACAAGTTATTGGAATCCAGTTACTTTGAAAAAGTCATTTAAAATTTTTCTGTCAAATTTCAAGCTGATATTGATTAACCTTATTGTGATATTTGATATATCATTCCTTCGATTATTGTAATATATCTTACAGGTAAATGTAAAAATAGTTGCACAGGATACCAATAACATGTTTTATTCATGACCGCTGGAACCAAAATGGCGGACGAAAATACTCCTATATTCTAGTTCCTCAGTATCACTTGTTTACAGCCATTCAGCTACTAACTTGTTCCTTGCGTATAACTTTATTTTGACAATTATTTAACATTTTAATGTTAAACCTGATTAATTTTATTCTAACTACATTTCTGTTTTTTGAACCTATACTGAAGTTATAATATTGTATTGTACTTTTATTATATTTTTTGTACATTCCACAGAATTGGCTTATAACTATTGATCCATTATATTCGTGAACATACTGAAAATGTTATTTTTAACTGCAGGTACCAGAAATTTGTTTTTCTTTTATATTTACAGTACTGTTGTGGGAGGTTTTCATTATTACTGAAACTAACGGATCAGGTGTCAGCCATTATTCATGTGTGCAGCAAGGAAACAATTAGTAAAATTTTTAAGAAGTTATGTATTTTAACAAGAAATCCACGTCCAACCCTAAAATTGTGATATTCTAGTAGTGACGCCAAGTTTTACGCAACCAGACTGCCTGTTCCGTGTAACGGGTTGCAGCCAATGAGACCGTCAGGGGCACGCAAACGCTAAGCGGGCCAATCACATCGCAGTGAATTCATTAATCCGCACCATTGAATAAGAACACAGTTGGCTTGACAACGGTAGCTCTATGTTTTGCTCTCCGATACATACACGGCAGGCATTCCAACATTGTATTTTTCTTGTAATGCGATATAAATGAGGCTTAATGATCTACAAATAAGTGTAATTTATGTTCTCAAGTTCAGTAGCCTGGCCCTGTAATTCTTTTTTTTTATATTGTTTAATTTGATATGATTTGGTTAATACTCATAATATTTTATTTATTTAACCCAATATCTACGAGTATTATTGAATATAATTTTTATATTTATTTCAATATAATTATATTCGTAATTCATAACAACGTTATTGATTATTTCAGTAAAATGAGATATAAGGTTCCAGTAAAAGGATAATAGTTATTTATGTATCAAGCCAATAAAGTTTTACTATTTGTCACGAAACTAAACCGTACGAGTGATAAAAATGAATTACAGTGATACGGTACTAGATATTATTTGAAATATAGAATTAAAACCAACTTAAAAAATATATTATAGATTAAATTTACAGTATGTCAATTCTCAGTTAACTCAAACATTGGTACCTACTTACACCAATGTTGCTAGTCGCGGCATTGAAGTTATTCTAATGAATACTCAATATTATACCGGGTTTAGAATTTAAGTGTGGAATATAGGCATTTCAATACTATTTGCTTGATAATGCTGTAAATTTTTACCTGTTCACTTTACAGCAAAAGTGTAAATAATATAAATATTGATCAGAATTTAAAAATGCATACAATAAGGCCCCTAGTAGGTACACTAAATTTATTAATCATGTTTTCATATTTTTCTATGGTTTCATTTTAAATTCCTACAAACAAGCAATTAAAACACATTATATATTTATAAGTTAGAAATATGTCGAAAAAGGAGAATATAAAGAACCATTCCAAACATTATTTGTTATTATCATTTCTGACACTAAAGAATTAATAATTATGGAAAACGGTAAAAGCTTTTTCACTAATTTTATTTTTTCGAGGAGACAAATCAATGAAACTTGTAAAAGATATACAGGGCTATAAAATATATACAGGTGTTTTTTTATAGAATCTGAGATATGATTCAAAATACGAGAAAAATAAGTTTTTTTCGCATTTTTTGGCTTAATTATTGATTATTGAGGTCAAAATGTTGCTAAATACGTCTTTAAAAAATCACAGATCATCTCTGCAACCTAACGAATATCGCAAGAATGCCAGTAGTTAATATTGATAGGCAAGTTGCTATAACCGCAGTGAGATGATCAAAAAGGCATTTTTTATTTGTATCTAAAAGCGCAGCTAGATGGCATTGAATACCGGATAGAACTTGTTTTTTAAGGGTTCAAATAAAAAAATTAACCTCAAAAATTGAGAACCCCGGAGGCCGCCATCCTCTGCTTTCTTTTCATTCCCATTACTTTGGAAAGGAATAAAGAATTCATGATTAAAAGTAATATTTTAACCATTTTGAAGTTATATATCAGTTTTGTAGGCATTCATAGTTTCATAACACCTTGTCAACGACTTGTTTTTACGGTATTTTTATAGCCTTATAAGTACACCGAAATAGAAAAACATATACGAATAGTACAATATAATGTGATAGATAACATGACCACGAGCTTTGTTTTTGGATGTTTTAACTGAAGTGTTTTAACGTCGGTTTCAGCGCTGTACGATGTTCTAAAATTAATTTATAAAATGCTTCGAATAGAATTATTATTATTATAAAATAATTTTAGAACTTTGTACAGTACTAAAACTAAAACCTACATTAAAACGCCCAAAAAACATATTTACGCTATCCAGTTCTCGAAGTACCTATGTTATGTTACAATTTACTAATCGGTGCTTCGATCGGTCAGGCGCTTAGTAAATGGTAGCATAGCAACGATCAATACATACGTTAAAAAAACAACTCTGACAACTCTTAGATTTTTAGCACGATGAGTATCAACTTACCTTTACTGAAAAGTAAGTAAAATATCTACATTTAATATTGTAAAAAATATTTGACTGGCAATAATCACTCAAGCCCTGCAGGCTTGAGAGGGTTTGAGTGGCTATTGCTAATGACACAGTTTGAGCGACATACTAAATATGATGAATTACTGAATGTCAGCAATACAGTAGAGAAAGAAGAACACACAACATCCCAAGCAATATCCACGAAGCCCTGAAAAACGACAAACAACAAGCCCAGAATATCATCAACTTCTTAAAAGCAACAAATCTCACCCATGAAATATAATAAATAATTTAATGTAAAAACCTATAACTATATGTAACCTATATTAACTGTAACATATTACTGTATCAGCTGAAGACCACGCCGTTACAGCGTCTTATATTTAATAAAAAAAAAAATGAATTATTTCAAATATATCGAATTCAAACAAAATTAGCATGTGTTATAACTCATTTCACATGCTTACCAGTATAGAAATGTGAAATTTTTAACAAAGGGCTCGCTCATAGTACAATTTTAAAAAATAATGTTAAATACATGTTATTATAATATACCTACCTATAAGAATAATGCAAATACGTATATAATAATAAAATTAAAATACCCATAAAAAAAACATATTAATAAAGAACAGAAAGAAATGTCAACAATATAAGTGTAAAAATTACTATAAAATAAAAAAAAAACGCCATTTATAAACCACAAAAAATCACTAAAACAACTAAAAGAACATACTTATTCACCTATGCCAGAAGCTGTTATACATTATTTCCTTCCTGATTCACGTTTTGTGGTCTTCTAGAACTAGGATGAACCAAAGCTGAGGGATGATTTTTCACAAAAGATTTAACGTAAGGATGCAGACAAAATTCTTCCAAAAATTTCTCATTTAAGCAGATAACGGATAAGAAGGGGTTCGCAAATTATACCGGATCTCTACTTTTTTTATAGAACAAAGGAAATACAATGTTAAAATTTTCATCGGGCGATAGTTATTTCCCTATGAATTTTAAAACAAAATTGTAAATATAAAAAATTTACAGAAATAAAAACTGCACCAATAAAGTAGACCCTCGGTAGAAAAATTTAAGAAAGGGCTTGCGCGAGCCCCCTACAGCCCACCGCTCTGCTTACCTACTGAAATATAGTAATACTTATAATTTTTTTAATGAGTTTATATTTCTCCTGATTTTAATTATGTATAATTTTATACACTTCTTATGATATTTAATGTGAAAATAATAAATAATCTTGTTCGCCTGACAATGAATTTGCCCACTTGTACACATTAAATGTAGCTGCATAAGAAATTCTGCGACCATTAATCAGAGACTGTTGTCAATGGCAGACCCAGGATTTGTTGCCAGCAGTATATTAAGAATTTAAAAAGGCGCCAACATTTGCAAACCACTATTTTTTAATAAATGAAGTAAATAAATATGCATAAGTATTTTCAAAATATATATTTATTTTTGGAAAATAGCAGTATGTACACACACATTATGTTATTCTATTCTGTGCATTAATCATATAGAAAAGAAACAGTAAATACACTTTAATGGTATAAATATAGATCAACAATTCTTATAGGTACCAGTGGCGTATTTAGGGTGGGGGGTTTGGGGGTTCCACCCCCCCCCCCGCCCCAACATTGATAAAACTCCTACTATTTATAAAAATTTTATTTATAAAATAAAATAATTACTTTTCTAATTTTAAATAAAGAAAGTTTGCTAGAAGAATTACAAATATATAATGAAAATATATACCCTAATATTTCCAATTTTTTATTATTTTGGCAACATTACCCGTAACATCCTGTACAAGTGAACGTTCGTTTTATACTTTGCGTCGATTAAAATCTTTTTACAAAATTCAATGTCCGAAATCCGCTTAAGTGGTTTGGCTTTACTAAATATATACATACAGAAACTTAACACAATTAACAGACGAAATGCATGACGAATTGGCAAAAAGGAAAAGACGTATGTTATAATAACATATGTTTATTATTTTCAAGAATATTATTTTTAGTTTGTTATTTATTTTTTTATTTTATTTATTATTGGAGATTGTACATGTTTGTATATTTTGATTTAAAATTCACTCGAGGAAACAGAAAAAGCAGCACTTGAAAATGCACCAAAAATTGGCTAAATTTCAGAGTGCCATAACTCGGTTGCATTTAGTTGAAATTGGATTATTCTTTGAGTTTTAGAAACTTTAAAATATTCTTTTCAATGTGATGCTTGTCAATATGATATTAAATCCATTTAACCCCCTCCCATCCTCATATAAAAAAATGTCTAACTTTGACAGCTTGTACGCAGTGCCAAAGAAATCATAGACTCAATTAACAAACAGGGCAATAAAGTTCAAACATTTTCCTATATGTTGCTCAAGTACCTACGACAATTTGACGACAAATTGTGAATGTTTTTAAAAAATCGCCTTTTGCGCTTTTTTGGCTATAACTTTGCCGATTTTGAACAGATGAACCTTGGAATTCTGGGAAGTGTGGAAATTTCTCTTTGCGGTGCTTTAAGTTCATGTGTCAACAAACCCGTTCCACCCCCTTCTTCCCCCGGATGAAAAGAAACATGTTTTTGACTAAAATTTTAAAATTTAACGATTCATAATATGAGTAAAAAAAAACGTTGCCTTAATGACCTACAGAGAATTAAACTTCAATCATTTTCCTTCAAGTTTATGCAATTTTCAAGGACCTTCGATAATTTGGCCAGAAGTTTTGAATTTTTTTGAAGAAAGGACAATTTTCGTATTTTCTGCCGTAACTTGAATCGTTTCGTACCAAAATCGTTTAATCTGTGTGCAATAGCCTTTTAAACGAAAGAGTAATACTTTTTGGGTATTGAATGTCCATTTACGCGTTTACAAAAGTTTTCTAAAACATCTTCGTTTTGAAAACGTGACTAGAAAATTTTTGAAAAATTCCCAATTTCACGGCAAATTGTCGTAGGTACTCGAAACTTGAGAAACTTTAAAAAAATGTTCGAACTTTATTACCCTGTCTGCCAATTGAGTCTACGATTTTTTTGGCACTGCGTACGAGCTGTCATTTTTTGATATCAAGAACTTTTTTTTATATGGGTAGGGAGGGGGTGTAATGGAGTTGATACCACATTGAAGAGAGTATGTTAATTTTTAACATATTAAAAAAAAAATCACTGCGTAACCCCCTCCATGGTTGATTCCTAGATACGCCACTGATAGGTACCTATACGATGATAGGTTGAACACTACTACTAATACTGTTTAGCACTACTACACTTTCTGTTTTATATAATACCAAAGAGACAACAAAAAACATAAATATTGTAAATTTTAAAACAATTCTACCGAATTACCATATATTTAAATGGAAGCAATTAATTTTTTCTCCGTTCCTCTAGCTTATATTTCTGCCGCAAGGTGTCAAGTAATTAGATTTTCCCCAAATATTTAGATTATTTGTATTACTTAATTTTAAAATATTATTATAATTGTTGTTGAAGTTATAATATAGGTACAGTGTTTTTGTAACAAATATAAAGCATTTCCATGTAGCTCTTAATTCTGAGTTTCAGCAAGACGCAAACTAATTTAGAAATGATGTTAATTACAGGCCTACGACTACTGGTTAAACGACATGTATTTAGCGAACCCATTACCACTGCCCGTGAACTCCAACCCTGGCATGGTGTTTCCACCAAGACGATTCACCACCGTGCTAGATGTTGCTAGATTTGCTGCTAGAATGCTTGATGCTACGCTAGACTACAAGGAAATTCTGGACAAGTCTGTATAATTATCGTTATCCTCTAGAATTACGCCTAACCTTTATTTCAACCATGACAAACCTCTACGAGTGATTTCGAGTTTATAACAAATTACTAATTATATTGGTTTATATATCAATTGCTCAAATCTTTAAAATTAATTGTAAAATTCTAAGACTAAGAACAATCTAAAAATTAATTTTATTATCTCTTTTAGTTTTTGAGATATGTTTACTATCATTCATACTAGAACAGCATTCTTTACGTAGAGGTTATTATGATTGAAATATAGTTATTGTTTAGAAAATTACTGAGTTAAATTGATATTTTGGTATTGTAATACGTGTAATAATTCTAAATTTTCGGTAATTTTTTTGACTTCTGACTTTTTTATCACATAATATGTACCAATCATCAATTTTTCTCGAACATGTAACATTTTGTTTTGGCTTTATTAAAAGGTTTCGAGTCAAAAACATGTAGACCGAACAAAATTATCGAATATAATCACATAAATGCTTGTTTTGATTTCCAGTTATTTTTTGTACTTTTAGCTTTATTTTTATTGAGGAAACAGCCGCGAGTCGTCGAGTAGTACAATTTCCGAATAAAAAATAAACAGGAAGACGGAGAGAAAAATACGTTTGTGGAAATCTAAAACCAACACGAAGAAGATTCGCAAAACCCACAACACGAAAGTTGCATTTATTTTTTAAATTGCAGTGCTTTTAATAAATTCAATCAAACTTATTTCAATTTCATTATGTGATATGAATGGCTTCCAGAATAATTCTGGAAATTATCACTAGTGGCTGATTTCCACTAAACCAGTGCATGATTGAATAACATTTAAATATCTTTGCAATCCTATAGGTTCAAATTTCATGTGTTTTTAATAGAGTTACTGATTTCATATTTGCCAACAGGAATGAGAATAAAATTACTCGTTAATAACAAAGGGCATTAAAATAAGTATTGATATGTAAAGCGCTATTTTTTATATAATTAAATGTAATATTAAAACATATTAGAAATATATTGTTTGTTTTAACTCAAGAAATTCGTTAAGAGTGCTTAACAAGAACCAGTTGCATAAATTTTTGTCTGCTAACTAATGAAAAAAAAAAAAAAACTCGATATACTAATCTACAAAATATTAATTTTTGAAGCACATTTTTATAAATTCTTCATGTAATATGTATAAATGTTATATTTATTTGTTATAAATATTGGTACACTATTATTATTTACCTAACAATTTGTAATTTTACACTGCAATTGACAAAGTTCCTAGACAGAACCACTGATTTCTATATTCAACTGGATGGCGTATTCAATGGCAAATGCATGTGATCAAGAACAAGGCGCCATATCATATGTAGTATCTCGGCCAACTTTCGGCGCTATATTCAAACCAAATTAATTGGATTTAGAACAGAACAAAAACTGTAAAAATAACAACAATTCTCGATGGAAAATAATTTTTTTACTTACAAAATTAGAAACAATAACCAGAACATATATACAAAAAATACTGGCTTTCCCCGGGCATTCTACGGCAAAATCATCTTAAAAATAACAAAATTTAGTAAATAAAATATTGTAATGGCTTTCCCTGGGTATTCTACAGCAAAATCATCTTGAAAGAACAAAATATATTTCAAAAAATGTTATAACACCAATTTTCGTGTGTCAAAACAAGCAAAAACCATCGACAGTTCACAGTTGTCAGTAATTTAAAAAAAAATATGTATACAAATTATTTTTTCAAGTGTCATATCCTCAAATACCTTATCAACAGGTAATTTCTAAGACTTTGCCATACTGTAGATTTTGTAAATTTACGAGTATTTCATTAAATTTTAATTCCATTAAGAATAATTTTGTTCGTTACAAAAGCATTTTACAAACAAAAGATGAAAGAATGTCTTCCCGCACTTAGCTGTTTCGTTTCTTCCACCAAACTCGCAATTTTCCACCATTTTCATAGTATTGCCCATCTATTGCAATATTAAAATCGCAAACCATAACCGCCGAGAAACTACACGTAATCTTATTCCAATATGGCGGCTTTCTAAAAACTATATCTCCGGTTTTGTGTGTCGAAAATATATGACGGTATAGAAAATAAAGTAATAGAGTGGACTGGGTGTTACACGGTGTATCAAAAATCCCATAGCTCATTTTTAAAAATGAGTTTGTGTAGTTAGGATGAAGCTGTAATTTTAGCATTTTTTTTAATACCTAAAAAATGAAAAAGTTTGACAAAAAAAAACAATCAATTTGGGTGCTAAACCTACAAAATATAGAAATAAAAAAATCAAAATAACACAAAAACTATATTTACACACTAATCTATAAAAAATGAACTAATAATATTATGAAATAAATAATAATAATAATCTAAGAAACCGTAACTCCAAAGATCACAGACACAGACAGACTGACATACACACAGACATCATCGCGAAACTATTAAATTCTAGGGACCCTAAAACGTACTCATCCACTCAAAACTCACTACCAAATTTTTAGCATGATTCCTATACCTCCTTTACTGGTGGGAGGTAAAAAACTATCAACTGCCAAATCAATAGAAGTGAAACCAAAAACGAATGCTTCGATGCGATACAAATAGTGGCGCTTCTATTTTCATCGCACGAAACATGTTTCATTGCAGACTTGTGACAGACTTATAGTCGCACGGTAACAACCTATCTCATACGCCATCTAGTTTATCTAGTTATATAGATCAGTAGGCAGAATTCGCTTTTTTGATAACTAGCGATATAAATTTTAAATTAATTTTGTTCTAATATAACAAAGACAAGAAACAAGTAAACACATACAAAATCAAAGATCTGCTGCTTAAGTTGTGTCTTCAGTACCACTTTCAAATACTAGAGTTGGATTCTGAACAAAAATTAGTTTAGTTTTAATCACAAATTATAAAATATGGTTTCAACCACCTTTATCATTGTTAACCACTGAAATATAATAATACTGGAACGCTAGCACTAGTAAGCTTTTATGAAAGCGAATAACGAGCCTGAGACAGATAGATGTCTCTATCCTTGTCATACAGTACGTTCAAAAAGTTTGTGTCGTAGCATTCATTATTTTTAGAAAAACTGAAATTCAAATGAGATAAAGAAATAATGGCATTTATTTTTTTTTCATTGTTAAACTGATGTATTTGTATACACTTTAATGATTATGTGAAATAAACTACAATTTTATATTAAATGAAATGATTGAACTAATGTCAAAAGTTTTAGATTAAAGTATTCATTAAGTACCTAAAAAAAAAAGATAATTGCGAATTTGGTTGCCATATAGCTTTGGAACAAATTAAGTTTTTTTTATTCAAAATACACACATTTTAATTTTATCATTTTTATAAGAAAAGTCAACACCACAATTTCTTAAAACCACTGATTTCTATATAACACTAGATTGGGCTTCAGTCGCTACGGTGCGTTCCCAATAGAATGCCGCCATGAGGGTCAAAATTGATGTTTTGTGACACTTCAATATTTAAAGATGATAGGTATAAGCTGAAGAGAGGTAGCCGCGAGCACGGTGTAGAGAGAGTGAAGGCAGAGCTTCTGATCGCGCACTTATACTATTAATATTTTATTAGAGTGAGTGTCACAAAACATCATTTTCACCCGTTCAATTAGGAACACTCTCAGAAGGCGGTATATGGCCTATGCCCAATCTAGTGTTATATAGAAATCAGTGCTTAAAACAAAACGACGTAACTATACTTACGCAAGCGCAAAAGTGTTAGATAATGATGCAGATACATGATACAAACTATCTCTTGTCTTAAAGTTATAAATAATAAATTATATTTAACAGTTGTTTAATTATTTCAAATTGCTTTTAATTCACATATAATAGTTAAATGAACTCATTTCCATTAATGGATTATTTAATTTTTATATTAAACATTTTATTTCAAAATTATTGAATGTTAATTTATTTATGTTTTCTTATCACCTTGCTAAGCGAACTATACGACAAAGATAGGTTGCCCACATATTGCCTGTCTCTCTCTCTCGGTTCGCATTTTCAACGTCAGTGAGCGTTCCAGAATTACTATATGTCAGTGGGTGTACCAAATTGGATAAGGCTGAAACTAACTTAAACGTGATAACAACTCGAAAATGTGTCCCCGACAGGAATGCGTGTTTACTCCACCCATCCAAGTTAATGTCAACCAAACGGGCTGAAGGTAGCGCAAGATGAACATACTTTTTTGAAACAATATATGATTATTATAATAAATGAAACACATAATGTTTTATACCTACATTTGTAGATAATTGTCCAAAGTTTTGTAATAAATTTAGAAAGCTAATTTTGTTTACAAATTATACATTAACATAATTTTCAAAGTAGTAAAATATATGCCACACATTCCCATGAACGACTACAGTAATGAAAATAATTTGTATATTTATAAATATGATCGTCTATAACATACTAAAATTATTTTTCACTTGAATTTACAGTTTTTGAGAAACAAATAAAAATGTACCAAAAAGTGTGTGTTTTTTTTTGTATATTTTTATTTGTTTCTCAAAAACTGTAAATTTAAATTGAAGATAAACTTAATATGTTATAGATGATCATATTTACAAATGTACGAATTATTTTCATTACTGAAGTCGTTCATGGGAATGAGAGACACAGTATCAAAGTTCTGAATTTTTGACCAACTAGACTTCAACGAATATATTTTTATAGTTGAATTTGCGAAACAAAATTCATGATAGTGAACGAACCCAACGAAAATATGTACTTCATCTGACATTGCAATGTACAAGTCACTGTAAAAAATCCATAAAATTTTGACGGACGGAGGTTGTTGGACCATAAAGATCATGAAAATAAATAAAGAATACAGAATTTGCTGTTAAAAAAAATAATAAAGGATTCGTTCGTTCGACGCGTATGTTTGACCTTAACATTCAACACGCTGGCAATGACACAGTGTGCAACTGACCTTTGGAAATATAATTGACCACTAGATGCAAAAGTGTGTATATTATATCCAGTTGATTCTAACATAATTACAAAAAAATGTTTACAACTAATCAACATAAAACTTTTCAATGAAGATGCTGTTGCTATTGTTTAGCAAATTAGTACAATAAAAACCAGCACACCATTGTGATTTACAGGAAAATTGTAATTAAAAAATATTATGTACACACTTTTGCACCCAACATAGTAATTTTATGTGATCTTTGTAAGAGATTAAAATGCTCAAGTAATTTAATTAAATTTTTTTAAATAATAACACAATAAGAAAATAGAAATACTGTACTAAACAAATTAATAATAATATCATTAAATTCTCATATCAACAATGCCCTCTTCACTTTCATAATGATGGGAACATGGATATATCACATGACTATTCACGCTACAGTCATTGACTGACAACATGTACAAACTTTTGCATCACAATTTGCATACATCTAGCATCGGTTTTCAACGCTCAATAACACAGAAAATGCATACTTTTGCATGCACCAAATATAGCTAATGAAACGAGGTTACATTTTCTCTTTGAAATAACATGCAGAACTTTGTTTGAATATTTGGCATAAACATACTTTTACATCTAGTGGACTCAAAATAACAATGAAATAAATGTATAATATGAATTCCTGTTGTAGACGCGGATTACCAACAGAGCGAGCAACATCCCGTGAAAAAGGCCAACCATTTTGCATGAGCCAATACTACCGCCTTCTCACTTCCTGCCGCTTACCCGGAAAACCTCGCGATAAACTCTTCACCATTTCCTCGCAATCCAAGGGCGACCAACAAAACGAGCACGTGATCGTGGCTTGCAGGAACCAAGTGAGCTATGAGTGAAAAAATGATATAATACACAGTATGAACAATAACAATGGTTGTTTGTTTGTTGTAGTTGTACTGCGTACCAGTGAAGGCAGCTGACAGAGGCAGGTTGACAGAGGATGAACTATGCGCGCAACTAATGCACATATTGGATGATGCTCCATGCTTGGCAAGTCCTCCACCAGTGGGATTACTAACGGCGTCGGGGAGACATCATTGGGCTGAAGCTCGAGAAGCGCTTGCTTATGGTAAGGTACTAAAAGTAATTGTTATTTGTTTAACTAGGCATCAAATTTACAGCAGATGCTGCCGTTTCATTGACGAGACGAAGATGAGGCAATGACTGCTGCCGAAGCTGTAAACCTGTGTTTGGTACTGTGTTGAACACATTATTTTTTTGCCGATTTGGAATTAATATTATTTCGAAATTTATCGATGACACAGTAGCTTTGTGTTTGTTAGGATGAATCTAATTTACTGACCAGCAAAAAAGCTGCTGACTGGGCTTTAAAAATTAAGGTGTGAGCTTCAAACTTAATACTGTAGTCTGTCACGACCTAGTGCACCCCACAATATATTATGAGGAACGTAGCCTTCTCCAGAGAGGCACTTTACTCTAGTGATTTCATATAAAAGCTTGCTGACTGGGTACTCGGGATAGACCTGGTTGGGATGTTACAGGTATTATTGAACTGGAATATGAATTTTCAAGCTGGTCGATCTACCCGAAGTACCCAGTCAGCAAGCTTTTATATTAAAGCAATAGAGTAAAGTACCTCTTTGGAGAAGGCTACGATATTTATAGGTTATAGTGGGATGTACCAGGTCTTATAGAACTGGAATATGAATTTTCGAGCTTGTCGGTCTACCCCGAGTGCCCAGTCAGTAAGCTTCTATATAAAATCACTAGAGTAAAGTACCTCTCTGGTGAAAGCAACGATGTTTATAGATTACGGTGGGATGTACCAAGTTATATTGAACTGGAATATGAATTTGCAAGTTGGTCAGTCTACCCCGAGTACCCAGTCAGCAAGCTTGTATATAAAATCACTAGAGTAAAGTACCTCTTTGGAGAAGTCAACGATGTTTATACGTTACAGTGGGATGTACCAGGTTATATTGAACTGGAATATGAATTTCCAAGTTGGTCAGTCTACCCCAAGTACCCAGTCAGCAAGCTTGTATTTAAAATGACTAGAGTAAAGTGCCTCTCTGGTGAAGGTTACGATGTTTATAGATTACAGTGGGATGAACCATGTAATATTGAACTAGAATATGAATTTTCGAATTGGTTGGTTTGCCCGAAGTACCCAGTCAACAAGCAAATATGATAAAAAGAACAAACAATACCCTCTGTGTAGCAGAAAATGGAAGACACGTAGAACACATATCGAATGATTCGGAGTATGAATGAATAAATAAGAACGATGCGAAAGTTGTGAGCCAGAATAGAAATGTTTGGAGGAGATTTATTGTTGGTTAATGGTATATCTGGGTTCGTGCTACCCCACTCTGTGGAATATAGCGTAATATGTATGTGTCTATAATATTTACTTACTTTCAACTACATCTTGGTATTATTTAAATAGCAAATTCGCATCACATTTTAATAGAATCTTAACTAGCTCTGAAATTGTGTTTTAAATGAATAGGTAATTAATAAATTTATTTCCGGAAAATATTTACAGTGGGTAATGTGCTGACCTTTAAAACTTGTGTTCATTTCAATGTGCACTGATATATTGAATAATTAAACTGAATTTCATATATCGTGCATAAAAGAACCTATGACATTTTGTTTTTTGTTCCCGTTCAATATAAACAAAAAGTTTAATTGAAAATCTATAAATTATATTCATCAAACAAGAAATTAATGAGTTGGAAACTTAGTTCGTGCTACATTGTAGTATCATCAGTTTTTAATTAACGTATGTATATTTTATTTCGAAACAAAATTACGACCGATATTTTCATATTTAATTTGTACCATTACCCACGTTGTGCTGTTGTTAATTTTCTATGTAATTGAATATACATATTAATAAAAATATATTATTTATTCCGAAATATCTGTTTGTGGGCAATAATTTCCTAAGAATCAAATTATTCATATCGAAATTTATAGCTATCATATTTTAAAACAGTAAACTTTATATTGCATAGAAATAACCATAGACGATGATTTCTACTGCAAGAGGTTTTTGTTATCTAATATACCAGAGTACTCCCATATATTTTAATTAAATAAAAAAATATTTCTGAATTTCTGTCATCTTCTTTGCATTGCTATTCCTTTCTTGTAGTACCTATCAAAAAGCGAAATTGGCAATTAACAATATTAAGCTGTGAAACAATTACTTAACTATCCTCTAACAATCTCCTAGCCTAAAGTACAAGAAAATATGTTTCAAACTTACTAGCTCTTAATTTTTTACAGCTAATATCTGCTTACATGAACTTGAACTTTATTGAAATCTCACATCTCAGCTCTTAATTTGAGATAGGTGCTTCAAAGAGAACAGTCATTGATATATTTTTTTTTTTTTTTATTTCTGACCTGAGGTATTTAAACGAAGGATATGGAAATTATATTCAGTATTAAAAGTTTATCAAACTGTCAAAATATTTAGCAATATATAAATATCACTCATCAAGTCAAAAGCCAACTCTATATATGTTTGAATCAATCAATTTATAGTAGTTTATATAATGAAAAGAAATGCATTCTTGTCCTAGATGAGCGCAACCGTCGCAACCTCGAGCTGATCCAACGTTCCTTGCTCGTCATTTGTCTGGATGAACCTCTACCGACATCATTCAACTGCCGAGGAAACAGAGGTGGTCCTGGACACACTGCTGGACAACGGGATGAAACCAACATGGCCCTGCAAATGATACATGGAGGTGGCAGTGCAGTCAACTCTGCCAATCGGTGGTTTGATAAAACTATACAGGTATACATTACGTACTATTATTATGAATGTTAACATTAACGTACGCAATTCAATTCACGAAATTCATCGTTTTTGTATACGTACTGCTATATTTCACTTTAAGTAAAGGCCATTGTAGTAGGTGTGTAATACGAGTATTTCAAGGGAGAGAAATGCATGATTTTCCATTAAGAATAAATTATAGTGACAGGACAAAAGCTTAAGAAATGCATAACATCGAATAAAAAATAGCATCCTCTCCTGAAGTGAATATACTATTGTTTTCACGTTCTCAACAATTAATGAAAAGTTCAATTGGTTCATACAAGTACAATGACCGTACAGCAAACTGGCGAGTTTAATATTTACATTTCTTCTTCAATTCTTAATATTATTGATTTAAGAAACACATATATGGCTCTTTTTCATTGCAACATATGCTGTTGCACCTACTGTAGAGAAATTCAAATTTTAAACGAATTTAGAAACATTAATTTTTTTTTTAGTTATTTTATATATACAGCAATATGTACTGAAATGGCATAAATTCTTATATTTATTTATGATTACCTATGTGGTGAATAAATATTTTTCATATAATTTCAGATATACGAAGAATAATTCTTTTTGCGTTTTGATAAGAAGTGTATTAGGTAAATAGATCTTAAATGAATTTTACAAAAAACAATGCAAAATACAACAATATTTATACAAAATCAAAACCCCTAAGGAGAATTTTGAAATATTATGTACGATTATTTTTATAAAATGAGCAAATACTCTCGGTCGTGAAAAAGTACCTACTAAATTATTTACTGAACAATAATCTTTTATTTCTTTAAAAAAATTCTTTGTTCTGTACATTTTTTACGTAACTAGCATATACAGATTCATAAAACAGTATATTACCTAATAACATTCTTTAAATTTCCTCTTTTTACTCCATATGTAGTTTGCAATAATATCTAATTACGACCAAACCAACGTGATGGCAGCAAAAAGTAATACTTATATACTCGTATAATAATTATAATACTTAAATTTTCACGGGTAAATTCTGTATTTTTTAATTTATATAGCTCTAATGCCAATAATTTCATTCCTGAACAGAAATAGTGCTACTTTCTTGTAATTGAAATCGAGCTGCTTGTTCTAAAATATAAATATACATATAGTAGATTAAAGAGAAGCACTATAAACTAAAACTATTTATATGTTTAGTTCACATTAAAAATTTAGTTTTTCTAATCACGAGTAAAAACAGAAAGGGCGTCAATTTTAGGCACATCGTACGATTATTAAGCAATTTATTAATCTATATATCATGTTGTAATATACTCATTGAATTATTTTGCCTTAAATTTATTACTTTCAGAAACTGCAAAAACTAACTAGAAATATTAAATTTATACTCATGAATAGAACTTCTTACGTATAATAATGATATTTATTGACAAAAGTCAAAAGGCAGGTTTCAGCCAAATGCTGTTTTTCCACCCAACCATACAAATATAATTAATTATAAATACAGGGTGTCCCATAACTTCAGGTACATATTAGAAGGGCATATAGTTCTTAATGTCCTGATTACGGAACAAAATGAATTTTTTCAAAATTCAAAAATTAGTTTTTGAGGGTTTTGAAGGAAACAGTTTTGGGACACTGGTTGAATAGGTAGTTTTAATATTAAACGTTATATTATATCTAATTAATAAGAAATGTTTGCATAATACAATCATTTCATTAGGTTTCTAGTAGCCGGCCACATAAATTGTGTTTCCTATTATAGTATCCAGGGGTACAAAAAAATGTTCTTCTTAAGTGAACTACCTTTAATTATAGGAATTTTGAAAAAAATCTTTTTGTTCCGTAATCAGGACATTCTAATATGTACCTGAAGTTATGGGACTCCCTGTATAATAAATGATGATGAAGCCGACGGAGTATAAAATATTAATAAAACTATAACCGAGCAAAGAAATACACCAGAATGTTTAAAAATTGATCTACGAAAGTGCATAGACATAGCTCTAGATAAATTAAGTTATTGTTATACTGAATAGATCTGAACTAATTCCACCTCTCATCACTTAGAAGTTGAATTTAATCTCCGAAATTATTTTTTATTAGACATAAATTTAGTGTAGAAAAATACAAGTTAGTAATAAACTCATTCAAACAAACATTTACTATAAATACATTAACGAGCAAAAAATTGAGGTCAATTTGAAATTATGATGTAATTTCGGAATTTTCTGTTTTAAGCTTATATTTGTAGGCAAAATTAATCATTCAATACTGAAACGCTAAGCATATTTTTTTTTTCTGGAAGTCAAGAAATTTCTTTTCAAACGAAGTTAGACTTTTTGTTCTTAGGACTAATATGAAACGAAATAAATGCGAAAAACTCCTGGATAGCTGTTGCATGCTTTTGGATGCGTCGTCCTAAGTCATCCTAGACATGTTTGATGAGATTTATGTCCGGAGTGAGGACTGGCCAATCAAACCGCCTAATTCCCACTACATCCAGATATTCTCTGACAACTTTGGCAGTGTGAGGTGTAGCATTATCTTGCATGAAAAGCCACGCTCACCCATAGTGATCATGAAAGACATATCATGATCTTCTAGAACCTTTGTAATGTACCTGTGAACTGTGAGGGAACCATTCTGTACGAAGACCAACACTGTGCCTGTGCGTGCTTGTGAAGAAATTCCCTCCCATATCATAATCGACCCATCGCCAAATGGAAGTCACTCGTCAATACGAACTTGAGCGTATCTTTCTCCAGGTCTTCTTCATTCTCATCGACGTCCGTCTGACCTATTGATGAAAAAACGCGACTCATCTGAAAACATTACCCTGCCCCAGTCCTCATCATTCTATGCTCCGTGACTTTGGGTAAAAGCCAATCTTGCAATTCGATGTCGGCGTTGAAATGGTAGACTTGTAGCCATTCTTCTAGAACACAATCCTGCAGCAAGCTTTCTCGGAACGGTCTATTCACTAACATTTATATCTCTAACTTTTTGGAGTTGATTTCTAAGCAAAACCGCAGAAGCTGCTCTATTCTGCAAGCTTGCGGACACCAAAAAACGGACTTCTCTTTGACTGGTGACTCTTTTTCGCCCGAATCATGGTCTTCTGATTATCAGGCCAGTCTCCATATAGCGCTGGTACACCTTTTGTACAGAGCAGAGGCTCTTACCAACAATTCTTTACAGTTTTCCGTTGTCCTCGACCATCTTATATCAGCGCTTCAATTCTTCCACAACAATGGGATCTACAGCTATACTGAACTGTTAAATAAATAGTACGACTATTACACCATATAACCGACAGGTTTTATATAGAGAAATCACCGCTAAACAAAAAAAAAACCCGAAATATGAATTTTCATTTAGGGCAAATGCACACTATTTCATAAAAGCCGCCAAGCACGGTAATAATAATGACAGAAAACAAAAAAAAATCATGATATTTCTCCGAAAAGAAGTTATTAAGCATCTACTATGAATTACAGCTAACAAATTTAAACTCAAAAAAGAAAATTTAAAAATTCATCATAATTTAAATAGTACGACCAATATACCGTGTAATTCAGGGGTGAGCAATCGATCGATCGCAGACATTTTATAATAATTTACTAGGTGGCTTCTACTTCTTTCTACTCATTTTCTATATTCGAACGCACTTTTTATTTTTACTCCCCGCTATACACCTTGTCTTAACACTGCGCTTGAGTTGAGAGACGATTTGCAAATCTCAATAATCACCAACCGTTTTTTGAATTTATTTCCTTTACTTTTGGAGAATTCGTTAACGAGGATATTTCATCAAATCTAGCTCATACTTTTCAATTGAAGTCATCTGATCTAGATAAATTTTAAAAATACAATCAGATATAATTCTGAAAGCACGTGCAAATGAAAATTATTTTTGGAATTTATTACCAGACGAAAAATATCTATTATTGAGATCGGTGGCAATAAGGATATTTGCATTAGAACTACTTATTTATTTTTAAGCACTTATTAACAAACACAAAATAACAACAAATCAGTAATAAACTAAGAATATTACACAAGAAATATTTATTTATACTATTTATATTCTCTATGCAAACGTTTTATTTATTTCCACTATATTCGATATTTCCTGAATAGCGTGTCGGAGTCGAATGTTGCACCGAGTAGGCTAGCGCATTTATACATATATCTGTTGCGCTGTTAGCCTAGGCCTAGACTATTCTCGATGCTTCTGCCATGGAAGTATTCGCGAACTCGCTAGAACGATGAGTCATCATCTGCGCTGCCTGATCAGGGCCGTACCTTAATTAAATTTTTATTTGTTTTTAATTTAACCCATTTTTCGAATCAATCGCGCATAATAAAAAAAAATTAATGTCAATCATACCAGCGTTAAGTTTACCCACCCCTAGTCTAACCTACAGGCTTTCCAAGGAAAAATCAACCCTAAACAAAAACGAAAAACAACGAAATATGAATTTTCATTTAGAGCGAATGCACACTATTTCATAAAAGCCGTAATCACGGTGATAATAATGATAAAAATAAAAAAAGGTGCTATATCTTGGAAAAGAAGTTATTAAGCGTTTACTATAGTTTACAACTTACAAATTTAAGCTTAAAATAGAAAATTCAGAAACTACATCATAATTTCAAATTGATCTAAATTTTTTACTTGTCAGTGTATAATGAAAATTTTAAATATTAAATAAAAAACTGTTTCGATAATGTATCAATTAAAGTTTAGTATATTATATTTATCGAATATAATTATATACAGCCAACAAACCATTTAAAATTGCAATTGATTATTTAAAATTATTATATCATCCGTGAATTGAATTTCAAATAGTAAACAAACAACTTTATGTCACTTCTAAGTTCTAATTAATTAACAAACTTAAATCTTATTAAATACCAAAGGAATTCAAACATGCAATGATAATGAAAATTCCAGGCGATAATTGATAACAAATTGTGCACGATTAATTTTGCTAGAACTGAATGTACGCGAACACAGAGTAAAAGCTCCTACTTAAAAGTAACAATGGCTGGTACCACGAACTCTGTTGTTAGAAGTTTTAAAAGAAGTGTTTTAGTCTCGTTTTTAGCACTATACAATGTTTTAGAATTGTTTTATTAAAAAATGCTTCGTATAGAAGTTACACAGAAATTTATTATCTACCACTTTCATTTGAAGTATTTCTTATTTAAATAGTTTTAGAACATTGTACAGCGCAAAAATCCAGGTTAAAACACACCCAAAAACAGAGCTTGTGGTACCAGTCAATATATCTGTAATAGTATATGCTTTTTAACCACTTTTGAATACGATCTTATTTGTGAATTCTCCCCACAGCTCGTCATATCCAACGACGGTGCCTGCGGTCTCTGCTATGAGCACTCTGCTGCCGAGGGTGTCGCCGTGATCCAGCTCATGGAGCGACTACTGATGCACGTGGACGCGCAGCCCGCTGAGAGCGTCGTACCTGCCGCCGTCTCGTCTGGACATTTGCCACCTCCAGAACGTTTAGAATGGAACCTGGAAGCCAACAGCTTCAAGCATCTGCAGGAAGCTGCACATGTTGTGGATAGGTTGGTGAAATTGTGTTCATTTTTCTAATATAGTCAGTGGACAAATTGAACGAAAAGGATCTAAATGAATTATTCTTCAGAATGAAACCAACTTATTCCAATACTTTGAAGTAGAGCAGAGATAAATATAAAATAAATATATCATTGTGCTATTTACCTATTTCTCAACTATGCATTCTGTTAAGAGGAAATCTCGATATATGATATTTTGTATGTAATTTGGATGAGTCTTTATCAACGAATACCGTGTAAAGACAAAAAAAATCCCTGCGCCGATGGTATAAAAAATCATTCACTTTTAATCTCAAAAAGTAAAAATAATAACGAAAACATTCTACCTTTTGTGTACCATATGGTCGTACAGAATAACATCAAATAATGTTAAATAAAAAATTAAATAAATTATTGAATACTGCGAATAAAGCTCTACTGATTATTCCCGGGAATAATCTCTGTAGCTTTTTTTGTTTTTCTTGACAAATGTCAAATGTCAGAAAGTTATCATCAACACAAGTAAAAAATGAGCAAAAAAGATAAATTTAGTAGCGTGCATGATGATGGAATCAATAAATAATCTAATTAAATATAACTCGAGAGTTCAATAAAATAGAAAATAATTCTCCAGCACCTTTCCCAAACTTGTGGTCAGTTATTGCCTAGTAACAAGTTTTCGAAAGATCCGTTATATTATTTTTAATTTATTCTCACTCTCTTCTTATCTTATTACTGATTACTTTTTGATTTCATCATCAGGCACGCCACTAAATCTATCTTGTTTGCTCATTTTTTACTTTTGTTGATGATAACTATCTGACATCTGACATTTGTCAAGAAAAACAAAAAATGCTACAGAGATTGTTCCCGGGAATAAAAGAGTTTTATTCTCAGTATTCAATAATGACAGAATTGGTTAAAAGTAGACATGTGACATACATTAAAGCATTTCATTGATTATAAGAAACGTCAAAAAATAATCACCATTATATTTCAGGAAGAATAATAAACAAATCAACAAATTGCACTATTGAAATATTCCTAGATGTCACTGTTATCGCTGATATCAACATCAACTTAATTTTTTTTTTAACGGAATCCCCTATAATTTTTAGTAATATGGATTCTACGTTAAAAACTAAGAGTCTGTTTATTCTAAAGATTTTTAAAATGATTAAAACGAGTTTTGTACAAAGTACAAAGTTACAAGTTAAAAAAATCACGCGCATGTGTGTACGCCATCGGCATTATTATTGCCCACGAAACAAGATAGATTGCCCAATGTGTACCGCGAGGATGTTGCGCGAACGGATTTTGCATATCATGTGGCGATTTTTAATGTATGATGTCACAAAAACTGCTCAATATACGCCAGTGTGCGTGCGCGTTTGAGTGTATGTTGTATGCCATCTGCATTACCGTTATAATACCCATATTATACCCAATATGCACTACGAGGAGGGTATGCAGTGAAAACAATGGTCAATATTTTGAATAATTTTTGTGACATAATGTGCAAAATCCAATCGCGCAACCTAGGGTGGGTCGAAAAAAAAAATCATTTGAGACGGGTAGTGAAAAAAATGAATGTTTTTGTGATTCTATAAAAGGAGAGTGACTTGGTTTTGATTTGCGTTCACACCCAACCAGCACAAAGGTCTCAAAATGTCAATTTTTTGTATTTTTTCATATTTCATCAATTAGACCATACTATTCACGTTAAATGCAATTTTTTCATACGCAAATTCCTGGGACCTTAAGCTTTAAGTTTAGAATATGGGGATCATTTTTCGATGAGGAGAAAGCTCAGTTTTTGCCCACGCTTATTATAATGATAAATGGGTTATAATTGGCTTCTAAACTACTATCCATACAAATTTAGCACTTACACTTCACTGTAAGAAACAAAAGTAATTAGAAAACATCTCAAATTTTATGTGAATTTATAATAAAAAGTCGAAAAGTAGACCTAAAAAATTAAGGTTTACGAAGGTGATGTCATCTTTAAGAGCCTACGGCTAGAAGCTGAATTCGTACGAATAGTGGTTTAGAAGCCAATTGTAACCCATTTAACACTACAGTATGCGTTTATTGAGTTTTGCGTTTTTCGCCGTTTTAAGCCAAAAAGTTATGAGGTAGCCCTGAAAAACAAAGATTTACTTAGGTTGAAAGTCAATCTGATGAGCTTATTGGCTTCTAAACCACTACTCGTACCAATTAAGCATCTAATCTTTACCGCATGTTTTTCAAGTTGACATCTGACTAAGGTAAAATTTCATTTTTTAGGTCTACTTATTGACTTTTTATTATAAATCGACAGTAAATTTGAAATATTTTCTAAATGATTTTACTTCTTACGGTAAAGTATGAATGTTAAATTTGAATGGAGAGTAGTTTAGAAGCCAATTGTAACCCATTTATCATTATAATAAGTGTCTCGCCGATTTAAGCATAAAAATCGATATCTTCATCGGCAAAAACAGCTTTCTCATCGTCGAAAGGTGATCACCATATACTAAACTTAATGTATAAGGTCCCAGTAGTAATTTGTGTATGAAAAAACTGCATATATAACAACTTTAGAACGTAGAATTCATATCTGAAAAAAAATTCGATTTCAGCGATATTAACGCCATGTTAGGTATGTTTCAATAGCGCCATCTATTGACCAACACTAACTGATATATGTGGCCAAGATAGAGCTTGAGCGATTGGTGTCCGATAAATTAGTTGTTAGGTGTGATTGAAGGTTTATTACGCGGTCGCGAAAAACTGTGAAGAATAGACGTGCATGTATGAATTGCGCTATGAATGTGCACGAAGCGAAAGTGGCGTGCCAGGATAGGAATGTTTGGAGGAGCTTGATTATATTATGTATTTCAGGGTTTGTGTTTACGTACTGTGTGGGATATAACGTGATGTTATGTATACATGTAAGAAGAATGGTAACATCTCATCTTTAAATATCACCGTGCAGAGAAAAACTGTAAAGAAAATTAAAACCTATAATAATCTAATGAAAAAATCCATTCAAACCTAATTACCTTCGACATAATTGCTTCCATTCTTAATATATTAAATGTTCCATTTTACATTATTTTATCTTCGATATATTTCTGCAGCCAGTTTCTCTTTTACAAAAGGAGTTTTTGTTGGGGTTTAATGTTCGATGTGTAAAATAAACGAAAAATGATTTGTTGAAATATAATATTTATTCCTACTTAAAACAGTATTGAATGTTGTTACTCGAATGAGCTGAAGTGGACTGTCGCTAAAGACTGCTTGTTGACCCAAGTACTATGTTTTGTGGTGGGGGAGGCATACCCCTAATTAAAGACTTAACAGTTTTCAAGTAATCACGTTGTAGAATTTAAAACAGCGAATGTAATAAATGTTTCTTTTTTCTTACTTTGCAAAATTCAAACCAGTATAATTGCAATAAAATGCATAACACTAATAATTAATAGTTAGAAACATAATTATAAAATACCAAAATGTGTCAGCCATCTTGACCATAGTTAGCACATTCTTAGCAACAACTCTTAATTCAACAATTCAACTGGCCCCCAATATTATCATTTAGTTTTTATCTAAGTTGTTTATTAAGTACTATAAATTTAATCTAAAAAGTCTGAAATAGTAGCTCATATCTCCAGGTAAATAATTTACTTTTAAATTATTTTATTACTGATATTTAAGGTCTTCATTTTTAAACGGTACAAACTAAAGTTTATAATATAAATGTAAATTGCAGCTAGTATTATTCTGCATCTGTGTATTATAAAAAGTAAAAAACACAAATAAATTTCTGAGATATGTATCCGAAACACCAAATTCAAGGAAACTATCACTTCCGGTAGATGGAACTGCTATTGCTACCATATCTAATCAGCTCATATCTCGAACATCCAAATTCTAAATATGAAATAATAAAAAGTCTCACACATACGGACACATCAACATGAAAATAGTTTAACCCTAGAATAAATGCAATTAGCAGTAGTCGCACTCATCAGGATTTTTGTAACGTGAAAAATTTGGACTTGGGTAAACTCTGCTTCCTAGTCGGTTAATTCCAAAACTAAAACATGTATATTAAGTTATAATTTGCATATTAATTGTTAAAAACTGGTATCTTGAATCAAAAGTTATGTTTTAATCATTTATTTTTCTTATCTGTTTAAATTTGACATTTATTTAATCTCTACAGCTTGGTTTACCAGGAGGCGTTACATAGATGCACAAGAAAATCTGACACGCTAGAGAACATCAAAGGTGGAGGTGCCAACTGAGTAGGGCTGGGGAAAATAATCGATTAATCGAACACTTGATTATTTTTTAAAATAATCGATTCTTTGTGTGTTCGCCCTATCAGTATCTTTACATCATACATATAATGAAGTATATAATAAATCTATTAGTCTGAAATCAGTCAGATATTCTACTAGTTTAATTTTTCAAATAATTAATATTTGGTTGTTGTAAAAGAGATTTTCTACTTATCTTTATATTTTCATCTTTCGTGGTAAATTCCAGAATGGGCGCATAAACCATAAACGAAATATGACAAATTTATATCAAAATCGTATAACACTTATGGCATAATTAGTAGCAAAGTATTTTTTTTTTTCTTTTAAATATTCTGCAGTAATAGTCCAGGCAATGAAGACATAAAAATGGGCTTTCATTACAAAAGGTCAAGGAGTTTTCATCTTTGGTACATTTTTACAGTTCGATGTCCTAATTAATATTCTGAGTTTGCGACCTAGAGCGACCGCCGCTCGCGCCGCCATATTGGAAAAATGGTACAAAAAATCAGTTTTCCAAAAATATCTTCTCTCCAGCGAAACTTAGGTTGAAAATAGTTATTACAAAAATTATAGAGCATAAAATTCCCTACAACTTCTGTTTTAAACATTTTCCAATCGGATGAGTAGTACACGAGTTACAGCGGAGTTAACCTGCAAATTTCTGCCATTCGCAAAATCGCTATATTTTATAAATTATGGAAACCGAACTGTAAAAATCTACCAAAAACAAACAATCCTTGACCTTTTATAACCCCGAAAGTACTCATTGCCTGGACTATAATTTAAATACAAAATTTTAAGAAAATTACTTAAATTTATTTACGTTTTTTCGGGTAATATGTATATATTACAGCTGAACTAGACTTACCAAAAGTGTGAAAATGATGATGCTAATAGATATATGTCCGAGCAATTGATTGCCGAAAACCGGGAGTCACTATTTGATTCCGTTTAAAATTTACAGTAATTTAAACATAAAATTTTAAGAAAATTACTTAAATTTATTTATGTGTTCTCGGGAAATATGTATATTTTACAGTTGAACTAGACTTCCCAGAAGTGTAAAAATAATGGTCCAAATAGATAATTGTCCGAGAAATCGAATGCCTAAAACCGGAAGTCGCTATTTGATTCCGTTCAAGATTTACAGTAATTTAAACAAAACATTTTTATAAAAATAATTAAATTTATTTTTTTTTTTCACGGGGAATATATATACATTATAGCTGAACTAGACTTACCAAAATTGAAAATATTATGGTGCTAATAGATAAATGTTTGAGCAATCAAATGCTGAAAACCGGAAGTCGATATTTTATTCCGTTCAAGATTTACAGTACTTTAAACACAAAATTTTAAGAAAATTATTTTAATTTATTTATGCTTCCTCGGGATATATGTATATATTACAACTGAACTAGACTTCCCAAAAGTGTAAAAATAATGGTGCTAATACAAAAATGTCCGGGCAATCAAATGTTGATAACCGGTAGTCGATATTTCAGTCCGTTAAAAAATGTCAGCCGTTTTTGTGTATTAACACAAATTTATGACTTGGTTTACACAGACTGAGAATTTTATATTTTTATTTTCTTGTTTTTCTTGAAAACTATAACACATACACAAAAACTATTAAGAACCTTTTCTCTAGAGAATTTTTTGGTCTATAATTTTTATAATAACTATTTTCAACTTTGATACCGCTGGAGAGAAGTTATTCTCGAAAAACTGTTTTTTAGTACCTTTTTTTCAATATGGCGGCGCGAGCGGCGGTCGCTCAAGGTCGCAAACTCAGAATATTAATTAGGACACTGATCTGTAAAAATCTACCAAAAACGAACACTCCCTGACCTTTTGTAACCCCGAAAGTACTCATTGCCTGGACTATAAAGCGATATAATGAATTGAACATATTTTGACGTCACGGGTATTGCATTGATGCAATTAGTCAAAAATTTGAAATGTGCAAATCGCGCGTCTGCCGTGGCGCCCAACGCCTATTGTGGGCTAAAATGGAACTACGAAATGTCATTTCATTTATTTTGTTTGTTGGTATTTAAGATTATATTTTGCTGGGCTTCTATTAATTGTTTTATAATTTCACTGTTTTATTGTGCTATGTTGAAAAACTATTGATTAAAATTGTATGCTGAGGTTATGTTACATTACCACCAGCGCCACTGTTCTCAAACTTTCGTATATTACTTACTTGATTATCAAGTAAAATACTCTAAAGTTGCCAAAGGAATTTTATCTTTATTTATATTAAGTTTAATTGTTGTAAATATTAATTTAACATTAAAAAATATGTAATATCTACTATCATGAAAAATCGTTATTTTAGTGCTACTGGAGCAGTACCCGTGACGTCACACACATTTAAAAAAATCATATCTCCGGTAATATATGGAATTTTCACATCGAGTTTTCACTGATCGTCATATTTGATAATAAAGTTTCATAAAAAAGATTTAAAAAAATTGGGTTATTGGCCCATTGCTCAGTTGAGTAACTTTGCAGTTTACAACTACCTCTTGCCATTATACCTAAATCTCTCCGTCGCGTCGTACAGAAGCGAAATGTGATTGTAAGATAATATCAGTTCCGATCTGTTTAACTAAGCATGCCAATTATTTAATATCAGAATTATTGATAACATATATTTTTTACAAAGTAGTAATTTAAACAAAATGGAATCTAACAATTATAATCTGAGAATCTGAGTTTTGCGTAACATTAATTTATAAGTACATATTATACATAAAGGGATAAATACATTCCTTGGCAACTGGACAAAATATTCTAAGCAACGTTACTTAAATATTGTACTACTTCTGATTTTTTTTTTTTCGAATATAAAATAATTTCAAATATGTAATACAGGTTATAAACATGCCTCTGTTGGTTATGTACAAACTAATTTAATAATATATATTTGATTGATAATCTTCTACTCTTTTTTTCGGTATTATAAAATAATTTCTAACTATAAAATCAGTTGATACGACAATTTTAACAATTCACACACTACGTAAATTATAGGGCTGGAAATATAATCGATTAAACGAACATTAAATTATTTTATATATTCTGTTATTGATTATTGAAAACCATAGTCGAACTGACTCGAACAGCCCTACAACAGGGAGTGCGACTACTGCTTATAGCATTTATACTGTGGTTTAACTGTAACTCACTACCGATTTTGTACTTTTACAAACATGTAAGATTAAAATTCGCTAGACATCCACCTCTATTTACAATTCTATATGAAAAAGAAATTTTACAAAATCAAATTCCGCAGGTTAGTAGAAGACCTCGACTTCCAAGTCTACCGATTCACCAACTACGGGAAGGAGTTCATCAAATCCATCGGCGTATCCCCTGATGTCTACATCCAACTCGCTCTACAATTGGCACATTACCGCCTTTATAATCGCCTAGTTGCAACCTACGAGTCCGCCTCCACCCGCCGTTTCCGGTTTGGCAGAGTGGACTGCATCCGGTCTGCTACCACCCAGGCCCTAGACTGGACCATCGTCATGTCCCAGGCCGAGCCTGCGGGAGTGGGAGTCCAGGAAACAGAAGAAGAGCTGCTAAACAGTGGAAAAAAGGTCACCTTCAACCTATACACTGTATGTCGAAACGACGCGAAAACGTAGCCTTGGTACTCGCGTAGTAGAGCTGTTTTTAAGTAGAGGTTTTTATTAGTGTAGAAGCGTATTTAAGTAGGTATTGGATGCTTACCATATTTAAATTGAATCCCAACATTTTTAAATTATTGGTGAAACCAAATAAGTATAAGACGTAGAATTCTCAAAACTCTAGTGTTCCTAATTAATGTATTATTTTTGATTGGCGCTAGTTAAGTGTTATAGTACTTGCTTATTTTGTGAATGTAAATAGAAATTTTACTATATTTTGAATATAATAACTCCAATTTAGGTTTTGAGAATTTATTTCAAACGATATAATCGTAATTTCTAGTTGTTATTATTGATAATAATTTATATTGCAAAAATATAACTATATAATAACTAGGAATAAATGTTTCATAAGTAAATTGCGATTTAAAACTTAAATTACAAATCGAATAAAATATTTTAACTAGGCAAATTAGAACTATCTGTAAACTATATAACTTGTCTGATTTCCAAACTGCATGCACTTTCTTACGTGTTTAAATTCATAAAAATAAAACTGCCTCCCAATAATTAGCTAAAGTTTATTACATTCATTTTTAATAATCCTGTATAAGGCAACAGTGTTATAAGTGCCGAATATTTTCTGTATAAATTACCGAATTAGTATTGCATGTTTAAAATTATAGTGACAATTTTGTATAAAAATTATATTTAGAGCAATATAACGCCATTAAACATATATCCTAAACATTTTAAACGCGAGTATACAAGGAGGTACTACAGTACATACCACTAATTTTTTTGTTGACATATATAGGACCAACAAAAATACGACTTATTCCAAGCAGCTGTGAAGAAACAAACTGAAATCATGGTGGAAAACATTCTTGGACAAGGGATCGACATTCATTTATTGGGACTGAGAGAAGCTGCTAAAGATACTTCGCCAACTGCTGCTCATCCTCTGCCAGAGATATTTACCGATGAAAGCTATCGCATTGCCAATTCTTTCTTACTTAGTACCAGCCAGGTTTGTGTTAAAATTCGTTTTCTTGACTTTCATACAAATAAGTTGTTGAAAACTTTTCTTTAATTTCACAAATGACTTTAAAAACGACTCAGTCATAAAACGAAACTTATACAACATATTAAGTAAAGTGACTTAAATTATAGTACCAGCATAATCTTGAAACAAAATAATTAAAGCTAGAAACTAGCAGCTAAGTAGAAGGATAGAGGGATAACGAATGACATGCATATTATTTATTTCCAGGTGGTTACTTCAGGTGACTGTTTCATGGGCTATGGAGCAGTTGTTCCCGATGGTTACGGTGCCTCCTATAATCCAAAGAAAGACTCAATAGTATTTTGTCTCTCCGCTTTCCTATCTTCGGAAATAACCAGCGCGTCTAAATTCGCACAAGCTCTAGAAGAAAGTCTGAACGCTATGCACGCATTATTGTCAAGGGTTAAAGTAAAATAACAATAATAATTACGGTCATTAGAACCCTAACTTCTCATACTAGAACTTGAAATGAACTTAGATCTTTAGGTATTGAAAGACTGCAGTTAAACAGAACTGTTAGAATTCTAACAATCTAACTAAACGAGTTTAAAAGGGTACTTCAAAATTTCAATTTTATAGATATTTTTAATAATAAAATGTCTATTTTCCCATGTATATCTCATAAAGTTGTCGCTAAAATCAAAAACAACCATATTTGAAACGAATAACCAATAAGTTATTAATTTATTAAAACAAAATTCAAGTTATAAATATTTAAAATACTATTGTTGTTAAAGTTGACAATTATGTTGTTTAAATTTAGTTTTAATAAAACTAGGTAACTAAAATATTATATAATTAAACAAAGAATAAGAATATTTTATTCAAATGTGCAGTAAAGTTACCGAAAAATTAAAAAACGGCCTTAAATTGTTATAAACATATCACTAGATGCTGTATCCACTATAATTATACTTACATCTAGCTTTTCTATATAAATAACCAAAATCAATGTGAATGAGTACTTAAAATTGTTAAAATTATACATTCTCATGTTTATGTTAAATGTGATGTTCAAATTTTATTACATGTTAAATTCATTTATTTATTTCTCTATTTACTATATTATATAACTGTTGATGCAATCCTGCATTAAAAATTTTATTAATAATCAACTCATATTGGATTGCTAATCACTTTCGCTAGAAAAATATATCAACGTATTAATTGTTCCTGTAACGAAAACACGAAATATTTTAACTGAAATACTCGTATATTGAATATTTTCACGTTATTGTTGTCTATTTAACTGAATATATGTAAAATACATATATGGAAATATTAATATTTGTTTGTGTAGATGCATAATATATAGGCGTTTCGCATTGTTGGATTTTACTAAATATTTATTTAAAATTTAAATGAATCGAATTTTTAACATACACTATATATATTTTCTTTTGAAGTTATATAAAATGAATATTATCATTCTGTTCCATATATATTTATTTGTGGAGTTAAGATTAAAAGCGCTTTTAATTTTTATTTAATAAATTAAAAGTAAATTTGTCTTGGGTCAATACCGTTTTATTAATAGTAGTAATATAAATGTGTTCGAGTAGTACTGTACATAGATACTAATGTCTGCGTGTATTAGCAATATACCAAATTTGTATAGAAAACGTAAACGGCTGTAATCAGATGTGTCAGTATTCCTAGCTGTAGTAAAATGCTTGCTTAAAATTAGATTAAATAATATCACTTAAGAACAGAACAAAATAGATATTTCAGTTCGTTATATATACATAACTGGGAGATTAATTCATTTTGACACACGACTTAGAAAGTTTCATTGGTATGTATCTATTTTACAATTTTTTTGTTATTCCGCATTCAATATTTAACAAGAAACTTATTAAAATTAAAATGCAAATTTTAAACAAAATTATTATTGTTTGTGATATAAACAATGTGATGTTCTAATATATCTAGTTGTTGTATTTATTAATATTTTAATTAAATTTTGTCGAGTCCTCTTCTTTAAGAGGTAGACACCCGCACAGTAACGTCTTGTCCATTTAAGCTCAATAGACTAATATTTAAGTCTACTCTTTTAGCTAAGCTAACTTAAAGCAGTGTAAATATACTTATGATTTCGTAAAATAGTTATTTAAGTTACATAAATGTGAAACAATTATAAAACATAATGAATGTTGTTTGAACCATTATTATAATTGTATAAAATATTGATTATTATTATGTGATTACTAAACGAATCCTACTGATGTTTGTTTTTAAGATATACAAAAATGTTATTATTAATTTTGTTAAATAATACTAATACACTAATACATATCAATATACTTGTATTCTTATGTGATCTACAGTAAAATGAAAATTTGAAAATATTTGTTTAGCGCCTTTTCTTAATCCCGGTTATTTTTGACGGAGCCTCTAGTGAGCTAAATGTGTATTTCAATTAGTTCAACATTTTAGTTTTATTAAAATAAAAATATTTTATATATTATATATTTATTTCTCAACTTTTAACTCCGTATTCAATACATTAATATTGATTTTTTGTTAGAGCACGTGAAAACTAAACAGTTATAGATGTCTCTACGATAGTAGAAACTTGAAAATGAGCGGCAATTGATTTTTAGGTTGTACTCGTACTGTTTGTACTCTTCTCTCGTGCTCTTGTATTTAACTTATTTACAAAAACTTTATATTCGTAAATTATGTATATTGTTTACTTTTTATTGAAGTCCATGTTACTTTACGATGTTCGAGAAGATCATCTGAAGTTATATCATCTAACAATTTCATCTTGAAATAAAACGAAAATATTATAAACTTAAAAATAAAATCACTAACTAAAACCAACCTGTTTCCGAACATATTGTACAAGTAATTCTAATTGTTCTGGACTATCACAATGCTGTTGAAAAAACCTTCTCCAAAGAGCACTAGCTAATACTTTATCATTTGATAATATACCTTCGTCATAAGCAATAAGAGCTGCTTGAAATTGCTGGGACAATTCGTCTACTTGCATTCTAACGCCAGAAGGATTTGCAGCCTTAAAATAAATATATTTAATAAAATTATACATCTTATTTAGTATGTTAGCACGTACTCCAAGTTTTTTAACTCGAGTATTTACATCAGACCACAAAGCTTGAACAATGCTGTTTCTTGTAAGTCGACCATCATCACCTTCTAACATCGTTCGCGCCAAAAGCATCCATACATGTAATTCAGTAACAACAAACCACGAATAAAAGGTATCTGGAAGAGTAAATTCTTTGAAGAAATCTGCATAAACAATATTATCTGCTACTGATTCATATAACAGGTATCCTGTCACTTTTAATCTCTGAAATTTTAACGAAAAATAATAATTGAGTAATTTTAACGTACTTGTTACTCACATTTTTAGAAAGATTTATGAATGGTATTTTAGATACAATAGATTTGAGTAGATTGTTTTCAGTTTTTCTTCGGCTATAATCAATTCTATTTGTTGATATATTATTATACTGTAGATTGAGTACACCATTCATTGCAGATTGAGGATATAGGTTTATTTTTAAATTATTTCTCATGCAACAGAAGGTCTAAAACAAACATAACATATATTATATGATCCTCGTTGCGGATTTATTCAGAAGATTTATACGTATTTAAAAAAAATATATTTTGTGCTTTGTTTGAAGCTTTCATAAATAGAGGTTAGAAAAGATTTTGCTAATAACCTTTGAGATGTTAAATAGTCGGCAGTGAAAATTCATTTTAAACAGCAATAAATTTAACGATAATAAAATCGTGAATCTTTTCTTTTCGTATACTGCACTATAAAAATAAGTTATTATTCACGGCCTTGCCGTAACCGTACACAATCTTGAGTGCAGCCAGAACAGCAATGGACATACGTCTTTATAGGTATAACTTTACATCTGTTATTTTTAGTATATTCTATTGATAATATTAATTTTTTCTGTGTTATATGATTTTCTACATAATTTTCTTTATAAATAATATATTTTTAGTGGATAATTTTTAAAATATAATGTCGAAAATCATGGGAGAGACGCAGGCTATAAGATTTCTACAATGATATAATATACTTGGTGTGCAACATACTTTTATATAATTTAGTTACCAGATATTGATATATGTCAGATTTTATCAAATTTTACATTAGAACTAATTATATAATATACACTTCATAGATATAAATAAATTCATAAATATCATACATTGAAATGTCTCTCCAATATCTTCAGGAGAGCATATTTAATAGTAAGGCGACATATATAACAGGGAAAGCAAAATAATCGTATTAGTCTTTATTGTTGTTATATTAAATATCTTTCATATTTTAATAAGCAAACAAGTAGCTAATTCTAGTTTATGCATGATGAAAACCTATCAAAAAATCGTCTTTAGGTTGTGTAGCATACACGATCCACATTTGTCTTTCAATTTTGTGTTTATTATGGTTTAGTACTTCACCATTATATAAAAGAAATAAGAATATAATATATGCAACAGTATATAAAGTTAGATATTTCTGTTCAGATAAAATGGCAACTCGTTTGAAAATGAAAGCAAAACGCTCTATAAAGGGTGATGATAAAGGGAGTGATAAATCTCTGGATGAATATGACACGGCTATTCTCACGAAACCTTTAACCACAAGTGTTAATAATTTATTGAAAGTAATAAAACTTTATCAAAATACTACTGAAGAGGTTTGTTAGTAAAATATGTTGCTTGTATAGCATGAGTTATGAATTTTATTTTACAGATTCGACAATATTTAACATCTGAATGTGATATTCTGTACGAGTGTCGAGTGTGTAGAAGTATTTTTCGTAGTTTGTCTAATTTAATTTTGCATAAACGAAAGTATTGTCAAGATAAATTTTCTCACGTCACTTACTCCAAATGGTTTAATAATGATAATGACTATCTAGATATTATTCAAAAAGAGACTTGTAGTACATCAGAACTGAATGTAAATGAAGAAAAAGAACCAAAATTATCAAGGAAAAATTTGGATTCTATTATCGATGGTCTTACTCAAAAGAAACAAATTGATGTAGAAATAGAAGCTTTGTTTTCTAACGAACAGAAAGAAAATCAAGAGTCTGATCTAAATACAAAATGTAACAAAACTCTTGACTTGGAATTAATTGATGGATCAAACTGTGGCGTATTTCAAACAATGAATGTACAAAATAATTCAAAAAGTAGAAACGAAAAAATGAAACATGAAATAATGGAAATTCATCGTTTGACTGAAGGCCAAACTGCAATTCTAGGGCCAGATGGTAAAGTTACCAATCAAAAATCAGTTTCAGGTGTTCATATTCTGAATCGTAATGAAAATAGAAGTTTAACATGTCCAAAATGTAAGTATGCTCAATGTATTTGTATAATAACTATAACAGAAAAATATTTGATAGGCAACATTATATTTTCTACTCGAAAAACTTTATTATCTCATGTCAAATACAAACATGAAAGGGAAAGATTAGTTTATCCATGTCTAGAGTGTTCTGAAACTTTTGCTACTGCATGGAGTGTATACCGTCATTTATTTAACATTCATCACAAAACTTTAGCTGAAGTTAGAAAAATGAGGCCAGGGATCAAAGCAAAATCTATTATAAATGAAGAAGTTTCTACTGATAAAAAGAATGATCAATCTGATATTAAATTAAACGATCAGCAAAAAATAGATGAAGAGAATCAGGTTTGTATATGTCCATAAACAATTTAAATTACAGCAATTTATTAATTTAATTTCAGGCATGGATGGATAATTTTGAAAGCGACAACGATATTCAAATGTGCGGAGGATGTGGTAGACGTTTCGAACGTAAAGCAGCATTAAATTCTCATTCACAAACATGTCAAAAGAGAATCACAGCTCGAAATATTATTAATGTAAATAAACAAAAAAGAATTGCAGCATCAGAAGATAAAACCTTAGAGAAAAAGAATCCCCAAAAATTAATTAAACTGGACCCTGAAGTAGAAAAGACATATTTGGATAAATATAATGTGAATGAAGCTAAGAAACGAAAAATAGGAATTCAGATTCGGTACGATTATAATAAATCTAATGATAAAAATGTTCCTTCCCCTACACCAGCTTGTAGTTCGGCTGAAGAAGATTATAAGAAAAAATCTCCTGCATTTACTGCAGAAAAGAATTCATCGCAAAATAGTCTGTCTAGTGATAAAACTATTGTCGGAAGTACAAAAACTAATACTAAAATTGATCAGAATAAATCTAATTTTAGTTTCGATGGTATGTGTCAGTTTACGATGTATAGTGGTTATAAATGTATCAATTTATATTTTTAGCCGATTTGCTAGACTCAGATGTTGTATCTATACCAAGTTCAAATTCATCACCAATTAAAGAAGAACAAGATCCATTAGCTCAAGACCTAGAAAGTGATTCAGATTGCGAAATTGAAGAAATATTAGGTCCAATTGAACACAGTATATTTAGCAGCAAACCGTCTAAAATGTTCAACTACGATGCTAAGGAAGGAGAATCGGATAATGAAGATGAAAGCGAACAGTATAAACTCTCCAATTTAAATGAAAGTACTCTTAAATTAATTAAATTAATAAATTCTAATATCCCGGAAGAAAATCTCAAACCTACTCTAGACGAAAAAATGGGGAACTATGTAAATATGAAAAAATTAAAATGCATACCATGTGATATAAAATTTGGAAACATTTCAAAATTACGACATCATATGGCTTCACATTTTAACTGGAATAGATTTCGTTGCGATATTTGTTCATTTAAAGCTTATGATAAAATAGATGTTTTTGAACATATCAAACGAAATCATAATATTTTAGAGTTTGAAAAAATAGAAGCCGTTATATTACAAATACCTGATTGGGAAACTACTGAATTTTCTTCAGATGTTTTTATCGCAACGAAACAAATAGATTTAATTTCTCTTTCAAAATCGCCTACCGTTACTAAAGAAAAAAAAAGAGAACATGAATTGTCGTCAGGTAGTGTAAGTCCTGATAATTGTATTCTGATCGAATCTAACGAATTAAATGAAAAACAAATTAAAAAACAAAATCAGCCGCCAAGACCGAAAAAGAAAATTAAAGTTATTAAACTAAATAGAAGAGAATCTGAACATGTAACTGCTGGTAAGAAAAACTTTGTTTTTTGATAATAGATTTTTTTTGTTTAATTTTCTTGTACATAATACTCGCAGATACACTTCCAAAAGATCCACTCAGCGATAGCCAATCTGATGACGTAGGAACAGAAAACAGAAATTCCAATCGTTCAAATCAAGATCCTGCGTTGAAGAAGATGGTGTACGAGGTGATATTTGGGCAAGACGTCACGATAACGAAGACTTCAGTATCTAGTAGTATTTCTGGTGAAGAAAAAGACAGTGTACATGTAGTTCCTAACGATGTTAGTAATGTTATTTCTAGACCCGTTCGTAATAGAGTAAAACCTTTGAATAAAGATTTCATTTACGATTTGCATGACTTTAAAGAACATCAAAAAACGGTATTAGTATCTAACAATAATCGTAAAGCCATTCCCTTAGCAAATGCAATTTCAGAGTCATTAGAAGATCTACAATCTAGTAAGAAAACTAACAAAATACGTATTAAGAAAAATGATAAAAATTGTATCAAAAATAGTTTTGGTAATATGGGTAATATAGATAAAAACTTGAATTTACAGAAGAGGGCCATTGAAAATTTTGGTGATAACCAGATGCAATCAGGTGATGACGGGTTTCCTCAAAGTATTGTTACTGTTGTTGATCCCAAGGCGATACTAAACGCAAGTAATTCACCTCAAAGTGATGGGGAAGATGATGACATTTATATTGTAGAGAACGAAGAGTTAGTTGCTGTCAAGTAAAGTACCTATTTATTTTTTTTATCAGTTAATTGTAAATAAAATGTATTTATTTCGATACTTAAATCAGTGCTTGTTTAATTTTTTTATGTATAAATGTTTTTCTTTATTTAATAAATAGCACGAAACAATCGTATGTCTTAAATTTCCCGCCTTTTTTGCAATTATGTTTATGGAAGAAGAAGGACGTCTTGCTGTTTATGTCTGTGAAGAAAAATCAAGTTGCAAGTAATCCAACGATAATATAAATATGTTGTTACTTAAAAATTTAAATAATTTTAATTTTTTAATCGTGTGAATTATAAAGGAATGTGCAAAATTGTTTAAAAGTCTAATTTCGCAGATAGGCAAACAAATGATTACATCGAGCGGTAGCAAATGGCGTCAGATAGCGAAGCTTCTTGCGTTAGTGATCCTAATTTTGCCGTTATTTGTAGCTTTTTAGAGAAATTTGGTGCAGCATGTGGAATTACAAGTCCAGATTTCTTGGAGTTGCAAGAAATGTTAGAAAACACTCAAGAACGTAAGTTATAATACTTTGATCTAACAATGGCATCTAATTGCTTGCTTTGAAGTTGTGTAAAGTACGTCAATGTATATTTCTCTTGTTTACTTGAATGTTCAGTAATATAATTATGCAGAATATAATCCATAATTCATTTTATAGTACTTATTATAAATAGTGTAACATTTACACCAATCATTTATTTAAAAATTATAGAAGCATCATTGTTTATTTTTTATTACTTTTCTACAAAACAAATACTTCGATATTGATATATTTATTTATTATGCATATAATTTATTAAAGTAATTAATGTTTAATGTATTTAAAAATTAATTTAGGAATTGTAAAATTTCACTAATTTTGCTTTAACAATTGTAAATTACCCCCACCTCTTTGAATGACAGATCGTGATTGTCAAAACAACTTTTAACTTATTTCAATATTTTTTATTTGTGTTTATTTACGCATTTAAAATATAAACTTTTTCTTTCAGTATCGCAGGAATTGATTGATATACACATAAAGCTATTAAGAAAAGTTCGAAGATCTGTATCAGCAGACCGTTGGGAACGAGTACTTATTAAACTCTGTCATACATACTGTAGCCAAGATGCATGGGAACTTGAGAGGTTTGGATACAAAAAAGCCAGACTTTCATCAAAGCTGCGTATTCTTAAGGTAAGCAGTCAATAATAACTTTATTTTAAAGAAATAATGAATAAGTATTATTTTACAATTTTAGCAATTGTTGGAAATGCAGTTTGATTTAAATCAGAAATTTAAAGCTGAAGTAAATCGTCTAACAGCAAGTGAACTAAAAACGGAGCCAATTGGTCGTGATAAACATGGTCATTCTTACTGGTATCAAATCGATGAACATTGCCAGTTGAGAGTGTATCGAGAAGATCCAGACGAAGAGACGTGGGCGCTAGTTGCAAAGTTAGTATTTTTATCACTTTTATTTAAATTGTAATCACGATTGGCATATTCTGGCTTATTCTCTAAAAAAGTTGCTACCGTGACAACTTGCTATTTGTGACAAAAATTAATCGTTTTTTTGACGGTTCATATTCTCCATTAAACATGAAGTTTCTATGTGATTTTGTCACCATTAGAAATTTGCTACGATAACAATTTTGTTTGAAAAATGGGACAGATATGTACTGTTTCATAGCAACAACTAAATCTACTAATATTATTGTTTGTTTTATTAGTGATCGAGAAGGCCTAGTGCGATTAATATCACAATTAGCCTCCGATGATCCAAATCTTGCAGACATCACTTTGAACGAAGATAGCAATAGTTTAGAAATAGAAAAACCTATTTTGGATACTGGTCAAACATCTTCTTCAACTAGTAATTGTGAGGCTGAAGTAGATGATTCATCAGGAGGAAATGAAGATTCAAAAGATGTTCTTTCTGTACCACCAGCTGAATCATGTGCTATCGAAAACTCATCACCGGTTGATACAAAAATTGAAATAGAAGAACAGCCTAAAGAAAATAAATTAAAGATTAAAATAACTTCCACTTCTTTTATACCGCACAAATCCGAAGAACAACCTGAAAATTTAGTAACTGGAGATGTTAAAAAAGAAGAGATTAAACTAGAAGAAAAATTAGAAAAGCCAGTTGGAATAGATTTAAGTGTTCCTCAGATTAGTATATTGCCACAAGCCAAAGGAGTGGACCTTACAAACAAAAGAAAAAAGAGCATAAATGATTTAGCTGCAAATTTAAGGAGGAAAACTCATGATATGTTATATAAAAATCCAGTTCAAGAACAAGAAATGGATTTAAGTGTTAAAAAACCACGTATGGACCCTAAACAGTTTTCTTCATTGAGTGTTCCGCCATTTGAACCTATATCTATAGAAAGTGCTCTTAGAATGTCTACGGATTTTGCAGAATCCGATGAAGAAGTAGAAGACGAAGAAGATGAAATTTTTGACGAAGACGAAATTGAATTACCAAGTCACATGAAACAACCTCGGTTAAGTAGACCAACCTTACTGGGAAACACAAAGAAAAAAACCTACAGCGACGAAGAAGAAGAATATGGAGAGGAAATTGAAGAACCAGTGATGTTAATTCAAGGTGAAGGTTCAGGCAAAGATTGTGAAAATGAAAACATTTATGTAAATAGAAATGACGACTATAGTGAAGTTGTGGAAGAAGCTGTAATGTTTTTTTATGGTGAAGGGTCAGGACACGATTGTGATACAGGAAATACTGGAAAGGAGGAATCTTCTAATCCTAATAAAAATTCCGATGATATGAAGGGCTCATCTAGTTCCGAAGTTGTGAAAAGCAATACACTTGAATCGGTTCAATCAAAAGAACAGGATAGTAGATTGAAAACAATAAAAGACACTGAAAGTGCATCGAATAGTTCAAGTGAAGTGCTAGGAGGAACGGACAAACAAATAACAGAACAGTGTTTAGAAAAAACTGTAGTAGATTGTGACTTTAAAGACGTTAAAAGTGAATCGGTATCGGTGGTTAAAGAAAGTAAAAGTTCTTCTCTGCAAGAAAATGAAGTGTCTCCAAAATGCCACAAAGTAGGGACTGTAGTGGTTGATGTTAAATCCGGTGACAGGGGCCAAATATCTGAGACTCTCAGCTTAAAACGAAGTAGTCGATGGGACATTGGTAAACCAGTCGCAGATGTCGTTCAAAAAAATGTTGATGATTCTTCAAGAAAAGAACTGTGTGATGATAGTACAAATAGCAGTATTGTAATTAAAGAGAATTCAGAAGAAAAATTATTAACTGTATCTAAAGATGAAACGAATAACACAATTAGTGATGATATTAGTGTTAAGAATGTAAAAACTGCTGTAAATAAAATAAGTAAATTTCAAAAATTAGACGAATCAAATCGAGATTCAAATAAGAAAGAAACAGAAATAGAAAGCAAAGATAGTTTATCTGTTGACTCGCCTTCAGACACACGTGAAGCCTTAATTGAACAGAAAACCGATGAATTTTTTAATTCAGAGACTAGAGAAACCGAGGAAGAAACAAATGAATTAAAAAAACAACCAATGTTTTTCTTTGGACCTGGATGTTTTCAGTTTAAAACACCCATGACGCCATATACTCCTGATGTTAAAGGTTTAAATACAAAAGATTCAGACTTAATGCTTAAGCCTAATGAACTATTACAAAAAAGAGACCAAGAAAATGAAACATTTACAGAAAATATAAGTTCAATATCGGAGAGCGTTCCTACATGTATAAATAAGGCTGATATTTTATTAGATAATAAAGAACAAACCACATTTTTACAAACAACAAATTTGTCATCTGACATAAAAAGTATGCTAGTAAATACTGATATAAATAAAGAAACTTTTACACACGAAGATTCTAGCATCAAAACAAATAAAAGTAGTGTAGTTGAAAATGCAGAACAAACTGAAACTGTAATTGAACTAAAAGAAAAATGCATATCTGAAACTTGTGTAAAAAGTACGATTAAAGACAATAAGGAAATGTTGGCAACAAAAAATGTCAAAGAGATATGTAAATCTGACAATTCATCGGTTGCGGAAGAAAAACAAGAAGAGGATATTAATAACACTATCGAAGAAACAATAGATATTGAAAATCTTGAGAAATTATCTAATAAATTATCAACCGAAGAAGAAAACAAAATACCTGATATATGTACTGAAGAAATGAACTTGGAAAATTTTCCATCAGGTTTAACAACTTCCAATCAAGGTGAAATTGATTCTAAAGTAAATGAAGAAAATGATACTTTAGAAAATAAAGAAAAAAATATAATTGATATTAATGAAACTGCAGAACAAAATAAACAAATAGAAATGAAAATTGAAATTAATAATACACATCAAGTAGAAAGTGGAATTTGTAATGAAGATTCTAATAAATCAATTGAAAAAATGAGAACTGATTTGGAAGACAGATCAGTAACATCACAGAAATTGGAACCCAAAGAAGAAATAATGTCAGATGAACAACACATTGCAGATAGTTCTGAAATATTAGAAAGTAATGATTCTGTAACCGAGGAAATAGAAAACTCATCAGTTTTTACACAGAAAGACGTATTAGAAACCGAATCTAATACAATAAAAGTTTCATCGGAAGTTTTAACTGATAAAACGAGCATAACAGAATCAAATGCTAATATTGATAATCAAACTGATTTGCCAATAAATGTTGCTCACGTTGAGTTAACGAGTTCAAATATTGAATCAAACGTTAAATCATCTTCCGATAATGAAAAAACAACTGAAACTAGTACAGAAACAACGAAAGAAAACATCGATTTAGAGAAAAATAATTCTGTTGATATAGAACAACAATCATCAAAAGAAAGTGAAGAAATTACAGATGATAAATCTGAAACATTATCAGAAACTTTAGAATCGTTATCCACGTTAATAGAGAGTAAGTCTGATGAATCAGATGATCAATTGAAGAAATCAGAAAATGTTGAAATTTCCAGTTCTGAAAATTTACAAGTAACTGAAACAATTTCAAATTTTGTTGATAAATCCCCTGACGATTCAAACTTGATCGACGAAAATGGAACAGTTATTTCCGCAACATCTGAAGAAACAAACTCTGAATTAATTGACACTAAAGTTATTCTTGTTGATGAACACAAAAATGAAATTACTGTTGATGAACAATCTCCAAAAAATGATAATAAATCAACTGAAGAAAATGTAACAAATGTTCTAGTTACATCAGAAGAAAAAATATCTAAACCTGTTGACAATAAAATTACTTCTGAAGAACAAATTACAAATGATAATTTAGAAACATCTGAAAAAAATACTGAAGATAGACCGAACGAAAATGCAATCATTGAAGAAATAAATTCGGGTCCTGTAATAGAAGCAACGACATTTACACCTGAAGCAAAAGTGGAAGATAATATTTCAGTTATTGATATGAAAGAAAAAACAATTTCTTCCGAAGAAAAAGTTGATTTGAACGTGCACACTGAAGTTCTTGATGAAAAATCTATAACTCTCGTCTCTAGTACAACATTATTAGCGGAAGACATTTCAATTGATGCAGAAAATATAGAAACCGATAATATAAATACTGATATTTCTGTTTCAAGTACAATAATTGAAAAAGAGCCATTACTTGAAGAAAATGAAAGTAAATTAGTTGAAAACACCCCAGTTGACATTCAGGTATTACCAAATGTTTCAGAAGAAGCAAAAGTAGATTCAGCTGTTCTTGAAACATTTATTGATAATGGTCCAGAAAAATCTAAGCCTGAATTACCAGCCGATAAAGAAATAGCAACAGCGTGTGAAGAAGTTAAAGTAGCAAAACTTGTAATAGAAAATAAATCTGTTACTGAAACTGAAATTGAAGTATCTGGATCTGACGCAAGTGATCTTACGATTACAGCAAATAAAGAGTTTAAATCAGATACAATTTCAGAATCCCTGAATTCTATTGTTGAACCAGTTATTCAAATTGATAGTGATAAAACTGCATTTGAAACAATAGTTGACGAAAGTAGGACGACTGAAGATAAAAATGCAAAGTCTTTAAATCCAGTTGAAACAATCAGTGAAGTTAGGAGTGATGAAACTAAATCTGCAACTATTGATGAATTTACTACAAAAGACGATAAAAACGCAGAATCTGTAAATCCTATTGAAACAATCGATAAAATTCAGAGTAATACAAAATCTGAAATAGTCAATGAAATTACGACGACAAGAGAAGATAAAGATACAGAATCTGCAAATCCCATTGTTGAAACAATTAGTGATTGTCAGAGTGATGAAACTAAATCTGCATTGACAATTCATGAATTTTCTATAAAAGAAAATAATGCAAAATCTAATAATCCAGTTATTGAATCAATCAGTGAAATTCTAGTTGATGAAACTACATCTGAAACGACAGTTGATGAAATTACGATTAAAGAAGATAACGCAGAATCTAGAAATACTAAGTTTAAATCAGATAACCAAGATCAATGTGGTGTAGTCAAATCTGAAAGAATTAGTGATGAACGTACAATAGCCACACAGAAACAGAATACTGAATCTAATAATACTGTTATTGAATTAGATAGCCAAGATCAAAGTAATGCAGCAAAATCTGAAGCTGTAGTTGATGAAGTTTCAATATCAAGTCAAGATAAAAACACTGAATCCGGTAGTATTCAAAGTAATGAAACCAAGCCAAAAATTATAGTTGATAAATTAACAACATCGACAAAAGAAGAAAAAAATTCAATAACTGATGCAGAATGCAAAATTGAGTTGTTAGAACCAGCACCTACAGCTTCTGATAAAACTACCAATGTTGAGACTGAAATGGAATCGTCCGAGTCTACACTTGAAACTATTACTGAAACGTACAACGATTCCGAACTAAAGACTTCTGTTAATAATGAAGAGCCGATCTTGGAAGAAACAGAATTAAAAGTTGAAAATATTGATAATAAATCTGGCACTCAAAGTCCGACTGGTGATATTAAACAAGAGATGTTTAACGAAACGATTATTAAAGAAATTGATACAGATATTCAAACTACGAGTTCTGTACCTGAAGAAAATTTTCTTCAAACCGAAGATTCTACAGGAAATATACTTAAAGAAACAGTTCATGTAAAAGAAAAAATTTCAACAGCAAAATTTGATCAAACAGAACGAATAATTGTTAAAGAAAGTACAATAGAAAAGTCAGATTCATGTTTATTGAAAAATGACTTGGAAGTTAGTAATGAAAATAAAACTCAACCATCAAATAAACCTATGATAAAAGAGGAAGAATTTGAGGGAGGCACAAATAATATACCAAACATGAAATCAGACGCAGTTTCTACGGAAAAGGTTAAGCCTGATTTAATTGAACAAAAAGAATCTCAAATTGACAAAATGTTATCTTGTACAGAAGAAGTTAGTCCAAATAAAGATATTAAAGCAGATGTATTGGTTACAAATTCAAGCACAATCGCAGATAATGCAATAGAAAATTTTAATTTAATAAAAGAATCAATATCAAATAAATCTGAACAATTACATGTCTTGAAAGAAGATAAGGAAAACACTGAAGAAAATACAAAATCTTCCGAAAATAATAAAAATGCTATTGATATTAATCATGTAACAGTAGAAAAAAATATTGATAATTTGAGAGAAAATTATACAATAGAGGATTCAATTTCAGAAAATAAAAAACTTGCAGATAATATATTACATGCAAAACAATCAGAAAAGACTAGTACAGAAGTTAATGAACCTTTGAGTGAAAAAATTACTAACACTGAACCGACGAAACCTGAGGAAAATCTGGTAACTGTAGATATTGTCTCAAAAAATAATAGATACAAAAAAATGGAACCTGTTGATATTACTAAGGTAGAATCTAAAGAAAAGGCTGATGATACTACACTTGAAGCGGAAGCAGAACAAGAATTAGTTCAAGAACCTAAAACTAATCCAACCGAAATTACTACACTGCAACCACAAGTTGTCAAAGAGAAAACTGGTATAAAGATTGACCAAATTAGAAATGCAATAGAAGCAGAAATAGAAGAAAAAGCAGTTGAAAAAATTAGTGTTGATTCTAAAGAAACAGAGGTAAAACAAACCAAGGATATCAATCCGAAAGCCAATTTAAAATCAGATTCAGTTTTTGATCAAATAAAAGAAAGACCTGATTCGTCAGTAGTTTCTGAAAGTACCCAAAAAGATTCTGCAAATGTTTTAAAAACAATAACAGCTGTCGAAGACTTAACGCAAGAAGACTCAAGTGATGATGACATGATGGATTCTAGTACTTTTGAACACGGTAATGATTATAATGATTCGGACGGCGAAGAAAAATCTACTGTCACTCTAAAAGAAAATATATCAGATAGAATTAATGAAAATAAACCTAAATTAAATCATTCTGAAATAACTGTACTGGGATCTGACAATAAAATTATTTTGAAAAATATTAACGATTTAATTTCTTATAAAAATAAAAAATTAGACGATAAATCTGATCCACTGAAGTCAGAAATAACTATCAATAAAGTTGAAATAACTACAATTGATTCATTGAGGGGCACATTAGATAAATTATCGGAGATTGATATTAAACCAATTAAAATAAAAAAATCTGGTGCTGCTAATGTTACCGTTAAAAAGACTTCAAACATAACATTAAGAAGCAGATCAAAAAACAAAACAGCGGATTCCGAGTTACATGATAATAAACCACCAAAGCTAATATGTGTAGATATAACAAAACTACAAGAAAAATCTCCTTCAAAACCAGAAAATAAAACCATTGTTGAATTAAAACAACAATCATATGTACCATCACCAAGAATCCTTGAACCAGTGGGCATAGATAATGAAGAAAGCAATGATGTAATTGATGTTCCAGAAACCGATCCTCTCGCTTGCAGTGAAGAGGAAATTCTCATATCAAAAAAAATCGAAGAAGAATCAACTAAATCAAAACCAAAAGGCTTATCTCTCGCTACTTTTAAACTTGATGACACAGAAGACACAGATACTTCTGCTCTTATTCCTGAGCCCATTGCAAGAGCTTTGCGCAACAGAAAAATATCCATAGAAGCAGTGAGCACTCGCAAAAGAAGCAGTGATAGTACGATTGATGGTTCTGGAGGAAAGAAAAGAAGAGGACGTGGTAGACGGACTGGGAACTTGGGTACTCGTCAAGAAGTAGAAGAAATAAAAAATGTGAGTAGTAGCGATGAGAACGATAGTCCTCTACTGTTACGAATAACAACACCGCAAAGAGGAACGGGAAAAGCTAGAAGAGGTCGCGGCAGAGGAAGAGGCAGAGGAGCAGCAAATGTCGAGAGAATTGCAAACGAAAGTCCGGTACTAAGTAGTGATCCTCAATCAGAAACTTCCAGAAGTGAAGTCAGGGCTTCGCCTGTTGAACCTAAAACTCCACCGGCCCGAAAGAAGAGTAAGTAAAGTATAAAGTAATTAAATTGTAAATAACTAAAATTGTTTATTTTATACAGGACGAGTGCTAGGACTTGATATAGATCCAGCTGCAATTATACAAAATAAAACAGAAACTGAAGAACCAACTACAAGAAGTTCTGTCCGCCAGTCCAGAAGAATAGCACAGATAAAAATAAAAGAAGAAGCGGAACGTAGAAAAATTGAGGAACTTACACAAATCCCAGATCATAAAGAGCATCACAAAAAGAAGAAAAAGAAAAAAGATGACGATAAAGTAAAAAAAAAAATTAACTTCAAAAAGAATGTATTACAAATATAATTTATGTTAATTTATAGGATTTCCAAATAGACAAGAAGAAGAAAAAATATAGAGAAATAACTGAAGAAGAGGAATCAGATGAAGAAATTACAGAAATAAGCAGTAAGAGAAAACATAAAAAGAAACGAAAACATCAAGATTTGCGAAAATTATTTAATATGTCAAATCCGTGGCAATCTTCTTCAGAATCTAGTACTTCAAATGAGGAGGAGGAAGAAGATGAAGTTGAAGAAGAACCTTCAGATGAAGAAGCTGCTGTTGTGAAATCTGACCACGAATTTTCACCTGAAAGCGATTTGGAAAGTAATGTTGAGATACAACCTTTACGCAGAGCGCGCACTGTCAAAAAAGGTGAGATTTTAATGTAGAACTAACAAGTTAAGTCAAAAACAGATTACTAACATAATTTTTATCACTGTTCACGAGATCCGAATGCATAAGTTTTTTTTTTTCTTTTTTTGGATGTAGAGAAAATAAAAATTACAATTCATGTTAATATAAACAAATAACGTTTTCTAATATTCTTACTATCATTTCTATAAATGCTACCTAACGATACGTATATAAAATGTTATAGTACATTCACCTTAGAATTTTCATTTAAGATAAGTTGAATCAAACTTTTTCCACGTATATAGTACAAGTACACTAACATAAAAAAAAGTTTACAGAAATTCGTTTGCGAATTTAGGAAAAAAGCGCGACTTTAGGTGCAAACATTTTGTTTTTTTTTATATATGTCATAAGAAATATTAAGAATTCGAGAAAAATGCAAGATATTAAAAATAAAGAGCAAGAAATTCTCTACAAAAACGGTGCTTAAGGTTTTTTCATAGAAATAATAGTTATTCTGTAAAACGCACATGAACATGGTCGATTTTTTTATCACGAGCGAATATCGCGGAGACGCGGATTCTCCAAATTGAGTTGGTTGGCGCTCCACACTTTTTAAGATTACAATACGAAAAATAATTTTTGCAAAGTAAATCAAAGGCCATTTGGAATGTAACTAAATATCCTATCATAATTCACTTAATTTATCAAGAAAATTTCATTTTTATTATCCAAAGCTAGTTAAACAATAATTTAAATGCTGTGTTTTAAAACCATTTTACAAAAATGTCAAAAAAAAAACTAAAAAAAATTTTTGACCATAAATCCTTCCAACATTATTAATTACATAAGTAGATGTTTCAAATAAGAACAATGACAATTTTTAATACCCTACCTGGAAAAACTAAACATACATTATATTTTGGTTAATTTTTCAATAATAACAATTTTTCGGGATACAACTTTCAATAAAATTCTTAAAAATAAGTATTTTTGCCTGTAAAAAATGCAATTTGTAGCTTCAAGGGTCTACAAGAAGTCTCGATAAAAAAAATTAGTAAGATACAATTTAAAATAAAAATTAACATATAAATGTCAAAATAAGCTGTTTTTTTTTACCTCCCGCCTACCTCTAGGTAAGGGAGGTATTGTTTTTGGTAAAAAAATTGGGTAGTGAGTTTTAATGAATAAGCACGTTTTAGAGTCCCTACAATACGATTTTACTATTTTCGCGATGATGTCTGTATGTATGTATGTGTGTGTGTGGTCTGTGGCAATTTTTTCGTTTCGCATAACTCAAATACTATAATAGCAAAAAATACAATTTTGTGAATTTTAGCTTTTTATATTTAAATGAAGAGCTGATTAGATTTTGGATAAAATTGGTCAACCGGAAGTAGCAGTTTACTTGAAGCCCTTAACAGTTTTTCGTGAAAAACACGGTTAAATTTCCTTTTTCAACAATTTATGTTATTTTGAAAGTTGTAGGATATTTAATTTTACATGTATTTTGATTACACTAATTTTATTAATTTTCACTAGATTTAGAGAAAATAAAATATAAAGAAATTAGATGTTATAAATCTTGCACTCCTTGTACACCATGGAAGCACAAAAATTTTCAATTTTTTTTACTAAATGTGGCACATGTCATATTGATTGTGAAGCTGTAAAGCTGTTTTCTTAGTCAATATATGTGAAAAAATTAAATAAATATACGAAATAAAATAAAATTTCTCAAATATAAATAGAAAATAAACAAATAAGAAGGTATGTTTCTGTATCATCAAATACTATTTTGTACCGTTTAAGAGTAGTATTGAGCGGGAGGTTATGTGCTGGACACATCAGATTTTTTTTTTTAATGTTAATACGTGCTATCTGTACGATTATTTTGAAAAAATAACTATTACACATTGAAGAAATACTATTTTGTAGATAGATAACCGGTTTTTGATTGAAAACTTTCTACGGTTATTCGTTTTTGAGTTACGAGAAAAATTCAAAAAACACCTTCGAGCAAAGTGCCTTTTTCGCACTTCTCATTGCAATAAAAAAAAAGATGCATAACTAGAGGTTATAACAGTTCCATACAAAATTTCAACATTCTACTGCTAACAATTTTTGATTTATGCGGGTAAAATGCCCTTTTGGTCAAATCGATTTTAGTCAAAAAAGGAGGTGCACAACAAGAAGTTATAACAGTCCTAAATACAAAATTTCAACATACGGCTAATCGTTTTTGAGATATGCATACATACGTACGTCCATAAATACATACGTACGTCGGAACTAGTCAAAATGTATTCAAGGATGGTCAAAATGGATATTTCCATTGAAATATGAAAACCGGTTTTTTTCGTAATTACAATACTTCCTTTATTTCGTGCAAGAAAGTAAAGGGCTTTTGGTTAAATGCATTTTCCTAGAAAACTATTATAGTACCCAAAAAAATTTTTAATATCTTTTTTGTAGATAATTTTATGCTCTTTATTTTTGATATCTTATGTTTTCTAAAAATATCTAATATTTACTGAGATTTTTGCAAAAAACTACAATATTGCCCCTTCCCCCCCTTTTTTTTTCATAAATCCGCGATTGTTTTTGTGTAAACTTTTTTTTTGTATGATTATACTAGGTTCTCATTATATTATTGTAAAATATCTATTGGATTCAACTTTTCTAAAACTTTTATTGCATTTTACCCTCCAGCGATTGTACTATTACCTATTTTGTTAGTTTTATGCCATTATTGCTCAAGAAACAAATATATTGTTTACTACCAAGGAACAAAAAAATTCAAACGCTGGTAATGGGAATGTTCGGCGGGCATATACTAAAATGTGGCGGCAACCCTGCCCACTTTTTTTCTGCGTTTATGAAATTATGTACACTAACCTAGTATAAGCTTAGCGTAAACCATGAATTTTATGAAATTTGGTTATATGGCCTGTGGTAAAACTGCAAAATATCAAACGTCATTTCAATAAGTCCATTATACCATTATATACATGTATACACCGTATAAATATGAAAATGCTCAGACTAGAGTTGTCAAATTCTCGGGAATTTATTTTTTGGGAAATATTCCCAAGAAAAATATGAAAATTTTCCGGAAATTTCCTTCGTGTTTTCAAAGTTATGTCAATGACAAAAATAATGATTGTATGTAAAATAACAACATTGGAAACAATAACTATTATCATAATACATATACCACGCTATTAGTAAAAATGTCTTGAATTTCTTTTTTAAGTTTTTGTTTTTCTGCTGATGGACAAGAATTACATTTTCAAATATGCTAAACAAGAAGTAACAAGAAACATAGGTTATGTTAAAAAGAAAAATTTTGAAAGTTTTTAAAGCCAAGGAAATTTTCCTGGTAATTTTCCATTTTGGGAATATTTCATTTTGAAAATTTTCCGATTGGCCAACACTAGTTCAGACATAAAGAATTAATGCTACTTCCAGAATCCGATACAGAAGAACCAACTGATGAACATGCTTGCCAGAAATGCGGTAAAGCTGATCATCCTGAATGGATCCTGCTATGCGATAAATGCGATTGTGGCTGGCATTGTTCCTGTTTACGACCTGCCCTTTTAGTTATTCCAGAAGGAGACTGGTTTTGTCCCCCATGTCAACATGTAAGTATAATCATAATGACTGGGTACCACGAGCTCTGTTTTTGAGTGTTTTAAGAGCAGAGTTTTAGGCTCAATTTTAGCGATGTACAATGTTTTAGAACAATGTATAGCGCTAAAACCGAGCCTAAGCACTGCTCTTAAAACACTCAAAAACAGAGCTCGTGGTTGCAGCCAATATGTCTGCGCACACAACTCAAAGCATTGAAGTATAAGATACTTCAAGTTCAAATTGTATAATTTAAAAATTAAATTATTTTTAACGGAAATGAGTATTTCAAAAATATTTTCAACGGTATTATAGTTGAAAAGAGTGTAATATAATCACAAAAAACATGATAATTATATACATACAAATTTTTTCTGTACTTGCAGTTTCTTACGTATCTTGTATAGACACATCCAAGTAAATAATAGCCATTAATTTATTCTCGTTATAATAAAATAAATATTTAATAATAAATAAAGTAAAGTTTTATTAATATTATGGCAAATGAATAGTTGATATTTATTGAAATATTCGTAATATCCATTCATTATATTAAAAATGTATCTTATTCCGTTTAGATTACACTAGTAGAAGCATTAAAATCGCAACTAGTAGAATATGACAAGAAAATGAATCGCAGAGAAATGGAAGTAAGACGCAAACAACGATTGGCCTACGTTGGAATAAGTTTAGACAATGTGTTACCATCAAAAGAAACAGAAGGTACAAAAGAAGATGGTAATAATGACCGGAATCAGGAAATGAGATCTGAAGATGATTCCAGTGAGTCTGGATCTGATTCTGATTCTGGTTCAAGTTCAGGAGATGAAAGTGAACCGATTTACCAATTGCGAGAAAGGAGACAAGCACATAGTTACAGATTCAATGATTATGATGATTTGATTAATTCTGCTATACAAGATGAACTGGAGGCAGTAAAAGGTGCAGGTAATCAAGGCCGCGGCAAAGACATTGCAACAATAGTGAACGCAGAAAAAGAAGAAGCTAAAACTCAAGCACTTCTTGAACAACAAAAATTACAAGAACCAGAATTTGAGCAACCGCCACCTGTAGTTCCAGTTTACGAAGAAAAACCTACGCAAGAACCAGAAAGAGTATCAGAAGAATCTTCTGATGAAGGACCTCGAGTTGTGCCGAAGCTCTCAGGACGTAAGAAACACCGAAAATTGAACAGCTTGGACATTAGCAGTGAAGATGATCCTGATGATGATGAAGATTTTAAAGGCACAAGGTAAGTTACTATTAAATATAAAATTTAATGATATATATTGGCGAAATGTTTAGTGCTAGTGAAGAAGAAGACTTTGAAGATCTTGGAAGCGACGACAGTGATGAATTGGACGTGGGCAGAAGAGGCAAAGGACGATCTGGACCAACGAGACGTTCAACTAGAGCAAGAACAACACGTTACGACAGAGAATTTAGTAATTATTATTGTATTCTAGTTTTTTTCAATTATATTTAATATACATTTTTTATTTTAGTTAATGATGATTCTGAAGATGAGGCTCCACGCCGCAAAAAAGCCAGATCTATTTGGGACGAATCTGAAAGTGAAGAAAGTGATAAATCATGGGGCAAAACAAAGCGAAGGTATTATATTAAATACTATTATAATTTGATTTATATAATATATATTTTTTAATTTTAGTAAAAAACAACGACATTCATTTACACCACGATCGAGCAAAAAATCTCGGAAAAGGAAACGGCGTAATGATGACTCTGATCCCGAAGTTAAAAGACGTCCTAAAAAACCTAAAATTAAGTTCGGTGGATTAGATGATTCCGATGACGAAGAATTGTTAACAAGAAGAACTAGAGGAAAGAAAATTAATTATATTGATTCCTTGATGTCAGATAGCGATGAGGTATGATTTATTTTGAGTAAAATTATATTTTAATTAAAACAATTTTTTATATTTAGGAGAAGAAAAAAGCAAAGCCGTTAGAAAGCGAAGATGAGTATGTGGTTAATGAAGATGATGAAGACCCAGAAGAAGCGATGGACCCGGTTGAAGAAGAAGAAAAAGATAGTGATTCAGATCAAAATAGACCACCATTTCAAAGAAAAATAATTAAAATAATTGCACCTTCTAAAGTTGCAAAAGGTCGTGGCAAAGCAGGGATTCCGCGACCACAGCACCTTAAATCTATTACTCCGCCTCCTCCTCCAGTTGTACCACAACCGGTACCGATGGTAGAAACTCCTGAAGATGTAGAAGACGAAGAAGAAGAGTCAGAATCAGCAATACCAGTTAATATTCCAGTTATAGCTGCAAATCCAGACGATCTAAACGAGGAAGAAGTAGGAACAATGATGATGGAAAATGAAGAATATGCCAAGAAACAACTCGAATTAATGGCAATTCAATTAGCTAAAGAGAAAAAGAAAAAAGAGAAAGAAGCTAAGAAATTAGCAGAAAAGAAAGAACTGCCTCTGCCACATGTCGTTCCAATTCCTACTGAACCAAAGAAACGAGGCCGTAAGAAAAAATCAGAAATCGAAGCACAAATGGCGGCTGCTGCTGCTGTTGCTACCGCAGCTGCTGTTATCGCTGGACAAGAAGCACCAACTGTTCCACCAATTATAATTAATCCTGCTGTTATACAACCACCAATTGAGAATCCTATTAATATCCCGAATCAAACAGAAGCGGGTGAAAATTTAATACCCCCAAATCCCAGTATGAATATAGCACCTGACGAAATACCTATTACAGTTCCCACTGTTGTATCTGACCTAACAAATTCACCACCTAAACGTCGAGGAAGAGGTAAAGGCAAGAAAACATTAGCTGCCGAAGCAGCAGCGGCATCAGGAGATCCAAGTGTATCGCCATCTCAACCACAACCAGAGACAGTAATAGCTCCAACAATAGTTCCTCCACCTCTTACGTCAGTTCTCTCTAGCACTACATCAACTTCGCCAGGTCTGAATACAATGCCGAACGTAAACATACCAACATCTACACAAAACGATCCCCAAAATCTGTCGCCAAATCCAAACCTGCATGGCGGCAAACTTGGAATAGCAACACCGCCTCAACCGTTTTCTCAGAATCAACCGACACCATCTGTAATTACTCGAATGTTACAATCACAACCGATATCGGCCCAGACTTTCACAACATCTTCAAACGCGATAAATCAAAAATATTTTGCTCCTGGATTGCCTTCGGAACAGCAACCGCCTAGAGGGTCACCATCGGGACAGTTTCCACAGATTGCTGGACGAGGTAGAGTTCCAAGCCCTTATCGACAGTCTCCCCCAGCAATGGGGATTTATCCAGGAGTACGCCCAATGGCACCTAACTCTCCGCATAGATTACGAAGTCCCGGACCACCAAATATGCAAATGTTCCATTCAACACATCATTCTATGGATCCGTCGCCATCTGGAGGCGGCCCAATAAATATTACGCCAACTAACAGAGATAGAAATTCACCAGGAAATGTTGGTAGTCCTATGACGTCAAAAGAAGGACCAACGCCACCCCCGCCACCGTACAGTCGAGCAATGACTGTCAACCGATTTTCTCCAAATGAATCTTCGGCAGGACCTTCGCTTGCGCCACCAATCAGGCATCATATGTTTCCACAAGCAGCTGCGCATATTCAGCAGCCGTCTCCGCCGCCACGGCCACCTGCACCAGGAAATTTCTCTCCGTATCACCCGCCGCCCCCGCCTAACTACCATTACGGGGCGTATCCCCCCGCGCCCTCATTGGCTGCAGCTGATGATGCGCTTCCACCGACCGATTACCAAGGTTCCCCGTATCCAGAACACTACAATACGGCTGAAGGCACCGTTCATTCGTCAGAGGGAAGCAACAGCAAACCGTTTGACGAGGAAGGAAGCGGCGAATTTGGTGGACTTGTCTCGTATTTCTCCAGTCAACGAGAAGATGATTTGGACACGTAGCAAGTAAGTGAGTAATGGTAGTGGAGTATCACATTTTTCTAACTTAGCTGAATTTAGAGCTGTGTGCGTGTGAAAAGGTGAGTTGACAAGAATAGAGTATTTTAAATTATTAAATCAAGTGTTTTCAGTTGAAACTATGAACACCAAATTATTATTTATCGTAGAATGTTATTTATTTATATTATGTGAATATTGTACTATGAATATATTAAAAAATATTTTGCGTTTATTTAATTCATGATGTGTAATATTAATATTAGAAAGATTCACACAGTTCTGTTTTGAAGGTATGTGTCGTGCAGCTGGTGTTATTTTTGAGATTAATTTAGTACATAGATGCGTACTATGTAACTACGTTCAACTTGTAGGGTATATAATAATAGAAAAAGAACATATTATATTATACTATATTTAACTTTAAAATTTTTAATTAGCTTAGATCTATATTTAAAAATTTATATTTTAGTATTTACGATATAGATTATTTTATATTAATATAGTTTATATTTATCACATTTATTAGATTTTTTATGTTTACAGACAGTGATCGATTGTGAACTGTGACCCCAAAATATCATTTAAATAATATTTACTTATTTAAAAAATATATTTTTTACAATTTTATTACAATAATAGGTACATGTGAACTTGTATATATTTGTAAATATTTAATTGTAGTTAACTCATAATCAATGAAACGTTGGCAGTTTGTTTGTCAAAACAAATTACAAATTAACATTATTATTAAATATATAATATTCTGTAGATTTAACTTATATATCTTTATAACGACGGCGGTTTTTAACAACCTCGAATTATAATTTAATATAACTTACACACAAATATAAACCATAGGCTTTCAAAATATCAAACTTAAATTTATATTTTATTTATTAATATTTCTTCCTTTTGATAAAATATACGATTCTAATTGATTTATTTATGAAAAATATCTCAATTCGAATCGTAAAAGTAAATATATCAGAAGGAAGAAATTAATTAGAATAAATTTTTATTCGAATGTTTACATTTATATGTATGTATTCAGATAAACATTTAAGTTCGAAATTTTGATCAGATCTACATTGTCTTAGGAATGAAATATAAGTTATTTAGGGTATGAAACATTCGTATACTCTTCTGAAAAGAAACACTATATCATGCGTAACTAGCTTTGGCAAACATACTGTTTGATAAATTTAAATATGAAAATAGTAAAATTGTTTGTTATAAAACAAATTAATTTTAGTATTAAATAAATTGTAATGAAAATTTGATGTCAAATAAACAATGAATATTTGTGTGAAACTACAATTTTCTAAAATATGCACCAGAACTATATTTTATTATGCTTAAAATTTAAATAGTACTTATTTGATTTTGCGGTGTAAATAATAACTAACACTTACCGAATATTTGTATTTTCCACATGGTAAAGGGTTGCAGGATCTTCAGTAAGAGGACCCTGAAATTTCTTGTTTCTCTAGTTACAAAATTTTCGCAGTTATTTTTATACATTTTACGAAACTGAATCGATAATTTTATTAAGTACATATATTTTAAAATAGTGGACATATATAAATGTAACTAATATATGGATAAATACTGTTTTAATTTTCTTGTGATATTCATTATGTATTAAATTTGGTGTAAACATACTAAATATTGTTTTCTTTACCTGTTTAATTCATTGACAAAAATTTGATCACCTAGAAATCGGGAACAAGGTACATAGAATCAGAAGAATATTTAGAAAAGAAGTCGGTTTAATAATGTTGAAAATTAAACGTACACTTTATGTTAACATAAAAACAGATTAACAAATTTTACTAGATGTTGAATTCTACGCACATTTGATATATTTCAACAATTTGCACAAGAGTGCATTTATATACAGTTAAGGGTATGTCTTATTGATCGTATTGGCCGACAGTGTAATAGTGATAGATATTATATAAAAATATAATTTAACAAAAACGTAGAAGCGTTAACGATCCTACAAAAATAATCTCCTATACAGATTTACACTGAAATAAATATTTACATACAGCCTATTACATCATGCAACAAATAACACAGAAATTAGTTATTTGTATGTTGTGCTGATTCGTTTCATTATATTTGAGATGGGTGTGCGTAAGGCCTAACAAAGTGATATATTAACGTGATTCTGTTAAGCAGAATTGGTTTACATGTTCAACGGTGTGTTATGTTATAAATACCTACTCGTGTTGCCTACTTCTCGCTACTGACAACTGCTTCAATTCAGTTAGTATCGTTAAGGCTGTTTAGTAAATTTAGTTGATTTGGTCCATATGTTATATTATATGAACACCCATACATTTCAAGTCGTTAATTCGTTTATAATGTAAAATACATAGCAACAACTCTTCAACGGAAAATCCACAACACTTGGCTTTTACAAATGCGAGCGCTAAACCACTAAACTAACTCATGATTAATATAGATTGCAATTTAGTTTACGCAGACTTTAGTAATTGTTCCCTTTATAATATATGAGCATAAGGTGCTTCAATGATAGTGGGAAAAACCTTTAACAATTCATTGTTAAACATACACATAATATAACATAATAAATTCATTTATTGAAGTTAATAAAGTTATTTGTTAACGGCTTATTCCACTTGTTTTGCAACTACATAGGATCAACAAATGTTGAGTGCTGTAATTGAAAATAATTTCCGAAAACACGGAACAAAGTCTGATGAAATAAAATAAATTACGTTTTATTGTTTTCATGGTTTTTGTTACAAAAAAAAAATTTGGTAAAAATAGTTATAGAACCGAGAGTAAATATTTATTTGAATTAGACTGTCTCGTTTTCAAAAACGCAATTCGCTCATGAGATAACAATATTTTTCCTCAAAAATCTGCTACGCACCGCGTTGAAACATTATCTATTTGCCGATTTTAGGATTATATAATTTTTTTCCGATTGATAGAAAGGCGACACTTTACAGTCTGCAAAGTGTCACTTTTACTGCCTCGGTTGTAAAAATATTTTATATAGCAACCGATCAACAAACCGTCAAGAAATGTATAGCAACCGTTCAGCAAGAGCATGGCAACGAAATTTTTCGGCGATAACCTTTAAAATATGTATTTAAAGTAATCACTAAAATAATATTAATTCCAAATCGGCAAAAAAATAATGTGTTCAACACGGCACCAAACACAGATTTACAGCTTCGACAGCATTTATTTCCTGGGTTTCGCCTCGTCAATGAAACGACAATCTCTGCTGTAAATCTGGTATTTTGGTGCCTAGTTAAACAAATAACTATTAGTGATTATTCTTAATACATATTTCGAAAATTATTGGAATAAAATTATCTTGTTATGCATTTGTTGCACGATTACCATGCGTTTGTTGAGCAGTTGCTATATAAAATTTTTACTGTCTAGGCCACTGAAACTGATATTTTACAAACTATTAGATGTAAAAAATCGCACTTTTAATGTCAATCAATTTACAGCAGAGGTGCCATTTCACGGACGGGGCGAAACCGAAACAATAAATGATGCCGAAGCTGTAAATCTGTCACTTTTTAACAAATGTTTGGTGTGTGTTAACAAATTATTTTTTGTCACGGACGTTGGTAAGTGACGAGAAGGTTTAAGTCGCTAATATTCGAGTATATTCAAAGCTTTATTTATAGGATACATGATAAACGTGTATATTTGAAAGATGCAAATTGTGATAACGTTGGTGAAATGTAGAAATGTCAAATTAGTTGTTTCACCATAGCAACAATAGGCAGTAATATTTTATCTGTCAAAAAAACGCACTTTTAATGTAAATCAATAAAAAATTTTACAATCATGGTAACAAAAAATTAAATTGAGAAAAAAGAACATCGCTAACTGTACTTGTAGGTACATTTATGAATTTATTGAAGAAATATGAACAGCAATATTCACATTTTACATTAAAGAAATCGTCCTTTGTAGTTAAGAAACTAAATGGAATAGAACCCTATGTTTTTTTGTTCAAAAGAATCTCCCCAATAAATTGTTAAAAAATGATATTCATAATTATTGTGTAAATGAATACGTTCCTAAAAATTAATATGTATATTATTCTTGAGGCATGAAAGATTATTTTTGAAAACTAATTGTTCATTAATTTAAATATTTATTTGAAAATGTTAAAAATACTTTATAAGTATTTCATAAATTTCTTCCAATATAATGTGATGTCACTGTTTTAAAATAATTAAAAAATGGTATCATATAAATACTTACAAATATTAACAAATTTTGTTTAAAAGTCACAATATAATAATGAATTATCTAGTAAATATGAGAAAATATTTTATACTTTTAAAAATTAAAAGTGAAAATATGTACCAATATGTACCAAGTTAAAAATAAACTAAATCTATATTAACCATGATTAACAAGCACTACTCCGATGGCCACTGTTGTGGACCTCGCGAAGGAATGACAATTATCGTTCGAAGGTAATAAATCACTACTAACAATCATTTCAGTATGGAAAGAAAGTTTCGGAAGCATCTTAAAATTATTTTACTTAAATACAAATATAAATTAAGTAGTGTAGATCACGATTTGTGCTTTTGGCAGTCAGAGGAAATAGTGATATCAAAAACAGATTACTTGTAGGCTGCAATGGCCTATTATTGCCATCAAAATGCATTTAAGTTGTGAGTCAGTTTCTTTTTTAAGTCGTGGTTTGTCTCATGAAATCTACTGTTACTTCCACTATTATTTTTATTACGTTGAATGATTTAACTGGTTTTGAACGATTTGTTTTGTTGACAGGCGGCACGACTTAAAACATCGGAATGGTTCTCGTTTGTTTTAGTATCAACCTAATGCCGCTAATGATTTTTCGTTTTGTATACGTCTTTTAAGTTACCCTGTTCTTTAGTTACAATCATTACGATACGCCGAGTGCGTTATTTTACACAAATATGTTTTTGATTTATTGACGTAAGTATTAGAATAAAATGAAAAATATGTTTTAGTTCAATATATTTCGCCAACCACATTAAAATTTAAAATGACTATTCGGTAGCGTTTATACTGATTATCACTAGACTGAAGATATACATTTTCGTCACATCAGTTTTGTTTAGTATCGATTAATTAATAATGTAATACTTTCATAAAACATGAGCACAGCACTTTTAGGCAATAGGCCTAGAGTATCACGGATTTATTTTTATTAAAACTAATATATACAAAGTAACATTTCTTCAACAATTTTAAATATCAACAATTTATTCTTTACTGTAACTCTCTGTTTTAGGAAATCAAACAATATGGAATCGATAATTTGGCACTGAAATGATTATGTCGATGACATAGTGAATTGAAAGTTACAGTAAAGTCGTTTTATCTCAGGATGTCTGATCATGATGCCTGGTTTTCTTATTACTGCCAAATGTGAACCACGTACCCATTTTGCGACCTAAGGAGTTTGAGCTGTGAGAGTTTATTTGCAGTGTTGAGCCCATATATGCCGAATCACGCTTGTAGTTCTTTCCGCCTAAAACAAAACAGTTTACTTAAGTACGTACATGTTTAGTCGATTTTTCAACGAAAGGAAAATATACTTTTGCAAGTAAAGCGGGTGTAATTGTTTTAAATATGTACTGAGTGCCTTGAAAAAATTTTAATATTCAAAAATTTATAAGAATTAATTAAAAATACGAAAATAATTCGTTTTATTTCTCCGCCGATCGCTTCCAGCGTACAATAAAGTTATGACAGTTAACGAAGAAACATTTTTATTTATATTTACAAAATTCAAAAGAGAAAAATATATAATATATCGCTAGTCCCAAAAACAAAGATTATGTGTATGACAAAAGTTTGAAGTTTGAAAACTCGTGTGATTGTGTTTATAATCCGCCTAAAAACTAAAATTAACACTGGGAATGGTTACACGTATTCGGTGAACACACTGAAATATAGTAATATATGAAACAACTGTACGCCATTTACATAATTGTACGCCATACAATTATATTTATATAATTGTATTAGTAACATAATTATTAGCTTCTATGTCGCATATGCAGCAGCAAATTATGAATATTATAATACGCTCTAAGAAAAATAATACGTAGCAGTGTATTGTTCAATTATTTGAAAATACCTTTAAATTCACTACATAATAGTTAATTCAACTCATTTTTGTTAATGTATTAATAATTTTTACATTAAACACTTTAATTAAAAAATTATTGAATGTTAATTTCTTTATATTTTCTTATCAACTTTCTAAGCGGACTGTACGACAAAGACAGGTTTCCCACATATTGCCTGTCTCTCTTAGCTCGAATTTTCAACGTTAGTGAGCGTTCCAGAATTACTATATGTCAGTGGGTGTACCAAATTGGATAAGGCTGAAACTAACTAAAACGTGATAACAACTAGAAAATGAGCCCCTTGTGCTAAGCTAATAAAATTTTAAAAAATCTTACGTGGCTAATACGTAGGTAACTTCCCGTATATTACAACTTTTTAGGTGGCAAAAAAGAAAAAAATGTTTTAAAAAAATTGCAGATAATATTATTCTATTTTTCTTAATGTAACAATTTATTATTATAACAATTATTTTATGAAATATGCCAAGCCAAATAAACTTGACATGTTTTCAAGTAAACTACCACTTCTAGTTAATGGATTGCTACCAAAAATCTAATTAGCTTATTCTTATCTGTCGAAAACTCACTATCAAAAATTTTGAGCCGTCACAATATCTCCCTTATATGTATGTATATGGGGAAGTAAATAATACATTTTTTTAACTTACTTCTCGGTTTACTCGGAGGCCTCCTCTGGCATCTCGCTGCAATCTTTGCTAATTTTCGGGCAGCCTGAGGAAACTCTAAGCCCTCGTCACGATCTTGAGCAACCAATTTCCTTTCATGAGAAAATGCGTGAAGCCATCTTTGTTTTTCGGTCGAAGATCGGCAACAAAATAGCAAGAACTTATCACGTACACAACTGTAGACCTTCAGACCATGTCGAACGCTTACTCCCAGTTGTGGATCTAACATAAAGAAATACAAATATTTCTTGGTTCTTTGTAAAAAAAATGTTTATTCTCACCTTTGCCATCAGGCATGTCTATAATTTCACTAGTATCAAGGCATATTCTGCCTTTATATACGTATGTATTTCTTTTTAGGATATCCTAAAACAGTCAAAATAGTATTTTATGTATCTAGAACGAAAAGTGAATCTTTAAGGTATGAGCAAGTTGTTTACGGCCGAGGCGGGTAGCCGAAGCCGTAATTACTTGCGAGGACCTTAAAGTCACTTTTCGTTCGCGGTACATACAAAATTTTATTTCATACTGGTTACTAAAGTTGTTAAATTATAGAATTTATTAACAGAAATTATCAAAAATTCATAGAAATATGAGTTGATATAAGTAGGCTAAATAACAATTTCTATAGGAACAAGTATTTGTTTATAAAGAATGAACCAATTAAAAGTCAAATTTTACTTTAAAGTCCTAGGACTTTAAAGTTTCACTTTTCGTACGATAATTAGTTCGAAAAATGTAACATAAGTAACCAGTATGACATAAAATACTTTAAAACTATGACACGCATTTGAAATAAAATTTTAAAATACCTTTTTGCAATAGACAATTTGATGATCAAAAAGAAATAATGTAATATTATTAGTCCACATTCCGCTTGTTACTCGAATAACTTCCCCTTGGAAAATTAATTGTGAACTAACGTCTATAAGATCTCCACCCTAAAAAGAAATATAACCGCTTTAATTTTACATTTTATCTAATTGACGAATAAACAGAAATTTGTTTTACTTACTTCCCATCCCTCAACTCTTTGTTGCCATGCAGATAACTTCTCTAAGCTTTCCATTCTACGTTTCCTTTCGTTAATTAAAACAGCAACGTCCCTCATTGCCTCTAAAGCTTCTTTGATCTTCCCATAATCCTCATGATCAGGTTTTGTATATTTAAGTAATTCGGCCAACTGTAAAGGGTATTTACATATCCTCTGTACAGGAGTCAACAAATATCCATCTAAAGGAATTTCTATAAGCCCTCTCATCAATCGACAGGCTTCAAAAAATTTACTATAATTATTAAATTGATATAATTCTTGCAAGGTAGCTGTTGCCATTGGATGGTGATTACAATAATCAGAATACATTCTAAACCCTGCGCGATGGGTTAAAAAACAATTTCCGACACAACTTTTATGCGGGGCTTCCCAGTCTATACATGCCTCTAAATCTTTTAAAAATGCGGATTGAAATTTGAGCATGTCTTCCAAGTTGATGAATATTGTCTGTATTTGTTCAGGGGTGAACATGTCTTTACGGCGGCGGCACTCAGCTAAATAGCCTTCCACAACGTCTGTTAACACTTTCACAAAGTCACGCTCGGTGTGAACGAGTTCACGCACTACACTGGTCCGCACTTGTTCGTTCGACAGTAACGAGATGCTGGTTCGACGACGGAGCTGCTTGCTGGCGGATTTGCCTGATGCCATCGCTGCCAGGCAGTCTTCTACCGTATCTTCTTGGCTTACTCGTAACTGAAATCATAAATTAATATACAAATATTGCTTCATAATTCATATTACTCTTAAATATTAATAACATAGGATGTTGCAAATTTGCTAACAGTGTACTTTATTCTGGATATTAGAACTAGAGATACGTAAAATAAATATTTCAGTAAAAATTTATTTATTAGACCACATAATATAATTTTTCTTAAACCCATAGCATGAAATATATTTTATTACTTCATTGTGTTACCCAATTATTAAAAGAGTATGCTGCTAATTTTACACTTAAAAAATATACACACTTTAAATGCTGAAGGAAAGCGAATGATGTGAGCTAAATATGAATATTTCGATTCAGAGAGATTGAAAAGAGAATTAAAGATAATAGGCCAGGTATCCATTGGTTGCAATCATTTTTATTAGATGCTGGATTATAGCACGAATAACTTATTGAAAGAGATTTCGTCCTAGTTTTCAATAAAAATTATATAAATGTGGTTCTCGATAAGATATTTAATGTGTAACAAATAGATATTGCTGTGTAACTAACACAGAAAATATTTTGTAGATAAAGAAACAGAAAATCGGTTCAAAGTTGCTAAATTAAAGTTCAAGTTCATTGCACTGCCATTTTAAATAAAAATAATATTATAACTGTTATATCGTATTATTTTTTATTTAGTTGCAAATCTTGCAATGCAATATTATTCAGCTGCAGAGACTGTGTGATTTTTCTAAGAATGATCGAATGAAGTCAGTGAAAAATGTGATATAGATTTCAATAATAACAGTTTTAGATTTACTGTGTTTGATTCATTTTCTAATCTTCCTATGCAATAAAAATATGAAATGTTTTAATAACGATTATAAAACGAGTATTGTTTCATTTGGTAATTTGTATTTGTAATTTTTATGAACATGTTGTAAAATAAAATAATTTATTCTTACCCTAACGAAGGCAGCAGGAAACCACCCTTTCCTTCCATCCGTACTCCCCCACCACCAATCTCTATTAACAGTCTCCAGAACCTCGATGACATCTCCAGCTCTAAACGCCAGTTCCTCAGCTTCGATGGCTACGTGGTCGAACACTGCTTCTGCTAAGATGACCATTTCTTCGTCCATTGCTAGCTCCAATGACTTTTTACGTTCGCTGAGAGATGCTACCGAGGATTCAGAGTCTGACATCATCTCGTCGTCTGAGGTTCCACCTCGGCCGTCGTTTTCGTCTTCACTGAGTACGTTAGATGTTCCTGCTAACCGCAAACCTATAAATGAAAGACATAACTGTAAAGAAATTGTTAATAGATACGTTGATTTGGCGAGGTTAGGTCAGAAGAATGCATGATTCAATTATTATTTAAATGAGAATTGGAAGAATACTGTCAAGAAATAACTACTTAATATCTTTTGCTCCACATCTCAAATTATAACGTAAGTTGAAGAGTGCTAAGGATATTTTCCCGCTTGTTACACTGGACTTTAGCAGAACGATGGCAAGAATTACAGAACACAAATAGGCCATTCGTCTTAACCAACCATAGAAATCTGCTGTGGCAAGTCATGCCACTGCATTTTTGCACAAAATAAATATTGATGAAATAAAAATTATAGCAAGATCAAATGTGTCAATCGCAGACTCATAAGAAAAGCTATAGAAATCAAGACATGGCTTCCTCTGTTTTATAAGTCATAATTTGTTTCTTTTCTGTTTCTAGTTTCTGATTTATATTGCTCACTTGTTTTCTTGACGAAGAATTAAGTACAGGAATTCGAAACTGTATTTATTTTAATAAAAATTTTACGGAACAAGCCAAAAATCTATCATTAATTTACATTAGTTCCTCCGATTTTAAATTAGTATTTTGATCCATTTAAGTGATTATTTTGTACTTTAAAAACAAAGAACTATTGTTTGAAAGCAATATTTTAGATTTTGCAACAACGACGCGATCTACAATACTTCAAATAATATTAGGATCACAGTTATTAAAACCTATTTCCCAACACTTACTAGAAACTAAAATTCAGTTTTAGTTTCGTTTCTTTGTAGAATTAACGACACTTAAGATGTGCGATATGCACAGGAAAATCTCACCTGCAGTTTTCGTTCGCATGAGCGGAGACAGTTTATCAATATCCACCGGCTGGGAGAGCGAGCGGCGGAGCTGGGGGCGGCCGGGCCTGCGGGGGCCGCGCAACGTGACGCCGCCGGGCGCGTCGGGCGGCTGGCGGCGCGGCCGCCCCTTCAGCGGCGACATCATCATGCGGTGGTACGCACCCCGATCCCACTGCAGCAGTCGCTGCCCGCCCAAGTCAGAATGCGTTCTCCTCAGCCTCACGTGCTGGTGTCTGTGGGCCCGGGATTGTAAGTCGGCCTGAAAGATAACAGGGAGGAAGTTAATGTTAATATCACGTTGGGCGATAACTATTCGGGTATTTAGGATGTTATATAACTTCTCTGACAAAATGCAAAAGCGTGAGGTCAATGACAAATCTTTCAAACCTTGCGCGAAAAATATATTTTTTTTCAAATTTATTTTTATTTGTAGTTTTAGAATCTGAAAAAAATATTGTATGATTTTAATAAAATATGCGCTCTTATCATAAATCTGAAAAATTAGTACTGATTGCAATAATAAAAGCAATTTTCATTCACAAACTAACGAGTATGAAATACAATAAAGCAACAATAGCTAAAGGAGTAAATAATATAGAAAACGGATTATTTTCATAATGATCCAAAGCAATTTTTACTGTAATTATCTTGCGAGATTATAACAGCAGAATAATATAAAATGCACACAATCTAATTACACTGTTTAACAATGTTTAAAGCCACTAAGCCGGGAATTCACAATCAAACGCGGGAATATATTTTGCGTTTGTGACTTTCTCAAACCGCACAGAGAAATGAGTAATAGCTACATACATTTACAACATTACTTACCCACCACCAATCAGTAGCGTTTGTGTGGGGTTAAACAGAATCAATAATGAATTATTCACATTTATGTGTAGACGGACTTTATTATTTCCTATCTCGTATTGAGCGTTGAAACAACATTGACACTATCTTAAGATTCACGTAATCTACGTCGCATTGTTACTTCGGTTAATTAAATACAAACTGAATTATCACCTTTGTGAATAGTTAGCGCAAATACGTGTAGACGGTATTTATCTCTAAGAATGCGTTATGTACACAAAACAACTGGATTTATAATCACACTATTTTTCACTAAATACTTTGAGAGGTTATGTTGCTCCAAATTAATGAGACGCGTGAGCCGTATGAACGCAAACTGAACTGAACTTCCGGTTTGGTTACTGGTTATCATTTTGTTGTAAGGAAGTTACCACTGGAAGCAATGTGAGGATTAAGGTGAACCATCCGGGCAAATACGGGCTGAAGATAGCTCAAGATGAACATGACTTTTTTGAAACAATATATCATTATTATAATAAATGAAACATATAATGTTTTATACCTACGTTTGTAGATAAAAGTCCAAAGTTTTGTAATAAATTTTAAAAAGCAAATTTTGTTTACATATAATACATGAACATAATTTTCAAAGTAGTCAAATATATGCCACACATTCCCATGAACGACTACAGTAATGCAAATAATGTGTATATTTATAAATATAATCGTCTATAACATACTAAAATTAATTTACATTTGAATTTACAGTTTTTGAAAAACAAATAAAAATATACCAAAAAACACACTTTTTGGTATATTTTTATTTGTTTCTCAAAAACTGTAAATTCAAATGTAAATTAATTTTAGTATGTTATAGACGATTATATTTATAAATATACGAATTATTTTCATTACTGTCGTCGTTCATGGGAATTAGAAATTCAGTATCAAAATTCTGAATTTTTGACCAACTAGACTTCAACGAATATTTTTTTATAGTTGGATGTTTCAGTTATCCTTTTCATCCACATATATAAATACTAGAATGTTCAAAGACTTCACAGTAATAATTGTTTTGTTTTTCGATAAGAATAATTGTAAGAAATAATTTATTGAAATTTGAATTTACAAAACAAAATTCATGGGAGTGAACGAACCCAACGAAATTATGTTCTTCATCTGAAATTGCAATGTACAAGTCACTGTAAAAAATCCATGATATTTTGACGAATGGAGGTTGTTGGACCATAAAGAACATGAAAATAAATAAAGAATACAGAATTTGCTGTTTTTTTTTAAAATAAAGGGTTCGTTCTTTCGACGCGTATGTTTGACCTTAAATTGCTGTGAACAGCCGGCACGAGATAACATGTGGCGCAGACTATGTTCTGAAACGCGCATGTCACCGATAAACTTTGATTACGAAAACGGGAAAATTCAAGGGATTTCCAACACTGTATGTTACATATATTTATTATATTAGCACTATTTTGCATCACCCAAATTTGTTGCGTTGAGAAGTGAACATATTTGTATCAAAAATAGATTACTTCTGAAAATAATTATTTTTAACACAATTTTATAATCTTTTTTCGGAAATGAGATAACTTGAAATTACTGATATTCGTAATTTTAAGTACATTATCAAATATGAAACTAATCGGATATTTAAAATACTGGCAATTTATACGGAAATTTTTATTTAACTTATTAAAAGATAATTAGCAACATGCTTTAATTAAAAAAATAAGTATTAAAATACTTCCGGTTCGATACATTCATTTAAAATTTAAGGCATTTTTGATGGCTACAGTTTAAGCAAAAGTTCACCAAAAATCAATAAAATTTCACGGAAACTTGAATGTATGTAAATGTATATATCATTACACATTTACGACATTACGAATGAATTAATTATAAAGAAGCTAACCTTAAATTTCTCGATGAGTATATGATTGATGAGGTGATCCGAGTGTGGACGAGAGCCCTTGTCGGGTGCTCCGGCGGTGTTCCTGCGGCGGCGCACGGGCTGGGGGCTGTCAGTGTCGTCTCCGAGTTGGTCGGTGTCATGCGACTCGGAGCTGTCGCCGCCCGTGCCTCCACCCCCAGAAAAACCGGACACCATCTGCAACGTAAACACCTGTCGTGAGCCGAGATGGCTTGGAGCGGTAATGCTGTCGCTGCACTAGCACCGATATGAGCCTCGCAAGTCGAGCTCGCGCTCCAGTGACGTCGGATTCATTTTTTCCAAGGGGAAGCGTAATTTAGTATACATGCTAATCAATTTTATTTCGTAACACTTTGTTTTATAGATGGTATTCGGAAAAAAGTAGTAAACTTCAGGTAAGACGATTCTTTGCATAATTCTGAGTCGATAATCTTCATGAAAAAAATTGTACGGCTCTTCATAAAGCCATACGAAGTCATCAAACTTGTGAATTTGCGATTAGAATTTGATGAAATTTTTTTATGGAATATCATTGCTGCTTACATTCAAAAAGAATTGTGTAAAATTGCGTTGATGTAACTAATCGTTTAATACCAATACTTTAAGTTTTGAACTCTTATTCAGACGTATTATTTTAGTTTTATTACATATGACAACATTTCACAAATATAAATGAAAATTTTTTAAGTTTATCAGATTGATGTTTTATTTTTGGTTATAACATTTTTAAATTAATTTCATTTCATACGGTCAATGTATAATTTTAACGAATACGTTGATGTATATAATGCGAATTATGGCAAAAAAAAGAATGTGAAACAGTATCCAAATCGTTTGATTCGGTGTTCTTTTAAGTTGTTCATATTTCTTTTAAGCAGCTTGTGTGGCTTTACAGGGTTTTACAATTTTTACCTCCCGCCTACCTCTAGGTAAGGGATGTAATGTTTTTGGTCAAAAAATTGGGTAGTAAGTTTTCAATGAATTTACTATTTTCGCGATGATGTCTGTATGTATGTATTTGTATGTAGTCTGTGGCAATTTTCATTAGTTTTGGTAGTTTTTATATATCTTGCATTCCATGTACACCATGGAAACACTTAAAAATTTTCAATTTATTTATGAAATGTGACACATGTCATTGTGATTGTGAAGCTGTTTTCTTAGTGAAATATATGTCAAAAAAAAAATAAACAAATAAGAAGGTATGTTTCTGTATCATTAAATATTATTTTGTACCATTTAAAAGTTGTATTGGGCGGGAGGTTATGTGCTGCACATCAGATTTTTATGCTTTAGGATTATCGACTCAGAATTAATCAAAGAATTGTTCTACCTGAAGCTTATCACTACTTTTACAAACATCATGTAGAAGAAATATAACCAGTTTTCAAAATTTGTATTATTAATTAAATAGTTATATATTCTTCCAAAATATGATACTTTTACGGTACAGTTACTTTATATTTAACAACT